>OZ012619.1:14318785-15565034 GCA_963942555.1 Aleiodes leptofemur
GGGTAAAATGGGACGAGTATATATTTCTGAGATTTATTGTTTTGAAAATATCTCGAAAAACTCGTGGAATTCAAAAAAAAAATTATTTTCTCTAAAAAAAAATCGAAGAAACGTTAAAATGTTGAACTTTAAATTTTTTAAATTTTTAGATTCTTCCTTGAATAATTTTTTAAAATATCTTGAAAAATGATGGAAATACGCCCTTTTTTCCCCCTTATCTTATTTTTGTGGAGAATTTGAGGTACTCCAAAAAAAAAGGGCAAAAAGGGCTCATCTCCACTATTTTCCAAGTTTTTTCAAAAAAAAAACGACAGTTTTTTTTCTAAAAAAAAAAACATTTTTTTTTTCTAAAAAAAAAAAAACATTTTTTTTTCTAAAAAAATCGAAGAAACGTACAATTGACTTTTGGCCCTCAATTCTCGCACGACGATAGAGCTCCAATAGAAATGGACGCGAGGGCCTCTCTCCAGAGACGGTTAAAGAAAGTCAAATACGAGTCCACAATACTATAGCAAAAAAAAAAAAGAAAAGAGTAAGAAAAAGAAAAAGAGAGAGAGAGAGAGAGCGACCTCTATGCGGGCTGAATCGTAAAAACCGAGATCTTCTTCTTCTTCTTCTTCTTCCTCTTCTCTGCACATTTCTCGCCTCTTCTTTTCTTCTTGGCTCGTTGGCCCCGAGGCCTCTGCTCGCTTTTCTCCTTCTTTAAATTACATTTGGCCACTCGTTCTCGCTACCCCCCCCCCCCCCACACATACACACAGCATGTAATGTACACACACGGACGTATTCCTCCCCCCTCCCCCTCCCCTCTCCCCCCCTTTTTTTTTATTTCTTTCCTTTTTTGTGTCGCTTTTTTTTTGCTTGAAGCCACTCTCGAGAACTCGTTTACCAACGACCACTCTCTCCAGTCCATCCATCTACCTCTTTTCCGTTAATTTTCGAGGCGACTCTGTTCTTTATATTTGTTATGTGTGTGTGTGTGTGTGTGTATATGTGTGTGTGTGTGTGTTGATGCTGCGGGCTAAATCCAAGCCAGCCTGCAACTCTTGAGATTTCATTCAAGCTCTGAAACTTTTTTTTTGTTTTTTTTTTTTTTTTGTTTATTTATTTATTTTTTTTATTTTAACTGGAGCTTCTTCTTCTTCTTTCGCTCTATCGAATTTTAATGCTTCATTCTGGGGAAAATAAGGTGCTGGAGGCGAGGAGAGACTCAACAGAGTCATGACAGTCCTGGGAAATTGGCAATTTTTAAAATTCTTTTGGAGACTTTTTTTTTATTATGAAAATGGGAAAATGAGGATTTTCGAGATTTTTTAATCGTTTTTTGAGTGCTATGAAAAAGGATGAGAGTAAAAAAAAGGGGATCTTCATTATTTTTGGAGTTATCTTTAAAACAAGTGGATAATAGTATTGCTTTCCAAGTGATATAGCTTTTTCTGCTGATACTTTAGCAATATGCTTCCGAATGGGAGTGATACAACTTTTTTCAAATCATCATCAAAATATCAAATTCTGAAGAAATTCATTGAAACGCCAATAACTCGAGAACTAATCATGCAAATAAGCTCAAAATTCACAGGCATCTAACTGATACAACTCTCGAGATAATATATGAGTATAGAGGAAGGTGGGGCAAAATGGACATCAGGGGTAAAATGGACACATCTAAATTTTTCGGCAAATATTATGGAAAACTCTTGAAATTAATAGAAATATTGGCGGTAGATTGTTTTTGATGATTTCATTGGAAAGCTGAGGAAATTTTAGGCTGGAAAGAAGTGCCGGAATTAATTTTTTTGAATTTTCGGTGATTTTGATTTTTTTGAGCATTTTAGAGGGGTAAAATCCTTCTTTTTTCAAAAATTTTCAGTTTTTTGAGAATATCTTCGGTTCTATTTGTCGTAGCGTAAAAATTCCGACAGGAGGTGAAAGATGAGATCATTTGCCATCGATTCATAGGGTTTTCAATTTAAAAATATCGATTTTTAAGGTATTTATGGGCATTTTTGTGAAACACTTTTGTGAAACAGTTTTTGGCCTGTAACTATCCCAAATATTGATATTTTTGAATTCAAAACCCCATAAATCGATGGGAAATGAGCTCACCTTTCATTTGAGACTAACCACGAATTGCTACAACAAATAGAACCAGAGATATTTGCAAAAAACTGAAAATTTTCAAAAGAGAAAAAGCTTTTACCTCTCAAAAATGCCGAAAAATATCGAATTTTCAAAAAAATCGAAAAAAATACATCTGACACTCGTTTTCCGGCTAA
Source organism: Aleiodes leptofemur (assembly GCA_963942555.1). Lineage (NCBI taxonomy): Eukaryota > Metazoa > Arthropoda > Insecta > Hymenoptera > Braconidae > Aleiodes > Aleiodes leptofemur. Next base: position 14,321,062 of record OZ012619.1, read on the forward strand.
AATTTCCTCAGCTTTTCGATAGAATCATCAAAAAAAATCCATCTCTAACCGTTTCATTACAGTGTCCATTTTGCCCCACTCTCCCCTAAATAACATCAGTTCAATAGTTTCCAGAAATTCCATTAAAAACTGATTTTCGAAAAATGGACATATCTCAAAAAGTATCGATCGAATTCTCTTCAAATAAAGCTTAAAAAATGAAGTTTGTCGAGAGGAAATTTTCCACAAAATATGAAATTTTTCTATAAAACCGTTTTGCTGTAATTGAGACTTTTATGCACACACAGACATGCGCTAAAAAAATCATTTTCTCTCTATTTAGATCATTTTAAGTATCTTCTATTAAAAAAATTACAATCGAAAATCCTGATGATTACATAGCGTTCATTCGAAAGCAAAAATGACTTTTACTGTCTGACCACTTCGGGACTTTTTCACTGTCATTTCATCTTGAGAATAACTTGAAAAATAATGGAGATAAGCTCTTTTTGCCCTATGAAGCTTTTTTTCAGTGAATTTCAAGAGCTACAAAAAAATAATTGAGGCTAAAAGGGCGTATCTCCATTATTTTTGCAGATATTCTAAAAAAAAACACAAAAAAATCCACTAATTTTTCATCAATTAAAAAAAAAAATCTTTAATTTCTTCATTTTTTCTCGAAAAAATTCTCTGAATTTTTTAACTTCATTTCCTTTTTAAAATTCTTCAAATATCACATAGAAACTAATGAGCCAATATTTTCAAATGTAAATTTTACACGGTGAAATGGAAATGCAATTTTCTGCTCAAACTCATTAGAGTACATCTCTAATAACAGAATAAAAATGTCGAGATTTCTTCTTTTTTTATTTCTTCTTTTTTTTTATCATTTCTTTATTATTCCCTCTTTTTTCGCAAATTGCGAGCAACAAAAGAATCAATTTTTCCTGTGCACACAATAAAAAGAAACTCAATGCCGAGTTTACATTTGCACGAATGCAAAAAAAAAGGGAAAGAGAAAGAAAAAGAGAGGGAAAAAAGGGGGGGGGGGAAGAGAAAAAGAGGGGGGGGGAGAAAAAGGGGGAAGGGGGTAGAGAAAGAGAGAGAAATAGAATGAGAAAGAGAAAAAGAGCGAGAAAGAGGGATAGAGAGAGAGAGAAAGAGGGGGAGGAGGGGGAGGGGAAAGAGAGAGAGAGAAAAGTCCTCTTGGCAAATTGTTATTCTCGTTAAAGCGAATCGATACGAAACGCGTTTTCCAGAGACTGCACCTCTATGGTAAACCTCGAGCACTCTTCACCCTTACTAGCAACAGTAGAATGAGTCAAAAAAAAAAGGGAGAGAGTTGATATATATGTATATATAAAGAAAAATGATAGAAGCCCTTTAAAAATGAGCAGTTGTAAAATAAAAATTCACGTACTCTCGACAATCATTCACTTTTCTTGAAATATCTGGGAAAATAGATGAGATAGAAAAATTTTAGAAGAAACCATTTTTTGAGGAAATTTTGAGAGCTACAAAAAAGAATTCGGGTGAAATCACTCTATCTCGCTTAGTTTCCGAGATATCTTTCAAGCAAAAAATTAGTTGAAAAAAGGGAAAAAAGTCAATTTTTTAAAGAATTTTTTTTTTTTTAATTAATGAATTTGTCTATAAAAATTTTTTAGAGCAAAAAGGGTGTATCTCCATTATTTATCGAGATATTCCGGAAAAATGACCTAAAATAAAATAATTTCAATTGTTTCTCAGTAAAAATGAGGCAAAAAAAATGCACTAAAAAAAAACCGTGGGAGGAGGCAGTGTGTAATAACCCGGTCGCAATTTGCAGCCTTACTTTTAAAACCGTCCTGGTTCATACATCTCCAGGAAAACAACGTTCAAGTGCCCTCATAACGTATTCATGTATGCACGACATTAGAGGAACAAAAAGAAATGACTAGAGGTGAAAAAAAAGAAAGGAGAATGAGTGGCAGAGAAAAATCACTTAAAAATACATTTAAAAAGCAGTTGGAGTCTTGTCGCCCAATATCACGACTGAAAAAAGCAATTTATGATGTTACTGAATTTCATGGGAATTTTAGAATTTTTCCGATTATTAGGAAACTTTCAAATTTCCCTTGTTTTTCTCCAAATTTGAAGGAAATTTTCCAATTTCTTAAGAAATTTCCAAAATTTTCCAATTTTCATAGAATTTTCTCAATTTTCCAATTTTTCCTGATTTTTTACAATTTTCCAATTTCTTTAGAATTTTCTCAATTTTCCATTTTAGAATTTTCAAAAAATTTTCAATTTCCCAAGAATTTTCCACACATTTTCCAATATCCCCAGCTTTTCCTCAATTTTTCGGTAATTTTCAAATTTTCCAAGAATTTCCACAAATTGTTTTGGAAAATCTTCCAATTTTCCCAGAATGTTCCTAATTTATTGAAGTTTTCCAAAATTTTCTTCCGAGTTTCCCAAAAAATTTTCCACTTTCCCCAGCATTTTCTCAATTTTCCGAGTTCCTCAGAATTGTCTGAATTTTCTAATTTCTTCAGAATTTTCTCAATTTTTCATTTTACCAATAATTTTAGGAAAATTTTCAATTTCCCAAGAATTTTCCAGAAATTTTCCTATATCTCAAGCTTTTCCTCAATTCATCGAGAATTTTCAAATTTTCCAAGAATTTTAACAAATGTTTTTTTTTTAACCTTCCAATTTCCCCAGAATTTTCCTAGTTTTTCCAAATTTTCCGAAATTTTCCGAAATTTTCCTCCAAGCTCCTTAAAATTTTCCGAATTTTCCCAGAATTTTCTTAATTTTCCACTTTCCCCAGAATTTCCCAACATTTTCCCTTTTTTCCCCAAATTTTCCGTTTTTTTTCAAACATTTTTCCGATTTTCCCGAAATTTTCCTTCATTTTCTTCTCTTTTTTTTTTCCTCATAAATTTCCAAATTTTCTGCTTTCCCCCTCCACTTTCCCCTTCTCAACATTTATTTATTTAATTTTTCTTTCGGATTGATTCCCCCTCTCTTCACGAAGAGCATAAACACGCGGAGAAAGAGGGGGAGGGGGGGGGGGGGGAGGGTAAAAAACGAAAATACAAAGATCTCGGAATTTCAACAACTAAACAACACGTGTGGAAGCACAAAAGCTCGCAATCACGCTCGAGCGAGCTGACATTTTCCAGTCGATTGAAACAACGACGATCGTTTTAAACAAAATTGTTACGAGTATCTGAATCTCTCAATATAAACGATGCTCAAGCAATTTGTGGTTTGTTTTACGTTGTTGTCTTTTTCATTTTTCGTCGATAAAACATTTAATTGTGAAATTTTCATAATTAATTTGATAACAAATTGATAAAAATAGAGAAAATGGATGGGTCGACGGTTTTTCGAGAATATCTCGGTAAATAATCGAGATACGCCATTTTTACAAGAACCCTTTTTTAAAGCTCTTGAAATTCTCCACAAAAAAGACTCAGACCAAAAAGGGCGTATCTCCATTATTTATCGAGATATTCCTTAAAACACTCCAAAAATCTATTAATTCACGAAAAAAAAGAATTCTTTCAGAAAAATCCTTCGGGAAATCCTCCCCTAATTATTTGCATTGTTCTCAAATTCCCCAAAATTCTCCCCCAAAGCTGTTAACCCCCCCCCCCCCCACAATCTCAGCTCCCCTTTTCCCTAATCCCTCAACACAGAAAAAATAAATAAATCGTGAAGCACTCAAAAAGTCCCCTCCCTCCCCACAAATATCAATATGGTCAAATATTTCCATTATTATTATTATTTTGAGAAGGGCAGTGATTTCATCAGTGTTCCAATCCCTGAACATGAAAAAATGAGCTTTTTAAATTCCTCATTAAAATTATTTTCAGGGAATTATGGAACACTGCGGATGTTCAAATATTATATTATTATCATTACATTTCACAGATATTTTTTTTATTCTTTATTTAATTAGTTTGAGAATTATTTTGAAAAAAAGCGTTGGATTCTAGGAAATTCTGGCGACACAAGTTGGCAGCAATTACGCGCCAGTGACAATATTTCATTGATTTTTATTAATTTCAATGGCAATCATCGATTTAATCATCGAATAAAAAGACAACGTTTATCTGTCGAGTAATCTTTAATCCATATCCGGAGTTTGATTGAATTTTGACAATTATTCGAAAAGTTTCATACGATTTTAAGAATGTCCCATAAGAACAATGTTCAACCACGTTTTTTTAACGTTTTTTAAAAAATCATAACTTCCTTACGCGGTATGAAAAAAAATCAAAATTTTTTATACAGGTTCCTGATCCTTTGAAGAATCTCAAAAAAAAAAATCATGACATTTTCATCATTTTTTAATCTCTCAAAAATACCTGTAGAACATCCTTAAACCGCAAGTTGCTCGCCTCATTTCTTCCTCTCGTCATATCTCGATAACTAGCCGTTCAAAATCAATTGTATTATACTATTTTCCAGGCTAGAATTTCCCGATCTATCCACTGAAATCAAAAAATCCCCCAAAAAATCAAAAATTCCAAAAATGAAATTTTCAGTTTTTCAAAAAATTACAAAAAAAAAAGTGATTAATTCAAAAAAAAAAATTTTCAAATCTTAAAGTATTCGAAAAATTACCTATGACAATTACCCCTCCCCCCCCCCCCCCTCCTCCCCTCCCCTCTCGCAAATGTCAATTTGTGGACAAGGACAACGTTCCACTGGCCGATGCGGCTGACCGGATATTCACCGCCTGCGACACTACTCGACCCACATACACCCCCCCCCCTCCACCCCCTTCCCTCATCCCCCTCCCACCACCGCATGAGCCCGTATTCTGACCCGTTCGCTCTATTAACGGCTGTAATTGCGTTGAATTAGAAAACTTTTTTTTTTTTTTTTTTTTTTTTTTTTTTCGTCATAAAAACGAATAATAAATTCGAGTCAAAAGACGCGCTCTCGCGAAAGAAAAAAAGAGAGAAAGAGAGAGAGACACTATTTTTTCTTCCTCTTCTCCTCAATGTTAAACGATTTATTCTCCTCTTTTTTCTTTTAATTGGATGAGGAAAGAGGAGAAAATAAAAGCAAAGGAAAAAAAAAGAAATAAAATAAAAAAGGAAATAAAAAGAACCCAGAAACGACGAACTTTGATTTCTTGGGACGATTACAGAAAGAGTCGAGTGAAATTTACAAGGGTTTCCAGACCGTTGATTACAGTAATTTTCAGTTGGTCGTGCACTTGACCACATCCAAGAGATTGGTATGCGGGTAATTTGACTTGGAAAAATAAAGGAAAAACAAATTGAGACGGATGAAAGAGAGAGAGAAATGAAGTAACGACGATAATAGCCCCGTGTGTTTGTATTAGCAGAATGGAAATGTGAAGCGATTGAGGGGATTTTATTCGGGGAATAAAAGAAGGAGGGGAGGGGGATTGAATTAGGGGAGAATAGTATGAGACATATACACACACGTGTACGACCCCAATTTTATCGCTTTTCTGGACTTCTGGGAAAACACAAATTGAGTAATTTTATTATTATCATTATTATTTTGATTTCAATGGAAAGATCGGGAAATTCTACCCCGAAAAGTACTATAATGCAATGCTTTTTCGTCCAGCCATTTACGAGAAATTTAAACCGGAAGTTGATTACCGATTTCTTACCAATTGCGATATCTCGAGAACTAGAGGGGCAAAATCGATTGCATTATAGTACTTTCCGGGGTAGAATCTCCCGATCTATCTATTGAAATTGAAGATTTTTCGAAAAAACAATAATTTTCAAAATTGAAACTTCAAAAAAAGGGGAAAACTCGCTAAAACACAAATTGACCATTTTTAAAATTATTATTATCATTATTATTTTGATTTCAATGGAAAGATCGGGAAATTTTACCCCGAAAAGTACTATAATGCAATGCTTTTTCGTCCAGCCATTTACGAGAAATTCAAACCGGAAGTTGATTACCGATTTCTTACCAATCGCGATATCTCGAGAACTAGAGGGGCAAAATCGATTGCATTATAGTACTTTTCGGGGTAGAATTTCCCGATCTATCTATTGAAATCAAAGATTTTTCGAAAAAACCAAAATTTCAAAAATTGAAACTTCAAAAAAAGGGGAAAATTCAACAAAACACAAATCGACCATTTTTTAAATTATCATTATCATTATTATTTTGATTTCAATGGAAAGATCGGGAAATTCTACCCCGAAAAGTAGTATAATACGACCCTTTTTCGTCCAGCCACTTCCGGGAAATTTGAACCGGAAGTTGTTAACCGATTTCGCTCGATCGATATATCTCGATAACTAGGCGTTCAAAATCGATTGCATTATAGCAGTTTTCGGGGTAGAATCTCCCGATCTATCCATTGGAATGAAAATTTTCCGGATTTCCCCGAAAAAAAAAAACCGGGAAATTCGGAATATTCAATTTTATTAAAATACTTGGAATACTCTACTAGGAATACATAAAATATTGTAGAAATATTAAGAGACACGGGGTATGCACGAGGACAAAATAATCAACGTTACAGTTATGTAGTTGAGAATTTCCCAGAGAATGAAGAGAGAGAGAGAGGATACGAGAAACTCCTGAACTCAAACACTACTGTACATATGGAAGACTGTATGGCAGCCGTTGAACGTTGTTCCGGTATGTAGTACTCGCCAAGCAGCCCAGCCACACTAGTGCGGTCTTCCCCGTTGTGTGTCCTCGAGTCCGTACAGATTCCGAACCTATGGGTCAAACCGTCCTTCGATCGATGGCCAACTAGCCCTCCACCCTTCTCGCCAAACCACTGAACTATCTCATTCCTATCCTTTCGCTTTACCCCCTCCTCACCCCTCTCGATCCCCCTTTTATTCGCTTACATAAACTCCCGTTTCGTGTCTTCATATTTTATCAAATTACTGAATTATCAATTTTATTGATCATCGAGAGGAACTCGCGATCGTAAATTCCAATGGTTTATACATATTTAGGAAAATCCCATTTATTTCTGGGGAAATATCAGATTACTACGTTTCTCTATTTATTATGTTTTTTTTAAGGATTTTTGATGGGATTGTCCATGATTTTTATGCGATTTTTCAAAGGCAAAAAGCAGGTTGCCGGATTTTATTTGGGAAAATCCTAGAAAATTTCGGAAAATCCTGGAAAAACTCTGAAAATCTTGGAAAATTCGGAAACTCTTGGGAAATTCGGAAAATATTGGAAAATTCCAACCCAGGAAAATCCTGGAAAATTCGAAAAATATTGGGAAATTCCAACCCAGGAAAATCCTGGGAAATTCGGAAAATGTTGGAAAATTCCAACCCAGGAAAATCCTGGAAAATTCGGAAAATATTGGAAAATTCCAACCCAGGAAAATCCTGGGAAATTCGGAAAATGTTGGAAAATTCCAACCCAGGAAAATCCTGGAAAATTCGGAAAATTCCAACCCAGGAAAATCCTTGAAAATTCTGGAAAATCCCAAGGGAGGATAATTCCGAGATAAAGTCAGGAAAATCTTGAACTAGAGAAAATTCAGGAAAATCCTAAGACGAGGAAATTCTGGAAAATTCATTGAAGTCTCGGAAAATTCTGAACCCGGAAAATCCTGAAAAATTCAGGAAAATTCTAAGATTGGAAAATTTATAGAAATTGTGGAAAATCTGAAATCAGGAAAATCTTGGAAAATTCATAGAAATTGTGGAAAATCTGAAATCAGGAAAATCTTGGAAAATTCATAGAAATTGTGGAAAATCTGAAATCAGGAAAATCTTGGAAAATTCAGAAAAATTTCAAGTTAGGAAAATCCTGGAAAATTCAGAAAAATTAAAAACAGGGAAATCTTGGAAAATTTTGGGAAATTCCAAACCGGAAAATTCTCAAGTCAGGAAAATCTTGGAAAATTTAGGAAAATCTTGGAAAATTTAGGAAAATCTTGGAAAATTTAGGAAAATCTTGGAAAATTTAGGAAAATTCCAAGATAGGAAAATTCATGGAAATCGTAGAAAATCGCAAACCAGGAAAATCTCGGAAAAATCCTAAGCTAGGAAAATTCGGGAAAATTAAAAAACAGGAAAATCTTGGAAGATTCAGAGCAATTCTGGGAAATTTCAGACTGGAAAATTCTCAAGTCAGGAAAATTCCGGAAATTCCACACCAGGAAAATCGTGGAAAATTCTGAGACAAGAAAATTCATGGAAATTGTGGAAAATTCTGGGAAATTCGGGAAAATTAAAAAAAGGAAAATCTTGGAAAATTTAGAGAAATTCTGGGAAATTCATAAAATCGTGAAATTTCAACGCAACAACTTCCGCCAAAACTTTTGAATTCACCAGAAAATAACAAGAGACCCTTATAATAGTAACAATATTTCTCCAATGAAAGAAAAAAAAATTCTAAATTACTCTTCATTCCTCGGATATTAAAAATTAATGGAATTCCAATATTATTTCCACACTTTACCACTCTTAATAACAGAATTTTTGAAATATCATAAATTTAAAGGAGTGAATTAAACGAGGCGCGTGCCAGCAATGCCCACACTGCGCCTGTGTGATTACATGGCTCACTCTGTGAATTCGCATGCGCATAACAACCGTCCCAGTACGAGATAACGGTAGGAATCCCGATGTGCATAAATATTGCACCTCACCCTCCACCCCCCCCCCCCCCTCGTCACTTCTCCGCCATGTAAACATTAAAAAAAAATGTAATAAATATTTAAGCGCCTGGAGTTCTGAATAAATTTTTTATTCTGATTTACAGAGTCCAGAGCGAGCTGGGAGGAGTGGTGGACGTATGATGGCATTTCTGGTGAGTAGATAATTTTTATTTTATTTTTAAATCTACGTGAATTTGAAATTTTGAAGATATAAAAAAAAAAAAAAAAATTTTGTTTCGAAATTTTTTCATATTTCGTTGAAAATCCTGGAAACTAAGGGAGATAGAGCATTTTCCATGAAACATTTTTTGTAGAGGGGAAAGAGAGCTATAAAAAAGGTTCTTTAAGAGAATACGCTATCTCGCTTACTTTCCGAGTTATGTCGAAAGAATTGAAACCTTGTTTTTTTGTGGAAAACAGTTTTTTCAACATGTTTTGGAAACTAAGCGAGATAGAGCGTTTTTTGCTGATACCTTTTCTGTAGCTCTCGTTTTCCCCTACAAAAAAGGTCTCTTCCAAAATTTCTCTATCTCCCTTAGTTTCCGAGATACTCAAGAGGAACTGAATTTCAAGGTCAAACGATCTGAAATCTCGAGAAAATGAAGTTAACGCCATCTGTTGATAAAAGTAAAAACCATTGCAAATTACTCCTTTCACCTTAATAATCCAATTTTCATTACCTAAAATAGTATTTAATAAATGCACTAGACATGCTAATTTTGTGGGTCATAAAAAAATTCTGATATTGAAAATTTTAATATTCTATCGAGTCGCAAAAAAAAACCTCTTTCATGCAAAGAGCTAGCCCATATAAATATTATGTTTCTCTCTATTCCCCTCCCCTCCTCCCCCTCTCCTTCCCCCTTTTTTTCCTCATTCCCTTTTTTTCTCGAGGAAAGGTCGACACGGTTAATTTCATGGTTCGGCACGAATTTTTATCGCTCGCTTTAGAAACACCCGGTACATAGGAGAAAAGAGGGCGAGAGGGGAGGGGGGAGGGGGAGGAAAAGAGGGAAGGGGGGCGATAGAAAAAAAGGAGATGCAAGTACTAGAGAACTTATTACCGGATTCGACATCACCCCTTGTAAAATAAAGGTAGGGGGAGGGGGAGCGATAGGGAGGGGAAGGGAGGAGGGAAAGGGGGGGGGGAGGGGTGATAGAAAAAGGGAGATGCAACTACTAAAGAACTTATTACCGAATTCGACATCACCTCTTGTAAAATGAAGGGAGGGGGAGGGGAGGGAGGAAGGGGAGGTGGAGAGAGGGGGGAGGGAGGGGGAGGAGGGATGAAAAAAAAGATGCAACCACTAGAGAACTTATTACCGGATTCGACATCACCCCTTGTAAAATAAAGGTAGGAGGAGGGGGTTGAAGAGAGGTGGAGGAGGGAGGGGGGAGGGGAGGGATTTTTAGAGTCAGGGGAAGTTTCATATCGTGGGCAGATGGTTCATACCTTCTCTCTGTTTTACAACCAATAACCCTCACTGAATTTTCATTCCAGAGTGTATCAAAATTATTTACTCACCGTGAAATTTTACTAACCTATATATATATTTATATGGATCCATTGACATTGGTAATAGTTGTAGGGTAAGGAGGAATTAAAATTTATTATTGAAATTTTACGATTCTTGGAAGGGGGGAGGGGGGAGTTTGAAGAGGATTCAATATTACGCTGAGAGTTTCCGTAAGATATCTTGGGAAATAAGAGGAATAGGGAATTTATGGAAGAAACCTATTTTTTGGAGAATTTTGAGAGCTACAGAAAAGGTCATTACGAAAAATACGCTATCTCGTTCATTTTCTGAGTTATCATGAAAAAAAATCATGAATATGTTTTGTGGAAAACAGTTTTTTTTCTAAAAAACTAAATATCGCAGAAACTAAGCGAGATAGAGCAATTTTGATGATTACCTTTCTTGTAGCTCTTGAAATTTTACAAAAAAAAGGTCTTCACAAGAATTTCGCTATCTCTCTTAGTTTCAGGAATATTCAAGGAATACCGAATTTCAAGGTCAAGTGGGGGTCAGTGACCCGAAACCCCGAGAAAGTAAGCTCAACGCCATCTGTTGATAAAAATCCAAACTATCAAAAATCAGTCGTTTCCTTCATTAATCGAATTTTTGCGAAAGTTTTTGTTAAATATCTCGGAAATTAAGAGAGGTATCAAAATTTTCATAGAGACCTTTTTTGTAGAGAATTTAAAAATCTAAAAGAATCACCATTGAAAAAATGCTTTATCTCGTTTTTTCTCCAAGTTATGACAAAAAAACTGAAAAAGTCGGTTCTATTGAAAACCATTTTTTCGAAATATCTTGGAAACTAAACGAGATAGAGCAATTTTGGTCATCACCTTTTCTGTAGCTTCCAAAATTCTCTTTAAAAAGCCAATTACCGACACTGCTTCATCTCGCTTAGTTTCCGAGTTATTCCGAGAAATCTGTTTTCAATGAAACTCTGACCCCTTCCTAACTCGGAAACTAAGCAAGATAGAGCTATTCTCACAATGACCATTTTTATAGTTCTTTTCCTCCTCTACAAAAAAGGTCATAACAAAAAATTCCCTATCTCGTTTATTTTCCGGGCTACTCCAAAAAACCTGAAATCCCAAGTTTCAGTAAAATCAGTTTTTCCAAAATATCTCGGAAACTAAGCGAGATAGAGCTGTCCATCCGGAAACCTTTTTTGTAGCTCTCAAAATTCTCCACAAAAAAGGTCTCTTCAAAAATTCCACTATCTCCCTTATCCTCCAAAATATCCCGTGAAAATCATTTCAAGTATTATCAATCCAAAAAAAAATTAAATTATAATCGATCCATTTTTCCTCCACCACTTAACAACAGATAATTTTATTAATGAAGATAAATCAATTATGACTCTCATCCAGTTGTTATTTCACGCTGGTACTTAATGATCCCAAGCAATGAAGGTGGAATGCCCGGAAAATTGATTAAAACGATGCACTGTTCTCATTATCCAATTTGGCTGACTATACGTGGACTCCTATCACTTAAGAGATTTAAATGAGTTTCTTTACACGGGGAGAAAAAAGAGAAAAAAAAAAAGGAGGAGGCGGGTAATTACAGAGTGATCCTATCTTGTAGAGTAAAAGGATTAAGTCTCATTAGTGTTTCATGGATATAAAAGAATTTTTTTACATTTTCCATTTTTCTCAATTTTAGTTCTTTTTTTCCTATTTTTAAAAATCATGAAAGAAAAATTATAGGAATATTTTTTTTTTCATACTTTATGCGTTTGAATCGTATTTCTGCATGAAAATGTGCGATTGTGGCTATTTTAAGGGGATATTGATATATATTACAAAAGACGTGGATTTTTTTTAATGGGGGGGATTTTATTCGAAACAGAATAATAATAATAATAAAAATAATAATGATAATAATACTTACGAAAATAAAAATAGGCGGATGAGTGGAAATATGTGCAATTAATTGGACGAGCTACTTGATCAATCAAAAGTGAAGGAAAAATTATTATTATTATTATTATTATTATTATTGATAAAGGGATGAAGGGGAAATAAGGAAAATTATTTGTGGAAATTTTTTTTGAGAATATTTCGGAAACTATTGGAGGAAAAAAATGGGAAAAGACCTTTGTTATTGGGGATTTTAAGAACTCCAAAAATACCATAAGAGCAAAAAGGGCGTATCTCCACTATTTTCCAAAATATTCTCATAAATATAGAAAAAATCAATTTATTCAGTTCTTTTTTTAAGGGAAATTTAGGAAAATTTCAGAAAATAAATGAGATAGAGCAATTTCACTTCAATATTTTTTGTAGAAGATGAAATACTTGAAAAAAAGGTATCTTTACATTTTCCCCTATTTCCGAAATATTCTTCTAAAAAATCCAAAAAATTTAGCCAAATTTATAAAAAAAAAAACAAGTGGATAATAGTGTTGCTTTCCAACTGATATAGCTTTTTCTGCTGATACTTTAGCAATATGCTTTCGAATGGAAGTGATACAACTTTCTTCAAATCATCATCAAAATATCAAATTTTGCTAATTCAATTCCCGTAAAAACTCTTTTTCCTTTTTTTTCACTTTTTTTTTTTAGTTTTTTCGTGAGAATTTCACTTTATAATCACGTTTTTAAAGGGCATCCGGAAACTAAGCGAGATAGCGTGATTTTTGTAGAGATCTTTTTTGTAGCTCTTGAAATTTTCTAGAAAAAAAGTTTCCACAAAAATTGCGCTATCTCGCTTAGTTTCCGAATGCCCTTCGGAAAATAAAAGATATAGCTTTTTCTGCTGATACTTTAGCAATATGTTTTCGAATGGAAGTCATACAACTTTTTTCAAACCATCATCAAAATATCTAATTTTGAAGAAATTCATTAAAACGCCAATAACTCGAGAACTAATCATGCAAATAAGCTCAAAATTCATAGGCATCTAACTGATAAAACTCTCGAGATAATATATGAGTATAAATAACATCAGTTCAATACTTTCCAGAAATTCCATTAAAACTGATTTTCGAAAAATGGACATATCTCAAAAAGTATCGATCGAATTCTCTTCAAATGAAGCTTAAAAAATAGAGTTTGTCGAGAGGAAATTTTCCACAAAATATGAAATTTTTCTATAAAACCGTTTTGCTGTAATTGAGACTTTTATGCACACAGACATGCGCTAAAAACATCATTTTCTCTCTATTTAGCTCATTTTAAGTATCTTCTATTAAAAAAATTACAATAAAAAATTCTGAGTACAGAAAAAAAAAAATGTGAAAATTCCGATCTCAAATTTTCCCAAAAATTCCGAAGTTTTTCCCAAAGTATAATTAAACAGTTGATCCCATCAGCCGCGTCGTAAAGCCATTAAGCAACAGGGTATCACAACTAGCTATTCCTCCTTCTTAACGCGGATGTCTCTCTCTCTCTCACCAGTAGAGGTGTAGCATGCATTGTGTCTGACTCTGTGTGTCGCATTAATTTAGTTGGAAAATATTCTGGGGTCCGGATGGCGCGGGTTATCCGGTTGGAGGTGCTTGTATAACGAGCTAGGATAGAGTGCCAAGTGGGTGTGTCTGTGTAGGTGGGAAACAGTTAAAGGACATGGTGGATATGTGAAGTGGGGAGGAGGGTGGTGGGAGGGAGGAGGGGAGGAAAAGGGGGGGGGGAGGATGGGCGTGTGACAGAGGATGAGTTTGTGAAGATTAAATGAAATTATTTAAATGCTGTAATTTAACATCCTGGCCGGACTTTGGGCTCTTCTCTCTCTCTCCCCCTCTCTCCCCCTCTCTCTTTCTCTCTCTTTCAGATGCTGTATGCATGTATGCATAGAGTATGCCTTACGTATAGAGGATGAGGATGTACGTCCACTGGATTTTCGGAGACTTTATGCATTTATGAAAACCGTGTAAATACTGTCTATATTTGATTTTAGAAGATGTTAATTATTCTGGGAATTGAGTGAAGTAATTGGATTACTTTGTTGATTACGAGAAGGGAGAATTCTATTTTTTTGGGGTTTTTAAGGTTTTTAAGGTAGTATCGTAGAGTACAGTTAATAAAACAGGAAAAAATGAGGATTTGTGGGTTTGTTTCCAATTAATTGCTGATAATTCGAGGGAAAATGTGAATATAAAAATCAGGAAATTTTTATTTTTTTATTTTTTCGAGAATATCTTGGGAATTGATGTAAATATGGCCTCTTTTTGGCTCAGAGCTTTTTTCATAGTGAATTTCAAGATTTTAATGAAAGGATAAAAGTGAAAAAGGGCGTATCTCCATTATTTCCTGAAATATTTGGATAAAAAAAAGAAAATTATTTTTTTTTCTTTTTTTAAAGAATATCTCGAAAACTAAGAGAGTGACGAAATAATTTATTTATACCTTTTTTGTAGAGAATTTAATTCTCTACAAAAAAGGTATCTTGACAAATTCTCGTAAACTCAATAGTTTACCGAGATAATCGCAAAATAATCTGCATTGGTCATCAAAACCAATCTTTTTCCACTTCTCCTTGGGGATTCAACCACCCCTCCCCCTTCCCAACATCCGGGGAATTGAAGAAAAAGGGCAGAACCGATCGGAAGACTCTTTAAGACCCTCTGGAGAACCCCAACCCCTCATTTTTCTCAATCCCCACAAAAAAAGATGCGGAATTCTTCGATTTCCCCTCATTTTACGTTTCAAATTTCCCGCGATAAGAATTGAGTCAAGTTCCCCCCCCCCCCTCTTTTCCCAAAAAAAACCTAAAAATTATGAAAAAATCAGCTAAAAAACCCATAAAAATGAAATCCAAACGTAAAACCATGTTTTATCCCCCCCAAATCAATTGCTCCCCCCCCCTTTTTTCCCTCCCCTACTCTACTAAAGAACAGGTACTGTCCCCCCCCCCCCCCTAAAAAAAAACCTAAGAATTATGAAAACATCAATTGGAAAATCCATGAAAATGCAATCGAAACGTAAAATCATGTTTTATCCCCCCAAATCTATTGCTCCCCCCTCCCTTACTCCCAAAAAACAGGTACTTCCCCTCCCCTCCCTCCCCCTTTTTCGATAGCCACCGAAAAAGAAAACATTCTCTAATTTATATCCACAATTTAAATGACGCGCGTGTTACAGAATCCGTAAATCCTCGGCAAACCTCCAAACGCCCCCGTTTCTCCTCTCTCTTCTGCCCCCTCTCCTCTGCCCCCTCCCCTCCAGCCCCATCACCAATCCAGTCTATACAGAAGCAATTACCTTAGTTAATTAACGAATTTACAGGGAAACGTGTAAATCCTCGACACAGTACGCGTGAATCCCAGGGAGATGCAAAAGAGGCGGGAGGAGGGGGGCAAAATGGATTGAAGGGGAGGGGGAGAGGAGGGAAAGGGGGTTATCGTTATCGTACCCGATAACAAGGTGATCCACATCGTGCAACATTGAATTGCATTTGGTGAATTCGATTTCAACAATTCAACATAAATTTTCATTTTTCATTTCCCCTACTTCCCCTTCCTTTCCCGCTTACCCCTCCATCCATATAATTTTCACTGAAATTTGACATTTTCGTAGAAATTGAAAAAAACTCAAGTTTATGTTGACACTTTTTGTGAAATATCTCGGAAAATAAATAAGATAGCGAAATTTTTATAGATACCTTTTTTGTAGAGAATTTCAAGAGCTACAAAAAAGGTTCTAACAAAAAACGCGTTATCTCGCTTATTTTCCAAGCTACAGTCAAAAAACTCACAAAATAGAGTTTTTAAATAATTCAACAAAAAATTTAATCCTCATTCTTCATTCCCCCTTCCCCTCCCTCCTCCCCTTCTTTGTATCTATATCTTTTTTTGTTTCAATACAATGAGATATAGTCGTTGAATTGTGCGAACAATCGACGAATTTGCCCGAGCGAAATGCATTCGAGATGAGCTCCACATCACATAACTATTGGAGAGAGTGATGAAGAGGAGGGGGAGGAGGAGGAGGAGGAGGGTAGAATCATCGCTCTATTCCGCGCTCTCTTTTCAGTGCATTTGGAATAGAGACGGGATGGGGGGGGAGAGAGGGGAAAGGGAAGAGAGGGGAGGGGGGAAAGGAGGGGGGGGGGATTCTACAAGCGCACGTATTGCTCTATTAAAGCCTTCGTCATTAGCGCGTTACGATTAATTATTTTGAAAATCCTTTTGGCGGCTGGGAATATGGAATTGCCACGTAGAACATTGTCCATATGGATAATGAAAATAAACCGATTTTTTTTTAAATGGGTATTATTTTTTATTTTATCTCAGGATATTGTACTATTGTTTGAGGTATTATTTCAATACAATTCAAGAGTGAAATGACTCCGGCTAATGAAAATAATTTCATGTTTTTTTTCGCTATAAACTTTGAAATAATTCAATTTGTTTGAATTTAATTGTTTGACGATTTTTTGGGAAAAACAAATAAAGGGCTTTTTTTTCAAATATCTTGGAAATTAATGATTCATTCAATATTCTGTAGTATATTACCTAACAAGTGCAGTGAGAGTTCCTCTGAGAGTTTTTCTGGAAGTTCCCCTAAAAGTTCCTCTGAAAGTTCCCCTAAGAGTTTTTAACGTTCATAAAGTCAGTTTAACGTTTATAAATGTCAGTTTAACATTCATAATCATTGGAGTTGGAGATTTGATTTTCGAAAACGGCCCATTGATCTGAAATTTGATCTAGTGTCGAATAATTCGAATGTTTATGACATATACGTCAAGACATTGAATTCATTAGGAAGGTTAATCTGCGGGGATTGTGACAAACTTTATTCATTTCTCCTTATTTCAGGTAAATCTCTTATGCTATCCGATTTTATCAAAATCCTCAAAGATTAACCTTCTAATAAACTCAATGGCTTGACGTATCTCGTCATAAACATTCGAATTATTCAATTCCTATTTATTCCCCGCTTCATCAAACTTCAGATCAATGAGCCGTTTTCGAAAATTGAGTCTCCGGCCCTAATCATCATTTAGAATGCGTTTGACCCAGCAGCAACTTCAGCATGAATCAAACCGTATATATATATTGCCTAACAAGTGCGGTAAAGTACTTTTTTGACGAGTGTGAGTCTGCGAAATGAGCCAAAGGCAATTTTTGCTCCCGAATGGAAGCTTTGTAATCGTAATTTTTTTCGAGTTTGAGATTTCATCATAATATGACTGCAAATGACCCAAAACGTCAAGAACCACCGTTTTTAAAAAATGGATGTGTGTGTGTCTGTGTGCGATGACGCATTTTCCGCTTTACTCTGAAACGGGGCTAGCCAGCGATTTGAAAATTTTACCATATGTTTGTCATGCGTGCCCCAAGCTCTCACAAAACTTCAGCTAAATCGGTCGGATAGTTCTTGAGAAAAATGAAAATGTCAAAATATAGTTTTTTCGACTTTTCTCGATGAAAAATGAAATTACAGGGCCCACTCCCAGCGAGGATATGCGCGTTCATGAGCTGCATCATTGACCCCCGGGGTGGTGGGAGCTCAGATTTTTAGTTTATCCAGTATAAAACTTTTGAGAAATTTTTTGTAGAAAAATTGATTACTCTATAACTTAATAAATAATTGAGCTAAAGACCTCAAATTTTGTGAGGTTATACATCTGATGAGCACAAAGTTTGGTATTGAAACTGAGCAGAATCGGTCCAGTAGTTTCTTGGATATTAGCATAGAAACATCCGAAAAAGCAAGCTATATCTTCAAAACTATTCAATTGATTATATTTGGGATGAGCTTAACCCTCTGAAGCCTATTTTGGTTTCCCCACTCCACGCACAGATCAATAATGGTAAATTTAAAATTGAAGAATCCATTCGGAAGCTTTCTGCTAATTGCATTGGCAGAATATTGAATGTACGATGTTCAAATTACGCACAAGTAGTGGGGCTCCTGTTTGTTTTTTATATACAGTGTATGGGAATGCATAGCGTGCGTAAAGTGCCTATTTTTCGCACGCCGTGTGGAAAATAATTTTTTCCCCATTAATTACAATATGCAGATAATCTGTGATATTTTGTGATGTTTTGTTTTAAAATATTATTTTCCCATCAATCTTTTTTTTCTTTATTTTGATGAAAGTTTTATTCTTTTGTTTGCAACAGCGAATGTATGGATTAATGAGCTCCGATGGGTTTTCAAACCTAGAGTCCGGAATTTAATAATGATAAATATAAAGATATGCAATGAAAACAGACCATTACATTTGCATTACTCGCCTCTCAATCATGCATTTAAAAATTGTCCATACAAATGATATGAAAATAACCCTTTTTTTTCATGGGGATTATCTTTTGTAAATTTTATCTCAGGACATTTTTACTATTGTTTGAGGAATTATTTTAATACCATTCAAGAGTGAAATTACTTTGGCTAATGAGGATAATTTCATTTTTTTTTTTTCGCTATAAACGTTGGGATAAAGTGAGAGAGTGAAATGGATGTTATAAAAAAATTAGTGAATGAAAGCATTTCATTGGGGACTTAATGGTGAGAAGGGGGAGGGGGAGGGGGGGTAGGGATTTTAGATTCTTTTTATGGGGCAATTTTGAATTGAGTGAAACATGAAAGTGGACATTTTCACAGTGGATTATCTCGGAAATTAATGGAGATACGCCCTTTTAGCCCTTTTACAATATTTTTTTATAGAGAATTTGAAAAATTATAAAAATGGACGAGAATAAAATGAGCGTATCTCCACTATTTTCCCAAAATATTTTCAAAAAAAAAAACCCTAAAAAAGGATTGACTCATTAATTTCAACTTTTTGCTCTCAAAATAATTGATTAATTAAAAAATTAATAATTCCAGCCATAATCACAGCTTCAAACCTTCGATTTTCCCTCAAAATACTAAAATCCTCTTCTACTATGTATATATATATAACCCTAGAACTTCAGATTCGTTAAAACCCTTTTTTTTTATTTTTTCAATCGATTTTGCCCATTCACTCTGAAAATAATCAGAGAGACGATAGAAATGATTGAATATATATATAGATATATATATATATATATATACATATATAACAGAGGTCGATTCCCTGGAGGCGTTAAACGGGCTGAGGATTAGTGTCGGGCACAATGATCGTCGCCCAACGTCGTTAAGGCTGTCGAGAAGCTTCGAATTAATTATCGTTGTCCAATTAATCAGCGTCGTCAGATAGAGATAGGCAATCCGTGGGAAATGAGGAGAGAAGGGGGTAGGTGAGGGAAAGAGAGGGGGTGGGGTGGGGAGAGACAAGTGAATGGATAAACCAACGTTGGCATTCTCCAAACCACCCTATCAGGTACTCAAGATATTTCGATAACAGTCAGCACATAGAGAGATGTACATTATCGTGGGATAAACATGATAATAAATTGACAGATACATGTTTTAGAATATTGGAGTTAATTAGGGTAATTTTATGGATTGTTCGCTAATTCAATTCCTGTAAAAACTCTTTTTCCTTTTTTTTCACTTGTTTTTTTTAGTTTTTTCGTGAGAATTTTACGTTATAATCACGTTTTTAAAGGGCATCCGGAAACTAAGCGAGATAGCGTGATTTTTGTAGAGACCTTTTTTGTAGCTCTTGAAATTTTCTAGAAAAAAAGTTTCTACAAAAATTGCGCTATCTCGCTTAGTTTCCGAATGCCCTTCGGAAAATAAAAGATATAGCTTTTTCTGCTGATACTTTAGCAATATGCTTTCGAATGGAAGTCATACAACTTTTTTCAAATCATCATCAAAATATCAAATTTTGAAGAAATTCATTGAAACGCCAATAACTCGAGAACAAATCATGCAAATAAGCATTGAAATCAGTGAAGTCAAATGATTTCATTTTTTTGAAATCAATTCTTGAATCACTGAAGTCACTTGAAATCAATTGAAGTCACTAAAATGAGTGTTCTTTGCCACTGTTATAGTTTAGATAAAAGTACAAATTCTTTGAAATTAGAGGCAATAAGTGTACATGGGTACATCGATATTGAACAGTATCGAAAAACTATTTTCCCTCCTGAGATAACTGAGAGTGAAGATTTAAAACTACCTAATAATATTTTTGAGGCTGTTAAAAAATATTTCCAATGAAAAACATCTAAATATTGTAATGTGTCAATTTACATAAAAAGTTTTTGTTTCAATATGATAAAAAACCCGTTTTGCCCCCACCCTTTTTTATTCGTAAAATTTTATTTATTGTGATTTCAATGACTTCATTCTATTTGAAGTCACTGACTACAAATTGACGAAGTCATTGGCAATCAATTGCAGTCATGAAGTCACGTTAATCAGCGCTTGAAGTCATTGAAAATCACATTTTTTCTGAATTCATTGAAATCAGACACTGAATTCACGTGAAGTCGACTTTATTTTGAAGTCATAGTGTCACTCAATCCTTGAGTGAATAAACCCTCGATTTTAAGTATCTTCTATTAAAAAAATTACAATAAAAAATTCTGATGATTAGATATTTTCCATTTGGAAGCAAAAAACAAAAAAAATCCTTTAATATATACTCTCATGAAATCGCGGACATGAGCGTTACCCCTCGAGATAAATCCCCCCTCCCCCCCTACCAAAAAATTCCCCATTTCACTACCCTAAATTTTCAGCCGACAGATATACTCATAAAAACCCGTATATATATATTTCTTGCATTTTTATGTCATTTCCTTCTCATACAAATTTATACTGGCCGCGTTGTGTGTTATAACGACGAAAAATCGTGGTAAAAAAAAAAAATAGAAAAGCTGAGAATGAAAAGCAAAGCAAAACACAGAAAAGAGTAAAAAGTGGAGGAAAAAAAAAGGAAGAATTATTAAAAGTGTAGGAAATAGAGGAGAGGAAATATCCGTGACAAAAGATCCAATGGCGCGCGCACTCGGGTCAGCTGCAGGAAGGTATGAAAAAATAACAGGCAAAGGGGGGGATGAAGATTTTTTCTTTTTTTTTATCAAGAAGAGGGGAGGATAGTTTCGGAAAAATAATAAAAAAATGGAAAAAAAAGGAGAAAAGAAGCGTTTGGGTCCTGCCGAAGGGGTTTGTGCTCGTTAATGACACGCCACGAACGTAATATATATATATATATATATATATATATATATATATGTATCACAATGCTTTTCAATGTGTACGAAAGAGAAATGGACAATTGTTTTGCTGCTGCACTTGAAACTCGTGCGATCGGTTTATTGCGATATCTTCTCACCCGTATTAAAAAAAAAAAAGGAAAAAATATGAAGAAATGAGCAAATAGAGAGGATTTTTGTTAGATTGTCATCTTAAAAACAAAGTGGCTTATGTGCTATATATGAGAATAGCACTTACGCCCTTTTAAGACGAAGAATTATTTATTTATGAATAAAAAAGACAAAAAAATAGGAAAAAAATAGAAAGAAGCGAAAAAATTGAGAAGATTTTTTTTTTAATTGTCTCCTTAGAAACAAAGTGACTTAAGTGCTATGTACAAGAATAACACTTACGCCCCTTTGATTCTAAGATAACGATATATTTTTTATTAATTTAAGAAGAGAGTGAAAAAAAAGAAAATATTGAAGAAAAGAAATGTTAAAATTTAATTTTTAATTTTTTAATTTAAAACTCAAAATTTTTAACAAAAAAAAAAATTTTTACTTAATTGGCGGAAAAATTGTTTATTTTTTGGGGATTAAAAGGTGGGGGGAGGGGGGAGGGGAGGGCTGGAGGGGTTTTGGAGTTAATCGTGCGAGAAATGTCCTCTTTTTTTCCTTTAAAATCATAAATTCGTAGTTTTTCTACTTTTCATTAAACTTTCATGAGGTGGAAATGAGGATTCTCCGGAGAAATGAGGGATGAGAAGTGCTTCTCTGTATAATATTGAATCAGAAATTTTTTTTTACGGAATTCAGAATGACACTTGAGTCTGTCAACTGCAGTCTACTACTTCGTATAATTTTAGTTCTTGAGTTTTTGTTGCGAATTATTGGGTTCTCGGTGTTTTTTTTTGGAGAATATCTCGAAAAATAAGGGAAATAATGATTTTTTAGTTGAGACCTTTTTTGTGAAGAATTTTAAGAGCTCCGAAAAAGTAGTTCACCAAAAATGCTCTATCTCGCTTAGTTTCCGAGATAATCATGAAAATGCCTCAGAATAAACTTCATTTTTTCATTAAATAAAAACGAAAATATTTCTTTTTAAATAGAAAAATTAAGAAAAATTAAGAGAAAAAAATTTCATGATAATCTGTACTTTCAAATGGACTTTCCTGAATTTTTTCAAAATTTTCTCGTCTCTCTAAATAATAATAACAAAATTATTGCAAATTATCGACGAAATTTTTTGGATTTTTCAAAGAATATCTCCAAAAATAACCAAAATATCTAAATTTTTGTGGAAACCTTTTTTGTAGAGAATTCCAAAAACTACAAAAAAGCATTCTTCTAAAAATGCTCTATCCCGCTTATTTTCCGAGATAATCTCAAAAAACCCTTTAAATCGACTTCATTTCCCCAAAAAATCATTTTTTAACAATAGATAAATTGAAAAAAATCAATTAAAAAAAATACCCCAACAACCCCCCATCCCCCCTCCCTTCCCCCAATTTTTTTCAAAATTTCCCCACCCCTCTAAACAACCAAAGAAAAATCCTAAAAAAAATTCGTTGAATAAATCAATGCAATTTTGCATTTTTCCTTCACAAACTCCCTCCCCCCTCCCCCCCCCCCTCCAAAAAAACCGCAAAAAGTAGAACTTTCCACCCGACGAAACAATAAAGTGGATCTTGATAAAAGTATCGATAAACCCCAATGAATACAGAATAAAACTAAAAACATTGTTGGGTTTGTGGAGAGAAAGAGAGTTATTTGACCGGACAATAGTTCCTCCACTTGTCTCTAACCTAAAAAAAATCCCCCCCCCCTCTTCCCCCCACCCACTCCTCCCCCAGGGGGACAGTGGGACGATGGGCTTGATTGGAGAAACAGTGAAATGTTATTCATGTATGCATATGAATTCAGGATGGTAGTAGGCCCGGAGTACCATAGTTGTATATATATATATATATATATCATATACATATACATATACATTTCCCCCTTCGAGAGCGCCATCTATCCGCGAGGACAAAAAAAAGAGAAAAGAAAATTAAAATAAAAGCCATACGTTGAAAAAACATCTTAATTGGAGTTTTCATAGTCTAAAATATACAGATATTTCTCTGGAATTTTTTATTTTATTTTATTTTTATCCAATTTTTATTCATTTATCGCAAACGGTTTCAGTCGCTGTTTTGATTTCGTTTCGAGTGGCGGGAAATTTAAATTGGCGAGTTTTTTTTTTTTAAGATAGGCGCGTTTTAATGGGTATCTTGCGGACTTCTTAATTACAGAGGATTTGATGTTTTTTTTTGGGGTGAAGGGGAGGGGGGGGGGAGAGTAGTCTAAAATATACAGATATAAATATAGATTTCCCTGGAATTTTTATTGTATTTTATTTTCCCAATTTTTATTCATTTATCGCAACGGTTTTAGCCGCTGTTTTGACTTGATTTCAAGTGGCGGGAAATTCAAATTGGGGCGTTTTTTTATTTTTTAAGAAAGGCGCGTTTTAATGGGTTTCTTGCGGAATTCTTAATTACGGGGGATTGGATATGTTTTTTTGGGGGGGAGGGGGGGGGGGAGTAGTCTGAAATATACAGATATAAATATAGATTTCCCTGGAATTTTTTATTTTATTCTATTTCTCCAATTTTCATTCATTTTCCGCACGGTTTTAGTCGCTGTTTTGATTTGATTTCAAGTGGCGGGAAATTCAAATTGGGGATTTTTTTGCATTTTTCAAGGAAGGCGCTTTTTAATGGGTATCTTGCGGAATTCTCAATCGCGGGGGATTTGATGTGTATTTTTTATTTATTTTTTTGGGGGGAGGGGGGGGGAGGGAGCAATCTTAAATATACAAATATAAATATAGATTTCCCTGGAATTTTTATTGTATTTTATTTTTCAATTTTTATTCATTTATCGCACAGTTTTAGTCTCTGTTTTGATTGAATTTCAAATGGCGGGAAATTTAAATTAGTGATTTTTTTTTTTTTAAGAAAGGCTGTATTTTCAATTTTTTTTTATTTTGGGAGGGGAGGGGGGAATAGTTTAGAATATGTAGATATTTCTTTGGAATTTTTTATTTTATTTTATATCTTCATTTTTATTCATTTTCCGCACGGTTTTAGTCTCTGTTTTGATTTTGTTTCAAGTGGCGGGAAATTCAAAAATTGGTATTTTTTCCTTTTTTGCAAGAAATACGTGTTTTAATGGGATTCTTGCGGAATTCTTAATTTCTAGGAGATTCGTTATGTTTTTTTCATTTGTTTTGGGGGAAAGGGGGGGGGGGGGGCGAGGGATGGATGGAGATATCAGAGCTGGCGAATACTCAATCACTCGCGTTAATTGCAGTATGATTGCTGGCTTTCTACAAGTTTCAATAATAGGCTTGTTAGAGGCTTGCGCCTTCGAACGCTCAACAGTCAGGCAATACCTGTCAGATATGGGTGCTTAATGGCTTAGGACCTAGTATCCTTCCTACTGATAACAATTTAATCACAATTCATTACGTGGGTAACAACTATTTCAATTTTTAGATGAGAATTTATTGAATTTGAAGCAGTTGGTTTTGGAGGTTTTGGAGGAAGTTAAGGGGATCTAGGAAAGTTGGGGGTTTAGGGGAAAATGTGAAGAGAGCTTTTTTGGAGGGAATTTAATTTTCTATGAAAAAGGTTTTTTGGGATTTTTTCGTGAATCGAACAGTTGCAGAGATATTTTAAGGGAAAAGAAAAGTTTTTTGGGTAACAGTTTTTTGAGAAATTGGGGCAAAATGGAGATTTTGATGAGGCGGTTTGAGATAGAGCTTTTTTGATGATTCCATTGGAAAGCTGAGGAAATTTTAGGTAGAAAACATGTGTCATTTAATTTTTTTGAATTTTTTGAGAGTTCGAGTTTTTTTGGGCTAAATTTGAAGGGGTTCTTCTTTTAATTTTTGGGAAAATTCACTTTTTTGGGAATATCTCCGGTTCTGTTGGTTGTAGCGACCTGGGGTCGATCTTAAATGAAAGCTGAGATCATTTGCCATCGATTCCTGTTGTTTTGAAAGGAAAAATATCGATTTTTAAAGTTTTCATAGGTGCTTTTATGGGAAGTAAGCTTACCCTCTCATAATTACTTCAAAAATAGATATTTTTCTTTCACATACTCATGAATTGGTGGCGAATGATCTCACCTTTCACCTCCATTCGGAATTTTTAAGCTACGACCAATAGAACCAGAGATATCCCCAAAAAGTGTATTCTCCCAAAATTGCAAAAATTTCAGCTAAATTAGCCGAATTTCAAAAAGTTGGCAAAAAAACACTCAGGCATATGATTTCCATCTAGAATTTCCTCAGCTTTTCAATGGAATCATCAGAAGAACACTATCTCAAATATTTTCCTTGGAAAATGTCCAATTTTCGGCTAAAACAGGCGAATTTCCAAGAATTCCCAAAAAATCACTCAGGTATATGATTTTCATGCAGAATTTCCTCAGCTTTTCAATGGAATCATCAGAAAAAACCCATCTCAAATATTCTTCTCCCTCCCGCACATTCCACCCCTATTTCCCTGATTAAGACATTAGGAAAAGGGGAAAAAAAATTCTCTCTTTCTCGCCTCAACAATATGATTACTTTAATTAAATTGAAAAATCCACGATGAGGTGTAGAACTATATATATCCTTCAAAAGTCAATATTTCCTGTTCACAACCACACGAATCAATGGCAAATGATCTCACCTTTCACCTCCATTCGGAATTTTTCCATTCCGACCAATAGAACCAGAGATATCCCCAAAAAAGTGTTTCCTCCCAAAATTCCAAATTTTCAGCTAAATTAGCCGAATTTCAAAAAATTGGCAAAAAAACACTCAGGCATATGCTTTCCATGTAGAATTTCCTCAGCTTTTCAATGGAATCATCAGAAAAAGTCTATCTCAACTATTTTCCCCCCTCCCCTCCATTCCACCCCTATTTCCCTGATTAAGACATTAGAGAAAGGGGCAAAATTCTCTTTTTTTCATCTCAACAATATGATTACTTTAATTAAATTGAAAAATCCAGCGGTGAGGTGTGGCCCTCTATGATAAATGTACACACATATATATATCAAAGGTATTACGGTCAGTATGCACGCGAGATATAATTAAAAATTACCAAGCGATAAACGAGTGAGTTTTGTGTCCTTGTTTTACCCCATGTATATATGTATACTCATGTGTTTTAAACAGTTTGTATTAATACGTGTTTTGCAGCAGTAGAACAATGTTAGAGGAAAGAGGAAGATAGATATTAACAATGCGCGTAATGATATGCGAGCGTTTAATTACGACCATTCTCTCAATGTTAACGGAATTTTCGTGGGTAACCGGTTGAAATCTCGTTGAGGGCTTGATTAATTTTGACCTTTTACCAATATAATTTTACACTCACTCTCTCTACTGCTGTTGACACATAATTGCAATCGGATTTAACCGCTCATTTGACTCGGAGAATCATCGAAATAATTATTGATTAAATTATTTAAATTATTTGAAGAAATTTTTTTTTTTTTTTTTTTTTTTTTATAAAAAATAAAAAAAATTATTTTTGTGTTTAAACAGACATTTTGGGGAGTCATCAGTTTTTGGGGAATTATTCGAAAACTAAGGGAGATAGAGAAATTTTTGAAGAGACCTTTTTTGTAGGGGAAGAAGAGAGCTACAAAAAAGGTTTTCTATGAAATTGCTCTATCTCGCTTAGTTTCCGAGATAAAAAAAAGGATATTTCATTTTTTTTTTTTTTGCTAAAAAAAAAAATCATGGAAAATTTGAAGAAACTTTTGATATTTCATTCGTGAAAAATTCTGAAATTTTCGTAATTTCAAAGTTTGTTGCAAAAAGAATTTTTTGATCTCAGTATATGGACCCCGGGGATTGCGTTTTACTTTCTTCCTCTTTTTTTTTTTTATTTTTTTTTTCTCTCCTCGAGTTTTCTGGCCACGACCCCTCAATTCCCACGTCCGATTCTCATCATTTCGTTCTCTCGCCTACTGCCTGTCGACTCCTCTGAGAAATTTAACTTTTCTCCTGTCAAATGAAATCGATATCATTCAGTTTTTCTCACACAAAGATATGAAAAAAAAGAGATGAAAAGTATGGGATTTATTAATGAGTTCTAACAGTTTAATTTGTGAATTATAATGAGATGGAAATGTTGGGAAAATTTGTGAAGTTATTCATTTGAGGAATTAAATTTTAATTAAGGCATTGGGTCTAATTATGTCGTTGACTGCTCTTGGAAATTCCTCGATTTTCAATAATTAAATTTTGATGGTCAGACGATTGATAAAAATCTGAAAAAATTCAGAGATATTGGAAACTATTGAAACTTTATAATCCCATAAATTTTTTATAAAAATTTTAATTATTTGTTATAAACAAAAAATAATTTTGTTTAAAGAAACGGTGAAAATTATTTTTTTTTCGGAAATGAATTTTTGGATGAAAAAAGGAATTCACATGATTTTTTTCAGATTTTTTTGAATTTTTTTACTATCAAAAACCGTTAAAAATAGTGAAAAAAAAGTTTAAATAATTTTTTAAAATTGATTCATTTGTGAATTTTTGATTGGAATAATTATTATTATTATTTGTACTACTGCATTGACTTGCCTGAATTTTTTCAAAATTTTCGAGTCATCTGCAGCAATTTTACCAAAAATTTACATTTTTTTGCATTTTGAATTTCCCGCGCAATGATGATTTACTAAACTAATCAAGTAAGAGACTAAATACCGATAAAAAGCGCTTCAAAAAATTAAAAAAAATCGAATTAATCGCCCAAAAATGCCAAAATTCTCTTCGGATATTAATTAAGCTTCATATTAAATTTATATCTTCATTTTTTAAAAGCTCCAAGCACTCCGGTTCTACTAAAAAATCATTTTTCCCAAATTTCGTTGATTTCATTGAATAGAACAGGAAATTCTACCCCGAAAAGTACTATAATGCAATTGATTTTGACCCAATATTTTCAGAGTAATTAATAAAAGCTCAATTTTCACCCCCTTTCTCTCCCCCTCATTATCTCGAGAACTACTGGACCAAAATTAATTGCATTATAGTACTTTTCGGGGTAGAATTTCCCTAGGAATCCGATGAAATCATCACCTCCCTCAAAAATCCTCCCCCTCCCTTTTTTTTGCAATTTATTTTGCCCCAATAATTTCAGATTACTGAAAAAGCTCAATTTTCACCCCCTTTCTGTTCCTCTCATTATCTCAGGAACTATTGGACCAAAATTAGTTGCAATATAGTACTTTTAGGGGTAGAATTTCCCTAGGAATCCTATGGAATCATCAACTCCCCCAAAAGTCCTACCCCTCCCTTTTTTTTTGCAATTTATTTTGATCTAATAATTCCAGATTACTAAAAAAGCTCGATTTTCACCCCTTTTCTGTTCCTCCCATTATCTCAGGAACTACTGGACCAAAATTAATTGCATTATAGTACTTTTCGGGGTAGAATTTCCCTCGCAATCCAATGAAATCATCGTTTTTCCCAAAAATCCAAATTTAAAAAAAAAACATTCCATCAAATTTTAAATTAAATTTTTTTCTATTAATTCCACCCCTCTTTTTAAATTTTCAGGTCCTTCATTCTGGGGCTTGATAAATCCGCAATGGTCACTCTGCAGCAAGGGAAGACGCCAGAGTCCCATAAACATTGAGCCAGACAAGTTGCTTTTCGATCCACACTTGAGACCAGTTCAGGTGGACAAGCACAAGGTAATTTATCAATTCTCTCCCCTCTCCCCCCTCCCCTTCAGCCACTTTCATCCTTCTCCCCCTTAATTTTTTTTTTCCTATCTGTCTTCCCTAGTTTTGGCATCTAATGCCAATAGAGTCTGCGGGGAATTTCAGTCGAGGAGGAAAAAAAGAAAAAAAAAAAAAGAAAAGTTTAATTCGAGTTGAAGCAGAAAAGTTGATAAGATCAGTCAAAACAGAAGGGAAACAAAATGTTCAACTTTTTTTTTTGGGGGATAAGAGTATTTATTCCAGGTTTTGATGCTTTTTTTTGGTTGGGTGGGGTCTCAAGAGTATTAGCAGTAGTGACCTATGGGAGGGGGGGGGGGGAGAGGGGGGTTCTTTTATCGTTTTCGTTATCATGAAGATTGTCAATTTTTTTTTTTTTTTTTTTTTTTTTTTTTTTATAAAGTTGAGGTCAAGAAAAATTAGGGGAAAATACGATTTTCTTCAGATTTTTTGGTAAATATTTAGGAAAATAATGGAGATACGCCCTTTTTTAAAACTAATAATTTTTTTTAGAGAATTTTAAGCTACGATATGGGATTAGAATCAAGAAGGCGTTAAATTTGAGGGAAAAAAAATTGAAAAATGAATTTTGAAAATCTTTTAAAATATAAAAAAAAAAAATTTGAAAATTGATTTTAAAATTCTGGAAAATCTAAAATTGTGAAAAATAATGGATTTTTTATGAAAGATGAGGGCAAAAAGGCCTGAAGTCTTCAATTTAATAAAATTTCGGAGAAAAAAAAAAAAAAAATCAAAATTAAAAAAAAAATTCAAAAAAAAAAAAAATTCAAAATTAAAAAAAAAAAAATTCGAAAATAATTTGAAAAATTCTGGAAAATTTCAAAAAGTGAAATATAATGGATTTTTAAGAAAATATTTTAATATAAGCAGAGAAAGACTGTCGGAGTCCATTTTGAGCGAATTTCGAAAAAAAAACAAAAATTCACAAATATCTAGAAAAAAAATCAAAAAAATTACAAAAAATTTTGAAATTTTTTTTTTTTTTTTTTAAATTAGGAAATTCTGAAAATTTTCAAAAAGTGAAAAATAACAATTTTTTTTCCATCTTTCCATTAATTTCCAAGATATTCCTTCAAAAAAGTCATTCTTAGAAGCTTTTTAAATTTCCATTTACGAATATCCCAATAAAATGACCAAAAATAGAAAAAAAACCCATATTTTAAGTAAAACCCTCCTTTCAAAATACCTCAAATAATTAATTCATCACTACCCAACTTGAACCCTTTAAAAATACCAGACCTGATTAATCACAAATCTCTCTGAAGTTCTTCGACCTCTTAATTTTTCAATTTTCCACTCCACTTAATTCAAATTTATTTTCTCCCATAATTCAAAGCAAATAAAAGCGCAAAAAAAAAAATTGCAAAAAAAAATAATAATTACAGAAGAAAATTCCTTTGTGCATGCTATACCCAGGTTTGATAAACGACTACGTAATTAATGGGTCTCGTCATATCGAATTAACATGTTACAACGTACCATCCAATGTTGGGTAACCATTTTACGAAATACCGAAAATAACATTGAGTTGATGATGCGTACGTGAATTTCACCGTTTAACATTGTTCTACATTAATAATTAATTAATATTTTATATTTCAATCAATTTAAAATTATGTTTAAAATACATTTACCCCCCCCCCTCCTCAAAATTGCCATCAAACGTCAAATGAATTTTGCATGCATGAAATGATTTTATTAAATTAATTACAATCAAATTATTTCTGTATAATTTTATGATAATTTTCACGATTTTAACACTCAATTGAAATCACCGCGGTTTTAATTGAAAAATTTATTTCCGGAAAATTTCATCACTTCCATTGAATAGAACGGGAAATTCTACCCCGAAAAGTACTATAATGCAATTGATTTTGACCCAAAAATTTCGGAGTAATTAAAAAAAGCTCGATTTTTACCCCTTTTTTGCCCCCCTCATTATCTCAGGAACTACTGGACCAAAATTAAGTGCATTATAGTACTTTTCGGGGTAGTATTTCCCTAGGAATCCAATGCAATCATCAACTCCCCCAAAAATCCCCCTCCACCCCTTTTTTTGCATTTTATTTTGGCCCAATAATTTCGGAGCAATTAAAAAAGCTCGATTTCTACCCCTTTTGTGTCTCCCTCATTATCTCAGGAACTACTGGACCAAAATTAATTGCATTATAGTACTTTTCGGGGGAGAATTTCCCTAGGAATCCAATGGAATCATCAACTCCCCCAAAAATCCTCCCCCTCCCTTTTTTTTGCAATTTATTTTGCCTCAATCATTCCAGATTACTAAAAAAGCTCAATTTTCACCCCCTTTCTGTCCCCCTCATTATCTCTAGAACTACTGAACCAAAATTAGTTGCATTATAGTACTTTCCGGGGTAGAATTTCCCCAGCAATCTGATGGAATCATCACCTCCCCCAAAAATCCCCCTCCACCCCTTTTTTTCTGCTAACGAGGAAAAAAAAATTAGAGTAAGACACTAGTCAGCTGCGGGGTAGACCACAGGCTGACGTCATCGTTGGTTAATCGGCTCCGTCCAGAGTTGGAATTTATCTACGAACAGAGAGTGGGGGAGGGGAAAGGGGGGGGGGGGGTAGAAAGGGGAGGGTTAAAACTTTGGCACTTAAATTAAACAATAGAATGGACTCAAACTGGTAGCGTCTTTGGCTTTTGCTTCAACTATTCTCGCACTCTTCTCCACACACCCCCTTTCCTCCCCCCCTCCTCTCACCCTTTTTCATCCATTCTGCTGACTTTGCTTTCTGACCTCCACCTTAAATTCCACCTTCTAACCCAAAACTTAAAACTCAAAGTTTAAACTTTTCCTCCTAAAATCCTCTATTTATTTACTCCAATTCGTTTACTCAGGAAATAATGAAGTGCCGAAGAATTTGCAATAAAGAAAAATGGAGATACGCCCTTTTTTAATCAAATAAATCAACAATTTTCTTGATTTAAAGCTTTTTTTTTTAATTAAAATGAATTTTCCATTTTTTCACGTGACCTTGAAATTCTTGTGCGTCAAATATTTCGGAAACTTAGCGAGATAACAAAAATTTTGTGGACACATTTTTTGTAGAGGATTTCAAGAGCTATGGACACGTAATTGGTGAAACTGCTCTATCTCGCTTACTTTCCGGGATATTTAAGAAAAACGAAAAATCCGCTTCTCACGTTAAATCAGTTTGTCCGAAATATCTCGGAAACTAAACGAGATAGAGAAATTTTTATTCCACAAATTTTATAGCCCTTGAAATTCTCTACCAAAAAGGTTTTCTGTAAGATCGCTCTATCTCTCTTAGTTTCCGAGATATCCCGAAGAAACCAAAAGTCCCATTTTCACGTGACACCATTTGTTTAAAAATATCTTGGAAACTAAGCGAGATAGAGCAGTAGTCACAATGACATTTTTTGTAGCTCTCATCCTCCCCTACAAAAAAGGTTCCCACAAAAATCTCCCTATCTCGCTTAGTTTCCTCGATATTTCCCCAAACCGTCAAAAAAACTCCCAACAAAACTAAATTCATCAATTTTCCCTATTGTTTAATTCCCGAATAAAACTCGCGCCCCCTCCTCCCCCTCCCCCTCCCTCCTTTACATTCATCCCACGAACTTTTCCAAAGTGCAGTTCAAAAGACACTCCATAAATTCCCCTCCCCCTCCCCTCCCCCCCAATATAATTCAGTACAGCGTAAAAAGAAGTAGACTCGACTGAAATAAGAAAAGAGAAGAAGAAGAATAATATAACGAAAGAAAAATCAAAGAAAAAAAAAAACTCCAAAATGAAAGAATGAAAAGAGATTAATTGTGAAATAATAGTTTATCGCGAGGAAATTTTGCTGACGTGTCTAACCCACTGGTGAAAAGGAAAAAGGCAAAGAGAACTGGGGGCCTAGAGAGAGAGAGGAGAGGGGAAGGGGCGAGAGGAGGGGAGAGCAAGGGAGGGGAAGTGGAGTTTGGCTCAATCCTCAACCCGAGGTTACCTCATTATTTCTAACTGATGACGTCATAATTCACGTTCACAGGACGTACAAGAAAATGGACTTCCCTTCTACCCCAAGTCACCTCGTTTTCAAACCCAAGCCAGTTTTACCCACTTCCCCCCTTTTCCCCCTCCTCCCCACCCCCCTTTTTCCCCCCATTCCGTCCAATTAAATCTCTAATCAATTATCGTGGGAGTCCCTCTAGCCTCCTGCTACTTTCTGGCAAACGCGTTACCCCGTTTTTGTCTGTTAGAGGTAGTGAGATAGGGGAGGGGAGGGGGAAGAGGGGGGGAGGGGGGATTCAGTTGGAACAAAACACAAACTCTCTGACGTGGGTTTTCGGAGAAAGGCAAAAAGTAGTTTAGTATTTGGTAGAGATGCTGGGGAACTTTGGGGCCAAATCCCCAGGCGTTTTTCATTGTTTTATACTAGGGAATTTTTTTTTCTCACACTTTTTCTAGGGAATTTTTGATTAATTGGCGGATTAAGGGGTGAGGGCTGTTTTTGTATTTTTTTGGATGATTTTAAGATACGAAGAGTTATGGGGATATGTGTCTTTTATTTTATGGATTGATTTCATTTTCAATTTTAATTATTTAGTCGATCATTTGACTAGTTTTTTTGCGCGGGAAATTTGAAAATAAAATAGTGATAAATCGATATGGGAAATGAAAAAAAAATTTCAATTGAAATATGAAGGAAATTCTTTTACTTTTTGAAGAATCTCTGTAATTAATATAAACACACTTTTCCGAACCGTAAGCTTTCATAATCACAATCAAATATCTCTATTAATTAATGATTTTCCAAATGATTCCCTAGAAGTTTTCCGATCAAATTCAATTTCTCTGTGAGCTTGAAATTACTTTTTTTTTAATTATCTCGGAATCCATTAGAGATAGACAAATTTTTCAGGAAACCTTTTTTGTAGCTCTTTTTCCGCTCTTCAAAAAAGGTCTCCACAAAAATTTCTCTATCTCCTTTATTTACCGAGAGCCCTTTAAAAAAGTGTTGGAAAATCCGTGGAAGCACAGAAAATATGAGAAATGAAAACAATTTTTCAATTGAAATATGAAGGAAATTCTTTTACATTTGAAGAATCTCTGTAATTAATATAAACACACTTTTCCAAACCATATTTTTTCATGCTTATTTTCATAATCAAAATCAAATATCTCTATTAATTAATGATTTTCCAAAGAAATGATTTCCTAAAAGTCTTCAATCAAATTTAATTTTCCTGTGACCTTGGAATCACTTTTTTAAAAATATCTCGGAATCCATTAGAGATAGACAAATTTTTCAAGAAACCTTTTTTGTAGCTCGTTTTCCGCTCTACAAAAAAGGTCTCTACAAAAATTGCTCTATCTCCCTTATTTACCGAGCGCCCTTTAAAAAAGTGAGTGGATATTATTGGAGATACGCTCTTTTTGCTCGATTCATTTTTTTTAGCTCTTAAAATTCTCTAAAAAAAGTCTTCGATCAAAAAAAGACGTATTTTCTATAATTTACTGAGAAATAAAAATAAAAATTATTGGAAAAATACGTGAAAAAGTGATAATTCTATTTTCGATGATAAATTTCAAGGTTAAATTGTATTTTTTATTTGCAGGTTGCTGGACACCTACACAATACTGGACAATTTCTGGTATTCAAAGCTGACAAAGAGTCAAAAGTTCGTGTGAACATAACGGGTGGTCCCCTAGCGTATCATTACCAGTTCGAGGAGATATATATTCACTATGGAATGGACGACAGCCATGGCTCGGAGCATCGTGTCAATAATTACGCATTTCCAGCGGAGGTAAATTGATAAATTAATGTCATTTTGTGATGTTTTATGTAACACAAATGAATTTTGAATAATTGTGATTGCTAAAGGGGTTTATATTTTAATGATGGAGATACGCCCTTTTAGCGTTATTAAGGAGGTGTCCAAGCTGCAGATCCAAATTATCTACTTTATTTTTTTTCCGTCAAAATTTTTCATAATTATTGTAATTATCTCGATTTTGTAACATTTTTTTCGATATTCGAATGATGTCCACGATATTAAATTGTTATGGAATATTGTGATAAATAAGTAATATTGCTCTGCACTTGACTCACTTTGTCCCAGTTTCTGGGACTGTGATTGGAGGATTCTCGGATTTTAAACATTCAATATAGCTGCCATGATTACTTCATGCGATTAATTGGATTAATCGTAGCTATTTGTCCGGTAACAGGCATTTTTTGTGATTCGAAAAAATAATAGACACTCCAATGAATAAAAATATATACGATTATATAGAGAAAAAAATAGTCTGTAACTATGAATTGTTGCAGTGAAACTAAAATTAAATTTATCGACCGTATTTTGAGATCCTCCCTTAAAATCCCCCTGGAAATACGCCTCTTTGATTCTCAAACTCATACCATTTAAAAATCCCATCAAACCCCCACGTTCATCTCATTTATTTAGTCTCTCGTCTGACTCCCTTTGCGCGGGAAATTTGAAAATAAACTTGATTTTTTTCTCTTTCAACACTTTTCCTCAAAATATCTCGTAAACTAATCAAGTTAGCGAAATTTTGGAGGGGACCTTTTTTGTAGAGAATTTCAAGAGCTACAAATTAACTTCAGGGCAAAAAGGCCCTATCTCCATTATTTACCGAGATCACTTTCAAAAACTACCGGAACAACTGACTCTTCTCATACTCCTCTGTCATGAGTGATTAAAATTGAAGAGAAAAAAATTATCATCTGAATTAATTGAACTCTTGAAATAACTTCGGAAATTGAGTTCATTACTGGAAATTGATGGAACTTTATCGTTCAAATTATTTCAATCAAATTTTAAAAATTTGATTAAATAACTCAGGAAAATTGGTGAATCACGTGAATTCCTCAAAATATAGGTACAAATAATTCAGACAATTTAATACACCTCCAAAGTATCATTCATTTACACGAAACGTCCATTAACGAACAGAGCAATTCGTTCAACTATTTCAGTTAAAACTATTTGCAATCAAGTTAACCACTCCGAGAATCATCCTAAATTCCTTGTTGTGACCAAATAACAAGGGACTTGTGCAAATACAGATGCCAGTGACTTCGTGCTCAAAGATATTTGGTGAATGAAATTTATAAGGAAATTTTCTTTGAATTTGGCTTTAGAATTTTGGGGTTAAGGTAGTATTTGAGTGAATTCGAGGATAGTTAAATTCTTATTTTTTTGATGCCGAATCAAAGATGATGGTTTTTTACATTTTTCTGAATTTTTTCATAATTTTTGACCGTCCAGTTTCCGAGATATGACCTGCTAGAACCTACAAATTCTCATTTTTTTCTGTTTTATCGACCGTATTTTGAGATCCTCCCATAAAATCCCCCTGAAGATACGCCTCTTTGATTCTCACACTCATACCATTTAAAAATCCCATGAAACCCCCACGTTCATCCCATTTATTTAGTCTCTCGTTTGACTCCCATTGCGCGGGAAATTTGAAAATAAACTTGATTTTTTTCTCTTTTAACACTTTTCCTCAAAATATCTCGTAAACTAATCAAGTTAGCGAAATTTTGGAAGGAACCTTTTTTGTAGAGAATTTCAAGAGCTACAAACTCACTCCAGGGCAAAAAAGGCCTATCTCCATTATTTACCGAGATCACTTTCAAAAACTACCGGAACAACTGACTCTTCCGCTTTGACCTCTTCTCTCTCGATTTCTCCAAATCCAATGGGAATTCTCGAGGATTAAGACGATCAAAGGGAACCCGTAGATCGTCAAGTATCTCATGGTGAGGGTGTGGGGGGGGGGGGGAGCTCTTTCTCTCTCTCTCTCCTCCACTACGAGCGTACGCAAATTGCGCCAATTATGCCCTGTCAATTTGATACCCACTCCTGTCTACCACTGCCTATCGTACATCATAATGATTCCACTCGTATCACGAAGCGTTGTTTGACCATTAGTGGCTACCAGTCCTATGACACTGTTGAGGGTCTACTGTACAAATACACCGTTCACCTGGTGGACAGCAATTGGGTGTTCAATTCAACGGTAAATCATGAGTTGTTTCATAATCAAAATCAAATATCTCTATTAATTAATGATTTTCCAAAATGATTCCCTAGAAGTTTTCCGATGAAATTCAATTTCGCTATGACGTTGATATCACTTTTTTTAAATTATCTCGGAATCCATTAGAGATAGACAAATTTTTTAAGAAACCTTTTTTGTAGCTCTTTTTTCGCTCTTCAAAAAAGGTCTCTACATAAATTGCTCTATCTCCCTTATTTATCGATTGCCCTTTAATAAAGTTTTGAAAAATTCGTGAAAACACACAAAATATGAGAAATGAAAACAATTTTTCAATTGAAATATGAAGGAAATTCTTTTACCTTTTTGAATATTCTCTGTAATTAATATAAACACACTTTTCCAAATCGTATTTTTTCATGCTCATTTTCGCAATAAAATATTGATTGCCTCTCCACCGAAATTCCAAGATTCCAAATAATGTAAATGATCATTTTTCTGATGCTTATTAACTGTCAGTTCGAATTTAAAACGGTCAACACATGTTCGCATTTACAGGCAGCTTCAGTCTAGTCAAAATGCTATACCAACATCTCGGCCCTAAACATGAGTTAATCAAAATCAAAATCAAATATCTCTATGAATTAATGATTTCCCAAAGAAATGATTCCCTAAAAGTCTTCAATCAAATTTAATTTCCCAGTGACCTTGAAATCACTTTTTTAAAAATATCTCAGAATCCGTTAGAGATAGACAAATTTTTCAAGAGACCTTTTTTGTAGCTCTTTTTCCGCTCTACAAAAAAGGTCTCTGCATAAATTGCTCTATCTCCCTTATTTACCGAGTGCCCTTTAAAAAACTGTTCAAAAATTCGTAAAAAAAACATTAAACGCTCAAAAACTCGTAAAAAATCATTTAATCGTCAATTTGTTCGTCCCAATTAAATAATTCTGATGACCATAATGCAATTGTCCAATTAACCGAGAAAATAATCCACCGTATGTAAAAAAAAAAAAAAGAAATTATATCTCCATTCATTCCCAACCCTCTCTCTCTATTTATTCAAATTTCATTTCCATTCTCACATTTAAAATGTTAATTATCCCCAGTGCTACGTTAATCAATGTTTAATTTGTCAAGTTCTACTTAACGCGGTCAACTCAACGTGACTGGTGTCATTAATTTCAATTAATTACAACCATTACCGAGCTTTACGAGGGCTACATTATTTTTCCGCACCTCTGCAAAAAAAAGAGGGGGGGGGGGGGGGGGGAGAAGGGGTTGGGGATATGAAGAAGGGTCTTAATAGAAATTCACCATTGCGTGACGAAAATTCTCTTTTTAAAAAAAGGTTAAAAATCACGAAATGCCAACGCCTTTACCCACATTATCTTCATTAGATTTTTTAACCATTTTTCATTCCTCTAAATGTGGACTCTGAGTACTGGGTGGAATTGTACTTATGCGAGGGTTGACCAGAATAAAAAAAATAAAAAAAACGTGGCAAAGCCCCGAAAGCGATGACGAAAAATTTCATCAAGCCCTGGCAAACGCAAATTTGCTTAATTATTCTCGGCTGACGTGAGCGCATAGAGAGAGGAAGAGAGAGAGAGAGAGAAACGTTGGGAAAAGCCTCGGTTTGAGCACGATGCCTCGTAATTGTAGTGGGTCGTTTATAGTTGAACGACCCTCGTACCTCTGCGATTGTCTGTCGTGCCTACAAGTGCCCTCTTATGGCCCCTGTAGAAGGGGGGAGGGGGGAGGGCATGAAGTTTGGCATTCTCAAAAGGCTTATAGACATTCAAAATTAAAATAATGCAAAATTACACTCTAAACAGGTCAAAAAGAGGTGTTGACAGTTTCATCTAGATATCTCGGTAAATAATGGAGATACGCCCTTTTTGCCCTAAAATGGTTTTGTAGCTCTTGAAATTCCCTTCAAAAAAGGTGTCCACAAAAATTTCTCTATCTCTCTTAGTTTCGGAGATAAACAATGAAAACTAATCTCAAGGTCACGCGAATTTTTCACGTTTTTTTCGTTTTATTGAGAAATTTAATTGGAATTTTTTGCTAGGGACAAAGGAAATTCAAACCTCGTAGTTTTGTGATTGTCTGATGGGTCTACGAGTGCCCTCTCAAGCCCTCGTGAAAGGGCATATAGTTTGACGTTTTCGAAAGGTTGATAAACATTGGAAATTACGTTCAAAACACGTCAAAAAGACGTGTCTCTACTTTTTCAAAGATATCCCAGTAAATAATGGAGATACGCCTTTTTTGCCTCAATAAGATTTTGTAGCTCTTGAAATTCCCTTCAAAAAAGGTGTCTACAAAAATTTCTCTATCTCTCTTAGTTTCGGAGATATCCAAACGAAAACTAATCTCAAGGTCACACGAGATTTGTCACGTTTTCTCGTTTCATTGGGAAATTCAATTTGAAGATTTTTTTTTTCCTTTTCCTTTTTGATTTAAATGAAATTCAAATATCAGTGAAATTGAAATCTTGAATGTAGACTATTGTTGAAGAATTCATTGGATATCCCTTGTCACATTCAGTGCTTGCAATTTAATAGGGGGGAAATGGAAGAGGATTTGAGGGACAGAGGGGTAATTTACTCAGCTTAATCAAAATCTGTATTATGCTCTCTGGGGAATATTTGACACATATAGAACGTATTCTGTTATTCGATATTACAGACACACATATATATATATATATTATGTAGACATATATATATGGGGTTTGTGGATGTATGGGATAAAGGATATAGTGGCGAGAGGGAGAAGACGGTATATACACTTGAGTCTGAGCCATTACTGGTATGTTTGAGGGACGGCTCGCTTTGATGCCAAAGACCGAACACCGAGGACCACCGCAGGTGATAGAGTGTTCAGGAGTGGCCATCCCTGGATCCTGTCTCTTCTACTCCTTGAGCTATTCCCAGTTTCTACGATGAGAGGACAGGAGAATAGGGGGGATAAAAGAGTGGCTGGTGGAATTGATGAGAAAATCACGAGCATTATCCTTCTACTTGCGCTTTTCACTTCTCTACTTATTTCGATCTTTATCAAAATTCAAGATAAATGAATCAAATTTGTTTTCCATGAAAAATAATCTCAAGGAAAGAGAAGTTTATTTAGAAAAAAAAGTAGTTCAGGATTATGAGAATATCTTTTGAATGAGGGGTTCTAGACACGGAAAGATGAATATAATTTTAGTAACAATAAAATTATAATTGAAGAAGATCTCAAATATTCAGATTTGGTAATGCTAACTGTGCCGAATTATTTTCTCGTTCGGCACCTTGAAGTTAACAACTGAATCTCACTTCAATGATTCACGACTATTTAATGTGTTAACAATTTTATTTTTTATATTTATTTATAAGTTTGGTTTTTACACAATTATAACAAATGATCGAATTAGAATATTGAATTCTTACAGTGAGTTGTGAACGATGTATATGGTTGCCAATTATAGTATTCGAGCTCAAGGCTGGTTATTGGTTTAAGATTGATTAAGTTCGATGATTGATGCTTACTAACTAAAACTGAAAATAAGATGATTATTTATCCAGGTGTGAGTGGCTTTGATTGGTTGATGAAATTAAGTGGGGATGAATTCTGGGATTGGTGCGAATTAATGAATTCATACTTGAAAATCATTGACTCATCATGTCGCTGACATCTCCAAAACTTATGAATTTATCGAAATTTTTCGAATAACCTTTTTCTGGGTGTCATGTCTACAAAACACAAGTAAATGTTAACACTGTACATTTCAACACAAAAATCCAACACAAGAAAATTCAACACAAGAAAATTCAACACATGTAATATCAACAGTAACAGCAGAATTTGAACAAACAAATTTATTTTCATTCTGAAATTGAGTTTTGGCTTTATTTGACGATAATTTGAAATTCTTCCAAATTTCAATATTTATTTTCACAATTCTCTGTGATATTTCACTGCCAATTTGTTTCACGTTACTGAGGCTCCAACGGTTCTCGGTAGATTGTTATTTTCCCATTGAGAGTGGTGAAGGGATTATTAATTGTATCTGAGGTGGAAAAAATAGCCCATGGAAAAAATTGGGTATCAAATGTGTTAACCACGCATCCATATCCCATGCATTCGTAGACCATTTTTTCCGATCTATTCTTTGCCAGGTCATTTTTTCCTAGACTCTGAATATATAGGTATACAATTCATCTGTGTTGAATTTGTTTGTGTTATTTAGACATATAAAGAACTAAATAGTCCACAAAAAAAGAAGTTCCTTCCAAAATTTTCCATCATTCCATATTTTCCGAGATAATCAACAGCCAAAGAGACAAATCTCCACACATCTATCATCAAAAATGCAATTGAAATTGTAACGTTTAAAATTGATGAGTCATGAGTTAAGGACACGGAACTGGATCAGAAATTCATTGGAGGGCTAGTTTGCATCCATTGACACAGCACTTTAGGATTGTACAATGCGTGATATGAGGGAATCGTACGCAATGCAGTTGGTCATAAGCGTATACGTACCAAGCGTTAATATAGTTGAAATAGGTTATGGTAGAGAGAGAGAGATAGAGAGAAGGAGGTGGAGGAGGAGGACAGGTGGCATTGCCCTCGTATATCTATCATGGTAGAATGGTGCATTGTGCCAGAAATCGTGATGGCATACCCATATGCCACGGGATGCAGTCATAGACCACTCCTGACGTACCAATTACACTTGACGTATAGCGATATCCATAGCGGGCTCAAGACGTGCGGAAGGGAGGGTGGGGCGGGGGGGGGGGGGGGGGGGGGAGGAGCTCCGAATTCATTCGGGAGCCGGAAATTTTTCTAGAATAAATTCATTCGATGGATAAGAGTTTGCTGGAGTTATTTAATGCGCGTTCGCCTTTATTGTTCTGGGTTTCCGCTAGAGCGAGCGATTGTCAGGAAAGACTGTTGAG
This sequence comes from Aleiodes leptofemur, assembly GCA_963942555.1. NCBI lineage: Eukaryota > Metazoa > Arthropoda > Insecta > Hymenoptera > Braconidae > Aleiodes > Aleiodes leptofemur. Next base: position 14,362,992 of record OZ012619.1, read on the forward strand.
TTGTTCCAGAGTTGGTTTGAGAGTTAGTTCAAGTTGAGCTGGAGAACAAAGACACAGACATTGTAATATTTGTGATTAAATGAAAGAAAGTTTGCTTTGGGTTTGAATATATATATAGGAGATAAAAGATTAATTGATATTATTAACGCCTGTCTTCTAGAAACTTTCATTATTATTATTATTAGAGCTGCAATAGAGTTAAGGGGGGGGGGCAAAATGGATCTTAGGGGTCATATGATTCATGATTTTTTTTTGGAGTGAAGGAGTCGGTGGAAAAATCTGAAAAAATTTGACGATAATATAGACATATTAGAGCACCTTCTCAAATTTTTTCAGATTTTTTAATGAAGTACTTCACCGGATAAAAAAATCCTGAAGAAATAAAATTAGTTTTTGTGATGATTCTCAATGAGATTTCTCGGAAACTAAACGAGATAGAGCAATTTTACATGATTTCTTTTTTGTAGAGAATTTCAAGAGTTACAAAAAAAGGATTGAAACAAAAATGGCGTATCTCCATTATTTCCCAAGATATTTTATAAAAATAATTGACTCCCAAGTTTTGAATGAAATCCATTGATTTTCCTAAAGATTCAATTACTCTATTTTCACAAATATTGGAAAATACTTCAAGTGACCTCATTAAAAACTCAACTTCTTCAATAATGTATCAATACAAATAACAAAGTTTTCATTCACAATTCACTTGATAAATAAGTAAACTCCTCATTCCTCTGTTTTGTAACTACAGTATAAATATAAAATAATATACAAAGTAGCTGTTAGGGTTTGTGAAAATTTGCTTGGTTTGTGGCTGTGAATACGGAATAATGTAAATACAGTGAAACTTAAACCAAAACTTAAACCTCAACTCCCAATGTCTATATGTATCTTTAGTATTCTCGGATTTACTGTTAGGGCTTCATTCCCCTCCCCCTCTTCTCTCCCCCTCCTACTTCTGCCAATTTCAAAGTGTTGAATTATTGCTAAAATTTGTGGGAGTCAATCGATGATAATCTAGAGTATAAACTTGAGGTTTTATTATTCTTTGGTTATTAAGTTTGTTTTTTTTTCGATAAATCCATCGAGAAAACACTTTTAAGGTTGTTCTTTATCTACACGAATTTAAAGATTAAAATCTGAAATAAATTTTTGTTATTCACTCAAGAATTGAGTGACACCATGACTTCAAAATAAAGTCGACTTCACGTGAATTCAGTGTCTGATTTCAATGAATTCAGAAAAAATGTGATTTTCAATGACTTCAAGCGCTGATTAACGTGACATCATGACTGCAATTGATTGCCAATGACTTCGTCAATTTGTAGTCAGTGACTTCAAATAGAATGAAGTCATTGAAATCACAATAAATAAAATTTTACGAATAAAAAGGGTGGGGGCAAAACGGGTTTTTATCATATTGAAACAAAAACTTTTTATGTAAATTGACACATTACAATATTTAGATGTTTTTCATTGGAAATATTTTTTAACAGCCTCAAAAATATTATTAGGTAGTTTTAAATCTCCACTCTCAGTTATCTCAGGAGGGAAAATAGTTTTTCGATACTGTTCAATATCGATGTACACATGTACACTTATTGCCTCTAATTTCAAAAAATTTGTACTTTTATCTAAAATATAACAGTGGCAAAGAACACTCATTTTAGTGACTTCAATTGATTTCAAGTGACTTCAGTGATTCAAGAATTGATTTAAAAAAAATGAAATCATTTGACTTCAGTGATTTCGAAAAGTTGAAGTCATCTGACTTTAGTGATTTAACTGATTTCAATGACTTCACTTTAAACACAATGAACTAAGTTTTCAATCATGAATCTTAATTTTTTGTGTGATTTTTGTCTTTATTTCTTGCTTGACACTAAAAGAGTAGTGCGAAAAAGTATATAACTACTTCAATGAAATAATTATTTAACGAAACTCATCAAATATTCAGAAGAAGCCTTGAGCTCAGAATTCATTTGGGGGCTCTACATACATTTCTTTGCTTCAAGAAAAGAAGGAAGAAAAAAAAGGGAAAAAGAAAAAGGTGGAAGAAGGTCTTTTACCAGTCCTCTTTTATCTTTCAACGTTTACCACAGAGTAATTACGGAGCTCGTGATGCTGGAAAGCTGTGAAAACAAAATGGATGCTAATGCAGACTGAAACCTCTCAATTTTCGAGGCTTTTACAAATATTTTATTGAGAATTTGTAAAAAGTAATGAAAAAAAAATATTTAAATTATTTTTTTTTTTCATTGATAAATTGATAATTCATCATTAATTAAATTATTTTAATATTTTGAATTATTAAATTGAGAAGTATGAATTTTTTCAATTTTTTCTGTGCTTTCTACAGAATTTTTTTAATATTTGACATTTTAAGGATGTTCTACAGGTATTTTTGAGAGATTAAAAAATGATGAGAATGTCATGATTTTTTTTTTTGAGATTCTTCAAAGGATCAGGAACCTATATAAAAAATTTTGATTTTTTTTCATACCGCGTAAGGAAGTTATAATTTTTTAAAAAACGTTAAAAAAACGTGGTTGAACATTGTTCTAATAGGACATTCTTAAAATCGTATGAAACTTTTCGAATAATTGTCAAAATTCAATCAAACTCCGGATATGGGTTAAAGATTACTCGACAGATAAACGTTATCTTTTTATTCGATGATTAAATCGATGATTGCCATTGAAATTAATAAAAATCAATGAAATATTGTCACTGGCGCGTAATTGCTGCCAACTTGTGTCGCCAAAATTTCCTAGAATGCAACGCTTTTTTTCAAAATAATTCTCAAACTAATTGAGTAAAGAATAATAAAAATATCTGTGAAATGTAATGATGATAATATAATATTTGAACATCCGCAGTGTTCCATAATTCCCTGAAAATAATTTTAATGAGGAATTTAATAAACTCATTTTTTCATGTTCAGGGATTGGAACACTGACGAAACATCCTTAAATATCAACAAAAAATCTAGGATTTTTATATCAAAATGAAAGAAAAAATTCAATATTTTCCAGTATTTCTCAACAATATTAATAATAATAATATTAATAATATTAAAAATATTATTAATAATAATTTATTATTATTATTATTTATCAATATTTATAATTTCGAATTTTCCGCTTCACGATTCACCGAATAAATAAAAAAAAAGCCTGAATCCCCCAAAAAAATCTATAATTTTTAATATAAAAATTGAAAAAAACCTCATTTAATCTCCACTTCTCATCAAACACTTTCCCAATTCATCACTTCAATCAACAATCCCCTCGAAATTATCAATAACCCCAAAAAGAATTCGCCCGAAGTGCAGATAATCACAATTTTTCGAGTGTGCCACGAAACAAGAAGAGAAAGACAAAAAAAAATAAAAGGCATAAAAATGGAGAGGAAAAAAAAAAGGGGGGTTGACTGCTGCCAGTGGATAAGAAATTTCTGCAGATACCTCTGGGATAGCCGTGTGTTTCCTTTGATCAGACATTCAGTCAGAAAAGGCAAAACTCGCGAGAAAGAGAAAGAGAGAAAGAGGGGGGGGGGGGGGCTTGTCCTGATAACGCGCCCGTATATTTCGTCTTGAATGAAAAAAAGAGAAAAAAAAAAAAAGTAGAATTCTCCTCGTCTTTTACAGGAATATATACGAATAAAGAAACGAGAACTGACTGGTGGAGGTGTGAGCAGTGGATTTGAAGGAGCGAAGATGAGTGAAAGAATAAAAAAAAAAAAAAAAGGAGAAAAAAAATGGAGATGAATGAAAGAGTCGAGATAAATAGATATTGAGGAATAAAGAGAACTTTGAGCATTTTTCATCAATAATATTGAGAAAAAGAGTGAGATGAAACTAGTGAGAAAGGGGTAAAATGGGGAATTAAATTGATATTTGATGATAATGATGATAATTGATTGATTAGTAAAGAGGTAAAACGAAAAAATTTAATTTTTATCATTTTTTTTTCTGAAAATATGAAGAAAAATGATGGAGATACGCCTTTCTTGTTCTGAGATGGGTTTGCAGCTCTTGGAATTGTTTGGAAAAAGGATGGGGATGAAAAAGGCGTATCTCCATTAGTTTTCGAGATATTTCATTGAGAATAATTACTGAATTAAGAATTAGGAGAAAAGTGAGGGGTAAAATGGGGATTACAATGAAATGGTTTGAGATAGAATTTTTTTAATGATTTCATCGGGAAGCTGAGGAAATTTCCGGTGAAAAACATGGGTTTTTATGATTTTTTTTCGTTTTTTTTGGAGATTCGAGTTTTTTAGAGGAAAATTGAGAGTCCGAGTCTTTCCTTTTTTCGAAAATTTCAGGATTTCGAGGATATCTACGATTCTATTGGTCGCAGTGACTTGGGGCCAATCTGAAATGAAAGATGACATCATTTCCCATTGATTCATGTGGTTTTAATTTTTTTAAATCGATTTTCCAGTGACTTGTAGCTCATTTTATGAAAATCAGTTTTTCCACGATAAAGTCATCAAAAATCGATAAAAAAAATTTAGAAACCCCATGAATAAATGGCAAATGATCTCACCTTTCATTTGAGATCAGTCCCAAGTCGTTGCGACCAATACAACCAGAGATATCCTCGAAAAACTGAAATTTTTCAAAAAAAGAGAAGACTTGAAGCCCTAATTTCCACCTGAAAACCTCAAATTCCCCAAAAAATCCTCAAAAATGAATCTTAACCCACATTTTCCGCCTCAAATTTCCTCAAGTTTTCAATGAAATCATCAAAAAAATTCTATACCAAATATTTTCACTCTCCCCCTCTTTTGAGCTGTTCATGAGCACTTTTAATAGCACTTACGCCACTTTCACTCCAAGCCAACAATTTATTATTCATCGCAAGAAAACTCCTCAATTCAATAGTGAACGAATAAAAAATACAAGAAATAGGAGAAAGAAATAAATAATAGAAAAAAAAAAAAATTCAGATGGAAGATGAAAAAGGGGATTCCCCTATTTTCAGTAGTACTCGTCACACTTTGATCAGACGCAGTGGATTTACGCTCCCTCTTAGGCGGTCCCAAGTCTTTGAAGCATACCTCGTCGCATCTCTGGTATTTTCTCCTTCTCTCTCCCTCTCTTTTTAGCTTCTCTCTCTCTCTTTCTCTGTACTACTACTCCCTTTTCCTATCTTCCTATTCATCCCTCCACCCCCCTCCCCCCCCCCCCCCCTCTTTCCCAGGAGCATTCCCAGCGGGATCTTAAAACCCTCCAACCTCTTCTGTACCGAGCATACTCGACGGGTGCCCACAAAGTGCCAGATAATTTATTGTGTTTTCGGTTTATCGTCCTCCACTTGAAATACAACCATACATTCAGTTATTCGGTATCTCATTCAAATTTCCATCTTTTTTTTTTTTGGTTTTCCTCCATTGTCATCTTCATGTCCTTCTCTTTTCTTCTAATTTTTTTATTATTATTTTTGCTTCCGAATGGAAGCTGTGTGATCATTAGAATTTTCGATTGTAATTTTTTTAATGGAAGATACTTAAAATGATGTAAATAGAGAGAAAATGATGTTTTTAGTACATGTCTGTGTGTGCATAAAAGTCTCGAATGCAGCAAAACGGTTTTACAGAAAAATTTCATATTTTGTGGAAAATTTCCTCTCGACAAACTCTATTTTTTAAGCTTCATTTGAAGAGAATTCGATCGATACTTTTTGAGATTTGTCCATTTTTCGAAAATCAGTTTTTAATGGAATTTCTGGAAACTATTGAACTGATGTTATTTAGGGGAGAGTGGGGCAAAATGGACACTGTAATGAAACGGTTGGAGATGGATTTTTTTTGATGATTCTATTGAAAAGCTGAGGAAATTTTAGCCAGAAAACGAGTGTCAGATGGATTTTTTTCGATTTTTTTGAAAATTCGATATTTTTCGGCATTTTTGAGAGGTAAAAGCTTTTTCTCTTTTGGAAATTTTCAGTTTTTTCCAAATATCTCTGGTTCTATTTGTCGTAGCAATTCGTGGCTGGTCTCAAATGAAAGGTGAGCTCATTTCCCATCGATTTATGGGGTTTTGAATTGAAAAATATCAATTTTTGGGATAGTTATAGGCCAAAAACTGTTTCACAAAAGTGTTTCACAAAAATGCCCATAAATACCTTAAAAATCGATATTTTTAAATTGAAAACCCTATGAATCGATGGCAAATGATCTCATCTTTCACCTCCTGTCGGAATTTTTACGCTACGACAAATAGAACCGAAGATATTCTCAAAAAACTGAAAATTTTCGAAAAAAAGGGTTTTACCCCTCTAAAATGCTCAAAAAAATCAAAATCGCCGAAAATTCAAAAAAATTAATTCCGGCACTTCTTTCCCGCCTAAAATTTCCTCAGCTTTCCAATGAAATCATCAAAAACAATCTACCGCCAATATTTCTATTAATTTCAAGAGTTTTCCATAATATTTGCCGAAAAATTTAGATGTGTCCATTTTACCCCTGATGTCCATTTTGCCCCATCTTCCCCTATACTCATATATTATCTCGGGAGTTGTATCAGTTAGATGTCTGTGAATTTTGAGCTCATTTGCATGATTAGTTCTCGAGTTATTGGCGTTTTAATGAATTTCTTCAAATTTTGATATTTCGATGATGATTTGAAAAAAGTTGTATGACTTCCATTCGGAAGCATATTGCTAAAGTATCAGCAGAACAAGCTATATCAGTTGGAAAGCAATACAATTATCCACTCGTTTTATTATTATTATTATTTTAAGATTTATTTATTTATTTATTTTGTTTTTACTAATGTTTCGATATTATGAAATGTTTCAGATCCAAGTTTACGGATTCAATGCAGAATTGTATCATAACATGAGCGAGGCACAGCACAAGAGCCAGGGACTCGTCGCCATTTCACTGATGGTTCAGGTATGTTGAGAAAAATCATGATTTTTAGTAATGTTTTTGAAGGTATCTTGGAAAGTAAGCGAGATAGAGTGATTTTGGTTGAATCCTTTTTTGTAGCTCTTGAAATTTTGTATAGAAAAGGTATCTGCGAAAATTGCTCTATCTCGCTCAGTTTCCGAGTGATTTTTAATACATGAAAGACAAAAAATCAATGAAAGAAACGTCGATTTTTGTTTTTTCCCAATATCTCGGAAACTAGGCGAGATAGGGCAATTTTGCCTCAATCCTTTTTTGTAGCCCTCAAAATTCCCTACAGACAAGATCTTCACGAAATTTTCGCTATCTCGCTTAGTTTCCGAGATATTCCGGATAGAAAAAATCACTTAAATTTGCGTTTCTCGAGTTTTTGAAGAGTATCTCGGAAAATAAGCGAGATAGCGCGATTTTTAATGAAACCTTTTTGATAGAAAACTGCAAAAGCTACAAAAAAGGTCATGACCAAAACTGCTCTATCTCCCTTCCTCTCCAAGATATCCTCAAAAAACAAATCTCAAGGTCACTCGTTCTTTTCAAGAACTTCATTAAAATCGGATTAATTTTCATCGCAACGACTATTCCCTCGACAGACGATTTCCTTGGGATTTGTTCAAGTGTCTGGGCTTATTCTACAGCTCTCAAAGTACCAAGAAAACCTCCACCAACTCCTTGAAACATCAGAGCTCCCCCTTATACCACGTAAAATTTGATTTTCATGATTTTCCACGTAAATTACTTCATTTTGACTGTACTATTTTATAAACTCGTGGATATCCGTAAATTACCCGATTTTCCCACGAAATTTTGGTAATTCTTAGAGGAACTTTCAGAGGAACTTTCAGGGGAACTTTTAGGGGATAAAAATCGTCCCCCAAATCGAAATAATTAACGATTTTTTTTCGGGGTGATAGAATTTTTGAAAAAATCTGAAAAAATTTGAGAAATTGCTCCAACATGTCTACTTTGTTGGTGAATTTTTTCAAATTTTTTTGAAAAGTTCTTCGCTCCGAAAAAAATCCTAAATCACATCGACTCAGGGATCCATTTCACCTCAGTTTTCTCTACCATCTCATATTAACATCGAGCGTATGAAAATCAATAATGTCATGTGAATCTTCAAGCTGGTGACGTGCTTTCACCGCGGGCTTTAATCAAAATCCTTCTGTACAAGTAGGAAAAGCGTGGAAATTGACAATTACGTCAACGACTGAGCGCTTCTCCTGTGTTGCATTTGATATTAGACCCCTTGTCTTTGCCCTGATATCAAAAAATTCAATATTTGTGTCAAGAGAAATTGATATTCATCGAAAAAAAAGCTGATGATGACAGATATGTCTTTAATATCCCGGAAAATAATGGAGATACACTTTTTTTGTTTTGAGATGGTTTTCGTAGCTTTCGAAATTTTCTACAAAACAAGTGGATAATAGTATTGCTTTCAAACTGATATAGCTTTTTCTGCTGATACTTTAGCAATGTGCTTCCGAATGGAAGTGATACAACTTTTTTCAAATCATCATCAAAATATCAAATTTTGAAGAAATTCATTAAAGCGCCAATAACTCGAGAACTAATCATGCAAACAAGCTCAAAATTCACAGGCACCTAACTGATACAAATCTCGTGATAATATATGAGTATAGGGGAAAGTGGGGCAAAATGGACATCAGGGGTAAAATGGGCACATCTAAATTTTTCGGCAAATATTATGGAAAACTCTTGAAATTAATAGAAATATTGGTGGTAGATTGTTTTCGATGATTTCATTGGAAAGCTGAGGAAATTTTAGGCGGGAAAGAAGTGCTGGAATTATTTTTTTTGAATTTTCGGTGATTTTGATTTTTTTGAGCATTTTAGAGGGGTAAAACCCTTTTTTTTCGAAAATTTTCAGTTTTTTGAGAATATCTTCGGTTCTATTTGTCGTAGCGTAAAAATTCCGACAGGAGGTGAAAGATGAGATCATTTGCCATCGATTCATAGGGTTTTCAATTTAAAAATATCGATTTTTAAGGTATTCATGGGCATTTTTGTGAAACACTTTTGTAAAACAGTTTTTGGCCTATAACTATCCCAAAAATTGATATTTTTGAATTCAAAACCCCATAAATCGATGGGAAATGAGCTCACCTTTCATTTGAGACCAGCCACGAATTGCTACGACAAATAGAACCAGAGATATTTGCAAAAAACTGAAAATTTTCAAAAGAGAAAAAGCTTTTACCTCTCAAGAATGCCGAAAAATATCGAATTTTCAAAAAAATCGAAAAAAATACATCTGACACTCGTTTTCTAGCTAAAATTTCCTCATCTTTTCAATAGAATCATCAAAAAAAATCCATCTCTAACCGTTTCATTACAGTGTCCATTTTGCCCCACTCTCCCCTAAATAACATCAGTTCAATAGTTTCCAGAAATTCCATTAAAAACTGATTTTCAAAAAATGGACATATCTCAAAAAGTATCGATCGGATTCTCTTCAAATAAAGCTCAAAAAATAGAGTTTGTCGAGAGGAAATTTTCCACAAAATATGAAATTTTCCTATAAAACCGTTTTGCTGTAATTAAGACTTTTATGCACACAAAATTCTAAGATGACGATATATATGCGACAAAAAATGTAATAATCGACATATATTCAACATATATATTCAGAAATATATTTTACCATATATATATGTCATTTATATATCACATATATGTGCATATATATATGTAAAATAAATTTGGCATATATAAATTTTCATGCGGGATATTATTCACAATTAAATCACATTAATTTATTCAAATAATCTCCCTTATTATTTAAATAATTCCAAATTTAAATGATTTTCCACGAATCTCAGAGAAATTAATTTTCCCACAAATTTCGTGGAGATACTATACTGCTGCCTTAATCAGTAGCTCAGATTAATAATAAAAAATATAGTCTCACTGAAAATAACGTAATCTCAGGCCTTAATCAAGCTTGTTTTTTCGTTAGTTTCTTCTTGCGTCTTAAGGAGAAGCTTAATTTTTTTTTGCAGAAGGCGCCAGTTAATAAATAAACCACTAGAAGTGATTCACTAGTTAATGTACACCGAGAAGAAGCTCTAGAACAGATAGAGAGGAGAAATGGGGAGGGGGAAGGGGGGGGGGAGGGGGAAAGAGAGAGAAAGTTGCCAGTTTATGCTTTTGCGGGGAAATAAATACACTTTAGGCCCCTGGGGATTTTAATGACGAGGAAAAAAGGGGGGAGGGGGTGGTTGGGAGGGGGGGGGGGGGGGTAAAATTTTTCTTTCGCTTTTTACTGGACACACAGAAGAAACGGTTCCACAATCTTTACCATCTGCAGTTTATTTTCACTCATTTTCTGAAATGAAAAGAAGGAAAAAAATTGAACTTAAATGAAAAAAAAAAGAGGAAACTCATTTCTACTTGTTATTCAAAGTAAAACGAATTTCAAAGAAAATTGCCTGTGATTTTTTGATGTGGAAAGATGGGTAATTAAGGGGTTTTTGCAATTTTGATGATAGTGATGATTTTTGCATCTTTTTTTGATGAAACACTCGGTTTTTTGAGAGATTATTGGAATATCTCGGGAACTAATGGAGTTAGGGAAATTTGTCAGGTGACCTTTTTTGTAGCCCATTAAATTCTCTTCAAAAAAGATCTCTTCACATTTCCTTCTAATCTCAACTGCCGCAAAGTTATCACCTCTCAAACATCGAAATTCAATTTTCACCTTTTTTATCAAAAAAAATCAAGACGAGTTCATTTTTTTGTCTTTTCCTAATAATATCTCGGAAACTAAGCGAGATAGGGAAATTTAACCCCAATCCTTTCTTGTAGCTCTTAGAATTCTCTACAAAAAAGGTTTCTTCACATTTTCCCCTAAACTCAACCGCCGCAAATTTATCACCTCTCTAACGTCAAAACTCTCAATTTTCTCCTCTTTTTCCATAAAAAAAAAAAATCACTCTCAAGACCTCTCCAACACTTGTAAATTAACGTTAATCCCCAGCGTAAATTGATTGACGATGCTTCAACGTCGAAATAAGTGAAATTAGAATACATCTTCTTCTGGAAAACCTTAACAGGTGCTCGATCTCTCAAATGAGGGGAGGGGGGAGGGGAAGGAGTCGTAAAGGAACTCGGACTGCTGTAATTCAGACGGATTATACCCTCGGGCCATGACTCGAGTAAAGAGAAAAGCGCGAGTAGCAGAGAAAGAGAGAGAGAAAGAATTATAGATAAAAGCGAGAGGAGAGTATCTAAATGAACGAGTATTCCCGAGATGCTGTCATTCACCGAAAGTTCAAAGACAGATTGCACTGGAAAACAGAGTAAAAATTTATAAAGCAAACTTTGAAATTTTCAGTGCAATTTTTTTTCTATTTATTTTTACGTCATTTTTTTTTATCTGTACTCTTCTTTCAGTTTTTTTGACGTTTTTCCTGGTTTTTAAATATTCAAGATCCTGCGAGTTTCATGGAGTCGAGGGAAAAATAAAGGATTTGGGGGAAAAACGCTCTATCTCGCTTAGTTTCTGAGATATTTGGGAGAGTAGACCAGGTGGAGTTTTTTTGATGATTCCATTGGAAAGCTGAGGAAATTTCAGGTGGAAAACATGTGTCGCACCTTTTTTTATGGATTTTTCGGAAATTTTGATTTTTTAGCCGAGATTTGAAGGTGCAACTTTTTCCATTTTTGGGAGGATTCACTTTTTTGGGGATATTTACGGTTTTATTGGTTGTAGGGAGCTGGGGTCGATCTTGAATGAAAAGTGAGATGATTTGCCATCGATTCATGTGGTTTTGAAAGGAAAAATATCGATTTTTAACGTACTTATAGGCGCTTTTTACGAAAATCAGTTTTTCCCCTTAAAAGTACTTCAAAAATCGATATTTTTCTTTCACAACCACATGAATCGATGGCAAATGATCTCACCTTTCACCTCCATTCGGAATTTTCACGCTACGACCAATAGAGCCGGAGATATCCCCAAAAAAGTGAATTCTCCCAAAAATTGCAAATTTTCGGCTAAATCAGCCGAAATTCAAAAAATTCCCAAAAAATCACTCAGGCACATGATTTCCATGTAGAATTTCCTCAGCTTTTCAATGGAATCATCAGAAAAAGCCCATCACAAACATTTCCTCCACAATATTCCCAATTTTCGGCTAAAACAGCCGAATTTCAAGAAATTCCCAAAAAATCACTCAGGCACATGATTTCCATGCAGAATTTCCTCAGCTTTTCAATGGAATCATCAGAAAAAATCTGTCTTGCATATTTCTCCTCATTTCTCCCAGTTTTCATATCATTGAACATCAAAATAATAAAAAAAGTCGTTTTTTCCCAATTTTTTCTCAAGTATCTCCAAAAATAGTAGAGAAATGCCCTTTTTATTAAAAAATAATGGACATACGCCCTTTCAGAAAAAACGACGTCTTTTTTCAGTGCAAGTGTTTTTTCTATTCATTTTTTACCTTTTCCTTTTTTCCTCTGCACTTCTCTTTTCACATCTCACTTTTCTTTTTTTTTTGTTGCACGTTTTCCTGGCTTCTAAATATTCAACATCCTGCTTGGAGTCATCCTCTTGACTCTGAGTACGTGAGAACCCGACAGGATTAAGGGATACATCCACTCAGGACTCTGAAAATTACGTTAGTTTTCGAGTTTATAAAAGTTTTTTTTTTTTTTTTTTTTTCTTTGTGAATTATTCCATCAAACGTTTGTCAATAGAAAAAGGGAAGAAAAAAGTATTATTAAATCGACAGTGAAAATGTAAAAGAGAATAATTCAATTTTTGCCATTCTTTTTTCCTGAATATCTCAGAAACTAATGGAGATACGCCCTTTTTGCCCTTAAGTGGTTTTGCAGCTCTTGAAATTCTCTAAAAAAAAGAATTCAACCAAAATTGAGCTATCTCGCTTAATTTCTGAGTTTTATTAAAAAAAATGACAAAAAAAATCAATTAATACCAAAAAAAGTCAATTTTTTTTTTTTTTTTTACAAATATCACGGAAACTTAACGAATATTCTCTAAAAATTGACAAAAAAAATCGATTAATCCAAAAAAACCTCAAAAATTTCAAAAAAAAAATCCAAAATTTTTTTTCTTTATTTTAAAAGTAATTTTAAAAATTCTAAAAAGTCTCAAAAATTAAAATAAAAAGTCATTTTTTCGACTCTTCCCCCCCCCTCCCTCCCCCTCAATTCTTTACAGAGCCCCTCATTACAAAAAGGGCGTATCTCCATTATTTACCAACAAAATCCCCCCTCCCCCCCCCCCCCAAAAAAACACTGAATTCGTCTCGTATTATCTCGTCACCGCTGAAATATTTCTTCAAAGAAGTGCATAATTTATGATTCCACCGCTTCAGTTAGTGCGATAACAGAAAGAGACAAAAATAGAGAGAGAAAGAGAGAGAGAGAGAGAAAGAGAGGTGGCAGTAGTTTTACGATGTGCCGTATAACGACACCTGCCATGGAAGTTGGAAACGACTGGAAAGCTCGTTCGTCTTTTGGGCTGTGGGGGTGGAGGGGGAGGGGTGGGAGGGAGGGGGAGGGGGTGGAAGATGGTAGCGGTGGTGCTCTTTGTAGCGTGCACTTAGCCATCCCCCTCCCCCCCCCCTTCACATTGCTCTCTCTCTCTCATGCACCTATACAACTTTATACATACTCGACATTCATGAGAAATCGATGAAAAACGAATTAGGGCCTTGACGAGAAGCACATACACTCACACTAGTATTAAAAGAGAGTAAAAAAAATGGAATGATGATAAAAAAAAAGGGAGAGAGTTGCTGCCAGCTTCTTTTGGTTTTTTTAACATGAGCCTCTTTTTTTTTTTTTTTTTACTATTTTTTTTTCCAGCGTGGTGAAAGGCCGAACGAGGAGCTGAGGATTATAACCAGTGTGTTCAGCAAGGTACAATACCGATGTGAGTAGAAATTGACCTTTTTTTAGACAATTTTTTGTTTTTTATTGCATAAGGGATGGGAAATTAAAAGAAAAAATTAAAAATATTTATTTTTTGGTAGAGATCATTTGACGAGGGATTACTCACTCAAGGATTGAGTGACACCATGACTTCAAAATAAAGTCGACTTCACGTGAATTCAGTGTCTGATTTCAATGAATTCAGAAAAAATGTGATTTTCAATGACTTCAAGCGCTGATTAACGTGACTTTATGACTGCAATTGATTGCCAATGACTTCGTCAATTTGTAGTCAGTGACTTCAAATAGAATGAAGTCATTGGAATCACAATAAATAAAATTTTACGAATAAAAAAGGGTGGGGGCAAAACGGGTTTTTATCATATTGAAACAAAAACTTTTTATGTAAATTGACACATTACAATATTTAGATGTTTTTCATTGGAAATATTTTTTAAAAGCCTCAAAAATATTATTAGGTAGTTTTAAATCTTCACTCTCAGTTATCTCAGGAGGGAAAATAGTTTTTCGATACTGTTCAATATCGATGTACCCATGTACACTTATTGCCTCTAATTTCAAAAAAATTTGTACTTTTATCTAAAATATAACAGTGGCAAAGAACACTCATTTTAGTGACTTCAATTGATTTCAAGTGACTTCAGTGATTCAAGAATTGATTTAAAAAAAATGAAATCATTTGACTTCAGTGATTTCAAAAAGTTGAAGTCATCTGACTTTAGTGATTTCAATGATTTCAATGACTTAACTTGATTTTATTTTTATTTTTTTTATTTATGAATGTTTAAAGGATAATTTTATTCCGAAAATTCAACAAAAAATCTCTTCTTTTTTTAATTGAAAAAAACTAATTTTTTTTTTTTTAATTTAGGAATGTCTATTTATTGCTATGAATTATTGTAATAATACAGCAAAAATAAAAATTCTAGATGGATTTTAAAATAATAAATTTGTTAATAAGGAAAAGATTTTAAAAAGAAAATAGGAAAAATCCTGTAAATTTTGAATTTTTACAAAAAAAAAAGCAGGACTCAAAAATTCTAATATTCCACATAATGCTCCATTTTTTCATAGTTTTATTTAATGATTTCCTTCGAAAAATTCAAAAAAATCTCAAATTATAATATTTTTACATTTTCCCTCTTTTTTGTAAGGAATCACATTAATTTGATAGTTTTCCCAAAATTCTCTCAAAATTAAAAAAAAAAATTCTATTACTCAGTTTGCATTACTATAACAATTTTAAAAAAAATTAAAAATTTCCATTAAGAAAAAAGCTAGAAAATTTCTAATTTATTAATTAAAAAAAAAAGATTCTTAAAAAAACTAAAAAAAAATGTTTTCATTTTTTTCATATTTTTATCGAATAATTTTCTAATTTCCCCTCTTTTTTGTGAGAAAAAAGCTCGATTTTTTGATTTTTAAAAAAGTAATGTCCTCAAAAAATCGTCAAAAAAATCCTAAAAATTTCGAAATTTACCAAAAAAAAAGGGACATGATCTCCGATTTTTTTCTCATATATTCATTAAATTTTCTTCAAAAAAAAAAAATAATAATATATAAAAAACCCTGAAATTACAATTTTTTTATTTTTTTTTAATTTCCCTTTTTTTTCTAAGGAGTGACATTAATTTGGTGGTGTTGCTTACCCGGAGATGAAAAAAAACCTTGATGCGAAGAAAGGAGAGTGCTCCATAGAGGAAGGATGTGCGAGTCGTTGAAAAAGAGTTGGTTGAGAGAAAAAAAAAAAAAAAACTGGCAAGTGATGAGGAAAGGAGTCACTGGCGCAATTAGTGAGGGTTCTTTCCAAAAGTCAAAAGATGCCCCCTTTTTTTTTTTTTTATTTTTTTTCATTTCCTGCAGTTTCGTCCTCAGGTTGTCTATCTTTTTGCCACGACGAGTGGCACATCAGTTGAATACGCGCTTCACGCACCAAATAACTCGTGTAGCACATAACCGGTTGTACATATATAGGGGTTGAGTAGTAAAAACCAGCAAGTGCCAGAGAAACTTTAAAAAAAAAAAAAAAAAAAAAAAATTCTGTGGAAAATAAATAAAATGGCAGGAAAATGAAGAAAAAAGAAGGAAAAAAAAAGGGTCATACATTTGTGACAATCTGTACGTAAATTATATAAAATGAAGAGAAGCTTATAATTAATTTTTAAGTGATGGAATTACTTCAGGGAGATAATTAAAAAAAATAGAAAAAAAAAATTCCTTTTTTTTTTAATTTTTTTTTTAGAATTAAAAAAAAAAAAAAAAAAATTAGTCGTTTTTTTTACGATTTTCCTGTCTTTTTTAAAGAATATCTTGAAAATTAATGGAGATACGCCCTTTCTGAAAAATGGCATATTTTTTCAGTGCTAGTTTCCCCTATTTTCATTTTTTACTCCATTATTTGATAAAATAAAAATTAAAAATTTGTGATAAAAAAAAAATTGAAAAACAAAAGTTTTCTTCTATAAAAATTTTATGGCATAACAAGCTGCTTTTTCGTGAAATAAGAGCCATACCTGATAAAAAGTTATCCACTGTTTTATCCACTTTTTTTTCTCATTTTTTTTCTACTATTCTCATTTACCAGCAAATGCTCAACCCTTTCCTCTCTCTCTCTCTTTCATTCTCTTACTTGGTTAAAGTTATTTTTCACGAGTTTTTATCAATTTATCTCTAACTGTTTTCAAAGTTATTGCATCATGCAGAAATGAGTAAATTTTCATTATTTTTAGACATATGACTGCAGACAGTAAATTACGTTGTTATTCTTCCCTTTGTTTTTTTTTCAAAAGATTATTTTCATTTTTTTTTTTTAGGGTTGAAAAAAAATGTAATTAATTACAGATTTTCATTTTTTAGGGGAGAATTTTTTTTTTAATTGTTTTTTGAGAATATCTTGGGAAGGATTGGAGATACGTCCTTTTTTGTCGGAATCATTTTTTTAGAGAATCTCAGAAGCTACAAAAAAGGATTCCTGAAAAATCGCTCTATCTCGCTTAGTTTCTGAGATATTTATGATCAAAGCTCTGAAAAATGGAATTATTCGATTTTTTAGAGAAATAAAAGATTTTTTTTTTGTCGAAAATATCTCGGAAAATAAGCGAGATGAAGCGATTTTGCATTAATTTCTCTTTTTTAGAGAATTTCTACAGCTCTAACACCATCTTAGGGCAAAAAGGGCGTATCTCCATTATTTTCCGTAATTTTCATCGTCAAAACTCGAAAAAGTCGATTTTTTCTACTTTTGAATATTTTTTTTTTTAGAAATTAAGCGAGATAGAGCGATTTTGCCCAAATCCTTTCTTCTTAGCTATTTTTATGATTTATTTCATCCAAAAATTGAGTCAGAATGTCTCGCATAAAAATCTGACCTTTTTTTCCAGTTAAAAGGAATGAATTTTCCCTTTTTAATCGGAAAAATCGAATTATTTTCGTTTTTAATTGCAAAAAATTCCAGAAACTCATTAAAATAGAGCGATTTTGCTCCTAATTTTTTTTTTAACGACTATATTTATTATTCATTTCATCCAATAATCAAGTCAGAATGTCTTGCATAAAAATCTCAGTTTTTTCTTTCAGCTGAGAGAAATGAAAAAAAAAATTCTTACCTTGTAAAAATGTTAATATCGACATTTGCCAAATCGTTTTACTCGTCACCCTCCATAATAATCCCCCGAGATATTCTTGGGTACTTACGACCCCCTCCCCCCCTTCCTCCTCCTTCCCCTCCCTCTCCTCTTTCCACCTCTGTTGTTCTCTCGTCGCCATTGTAAATTGTGATTTTAACCCCAAACGTATTATACAACCCAGAAAGCTGCAACAAGAAGAGGTTTTATTGTTACTATTATCATTATCGTTGTACATGATGTCTATCATCATTATTGTCACTGAAGTGCCATTACGCTCGGTCAATTTTCCTAAGAGCTGTCTTAATATCTTTTGGTGTGGGTGAAAATGTCAAGAGCATAAAAATCCATGAAATTGCGAGAGTAAAAGCGAGAAATATATTAAGTGTGACATTTAGGGGAAAAGTGAGAATTCTGAGGGAACGGTTTGAGATGGAGTTTTTCTGATGATTCCGTTGGAAAGCTGAGGAAATTTCAGGTGGAAAACATGTGTCGCACCTTTTTTTATGGATTTTTTGGAAATTTTTATTTTTTAGCGGAGATTTGAAGGGGTGCCTCTTTCCATTTTTGGGAGGATTCACTTTTTTGGGGATATTTACGGTTTTATTGGTTGTAGGGAGCTGGGGTCGATCTTGAATGAAAGGTGAGATCATTTGCCATCGATTCATGTGATTTTGAAAGGCAAAATATCGATTTTTAACGTACTTATAGGCGCTTTTTATGAAAATCAGTTTTTCCTCTTATAAGTACTTCAAAAATCGATATTTTTCTTTCACAACCACATGAATCGATGGCAAATGATCTCACCTTTCACCTCCATTCGGAATTTTCACGCTACGACCAATAGAACCGGAGATATCCCCAAAAAAGTGAATTCTCCCAAAAGTTGCAAATTTTCGGCTAAATCAGCCGAATTTCAAAAAATTCCCAAAAAATCACTCAGGCACATGATTTCCATGTAGAATTTCCTCAGCTTTTCAATGGAATCATCAGAAAAAGCCTATCACAAACATTTCCTCCACAATATCCCCAGTTTTCGGCTAAAAAAGCCGAATTTCAAAAAATTACCAAAAAGTCGTTCAGGAACATGATTTCCATGTAGAATTTCCTCACCTTTTCAATGGAATCATCAGAAAAAGCCTATCACAAATATTTTCTTCACAATTTTCCCAACTTTCCCAACTTTCGGCTAAAACAGCCGAATTTCAAAAAATCCCAAAAAATCACTCAGACACATGATTTCCATGTAGAATTTCCTCAGCTTTTCAATGGAATCATCAGAAAAAACCTATCTCAAATATTTCTCCTTTAATAGGGGACTCAAGATGGGCGCATCCTATTCATTCACCCCTCTCTCTCTCTCTCTCTGCTCCTTCCCATCTCAATGTTAGAATACATACACACACATGTTGCCTAAGTATACAACCACTGTATTCTCTATACCCTAACATTTCTCTTCTTCAGTCTCTGCACCTTCTCGCCCATAGTCATATCTAGGCCCCTCTGGTTATTGCTACAGTTATGCATCTACTTTCACTCGTGTAAATATGAGGATACATGGTGTTAGTTCGTTTCTAATTAGAGATAGAGAGAGAGAGAGGAGAAGAGGAGCAGCAGTGTTTTGATTATGATGGAAATGGAGATGCTGGTACAGGTGCAGATGTTTCGATAATTCAATTTTTTTTTTATTTCTTTTTTAGATTAAAAAAATTTCTAAAAAAAGGGAGGTACGCCCTTTTTCCCCTATTTTTTTCTGTAGATTTTTGAAATTGATCTTAAAATCTAATTTTAAAAAATCAATTAAAATCGCCTTATCTCGCTTAATTTCCGATATATTCTCCCCTTTTTTTAGTTCTTAAGACCTAAAAAATCAATGGATTTTCAGCTAAATAACACTTTGTCATCTCTGATTTCTCATTTTTATTTAATTCTCCATTTCCCTCCCAAGAATGAGGAATGATGTGCTCGAGTAAAGTGAGAAGACATCAGTAAAGGCAGGAGAGATAGGATGAGACAGGTTCAGACAAAATGACAAATAATAACGTGAGAACTCGACGACGATGAAATATCAACTGGCGCCACTAGGCGAACTGGTTAGAAGAGGAGGAGGAGGAGAAGGAGTGAAAGAAAGATGCTCGCATGATTAATGAAACGCATTAACTTTAACTCTCTCTCTCTCTCTTTTTTTCTCTCTTTTTCTCTCTCGACAAAACAAATTGCGAATGAATTCTATTTTCTACAGTTTAATATTTATAATTCACTTTACTCATCTCGTCTTGCGATTAAGGTTGAGCTGATGAGTTATGTTCATGCGCTTTAGAAAAATTGTGAGAGACAGGGTGTGAAAGTAAAAGGGCGTAAGTGCGAGGATATTTTATGAGAGACATTTCATCTGGGTATGATGATAAAATTAAAAAAAAAAGGATTAGGGGAGGATTTTTTGGAGTTTTGATGTTCAATGATATGGAAATTGGGTGGAAAGAGGGGAAATATGGGAGATAGGTTCTTTCTGATGATTCCATTGAAAAGCTGAGGAAATTCTACATGGAAATCATGTGCCTGAGTGATTTTTTGGGAATTTTTGAAATTCGGCTGTTTTAGCCGAAAATTGGGAATATTGTGGAGGAAATGTTTGTGATAGGCTTTTCCTGATGATTCCATTGAAAAGCTGAGGAAATTCTACATGGAAATCATGTGCCTGAGTGATTTTTTGGGAATTTTTTGAAGTTCGGCTGATTTAGCTGAAAATTTGCAATTTTTGGGAGAATTCACTTTTTTGGGGATATCTCCGGTTCTATTGGTCGTAGCGTGAAAATTCCGAATGGAGGTGAAAGGTGAGATCATTTGCCATCGATTCATGTGGTTGTGAAAGAAAAATATCGATTTTTGAAGTACTTATAAGGGGGAAAACTGATTTTCATAAAAAGCGCCTAAAAGTACGTTAAAAATCGATATTCTTCCTTTCAAAACCACATGAATCGATGGCAAATGATCTCACCTTTCATTCAAGATCGACCCCAGGTCGTTACGACCAACAGAACCGGAGATATTCCCAAAAAAGTGAATCCTCCCAAAAATGAAAAGAGTTGCCCCTTCAAATCTCGGCTAAAAAATTGGAATTTTCAAAAAATCCTAAAAAAAAGGTGCGACACATGTTTTCCACCTTAAATTTCCTCAGCTTTCCAATGGAATCATCGAAAAAACATTTGGAATTTTCGGAGGATACACTTTTTTGAGGATATCTCCGGTTCTATTGGTCGTAACGTAAAAATTCCGAATGGAGATGAAAGGTGAAATGATCAAACGAAGAAAATGTGAGATTTTAAAAAACGATGACTTTTTTATTGTATTATTATGATGTTTTATATTATTTAAATTGTGAGAAATCAGGAGAAATATTCGATATAGGTTCTTACTGATGATTCCATCGAAAAGCTGAGAAAATTCCACATGAAAATCATATACCCAAGTGTTTTTTTGCCAATTTTCCAAAATTCGGCTAATTCAGCCGAAAATTTCCAATTTTCGGAGGATTCACATTTTCCCAAATATCTCCGGTTCTATTGGTCGTAGCTTAAAAATTCCGAATGGAGGTGAAAGGTGAGATCATTTGCCATCGTTCTACGTGTCTACGTAGCAATAACTAGACGGGCTAGATATGACTATAGGCGAAGGTGCAGAGACTGAAGAAGAGAAATGTTAGGATATAGAGAATACAGTAGTTGTATACTTAGGCCACACGTGTCTATGTCTATGTCTGTGTCTGTGTCTGTGTGTGTGTGTATGTACGTATTCTAACATTGAGCTGAGAAGGTGCAGAAAGCAAGAGAGAGAGAGAGAGAGAGAGAGAGAGAGAGAGAGAGAAAGGCGAATGAATACGATGCTCCTAACTTGAGTCAGAAACGAGTTAGGGGTCGACCCACAAAACCTAACCCAACTTGCGGTTGTACGTTTCGCAAGTATAGAGGTTTGGTTGGGTTTCAACTCTACCCAAATGTATTATGCACTATGTTTGTGTGCTCTTCCCTCCCCTCCCCCCTCTCCCCTCCCCTCTCAACCATCCTTCGCTTTCTTCAATTTGCTTCTTTTTTTTCTTCTTCTTCTTCTCTTTCCCCCGTTATTCTATCATTCTCTTCTTATACCGAAAGGAATTCTGGTGCGAATGTTTACGTACTGAACATCGGAAGCCGCTTCTCCCCCCCTCCTCTTCTCTCTTCTTTGGTTATTTTTCTTCTCTCTCTCTCTCACTCCTCACAACGGCCACCAGTGTTTGCCCCTCAAGTTATACCGGCAAAAGTTCCTCGTATATTATGTAACACCACTCAAGTACGTGTATTTGTACATTCGGAAATGATGAAAAAAAAAAAGGAAAAAAAGAAGAAAAAGAAGAGAGAAATGAGTTCTGTTTAAGAGGTTTACTTTTTTCGGGTTTCTTTTGATGTACTTGAGTTTATCGATGAATTCGGAAAATTCAACTTCGAGTTCTTCTGTTGGTATTGGAGGAGGGGAGGGGAAAGGAGGGGAGGGGAGGAGAAGGGAGGGGGGGGGAAGGGACCCTAGAAGGATAATTCCCCCAGATAACTCGTTTTTCTAGTTTTTTTTAGGACATTTGTTTTTTTATTTGTTTATTGAATTTTTCGGAAACTTTTGGAGATACGCCCTTTTTGTTGTAAGGCTTTTTTTTAGGTCTAAAAATTTCTTAAAAAATGGAATTAGTAAAAAGGGCGTATCTCCTTCAATTTTTGAGATATTTTTGAGAAAAATTGGGGAAAAATGGTATTTTGTTCTTCTTTTGAGGATATCTTGGAAACTAAGCGAGATAGAGCGATTTTACAAGAATCCTTTTTTGTAGCTCTTCAAATTCTCTACAAATTAGTTGAGGATAAAAAAAACGTATCTTCTTTAATATCTGAGATATCTTTAATAAAAATGGTTGAAAATGTCTATTTTGTACTTTTTTTTGAAGATAAGCGAGATAAAGCGATTTTGCACTTATATTGTTCTCAAGTTTTTGGAATTTTCTACAAAAAAGTCGAGAAAAAAAGGCGTATCTCCTTGAGTTTCTGAGATTTTCAATAAAAATTTGCAAAAATTCGTTTTTTCTTCTTTTTTTTGGAAAATATCTCGGAAACTAAGCGAGATAGAGCGATATCATCGTAATTCTTCTTTCAAGCCCTTAAAATTCTCTACAAAAAAATCCTCAGAACAAAAAGGGCGTATCTCCATCATTCATTCAGATATTTTCTGATAAATCGTCGAAAAAAATGATTTTTTATCAAATTTACAAATTTTCACTACTGATTTTCCATTAAATAATCAAAAAAATGTGATTGCACTTAAAAAAAAATCAGATAATATCCTAACGATGGGAAATCTTCATTTGCTGTACTGAGAAAATTAATCACAGTGGATAAAACAATTTTTTATCGAAACAAAATATCAAAATGCAAACACAAATGTGTTATATAAGGTGGGGGGGGGGGGGGGGGGGGGGGGTTGTGTGCAAATGGATGAAAACACTTGCTCCACTCTGTTCTCACAGCAGGCGGCCTTTACGTAATGTGGATGAATAGAAAAAAAAACAGGAGAAAAATAATAAAATGGAGGAGCATTCGTTTTGTGTCAGAAACTAGGGAAAAGAGGAGAATTGAAGAAAAAAAAGGGGAAAATGATGAAATCGTGGAT
Organism: Aleiodes leptofemur; assembly: GCA_963942555.1. Classification (NCBI taxonomy): domain Eukaryota; kingdom Metazoa; phylum Arthropoda; class Insecta; order Hymenoptera; family Braconidae; genus Aleiodes; species Aleiodes leptofemur. Next base: position 14,386,166 of record OZ012619.1, read on the forward strand.
TTTTTTTTTCTTTTGGATTTGAGGGTAATGACTGATGTTTGTCTGATTGCAGCACAAACAGCTCCAGTGGGTCATCTATCCCTCAAGGAATTGTTACCAGAGACTGATGGCTATATGACATATGAGGGAAGCACAACACATCCTGGCTGTTGGGAGACAGCAGTATGGCTTATTCTCAATAAACCAATATACATCAGCGCACAAGAGGTGGATATCATGATTTTGGCATTTTTTAATCATTATATCTTCAAATTACAGCTTTTTGTCCTTTTGCCGATTTTTTTTTGCAGGAAATCAATTTTTTTTGATAAATTTGATTTTAGTGGGTTTGGGGGCTTTTTGTGGATTTTTTCGGAGACTAAGCGAGATAGAGCGATTTTTGTGGAAATCTAATTTGTGGGTCGTGAAATCATCTACAAAGAAGGTCATTTTGGAAATGGCTCTATCTCGCTTAAAATCCGAGATATCTTTGGAAAATTGATAATAAAATAAAGTCGATTTATCTGAAAACTTCGTATTTTAATTTTTTTTAAATTGAAATTCTGTCCAAAAAATTTTGAAAAAATTCCTGAATATGCTTCGGCATGCCTCCAACATCTCCAATTTTTTTCATAATTTTCCTTGGAGTCATTCCATGAAAATAAAAGTTTCAACTCATTTTATTATGAGAGTTTTCTTGGGAACATTCTAAAAAATTGCTGAAAACCTCTGGAAAATTGTGGGAAAACCTGAATTCGAGGAAAACATGATTTTTTAGAAAATATGTGGGCAAGAAAAGTCTGCTTGGAGTTTAATTTAGGAAAATTCTGAAAAAACCTGGAAAGTCTCGGAAAATTCAAAACTTAAGGAAAAGCCTGATTTTGAATTTGTAAAAATCCTGGAAAATTCAGAAAAATTCCGAAATTGAGGAGCACCTGATTTTTTGAAACAATATGTCGTTAATGAAATCCTGCTTGGAGTTTAATTTAGAAAAATTCTAAAAAATCCTGGAAAATCTCGGGAAATTCCAAATTTGAGGAAAAGCCTGATTCTGCATTTGTAAAAATCCTGGAAAATTCGGAAGAATACCAATTTTGGGGAAAACCTGATTTTTTACAAAATATGTGGGCAATAAAAGCCTGCTTGGAGTTTAATTTAGGGAAATTCTGAAAAATCCTGGAAAATCTTGGAAAATTCCAAATTCGAGGAAAAGCCTCATTTTCAATCCAGAAAAATTCTGGAAAACTCAAAAAAATTCAAATTTGAGGGAAACCTGATTTTTCAGAAAATATGTGGGCAAACGAAGATTTCCGGAGTTTAAATTCCGGAAAATCCTTTGAAAAACCTGGAAAATCTCAAATTAGAAGAAAACCTGATTTTTCAGAAAAAATGTGGGCAATAAAAGCCTGCTTGGAGTTTAATTTAGGAAAATTCTGAAAAATCCTGGAAAATCTCGGAAAATTCCAAATTTGAGGAAAAGTCTCATTTTCGATTCAGAAAAATCCTGGAAAACTAAAAAAAAATCCAAATTTGAGGGAAACCTGATTTTTCAGAAAATATGTGGGAAAACGAAGATTTCCGGAGTTTTAATTTCGGAAAATCCTGGAAAATTCTTTGAAAAACCTGGAAAATCCCAAATTAGAAAAGAACCTTATTTTTCAAAAAAAATGTTGACCAATGAAAATTGTTTTTCATAATTTTCCTTAAAGTCTTCCTATCACAAAAAAACCCCATCCATTCTATTATAAAACTTTTCCCTCGAACACCATTCTCTGCAGAATTTTCATAACCCAGAAGTCCCGAAGGAGTCAACTTATGAGGATTCCTTTACTCAATTTTTCTCATTCTTCTCTGCGTTTTCTCCCTTTTTTTAAAAATAAAAATGAATAAAAAAATAAAATATAAAAACTCGTCTCATATTATTGTTGTATTTTCCCTATTCTTCAGTTGTACGCACTGAGAAGACTGATGCAGGGAGTAGAAAGTGCTCCAAAAGCACCACTTGGTAATAATGCAAGACCACTACAAGGTCTTCATCACAGGACAATTCGTACAAACATTGATTTTCACAAACCGCCAGATGCCAAATGTCCATCAATGAAACCAGATACACGCTACAAAGGTAATACAATTATTATAACCAAAATTTAATTAATTATTATTATCAATTAATCACAATTATGGAATTAACGAGTTTATCAAAATTGAAAACAGATGAATTTTTTTTTGCAGCCAATTCGTGGAAGGATGGAGCACTTACGCACAATATTGTTTGAATAATTTAATAATAAAAATGAGAATCAAATGATGAAAAAAAAAAAATGTGAGACTTTTTCAAAAAAATAAATAAAAAAAAAATAAAGTAATAATAAGTTAATGAATGATGGATTTTATGATGAGATGAATAATTCTAAATTAAAGCAAAAGAAAAATGGCTAATAAAATGCAGAATTGTGCTTTGAAATGCATTTTTTTATTTTCTTTGAGGCGATAATTCAAGGTCTTGTGCATTATCAGTGGAGGTGAGGGTGGAATGAGGAGAAATATGGGAGATAGGTTTTTTCTGATGATTCCATTGGAAAGCTGGGGAAATTCTACATGGAAATCATGTGCCTGCGTGATTTTTTGGGAATTTTTTGAAATTCGGCTGTTTTAGCCGAAAATTGGGAATTTTGTGGGGGAAATGTTTGTGATAGGCTTTTTCTGATGATTTCATTGAAAAGCTGAGGAAATTCTACATGGAAATCATGTGCCTGAGTGATTTTTTGGGAATTTTTTGAAGTTCGGCTGATTTAGCCGAAAATTTGCAATTTTTGGGAGAATTCACTTTTTTGGGGATATCTCCGGTTCTATTGGTCGTAGCGTGAAAATTCCGAATGGAGGTGAAAGGTGAGATCATTTTCCATCGATTCATGTGGTTGTGAAAGAAAAATATCGATTTTTGAAGTACTTATAAGGGGAAAAAACTGATTTTCATAAAAAGCACCTATAAGTACGTTAAAAATCGATATTTTTCCTTTCAAAACCACATGAATCGATGGCAAATGATCTCACCTTTCATTCAAGATCGACCCCAGCTCCCTACAACCAATAGAACCGTAAATATCCCCAAAAAAGTGAATCCTCCCAAAAATGGAAAGAGATGCCCCTTCAAATCTCGGCTAAAAAACAAAAATTTCCAAAAAATCCATAAAAAAAGGTGCGACACATGTTTTCCACCTAAAATTTCCTCAGCTTTTCAATGGAATCATCCAAAAAACTCCATCTCAAACCGTTTTATCAGAATCCCCATTTTCTCCCACTTTCCTAAAAACAGCCCCTCTTTTTTATCCTTCATTTTTCAAGATTATCTCAGAAACTAATGGAGATACGTCCTTTTCACCCGAGTCCTTTTTTGTAGCTCTCAAAATTCTCTACAAAAAAGGTCTCAACAAAAAAAGCCCTATCTCCCTTATTTTCCGAGATATCTTTTCTCATCTTCCACAATTCCCTCGTTCCACTGAGAAAAAAAATAAAATCGAAAAATCAATAATCAACAGAGCTTTACGTGTTTCGATAAAATAATCTTGAATTAAACAATGATGAAAACAACTGCAAGAATAACGAGAGAACATCAAAAACGAAAGAAAAAAAAAAAAAGTGAAACGCATTGAATTGTCATCAATGAATAAAAAAAAAAAAACTATTGACAGGAATTGTCAATTATTTTGTAGACAAGATATATATATATTATATATATATATATACAACAACAAAAAAAATGAAAATGATTAATAATAAGGTAAAGGACGTAAATTAAATTTCAAAACTGTCCCCCCCCCCCCTCCTCCCACTCAACATCAAGTGCACCCCCCCCCTCCCCTCCCCCTCCATGTCGCCCTCTCTTGGGAGGAGAAATTTAAAAATCAGCAAAAGTTATCCAAGGTTCGTGCTCTCAACGCTCTCCCCCATTTTATAATTGTTGACGAGAATTGTCGGACGTGACTAATGAAACGACACTTTCAACGATTTAATGATGAGAAAATGAAGGAAATTAAAAAAATGGAAGAGAAAAAAGAAGAATGAAAAAAATCATTATGAAAATGCAGTAATTTAGACCAAGAGTGAATTAACGATTGGGAACCATAGATTTTAGAATGGAAAATAAATAAATAATAAAATGAACAAATTGGCTTTTTTGCGATTAAATGAAATGTGGTGTATTTATAATTTTTTACGTAATGTTTTTTTTTTTTTATTTAAATAATGAAGGAAATTCGTCAATTTAGGAGTGAAGTGGGGGGAGGAGGGATTTTTTGGGGGATTCTTTCATGAATTTTTGGAAAATTAGTGAGTTTGAGGGAAAATGGAAAAATACTTTTTTTTGAAGAAAATTCAATTTTGGAGAAAATAAGATTTTTGGAAGGTTGGTAGAGTTCAATTTGGGAAAATCCTGGAAAATTCAGAAAATTAGTGGGAAATTCTGGAAAATTCGGAAAAATAATGGAAATCCTGGAAAACTCGGAAAAAGAGTCGAAAATTCGGAAAATTGGAGGGAAATTCTGGAAAATATCGATCTGAAGGAAAACCTGATTTTTCAAAAAATTTATGAGCAAATAAGATTTTCCGGAGTTGAATTGGGAAAAATTTTAGAAAAACCACAAAAATTCCAGAAAATTTTAAATTAGGGAAAACCTGATTTTTCACCAAACAACGATTTCCAGTGTTCGATGTGGGAAATTTTTTAGAAAAGCCTGGAAAATTCTGGAAAATCCCGGAAAATAGTCAATAGGGAAAGAAGACCTGATTTTTCTGGAAATCTATGGGTAAAAAATAATTGCTGGAGCTCAATTATGATTTTTTAAGAAAATCCTGGGAAAATATAAATTGAGAAAGAGCCTGATTTTTCAGAAAGAACCTGATTTTTCAGAAAGAATCTGATTTTTCAGAAAGAACCTGATTTTCTAAAAAACCTGATTTTTCAGAAAAATTCTGATTTTCGAGAAAAACCTGATTTTTCATTTAAAAACCTGATTTTCCAGGAAAACCTGATTTTTCAGAAAACGAAAGTCAAACAAATGTTTCCAAGATTCAATTCTGGAAAATTCAGGAAAATCGTAAAAAAAATTCTGGAAAATCCCAAATTGAAAGAAAAAACTTGTTTTTTCCTCAACAAAATTTTTCCCAAAAATTCCATCATTTCCCTTATTCCCCTATATATTCTCCCATTTCCCCACTTCACTGCTAAATAATATTTTATAAAAAGAAAATCTTAATATCCCCTCTTGCTCTTCATTCTCCAGAAAAAAAGAAAATAGAAAATAAATAAATAATGTCATTTCATTTAATCACGAAAAAGCATGAATCCTGTGCTTTTGTATATAAACTCAAATATAGGCGAAATCAGAAAAAGAAAATTCTAGTCTGAAAATAATACTAAAAAAAAAAAAGCGAAAAAAAAAGGAATAATAATTGAAGAGTGTATAGAGAATAAAATTGTATATTAATGAATGAAAACGACTTTAACTGTATCGGTAAACGATTGTGGTTAATGAATAATGGATAACAATAAACATAATGTTATATTGTATAACTCTATCTTAAATTTATTTCTACCATTTTTTTTTATTTATTCATTAAATTTTTTGTTATTCATTCCATTTTTTTAAAATTTGATTTCTCTTCATTTATTTGATTTTTTTTTCATTTAAAATTTTTTTTTTCCATTTATTCAATTTTTCTTATTTCTTCAATTTTTTTTCTTATTTATTTAATTTTTTATTAATTTATTATCTCGTTAAAATAAATGAATAAATTATTAATTAAAAGAAAAAAAAAAGGAAACATGATTAATTAATAATTAATTACATTTTCTTTTTTTCCTTTTAATAAAACTATTTTTTTTTAATAATTATGATTTTTCAATTTTTTTTTTAATTCCGCAGAAAATGGAAGTTTCATCTAGTTTCACGTTTTCGCTACTCAATTAATTTAAAAAAATGGAAAATGTTCATTTTCACATTCTTCTGGACATGAAAATTTCATTCGCAATTGCAAAACGTAAAAATTTTTTTTTTTTTTTTTTTTTATTAAAACGTAAAAATTCTGCCTTTTTTTTTTCGAGTAGAGCATTTATCGATTCACATTTTTTCGGAGAATTGGATGAAAATAGGTCAACAGGTTGTGTTTTTACCATCGGAAATTTCCAGTGGCACAGGCCATATTTGCCTATCTCCATATCTGTCAAATGTAATCCCACAAAAAAAGAAAAACAACAAAATCACTGGGTGAATAAAAAAATTTGGGGTGAGTATGTCTCTGATAATAAAAAATATCCCAAAAACATGGATTTCAGTAGAAAAAGTCAAATAGGATCAGCCAAGTTTTTTAAATTTATTTTTTCCTTTAAATATCTCGAAAAATAATGGAAATACGCCCTTTTTGGCCAATGTCTTTTTTTAGGGAATTTTGAAAGTTAAAAAATAGGATTAAAGCAAAAAAAGAGCGTATCTCCATTATTTTCCAATATATTTTCAAAAAATTGAAAATAGAAAAAAAAGTGAATTTTTTCCATTTTTTGGAAATATTCCGGAAACTAAGTGAGATAAAGCGATTTTTCTAGAATCCTTTCTAGAAAAAAGGACTATTTCCTTTCTTAAAAAACGTATTTCCACCAATTTTCAGGATAAAAATTTTAAAAAAATTCAATATATTTCGAAAAATAATGGAGATACGCCTTTTTTGGTCAAAGTCTTTTTTTAGGGAATTTTGAAAGTTACAAAATAGGATTAAAGCAAAAAAAAGGGCGTATCTCCATTATTTTCCAATATATTTTCAAAAAATTGAAAATAGAAAAAAAAATGAATTTTTTTCAATTTTTTCGAAATATGTTGGAAACTAAGTGAGATAGAGCGATTTTTTTAGAATCCTTTCTCATATCCCTTCATATTCTTCTCAAAAAAGGACTATTTCCTTGTTAAAAAGGCGTATCTCCACTAATTTTCAGGATAAAGATTTAAAAAAAAAAAATCAATATATTTCGAAAAAAAATGGAGATACGCCCTTTTTGGTCAGAGTCTTTTTTTAGGGTATTTAAAGAGTAACAAAATAGGATTGAAGCAAAAAAAGGGCGTATCTCCATTATTTTCCAATATATTTTCAAAAAACTAGAAATAGAAAAAAAAATGAATTTTTTTCCATTTTTTCGAAATATTTTGGAAACTAAGTGAGATAGAGCGATTTTTTTAGAATCCTTTTTTATATCCTTTCATATTCTTCTCAAAAAAGGATTATTTCCTTGCTAAAAAGGCGTATCTCCACTAATTTTCAGGATAAAATTTAAAAAATTCAATATATCTCGAAAAATAATGGAGATACGCCTTTTTTGGCCAAAGTCTTTTTTTAAGGAATTTAAAAAGTTACAAAATAGGATTGAAGCAAAAAAAGGGCGTATCTCCATTATTTTCCAATATATTAAAAAAAAATGGAAAATAGACAAAAAATGAATTTTTTCCATTTTTTGGGAATATTTCGGAAACTAAGTGAGATAGAGCGATTTTTTTGAAATCCTTTCTTTTATTTCTTCAAATTCTTCTCAAAAAAGGACTATTTCCTTTCTAAAAAAGGCGTATCTCCACTAATTTTCAGGATAAAAAGCCCAATTTTTTTTTCTCGTTATAATCTCGAAAAAAGTGGAGATACGCCCTTTTCACTCGAATTCTATTCGCAGGCAATTTTAAAAGCTCCAAAAACAATATTAGGACAAAAAGGGCGTATTTCCATTATTTTCCGACTTTTCCCCAAAAAAAACACAATTATTCCCTTCTTCCCTCTTTTTCAATGGAATTTTTTTCACTGGAGAAATCCATCTGAAATTGTAACAGCCACGTATTTATTCTCTGAATACTAAGGAAACGACTGGTAGAGAGGAGAATCGGTTAATGCATCGATCGATTCTACGAATAGAGGCTCTCAACAGTGTAACGTATAATTTAGTCTCCGTGTAGTGCTTTTGAAATGGTGAAAGGGGGAAGGGGGAGGGGGGGAGGGGGTGGGAGATGGGCGATGATGTCACTACTTGGGTAGGGTAATTCCTTACTCGAAAATTATAGGGAATGAGGGCGTATGGGGAAAGGGGAGGGGGGGGAGGGGGAGGAGAATTTTGGGAATGGCATGGTTAGGGATATAGTCAGCAGAAGCCTCGGCTGTGTTTCGAAATCTACTAGCCGAATTATAGGATAGTTACTGCGATGAGTATCAATGAGCTCTTCTTGTAACATATCTGCAGTTAACAAAAGCCAACGAGCATGAGAAATCCTTTTTTTTAACTATAGAGATATGAATTTTAAAAAAGGGCGTAAGTGCAAAAGTTTTTAATTTTTTAATTTTTTTTATTTCTGTAATTTCCATCGAAAAAATTTCAATTACTTTCTCAATGAAAAATTTGGATTTTTAAATTTTTCATTAGTTTGAAAATTAATTTTTTTTTTTCAACAATTTTGATTACTATTGTAATTTAAAATTTGACGGATGGAATTTCATAATTATTTTCTTTATTAAACTTATTAATATTTTTATTAGGTAAATTGAATTATAAATGTCATATAAGCGTCATTTAGATTGGATTAAATTATAAGTTCTTATTTGTATTACATTTAGTTAACAATCTCAACTCAAAATTTTTTGTCTGAAAAACGGTTATTTTTGGGAAGATTAAACATAGTAGCGTTGATTTTATTATAAAATTAATTATTCCAATCAATTAATAAGTAAGAAAGAATCAAAATTTTGAATAAGAAAAAGAATTATAAAATTTTATCAGTCAAATTTTTAATTACAATAGTAATCAAAATTGTTGAAAAAAAAAAAAATAATTTTTAAACTAATGAAAAATTTAAAAATCCAAATTTTTCATTGAGAAAGTAAATAAAATTTTTTCTTCAGAAAGAGCAAGTCACCAAAAAAATTCGAAAAAATTCCACAACAATATAGATATATTTTCCCACAATCCTGAATTTTTTCAGATTTTTCCATCAACTCCTTCACCCCGTAAAAAATTCTTGAATCATTCAATCACCCCTAAAAGAGGTGAGAGCATGAAAAAAGCAAAAACCTGAAGTAGAATCACTTGAGGCTGAATAAGTGAAGAAAATAGCCTGTCATCTTGACATGCCTATGGCTGTCGTCAAGTATACAGTTAAGAGCTCCTCAAAATCTCACCCTTAATTTACATGAAGGGCCCTTTTTTTGTCCCTTCCTATCCCGCTTGTCTGTTATACTCGAACTCGAGAATAGCTGTACTCAGTGTGTGTTTGTGTGCAAACCTTTTTTTCTTTCTCATTCTCAGTGTCCCCCTCTTCTGACCCTCTTCCTTCCTGACCCGACAATGCACATCCCACTGCTTTATTCTGAATGAGCTGAAAAACCCCTTTTAACCGCGCGTATCAAGCTTTAAGCTTCGTAAGCATATCATCACCCCCCTCTTTCCCCTCCCCTCCTTTCCGCCACTCTGTTCTCTTTCATCCCTTCCCCCCCCCCCCCCCCCCTCTTTGCCCCCTCCCCTTCCTTACTCTCCTGCTTTTTAACTATTTACTCTCCTCCCCCCTCACTCTTGTTCCACGCACATTCCTCCCCCCTCCCCTCTTTCCCCCTCCCCCTCCCTCCCCTCGAGTCGTGTTACACGTATATCTGATGCCCTTTGTCTCTTCAGCAACTTGACCCATTATTACGGGAAAAATGAGTAAAAGCACTGGCAAAATGCTTGTCTACCGAAGAAAATACATGTTTCCATGCTTTAATTGCTGGAAATGAAAAAAAAAAAAGAAAAACCTGTTGAAAAACGATTTATTGCTATTTGATTTTTGAATTTCCCGCGCAAGTCTAGTCAAGCGAGAGACTAAATAAATCAGATTTAAAATGATATCGACTTGGGAATAAAAGGGGCGTATCTCCAGGACTCGGAGGATTTTAAAGTCTTCCAAAAAACACCCCCACCCCTTTCCCCCCCCCCGCTACTTTGTCCGTCTTTTTTTTTTTTTGTAGAGAATTTCAAGAGCTAGAAAAAAGAATTGGGGCAAAATCATCCTGTCTCGCTCAGTTACCGAGATATTCTCTCAAAAAAAAAAAAAAATGATTGGACAATTGACTTGTCCTATTTTTACCTCTTCGCTACTAATTTATTTTCATCTTCTTTTTGGAGATAACTCGAAGATCAAGCGAGACAGAGCGATTTTGCTCGAATTCTTTTTATTTTTTGTAGCTCTTGAAATTCTCTGCAAAAAAAAAAAGAATTAGTGCAAAAAAAAAAGGGCGTATCTCCCGAGTGAATGAATAAACCTCGATATATAGAAGAATTAACATGGATTTTCTTAAATTAAAGTAGAAGTCAATGAATTAATAGAATATATGTAGCATATATGATAAACTTGTGATCAGCTTGTAATCGATTGTAATCATTTGTAATCGCGTAATCATCCAAAATTTCAATGATTGCATTCGATTACACGTTTGCATGTAATCGATTACATGCAATCGGTTTAATCGCTATAAAATCAAGTGTAATCAGTAATCGCTGTGTCACGAAAATTTCAAGTGAATAGCCCCTCGGTATCTCCTTTAGTTTCCGAGATATTTCCAGGAAAAAAATAATGACAAAAATTGGACCAATTCCGTTTCACTTCTTCTGCAGTGATAAATACTGCCTTTCACGGGGCTTTGGACGCGTACTTGGCGCGAGACACTGTCGCATCTCTACAAAAGCAAAATTATATTTGACTTCAATGTGAAATCATATCGTCACCCTAATCTCTGGAAAACTTATTTGTTGGTGAAAAGGAAGCACCATGACTCATATGGCTCAAATCGACGGTTTTCTGGTATCTAGAAATTTCTATAGACACATATGTATATATATAGACACATCTGGGGGGAGGAGAGACTGTTACCTATAGTTTCCACTGATGGAGTGCAATTTAGAAACGATGCGAGAGAGAAACGCTTCATAATTGACGAGCACTTCTCGGTCGAATCCTCGTTAAGCACGCGCTTGTCGTTCGCTTCTGGCATTCAGCTGCGATTCAAAAACTCGGGGAAAAGGAAGGTATGGAAAAAACAAATATAATGGAGTGAAAAAAAGAATCTCGATAAAAGGCAGGAGAATAAAGAGCAATTATTGCATCATTAATTGCTTCAGATTTTTTTGGGGAATTATTATCGTGGGAGAATGGATTTTTTGGGGAAATGATTTTTTTTCGGGGTGAAGGAGGCTTTTGAAAAATCTGAAAAAATTTGACAATCATTGAGACTTACTGAGGCATGTGCTCAAATTTTTTCAAATTTTTTGGTAGAGTCCTTCATATTTAAAAAAAATCCTTATTGAGAAGTCCTTTTTTTCTTTTGACTGTTTTTTGAGAAGGATTTGATTTTTTTTTAAAGTGAAGGACTCTTAAAATAAATCTGGAAAAATTCAACGATAATTGAGATATAATAGGACATCTTTCTGAATTTTTTTAGAATATTCAGTGGAGTCCTTCATATTTTAAAAAAATCCTTATTGAGGAGTCCTTTTTTTCTTTCAACAGTTTTTGAAAAGGATTTGATTTTTTTTTTAATTGAAGGACCCTTTGAAAAAATCTGAAAAAATTCATCAACAATATAGATACTCTGGAGTATCTTTTTGAATTTTTTCGAATTTTTTCGTAGAGTCCTTCATATTTTAAAAAAATCCTCCTTGAGAAGTTTTTTTATTCATTCAACAGTTTTTTAAGAAGGATTTTTTTTTTTTTTAATTAAAGGACTCTTCAAAAAAATCTGAAAAAGTTCACGAATAATACAGACATACTAGTACATCTCCCCGAATTTTTTCAAATTTTTTCAAAGAGTCCTTCATATTTTAAAAAAATCCTGATTAAAAAATCCTTTTTTTTTCATTCAACACTTTTCTTTAAATATCTCGGAAACTAAGCGAGATGAAGCGATTTCTCCTGAATCCTTTTTTGTAGCTCTTGAAATCTCTATAAAAGTAAATCCGAGCAAAAAGGGCGTATCTCCATTAGTTTCCTATATATCCAAAAAAAAGAACAGAATTATTGTTTATTTTTAATTATTTCATTGATTTTCTCGTCAATTTTCCCTCGAAAATCAATATTGAATGATGAAAGAAAAAAAAAACAAAATGCGAAACTGATTGGCAAAGAGAAATCGCCAAAGTATCGTGAATCCTCTTAAAATTAAGCACGACAATAGTAGTTAAGAGGGATTGATATGAAGAGCCCTCTCACAGAGACCAAAAAGCATTGGCAATACCACAACTACTCATACAATGTCCGAGTACACTATAAGCGGATTGACAAATGGAATATGATACTCAACTATTCTCTACCCAAACTCATTTACTAAATAATTATTATCTCTATTATTTTAGGAAAATATTGCTTTTTAGAAATTTTAATAGAATTCAGTAGAAAAAGTCAATTATGATCAGCCATTTTTTAATTTATCTTTTTCCCCAAAATATTTTGCAAAATAATGGAGATACGCCCTTTTTATTCGAATCCTTTTTTTTTAGAGAAATTTTAAGGGATACGAAACCATTTTCAGGAGAAAAGGGCGTATGTCCATTATTTTCCAAAATATTCTCAAAAAAAACCGTAAAAAGAAAAAAAAACTACTTTTTTCCCGTTTTTTGATGATATCTCGGAAATTAAGCGAGATAGAGCGATTTTGCAAGAATCCTTTTTTGCAGCTCTTGAAATTCTCTATAAAAAAGCTCTGAACAAAAAAAGGCGTATCTCCACTAGTTTTCGAGAAACTCATCATCAAAGATCGTAATTTTTTTTTGTGTTTTTTTTTGAAAAATTTTGCTCACTTTTCCCCTCCTCCCTCCTCTTCTCTCTACCCCTCTATCCCTTCCGGGGGTAGGTTAGTGACTTTACGAAAATTTGCATAACGAAGTTAAGCTGAAAATGCCAATACATGAAAACAAAATAATACTGCAATTGCCAGAGGCTAGAAAATCTGAATAAACCCCAGTAAATTTTCTAACTCAATTGTATTTAATTTACTCGTAAAATTATTTATGAAATTCAATGTTATTTTGGAATATGTTTCGTATAAACAAAATGCCCACTGGCTTGATTTTATGAATTATGGAAAAATTCCGTATTTTTTCTCCTTTTTTTCTGTGGATTTTTATGAAATTTTTAAGGCTTTTTTTTTTATTTTTCAGAATTTTTAATTTTAAAATATTCGTTAAAAATGTAAAAAAAAAAAAGAAAAACGAATTTCTGTTATTTAAATTGAAGAAAAGATAAAATTGAAGAAAAAAAAAATGAAAATAATTTTTTTTTTTAATAAATTAATTGAGTAGTGAAAAGGTGAAACGAAAAATTCAATTTTTATCATTTTTTTTCTGAAAATATGACGAAAAATAATGGAGATACGCCCTTTTTGTTCTGAGATGGGTTTACAGCACTTGGAATTGTTTGGAAAAAGGATGGGGATGAAAAAGGCGTATTTCCATTAGTTTTCGAGATATTTCATTGAGAATAATTACTGAATTAAGAATTAGGGGAAAAGTGAGGGGTAAAATGGGGATTACAATGAAATGGTTTGAGATAGAATTTTTTTAATGATTTCATCGGGAAGCTGAGGAAATTTCCGGTGAAAAACATGGGTTATTATGATTTTTTTTCGATTTTTTTGGAGATTCGAGTTTTTTAGAGGAAAATTGGGAGTCCAAGTCTTTCCTTTTTTCGAAAATTTCAGGATTTCGAGGATATTTACGATTCTATTGGTCGCAGTGACTTGGGGCCAATCTCAAATGAAAGATGACATCATTTCCCATCGATTCATGTGGTTTTAATTTTTTTAAATCGATTTTCCAGTGACTTGTAGCTCATTCTATGAAAATCAGTTTTTCCACGATAAAGTCATCAAAAATCGATAAAAAAAATTTAGAAACCCATGAATAAATGGCAAATGATCTCACCTTTCATTTGAGATCAGTCCCAAGTCGTTGCGACCAATACAACCAGAGATATCCTCGAAAAACTGAAAATTTTCAAAAAAAGAGAAGACTTGGAGCCCTAATTTCCACCTGAAAACCTCAAATTCCCCAAAAAATCCTCAAAAATGAATTTTAACCCACATTTTCGGCCTCAAATTTCCTCAAGTTTTCAATGAAATCATCAAAAAAATTCTATCCCAAATATTTCCACAAATTTATCTTATTTTTCAAAATTAAAAAATGTAAAAAAAAAAATTCTCAGTAAATAAAAAAAAAAAAAAAAAAAAAAAAACGAGACTCGAGAAAAAATGATGCAGGAAGCTCCAGTCGATTATTCAATCGAGTTTCTTTTTATCGCGAGCCTGAGGAATGGAATTTTAATGTTACCCACCTCCCCCCCCCTCCCCCTCCCCTCCTCCTCTTTTTACCCACACCCATCTCTCCTTGACAACGACAATAATAAATAATGGACAAGATAAGACTGTAGTGAACCTCGGTTATAACACTGAATAAAATAAAAATGACTTATTAAGTATCGGCAAGTCGAGACAGTGATATTAAAGATCTTAGATACAAGAAATCTAGTGATAATTAAGTTACTGATGAAGAACTTAAGGAGAAGATCGATTACACTGACATAAATTGTCTGGGAATTTAAAATAAGACTCTTTCTCCACAAATTTTTAATGAGAATTAGAAGAGAAAAATAATAACAAAAATAACAAAAATAGAAATATAAAATTGAATTAATTATATAAAATTAATATGATATGATAAAATTAATTTCGAGATATTTTCGAGAGAAAAAATTGAAAAATTGCATTTTTTTTATGTTTTTCTGAAGAATATCCTGGAAAAATCTTGAAAGTTTCTGTTTTTGGAAACAAGTGGATAATAGTATTGCTTTCCAAGTGATATAGCTTTTTCTGCTGATACTTTAGCAATATGCTTTCGAATGGAAGTGATGCAACTTTTTTCAAATCATCATCAAAATATCAAATTTTGAAGAAATTCATTAAAACGCCAATAACTCGAGAACTAATCATGCAAATAAACTCAAAATTCACAGGCATCTAACTGATACAACTCTCGAGATAATATATGAGTATAGGGGAAGGTGGGGCAAAATGGACATCAGGGGTAAAATGGACGCATCTAAATTTTTCGGCAAATATTATGGAAAACTCTTGAAATTGATAGAAATATTGGCGGTAGATTGTTTTTGATGATTTCATTGGAAAGCTGAGGAAATTTTAGGCGGGAAAGAAGTGCCGGAATTAATTTTTTTGAATTTTCGGCGATTTTGATTTTTTTGAGCATTTTAGAGGGGTAAAACCCTTCTTTTTTCGAAAATTTTTAGTTTTTTGAGAATATCTTCGGTTCTATTTGTCGTAGCGTAAAAATTCCGACAGGAGGTGAAAGATGAGATCATTTGCCATCGATTCATAGGGTTTTCAATTTAAAAATATCGATTTTTAAGGTTTTTATGGGCATTTTTGTGAAACACTTTTGTGAAACAGTTTTTGGCCTATAACTATCCCAAAAGTTGATATTTTTGAATTCAAAACCCCATAAATCGATGGGAAAGGAGCTCACCTTTCATTTGAGACCAGCCACGAATTGCTACGACGAATAGAACCAGAGATATTTGCAAAAAACTGAAAATTTTCAAAAGAGAAAAGCTTTTACCTCTCAAAAATGCCGAAAAACATCGAATTTTCAAAAAAATCGAAAAAAATACATCTGACACTCGTTTTCCGGCTAAAATTTCCTCAGCTTTTCAATAGAATCATCAAAAAAAATCCATCTCTAACCGTTTCATTACAGTGTCCATTTTGCTCCACTCTCCCCTAAATAACATCAGTTCAATAGTTTCCAGAAATTCCATTAAAAAATGATTTTCGAAAAATGGACATATCTCAAAAAGTATCGATCGAATTCTCTTCAAATGAAGCTTAAAAAATATCATTTTCTCTCTATTTAGATCATTTTAAGTATCTTCTATTGAAAAAATTACAATCGAAAATTCTGATGATTACATAACTTCCATTCGAAACCAAAAATATTGAATCAGACTTAAATTATTCGTCTTGTAACCAACTTTTGATGAAGAAAAAGCTTAAAAATCGATAATCCTGAAATAAGGAACACATGAATTTTCAATAAATCTCCCCCCCCCCCCCCCCTCCTTTTTCCAGATATTCATTAATATTAATCCCAAGAAATGCATAAAAATAAAAAGAAAAATCAATTGGAATTGAGAACGAGAGCGATCGTAACGTAAATTTAAGAGAAGAAATTGTTGGAAACTAGTAAAAATCATGCGAGGGGCCATTTTCTCTCCTAAAAAGAAATCAAATGGAATATATAACTCGTAAGGATGCGTTTGTTCCTTCTCTTGGACTCACATCACGATGGATATAGGAAAAAAGGGAGGAGGAGGAGGGAAGGAGGAAAAGGGAGGAGAGTAATAAAAATATTACGAGGACCTCTAATCTTTCTCGTATAATGGTATCCATAATTCCTCAGGGAGCAAGCAGTTGTGGAAGAATCATGATCAGTTCAATGCAGAAAAAGAAGCTTCTAGGTGGGCGCTTGACTCATCTATCGGTTAAAACGTTAAAATAAGAGGGAGGAGGGGGGGGGGGGGGGGGGGGGAGGAAAAAAGGAAATGGATGCGATAACATTTTTAACGGGAAACTACGTAGTTTCGATTTTTCGTTGAACTCCAGGAAAATAATTTTATATTAAAAAAAAACGGATAATTCAATAATTTTCCTTTTTTTTTGGGAATATTTTGGAAATCAATTTTTGGAGATACGCCCTTTTAATCCCAACCCAAAAAAAACCATCATCCCCCCCTTCTAAATAATTCACACCCCCCCCCCCCCCCCCCAATAATTACATACAAATAATTTTTTTATCCCCCCACAAATTATTGAATTTTTTATATAAAAAAAAACACATTTTCGACATTTCCTCAATTTATTTCCACTTATTTATGCTTTACTGTAAACAATTGTCTTCGCATTAGGACGAAGAGGGGAAAGAAGAGAAGGGGAGGGGGAAAGGGGGGAGGGGTGAGGCACCCCGTAACAAGGGTAGAATACTATCCGAGGTGAGGCCGTTCATAATTCAAGGAGTTGATGTTCATAATTCAGAAATTCCACGTGAATTTGAGAATCGGAAGGAAGGAACAGGTCGAGTTTCATCCTTCACTCTCTTCCACCAGTGACTACCCACCTCGCGTTAACACACAAAACCCAAAAGCCCTCTTCTCCCCCCTCTCCCCTCTCTTTTCCACCCCCTGAGGCCGCAAGCTCTTACCACAGGAAATTTTTGAATTTTTTATGGGTAATAGCTTGAGGCATGGGTAAAACCCTTGTTTACATTGTATGAGCTGAAACAGATTCACTAGAGCTATTATCCGGGATTTAATTTTGTTTATTAATTATTAAAAAGTTCCGTCCAGTACGCAGTTATTTTGTGTGTTTATAGTATTAAATAATTTATTCAGGAAAATTAGGAGAAAAAAAAATGATAATTTCGTGGGATTAGAGGAAAAAGTTGTTTTTTAATTAATTTTTTTTTGGGGAGAATTCCGAATTATTAAATTTTAATTGGCCGGATTATTTCTAATGAGGCGAAGGAATTTCGTTAATTTTTTAAATCCTTATTCCTTGTTTTTTTTTTTATAACCGAGAATTGTTTAAAAAAATTAATTATTTTGGAAAATCATATTTATTAATGGAAAATGAGGGAAAAATAGGTTTTTGTGGAGAAATTATTAAAAAATGCTTTTTAATACAAAAAATAATTTTTCAATGGGTTTAAACAATTTTTATGTAAATTATAATAAATAAATAAAATTAATTTATTATTGTTATTGATAAAATCTTATTAATAAAAGGCATTCTCAAAAAACTGATAATAGAAAAAAAAATGTTATTGAATTTTTTTTTTTAATAAAAAAAAACCTCTTTTTTTTCTCTATTAGAGAATTTTCGAAAAATGTGATTTTTCGATCAATAAATATTCTCAAAAATACTAATTACAAAACTCCAATTAACACTCCTATATTTTCAAAAATATTCCAATTTGAATTTTTCAATTTTTTTTTATTTTTATATTGAATTTTATTCAATTTTTAACAATTTTTTTTCCTTTTTTTTTTTGCTTTTTCAACAGTGAAAAAGCTGTAATAGACAATCAGAATGAACGCTACACGTTGTGTCTCCATTGCTTCACACGAAATCTCCCATTCTTCCATTTCCATCCACTTGATTCATCTCTTTTTCACTTCAATTCTGTCCCTCTCCCCCTCCTCCTCCTCCTCCACCCCCTTTTCACGTGAGAAGCGCCAATTTGTACTGTCCTTCAGTCTTCTCGCACTCGTCCTCCCATCCTCCATAATCCATCGGCACACGTCCAAAAAACGTATTGATGTCATTTTCTCTCGCCTGATTGAAAAAGAAGCACCGGTGAATTTATCCTCAGTGATAAAAAGCCGAGATATTCTCAGACTTAGAAAACTATCATTATTTCTCATAAATTTATAAAAAAAAATTGAAAAATAAAAAAATATTAATAAAAAAATATAGGCAAAGTATATTATTTGATGATGCTTCAATAATTCCTGTTTAAATTGCTGTGTATTTAAGAAAATTATTGATTTTCTCAAATAGAAGAGACGAGTAGAGATGAGTCACTCAATTTCATACGAAGGAAACATCCTAAGTCAATTTTTTCAATTTTTCATAGATTAAAAAAAAAGAATTGAACGACTATTTTTATTTTTTTGCTATTTTCAACATTTTATGATTGAAATCATATCACGTTCGGCATTACCCAAGGCCACGACGAGGATGTAGTGATGCATAGGCCTCAAAAGAGGAACCTACACAAAGAAAGATGTTTTTCTTAATTTAAGAAAGTAAAACTCATTCAAATGAAGTGCGTTTTCTCACTTAAATCAAGTGACTTTTCTCACTTAAATCAAGTAACTTTTTTTTCCTTAATTTAAGAAAGTAAAAGTCACTTAAATTAAGTGACTTTTCTCACTTAAATTGAGTGACTTTTCTTACTTAAATCAAGTGACATTTTCGTTCTTAATTTAAGAAAGTAAAACTCACCTAAATCAAGTGACTTTTTCTTTCTTAATTTAAGAAAGTAACAGTCACTTAAATTAAGTGACTTTTCTCACTTAAATCAAGTAGTTTTTTCTTTGTTAATTTAAGATAATGAAAGTCACTTAATTTAAGTGACTTTTCTCACTTAAATCAAGTGACATTTTCTTTCTTAATTTAAGAAAGTAAAACTCACTTAAATCAAGTAACTTTCCTCACTTGAATCAAGTAACTTTTCCTTTCTTAATTTAAGATAATAAAAGTCACTTAAATTAAGTGACTTTTCTCACTTAAATCAAGTGACATTTTCTTTCTTAATTTAAGAAAGTAAAACTCACTTAAATAAAGGGACTTTTCCCACTTAAATCAAGTAACTTTTTCTTTCTTAATTTGAGTGACCTGCACATTCTTAAATTAAGTGACTGCACATTCTTAAATTAAGAAAACATTTTTCTGTGTGTAAAGATGTATCTCCATTGTGTTGCATAGGCCTCAAAAGAGGAACCTGAAGACGTATCTCCATTATTTTTCGAGAAATTTGGAACAAAAAAACTCTTATTAATTTTTATTTAATTATAAAAATTCTATTTTTCCGATAATTTTCTACTACAAATATCATTTTTTAAGAAATTCATGGAAAAAGTACATTTTTTTTTTTTTAATTAGGAAAATCCCACTTTTTTCTTCTAATTTCTAATTGAGAACATCTCGGAAAATAAACGAGATAGCGCGATTTTATTTGAATCAGATCAAAAAGGGCGTATCTCCATTATTTTTCAAAATATTAAAAACAAAAAATAAATTATTTAAAAAAAATTGATTTTTTGATGTTGCACATTTTCACTCGTTCGAATTCATAATAAAATCATCAGACTAAAGGAAAATGCAGTAAATACAAATGGTAAATGTATGGTATCAGGCTTTAAATAGACAGTAGTTGAATATCTGGATACGGGACAGATCATTGTGTCCACTGGTGAGAGAAGCCTCGTTCTTTTCAATTTCCATGAGCTCAACTTGATTGGAAAACCAACTGGTTCACATGCTGCATTCATAAATTCTATTGGGCACTGGGAAAAAAGAGAGAGAGAAAGAGAGAGAGAGGAAAAAGCGTTGCATGATGCATAGATCACGTGTGCTGTGTGCATACGAGTTATAGATAGGGTTTGAAAAAAAAAAAAAAAAAAAAAAAGTAGAAAGAGAATGGAGAGAATAGAATGTGGACAGAAAGAAGAATATTCAATCTTTTGTGGCTTTTTTCTGTTTAGATTTTTTTTTGCGAATGAAAGCAAAAAACAATGTAATCATCAAAATTTTCGATTGTAATTTTTTTAATTTGATTTTTTTTAATTTAATGTGAATTTTTATTAAAAATTTGGATTTTTTATGAATTTTAGAGTAAAAAAATTGGAGGAAAAAGGGCCTATCTCCATTATTTACCGACTCATTCTCAACAAACCCTAAAAAAATCCACTTATTCTATTGAATTTATCTCTTAGCTCTGTTTTTTTTTTTTTTGAAGAAACTATTTCTCGGACAAAAGATACATAATAACGTGGCGCCACAGTTACGATGCTTATGGACGAGGGAGAAATGACTGGCGTCTGACTGTCTGCATCTCCAGCATAACTGCGGCGCCATCCAGACTCCACTGGTTTTTGCTCCCTTTTTTTTTTTTTGTTTCGAAATGTCCCTCTGACGTTTTTCTCTTCTCTTCGAGTAAAAATAGAAACGAATAAAATTTATTTCCTCGAAAAATTAATGTCCACGAAATTCACGTAAATGCAAATGAAAAAAAGTGTTATTAATGAATTTTCTAATATTTTTTTGTCATTTTTATTTTTTTTGAACAATTTTTAATTCAAAAGGTGTCGAAAATAATGGAGATACGCCCTTTTCGTCCTAAAATGGTTTTTTAGAGGATTTGGGGGGCTATAAAAAAGGGATTGGGGTTAAAAGGGCGTATCTCCATCAATTTTCGAGATTTCATGAAAAAAACTGCAGACTTTCGAATAAAATCGTTCATTTTTTTCTAAATATCTCAGGATCTGAGCGAGATAGAGACATTCTCGTGATTCCATTGAAATCCTGAGAAAATTTGAGCTGGAAACCATATGTCGGAAGTAATTTTGATTTTTTTTTGGGTCTTATCTCAAATTTGGGCCCAAAAACCCATTTTGGGCCCAAATTTTCGAAAAAATTTCAAAAATCACTTGTGACATATGTTTTCCATGTCAAATTTTCTCAGCTTTCTAATGGAACCATCGAAAAGATTGCATCTCCAATACTTTCCTCAGAATTCCCCAAAATCACGATTTTCAAATAGTTTAATCACTTTTTTCGGGTTTTTGGGCCCTAATTTTTGAAAAAATTCAAAAAATCTCTTGTGACATATGTTTTCCATGTCAAATTTTCTCAGCTTTCCAATGGAATCATCGAAAAGATTGCATCTCCAATACTTTCCTCAGAATTCACCAAAATCATGATTTTCAAATAGTTTAATCGTTTTTTTTCGGGGGAATTAAAGCGCATTTTTCCCCGAATTATCAGCAATTAATTGGAAACAAACCTACAAATCCTCATTCTTTCCCTGTTTTATCGACCAAATTAATAAAAATAAATTCAACAGACAAACTAACGAAAATCTCGTTAATAATTAATTGTAATGACGTCAACTCCTCTTCCCCCCCCCCTCTAAAATTGTAACAACAATAATAGCTGTGGTCAATCCGAAAATAGCACTTTCTACAATAAATTATGCCAATTCCAGGTCATGTAACTTCCACTTTAGCAAAGAGACATTAGTATAAAGCAAAAGCCACACACAAGCCCAGATAGTTGGTACTATTGCGGTAAATCCAAACTGGCATCTTGCTCGTTTATATAACTGGCTTTCTAACACCCGCAAATCGTAATCCTATCACTGGCTTTTGGACTATTCGATTTGCCCGCTGGCCTAGAATATTTCAAACTTTTGTCTTAAATTTGTAGATTGATAGTGATTCATTTTAGTTTTGGTCAGAGAAAGGGGGGGAGGAGGTAGAGGGGGAGGAGAGAAATCAGATGAGAGGATATCTGTTTTGCTCGGGGTTATAATCGATAATTCTATCGATTTCCTTTTTTTTTATTCATTTTTAATTTGAAAAAAAGAAAAAAACGTACAAATGCGTAAAAAAAAGGAAAAATAAGAGAATTGAATAATTAATAATAATAAAATCGAGAAAATTAATTTTTTTTTTTTTTGAGAATATTTTTGAAAATTATGGAAATACGCCTTTTTTTACTCTTATTTTGTTTTTTTCGGGAATTTTTAGAGGTATCGAAGAAGGATTAAGGGAAAAAAGGGCGTATCTCCATCAGGATTTTTCAAAATCATTTTTTGAGAATATTTGGAAAATAAGCGAGATAGAGCGATTTTATTTGAATTTCCTTTATTAAATAGGATTTCAAGTGCTAAAAAAAGACGCCTCAAGGTAAAAAGGGCGTATCTCCTATATTTTCCGAAAATCCCCCCCCCCCCCCCCCCCAACAAAAAAATCGAAAAAATCCCCATTTTGGCATTTTTCTCCAAAATTCATCGAAAAATCTCATCTCGAAACGTGCAAATCTCAATAATCACTCAGAAAAATCTCCCCCCCCCCCTCTTCCCTCCCCCTCTTAATTCCAATCAAACTGCAACAACAATAATTCTCATTTAAACTTAAAAAAAAAAAATTAAAAAAAAAATTAAAAATGAAATTTAAAAAATTAAAAACTTTTCTCTTATCATTATTAAATGGAAAATTGTCAAAGAGGATTATGTATTGAATAGTTTTCCTATCCCCCCCTCCCCTCCTCTCCCCCCCCCCCCCCCCCCCCCCCCCTCTTTCTCTCTCTAGTATTGCGTTGAACCGATTAATTGCATTTCTTTGATTTACCACCCAGCACCAGAAAGAGGCACAAACTTATATTAAACTTATCGAAAACGATTTTAACTTCCTTCCACATTTTCTCTCCCCCCCCCCCCCTCCCCTCCCCACCCTCTCTCCCCCTCTCTTTTAGCTACTTAAAGTAAAATCGCGATTGGTGTCTCTCAAAGTTTTTTCTTTTCCTATCTCAAAGAAGTGGAGGACCAGAAGAAGGAGAATCCCCCCCTCCCCTCCTCCCCCCCCTCTTCTCCTCTTCTTCCCCTCTTTTCCCCTTGGACCAATTCCATATCAGCCAAAATGCTAGTGTATGAGAATTCCGACAAACAGAACAGTTCAAGAGACAAAGAATGAAATAAAAAGAGACAAAAAAAAGAAAAATAATAATAATAATAATAAAAAATACAATATTGTGAAGTGTAGGTGGATGACACAAGAGAGCACAGACACACACACACATTTCTGTAAATTTTATTATTTTTCTACTCATTTTTTTTATTTTTTTTTCCATTTTTTTTTCTCGTATTATGGCCATTATTATTATGATTATTATCCTTTTTTTTTTTTTTTACTTTTCGTGAATTCAATATCTGGAGGAAAACACGTTTCTATCACGATATCAAATGTTGTATTTTTATAAAATGTGAAGCATACGGTTTAACATGAGTTGCTATTGGACTGAATTTTAATATCATAGGAGTTGCTGATAAAAAAAAAAAATTTCATTGCACCTGTTTTCTGAGTGTCAAGATTTTTCTATTAATTTTAGAATTTTTTTTTTAATTTGAGATTTTTTAAATTTTTTTTTGCTTTCAGGGATTTTTTAGGGCTTTTTTAAAGAATATTTTGGGGAAAAATGGAGATACGCCTTTTTTTAAATCTAAATCCTTTTTTTTTGCAGAGAATTCCAAAAACCACAAAAAAAAATTGAACAATTTGCTCTATTTCGCTTAATTTAATGAAATTGGAATTTTTTAGGTTTTCTTGCATCTTTTGAAATTCTCAAAAAAAAAGGATTGAAGCAGAAAAAAAATCTCAATTAAAAATAAGAAAAAACCGAAATTTTCTTGATTTTAGAAATTTAAAAATTCATTTTTCTAAAATTTCCCTTAAAAAAATGGAATTACGCCTTTTTTATTCGAATTTTTTGTTTTTTTAGAGAATCTTAAGAGCTAAAAAAGAAAAAATCGTGCAAAAAGGGCGTATCTCCATTATTTTCCACGATATTCCTTTAAAAAAATCGATAAAATAAAGATTTCTATTTTTTTTCCAAAATATCTCCAAAAATAATGGAGATACGCCTTCTTTATCCCAATCCCTTCTTATAAAGAATCTCAAGAGCCACAAAAAATGCTGCGAAATCGCCTTATCTCTCTTAATTTCTTAGACAATCTCAAAAAATAATCCAAAAAAAAAAACATAATTTTTCATTAATTTAAAAAAATAAAAAATAAAAAAATAATCGAAAAAAATCGAATTTTCAATTAATTCTCAAAAATAAAAATAAAAATAATGGGAAAAAAATCGACTTTTTAATTAATTCTCAAGAATAAAGTCAAAAAAAATGGAAAAAATTGAATTTTTAATTAATTATCAAAAAAAAAAATATAAAAAAAAAAAATTGACTATTTTTATCGCAATTTTCTTTTTCTCATTTCGATCCGTTAAAAAGCATCAAGTGATGAAAAATTACACATACATATAGTCATCATCCTCTTGAAAATAAATGTATGTGCCCAGTTTTAAATGAAATTTATAAGCGAAAATGGAGAGGCCATTTTACTTAGTGCCTTTATAGCTGAAACGTGAAGCGATAATGTAACAAGAGAAGCGGGTAATGGAACTTATGATATATCATGAGAGAAAGAGGATGAACTACACACGGAAAATGAGTGTGAGCCAAAGAAAAATTTTTCTCATCTGAAAAAAAAAAATGGCAAAATTTTCATCTCTCAACTCAGTGCCACGAAGTAATACAAGATTATCCAGGATCTGCAAGAATACACTGAAAAATTAAAAAAAAAAGTGTTAAAAACTATTAAATATATGTTTGATTAGTCCATTTTCTTAAAAAAAAAAAACGAAAATTTCTAAAAAAAATTTTAAAAAAATTTAAAAAAAGGATTTTTACACATTTTTTCGAATTTTTTAAAATTTTCTAAATAATGGAGATACGCCCTTTTTGCTCTCGGACAGTTTTTCAAAGAATTTGAGAAGCTGCAAAAAAAGGATTGGGGCAAAAGGGCGTATGTCCATTAATTTCCGAAATATTCTTAAAAAAATTACTGAAAAAAAATTGAATTTCAATTCAAAAAAATTCGCATTTTCAATTTTTTAATTTTTTTCATTTCTGTAATTTCCATCGAAAAAATTTTAATTACTTTCTCAATGAAAAATTTGGATTTTTAAATTTTTCATTAGTTTGAAAATTAATTTTTTTTTTTTTAACAATTTTGATTACTATTGCAATTAAAAATTTGACTGATGAAATTTTATAATTCTTTTTCTTACTCGAAATTTTGATTCTTTCTTACTTATTAATTGATTGAAATAATTAATTTTATAATAAAATCAACGCTACTATGTTTAATCTTCCCAAATATAACCGTTTTTCAGACAAAAATTTTGAGTTGAGATTGTTAACTAAATGTAACACAAACAAGAACTTATAATTTAATCAAATCTAAATGACGCTTATATGACATTTATAATTCAATTTACCTAATAAAAATGCTAATAAGTTTAATAAAGAAAATAATTATGAAATTCCATCAGTCAAATTTTGAATTACAATAGTAATCAAAATTGTTAAAAAAAAAAAAATTAATTTTCAAACTAATGAAAAATTTAAAAATCCAAATTTTTTATTGAGAAAGTAATTAAAATTTTTTCGATAAAAATTACAAAAATAAAAAAAATTAAAAAATTAAAAATGCGAATTTTTTTCAGAGCTAGGAATAGGACCTTAGGATAAAAAGGGCGTATCTCCACTAATTTCCAAAATTATTCTCTAAAAATATCATTTTCTCTCTATTTAGATAATTTTTATTGAAAAAATTTCAAGCAAAAAACCTAAAAAAAATGGATTTATCGCGTTTTTTTCTCGTTTTGTGACTCTTTTATGAAGCAACAATTTATCAGAGGGGCTTAAAATAAGAGACATCGAAATAAGCCACTTGTCGTCACACAATTAAGCCGGAATCTTCCTGAATAAAACTCAAATAAACCCATCCATCCCCCCCCCCCCTCTTCTTTTTTTTTCTATCTCAAGCTCCTTTTGAAAATAAATTGCCTTAGCAAAATTTCGTAATATGCATTTTGTATATTCATGTGTAGACGAGGTATTTTACGTTTGAAGGGGTTGGTAAAGCCCCTGATGTATTACCGGCTGAGTACCAAGCAGAGTCAGCACACTGTCGAGCCAACAAACCGGACAATCCGATTTTTTCCTCTCTATCTCTCTCTATTTCTCTCTTCCTCTCTTTCTGCCTTTATTCCACATGTAGTCTGTGTACACATGAAAAAAAAAAATGAGAAAAAAAAAAGGAGTATCGTTACTCCTGTCTCACTTTCGGAGAATTGAACATACAGCGCAGAGTTTCTACGGTACAACGCAATTCAGTTGATGCTATAACTCTCCCTAAAAAAAAAAAAAAAAAAAAAAAAAAAAAAAAAAAAAAAAAAAAAAAAAGAATTTAGTGGACTCCACAAATTGTAATCCCCTGATGATTCGATTCATTCAGACGTGAGAGAAGCAGAAACTACGAGAGAATAAATGTGATTTTTATGATTTTGATAATGGATTTCTCTCAGAATTTGAAAAGGTTTTGTTCATTTTATTTAGTAATAGAGAAAATTTTTAAGAGATTAAGATTTTTTTTTTCTCAATATTTAATCAAATTAAATGAATTTTTTTTTCGAAAATATCTTCGAAAATAATGGACATACGCCTTTTTTTTGCTAGAAATTCTTTTTTTTTCTTGTGGAGAATTTTAAGAGCTTGTAATGATTCATAATTACCGCCATCAAAATCATTGGAAACAAATTCACTGGATGGCGTAATTATCAGCAGTGAAATTTGAGGCATCGCTGGGTATTGGAGGGGATAAGGACTCACTTGTTACTCGGACACTGAGGTGTACACACGGTCGACCGTTAATTATATTTTTTATTCTTTACCGAGTACGAGTTATTTTAATTATTGCAAATAAAACGAAAATCTTTTCTAAAATTTATCATTTGTATACAACCGAATTTTCTGTGATATTTTTTATTCTTATTTAATTAATTATTAAGTTGACGAAGTAATCTTTACTGGGAAACGTATATACTGACATGACAATACATTTGTTGATTTAAAATAAGACGTAAGAATAAAGAAGTTGTCAACCGAAAGAGATATCATATAAATCTACGAATGGTATGTATGGATGAATGTGTGTGCTAATGGGTAAAAGAAAAATAAATAAACAATATTGAAGCAAAAAACCTTTTTTTTGCATAATTTTTATAACTTTATGTGAATGAATTATAAAAAGCTTTTGAAACCGGGTGAACAATGATCATATATACTCATGAAATTTATAGGATCAATTTATATTAAATTTGTTAACTGAATGCTAGAATTTTCCTATCTTTTTTTGTGTTATTCTCCTTTTTCTTCCATTGATTCTTCTTGACATTATAATTATTTAAAGGAATTTTCGTCTAATGATTGTTTCATTGATAAAATTCAGCGTTCGATATTTTTTTAGTTTCGCATTTCTATTTACAATAATCACTTTACTTGTCCTCCTCCATTTTTTACTATTTATACTCAGGAACAGAATTCAAAATTTAATTCGCGTTATATTATAACTCAGATAATTTATTACAAGCTGCAGAAAGGGATTGGAGTAAAAAGGGCGTATCTCCATCAAATTTTAAGATATTTACAATTAAAAATTTAAATTCAATTAAATATTTGAAAATTTTAATGGGATTTTTGTAAATTTGATAAGAGATTTCATGGAAATTTCAGAGCTATTATTTATTTTTACACTCAGGAGGATTTTCCAATTTATTTTAATTACTAATACAGGGAAATTTTTAAGAGATTGTAATTTCTTTTAATATTGAAAAATTTTAATCAATTGTTCTCTAAGAATATTTGGGGAAATAATGGAGATACGCCCTTTTTAGCCGATTTTTTTTTTGTAGCTCTTCAAATTTTTTAGAAAACTGTCTTAGGGTAAAAAAGGCATACGCCATCATTTATTGAGATATTCTTTAAAAAAATCGATGAAAAATCGAATTTTCTTAATTATTCAATAAAATAAATTAAATAGTCATTTCGAAAAATAAAATTATCGTAAAAATTAATTAATGTGATTTTCATAATTTTTATAATGGATTTTTCCAGAATTTGGAAATTTCAATTAATTTTTTTGAGTTATAAAAATTTTTCTTCAAAAAATTGTCATTTTTTCAAAAAAATTGAAATGTACAGTTTTTTGTAAAGATTTTTCGAAAAATAATGGAGATACGCCCTTTTTGTCCAAATCCTTTTTTGTAACTCTTCGAATTCTGTAGGAAACCGTCTCAGAACCAAAAGGGCGTATCTCCATTATTTTCGGAGATATTCTTTTTAGAAAAATCAGAAAAAACGCGTTTTTCGGTTAAAAATCTTCACTATTAATTTATTCACATTTTTTCTCCAAAATATCTCAGAAATTGATGGAGATACGCCCTTTTTACCCAAATCCTATTTTTTAGCTCCAAAAAAAAACAGAATTTTTCATAATTTTCAAAAAAAAAAGCAAAAAATAATTGAAAAAAAAACGGAATTTTTCATTAATTCTCAAAAATGATTAAAAAAAATAATGGAAAAAAAATATAAAATTTTTAATTAAAAATTCTATATTCTGTATTCTCTGAAAAAATACCTTCAGAGCAAAAAAGTCGTATCTCCATAATTTACCGAAAATTTCCTTAAAAAAATAAAAAAATATTTTATAAAAATAAAAAAATTCCAATAAATTAAATTTGAAATTTATAAAAAAAAATCGGAAAAAATTTGAAAAAAAAAGGGAAATAGGGGAAAAAGTTGTCTTCACTATTTACAACAAAGTGAGTTTATCATTAATCCATATTCCTGTGTCTCTTATTTTCCTTTCATCAACAGAGATATTGCGGACAGAATGATAATAAAGAAAGAAGGAAAAAAAAAAAAAAAAAAAAGACGAATCGACAAAAGATATTTGCCTCAGGGTCTTCCATCATTAGAATACTCTACTGAATACTTCTCTATGGTAGAGAAAGTAAGGCATGCCCAAGCTCCTTTTGTGTCAGCCCCTCTCTCCACTGAATGCCACCTCCTTTATCAAGTGCTTTTGAAATATCATGGGAATACGAGAATACCGAATAGCTATATGAATTTCAGTTCAATATAAAGTTTATATATATCATTGTACCATTGGGGAAAGAGAAAATTGCCATTGTTAAAATTATGCAGTATCGGCCCATTTAATTTAACTGTCAACTGTGCAATTATCAGATTTTTCTACTTTTTTTTTCTACGATTTCAGATTTTATTAAAATTCATTAAAAGTATTATTCTCGTTTTTTTATAAAAAAAAAAGAAATATGGGGAATAAAAAGGAATTTTCGATGGAAATTATTAAAAAAAAATTAATATCTCAGAATTTCTCCAAGAATTTCAATTATTTTTTAAAATAAAATTTAATAAAATAAAAAAAAATCAGGATTTTACGGTTTTTTAATTGGAAATATCGCAGAAAATAATGGAGATACGCCCTTTTTGCCCTGAACTTTATTTCGTAGAGAATTTTAAGAGTTACAAGAAAACTCGGGGCAAAAAGGGCGTATCTCCATTATTTTCTGCAATATTTTTAATTAAAAATAGTTAAAATAAATTAAAAATCCTGAATTTTTTTTTAATTTTATTAAATTTTATTCTGGAAAATAATTAATTATTATTATTAATTAAATTCTTTTTTTATAGCTTTTAAAATTTTCTACAAAACAAAACTTAGTGTAAAAAGGGCGTATCTCCATTATTTTTAAAATCCTCAAAAAAAATACGTCTTTAAAATTTTTCCATATTTTTTTTTTTATTTTTAATTTATTTAATCGATTTTAATTTCAAAAAATGATACAAAAATAGTGGAGATACGCCCTTTTTACTCCAATTCTTTTTTTTAAGAGAATTCTAAGTGCTATTGAAAGGGCGAAGAATCAAAAGGGCGTAAGTCCATTATTTTTCAAGAAATTCCCAAAAAAACGCAAAAAAAACAAAATTAAAAAGAAACAAATGTGAATATTTCCGAAATTAATGGAGATACGCCCTTTTTACCTCGTCCTTATTTCAAAGCTCTTAGAAGTCTCTTTAAAATCAATTTTTGACCAAAAAAAAGGTGTAACTCCATTAATTTCCGAGATATCGTTAAAAAAAAAAATTGATAAAAAAAACCTCACATTTTGCCTATTTTCCCCTGAATTTCTGTCATTTCAAAAAGCGAATGAACTCAAGTGTGTGAAAATAATTAAGAATTCTCCATAATTCCATGAAGTAATAAACTTAATGGAAAACTACCTCTCTTTGATGAAAAAGCGGAAAATAGAATAAAAAAAAAAGTAAAAAAAAGTAAAAAAAAAAAAAAAGAACTCTGAAATAATGAAATTTGTATTATTACACAGTCCTTAATAAGAAGTCCCTGATAATTCACGCTTTTGAGAATGAGGGCCTTTGTTTGAAATACACGTAGACTGACGGGGCGAATAGGGGTAAAGTCCATTTCTATATTCCAACCAAGTGAATTCTATTCCAGCAGAGAGAAAGTGCCAGTGGAAAAGAGAAAATGCAGTGAGTTAAAGCAAGAAAGAAAGAGAAAAAGAGAGAGAGAGAGAGGAAAAGAGGGGGAGGGGAGGGAGAGAGGGGAGGGGAGGGGGAGGGAGGGGGGGGGGGGGGTAAGAGAAAGAGAAGCGAAATTAGGTTTGTTAAACAGAGGAAAATCCACGATGGTTTTCCGAGGAAAAAGGGGGGGGGGAGGGAAAAGGGGGGAGGGGGGGTTTTCTCTACTTCGAATAATCCTTTTCCACGATAACGTTTCTCTTGTTACGTGAAAAACTTTCTG
Source organism: Aleiodes leptofemur (assembly GCA_963942555.1). Lineage (NCBI taxonomy): Eukaryota > Metazoa > Arthropoda > Insecta > Hymenoptera > Braconidae > Aleiodes > Aleiodes leptofemur. Next base: position 14,417,295 of record OZ012619.1, read on the forward strand.
GCTGGATGATCGTTAAGGGATATAGAGTGGTAAAAGAAAATAATTCTCATTACTACTTGAATTTTCGGGGGAGGGGGGGGGGGGGGGAGGGTTTCTAATTGACTGTGGCCACTTCATTTTGTCACATCACTAATGAACTCATTTTCTATTTAAAAATTCATAATTTATTATGAATTTTTTAACAATTTTTTTTTTCCTCATTTTTTTAAGAAAAAAAAAAACTTTGTATTTGCAATAAATTTGTATTTTTTTTTATTGAAAAAATTGATGTTTTTTATTTTTTCTGTATTTTATAAATTTTTCATTGCTCTTTGAATTCCATTTAAAAAAAGGGCTCAGTTAGAAAAGGGCGTATCTCCATTATTTTTCAAAATATTCTCATTTTTTAATTTTTTTTTTGTTTTTTTTTAAATATCATAAAAAAATGGAAATACCCTTTTTTACCCTTTTTCCATCAAAAAATTTCAAGGGCCCCAAAAAAGAGGATTTGGACAAAAAAGACGTATTTCCATTAATTTTTGGAATTTTCTTTGAAAAAAAAATTAAAAAAAAATTTTTTTCCAAAAAATTATTTTTTCCAAAAAATTCTTAATTACCTAAAAAAAATAATATATCTCTTCTCTAAACTCTCAATGCTATTACTCCATTGCTTATGTGGAGACACTGAGTTCTAGAAGGTGAAAACGATGCTCAAACAGAGTATACTACTACATTACTGAAGACGACAACTGTGTATAAGTAGAAAGACTCATTATGCAGTCAGACTCGTAACTATCCTCTCGTATATATATATATGTATATTCTCCACCATCAAAGGCAAAACCATTTCACAAAATTTCTCTATCTCTCTCTCTTTGTGTGTTCTGTAACACTCGACACAAAAGAAATTTCGCAGGTGGGTCACTTCATTGAATTAGGAAAATTACTGCATTTAGATAATCTCGGATGATTAATATTCTTCATTTATGAAAGAAAAAAAATGAAAAAAATTAATAATGAAGTGGAAAAATATTCTTTTACGTCCATCATCAAAGAAAATTATTATTATCATTATTATTATTATTATCATTATTATTATTGTTATATATTGACTATATTAATTGCTGAATAATCTTTATTATTATTATTATTATGAGAAATTGGAAGAAAATGGACTTTTAGGGCAAAATAATTCGGGATTTTTTTTCGGAGTGAAGGACTTTATGAAAAAATCTGAAAAAAATTGAGAAGATGCTTCAATATGTCGAGATTGTTGGTGAATTTTTTCAAATTTTTTTGCAGAGGTCTTGATCCTTAAAAAAAATCCTGAATTATTCTCCTTCAATTCTTCATTTAATTAATCATTTGATTTCATTTAATTTTTTATTATTATTATTATATTTTTTTGTTTCTTTAAAAAAATTCAAAAATTCTGAAAAATCTCAAATATTAAAATGAAACTGATCTATTACTATTATTATTATTATGGGAGGCTGGGCTAAAAATGGACCATTATTGCAGGAAGATTCAAGAATTTTTTTTTGAGTGAAGAACTTCATCAAAAATTCTAAAAAAAATTCACAAAATCTTCCAATAGTTCCACATTGTTTGTGAATTTTTTCAATTTTTTTCGTAGAGTCCTTTACCCTCAAAAAAAAACATCATTTTACCCAGAAGCTCCATTTTCTCCCAGTTTTCCTATTATTATTATTATTATTATTATTATTATTATTATTATTATTATCATTATTATTATTAATAAACAAAAATTGTAAAAATGTAAAAATGTGATATGAAACATAAAATAAAAGGACCACTACTAAATATAGCACTAAAATAAAAAAATTTTAAAAATGTAAAAAAAGCAAAAAAAATAATAAAAAAAGAAGAAGAAACAAATAAATTAGAAAAAAAACTGTTAAATCTTGCTAAAAGGGAAAACCTTAAGAGCAATAAATAATGCATACATATATATATTTAAAAAATATATATATCTATATATATTATCATTATTATTATTATTATTATTATTATTAGAGTGACGAATTTGTTTTTTGATTAATGATATAATGTGTTGTGATATACAGTGAGTAGCTCTTAATATAAACCAATTAGCTTTAGTAGCAATAAGCGGATATTAAGATCCTCCGGTAGTAGATGCTACATAGAAGGATGAATACCTACTGATGATACTCATGATAATGCTGTATCAAGATATAGCATTCTCATTGAGTGGCAGTCCAGTATCCGTTGATATTACAAATGACTGAGTTTTGTGTTGAAAATGTATTATATATATATGTACATATATATATATATAGATATTCTATTCTAAATATATATAAAGGGGAGACTGGGGCAAAATGGACCGACAAGATGATGTGATTCATGATTTTTTTTGGAGTGAAGGAGTCGGTGGAAAAATCTGGAAAAATTCGAGAAAATCCTCCAATTTGTGAACATTTTTGGTGAATTTTTTGAAATTTTTTTGATCAGCCCTTCACTCAAAAAAAAAATTCCAAAGAATTTTGAACTGCAGGTCCTTTTTGCGCTGGTTTTCTTCATATATATATATAGACGGATATTGTATGTATATATATATATATGTTTTCAAACTATTCACTTGCTGCACGCGACCCCTTCTTGGATAAATTTAATCCTTAATTTATGCTGATGCTTTCAAAATTTATCTAACGGGTGAAAATGTGAAGATTTTCGATAAATTTTGAATGTTTTGACTCTGTTGAGTTCTGTATTCATGAGTGAATGAGAATTATATTAATTAATTATGAAATTATCGTTATATGCTAATTGATGAAAAAAAGAGAAAATCAATTATTAATTAATTTAAAAAAAAATTATTAATTAATTAAAATGTGAGGAAAATTGGAATTTTTAGTCTTTTTTTTTTTACTTCAAGAAAAATTCAATGAATTTGCAGTTTTTCCAGTTCTTTTGACAGATGATTGAAGGCTCTGTACCTTTACTCCATGGAAAATGGAGTTTGGCTGTAAAAACGTTAATTGAAATCCGTGGAATATGAAGAAAGAAAAAAATTTGATAAATTCGAAAGAAAAAAAAAGAATATAGGATTTTTTTTTTTTTGTGATTTTTGGGAGAAAATATCTTGGAAACTCATGGAGATACGCCCTTTTTGAACGGATTTTTTATTTTATGAAGAACGTTAAGGGTGAGGGAAATGGATAAGGGCAAAAAGGGCGTATCTCCATTATTTTTCGAAATATTTGAAAGAAAATGTGGCAAAAAAATAGAAAAATCGTAATTTTTTTATTTTAATCATTTTTTTGAGAATATCTTGGGAACTATAGGAGATACGCCTTTTTTTGGCTTTATCCCTTTTTTTGTAGAGAATTTTGGGAACTACACAAAATGAGACAGGTAAGAAGGGCGTATCTCCATTATTTTTCAAAAAATTCTCTAAAATTTGAGAATTCAAAATTTTTTAATTTTTAAGAATTTTCCGTTTTTTTTAAGAATATTTTGAAAAATTCTGGAGATACGCCCTTTTTTCCCTGATTTTTTTTATTTTGGAGTATTCCAAGACCTACATAGATGAATTGAGTTAAAAAGGGCGTATCTCCATTATTTTCCAAAAAATTCTCTAAAATTTGAGAACTTCAAATTTTTTTGTTTTTAAGAATTTTCCGTTTTTTTTAAAGAATATTTTGGAAAATCCTGGAGATACGCCCTTTTTCCCCTAAATTCCTTTTTTTAGAGTATTCCAAGAGCTTCAAAGAAAGATATACCTTAAAAGGGCGTATCTCCATTTTTTTCCGCAAAATTCTCAAGAAAATGACAAAAAAGTACTCATTTTTTCGAGAATTTCCGAAATTACTGGAGATACGCCCTTTTAGCCCAAATTCTCATTTATAGAAAATTTCCCGAGCACCAAAAATAGACTCATATTAAAGGGGCGTATCTCCATTATTTTCCGAAACATTAAAAAAAAAAAACAGTCAAAAAACTAATTTTTGCCCAAATTTTTCTCAAATTACTGGAGATGCGCCATTTTTACACTAATCTCCTTTTCTAAAAAATTTCAAGAGCCACTAAAAACCGATAAAACCAAAAAAGCCATATATCTCCATTAAATTAATTTCCCGCCCTCCTCCGAAAAAAAAAAAAAAAATCTTTCCAATAAATTTAAAATTCCTGAAATTTTTCAATAAAACATCGTCCTTAAAATAACAGATGAGGCCACCCGTTGTATTTAACCTCTTACAAAAGCCTCCTTTGTGTATTTAGCGGTCACTCATTCGTTGTGCAAGAGTCGATAGATATCGTTATATCCGATCTCAGATAGTTTTGGTCACGCGACTTTAAACTCCACTTACCAACCAATATAACCTACGTTATTGCACACACACACCGAGAAAGAGAGCAAGAGAGAAAGAGAGAGAGAGAGAGAGAGAAGAAGAAGGTGGACACTGGCCTTTTATTTCTCATGCGGAAAACCTAATCACCCTTAGGTATGTAACGTTACGGACGTAGACTCTGATGCAGTTCAGTCGGTATCCTGTAACGGTCTTCCTATTATCTTCTTCTCTTCTCTCTTTTGTTCCCCCTACCCCCCCCCTCTTCCCTCTTCTGCTTCTTTTTTGTACAGAGGAGAGAGAGAGAGAGGAGACATGATAGACCAACGGTGCGCACATCCGTGCGCTAGTTTCCGTTCAGGAAACAGCCGGAAAAGCCAAATTTAAAACCCCACCTACTGTTCTAACATACACACACACACACACAGTATATATAGCCCTGTGATGTAACCTCAGTTCCTCCGTGAAATTCTTAACTTCACAATCGACATCATTCCATCTCGATGAATTCAATTACTCTTTATTTAAAGCTTTTTTCTTTGGGGTATTTATTTCCAGGGAATTTGGGAGAGTAAAATTGCTGGTTTTTTTGGTGGTGAGTCAAAGATGATGGTTTTTTGCATTTTTCTGAATTTTTTGAGAATTTTTGACCGTGCGGTTTATGAGATATGAATTATCAAAGTTAGTGGAAATAGCAGTGGTGGGGATAATTTGTTTTGTCAAATTTAGAGGGATTTTACGCGATTTTTCGTTGATTTTTGGGGAATTTCACTAAATTTTTGCTGTTTTTTGGGGATTTTTTGAAGGATTTGGTGGAAAATTGGGTTGAAGGTAAATATAGGAAGTGGGAGGAGTCAAGAAAGTTAGTTTTGTCAAATTTAGAGGGATTTTAGACAATTTTTTGTTGATTTTTGGAGAATTTTACCAAATTTTTGGTGATTTTTGATGATTTTTTTAAAGATTCTGGAAGGAATTGGGTGAAAGGTAAATATAGGGAATGAAAGAGGTCAAGAAAGTTTGTTTTGTCAAATTTAGAGGGAGATCTAGATTTTTACTTATTTTATTTACTTGATTTTTGGCATGAAACGCCCTAAATCGGACGGAAATAACGAAATTACTAAAAAACCACAGGATTGACCCATTATTTAAAAACAATTGGCGAAGAGAACAGCATTTCAACTAAATAATAGAAGAAAAAAATATTCAATTCACCGTATAGTTATTGAGAAATTTTATTTAGAAGGTAGTCGTAACTATTTGCCTCTCTCTCTCTCTCTGTCTCATGCATGTGATAGGAGATTAGTAATGTTAAAAAAAATTCGAGAAACAAAAAAAAATTATATTCACAAGCTGAAGACATGACTTTCGAATAAAATCGTTCATTTTTTTCTAAATATCTCAGGATCTAAGCGAGATCGAGACATTCTCGTGATTCCATTGAAATCCTGGGAAAATTTGAGCTGGAAACCATATGTCGGAAGTAATTTTGATTTTTTTTTGGGTTTTATCTCAAATTTGGGCCCAAAAACCCATTTTGGGCCCAAATTTTCGAAAAAATTCCAAAAATCTCTTGTGACATATGTTTTTCATGTCAAATTTTCTCAGTTTTTCAATGGAATCATCGAAAAGATTGCATCTCCAATACTTTCCTCAGAATTCACCAAAATCATGATTTTCAAATAGTTCAATCACTTTTTTCAGGTAAATTAACGCACTTTTTCCCCGAAGTAACATCAATTAATTGGAAACTAACCTACAAATCCTCATTTTTTTCTGTTTTATCGACTGTACTCTGGAAAACAACTTCAAAATCTCTTTTAGAGATACGCCCCTTTGATCCTCAAGTCAGTCCCACCAAAAATTCCATCAAATCCCCATATTTATCCCATTTATTTACTCTCTCGCTTGACTACCTTTCCGCGGGAAATTTGAAAATCAAATAATGACTTTTTTTGTCTTTCAACAGTTTTTCCCTTCAAATCCCAAATATTTGTTGAAGCAAAAAAATTCTAGCAAGTGACCACGAGTTGGCGTGTGCAATTCGCGAGAAAGGGGCGAGAGGACCATCACCACCACCACCACCACCACCACCTGAAAAGTGAGTGCGCGCAAAGAAAAGGAGGAAGGGGTGAAGGAGGGAGGAAAAAAATGGGCGAATGAGCGAGGCGAAAGATTTTACTGATAAAATATCCAATTTAAAGTTTCATCGTAATTTTACGATTCTTGAAAGTAAATTAATAGTATTATCTACTGACGCTTCCCCGGGGGGGGGGGGGGGGGGGGGGGGCCATCTTTCCCACTGGCATTCTACTTCTCATATACTGTTAAGCTTTATAACTGTATAATTAAGAGTATGAGAAAGAAAGAAAGAAAAAAAAGGCTCAAATCAAGTTAAAAACTAAGACCTCCCAAGAGTCAAGAATTTCCAGAAATATTCCTTCGAGCCGAAAAAAAAGAGAAAAAAAATGACCCTTTCTCTTTGAAACCGGCGTCTTCCCCTTCCCGTTCCTTTCCCCCCCCCCCCCCCCTGACGGAAACGGGACAACTCAACTACTAGCTATCAGTAAGAAGATGTCCCTCTCTCCAACCCCCTCTTTCGGCATGTGTACATGCTAATGGCGCGTCAAAAACTCTTCACCCCCCCCCCTCCACCCCCTCCCATTCACCTCAAATCCCACACCAATGAGAGAACTCCACACAGAGCCCCGCGGGAGATGGTAAAAAGCTAACATTAAGAGGCGCTGAGCTGGCGACACGGCAATCTCAGCAACTGCCAGGAAAAAATCTGGTAGAGAGGTAAAAATAAAGAAAAAAAAGGGTGAATAAAAGAGAGAAAGGACGAGAGAAAGAGTCTAAAAAGAATGAAAAAATATATAAAAAAAAAAAAAAGAAGAGGAGGAAGAGAAAAGAAGAGCTTGCTAAAAGGTCGTTAAGGTTAATGCGCAAGAGACTAGACTAGAGAGCGTCGTCACCCTTACCCACGCTCCTGTGTAGTATATTGTCGTCTTTGAAAAGGAGGGCATACCTTCATACACTCAACTGACGGCAGAGCCTCCCCCACTCCGCTACTACACAGCTCTACTCGCCCCCCCCCCCCCCCCACTCCGCGCGCCCTACCCACTCCAAAGCCCTTCAGCCACTACTCTGTCTTCTTGCTCGTGTTCTCTCACTCGCTCCGTCCACAAGTTGATGGTTTTCACAGTGTTCTAGTTGCACACAGTGAGGGAAGACAGAAAGAGAGAGAGAAAGAGAGAGAGAGAGACAGAGACACTGTGTAGTCATCGTGTTTGTCATATTATACCCTACCAACGTCACTTCAACGCCACACCAGAAGTGGAGGATGAATTTAAAGCCTTCGTCCAAAGACGAAAGCACCAGTGTGGCTATGAGGAAGGGCAAATTTTACACGGATAAGAGAGAATACAGTTTAAATTTGAACTAAGCATCAACTGCTTGGTAGATTAAGCTAAAGAAGGATGGCAAGTATCTTCATATCCTTTTCAATTTACCGTGAATGAAAAAGACGGTTTTGAAATTCTTTATTTGAGGTTATGTATTGTAGTGTATTTACCCTTCTTAACCTCCAAGTGGTCGGCATTTATGAATGTGCTCAAGTCATACTTTGAAAAAAAAACAACCCTTCAGAAAATTTCCCCCTAAAGCCATCTCAAAACCCCCTAGATTTGCCTAAATCTGACAAAAAATCCCCTAAATCTGGAAGGAATGAAATTTTGAACTATTACATCATTAACAGTACTCAAAACTATCCATAAATAATTTTTATTGTGATCTATATATTGATTCATTATATTTGTTTGAATTTGTTGACCTATGTACATAAGTCATTATTTATTTATGGATAACAAATTTCTATTATAAAATAGAATTTTGTATAGAATTACATCAATAGATTTCTATTAGTACGTTAATTGAGTGATTGATCTTTTTTGACACATGGGTAAGTGCAATCATTTAAACCACATTGATTCCCAATTCGTTAATAACTTGCAGAAACTTTACCTGCTTTCGGCATTTTGTCATTCTCTGGTTACTGACAAAATTATAAAAAAATACAGAGACAAATACTGAAGAAATTATGAGTGAAATTTTTTTTCGATTATGTCTCTGAAAATTTTACCCCAAAAATGTCAAATTTGGGGGAAAACCCCCCAAGTTGGCAACACTGAATCGAAAATGAGGTCGTAACGATTGAATTTCAGAACACATAGTGACGTTAAGGATTCAGTCAAAGTGATGAATAACAGCCAGTTGTCTGGTCAGAAGTGGATTGGACTGTAGATTCACATGCAGCAGACCAGGTTTCGAGTCCCGACTGGGAAGCTATTCCCAGAGCATTTAGTTTGGGTTAAGATTATTTTCCCGGCAGAGGGCAGCAGTGAGTATCCGGAATAAAATTGAGCTGGTTTGAGAACGCATCACTTCTGCCTCTGAATGACCACCACTTCCTCGATTATGCATCCTTAATTCTGAATCGTGACTGGCTGAACTTCCTAGGAATAATTAAATGAACCGTTCCAACCTTTTGATGAATAAATAGCAGTGTTCGTGTCTAATTGATTCATCCTTGAAGATAGGAATATGCTTCAAAACACACACGTAACTGAATTATTATCATTTTTATCGCATCGGGAAGTTTCTCTGGCAATTTCCATTTATTATTGGAGGGTCCGCGAAGATATTGAAGAGAATTTCAAAAAATTTACCATGAACTTCATCTTCTCTGGAGATAAATAAAGAAGGATTTTCATCCTGAGATAGAAGAGATGGGAAGAAGGGATATACGTATTTTATGTATCTCTGATTTTTATCGGAATTTTGATAATCCGAGGAAATAGGACACATTAGTATGCTCACTGCCATCTGCTATTATGAAAATCCAGTAAATTGCACAAAAGGAAGCTTCAATATTGTACTATCGGAGCATACACGCTGTCACGTACATTGAAACATGAATTTCCACCGGAGAAACTACAGTTTTTTGTACTTTGAATGAAGAAACGAGTAGTGAAGTGGAGAAAAAAGACTTGGGAGAAGTTGCGGTGAGAAAAAAACGAAAAATTTTGAATATGAAGACGATTAGGCCTTGAATTTAAGGTCTAATCCTCCAAATTTCCTCGTATTTTCCACGAAATTCAAGGGAAGAGGGAGGGAGTGGAGTGGAGGAGAGAGACTTCCAGAAAATTGAACTTCCTATGAAAAAAACTGCAAATTTCGGGAAATAAGGAAGGATTAGGCCTTAAATTTAAGGCCTAAACCTTAGAATTTCTCAATAATTTTTGGAAATTCAAGGAAAGAAGCAGTGAAGTGGAGAAGTTAGTCTTCAAGGGAATTCTCAGGGAAATAATCTGAAAATTTGTGGGGATAAATAAGGATGAGGCCTTAAATTTAAGGCCTAAGCCTTAGAATTTCTCAATAATTTTTGGAAATTCAAGGAAAGAAGCAGTGAAGTGGAGAAGTTAGTCTTCGAGGAAATTGCTAAGAGAATAATCTGAAAATTTCTCGAGATAAAGAAGGATGAGGTCTTAAATTTAAGGCCTAAGCCTAAGAATTTCCCCATAATTCCTAAAAATTAATGCAAATTAATGCAAACTCGAGATATTTTTGAAGTGAATACTCAGATAAATACATCGAAACATGAATATCCATGAAAATAAACTGAAAATTTCAAGAAATAATGAGCTTAGGCCTTAAATTCAAGCCCTAATTCCCAAAATTCCCTAATAATCCTCAAAAATCAATGCGAAAACCTGCCCCAACTAACTTTCTCATCTCGCTTTCCATCAGATTATCAAACTCATCCCCCGTAGAATCCATCAAGACCTCATCCTCCAATCAGAAGCCGTAAAAAAAGGTCGCCATAATGAAGAACCTCCTCGAATAGATCGAATCAGTCTTCCGAATGTGCTTCCATTCATTCGACACTTTCTCTTAAAAGTGCCAATGAAAGAAATCCTCCTCAAGAACCTATCTTGTCTTCAATCTCCGAAGACAAGAAAAACTAAAGAGAATGAAATGAAAAGAAAAAAAAAGTTGGAATAAATGAAAATTATCTATTCTTTTGGTTGAAACAATATTACTCCCGAGAATCATGAAATTTTGGGTTTTTTTTTGCCAGTATTCACTGGAATACCCAATCGTCCTCGCAATTAGGAAACAGACAGACAAAGTTGGAAATATCGACTAGCGCCCTCTGCCCTCCCCTCCCTCCCCTCCCCCTCTCCTCCGAAATTTCCCCTTTTTTTCCTAACCTTTTTACATCCAAAGGCATTTCTTTCCTCAATTTTTCCCTTTTTTTTTCCTCCTTCTTTCCTTTTTTCATCACCAAACCCCCATTCGACCTTCCATTTCCAATGCAGATAACTACGAGACGATGAAAACGATGGGTGAGAGATGGCCTGAGTTGAGGAATAATCAGCAGAGAGAATAGAACAAGGACAGAAGTAGAGGGAGAAAGAGAGAGAAATAAGGAAAGGTCGATGGAAAAATAGAAAGAGAGAGGAAAAATAAGTTTAAAAAAAAAAAAAAGGTCACTGGGGTGGAAATAGGGGGGGGGGGGGGAATCGACACATGGGGTGGTGAGAAACTTTAATGACATTTTCTTATTTCCAGGCTCTCGACATCTCATCCCGTCTCAATTTTCATGTCTCATTTTTGTCCTCTTATTCTGTTTCAGAATTTTTTTTTTTTTTTTTTTTTAAAGGAAAATTGAAGACGAGGAATTTTCTTATTTATGGAGTAATTAAAAGGAGAAAGTTCCTCTTCCTCGCACTTTTTTTTCTGCAATTTCTCTCTTTTTCTTCAAGAGAAAAGGGGGAGGGGGGGGGGATAATCAGATGAAGAAAAAAGGCAAATTCCACCTTTTTTTCCTGTTTAAAGAGAGAAAATAATAAAATTTTATGAAATTCAAATTTAAATGCAAGAGAAAAATTGCAGATTTTTTAAAATTATTTTAATTTTTTTTTTTATCTTAATTTTATACGCGTGTGGAAGTAGTTCTGGCTTTTGTTTGAAATGATAATATTGATCTTTTCGTGAAGATGACGGAAAATCTCCTCTGTTTTCACAGGTGCGTATAATGTTATTTTATACGTGTGCTTTTGCGAAAATTTAGTTCTTATCGTTAACTGGAGACTATTAGTTATGCATCGAGTGTTTCGACTGAGGAAAACTTATTAGTTGGTTACTTTAGTGAGAATATGATTGTCGTTGATTTATTCAGGGCTTCGAGTTGATTGTGAGTTTTGTGGGAGAATGCAGATTTTTGATTTTTGATGAATTTAGTGGTGATTAATGGGAAAATTGGGGGGAATTAGGGGGAAATATTTGAGATAGGGTTTTTCTGATGATTCCATTGAAAAGCTGAGGAAATTCTACATGGAAAGCATATGCCTGAGTGATTTTTTGTGAATTTTTCGAAATTAGGCTGTTTTAGCCGAAAATTGGCAATATTGTGGATGAAATATTTGTGATAGGCTTTTTCTGATGATTCCATTGAAAAGCTGAGGAAATTCTACATGGAAAGCATATGCCTGAGTGATTTTTTGAGAATTTTTCGAAATTAGGCTGTTTTAGCCGAAAATTTGCAATTTTTGGGAGGATTCACTTTTTTGGGGATATCTTCGGTTCTATTGGTCGTAGCGTAAAAATTCCGAATGGAGGTGAAAGGTGAGATGATTTGCCATCGATTCATGTGTTTGTGAAAGAGAAATATCAATTTTTGAACTACTTATAAGGGAAAAAACTGATTTTCATGAAAAGCGCCTATAAGTACGTTAAAAATCGATATTTTTCTTTTCAAAACCACATAAATCGATGGCAAATGATCTCACCTTTCATTCAAGATCGACCCCAGGTAATTACGACCAATAGAACCAAAGACATTCCCGAAAAAGTGAATTTTCCCAAAAATTCAAGATACTCCTTCAAATTTAGCCCAAAAAACGCGAATTTACAAAAAAAATTCAAAAAAATCACATGACATATGGTTTCCAACTCAAATTTTCTCAGCTTTTCAATGGAATCATCGAAAAAAATCCATCTCAAACCGTTTCATCAGAATCCCCATTTTACCTCAACAATTTAAAAATTATTTCTCTTAAATTAAATTCTCAATCTCAAAAAAAATTCCACAATTATCTTTATTCTCCATTGTATTACTATTTGTAGAGAAGAAAAATCTTTTTCCTTGTCTTGAGAGAATAAGTGTGTTTAATTTAACGAGAAGCAAAAGAAGAGGATCGGCAATGTCAGACTGAAGAGACGAACGGAAAAATAATGGAGACACATTGGGTATTGGAAGCTCGCAAATCTCAGAAGAAACCTATCCCTTTCATTTTCCTTTTTTTTTTTTTTTTTTTCTTCTTTTTTTTTTTCATTCTCATTCTTTCTTCTTTTTGATTGCAACTAGGCCAACGTCTAAGTTCTGATTGAATATTGATTTTCTGTTTCAAAGTTTGTGTCTAAATAAATTGTGTCAATGGATTCATAAAATCAATGAGAATAGCTTGATCAAGAAATAAGAATTTTGAATGTATATTTAAGTATTGATTTAAGGTAATATTCCCAGTGAACTCGAGTACAGTAAAACCCCTTATTTTTTTGATGCCACATCAAAGATGATGGTTTTTTACATTTTTCTGAATTTTTTCATAATTTTTGACCGTCCAGTTTACGAGATATGAATTATCAAAGTTAGTGGAAATAGCAGTGGTGGGGATAATTTGTTTTGTCAAATTTAGAGGGATTTTTCGTTGATTTTTGGGTAATTTTACTAAATTTTTGTTGATTTTTAGTGAATTTCACTCAATTTTTGTCGATTTTCGGTGAATTTTCTGAGGATTTCGGAAGAAATCGGGTGACAGGTAAATACAGAGGGTGAGAGACGTCAAATGAGTTTTTTTTGTCAAATTTAGAGGGATTTTACGCGATTTTTCGTTGATTTTTGGAGAATTTCACTAAATTTTCGCTGTTTTTTGGGGATTTTTTGAAGGATTTGGGGGGAAAATTGGGTTGAAGGTAAATATAGGGAGTGGGAGGGGTCAAGAAAGTTAGTTTTGTCAAATTTAGAGGGATTTTAGGCAATTTTTCGTTGATTTTTGGGGAATTTTACCCAATTTTTGGTGATTTTTTCCTTAATAGTTTCATTTCATTGTAAATATCTCAGAAGCCGTTGGTTTTAGAGGAAAATATCAAGAAACCTTTTTTGTAGAGAATTTAATTCTCTCCAAAAAAGGTCCAATGAAAGAAAGGCGTATCTCCATTATTTTCCGAGATCCCTTTAAAAAACTGAAAAAATGAAGTTTTTCACGAAAAATACCTCATTAAACGATTTAATTACTAAATGTTTATTCAATGGAGATAAAGCATGTCGATTTTTTGTTGCATTATTCGATAGAATGTGATGGTAAATTTTAAAAGATCCTTTGAATTTTTTAGAAAATACAAATGGACCCATTTTCCATTCAATTTTCCATCAATGGTAATTAATTCGTGAATAAAATACGTAATCTCTTTTCAAAAAGCTTCAATTTCCCTCACGTTAATGATTTTTCGCATGGAATTTCAATCGAACTGTTGATAATAACCATTCATGATATTAATCAGTTGGTTGAAAAGAATGGAAACAGACGTGAACATCAATATTTGCTGAAAAAAATTCAATTTCTCATGGTTCAACGCATTAAAAGTGATGAAAATATGAAAAATTCGGATTTTAATCACTTTTCACACGTTACTAACCCAAATATCTCCGAAAATACTAAATTGAGAACAAAATATCAAGAAACCTTTTTTGTAGACAATTCAATTCCCCACAAAAAAGGTCTTCTCACATTTTCTCCTAAACCCCTTCGCTTCAAAGATCCTTTTAAAAAACTGAAAAAACCCATAAAAATGTCGAAAAACAAAATTTATGAAAATATTTTCAGTAACTTAAAAGGATCTCGAAAACTATCGGGTTTAAAAAATTTATCAGAAGACCTTTTTTGTAGAAAAATCGATGATCTACAAAAAAGGTCTCTTGACATTTCTCCCTAAACCCAATAGTTTCCGAGTTATTTTGGAAATAATCCTCGTTTGATGTCCAAATTCATCAATTATTCATTTCTGCATCATAAAAATGCAATTTAACACTGCTTCCACTATTATGCAAATATTCCTTCATTCCTCTGATTAAATGAATAATTAATTAATTTTCAACGAATTAAATTGGTTCACTGTGAAAATCTTCGTACAATAATTATGAGAATTTAATCAGTACTAGTGGACTATGAAACACTTGAAGGTACTGTGAATTCGGGGGCACAATGCCTCCCAGTAGACTCACTTTGACTGGCTGTTATGAAACACATTCCAAGGTATATTCCTCTCCAACGAACTTGTAAGCAATCCTATGAACATTGTAATTCTCGTACAATTACAGTAATTTCGTTGCTCAAATTCACTCAAACATTGAAACAATATTTTTTCTTATAGAAAGAAAATTTCGAGAGAAAAAGCAAAAAAAATGATTATTGTGCTGAAATCTTTAAAAATCGAATTTTTGCAAAAATCGATTAATCGATATGCGATATCTCGAATCGAATTCGAGATATCACATATTATTCGATAGTTTCGTTGCACTTGTTCTTATTTGAAGGAACTTTCGATTGATCGATTTTGATTATTCGATTAATCGATACAATTGATCGATTCGATATCTCGAATTGAATTCGAGATATCGCATAACATTCAATAATTTTGTTCCACCTATTTTAGTGTAAAAGAAGAAAGAAAAAGAGAAAAAAAAGCAACTTTCGATTAATCGATTTCAAATATTCGATTAATCGATTCGATATCTCGCATCAAATTCGATAAATATCGCATATTATTCGATAGTTTCATTGAACTTATTTTAGTTCCAAGAGAAAAACTCCGCAAATGTCGATTAATCGATTCATAATATTCGATTAATCGATACGATATCTCGCATCAAATTCGATATATATCGCATGTTATTCGATAGTTTTATTGCACCTATTTAAGTTTGACTTCTATTGGATCTAGCATAATAAATTCAGGTAACCTACAAAATATCAGCAAATTTCACGCCGCCATCTTGAAATGACCCCAAGAGTCTGAACTAAAAGCCACTAAAGTTACTAGATTTCCAAAAAAATCCCTAGCCTCTCCACATCAATTCGCAAGACGACAAAAAAACCCTAGAATTACCGACAAATAATTCTCCAGCCCAAAAAAAAAAAAATTCCCTAGATCCGCCATAATATTGACAGCAAATTCATCGTAGTCAAAGTTCACTTTTCAAGATGGCGATATTCTAATCTCGATTGTTGATGCAAATTCGATTTTTCAAGATGGCGATATTAAATTCACGATTACACGCCATGTCTTTCATTTTATAGAAAGAATGGGGAAATTCAGGTGGTCTACGAAATATCAGTACATTTCACGCCGCCATCTTGAAAATCATCCCAGGGATCTAAACTAAAAGCCACTAAAGTTACTAGATCTCCAAAAAATCCCTAGCCTCTCCCCATCAATTCGCGAGACAAAAAAAACCCTAGAATTACCGACAAATCATTGTCCAGCCCCAAAAAAAAAAATTCCCTAGATCCGCTATAATATGAACACAGCGTCTTGACGAGCCGAGGAATCTCTAAAAAAATAATAGAAAAGATTATTTTCGCCGATAAGATTAATCGTCTCAATTCTATCCATCTCCGGGAGTCCCTCCGATGCTTCAGATTGGTAAGTAACGACTTTGTGGAGCTTATCCGGTGCTTTCCGTTGAGGGTGAAGGTGCTTTTTAGTGCAAGAGAGAGAGAGAGAGAGAGAAAGAGAGAGCAAGTGGATAGAGGTGGGTCCGATAGTAATCGACGCTTCGACGAACGGTCTTAATTAATTCCGGGTGAATCGGTTACCCAACATATATTATAACCTACGGGCGTGCGAGACTTGGACCGTTTCTAGTAAGTGTAAGGGAGGAGCAGAGAGGAAGTACGGGGTCAGAAGAAGAGTACCGATGAGGAGAAAGGGGGGAAGGGGAGGGGGGAAACAGGCAAGGGAGGAGACGATAGTCATCTATGCTCGTTCGTGTTGGCAATCGTGCTTGGGGATTCTACGGACCTTTATACAGGTCTATCGCAAGAGCATTTCGTGCAGGCTAACTCGTTCGTGATAGTTTACTCAAAAGATGCATATAAGCCATCGCCAGGCCCTCACCGGGGCTTAATTACAACTTTCCCCTATTTTTTCGGGGTTTTTTTACCTGAATTATTCAAATTCTAGGGATTTATAGGGACTTTTGTTGTTTTTTTCCCTGGAATGGTTTCTTTAAAAGGCACTCGGAAACTAAGCGAGATAGAGCGATTTTGGTGGAATCCTTTTTTGTAGCTCTTAAAATTCCCTACAAAAAAGGATTCCAGTAAAATCACTCTATCTCGCTTAGTTTCTGAGTGCCCTTTAAATAAGTGGAATTAATGAATTCTCGAATTTTTTAACGATTCTGATGACTATAAAATCCTTCGGAAAATAATTTCTCAATGATTATTTGAATAAATTGAATTTTTTTACAGCTTCTGCAATTCTCCGTCTTTTCATGAAGCACATTGATCATTCAGTGCATAGAAAAATGTGAAAAAAAAAATTATTAAATTCTCCTTTTTTTTACATAAAAGATACTTTCATTCATTCTGAATGGAGAGAATTCTTTTGTATTTGAAAATTAAGTTAGCCCGAATAGAAAAAATGCTACGTAGCAAAACTTGCCGCAAACTCGTCGACGCAAGACTCACTTCTCCATCATCCCTTTGGCAGTACTCTATCTCTATTTTATTTTATTTCGTTTCTTCTCTTATTTATTTTTTTCTTATTTATTTTCTTCACTAGCTTCCCATCTCTCCTTTTTTTTTTTTTTTTTTTTTTTTACTTCGGGACTTTGTCCCAGGGAGAGGTGGATTGTAAGGACAAAAAAGAAATGAAAAGAGAGAGAAGAAAAAAAGAAAGAACGAAGGCTGAAGAAACGACGAAACTAGCGCAGCTACTCAATCATTTAGGGAAATGGCGGGGATTCCCTTTGGAAACTTAAGTGAGTGTTGGAGAAAAGAAAAGTAATGTCTCATGGAATTTATACAGTTTGACTTTGACTATAACTTCGGTTATTTTGATAAATTCATGATAAATCGATGGAAATAAATTATTTACAAATTATTTGTCTTTCAAAATCAGGCCGAGAAGTTTTAGTTCGGTATTTGACATGTAGATGGCGCTGCGCTCCTGTTCTGGGGTCCCCGGAACCAGTGACCTTGAGCGTTCACCGGAAAAAGAGTGGGGGAAATGACTTTCATGAGCATAGACATTGAACTTCCAATATCTTTGTAACACTTGAGTTTACGAGAAAATCTCAAGAGACCTTTTTTGTAGAGAATTTCAAGAGCTTCAAAAAACGTTTCTATAAAAACGCCGTATCTCCACTCTATTTAATGATTTCCGGCTTACAACTAAAAGTGAATTGACTGATGGAAAACTCGTCGATTATTTTTTCTCGAATTTGAAGAAAATAAATGAAACAGGATAAAATAGAGAAGAGAGCACCCGGAGGGCAGCCCAAGACATCTGAAAAAACTCGTCTTTCACTCCTCATCCCCCCCTTTTCTACTCTTCCATTTCGCTGAGTAAATTTGAACGAGTCCCGGTTTTCCCTCGACGGGAGGGAGGAAAGGGGGAGGGGGGAGGGATCGGATAAACGACTCCTCGTCATTGGAAAAAGGAGGGATCGATAGTGTGTTACAGAAAAGAGTCTTCCACTGGACTCTATCGTTGAAGATCCTCTCCACTATTCAATTGTAATGATTGGTAAAAAAGAGAGGAAAAAAAAATGCAAATCTGCACGTATTCCTCTCCGAGAAGATCAAATAAATTGGACAATCAAATGAAACAATCAACATAGCCGATCAAAGTTCGCTGTTCAAGGAGTAAAAAAAAGCACCTCAATAAAAAAAGCCTGCATTCAAAAAAACCTAACCTCTAAATCCATTGCATTAACCTACAAAAATGCGGAAAAAAGGCGATAGAACCGAAAAATAAAAGAGGAAGTGTTGAGGGAGGGGGGAGGGAGAAGGAAAAATAGAACACTAAAAAGGGGTTTACGATCGAAAAGCTCAGGTGAAACCACGGACTAGAAGGTGGTAAACGGAAATAGAAGTGAGGTAATGGAGAAAGGTAAGTGCGAAATGCCTGGAGGTTGTGCAAGAGAGAGAGAGAGAGAAAGAGAGAGAAATTCCGTTGGTATAAGCACAGGCTTTTCTCCTAACCGTATAGACACGGATAAGAATGAAAATAAAAAAAGCACAAAAAAAAAGAAAAAAGGTGAAAGAGACCGTGAAAACACGAGGAAAAAGAGAAGCGAAATGAAGAAAACGACGTATAACCAGCGGCACGCGTTTGCCAACTACCGGAATATATATTGTTAGTGTTAAAATGGCACCTACCATTGGCGCTAGTAAAGTCCCTACGATAGAAAGGGGGGGAGGGGGGGTAGATAGCTAGCAGATAGGTAAAATCCCCTGGAGGGTTTAATTAAGCGTATAGGCAATTTCATTGCTGAACTGTAAAACGCTCAAAGGAATCTGCAACCAGAAGAGCTCATTTCATGTCGAAGATAGATAAAAAAAAAGGGCGAAGGCGGGTTATACTCGATCGGTATTGTATCGGTCGATGCAATCTTGGGGAAAATAACGAGGGGTATAAAAAAGGAAGTTATGTTGTGTTTGAAAATTTGCGGATTTACGGGGACGTAGGGAAATGAGAATGGGAAATTTTATTTTTGTGGTGCTTTTTTATGAGTCATTTTGAGTTTCGAATAAAAAATAATTGAGGAAAATTGAAAGGAACGCAAGGATGACGCTCCCTTTCTAGATTCTTTTGAATCGAATATTTGAATTGTGGCGGGAAAACGAAGGGGTCCGCGCTGCTGCGCGCGCACCTTGTATCACGTGACGCGCGCTAGTTCTCGCTTGTGGGGAAATATATAAAGTGTGAGGTTATATTGTGCTTGAAAATTCGCAGATTTACGAGATTTACGGGAATGAAAGGAGTTTTCTTTTTATCATCATTTTTGATGAATGATTTTGAGTTTCAAATGTAAAATAATTGAGAAAAATTGAAGAGAGCGGAATTTGGTCCTTTTTTGGATTTTTTTTAAGTTGAACGTTTGAATTCTAGCAGGAAACCGTAGAGGTCCGCGCTGCTGCGCGCGCACCCAAGTGTCACGTGACGCATCAAATCTCGTTTATGGGAATAATTGGCTTCTCAATTGAATTATTAATTTCATAATCAAAAAAAATTGTAAAAAAAACGCAGCATCGTTCCCTTTCTCGGTTTTTCAAGTTGGACGTTTGAATTGTGGCGGGAACCTATAGAGGTCCGCGCTGCTGCGCGCGCACCCATCTCTCACGTGACGCATCATTTCTCCCTAATGTGAAATATAATTGGCTTCTCAATTCAATAATCCATCTCATAATTGAATAAAAAAATTATACAAAACTCATTAAAACTAGTTAAATCCGATTCAATCAATTACCATCTTCCTCTAATTGGCCAAACAAAATGATTGAAAATCCAATTAGACTCGTAAAAATATTATCGGTTAAATGTCACTGGTGCAACATCACGTCACGTATGGAATTGGATTAAAGCAA
The DNA here is from genome assembly GCA_963942555.1 of Aleiodes leptofemur. Taxonomy (NCBI): domain Eukaryota; kingdom Metazoa; phylum Arthropoda; class Insecta; order Hymenoptera; family Braconidae; genus Aleiodes; species Aleiodes leptofemur. The sequence continues at coordinate 14,437,324 of OZ012619.1, forward strand.
AAAAAAAGGAGAAAAAAATTGAAGAGAGAAAAAGTTGAGAAAATATTCAACACGACTGGGATTGTACGAGTTTATGCAAAAGTTGAAGGTAGACAGATCGCTCATGACCACAAACCCCCTCCCCCCCCCCCCCCTCTCCCCTTCTATCCTACTACACATTGAGACAGTTTCTGGACATGTCCGAGACAAGTTTCAAATGACTTCAGACAGTTTAGATAGTACGTGGGATATGCAATTGTGGTTAGAAGGTCGAAACCCATCTATGGACAAGGTAGTAAGCCCGTGGAATTGGAATGCCAGTGGAAAAAACTTACCTGAAACATATGAAACTTATAAGCATGTTTTTTTTTTTTTTTTTTTCCAAACTGACTATCGTACATATTTGTCCAATTCGACCGTCAGAAATCTCATGAAAGTATTGAGAAAACTTATTTCTATACTTGCATAAATCATTTTTCTAAAAATAACGAAGAAATACAATCAAATACTTCGAATAGTACGTGAAACCTCTCAAATCCATTACTGGTGAGACAGACAGGAAAAAAAAATACAGGCATTGCCCCCAAACAGTTAAAATGAAATCCCCTTTGAGCCCTGAAAAAGAGAAAGAAAGAGAGAGAGAGAGAGAAAAAAAAATAGAAACAAAAATGAAAAGAGGAACAAAGATCAGAGGCCATTGGAGCCCCTGAGAACCCCTATAGGCAGTCCAAAGCAGACTGTGTAGTGTGAAACTGTGAAAATGCTTTACTTCGAAGGATAGAAAAAAAAAAAAGGAGAGAAAAGGAAAGAAATCAGAAGTGAAACCAGAGTGAAACCGATTCGAGATTGCCACAAAGAGAGTACTCTCTCTCTTTGACAAAATCTACACACACACACACATCTAGACAGAAAATTTGTTCCCTCCATTTTCTCCTTCTCACCCTCGACATTCTATTTATTTATCTCTGAAAATGTTTCATGTGAATGTAAAAAAAAAGATACGTATCAATTTCATCCCTTATTGAGGAATATTTTCCTCGTGATTATTTTCCTTGAATATTCATATTTCTTTGAGTATTTTTACTGCTTTATTCCCCCTCCCCCACCCCCCCCCCTTCTTTTTTCATTCATCTTCCCTTCATCCCTTTACAGAGTGTCCGATGCTGTATATCAGATTGTATTAGAGCTTTACAATCTTGAAATAGGTGAGGTGCAATGTAGAATGAAAGAATAGAAGAGAAAGAGAAGGAGAGAGAGAGAGAGAGAGAGATGGGAGTTTGATTCAAGGCTCCTTGTCAGTATAGATCTCAAAAGTATCCTTTTCTAACCGTTCGCTAAAGGAAACGGTCTTTCATCCAAGCCAAACCGTCTCACAGAAGGCACTGCACTTGCCACCCAGCTACAAAACCGGAAAGCACCACGGGCCATCGCTCTTTCTCCATTTCATCTGTGAGATATATACGACCTCCCCTACCCCCTCCTCCTTCTCCTTCGGTTTTTACTCCTCTTTATAATATTTATTTAGGATTGCAAATGGAGTGAAAAATCATTGAGTAATATTTGCCGATAAATTTACGCGACTATTTCTTATTTCAACTTCAGTTGCATGAGGAGAAAAAAGAGTTGCAGTTATTCTCGTGAGGAGAAATAATTGGGGAGTCAACGCCATCTACCGGGGAAGGGAGTAGGCTAGTCCGAAGCCTTCTCTTCCGCATGATTTGTGGGTTGAAAGAAGGATCGTTGAGGTTTTTCTCCTGATGCATAGATGGCGAAAGTGGGGAGGGCCCTGGGGTGCGATTCTCAAGGACTTGCGGAAGTGTGGAAGGTCAGTTCATGCTTGAACCAGCAGAGGGATACGACTGATACAATTCAATAGTGAGCATGCAACTCATTGAATGACGATACGTCATGGGATGAATGAAGTGTCATCGACAAACACTCACAGTTGTAGGGCATTAATCAACTATTTATTATGGTCATGATTAACCACATCGTAATGCATGAAGAGTTTAATGATGAATTTTCAATGCGATTGTTAGATTTTGTCACTGTTCATTAGCCCATGGCTTACTATAATTCAATGAGTTGCATGCTCACCATTGAATTGGACCAGACGTAGCCATCTGCGGGCCTAATTGTGTACTTACCTTCCACACTTCCGCCAGTCCCTGAGAATCGCACCCCTGCTGGGGAGCTATTCTCGTGTCTTAATATATTTACAATTTCGCTCCCGTCAGAGGGCATCTCGGCTGGATTTGAACCGAACTGATGAAACTTACGAACGCTATGTGTTTCACTAAACAATCAAGATGGTTGAGATACGATTCTTAGTATTGCTCTGAAATAAAAGAATCATTTTATTATCAATAAATCGAATTAAAATGATAATTTCAAGTGTAGATCATGTTTTACGCTATCAATATTCTATACTCATGTAGTGGAGAAATGAGCGAGTGTTATGAAAATCCAGCAAAATGACTGAGTATTACTCACATCGCCTTCTGACAGGAGCAAAATCATAAATATTTTAAGACACGAGAATAGCTCCCCTGGTACGGGTGGACATTATTTGGACCAATGAGAATGTTGGATCGGTGTATCACTCCAATGTACAGATAAATAATTTGTGCAACAGTTAAATATAAAAGTCTCTCTTCAATTAAATGTAAAAACGTGTTGATGGCGTGAGAGCCGGTACAGAACTATAAAAGTGTATATTCATGTATGTTCAGTTAAATACATAGGAAAATCAGTCTTTATTTGCAACAATATAAAATCCGTAACCCGGCGATGGAAAGTACCTATGACGTATCGCTACTCACGTAGGGTTAGGTCGTCGACTAGTGAGTGGGGATTGGAGCCCACACCATTAGCGCATCAGCGCCATCTTCCAAGAAAAAGAGTAGGCTAGTCCGAAACCTCCCATTCCGCATGATCTCTGTATTAAAATGCGGATCATTGAGGCTCCTCTCCTGACGCACAGATGGCGCAGGCATCTAGGGCCCAATTCCCCAATCCTCCGATTTCCGCGCGAAAATTTGAATTAATTCCCCAAAATTCATCAGTTCCAAAGAAAAATCGTTACAATCACAAGTATCCCAAGTTTTTCTCTATCACGATTATAATTTGCGGTTAATAAAATGACGGGTTTATCGATAATACTCATAATTTTTCTCGATAATTTCCCATTAAATGTTTTATTAATACTTTAGGGTGTCGGTTATCAGTGTTTCAGTTATAGTCTGTATCCACTGAGGATGAACTGGGCGTTTTAATTAAATCCATGCTCGACTGCCAATGCCATGGGATAGAAGAGGGCAGGTGGGGTGGTGGAGAGGGAGGGGAGGGGGAGAGTGAGATGGCTTGGAGTGAGACAGAAGAAGAGTAGTACGCTAGTCGGACCCCGAAGGGAGTTTGTCATCTACCCTAAAACGGATTAACGCGACGTTGAGTAATCCTCCAGTACCCGTTGGCCTTCGTTCAGGGACACTACCGGTATTCCGGAAGTATAAGCGTTGCGACCCACCCCATCCAGTTGTGCTTCCTTCACCCCCCCCCCCCTCCCTCCTCCCTCCCGGCCTTCCTTTCGCCACCCCCAAGTGAATTATTCAGCCTGGACTCGGTTAATAAAATTCTCAATTGTTACTGAATCATTGAAAGCAAAATTAATTAGGCATTCGTAAACTTTTCATTTTCACGTAAATCAATGAAAATCAATTCTAAATGAAAAGGTACGAGAAAACGAATGAAAAAATCAAACTCAGATGCACCAGATAAACCAATAGAACTCGATTATTGAGGGAAACTTTTAGTGACAAAGTGTGCACTAGTGCGTTTCACTAATTAGGTGAAATTTTAATTGAATCGAGTGAGATCCTTAGGCGATCCGGAAGGCGATCCACGATGCCCTCAAGGGATGAGACAGATAGGGGAGAGAGAGAGAGAAAGAGAGAGAGAGAGAGACCCACACGGTCCACGTATTCCCTCACTCGACGAGTGGATCTCTATAAATCCTCTTTTCCTCGAGGTTCCCTCTTTTCGCCCACTTATATACTACCACTTTTATAACATCTATCGTATACTTGCCTGCGGCAACCGAGGTTCCGCACTGGAATTTCCGGCTTAGCTTAAGAGCTAATAGCAAAGCTCCATACTATTTCTATCTTCTTTCAACTGATTTTTTTACATTTATTTCCCTTATTTTTTCATTTTCTCATTTTCAATTTGCATTAACTTTTCAAAATTCACATATGTTCATTCATGGCAAGATGAATCAGGATTTTTTTTCGGAGGGACGGATATTGATGAAAAATCTGAAAAAATTCGTGGAGGTGTCTCAGTATATCCATATTGCTGGGTAATTTTTTCAGATTTTTTCAAGAAGGCTTTCTACCAAAAAAAAATACGAGACTGGGGCAAAACGGATTTTCGAAGGGAAGAATCGCGATTTTTTTTCGGGGTGAAGACCTTTACGAAAAAATCTGAAAAAATTCATGAAGAAGACCGCGATGATTTCCATTGTTGCCTAATTTTTTCAAAATTTTCAGTCAAGTCCTTCACCCTGAAAAAAAATCTTTTAACATTATTTTTTTTCCTACGAGCTAAAAAAATTGAGAGAACAACGTAATCGATTACGCGGTGGAAGGAAGAACACTTTGAATATTCGAATGCACATGAACGGATCAATAAATAGACGCAATTCCTAGAAAGCCAAGTCCCAGCAGGATCCTCTTGCTATCCATTACGAATCCCCATTCACCAGGCCAAGCAGTCAAATGATGATCACACACTGGAAGCCGAAGGGATGGGGTAACTGAGAGAGAGAGTGAGACAAGACTTTCTCTCCATCTCTCTCACTCTCTCGTAGCTTCATCCCAAAGCCCCGCGATGCATATTCCCTTATTGTGTGTTTATCATTAGTATTCCGGTCTTGTTATAACCCAAGGCCCGTTTCGTATCCTGCCAAGGGGTATTTCATCTCCCTGGAATTTATACCGATATACCAACTGGTATTTCATAGACGAAAATACCGCGGGTGATTGGCGATATTTTATTTGCTCTATCGTATAATCTTCGATTGAATTTCAAATTTTTTTTTCCCTTTTTTTATGAAGTGAAAAAAAAAATTATTATTGAAAATAGCTGAAAAGGTCACGTTCTCGGGTAGGGGAGGGCAGGGTTAAACGGCGCTTTGACGAAAAAATCTGAAAAAATTTGAGAAGATGACCGGGGAGGTCACCATTCTGCTTGAATTTTTTCAGAATTTTCCATGAAGCCCTTCATCCCCCAAAAAATACGAGACTGGGGCAGAACGGATTCTTGAAGGAACGAATCAAGTTTTTTTTCGGAATGAAGACCTTTACCGAAAAATCTGAAAAAATTCCTGAAGACGACCGCAAACATCCCCATAGTTACTGAATTTTTTCAGATTTTTCCATGGAGCCCTTCACCCCCAAAAAAATAGGAGACTGGGGCAGAACGGATTTTCAAAGAAACGAATCTGATTTTTTTCGGAGTGAAGACCTTTTCGAAAAAATATGAAAAGATTCCACAAGACGACCGTGAACATCCTCATTATTGCTGAATTGTTTCAAATTTTTCTGTCAAGCTCTTCACCCCCAAAAAAATACGATACCGGGGCAGAACGGATTTTCGAAGAAACGAATCAGATTTTTTTCGGAGTGAAGACCTTTTCGAAAAAATCTGAAAAAATTCATCAAGACGACCGCAAATATTTCCATTGTTGCTGAATTTTTTCAAATTTGTTCGTCAAGCTCTTCACCTCTAAAAAAATCCTAGACACTATTTTCCAGGACCTAACTCCCATTAATTCCACAGGATTTTCTCGTAATTTTTTTTCTCTAATTCTTTACAAGACTCTTAAGTACCCAATGATTAATCACTCATTCTGAAATTAACTGAAAACGATCAGGAGTAAGAAATTGAACGTAATTGGAGAAGAGAAGTAGAAACTAGTCGTAGATAGGTAGTAATTCCAGCTATTAGCAACTGGAGATGAAACTTAGAAGATCCAGAAAGGGGATATTGAATTACATTTGAAACGATAAATGACTTTGTTCGAGGCTGTAGTAAAATGCAATTAAGGTCAAAATATACATACAATGGATGGAATATTCTCCAAGAGCATTGACATTGTTAATACGTTTCATGGATATCTCAGTAATATTTCAATTACAAACAAATCCCATGTGAAAATCTTAACCACTGGAATTTAATTACTAAGGAGTTATATATATATGACTTTACCACTATCAAAGTTATACATTTTGAAATGCGTTAATAACAATTTGAAAATAAAATATTTCGAGAAAATAATAATTTCTCAATTTAGGTTTACTCACTCAAGGATTGAGTGACACTATGACTTCAAAATAAAGTCGACTTCACGTGAATTCAGTGTCTGATTTCAATGACTTCAGAAAAAATGTGATTTTCAATGACTTCAAGCGCTGATTAACGTGACTTCATGACTGCAATTGATTGCCAATGACTTCGTCAATTTGTAGTCAGTGACTTCAAATAGAATGAAGTCATTGAAATCACAATAAATAAAATTTTACGAATAAAAAAGGGTGGGGGCAAAACGGGTTTTTTATCATATTGAAACAAAAACTTTTTATGTAAATTGACACATTACAATATTTAGATGTTTTTCATTGGAAATATTTTTTAACAGCCTCAAAAATATTATTAGGTAGTTTTAAATCTTCACTCTCAGTTATCTCAGGAGGGAAAATAGTTTTTCGATACTGTTCAATATCGATGTACTCATGTACACTTATTGCCTCTAATTTCAAAAAATTTGTACTTTTATCTAAAATATAACAGTGGCAAAGAACACTCATTTTAGTGACTTCAATTGATTTCAAGTGACTTCAGTGATTCAAGAATTGATTTTTAAAAAAATGAAATCATTTGACTTCAGTGATTTCAAAAAGTTGAAGTCATCTGACTTTAGGGATTTCACTGATTTCAATGACTCCACTTGATTTCAAATTGACTTCAATTCTGATGTTACATAGCTTCCATTCGGGACCAAAAAAAGGCTCCCAGACTTCAATATTTGTTTTCCCTTAATTTGCCAGAATAAAGAAAAAAACAAGACAAAAAAGTTTCGAAGAAACTTTTTTTTTCCATGTTTGTACGAATTTCCAAATAATATGAAAATTTTATTGGTTCACACGTGGCACAAGAATACAGGAAAGAGGATTCTATGGCAAGTAAAGAAATGCATTTTCTCAATTTCTTATACTTGTTCTTCTTATTTTCTCTTTTTATATGTTTTCTTCTTTCTATCTTTTTTTTTTTTTTTTTTTTTTTTTTTCCACGTGAGAAGGAAGAAAGAGTCCGTATAAAAACGAGGAGACACAAAGCGTATACTATTGCAATTGAACTCACATTCTCCAGCTTCCAACGTTTTCTACTTGACACTTTTTATTATTTTTTCTTCCAAGTACATCTTAGTCACTTGATAGTCAAAAAGAAAGGGAAAAAAAAATCTCATATTCATGAATTACGGAGGCGTTCATTAAAATTTAAACGAGTTTAATTTGATTAATTTGTCACAATTTCAACGAAAATTTACACATTTAATTGTGGTAGCTCCTGATTGTTGGGAAAATTCTCATCTAATTTATATTTTTTTTATCCATTTTTTTTCTTCTCACTTTGAAGAATTGAAATGAGAAAATGAGGATTTTTTTGCAAGTTTCAAGAGTTGGAAAAATGATAATGTAATTTGTTCCTGGAGAAAAAAAAATGAAATTATTCAAGAAGTTATGGAATTAATTTGGAGAATTTTAGATCATTTATTATGAATAATAATCAAATTATGATTATTTCATGTTTAATCAAAAGTTTTTTTCCATGAAAAGTAATTATAAAAGTGAATTTTTTTTTTTTTTTTCGTCGAGAAACAAGAGAATGAGAAATGAATAATAATGGCTTCATCGGAAAACCTGATTTTCACTGCAATTTCAATGCTTCCAGGAAAAGTGCAGATGGAGAGATCTTTTTTAAAAAAATTTCCCAGTAATATACACATGCGGAAGCATCTCCCCAATTTTTTTCAGATTTTTCCATCAATCCCTTCACTCAAGAAAAAAAAATTCAAATCGATTTTACAAAATTTCCAATTCAAATTTCCCGCTCTTCCCATTGTCACTCGTCTAACCCTAAAAGTCCCTAGACGCCATTACACCCTCATAAATTCCCCAGAACTCCCCCCCCCCCCCCCCCCCGGCACTTATCTCTTATACTTGCGGAGCTCCCGAGAGCTAGACTGAAGACAAAAAGAGGAACATTAAAAAGAAATTCAAATTAATCACCCAATTTAATAAATTTCCAGAAAAACCCCAGATGGAAAAAGCTTCTTTAAAAAAATCCCCCAACAATATACACATGCGGGAGCCCCTCCTCAATTTTTTTTAGATTTTTCCATCAACCCCTTCACCACAAAAAAAATTCGAATCGATTTTACGAAATTTTTCTATTCAAATTTCCCGTCTTTTCCATTGCCACTGCCCAGCTCCAAAAAGTCCCTAGACTCCATTAATCTATCATAAATTCCCTAGAAGTCTTTCTTCCTTTTGTCCCTTAAGGCCTGTGTCCACGATCAAAGAATTCCATCCAAGTTCTAGTTTCGAGAAAAAGTAACTAGAACTTGGATCGTGGACACGGACAGCTTGGACGAAAATGGCGGAAGAATTCCTCTGATGAAAAAATGGGACGTGCAGCATTTTTCCATCCAAGTTGATAAGTTCACATGAGAGATAGAGCGGATAACCAACCTCTACAGCTCACGCAATTACTTGCAATGTTATAAGTAATGTCATAAAACAACGAAAATTGGAATTAGATTTATAATTTAATATTTAATTCTCCAATTTCATAAAATTAACCCTGACTCCACCTGCAGTCAACGGAGAGCAAACAATTCGGAGAGGAGAACTCTGTCCGAGAACTTGGATTGGGACTTGGATCGTGGACACCGGCCTTTACACTAACAAAGCTCCTGATAACGGTATCATTAAAAGAAATGCGAATGAATCACCCAATAAATTTAATAAATTTCCAAAATAAACCCAGATGGAAAAATCTCCTTTTAAAAAATTCCCAAACAATATATACATGCAGAAGCACTTTCCCAATTTTTTTCAGAATTTTTCCTCAACCCCTTCCCCTTGCAAAAAATTCCAACGGATTTTAGAAAATTTCGCAATTCAAATTTCCCGCTCTTCTTATTGCCACTGCCGATGCCTCAAAAGTCCCTAGACTTCCCCTAGAAGTACCCCCTCATAAATTCCCTAGAACTAACCCCCCCCCCCTCATCTCTCACACTGAAAAAGCTCTCGAAATCCCAATGAAGAGATCATCAAGAAAAAAGTAAATTAATAACCCAATAAATTTGATAAATTTCCAGAAAAAAACCCCAGATGGAAAAATCTCCGTTCAAAAAATTCCCTAGAAATATACACACACAGAAGCACCTCCCAAATTTTTCTCCAAATATTTATATCAACCCCTTCCCTTAAAAATTTTTTTTAACCATTTTCACAAAATTTCCCAATTCAAATTTCCCGCCCTGTCCATAGCCACTGCCCATCTCCAAAAAGTCCCTAGACTTCATTACCCCTCAAAAATTCCCTAGACCTCATCCCCCCCACTTATCCCTTGAACTAACGAAGCCCTCAAGAGCCCGATGAAGAGATCATTAAAAAGAAATTCAAATTAATCACCCAATAAATTCAATAAATTTCTGGAAAAACCCCAGATTGAAAAATCTCCGTTCAAAAAATTCCCTAGAAATATACACATACAGAGACACTTCCCCAATTTTTTCCAAATATTTCCATCAACCCCTTCCCTTAAAAAAAAATTCTAACCAATTTCACAAAATTTCCCAATTCAAATTTCCCGCTGTGTCCACAGCCACTGCCCATCTCCAAAAAGTCCCTAGACTTCATGACCCCTCAAAAATTCCCTAGACCTCATCCCCCCCACTTATCCCTTGAACTAACGAAGCCCTCAAGAGCCCGATGAAGAGATCATTAAAAAGAAATTCAAATTAATCACCCAATAGCAATCGTGAAAGCCCTATAAAAAAAGTCAAAAAGAGAAACTCATCTTGCTCTTGCCGTTGAAAAAAAAAAAAAAAAAAAAAGAAAGGAAGGTGAGAATCTTGATTTGAGTGGGCACTTCAGACTGAGCTCTCCTGGACAAGAATAAAAAAAAAAAAAAAAAAAAAAAAAAGAGGAACCATAGGAAAACGCCAGGAAATCCTTCGGTCGAGCCATTAACGGCGATTTCCCCTAAGCCTTTCAATCCTCCTCTGCCTTTGCTTTACCTCCCCTCCTCCCCCTCTCTCCCTCAGCGCTTCACTGCTCTGCCCATTCCCCTAAACCTCCACCTCCAATCTCAAAGACGACCTTTCGAATTCACAAAAAAAAAAAAAAAAAAAAAAAAAAACAATGGAGAAAAAGAAATCGATCAATCGTCCAAGAAATATCGGTCGTTGACTCAATGTCCAAAAAAAAAATAAGGGAAGAGAAATGAGACATGAGAATTGGATGAGACTTCGTTGGAAAAGAGAAGATTTATTTTTTATTTGGTGGATTTTTACTTCTTCATGTGGTTGAAGAGAGAATAGCATCGAATTTCCATCAATTTTTCAGTGAAAATGATTTAATTAGAGGAATTTGGGTTAAGTGACACTCAGTTAATGTCTTGAAGAATATTTAAAGACTCGGTTGCAAGAGAAAATGAATCGAAAATTGAATAATTGATCGGAAATTGGAATAATAGAGGGAAATTCGTCGAAAGATTTCAGTGAGATCATTTCAATGATTTTTTTTATGAATATTTTTGAAACTTTCCTTTTGTAAAGTATATATTTATGTAATTTGGGTCTTATAGGGGGCAGAATGGACCATTTGGCCTACTCCGATGGCAAATATTATGGAAAACTCTTGAAATTAATAGAAATATTGGCGGTAGATTGTTTTTGATGATTTCATTGGAAAGCTGGGGAAATTTTAGGCGGGAAAGAAGCGCCGGAATTAATTTTTTTGAATTTTCGGCGATTTTGATTTTTTTGAGCATTTTAGAGGGGAAAACCCTTCTTTTTTCGAAAATTTTCAGTTTTTTGAGAATATCTTTGGTTCTATTTGTTGTAGCGTAAAAATTCCGACAGGAGGTGAAAGATGAGATCATTTGCCATCGATTCATAGGGTTTTCAATTTGAAAATATCGATTTTTAAGGTTTTTATGGGCATTTTTGTGAAACACTTTTGTGAAACAGTTTTTGGCCTATAACTATCCCAAAAATTGATATTTTTGAATTCAAAACCCCATAAATCGATGGGAAATGAGCTCACCTTTCATTTGAGACCAACCCCGAATTGCTACGACAAATAGAACCAGAGATATTTGCAAAAAACTGAAAATTTTCAAAAGAGGAAAGACTTTTACCCCTCAAAAATACCGAAAAATATCGAATTTTCAAAAAAATCGAAAAAAATACATCGACACTCGTTTACCGGCTAAAATTTTCTCAGCTTTTCAATAGAATCATCAAAAAAAATCCATCTCTAATCGTTTCATTACAGTGTCCATTTTACCCCACTCTCCCCTATATGAAAAATCCCACATAAATTTAGATCGAAAAGCCAATTTTCAACATGAAATTTTCTTATAAATTCAAACAAGAAAAACATCAAATAAAAATTTCAATATAAAATGTTCAGAAAAAATTGAAATTATAAAAATTTCATCATTTTCCGGTAATAACAAAGATTTTTTTTTTTTTTTTTTCTATAACGAAGATGAAATACGAAGAATTTATTAGAATTCATTAACTGATCATCTTTGAATCCTTCTTTCTTTGAATAAATGAAGAATAGAATGCGTTTCTGTTGATTTTAAAGGGAACATGTGGCGACATCTAGATGTAGTTGTCTGAACCATTGATTCCCTAGTTTTACGAGTGATGGTAAGTTACCAACAGTGGGGGGGATAGATCCGCGTGAGGGGAAATGAATGAATGGGAGAAACACGCGCATATGCACATGGAAGGGGGGGGGGGGGCGGAGAGGGGCAGAGGGGAAAAGAACAGATGAAGCCGGTGTTTATAATTTATCATCTGAGATTGTGAGCGATTGTTTTTTTTTTTAATTTTAAGGAATTGTTGAATTAACGATGAAGTATTGTTCGAGGAGTTCGATCAAGTTTAATTGTGGAATTGTCAGTGATGCTTTTCGTAAAAGTGTTACGAGATGTTATGCCTCGAGTGGAGTGGGATTATGGGTGAGTTCGAGGTTTTCTTTTAGGTTATAGGGGAAATTGGGGTAAAATGGGGATTTTGATGAAGGGGGTTTGAGATGGATTTTTTTATGATGATTTCATTGAAAAGCTGAGGAAATTTCAGGAGGAAAACATGTGTCTGAATTGATTTTTCGGGATTTTTAGAAAATTCTAATTTTTCGGGGGGAGATCGAAGGGGTTTACTCGTCGATTTTTGAAAAATTTCAGGTTTTTGAGGTTTTCTCTGGTTCTATTGGTCGCAGCGTAAAAATTCCGAATGGAGGTGAAAGGTGAGATCATTTGCCATCGATTTATGGGGTTTTGAAATGAAAAATATCGATTTTTAAGGTACTTATAGTGCAAAAACTGATTTTCATAAAAGTGCCCATAAGTACCTTAAAAATCGATAATTTTTTTTCAAAACCACATGAATCAATGGCAAATGATCTCACCTTTCACCTCCATTCGGAATTTTTACGCTGCGATCAATAGAACCGGAGATATCCCCCAAAAAGTGAAATTTTTCAATTTCGTGAAGGATTAGACCCCAAATTTGCCCCTAAAAAACTCGAATTTTCAAAAAATTATGAAAAATAAATTTTAACATGTGTTTTCCACCGCAAATTTCCTCGGCTTTTCAATGGAATCATCAGGAAAAATCTATCTCAAATATTTCCTCTTATTTCGAGTAATTTTATTAAAAGATTGGAACGATTTCGATAGGAATTAAGGTAGTATCCCAGAGTACGGTCGATAAAACAGAAAAAAAATGAGAATTTGAAGCTTAGTTTCCATCTAATTGCTGATACTATTCGAAAGTCATATCTCCAGCTTGTGAATACAATTTTTTTTTCTCGAATTCGAATCTTTTCAACGTTACGACTCTCCTATCACATGCATGAGACAGAGAGAGAGGCAAATAGTTACGACTACCTTCTGATTAAAATTTCTCAATAACTATACGGTGAATTGAATATTTTTTTCTTCTATTATTTAGTTAAAATGCTGTTCTATTCGCCAATTGTTTTTAAATAATGGGTCAACCCTGTGGTTTTTTAGTAATCTCGTTATTTCCATCCGATTTAGGGCGTTTCATCCCCACCACCGGTATTTCCACTAACTTTGATAATGCATATCTCCTAAACTGCACGGTCAAAAATTATGGAAAAATTCAGAAAAATGTAAAAAACCATCATCTTTGATATGGCATCAAAAAAATCAGGGATTCACTGTACTCGAGTTCCGTGGGATACTACCTTAATGAATAATCCTAAAAAAAAGGTTCCCTCTGACATTTTTCTCCTTAAAAAAAAACTTACCTGAACTTCCAGGACAGAATGCTCGATGACACCATAAGACACAAGATAGAAGCCTACTGGTCCCCAAAAATGTCGAATCAGAAGCCATCAGCAACCTCAAAAAAGCCCCAAAAATACTACGTACTCTCAATGTTTCCATACCCTTCTGGAGCCCTCCACATGGGTCACGTGCGCGTCTACTCAATAAGCGATTCAGTCTCCCGATTCCACAAAATGCGCGGGAAAAACGTGCTTCACCCAATGGGCTGGGACGCCTTCGGCCTACCAGCCGAAAACGCCGCCCTCCATCACAACATTTCCCCCTCCACCTGGACCATATCAAATATCACTAGAATGAAAGAGCAATTTTCGCGAATGGGCTGCGATTTTGATTGGTCACGTGAGCTCAAAACTTGTGATCCCTCTTATTACAAATGGACGCAGCTTCTCTTCTTGAAGCTCTTCAAAAAATCCCTAGTCTACCAGAAGGAATCCTTCGTCAATTGGGACCCGGTCGATAAAACAGTTCTCGCTGACGAACAGGTCGATCAAAGTGGCAGATCCTGGCGATCTAGAGCCAAAGTCGAAAAGAAGCTCTTCAACCAGTGGTACATCCGCACAACAGCCTTTGCCGAATCCCTTTACGAGGGCCTCTCCGACCCAATTCTCAAAGAATGGCGGGACATAATAAAAATCCAGAAACACTGGATTGGGAATCCCACGGGAACATCCATTGACTTCAGACTAGTAACCAAAAATTCCCTAGGAATTCCCCAAGTTATCTCTTTATGGACCGACAAACCAGAGTGCATTGACCACATAAAATTCGTAGCCGTCTCCAAACACAATTTCCTGGTGAAATCAGAGGATAAAAGTGCGACTGACCCATTCTGGAAATTACTCGATGCAAAAGTCGTGAATCCATTCACTTCCGAAGAAATTCCCATCTACTTTACGAACACAATCGAATTCCCTAGATCTAGAGATAATTTCGTGGGAATTCCGGGTGTTTGTGAGGTTTCTAGTGTCTTTTGTGACAACGTCGGTATCAAGTACTCGCCGATAAATTACTCTGATGAGAAGAAAGAGGAGAAGAAGGAGGAAGTGATGAGGAGAGCACGTGACCTCGGGATTGGGGGGTTCAAGGTCAGCGAGAACTTGAGGGACTGGTTGGTGTCGAGGCAACGGTACTGGGGCACCCCGATACCGATAATCCATTGTCCCTCCTGCGGCGCCTGTCCAGTACCCGAAGATCAGCTTCCGGTTCTCTTGCCTGACGTCAAAAACGACCAATTCGAGATCCAGAACCTCAAGGACTCTTCAGAATGGCTCAGGACCACATGTCCAAAGTGCGGGGGTGAAGCAACTAGGGAATCCGACACGATGGACACCTTCGTCGACAGCTCCTGGTACTTCCTGCGCTACATAGACCCAACCAACGACAAGGACATGTTCTCAGCGGAAAAAGCCAAGGAGCTCTTACCGGTGGACCTCTACATTGGGGGCAAGGAGCATGCTGCCCTTCACCTTTATTACGCCAGGTTCGTCCAGCACTTCCTGCACTCGGAGGGACTGGTCCCGACTCGGGAACCCTTCCGACAGCTGCTCGTTCAGGGGATGGTGATGGGCCGGTCCTTCAGACTGAAGAGCAGCGGACAGTATTTGAAACCGGATGAGGTGGAAGCTGTGGGGAAGACCTGGGTCGAGAAGACCTCGAAAGCTCCGGTCTCGGTCTCCTGGGAGAAGATGTCGAAGTCCAAGTTCAATGGGGTCGAGCCTAACGATATGTTTGATAGGTTTGGAGCTGATACGACGAGGCTCATCATCCTTGCTGATGTCGCTCCGGTTTCGAGCAGGAACTGGAGCGAGGACACATTTCCTGGTATCTTCAATTGGCAGAAGCGACTTTGGCTGACTGTTGGAAAGTTCATCGAGGCTCGGGAGGCGCTGAGTGTCGAGGATGTTGGGAAGGTCAGGGATGAAGAGAAACTGAAGAAGGAGAATGAGTATTTGTGGGGCAGCAGGAATTACTATGTCAAGGGCGTCACCTTCAATATAACCGACACGCAGCAGATCAGCGTTGCCATATCGAAGATGCAGGGGTTCACAAACAGCATCAGAAAGGTTTCTTTCGACTGCGTTGGACATTCGAGGGAGTACGAGAGGGCGCTCGCTGCACAGATCATCATGCTGGCGCCACTAGCGCCCCAGTTCGCTTCCGAACTTTGGGCGGGATTCTGCTCGGCCAAGTATCATCTGGCTGGTGATGATGATGGATTGAGACTGGGGGAAGATGTTCTTGGGCAACAGTGGCCGGAAATTGATATGGATTATGAACTGAAGCTGACAGTAATTGTGAGTAATCGGGTTTTAGGGGTGGGTTTTGTTGATCGAATATCGAAAGATCGATCTAGATTGTGCGATTTCTGATCGATCATGGATCGGATCGAGCGATCAGAGATCGATCTTTTGAAGATCGATAGTTTTTTTGAGGAAGGAAGAGAGGAGAAGGATTGAAAAAAAAATGAAAATTGGGATATTAGCGAATGATGAAACGCGATCTCTTGGATCGATCTTAGTAAAAAGATCGATCTCAGCGAAAATATTGATCTCCGGGATAGATCTCAGTAAAAAGATTGATCTCTTGGATCGATGTCAGTAAAAAGATCGATCTTTTGGATCGATCTTAGTAGAAGGATCGATCTCTTGGATCGATCTTAGTAGAAGGATCGATCTCTTGGATCGATCTTAGTAGAAGGATCGATCTCTTGGATCGATCTTAGTAGAAGAATCGATCTCGTGGATCGATCTTAGTGAAGAAATCGATCTCAGTAAAAGGATCGATCTCAGTAAAAATATCGATCTCTTGAATCGATTTCAGTAAAAAGATCGATCATAAAAATCGAAGATCAATCATAAAAAGATCGATCCAACGATCGATATTTGATCGAAACCCGATCGAAAAACCCTATTTCGAAGATATCTCGAAAACTAAGAGAGATAGAGAAATTTTTCATAGGACCTTTTCTGTACATCAGGGTCTCCTCTACCAAAAACGTTTCTATGAAATGTCCGTATCTCCGATAGTTCCCGAGATATTCCGTAAAACAATGAAATCCTACGTTTTCGACATTTCCAATGATCTTTTATTTCAGTTAAAAAAATGATTGATTAGTACAGTTAATAAATGCAAATTTTTTTTCACAGGCTAATGGACATTTTCTCGATACAATTCCGGTCCAGCGGAGGATACTCGACAATTTATCTGCAGATGAGGCAGCACGTTTAGCTTCTGAACAGCCTCGTTATCTCAAATTTGTTGGCGATGGTGAAGTTAATTCATTTGAATTTCATTCAGAGCCAGGCTGTGATGGAAAAATAATATTTGATGTTAGCAGACAAAAGAGTCAAGTCGAAAGTACCGCATAAGATAATGAATTATTCCTTGTAAATAAATTAATTATTTTTATTTAATTAATTATTGGATTTAATTTATTTGGAAATTTACCCGATATCGACTTCACCGGCGTATCCATTGTGTTTTATTGATTTTAAGAATTTTATGTAGTCTTCGGGAAGTCCACTCTGCTTCGCACCTTCCAGTATCGTTGTTCTGTAATCAGAGAGGGGGGATATCTCATAATTAGTGATTAATTAATTGGAAAAAGGAGGGATTGTCATTTTGAAATCGGTTTTTGAAGAATACCGCGGAAACTAAGCGAGATAGCGAAATTTTTGTGGAAACCTTTTTTGTAGAGAATTTCAAGAGCTGCAAAAAAGGTTTCCTCAACAATTGCTTTATCTCGCTTAGTTTCCGAGATATCTCCAAAAAATTGATTTTACGTGGAAAAAAGACTTTGTTTTTTGAAAGGGCACTCGGAAACTAAGCGAGATAGAGCAATTGTTGAGGAAACCTTTTTTGTAGCTCTTGAAATTCTCCACAAAAAAGGTCTCCTCAAAAATTGCTCTATCTCGCTTATTTTCCGAGATATCCGTCAAAAACCGAATCAATTGTGACTTTCTTCAGTTTTTAAAGGAAATTTTTTTTTTATTAAAAAAAGAAAATAAACGATTTTTTAAGTAATTACAGGTAAACCAAAGATGGCTGTCGCTCCTTCGGCAGCTCCGACACATGGACCACATCCTTGGGATTATCACACTGCTGATAAACCCGACATTTAAATACTTCTCCCTTCAAATTTTTGACGTCGACTTCAAGTGCAAAATAAATTGAATCGTGCACACCCTCTTGACGGTCCAGATCCTCTAAATTGGACTGATCAATCTCCCAAATTGCCCCCCACACGTGGTCATTGATGCTGGGTACAATTGTCGCTGATGCGCCTCTCCACCGCTTCGAAAATCTTGCAAAGTCCAATCTGAAATTCTTTTTTAATTTGTTTTTAAACTTTTTTTTATGAAACTCAAATTTATGAATAGTTTTTTGGAAGGATCTCGGAAAGTAAGCGAGATAGAGCAATTTTCGTGGAGACCTTTTTTGTAGAGAATTCCAAAAGCTACAAAAAAGGTTTCCTCAACAATTGCGCTATCTCGCTTAGTTTCCGAGATCCTTTTGAAAAACGAATTTCACTTGAAATTTTTTTTTTTATAAAACTCAAATTCATGAGTTGTTTTTTGAAAGGATCTCAGAAAGTAAGCGAGATAGAGCATTTTTCGTAGAAACCTTTTTTGTAGAGGATTTCAGGAGCTACAAAAAAGGTTTTCACAAAAATTTCCCTATCTCCTCTAGATTCCGAGTGCCTTTATTATTTTTACAAAAAATTCATTGAATTCCCTGAAAATTCAAAAAAATCACGAATTTATCAGTTCTTAAATATTCCCGCGGTTTCTGGGAAATTGTGCTCATCATGATTTACCTCTAATCGACCAATGTCACGTCTCACTGCGGTCGAATTGTTGATGTGTATTCTTTTTGTTAATAAATTACTGCCGTAAGCAAAATACAGAAATTTCGACATTTTCGATTTATTCGTTGATTCATCAATTTCAGAGATTTACACTTGACTCGTTCACTTTATCACGAATTACACTGCGTAAAAAGGTGGATATTTGAGGTCACGTGGGACATCTGCTTTGAATAAAATGCATGGAACAACGTGAAGTTGTCTGCGAGTTCAATTTCGATTTTTTTTCGATTTTATTTATTCATTTTTATTATTTTTGTTAATTTTTGTAACACTATTTTTAAAATATCTCGAAAACTATCGGATTCACGATAAATTATGAGAAAACCTTTTTTCTAGAGAATTGAATGCTCCACAAAAAAGGTCACTTCAAAAAATGCCGTCTCTCGCTTAGTTTCCGAATGCGCTTTAAAAAACAAATCCATAAAAAAGTTTCAATTAAAATCAACGAAATTTAATCATTTTTATGAGTCATTTCGCAGCACTATTCAATTTTGCGAATATCTCGAAAACTATCAAATTTACGAGAATTTATGAGGAGACCTTTTTTGTAGAAAATCAAATTCTCCACAAAAAAGGTCTCTTCCAAAAATGCCGTATCTCGCTTAGTTTCCGATTGCGCTTTCAAAAACGAATCAATAAAAAAGGTCTCAATTAAATGAGGAAAAATTGAATTATCTGTATAAATCATGTTTATTAAAATTTCTTTACAAGATAATGATTCTCGGTAATTATGAACGTTTTAAACAGAAAATGAAAGGGTTCTTAATTTCTCCCTCACCTCCCCCTCTTTTTATTCAAGGGGTAACGCGCTTGGGATCGCGCGGGAACATTGAGACCTTTCGAATATTGTCAAGACCGAGATAAAGCATCACAACTCGCTCCATTCCAATTCCACCGCCTGCATGAGGTGGACAGCCGTATCTAAAGGCGTCTATATATGCTTTTATCTTCTCCAAGTCTGCAAAAAAAAAGATAGAGTTAAAATAATAATAAATAAATGATTTTTTTGATAAAAAAATTAATTATTTCCTTTTTTTGTGAAAAATTGATTTTACTTTGTCGGTAGTTTTTTGAGGATATCTCGGAATCTAAGCGAAATAGAGCAATTGTTGAAGAAACCTTTTTTGTAGCTCTTGAAATTTGAAACAAAAAAGCTCTCCATGAAAATCGCTCTATCTCGCTTGGATTCCGAGATATCTTTTAAAGAAAATGCTGAAATAAAATCCATTTTTTTCTGAAATTTCTTTAAATTTTTTTTGAAATTAATTTTTTTTATTTAATTACCAACGCCATGGTGATTTGCCCTTTCTATCAAAAAATCAGGATCATGAATACGTTGAGCTCCAGATATTATTTCCTCTCCTCGCATGAACATGTCGTATGAATTGGAAGATTTCTGTTGAATAAAAAATGAATAAAATTAAAAAAAGAACAAAAAAATTTCACTTTTTCTCCTCAATAATTCTGGTTTCTTGGAATATCTCGGAAACTGTTGATTTTGAGAGAAAATATCAAGAGACCTTTTTTGTAACTCTAACTCTTCCCTACAAAAAAGGTTCCTTAACATTTTCCCCTAACTCCAACGGCCTCTAAGATATTCCCCTTCAAAACTAAAGAAAATTTAAAAAAATTGGAAAATCCTAAAAATTGAATTTAAAAAAAATAATAAAATCAAAAAATCTTTTTAAAAAATTGAAAAAAAATTTTTTACCGGATTATTTGGGTCAGGCATAGTGTAGAAGGGTCTCACAGCCAATGGGTACTTGTCGAGAATATAGAAATCCGTGTCATACTTGGCTTTAACAATTTTCCCAAGTAATTTTTCGTCAGGAGTTGATAAATCGTCTTCCTCCCCCAAAATAACACCAGCTTCGCCCAATAATTTAATGGCCTGATGAAATTCAAGTTTCAGGGGTGGATCCAGGAACTTGAATGGCTCAACCCTGTACTGCTGATTGACAGCTGCTATTTCAGCTGCATAATTCTCCTGAAGTCCTCTGAATAAATCAGTAAACATTTGTCCAATTGTGTCGACGACTTCGTGATAATGATATTTAAATGCCATTTCAAGATCGAGACCAACGAACTCGGTTAAATGACGATGAGTGTTTGAATCCTCAGCTCTAAACACTGAAAAAAAAAATTATTTATTTATTTTTTTGATAAAAAGAAAGGAAATTTCTAGAAATTTGATAGACGATTTATTATTTTATTGATATCTCGGAAATTATTGGTTTTGAGAGAAAATGTCAAGAAACCTTTTTTGTAGGGAATTTTGAGAGCTACAAAAAAGGTCTCTTGTGAAATTTTGATAAATCCATTGCTAACGGAGATAATGAACGATTAGATATTTTTTTTTTTAATGTTATTTGAGGATTTCTTTACTTTTAGGAATTCAATTTTTTGAGGATCTCCGAAACGAGTGACTTTAGGAAAATTTTGGAAGAGACCTTTTTTGTAGCTCGTGAAATTCTCTACAAAAAAGGTCTCTTGACATTTTCTTCTAAATCCCATAGTTTTCAAAATATTTATCAAATAAAATATAAATTACCAGCTCCAACGGTGAAAACTTTGTCGAAATCAGCAGCAATTGCCATTTGCTTGTAAAGCTGTGGTGATTGTGCCAAATAAGCTGATGATTTGAAGTATGAGACTGTAAAAACATTGGCACCACCCTCACTGGCAGCTGAAATGATTTTTGGAGTGTGAATTTCCACAAATCCCTGAAAAAAAAAGAGAATAAATGAAAATAAATTGGGAAAAATGAGGATTCTGTAAAAATGTTTTTAAATAATGGGTCAATCCTGTGGTTTTTTAGTAATTTCGTTATTTCCCTCTGATTTAGGGCGTTTCATGCCAAAAATTAAGTAAATAAAATGAGTAAAAATCTAGATCTCCCTCTAAATTTGACGAAAAAAAACTTTCTTGACCTCTTTCACTCCCTATATTTACCTTTCACCCAATTTCTTCCGGAATCTTTGAAAAAATCGACAAAAATAGTGTAAAATTCCCCAAAAATCAACAAAAAATTGTCTAAAATCCCTCTAAATTTGACAAAACTAACTTTCTCGACCCCTCCCACTCCCTATATTCACCTTCAACCCAATTTTCCCCCAAATCCTTCAAAAAATCCCCAAAAAACAGCAAAAATTTAGTGAAATTCCCCAAAAATCAAAGAAAAATCGCGTAAAATCCCTCTAAATTTGACAAAAAAAACTCATTTGACCTCTCTCACCCTCTGTATTGACCTGTCACCCGATTTCCTCCAAAATCCTCAGGAAATTCACCAAAAATCGACAAAAATTGAGTGAAATTCACTAAAAATCAACAAAAATTTAGTAAAATTCCCCAAAAATCAACGAAAAATCCCTCTAAATTTGACAAAACAAATTATCCCCACCACTGCTATTTCCACTAACTTTGATAATTCATATCTTGTAAACTGGACGGTCAAAAATTATGAAAAAATTCAGAAAAACGTAAAAAACCATCATCTTTGATGAGAAATCAAAAAAATAAGGATTTAACTGTACTCGAGTTCCCTGGGATACCATCTCAATTTCCTTATTTTCACCTTTTGCGTCAGAATATCTCGGAACAATTTGCAGACACCAGCTTCAACCCTGAAAATCGCCTGATTCGCAGGAGTCCTTAAATCCAGAATTCTATTATCTAATCTTGTGTCCTGATTAACTTTAATATTTGGTCCACTGTCATCATTTTCAGCTCTTGCTGCATCTTCAATTTGCAGTGGAAGCTGCGGTTTTGATGCACTGACCACATATATCTCATCAATGTGCACTTCAACGTCCTTTTGAGTGCACGATTCGATTTTTGATGGAACTGTCTTCACCTGCGCCTTAATGTCGATTATCGATTCCTTCGTGATGCTGAAAATTTTTGGGATTTTTAAAGGGATCTCGGAAACTAAGCGAGATAGAGCGATTTTTGAGGAGACCTTTTTTGTAGAGAATTTTGAGAGCTACAAAAAAGGTCTCTTCGAAAAATTCTCTATCTCCTTTATTTTCGGAGATCCTTCTATGTGAAAGGGAGAATTTTATTTTGTGATGATGAAGGTAATTAAAATGACCTACTTTGATATAAATTTGATCATTTGCTTGCTAATTCTCTCATTAACAGCGGCGAGACCTTGGACAGTGTAGGATTGTTGTCTGATGACGATGAAACACTGTTTGCCTGTTTTTAAAAATAATTTTTTTATCATTTCCATTTTTTTTAAAATGATTTTTTAAATTTTTTCCATTTTTTAAAAATAGTTTTCTAATTTTTTTCATTTTTTTTGATAATTAAAAGAAAAAAAATTGAAAAAATTGGGGGAAAATGGGGCAAAATGGACCTCTGAGGTAGTCAGGGACGATCCCCGAAAAGAATCGATTCTCGAAGAATCGATATTTAAAAAATACTTTTTTTTGAGAATCGATTTTCGCAAAAAAAAATAAATAAAAATGTGAAAAGCGAAAAATCGATTTTTTCTAATAAAAAAAAATAATATCGAATCAATTTCCGATCGATCATATTCGATATCGATTGATAGATGCGATATCTCGCATTTGAATCGAGATATCGCACATCATTCGATTTTTCAGAGAAAGAATCGAAAAATTGATTAATCAAATTTCTCAAAATCCCTCAAAATAATCGATTTTTAGCAAAAAAAAATCATTCATCATTTTTTTTCGTATTGAAGGACTCGATGGAAAAATCTGAAAAAAATTGAGAAAATGCTCCGATATGTATAGCTTATTGGTGAATTTTTTCATATTGTTTTGAACAGTCCTTCCCACGCAAAAAAAAACATTCCGAATTATTTTGCCCTTGAGGTCCATTTTTTTCTGGTTTTTTCTACCTTTTGCTCTGCTTGTGTGCAATCTTCCCCTCAACCAAACAGTTTTATCGCTAATTCCGGTCTCCAGGTCCTTAACATCGACGAATTTACGGTCCAGATGAGCAATGGAACTCTGAATAAGTCCAGTTTGTCCATAACGACCAAGAGAAACGTCTTCTGCTTCATTTGCAGCTTCTTGATTCTTTGAAAAAAAAGGGAAAATTAATTATTTTTATTGAATTTTTTAATTTAAAAAATTGGTAATATTGATGGAATATAAATACGTTTTGTGCCTGACGTTCAGCCTTTTTTGCAGCTTTCTCTGCTTCTTTTTGCTGCTTCTTCAGAGCCTTCTTGGAGGGTTCAATCCTATTTTTTGAAAAATAATTAAATTAATTAGTTTAGAAGGAACAAAAAAATTCGTGCAGATTGTTTTATGAATATCTCGGAAACTATTGATTTTAGAGAAAAAAGTCAAGAAATCTTTTTTGTAGAGAATTTAATTTTCTAAAATAAAGAACTCTTGATAAATTCCCTTAAACTGAATAGTTTCCGAGATATTTTAAAAAAATTAAATCAATTTCCATAAATTTTTTTGACAAAATTTTTACAAAATTTCTAAAATTTCAAAAATTTCTCTGAAGTGAAGAGGTTGAGGGGAAAATATCAAGAGACCTTTTTTGAGGAGAATTAAATTCTCTACAAAAAAGGTCTCTTCACATTTTCCCCAAAATCCAACAGTTTCCGAGATCCTTTTTAAAACGCGAAAGAATAAGTGAATTTTCAAAGAAAAAATGAATCTTCATTTTAAAAAAATGAATTTCTATTTTTACAAAATGAATTTTTAAAAAAAAAATGAATTTTCAAGAAAAAAAAATGAACTTTTAAGAAAAAAAAATGAATTTCCATAAAAAAAAAAATTCAACCCTCACCGATGATAATTAGCAACGAATTTCGTCAGAATTTCATCGCAATCGAATCTCACTGTATCCATGATAAAATAATTACCAGAAAAAATCAACTAAAAATGTAGAAAAATTGAACTTTTGCGTTGTTAAACAACTTAATCACTGGCTTCTGCGTTTTCAAGCACTGATAGTTAAGTGAGTAAAAAAAAAGGGGGTGAAAATTGAAGTTTTTCTCCGATATTATCTCCCATACATTGACCTATGATCTCTGATTATTTGTTTCTAATTTTTTACACTCGATGCAAAATGAAAATTAATATTTCCCCACTTTTTTCCTTTTTTTTCGATAAAATGCAAAAATCGAAATTATTAAATTTTTTCACTTTCAAGATTTTTAAAAAATTCGAAAAAAATTGAATAAAATTGCTCGAGATAAAACAAGTGTTTGAGGCCTACGTTGTGGACTTCTATATCGTACTTTGTGGCCTTTGTTAATTGAATGGGTCACAATGCAGTTGAAAAATAAACGAATTGATTTGTGGAACAATAAAAGTGAATAAAAATAAATTTAAAAAAAATAATAAAACAAGAGAGAGAAAATATTTTTACTTTAAATAATTTGGAATTAACTAAAAAATGTGGAAATTCGAAAATTTCGAGGTTTTTTGAGAATTTTCAAAGTTTTTGAGTGAATTTTTGAACTTTCGGAAATTTTTTTCGAATTAATTAATCAATTAATTGCAATAAAAAGAAGGAAATTCATTTTTTTCAGAGTAAATTGATGAAATTTATTAGAAAATTAAAAAGCACTTGGAAACTACTGGGTTTAGAGGAAAATGTGAAGACACCTTTTTTGTAGAGAATTCAATTCTCTACAAAAAAGGTCTCTTCATAAATTTTCGAAAACCCAACGGTTTTCGAGATCTTCAATCAATTCAAACTCGATTGTAATTTTTTTTTTTTTTTCGTTTAAAAAATTGAAAATTAGTGGAATGATATTTCTTTTTTTGAATATCTCAGAAACGAGTGGAGATACGAGAAATCGTCAAGAGACCTTTTTTGAAGGAAATTAAATTCTCTACAAAAAAGGTCTCCTTACATTTTCCCCTAAACTCAATAGTTTTCGAGATTCTTCTAAAAAACTGAAAAATTTAAATTAAATTGCAATAAATTAAATTCTAATTTATTCAATTATCCAAAAAAAATGAGAAAATTCGATTAAATAAATAAAAAATACTCACCCCTCTCCATTGACAATTGCTCCTTGGCTACTCATCTGCAATTGTTGGTAATAATTTCATCATTAACAAGTTAATTAACAACGACAAGCAATAATCAACATAAATTTTTTAATTATTATTAAATTAAAATAGAAAAAAAATCTAAAAAATTCGTGTTTTTTCCATTTTTTTCTCTAAATTTCCAAGAAATTATTATTATTATTATTTTTTCGAAATTTTTTGAGAAAAACATTTGAGGTTAAAAATAGCCGATTTTAAAGGCACGTGATGAATTATTATTATTATTATTTATTTTTTTTGTAACTTAAATTAATGAATTTACTTACGATTTAAAAAAATGAAATTAATCAATTTTTTTCCTGTATTTTTCGAAGATTTGGCGATAAATATTGGTGGTTTTTTCTGATCCAGCTTGAAGATAAGAGGAACGAATGGAATAGGACTGCACAATATTCCAGCACAGCAGATAACGCGCGTTTCCGATTGGTTTATTCAAAAAAATGGGGGAAAATGATTTTTTTATACTTATTTTTTAAATTTCAGGGACAATTGCGCCTTGAACTAATTGTTAAATAATTATTTAATTTTTATTTGAGGATTTACTTGTCGAAATGAAGGATAAATGCAAAAGGTAATTTTTTATTTATTTATTCATTCATTTATTTATTTATTTATTTATTGAAATGAAACAGAAATTTTTTTAATGGAATTGATGAGTGAATTAATTTAATTCTTTGACTTTTCGAGTTTGTTTTGAAAAGGATCTCGAAAACGGTTGGATTTAGGAGAAAATGTCAAGAGACCTTTTTTGTGGGGAATTTAATTATCTACAGAAAAGGCTTCTTGACATTTTTTCCTAAATTCAATAGTTTCGGAGATATTTTCAATCTAGTTATGCATTGAATTTTTCGAATAATTTTTAGTGCATTTCAACAGCTTTTAAGTCAATTCTGCAAAGAATTTCTCTTACTTTGACTTTAAAAGAAGTATGAGATGTGATTGAGGGGCTAAATGGGCCAGCATTGAAACTTTAAAGATAATTAGATTATGCAATTGTTTAAAATCAATTTAAATCCACAAGAAATTGAATTTTTTAATTTTTTTTTCAATTCAATTAAAATTTGTTAAAAAATTGAATTTTAAAGTATTTTAAAATCAATTAAAATAAAAATTTTCAACTTTTTCAATTCAATTAAAATTTATTTTTGAAAAATTCATTAAATTCAGTAAAAATAAAATTTTCCAATTATCTTAATTCAATTAAAATCCTCAAAAAATTGAATTTTAATTAAATTAAAATTGAATTCCATTAAAATTTACAAAAAAAAATCCAAAAAATTGAATTTTTAACAATTCTCAATATTTTTATCAACTGGCCCATATTGCCCCACCCTCCCCTGACCCCATAAATAATAATTTCAATTTATGCTGGACCTTTATTCCCATTAGCAGATTCGTGAGCATGAAAGAGAGACAAAAAGACACATTTAACGACGAGAAAAAAATTTGAAAATGAAATAATTAGTAAAAAAAATAATAATAATTAATTAGTGACAAGGCAGGCTCGCATTTTCCCCAGAATTAAAATAAAAAAAAAAACCTTATAAATTACGTAACAATACGTTTAGCACTGTTCGAAGCTAATTCCAAGACAACTGGTGATTCCTGATGATTTTCCACAATTGAATTATTTTCATTTTTCAATTCATTCAATGATTTTAAACTGCTCGTTGCATTATCCAATAAATTTCGTGGCCTCACATCGGAAATATCTGAAAAACACAAATCTACTCGGAATTTTGCCAGCGTGCCTTGTCCCTTTTATCCCCAATTATTTAAATAAATTTCCAATTATTTATTAAAAAAATGAAATGAATTGATTCCACGATTTTTCAAAGGGCACTCGGAAACCAAGCGAGATACGACAATTTTCGTAAAGACCTTTTTTGTAGCTCTCTTTTCGCTCTACAAAAAAGGTCTCCACAAAAATTGTCGTATCTCGCTTAACTTCCGAGATCCTTTTACTTTTCAATATTCAGGAATTAATTAAATTAAATTGATTTTTTTAACTATTTTTTCGTGATTTTGTAGATTAAAGGGATCTCGGAAACTAAGCGAGATAGAAGAATTTTCGTGTAGACCTTTTTTGTAGAGCGGGAGAAGAGCTACAAAAAAGGTTTCCACAAAAATTGCCCTATCTCGCTTAGTTTCCGAGATCCTTTCCCTTTTGCTACTGAGTTAGTCAATTAGAATTATTAAGTTTCTTTTTTGGGGAATCTTTGAGGATTCTAATAGCAAAAAAAAAGAAAATTAATTAGCTTTTCCCAGTTTTTTTAATAATTTTTATCAACTCTTCTTTCCTCTCTACATGAAGTAACAATTAAAATGCAACTGATATCTTAGGCGTAATTCTTTAATTTTTTTTTGTTCATTTATGTCTTCTTTTTTTTTCATTAAATCTTTATTTACTTCTTACTTTTCAATTTTTCGGAGGCTACATCGAAGGATGGATCGTGGATATTCATCATCAGATTGTTGCCATTAAGGTAGACTCTATTTTGGGAAGTTGCGATCTAAATTGAATTAAGAAAAGGAAAAAAGAAAGAAAATTAATTGATTTTTTTAAATTAATTAAATTAATCAATAAATTGGATTAATCAAGTTTTTTATGCAATTACCGTGCGTGAGATACTTTGTGCAGCACGTAATTTTCGGAGTTTCAAGTAACCAGGATTCTGCGAAACTGCTAGACCCAAGTGCAAAGGAGTTAAGAACAATAATGAATAATAATAATAATAATAAAATAATAAAAAATAGATTTTTTGCATTTTTTTCGGTAATTTCACTAAAAAAATAATAAAATAAAAAAGTAATAATAAAATAATAATAATAATAATAATAATAATAATAAAATAGACAAATAATAATAAAATCATAATAATGATAAAATAAAAAAATAATAATAATAATAAAATAAGAGAATAATAATAAAATAATAAAAAATAGATTTTATGATTTTTTTTGGGTAATTTTACTTTTGTTTTTTTGTATAATATCTGGGAAATTGAGGGAGATGGAGAAATTTTTGTGGAGACCTTTTTTTCGTAGAATTTCAAGAGATACGAAAAAAAAGGTCTCTACGAAAATTGCTCTATCTCGCTTAGTTTCTGAGATACTTAAGGGAAGAGGGGTAAAATGGACACGTGTTAGTTTTGGTATTTTAAACTATGAAAATTAGGAGAAATTGATGAAAATATTGGAGATAGGTTTTTTCTGATGATTCCATTGAAAAGCTGAGGAAATTTCCCATGAAAATCATATGTCAGAAGTTATTTTTTTGAATTTTTCAAAAATTCCATTTTTTTGCTCAAGATTTTAAGGTGAAATTCTTCTGTTTTTGAAAAATTTCAGGTTTTCAGGAATATCTCTGGTTCTATTGGTCGTAGCGACCTGGGGTTGATCTTAAATGAAAGGTGAGCTCATTTCCCATCGATATATGTGGTTTAAAAAAAAAATTATCAATTTTTCAAGTACTTTTGGGGCAAAAATTGATTTTCAGAAAATGGCCTATAAGTATTTGAAAAATTGATAAAAAAAAATTTGAACCACATGAATCGATGAGAAATGAGCTCACCTTTCATTTGAGATGAACCCCAGGTCGCTACGACCAACAAAACCGGAGATATCGTCGAAAAAGTGAATTTTTTCGATTTTCGAAAGGAAAACCCCTTCAAAACTCAGCCAAAAACGTAAAATTTTCGAAAAATTGAAAAAAATTAATTTTTACACATGTTTTCCACCCAAAATTTTCTCAGCTTTCCAGTGGAATCATCAGAAAATCTCTATCTCGAACCGTTCGATTGAAATCCGTCAATTTTACCCCATCTTCACCTATAAAAATAAAACTCATCTCGAGATTTTTTAAAAAATTTAAATTTTTGATATTAAAAAAGGATATCATCTTAGCAGCTTCAGCTTCTCCCTCTGCCTGTACAATTTTCTGTTGTTTCTCTTGCTTTGCACGTTCAACAACAAATGCAGCACGTTGTGCCTCTTGCTGTGCAACTTGCTTAGCTTCAACAGCAGCTGTATACTCTTTTCCAAAACTAAGTTCAGTAATTGATACATCGTCAAGTACAATATTCCAATCTTTCGCTCTTTCCACCAATTCTTTTCTCACTAGTGTCGACACTTGTTGACGCATCGTTATCAATTGCGATGCATTGAATTTTGCGACAACTGACTTCAAAACTTCATTGCAAATACTCGGCAAAACCTGAAAAAAAAATTAAAAAAGGGTGATTTTTGAAAAATTTTGCTTCGCCAGTTTCTTTTAAAAGGCACTCTGGAAATATTCGATTTACGAAAAAATGTCAGGAGACCTTTTTTGACGAGAATTCAATTTCCTCCAAAAAAGGTCTCTTCACATTTTTCTTTACACCTCTTTCTTTTCGAGATCCCCTTAAAAAACTAAAAAATCGGTAAAAATGGTCTTAAGAAGGAATTTCTGGAAGTTCATTCAATTATCCAAAGCGATCTCGGAAACTATCAGGTTCACGAGAATTTATGAAGAGACCTTTTTTGGCGAGAATTAAATTCTCATCAAAAAAGGTTTCCTCACACTTTTTCCTAACTCTAATGGTTTCAGAGATATCCGCAATTGAAGCTGGGAAAATGTTTCTTTTAAATCTCTTTCTTTCAAAATTTAATTTTTTTTTGTTCTCGAGTTATTGGCGTTTTAATGAAATGTTTCTTTTAATTAAATCACCTTCTCATCATAATCAAGACCCAATTGACGATACATTGTTGGCAATGACATTGCATCTGGACGTGACAACACACGCAGAGAAATGTTGACCATCTGCAGATCTTTTGAACCAGTTGGTGATGAAATTTTTCTTGGTCTACTTCTGATGTCGTAAATTATTGGATACTGGAACCAGGGAATACGAAAGTGTAATCCCTCTGTGAATATATCGTTCTGAATGCCACCGAGACGAGAGAATATGATAGCACGATGTCCACCTTCAACTAATTAAAAAAAAAATATTAATTAAATTTTAATAAAAAAAATTTCGAATTTTAAAAAATTTTAAAAAATTAAATTTTTACATTATTTGTTTCTTTTTCTGGATTATCTCGGAATCTAAGAGAGATAGAGCGATTTTTGTGGAAACCTTTCTTAAAGCTCTAATTCCCCTCTCCAAATAAGGTCCTCACAAAAATCGCTCTATCTCTCTTAGATTCCTCGACATTTCTAAAAAACAGAATAGACTTATTTCATTGCAAAATCGTTTTTTCTAGATACCTCGGAAACTAAGCGAGATAGAGCAATTTTCATGATGACCATTTTTTTAGCTTTTTTTCACCTCTACAAAAAAGGTCTCTTGAAAAATTCCCCTATTTCCTATAGATTTCAAGATATTCCTAAAAAACAACAAAATTTCATTTTTTCCCTAAAAAAAAACTCAAAAAACTGTAAAAAAAATAATTAAATTAATTAAGTTAATTAATTAAAATGTAAAGTTACGTAATCAAGTGTTGGTCATTTGAAAAATCATTTTTTGCACAAAAAACTGAAAATATTGCGTCATTTTGAGGTTAGGCGCCTTTTTTAAACCGAAAAAAGACTTTAAAATCATTTGTCAAGCTTCAAAAAACAATTTTAATTAATTTAAAATAATTAATTTATGATAAAATTGATTAATTAATTAATTACCAGTGTACATTGATTGTGAAACACCATAGGCTGCTGCTCCAGCTACAGCAAGTAATTTCATTCCTGTATTCATGCCTCCTGGTGCTTTACCAAAACGTCCAGCAAAGTCATTCAACTTGCTTTGCGCCATTTTTTCAAATTATTTGAATAAAAAACGGTTTAATGAGAAAAAGAGAGGATAATTAATTAATGAGGAAACTCCGTTTTGGAAAATTACGAGAAACCGGTCACACGCACGTTCTCTCGAAATTATTTGCAGGATTTTTTTTTTTGGAGTAACCTGAAGTTGTCTGTGGGAAAAAACGAGAGGTTTGATTGGTGGAGGAAAGATGGCGCTGATAAACGAATTTGGGGATTTTTCTGGGGTTTTTTTCAGTTTCCCTAGATAGTTTGAGGCGGGAAATTTGATTTTTTTTTTGCAATTTGAGGTTTTTCATTGGTTTTAATTATTTTTGAAGGAAATATTTTTAAAAAAATTGGAATTTCATAATTTTTAGCGATTCTTGTTGAAAATTGGGAATTTTTCTGGGGTTTTTTCAGTTTCCCTAGATAGTTTGAGGCGGGAAAGTTGATTTTTTTTCGCAATTTGAGGTTTTTCATTGGTTTCAATTATTTTTGAAGCAAATTTTTTTAAAAAATTGGAATTTCATAATTTTTAGCGATTCTTGTTGAAAATTGGGGATTTTTCAGGGATTTTTTCAGTATCACTAGATAGTTTGAGGCGGGAAATTTGATTTTTTTTTCGCAATTTGAGGTTTTTCATTGGTTTTAATTATTTTTGAAGCAAATTTTTTTTTTTTTAATTGGCATTTCATCATTTTTAGCGATTCTTGTTAAAAATTGGTGATTTTTCTATGGTTTTTTCAGTATCACTAGATAGTTTGAGGCGGGAAATTCGATTTTTTTTAGCAATTTGGAGCCTTTTGTTGGTTCCAATGATTTTTCGAACTACTATTTTTTGAAAAAATTGGAATTTCATCATTTTTGACGATTCTTGTTGAAAATTGTGGGTTTTTTTAGTCTCCCCAGATGATTTAAGGCGAAAATTTGATTTTTCTCGGCAATTTGAGGTTTTTCATTGGTTCTAATTATTTTTTGAAGCTAATATTTGAAAAAAAAATTAGAATTTCATCATTTTCAGCGATTTTTGTTGAAAATTTGGGATTTCCTGGCATTTTTTTAGTCTCTCTAAATAGTTTGAGGCGGGAAATTTGATTTTTGGTGGGTGATTGGGGCTTTTTCATCGGGTCTCATGATTTTCAAACCTAATATTTTCAAAAAAAATTAGAACTTTCATAACTTTCAGCAATTATTGTTGAAAAAAGTGTATTTTTAATACTCTATCTGTTGACATATCACGAGAACGATAAGGCCACATGTTTAATAGTGGAGGTAGACTTTTTACTTAATAGAGTAATAAAATGTTTATGAAAAAAAAATGACAGATATTTCCTTTTCCACGAAATATAAAATTTTATTCAAGAATCGTGAAACACGTGGACGAAATTGTAGAATTTTTCACTGATGTTGATTTTTGACAAAAATATTTTTTCATTTTTTTCAAATAATTCCAGAATTTTTCCAAAATAAATCCAAAGATTGAAAAAAAAAAAAAGTTGTCAATAAACCAGGAAAAACGTTAAATTTATTTTTTCAGTAGATAAAATTCATTCGTTTGTATAAAAGCAAAGTGATAATCATCGATGGTCACAGTAGTTCATTTTATTTTCATCATTCAACTCAAAAAAATGTTTAAATTTATTCATTTTTTAACAATCCTCTTCTTGCCATGTGCTTTCACTGGAAATAGCCCTATGGTTTGTCTAAAGGAGAAATTAGGAAATATAATTGGAGAATGCCCGGAAAGTATGTACTTTAGAAATTTTGAAACAAAAATATTTATTTGATTATCAAGATCTTCATCGGAAAAATCGAAAAAAAATTGAATGAAAAGATCAAATAAGATCTGAATAGATCCAAGCAGTTTCAATTAGATCTGATTAAATTGAAAAATTTGATATGCGTAGATCCGATTAGATCCAACTAGATGTGATTAGACTTAACTAGATCTGATTAGATCTAACTAAATCTGATTAGATCTAACTAGATCTCATCAGATCAAATAAGGTCTGAATAAATCTAAGCAGTTTCAATCAGATCTGATTTAATTGAAAAATTAGACCTAACTAGATCTGATTAGATCTAACTAGGCCCGATTAGATCTAACTAGATCTGATTAGATCTAACTAGATCTGATTATACCTAACTAGATCTGAGTAGATCTAACTAGACCTGATTAGATCTAACTAGACCTGATTAGATCTAACTTGACCCGATTAAATCTAACTAGATCTGATTAGATCTAACTAGATCTGATTATACCTAACTAGATCTGATTATACCTAACTAGATCTGATTATACCTAACTAGATCTGAGTAGATCTAACTAGACCTGATTAGACCTAACTAGACCTGTCCATGCCTGACTAGATCTGCTTAGATCTAAGTAGATCTGAGCAGATCTAATTTGATCTGATTAAATTTGAACATTTTGTGTGGGGTACAACGGACAGTTTATAGTCATTTTTACCATCTGATAATTACACTTGACAAACGTTAGTTATGCTTGAAGTTAATGATATCCATTGTTACTATATTTCATAGTCAAGATGTTTCATGTTATATTCTAAGTTCCACAGTTTGAAAAATTCCCTCAGTGTATCTAATTAGATAGAATTAGATGTAATTGGATCAAATTATATGCAAATGAAAAATTTTCCCGGGTAATTATGAATTTTCAGCACCAAGGGAAGAATACCTGATTTGCTATTTTGAACGGCTAGGATTGGTAAGAGAATTAATATGAGATATATTCGAGAAATAAGATCCGATTGTCTTTATAATATAGAGTTGATTCGAATCGCAGGTTAATAAAAATGACCAGATTCTGGTGTTACGTCCTCACAAAGTTATCGAAACTCTCGAGAAGCATGTGCAAGCTACACAATTTTTCGAAGCAGTTAAAAATGGGTTACACACTTGTGCAAGAGGAGGTAAAATTTCAAGATTTTCGAAGAATCACAGTAGAGCTCCCCTTGTATCAACTTCTCCTCAATCTCCCATCTGGGAATCTTGACGCATGCGCAATTTGCAGAATGGGGCAATGAACACTGATGTATCGTTGCGCAATAAGTTGCGCACTAGATCTCCGAGCTGGGAGTGGGGATGAAGAAAATGAGGAGAAATTGACCCAAGTGAAACAAAAAAGTTGACACACGGGGTCAGTTGATACAAGGGAAGTTTATATAAGGGAAGCTCTACTGTATAGATATTTCATTTATTCCATCTTTAATTTTGAAAACTATGCATGGATGCAGATCCGAAGGACGATTTGGATAAATCTGTTTTGGAACGATATTTTGAGTGTTTTGGACGTATGAGAGGTGCAATGATGAGAGCCCTGTGTCCACTCACAGCCCCTAAACCAAAGCCACCCCCCAGACCGAGGGCAGCCCCCAAAAAGCAGATAAGTTAATCTCGTTCTGGCTGAGATCATAGAATCCAATGACTATTATCAATGTCAAATGAAAAACATGATTGGAAAAAACTTGAACTGAAATTTACATTTTCAAAAATGTCAGAAATTCTTCTTGATAATTTTTAGAATAAAGTCGTGGAAAATGTGGAAGTAATAGGCAATATCACAAATACATGTAAATGTACTCAATAATAAAAAGTTTCAAGGATACATTTTGTTTTCCTTTTATATCCTTTTTATCTCATAATATTTGAATATGTCTTAACTTCGAAAATTTACGCTGATTTAGCGTTGATTTTTGCCATTTCGGGACTGTTCCATCGCCAAAGTTGGGACCAGATCAGGGACCCTATTTTCTACTGAGGACCTATTTTCTTCCTTTGTTTTCCTTTTTTTGAACTAATGTCTTTGGAAGTCTCTTTTTTTATCAATTAAAATGCACTGTAGATCGTTCAATTGCAAACGTACCGCTTTTTACCAAATGAAACTTTCTGTTTACGATTGGGATTTCACGTCGAATGAAAATCCTCCTCACTCGAGAATAGGGCCTAAGGGGGCCTATTCTCGACACATGGGAACAGGATTCGTCAACGAATATAGTATCTTTGTTCATGACTATTTAATTCGTGGAAGATATTCGCACACAAAAGAGTTTCGTTGACGAAATGATTTTTCGATTTGTTTACGGATGTCACTTCCTTGTGAAACAGGGTCGATGATCTTCATCCCGAGCAGCTGCACATTTTCCATAAGTTTGAGATTCACTAGGTGATAAGCCTGATTCATTTTTGTTGCAACTTGGAAGTAGGTATACGAGAGAAATGATAATTGAGTTGTTGTTTATTGATATTTATTGAATTAAGCTTGTAGTGAGAAAAGTAACAAGGAAAAAAAAAGCGCCTGCAGTAAAACATAAGTCAACATATGAATGATCTGGCCGCATAACAAACTATTCGCACTTGCTTCATGTTACGTACCTTTAATCCTGTCAATACAATCTAAATTTCTTTATAAACCTTTCATTCTTTCCTTTCGCATTTATACTTACTAACGATTGGTTCCATAAAACTTAATCTCGATGGATTACTATTTTTCTTACTACGGACAAACATTCACATTTCCGACATGTTCTTTTCAATCTCCCTTTCTTCTTCCTTTCCCCCACTACGTATAAATAAAGTCACGTTTCCATGAGGATTTCGCGCCAGTAAAGTAATTAATTTCAACAATTCTCCACTCACAAAAGTTTCAATGACGCTCCGGTGCAATCAATATGTACCCTTTCAGGAATCGAAAAATAGATTATGTGAACTCTTCGTATGAGAACTTCCATTTCATGAGAGAATCGTAAATTCGTTAACGAATTGGATGCACGAATTGTCTCATTCGTTCACGAATGTTATTTCGTCAACGACAACCAGTTCCTCATGGGTCGAGAATAGGAACTCGGGGACCGGACCCAGAATCATCTCCGGCAACTTCCTTTACAGTTAGAATCTTTGCAATGATGAAGAGTAGAGGACTCTATTGAAGAAGAATATGGATAAGAATATGAAGAATAGAGAGTTCTCTATGCTTTTTTATTCTTTACAGTTTTTTTTTTATTCAAATTCCTAGAGTGAAAACATGAATTTCAATAATCGAATGAGTATCGGCACTGATGAATGAATTTGGGATTATTCTCGTTTCCCTAGATAGTTTTACGTGGGAATTTTCATTTTTATTGGACAACTAGCTGCGAAACCCGGCGTTGCCCGGGTCGAAATACATCGTACGCTCAATGGTAATAGGATCACACACATTCTAGAATGTTCTCGAACTTTCTGGGATATTCCAAAAGACTCTCAGAACTTATGGAACATTCTAGAAAATTCTTGAACCTTCTGGAACTTTCTAGCATGTTCTCGAACTTTCTGGAATATTCCAAAAGACTCTAAAAACTTATGGAACATTTTAGAAAATTCTTGAACTTTCTGGAACGTTCCAAAAGACTCTCAAAACTCATGGAACATTCTAGAAGATTCTTGAACCTTCTGGAACGCTCTAGTATGTTCTGCAACATTCCAAATATCTTCGAGCTTTTTTGAACATTCTAGGAAATTCTCGAACCTTCTAGAACATTCTAGAATGTTCTTGAACTTTCTGGAACGTTCCAAAAGACTCTCAAAACTCATGGAACATTCTAGAAGATTCTTGAACCTTCTGGAACACTCTAGTATCTTCTGCAACATTCCAAATATCTTCGAACTTTTTTGAACATGCTAGGAAATTCTCAAACCTTCTAGAACATTCTAGAATGTTCTCGAACTTTCTGAAACATTCCAAAAGACTCTCAAAACTTATGGAACATTTTAGAGAATTCTTGAACCTTCTGGAACATTCTAGTATGTTCTTGAACTTTCTGGAACATTCCAAAAGACTCTCAAAACTCATGGAACATTCTAGCAGATTCGTAAACTTTCTGGAACATTCTAGTATGTTCTGGAACTTTCTGGAACATTCCAAATATCTTCGAACTTTTTTGAACATTCTAGAAAATTCTCGAACCTTCTAGAACATTCTAGAATGTTCTCGAACTTTTCCGAATGCTCCAAATTATTATTAAACCTTTTAGAACGTTTTTGAGAATCCTGCAGCTTTCTGGAACATTCTAGAAGGTTCCTAAATTAATCCCGAGAACATTCTAGAACGTTTAAGATTTTTCTCGAATATTCACACATATATACACTTCATGTCATTCAACACAACCCCGAGTCTATCTCAGCCATACAATATGTTGGAGAAGGATAGAAATATCCCAACTGACATTTTTGCCACCCACGCCCACCCACTTCCACCCACCGAAGCCAAACTCCCTTACTTGAGAGTGCAGGCCACGGGCTATCTTTCACTACACCCCCTTGTGGGTAGCAGTGGGTGGTTATAGAGAAAAGGCTGGACAAACCCACTAACACTTTCCTTTTATATATATATATAGATATAGATATAGATTAGTGTCACGTTTCTATCGATTATTTATATCATTACAAAACTTGCGAGGCTCACAAAGAGACACTGAAAGAAGTTTGCACGGTTCAAATTTTCATTGCAAGAACGAAAATCATCCGAATATCCGAGAAAAGCCATCGAATATCGAATTATTCGATCGAATGTCGAATATTCGATTTTTCGATCGAATATCGGATATTCGATTTTTCGAATCATTCGATCGGAAATCGAATATTCGATTCGAAAATCGTGTTTCATAGTGGAGATAGACTTTTCGTTTGGAAGAGTTCTAAAATATTATGAAAAAAAAACAACAGTTTTATTTTTTTTCACCAGATATGGAATATTATTTAGAAATCGTGACACACGTGTAGCAAGTGGAAGAATTTTCGTTGACGTTGATATTTTTTTGCAGAAATATCTCCTCGTTTCCAAAAATGAATTCAAAATTATTAATTTTTCAAGGAATAATAAGATTTCGCAGTTTTTAGCTATTCACAGCCAGAAACGTTCGAAAAAGACGAAAAATCGAAATATGCGGAGATTTCAGGAATAAAAATCATAATAGATAAGAAAAAAAATTGAGTATCCATAAATCCATGGGGAACCTATTTCCATTTGGAGAAAGTAAAAAATAAAAAACACAATTTTTTTTCTAACAGATCGTGGAATACTCTAGATTCCAGAGTCTAGAGCAAGAAACATTATCAATAAACCAGGAAAAACTTTAAATTTTTTTTATTTTTTTTTGTAGATAAGATTTTGTTGATTTGTATAAAAGCAAAGTGACGATCACCGATTCTCACAGTAGTGCACTTTATCCATAAATTTTGGCTTAAAAAATGGACAAATTATTTTTGCTTCTTACTATATTTTTTTTGCCATTTGCTCTCACTGCAAATAGGCTAGCGAAACAAAGGCGTGTTGATCCTGCCCTCCCTTGTCCACACGGGATATTTCATGATATAACTAGTACATGTCGTGGAAGTATGTACTCTAAAAATTTTGAAATAGAAATATTTCTTTGATTATCAAGATTTCGGTTCATGAAACAGACAAAAAAATGAGTCTTTGTGGGTTTGTTTTCAATTAATTGCTGATAATCCGGCAAAATGTGCTTCAATTTACTAGAAAAAAGTGATTGAACTATTCGAAAGTCATATCTTCAACTTGTGAATATAATTTTTTTCTTCTCGAATTTTCTTGGCATCAATCTCCTATCATATGCATGAGATAGAGAGAGAGGCAAATAGTTACGACTACCTTCTTATTAAAATTTCTCAATAACTATACGGTGAATTGAATTGATAGAAACAATAATTGGTATGAGTGAGAGAGAGAGAGAGAGTGAAAGAATGTGTGAGAATGTTTTGGAAAAATTGAGAAGGATCTAGATGTAACAAGGATATATAAGAGGGCGTGCGTGCTGAGAAGAGAGAGTAGTAGTTGAGATCTGCTGTTGAGTGCGAACAGAGAGAGTTGAGTTGTATTTCATTTTTAATCTTACTTATTTTTTTATGAATAAACTTTGTTCTTTTCAAATAATTGAGCAAAATTATTCAAACTCCACCTTGACAAGAGTTGTAGAGAGGGATCGAGTAAATCCCTAACAGAATCAGAAGTGGGATTCACCAAAATTTTGAGGTTAAAAATCACGCATCGAGATTAACTGAGAGTGTAATGACGTCACAAATCGAGAACTTTTGTGATGCCCAGTGAAAGAGAATTTGACTTGTTCATGCAACAAATTCAACAAGAGAAAAACATCGATAATTTAGATAAATTGAGTGAGATTAGCGATCCAGTATTTGAAGACGCTGATAATCAATTCGAGATGGACCAGGATCAGTTTCAGAACTTGACTGAGGCAGAGAGAATGCGTTATTTATTTGAGGTAATGATAAGAGAGAACCAAAGAAGAGATGAAGAGCTGAGAGTACGAGATACCATGATGGAGAGAATGTTTCAACAATTACAAAACGTAAGCCTCGGAGAGTCAAGAACTACGACAGTACAAGTAGTACCAGACGTATCAAAGAATATTCCAAGTTTCAGTGGTGAAACGGATTCGATATCCGCCAAAGACTGGTTAAAACTCATCAATAGCAAACGCACTATTAATAATTGGCAAGATAATCACACGTTGGAGACTGCGAGATCACATTTAACGGATGGAGCGAAGCGTTGGTTAGAGTCAAAGCTGACTGAGTTGACAACTTGGCAAGCTTTTGAAGCAGCTTTCAATAAAACATTCATTTCTCAAGAAACACTCACTACGAAATGGGAGAGAATGAGGAAGAGGATGCAAAAAGAAAATGAAGGCACTCTCACTTATGTACTTGAAAAAATTAAATTGTGCAATGACTTGAATCTTTCATTGAGCGAAGTTAAATCTGAGGTACTGAAGGGGCTATGGTCTCAGACTGCAATGTCATTAATTAGTGCTAATATTACTGACACTGATGAGCTATTGCATGAAATTCTTAAGCTAGAACGAGAGTACAAAGATCGTAAGGATTTGATAAAGAATTCTAAAGCAAATGAGTCAAATAAAAAATCTGATCCACGACAAGGACATGCTGGAGGAGGAGGTACAAATCGATCAACCAACAATAATGAGAAAAGTGTTGAATCAGTAAGTGAGCGCCAAAGTACACCAGCTCGAAAACCAAGTGAAACAACTGGAAGAGTTTCAACTAAACCACCTCTGAAAGATTCCAATGGTCAGATAGTTTGTTACAACTGCAAACAGAGTGGTCACTTGTCACGTAATTGTCCTGAGCCCGTAAAATGTCACAAATGTGGTAAAGAAGGGCATAAGGGAAATGATTGTACTGGAACTTCAAAAAAGCCGCCTGAGATGAATTTAGTACAGAATAAAACCAAAGGTAGTATTAGTAAATATGTTAAAACTGTAAAAATTAATAATATTGAAATGCAGGCATTTATTGATACGGGTTGCGCCGAATGCACAATAAAATCAACGGCTGTTTTAATGGGTGATTTTAATGTTGTGAAAGAGCCGATTGTACTGAAAGCGTGGGGATCTTCAGAGTTCAAGAGAACATCTCCAGCTTGGATAAAAGTCTCCATTCAAGTTGATGATGCAGCAGCCGAAGAGGTTGTGTTCAGAGTGGTTCCAGATGATGCACAACCAACTGACATCATAATCGGACGGACTTTCACTGAGTTACCCCATATTATATACATCAAGAAGGATGAAAATTTGGTATTCCTTGATAAACGAATTCCAGAGTTTGAGGATCTTAAGGTTAGTGAGATTTCGAGAGATCAAATAAAGGTTGCTGAGCCAGTTGAGATTTTACCTGGAAGTATGAGTTTCATAACAGTCGACCGAAATGAATCAGAGTTCATGGTACCAATAATGAACATTTCCAAGGAATCCATTACGATTACACCAAACACAGAAATTGAACTGCAGCCAGAATTTTCATTGCCAAGGAAACCCATACGAGGCACTTCAGTATTAACAAGAGAAGAGATAAACATTGGGGAAGGTCAGCCTCAAGAAATTGTTGATGACGTGATAACATTGTTGAATGAGCATCGAGATGTCGTAGCATTGAGTCCAGAAGAGTTGGGATGTACAAGTGAAATTTATATGGAGATTAAGGAGATACCTGAAAGTAAGCCAGTGCGAGCAAAACCGTATGCAGCCAGTGAAAACGAAAAGAAGCATCTACGAGAAATTATATCACAGTGGAGAGAGATTGGTGTTGTCCAAGATACAGATTCAGAGTATGCAAGTCCAGCATTATTAGTCAAGAAAAAGTCGGGAGATTATCGAGCAGTTATCGACTATCGACGGTTGAA
The DNA here is from genome assembly GCA_963942555.1 of Aleiodes leptofemur. Classification (NCBI taxonomy): domain Eukaryota; kingdom Metazoa; phylum Arthropoda; class Insecta; order Hymenoptera; family Braconidae; genus Aleiodes; species Aleiodes leptofemur. The sequence goes on from OZ012619.1 coordinate 14,478,924, forward strand.
TAAACAAACAACGAAAATAAATTTTCCAATGACTGGCATCGATGATCACTTGGGACTCCTTGCAGGATCAAAGTTGTTCATTGTGTTGGACCTGGCACAAGGGTATATTCAAGTGCCTATCCATCCTCGAGACAGACACAAAACTGCATTTATAACGCCTGAAGAAACTGGAGAATTTACTTGTATGATTTTTGGATTGACAAATGCGCCATTTTATTTCACAAAGTTGATGCATAAAGTTTTGGGGCCCTTGAGGAAGGAAGTGATTGCTTTTTATCTCGACGATATTTTTATACCTGGTAAAGAATGGAAAGACTTGAAACCAAAGTTAACTCTAGTCCTAGAAGCACTGAGAGAAGCAAATTTAACTATTAATCTCAAGAAATGTAAATTTTTATACAATCAAGTAGAGTATTTAGGATTCAGGGTATCAGATCAAGGCATAGAGCCTGGAGAGAAGAAAGTGAGTGCAATTGAACAATTTCCACAACCTAAAAATATTCATGAAGTAAGGAGATTTTTGGGAATGGCTGGATTTTTCCGCCGATTTGTCCCCAAGTTTGCTGAAAAGGCTTCGCCGTTATCATCATTATTGAAGGGTAACAAAGAGTTCAAGTGGAATGCTGATCAAGAAGAATCATTCGAGACAATAAAACAATCTCTGACGAGTAAACCCATTCTACAATTATTTGATCCGAGTAAAAAGATTGAGCTCCATACTGACGCGAGTGCCGAGGGCCTTGCAGCAATGCTGTTACAGCCTGGAGAAGATGGTAAACTACGATTGGTCTACGCTATTAGCCGCAAAACCACAGAGCCTGAGAAAATGTATCACTCGAGTAAGCTAGAATTACTAGCCATTGTGTGGGCTACGACGAGGTTGAGAGTGTTCCTGATTAATCACCATTTTACAATAGTGACCGACTGTCAAGCACTCATTTATTTGAATGCTCAGAAGACTAAAAATGCCCAAATCGCGCGCTGGTATAATTTGTTGAGTGAATTCGACCTTGAGATAGTTCATCGTCCTGGATGTCAACTGCAACACGTAGACGCATTGAGCAGAGCTCCAACAGATGAAGCAGAAAATTCAGAAGGTTATCTTGATCGAGTGAGCGTATTTTCAGTGATGAATGAGGAAGACGAAGTACTCATTTACCAGTCAAAAGATGAGAATGTAGCCAGAAAAATCAAATTACTGAGAGAATCAACTGGGAGAAAATTAACAGGGCACGAGAAAAGTGAAGTTACGGATTATGAGCTCAAAGATGGAATTCTATACAAGATAGTAAACGGGAAACTGAAATATGTAGTTCCAAGAACACTACGAAAGGCGATGGTGATTCGTTATCATGATCTCCAAGGACATTTTGGCCTCGATCGTACTCATGCTAAACTGAGTACTTATTATTATTTTCCGAGAATGAGAAACTACATTCGTCAACACATTGGAGCATGTTTGCACTGTCTGATGAGCAAGAGTACAACGGGTAAACCACCTGGGCAACTACATCCTATACCACCAGGAAGCAAACCTTTTGATGTGGTACATGCAGATCACTTGGGACCTTTCATAACTAGCAGCAAAGGTAACACCCATTTGCTAGTGACAATCGACAATTTAACGAAATTTGTGTGGTTGGTGCCAGTGAGAGATACTAAAGCCAAAACAACTGTTCGACATCTTGAGGATTTTGTGATGACATATGGAGCACCAGGTAGATTCATAACCGACAGAGGTACGAGTTTTACTGCAAAATTGTTTGCGGAGTTTTGCCAAAAACATGGCATCACACACAGTTTGACTTCACCACGAAGAGCTCAAGCCAATGGCCAAGTAGAGCGTGTCAACCGAACGCTTCTACCGACTATCTGTGCAACACTGAAGCCTGAGAATGATGGACGTGACTGGGATCGTCATTTAAAGGAGATCGCCAGGGATTTAAATACATCAATTAACAAAACAACAGGGGAGGCACCTTTCGAATTATTAATGGGTTACATTCCAAGATTTGAGGATGGGCCTCTGAGAAAGTTGACTCAATCAGAAGAAATTAATCGATACGAGAATCCAGAAAAACTCAGAGCCAAAGCCATTGAGAAAATTGTGAAAGAACAAGAGGCAGTGAAACAAAGATATGACAGTCGTCATCGTACCAACGTACAATACGAAATTGGAGATGTGGTATTCATGGATACGTTACCACCATCATCAACGGGTCAATCCACCAAACTGTACCCCAAGAGAAGAGGGCCATTAGTTGTCACCAAGGTTTTGACTCATGACACTTACGCCGTGGCTGATTTGAGAGTAGATGAATCAGGAAAACGTTACGCCAGTACAGCCAATGTTGATCAATTGAAATTGTGGAAACCCAATGAAGAAGATTTGGATGAAGATGACTCTGACGAAGATAATGATCACGACGAGAACTTAACAGATCCAGAGATGAACGAAAAACCAGAACGGGACTTGATTGAAAAAGTAATTTCAGAATCAGAGGACATCAGCATAGAGAAGCCGAAAGAAAAGTCTGATAGAACGAGAAAACATGAAATAGTTGACGGGGAATGTCAGAATAAGTCGACAATGGAACAAGAGAAACCTGGAGGAATGGAGCGATCAAGAAGATCATCGAAGAAACCAAAACGTTTTAAAGACTATGAAACGTACTAGCAGATTCGAGGACGAATCGAGAAATCGGATGGCCGAATGATAGAAACAATAATTGGTATGAGTGAGAGAGAGAGAGAGAGTGAAAGAATGTGTGAGAATGTTTTGGAAAAATTGAGAAGGATCTAGATGTAACAAGGATATATAAGAGGGCGTGCGTGCTGAGAAGAGAGAGTAGTAGTTGAGATCTGCTGTTGAGTGCGAACAGAGAGAGTTGAGTTGTATTTCATTTTTAATCTTACTTATTTTTTTATGAATAAACTTTGTTCTTTTCAAATAATTGAGCAAAATTATTCAAACTCCACCTTGACAAGAGTTGTAGAGAGGGATCGAGTAAATCCCTAACAGAATATTTTTTTCTTCTATTATTTAGTTAAAATGCTGTTCTCTTCGCTAATCGTTTTTGAATAATGGGTCAGCCCTGTGGTTTTTTAGTAATTTCGTTATTTCTGTCCGATTTAAGGCGTTTCATCCCCACCACCGGTATTTTCAGTAAATTTGATAATTCATATCTCATAAATGACAAAGACAAAAATTATGAAAAAATTCAGAAATATGTAAAAAAATATCATTATCAAAATCATATCATATCATAAATAAATTTCATATCATATCAAAAATATCAATATGTAAAAAATATCATCTTTCATGTGGCATCAAAAAAATAAGAGGTTTACTGTACTCGAGTTCGTGGGGATATGCTACCTTAAATTAAGTATCTAACATTAATTGTGGATTTTCAGTACGTGTAGAGGAGGAATACTACATTTGCTATTTTCATCACCTGGGATTGGTAAGAAAATTTAATGATATATATTAGAGAAATCAGATCTGATTTTCTTCATAACATATTCATAATTTAAAATGCAGATAAATAAAGATGACGAAATTCTTGTGTTACGTCCTAACGAAATGGCTGAAATTCTCAAAAAACGAGGTGTGTACGATGCAACAGCTTTCGAACTATTTGAAAAGAGGCTAGACTATTGTGCACTATCAGGTAATGTATAAAAATTTTGAAAGTTTTAGCTGAATTTCATTTATCCCAATGATAATTTTTTAATTATATTTGGGTGCAGGTTGGCCGGTGGATTTCACTAAAAGTATATATTGGCGGTTTAGTTCGTGCATGTGGGCCTGGAAAGATACAATAAAGGCAGCCCTGTGTCCTTCCTCAGTCCCCCAGCCGAATCCACAGCAAGCTCAAAGAAACTGAGAACGGAGGGTTCAACGTGTTTTTCACAAATTATCAAGAATTTCTAGTGTCTTTAAGGTACCGGTGAAAGGATGTTTAGATCTGATCAGATCTAAGTAGATCCAATTAGATCTGATTGAATTGAAGAATTTGATATGAGTAGATCTAATTAGATCTAATCAGAACTGATCAAGTCCATTTATATCGGTTCATCAAATCTAATTGAACCTCGTCAGATTTAGTTAGATCTAATCGGATCTAATTATATCTAGTCAGATATATTCAAATCCAGTCCAATTCACATTATTGTTGGAGTTATGGGAAGGGTTTTAAATAAATAGCAGAGTAATTAATGGAAATGAAATTATCTCTTTATTCTTCACACACTGCGTACACTTCAACGGTTCTCTCGCGTCTGACTCTTGGGCCTTCGCCGCAAGCACTAGTGTGTTCTTTGTGACGAAAGAGGGCGCACGGGTCGGCAAAGCCTCTTTACCTCACAATTATGATGCATCATCATGGATATACACAGTTTTTCAACGGAATGTACACAGCGCTTACACAGTTTTTATACGGAATTTACACGGCATAAATCTTGCACAAAAAAACGGTATATATTCCGTGTAAATTGTATAATCAGCCGCATGCAGACCGCACTAAGACTGCACAACTGACCAGCAAGGTGCCAAAGGTGTGGTACTACCTCGAGTACGACACCAGGAAGAATCAACGCGCTAGTAGCTCCAAAGAAAAAAAAAAAAAAGAAAAAAAAACTTTGTAACGTAAATTATTTTTCAAAAAAACTATGTAAATTGATTGTTCTTCAAAAAACTTTAATTACTCGTCATCCTCCTTAACTGAAGAGAGGACATTTTCCTTGCTAATTTTTCATACTTTTTATATATCTAACACCTTTATTAAAAAACTAATGTGAAGAGCCGAAAAGCTATACTTGGAAAATAAATAAATAAAAAAATAAAATATTCCGTGTAAATTTCGGATAAACACGGTTTTTACACTCCAACGGTGTTTACACCGCATTTTCAGAACCGCTAGGGATATCATATATATTTTTTTTTTTCACAAAAGTCAGAAATTCTTGATAATTTTCAAATAAAATCGTGGAAATAATGAAAATGATAAAACAATATCACGAAACATGTAAATGTCCTCGATAATAAATAATTTCAAGGATAAAATTGTTTTTTTCTTTTTGAGGATGATTAGAAGGTACAATCGGAAGAAAAAAAAAGTTAAAATTCTGTATAAAATCGTTAATAAAATTTCCCAGGAAAAAATGTTCAGATCTGATCAGATCAAATTAGATCTAATCAGATCTAATTAGATCTGATCAGATCTGAGAATTGGCACGCTCTGATCAGATCAAATTAGATCTGAGTTCTTTAGACCTGATCAGATCTAATTAGATCCGAGTTTCTCAGATCTGATCAGGTCTAATTAGATCTGATCAGAGCCAACTAGATCTGATCAGATCTAATTAGATCTGATCAGATCCAACTAAATCTGATCAGATCTAATTAGATCCGATCAGATCCAACTAGATCTGATCAGATCCAACTAGATCTGATCAGATCTAATGAGCCAATATGAATGAACTCAATCAGATCCAGTTAGATCTGATCAGATCTAGTTAGATCTGATCAGATCTAGTTAGATCTGATCAGATCTAGTTAGATCTGACCATATCTAGTTGGATCTAATCGGATTTAGTTAGATCTGAACAGATCCGATCAGACTTAGATCTAATTGGATCTTATCAGATCTAATTAGATCTGATCAGATCTATTCATGTTAAAAATTTCCATTTTGTCAGATCTAATTAGATCTAATTAGATCTGATCAGATCTAATTTGATCTGATCAGATCTGAATATTTTTCTCCCGGGTTTATACAAGATGAAATTGTCAAATCCGATTCAGTGAATCTGTAAAGAATGTAATGAGTAATAAAATTACTCCCTCAAATATCATTATTCTATCGCCACTTTTTCTATAGAAAAAAAAATAGTCAAAAAACACGTTTTTTTAGACTTTTACAGTGGTTTCTCAATTTTGAAAAATTTATTTTAAAAACACTATTATCCGTCAAACGTTAATAATCATCTGTCAATCACCGTCAATCGTCCATCAAATGATTGCAATTAAAAAAATTCAAAATATCCATACATGGGGGGTCAATTCTTTACGGAGCTGGTGAGCAGTATCTAATTGGCCTTTATTTTTTTTTTTAAATTTTGAATTATTTATAATCGCACTTATTAAAACGTTTGTATTTCGTTCACGAGTGATTGTAGTGCTGTTAAAATCGTTCAAGAATTAATTGGTTAATTGTAATTAATTTTAATTATTAAATACATTTTTTTAAGAATTTTATTCAAATTTATAAAATTTTAAAAAATGATAAAAATAGGGGAATTATGGTTTTTTAGGAATATCTCGGAAACTAAGCGAGATAGAGCGAAATTTGAAGAGACCTTTTTTGTAGAGAATTTCAAAAGCTACAAAAAACGTTTTTATAAGGATGCTCTATCTCGCTTAGTTTCCGAGTGCTAATTAGATACTGCTGAGCTGGTGTGTTGCCCCTCAAGGAAGTGCTGCTCCCTACCGCGCGAAATTTGAATTAATCATCGTGTGGTCCCAGCTGACACCTTGAAGACGTCCTTTTTTTTGGTGTCCAGAGTTGAGAAATTAAAATTTTTAATTGCAAGTTTTTTTAATTTTGAAAATTTTTTCATTGGATTTTCCCACTTTTTTTCTCGGTTATTATTTTGACGTGAAATTAAACTTGTGAAATAATAAGATTTATACTTTGTAAAAAAAAAGAAAAATACCAAATGATTTCGTTGCAGTCGCATAATCAGGTGAGTGATGCAAGATTCATTGTTAATGTATATTTATATATAATAATGATTTTTTTTCTATTTCGTCATTAATTTATTTTTATTTGTTTATTCATTTTGATAGAATCGCAATTTTATTATTTTTATTTTTAACAATTTGAGGGGAAATGAGGAGAGTTTTACTTTGGAAAAAATCGAACATAACCAAAAATTTTTTTTTTTCATTTTTTGATTAAAAAATTTGAGAATTTTCGCGAATTTTTTGGAATTTTTTTGTGTTTCATCATTTTTTTTCGTTCTCTTCACAGGAAATTTAGGTGAATTGGGAATTTTGAGCTCCTGCAGATGATTTTCCATGAATTGCACGATTTTTTAATGCAAAAATTCATTTAATTTACTTTTTTTTTGCGTTAAAAATACAAATAAATCAAAAATTATTTTATTCAATCAGTTATTTAAAGAGCATTCGAAAACTAAGCGAGATAGAGCATTTCCATAGAAACGTTTTTTGTAGCTCTTGAAATTCTCTACAAAAAAGGTCTCTTCAAATTTCGCTCTATCTCTCTTACTTTCCGAGATATCTTCAAAAAACTACAATTTCCCTACTTTCGTCATTTTCCTTGAGAATTTAAATAAATTTTAATTTATTAAAAAAAAAACATATTCTATAAAAAAATTTGCTGATCTTTAACCTCGTGCAGATGATTTTCCATTATTCCCCCCCTTTTTTAATGCAAAAATTAATTTAATTCCCTTTTTTTTTGCATTAAAGATAGAAACAAATCAAAAATATTTTTACTCAATCAGTTATCAAAGAAGCACTCGGAAACTAAGCGAGATAGAGAATTTTCATACAAACGTTTTTTATAGCTCTTGAAATTCTCTACAAAAAAGGTCTCCTCAAATTTCGCTCTATCTCGCTTAGTTTCCAAGATATCTTCAAAAAACCACCATTTTCCTATTATCATCATTTTTGAAATTTTTTAAATTTGAATAAAATTCTGTAAAAAATGTATTTTTATCATTAAAATTAATTGCGATTTCAGGTGCTGTACCACCTGACCCAGTTGACATCGGCCTTCACCCCAAGAACCTCGTACTCAACTCGACTAAAGGTCCAGAAGAAGCAAGAGCCCCAAAAAAATGAAATTCTCTGTGAAGAAAGTCTCTGCGAGACTTTAAAAAATTGCACAGAATTGCAATTAGAAAATTTGAATATACGTGCAATAAATGAGGCAACAAAATTACTGAAAAACGATATTGATAAGATTTTAAATAGAAAAAATCATTCGAAGAGAGCAGATGATTCGGTAAGAATTAGGAATCAATTAAGAATCCATGGTTTTCTTTTTAATGATTTTAATTTGAGAGAATCTCGAATTTTTTCTCAAATTTAAAAAAAAAAATTCAGATTTTACAAAAAAAAATTCAAATTTTCAAAAAAAAATTAAAAAATTTTCAAGAAAAAATGTCAAATTTTTAAAAATTTGGAAAAAAAATCTGAAAAATCTGAAATATTAAAATAAAACTGATTTTTTCTTTTTTTTCAGAATGGCTGGAGGACTTCCTATGTTTCAGGAGCATCATTTAATGATAATAAAAGAGGATTATCGTGCAATTTTGATAAATTTGATGGTAACAAGCTATTATTGACAGTACCAATCGCACATGATATATTGTTACGTGGATTTAAGACAAATAGAAATGTTAAAGCTGAAATTGAAAGAAATCCATCGTTAATTGGAAGATTTAGAACATGGATAGGTCTTTCCAAACCTGGGGTACGAATTTCCTTTTTTAAAATTATTTTATAAATTTAATTCTTTAGAAAAATGATAATTAAATCGATATTGATCATTATAATACTGAAAAAATAATTTTTTTTGATTTTTTTGAATGGGGGAAGGTGGGGTAAAATGGACACGTGTTAATTTTGGTATCATATACTATGAAAATTACTCGAAATCGATGAAAATATTGGAGATAGATTTTTTCTGATGATTCCATTGAAAAGCTGAGGAAATTTCCCATGAAAATCATATGTCAGAAGTTATTTTTTTGAATTTTTCAAAAATTCCATTTTTTTGCTCAAGATTTTAAGGTGAAATTCTTCTGTTTTTGGAAAATTTCAGGTTTTCGGGAATATCTCTGGTTCTATTGGTCGCAGCGACCTGGGGTTGATCTTAAATGGAAGGTGAGCTCATTTCCCATCGATTTATGTGGTTTAAAAAAAAATTATCAATTTTTCAAGTACTTTTGGGGCAAAAATTGATTTTCAGAAAATGGCCTATAAGTATTTGAAAAATTGATAAAAAAAAATTTGAACCACATGAATCGATGGGAAATGAGCTCACCTTTCATTTGAGATGAACCCCAGGTCGCTACGACCAACAGAACCGGAGATATTGTCGAAAAAGTAAATTTTTTCGATTTTCAAAAGGAAAACCCCTTCAAAACTTGGCCAAAAACGTAAAATTTTCGAAGAATTGAAAAAAATCAATTTTTACACATGTTTTCCACCCAAAATTTTCTCAGCTTTCCAATGGAATCATCAGAAAATCTCTATCTCGAACCGCTCAATCAAAATCTCCATTTTACCCCATCTCCCCCTAAAAAATCATTTTTAAAAAATAAAAAAAAATTAACACTTGTAATTTTTTTAATTTTTCAAATGCAACTATTTTTACTTTTTTTAAAATCAATTTATAAAAAAATAATTTTCTCTAAATTGCAATATTTGCAGGAAGGAAAGCCAAAAGCAGCAGTCGAAGGTACAGATCTCGAGACATTAAAAAATATTCTCAATGACATTGATTTAACAGCAGACGAACAGAAACGTGTTAAAGTAGCATTTGCCGAGGGTTACGTTGCTGGTAACGATAGAAAATCACCAGATCGTAAATTTAAATGGCTAAGGACAATTCAACAGGTTGTTATGACAGCTGTAGCACTGTTGATCCTCGGTTCAATCATGGGTATGTATAAATGTTAGTATCAAAGGCATTAACTATTTTTTTTGGTTTTAAATCCTTCTGGTTCATCCGGTAAACTTCAAAATTTCTTCTCAAAAAATAGCAAAAAAATCAATAATCAATAATTATTTTTTAAAAAAGCAGAAATCTCACAATTTTTTTAATTTTTTCATTTTAACAAATAAATTATTTGAAAAAAAAGTAATTAAAAAATTAGACAAGTAGAAAATTTTTGAAAAATTGCAAAAGACAAATTTTTTTAATATTTAAAAAAAAAATCACATGTGTGCTCATTTTTAAAATGACACAATAAATTCAAAAAAAAAAAAAAAAGTATTAAAAAAATTTACACTTATAATTTTTTAAATTTTCCATCCGCGCGTATTTTTTTTTCATTTTTTTTCAAATACTATAATTTTAAAAAAATTAAAAATAAAAAAAATTGACAGATATCTGCTATATTTATCATTAAAAAAATCTGTATGAACCAGTCTAACATTCCCATCACGTTATATTTTGTTTTTTCACCCCCATCGACCCCCCGCACATCCCCTAAACCCCAATTAACCCTTTTTTTGTCCCCAGCAAGTACAAACGGCAGTGTCTTCCGGATAACCCTCGGCAACCACTCAGCAGTGAACCCCGAGGAGATAAACGTGACTTTTGCTGACGTAAAAGGCGTAGCAGAAGCGAAACAAGAGCTCGAGGACATCGTCGAGTTCCTGAAGAACCCGGAAAAGTTCTCGACCCTGGGGGGTCGTTTGCCGAAAGGAGTTCTCCTCGTTGGTCCTCCAGGAACCGGAAAAACCCTTCTAGCACGTGCAGTTGCCGGAGAAGCACGTGTTCCCTTTTTCCACGCTGCAGGCTCCGAATTTGACGAAATTCTCGTGGGTCAAGGTGCGCGTCGAGTTCGTGACCTTTTCAAAGCGGCGAAAGAACGCGCACCTTGCGTCGTTTTTATCGACGAGATCGACTCCGTTGGGGGGAAGAGAACGAGCTCCGTCATTCATCCCTACGCCAATCAGACGATCAATCAGCTTCTCTCGGAGATGGACGGATTTCATCCGAACGAAGGGGTCATTGTTCTAGGAGCGACAAATAGGAAGGACGATCTGGACAAAGCGCTGCTGCGGCCAGGACGATTTGACGTCGAGGTTTTCGTTCATAGGCCTGATATGAAGGGCAGGAAGGAGATCCTGGAGCTTTATCTGTCGAAGGTCCTTGCGAAATCCGTGGATGTTGATAGGCTCGCGAGACTCACGATTGGGTTGACTGGGGCGGATATTGAGACGATGGTCAATCAGGCCGCTTTGAGAGCCGCGGTGGAGGGCGCGGAGTTCGTGACGATGGAGCACATCCAAAAGGCCATGGAAAAGGTCTCACATTTTAATTGATTCAAATTTTATTCAATAATTTACTCTTTTTCGGTGATTTATAAATCATGAAATTGAGGATAATTGGGAGGTACAATCGGGAACAAAGTTAAATTTTTGTATAAAATCGTTGATAACAATTTATAGGGGAAGGTGGGGTGAAATGGACACTCCAATTGAACGGTTTGAGATAGAAATTTTTTGATGATTCTATTGAAAAGATGAAATTTTAGGAGGAAAACATGTGTCAAAATTTTTTTTTTCAATTTTTGGAAAAATTTACTTTTTTGGCCAAGTTTTGAAGGGGTTTTTCTTTTGAAAATCGAAAAAATTCAATTTTTTCGGCGATATCTTCGGTTTTGTTGGTTGCAGCAACCTGGGGTTGATCTCAAATGAAAGGTGAGCTCATTTCTCATCGATTTGTGTGGTTCAAATTTTTTTAAAATCAATTTTTCAAATATTTATAGGTCATTTTCTGAAAAATCAGTTTTTGCTCTATAAGTACTTGAAAAATTGATATTTTTCTTTTTAAATCCCATAAATCGATGGGGAATGAGTTCATTTTTCATTTAAAATCGATCCCAGGTCGCTACGATCAATAGAACCCGAGATATTCTCCAAAAACCTGAGATTTTTAAAAAACAAAGGATTTTTACCTTCAAATCTTGCGCAAAAAATGAAATTTTGGAAAAATTCCAAAAAATAACTGCTGACATACGATTTTTATGGGGAATTTTCTTCATCTTTCTCATGAAATCATCAGAAGAAATCTATCTCCAATATTTCCATCAATTTTGAGTAATTTTTATAGCATAAAATATCAAAATCAACTGGTATCCGTTTTAGCCCTTGTGTCCATTTTACCCCACCTTCCCCAACAGGATGAAATTCTCAAATCTGATTCAGTGAATCTGTAAAGAATCTAACGAGTAATAAAATAAGCCGAAAAATCAAAAAATTAATTGAGAATTAAAAAATTTTCATTATTTTTTTGCATTTTTTCAAATTTTTCAAGATTCAAAGAAATGTAAAAAATAATGAAAATTCTTCAATTTTCAATTAATTTTTTGTTTCTACGGCTTATCTTATTCCTCATTACATTATTTACAGATTCACTGAATCAAATTTGAGAATTTCATCTTATATAAATTGTTATTAACGATTTTATACAGAAAATTTAACTTTTTTTCCAATTGTACCTTCCAATCATCCTTAATTGAGCGCGAAATTCAAATATTTTCTTTTTCTTTATTAATTTTATCTTGAAAAAAAAAAATTTTAATAAAAATAATTAAATAATTTAAATAAAAAAAGAATAAAAAAATAAAAACTTCATCTTATTTACAGGTTGTGCTGGGGCCGGAGCTTAAGGGCATGATGCCGGACGCTGAGGAAAACGCGATAACCGCTTATCACGAGGCCGGACACGCGCTTGTCGCGTTTTACACGAAAGACGCGATGCCACTGTCAAAGGTCACGATTATTCCGCGGGCTGGAAGCCTCGGACACACGAGTTTCGTGCCATTAAAGGACGTTTATCACAAGACGAAGAGTCAATTGCTCGCGGCTATGGATTCGGCTTTTGGGGGAAGAGTCGCGGAAGAGCTGATTTTTGGAGCGGAAAAGGTGACGACAGGGTCAGCTTCTGATCTGCAGAGAGCGAGCGAAATTGCTACGAGCATGGTTAAAAATTTTGGGATGAGCGAAAAGGCAGGTTTCAGATCGCAGTATGAAGAGAATCCGGATTACAGCCAGAGCAGCACGGAGGTCATTGATGGGGAGGTCAAGAGGCTACTTCAGGTGATTTTTTAGTTTTTTTTTGGATTTTTTGCTTCGAATGGAAGCTATGTAATCATCAGTTAATTTTTTTTTTTAATTTTAAAAAGAATTTTTTAATTTTAAAAAGAATTTTTTAATTTTAAAAACAATTTTTTAATTTTAAAAAGAATTTTTTAATTGTAAAAAGAATTTGTTAATTTTAAAAAGAATTTTCTAAAATATAAAAAAAATTTTAATAGAAGATACTTGAAATAATCTAAATAGAGAGAAAATGATATTTTTGGATCCTTTATAAAAAATTCAATTTGAAAAAATCGATTTTACTCCAAAATTACTCATTTTGAGAGGAATCGTTGGATATCTCGGGAAATGAGGGAGATCAAGAGATTTTTATTAAAATCTTTTTTATAGATAATTTTAAGATCTTTGCTAAAATTTTTATAAAAAGTAGAAAACTTAAGTTTACTCCAAAATGTGAAATTTGGGGATCTTGGAAACTAAGCGAGATAGAGCTTTTTTCATGGAAAGTTTTTTGTAGGTCTTGAAATTCTCTACAAAAAAAGTATCTACGATAATTTCTCTATCTCGCTTAATTTCCGAGATATTTTAAAAAATAGGGATGAACTTTTTGGATTTTTTTTAAATATTTCAAAAATAATTTCGAAAATTCGAAAAAATCCCAAATATTGGAATACAATCAATTTTTAAGGAAATAAATTGGCAAAGAAATGTTGCGAGAGTTTTATTTGAGGAAATATCTTAAAAAAATAAAAATCAATCGAAATATCTCGAAAAATGCTAGAAAATGTCAAATAGTAAAATAAAATTTCGAAAAAAAAAACAATCGAAATATTTCGAAAAATGCTGGAAAATCTCAAATAGTAAAATAAAATTTCGAAAAAAGAAACAATCGAAATATTTCGAAAAATGCTGGAAAATCTCAAATAGTAAAATAAAATTTCGAAAAAAGAAACACAATCGAAATATTTCGAAAAATACTGGAAAATCTCAAATAGTAAAATAAAATTTCGAAAAAAAAACACAATCGAAAAATTTAGAAAAATTCTGGAAAATCTCAAATAGTAAAATAGAATTTCAAAAAAAAAACAATTGAAATATTTCGAAAAATGCTGGAAAATCTCGAAAAAAGAAAAAAAACAATCGAATTATTTCGAAAAATGTTAGAAAATCTCAAATAGTAAAATAAAATTTCGAAAAAAAAACCCCAATCGAAAAATTTCGAAAACCTCTGAAAATTTTCAAATACTAAAATATAGCAATTTTTTTTTATATCGAAACCTCATTTTCCTTTTATTAATGTTTTTCTTAATTTTTTTGACTTCAGGAATCCTATGACAGAGCCAAGAACATCCTAAAAACCCACGCAAAAGAGCACAAATTACTCGCAGAAGCACTAATCAAGTACGAGACCCTAGATGTCGAGGATATTAAAGCTGTTATTAATGGTAGAACTCCAACAATTGAAGTCCCAAATGAAAAACGTACGTCAAATATCATTGATGTACCCGGAAATGTCATGTAACATCAGAATAATTTAATTTGAGACTGAGTGGACTAATGAAATATTCTGAAACAAGTAATTCTGTTTTTTCTTTAGCTGAAATTAACAATTTAACATCTTCGATGGAAATATTCATTGAAAAAGAGAAAATAAAAATATTGACAATTTCCGATTAAAAATTGGAAATTTTTTTCGAGAAAATAAAAAAAAATTGCAAAAAATTCTTTAAATAATTACGTCGTAATTAGTAAAAAATGTAATATTTCTTGGAAATTATCACGTGATGGAGTATATAAAGAGTGGAGATTTTGTACAGTAAACATAATGAATAAATATTTAAACAAATTATAAAATAATCCAATAAATAAAATAAATCTGTTTCAATTTCTGTTTTTTCTCTGCTTTTTTTTTTTGGTGAAGAAAATTTAATTAAAAATATCTTATTAGGCCATACACAATTGTTAACTGTTTTATTTTCATTTTTTAATTATTAATAATTATAAATTATACAAAATTATATATATTTTTTTATTATTTATATACTTTTATGCTTTTAGATTTCCTACCTAACATTTTTTTTATTCTTTTTATATCAATTTTCTTCGTTTCCTTCTTTTTATTATTTTTTTTCGTTTATTGTTGATTTTTATTTTTTTTTCATCAAATTTTTAAACAAAGTGTCAATACAAATTCAGCAACACTTGGTGCACTTATTTAATTAAAATTGTATTTGAGTGACCAAAAAAAAATCATTAATTTTTTTTTTTTCGATAATAAAAAAATTCACTTTCGAAGGAAATTTCGAAGATTTTAAAAGAAAAAAAAATACTTTTTTCACTCAAATACTGAATATACCATGAATTACATCCAAAAGCATTTTTCTCAACAATTACATAATTTGAAAAAAATTAATTAATTAATTTGCAGAATTATGCAAATTGTTTTATCCAATTAATTTTTTTTTAATTTGAAAAAAAAAATTTTTTAGTCAAATTTTTCTTTTTTTAATTGGTAAATTAATGGGTGAAAAATAGAGAGAAAAGGTACATATCACAGTCTACTAAAAACCTAATTAAAGAATGAAAAAAAAATAAAAAAAAAAATTAATTACTAATTAGTGTATTGCAGGACAAGAAACAACAAAAAAAAATATGAAAAAATTGCGAAAAAAAAAATAATTCAATTTTCATTTTTAATATTTAAAATGTATTTTTTTTTTAAACATAAAAAAAAGCATCGCCCTTCATCATTCGCATACAAATTAATTATTTATACAATTAACAAAAATCTACAAATATACAAATATCGGGATTCGACATAGACTTAAAAAATTGTAATTAATTCGTTTTTTTTTCCTGCTTTTTCTTTTTAAATATTCATATATATATTTTTTTAAATGATTAATCGATTTTTTTCTTCGTTTATATCTGTGATTAATAATTTTTTTTTTCTATTGCATGCAACACAATTTTTTTTTCATGAAAAATCCTCGATCGAAATTAATCTCAAATTTTTCCATCAAATTTCATTAATTTATTAATTATTATAATTAATTTTACATAAATTTTAATTTTTTTATTTTATGTTAAAACGAAAAAATCGAAATTTTTCTTTCATTTTCTCGTGTAAAAAATTTAAAAAGTTTAAGCTCGCTTCGTTAATTCGTCTGATTAATTATTATTTTTTATTTTTGATGAAAAAATTGAGGAAAAATCGATCTACGATTCGATTATTCATCGAGATATGCATTTCTATCTACTGGACACACTTTCGTTTACAATATTATGTTTATTTTTCGTTTATAGGTAGGAGAAGGTGGGGTAAAATGGATATTTCAATTGAACGGTTGGAGATAGAAATTTTCTGATGATTCCATTGGAAAGCTGAGAAAATTTTGGGTGGAAAACATGTGTAAAAATTGATTTTTTTCAATTTTTCGAAAATTTAACGTTTTTCGCCGAGTTTTGAAGGGGTTTTCCTTTCGAAAATCGAAAAAATTCACTTTTTCGACGATATCTCCGGTTCTGTTGGTCGTAGCGATCTGGGGTTGATCTCAAATGAAAGGTGAGCTCATTTCTCGTCGATTCATGTGGTTCAAATTTTTTTTTTATCAATTTTTCAAATACTTATAGGCCATTTTCTGAAAATCAATTTTTGCCCCAAAAGTACTTGAAAAATTGATAATTTTTTTTTTAAACCACATAAATCGATGGGAAATGAGCTCACCTTTCATTTAAGATCAACCCCAGGTCGCTGCGACCAATAGAACCAGAGATATTCCCGAAAACCTGAAATTTTTCAAAAACAGAAGAATTTCACCTTAAAATCTTGGGCTAAAAAATGGAATTTTTGAAAAATTCAAAAAAATAACTTCTGACATATGATTTTCATGGGAAATTTCCTCAGCTTTTCAATGGAATCATCAGAAAAAATCTATCTACAATATTTTCATCGATTTCGAGTAATTTTCATAGTATAAGATACGAAAACTAACACGTGTCCATTTTACCCCATCTTCTCCTAATTAAAATTTTTTTAACTATTTTTTTTAAGACGAATCCCGATTATATGATTACAATTAGAGATATCTAGTACGTTTGTGCGTGTAACTGTAAGTAAATTCATTTTTTTTCGTTATTCTCACGTTTTTTTTTCTTTTTTTTCTGTAAAATGAGGAAATTTCGATTTTCTCGAGGCTTTTTAAAGATATCTCAGAAAATAAGCGAGATGAGGAAATTTTTGAAGAAACCTTTTTTGTAGAGAATTTTAAGAGCTACAAAAAACGTTTTTATAGTAATACTCTATCTCGCTTACTTTCCGTGATATTCTAAAACAACTGGGAAAAAACTCATTCCTCATTCAATCGAAGTTAAATAAAACAATTTTCTTTGATCAACTGAATACAATTTTTTTTTTTTTTCGTTAAAAATTCTTAAACGTCAACATTTATCATAACTCCAATTATTTGAGCCCAATTAGCAGTACAACGTTGATAAAAACATTTTTTTTCATTATTCGTCATAATTTCAATGATAAAAATCAACTTTTACTTGAAAAAAAATCTAAAGAATTTACTTCTTTCGTTAATTTACAAAAATTAAATTTTTTTATTAATCCAATAAATTTTTTCTATTTTCTCTCGAAACATAGAAATTCGAAAAAATCTAAAATTTTCGAGAAAAAAAATATTTTCGTTTCAATTATTCGAAAATAATTGATAATTTACCAAAAAAAACACTAAATTTTCACAATTTAATAATAAATTTCGAATTGCACAGAAATAAAATTTTTAAAAAATTAGAAAAAAAACATGAAATTCTCTCATTTCTCACTCTCTCACTTAATTCTTAATCTATAAAATTAATTTGTACAAAAGAACCTAATTAATTGATTAATTACGACGAAATGCCCCTGTCTCACACGCAGTCATTAAAAAAAACAATTGATTAATTAATTATTAATAATCTCGAGGTCCTAAGCTGGTCCATTATTGATAATTCCAAAAATCTGAATTTTTCCATAATTTTTTCGACGAAATCTTCAAAAAAAAAAAATTAAAAAAACTTTCCAGAAATTTTTTTTTACATTTTTTTAATATTTTTTTTTGGACCAAAATACTTATTTTTTTCATTCACTTTACAACGAAGTGAACACGTTATTTATTTAATAGAAATTTGCCACATTAATGCCGGGACTGCCTTTCCCCCCCCCCCCCCCCTTTTTTTCTCTAGAAATCAATTAATCATAAAAAAATCGAATGATTTTTTTTTTTACTCATTATTGGCAGTGTTGTCATGTTATTAATTTTAATTATTTATTAAAAAATTTCAGTGAAATAAACCCGACGTGGCATTTTTGCACAGCAGATTAACGAGAAACTATCACATTTCTCATTATTATTAATTTTTTTTTTACAGTGAAACGTTCATTTTCACAGCCTGCCTTTTTTTTTCTAAATTAATTCAAAAAAAATTCAATTTTATTTGAATTTTTTTCACGAGTTGGAGAAGAAAACACTTCGGCACGCAAAAACCATTGGTTTTAGCTAAATTTACCAAGATACCTTTTTTGAAGACAATTGAATTCCCTACAAAAAAGGTATCTTCATAAATCCCCCTAAAACCCCCTGCCTCAAAGATAATCACCATTGAAAATTATCGAAAAAAATCCCCCAAAAAATTTCGATTTTTTTTTTCGAAATAATTTTTCGAAAAAAAATTTCGAAAAAAATTTTCGAAATAATTTTCGAAAAATCGAAATTTTTTGTTGAATCTCCAATAATTTCCCTACCCCCCCCCTCCCCTCCCCTACCTCCCCCCCATCTCCAACCCTGGCTGCATCCCCCCCGCCTCCTCCAATCAACGATTTCCATCAGAAACCTCATTGAACAATGGTCCCAGTGAATCAACATCCTGAAATCCCCCCTCAAAGTTCCCAAGTGGATCCATCTCCTCCTCCGCCTCGTGTTCCAAGAAATTCGTCTCCAACAGTTCGCTCACCCCCCTCCCACTAGCGCCCCCTTCGCCCCTCAAATTGAGCGAATTTAGGGTGGGACTGGAGAGCATAGGTTCATTGCTCTCCCGATAAACCTGCGGAGTCGCCGAAAAGGGTCGAACATCATCCCCGAACCCGGAAAACCCAACGCCAATACCTGCAGGTAAAGGCGTATTTGGGTAGCTCCTGCTCTGCATGATCCTCTGAATGTCCTGATCCCCTACAGCATCCAGCACATTAACGGGATCGACCATCCCCCCCTCCCCCCCAAGGATCATCCCATTGCTAATGATCCCGTCCCCATCAATAATATTCAGTTTCCCATCATCTTCGTCCAAAAAATTGAGGATCTTATTGATATTTTCGTTGGAAATGACCTTGTCCTCCATCAGGAACCCCTGTTCCTCGACGTCCCCGATAAAATTAGCGTCGACCTCGTCAAGCAAACATGTGGAACCGAAATCGTTGAATTCGCTTGGAACAGGTGTGGGTGCGACTGATGACCCCGACCCCTGATTGACCCCATAAAGTCCCTGATAAGGCGTCGACGTCGACGATATAGGTGACATCAACGTTGGATTGACCATCCGATGAAGTGGAACCGACTGCGACCTGTTGAAGTTCCCGATTTGACCCTTGACCCCGTTAAAATAATCCGAAATCTCTTGATCGTCAGGTCTCGAACGTTTCGTGTTCTTGATCTCCTGAAGGTTCTCCTGACTCGGATAATTAATGAGCAGCTGTTTCTGTTGAAGGTCGTTCGTCAGGAACAGGTTCTTGCCAAGTTCCGTGTTCTTACAGGTTGCTGACGTTGGAACGACGAAAGTGGAATCGTCGTTCCGGGACAAATACCCCGCGGAACACGAAACGGAACGTGAGAACTGCTTTTTTCCTGTTCCATTAGCGGTTCTGGAGGCACGGAACGGTCCCATTGTGCTTCGGGAACGTGGAACCGGCGTGTTCCGGGGACTGACGAACGGCGACGCATTCGCAGAACTCGGTTTTGACGCGGAACGGTTGTTAATCGGGGAATGAGGCCCCGGGGAAATAGGCGTGAAGTTAAAAATACGTCGACGTGTGTTCGGGCTCTGTGGAACTGTCGTCAACGTCATTGCGACGTTGACGTTTCCGTCTTGATGGTGTTCAATGACGTTCGTCTCAAAACTGACGCGTCTTCTCGACTGGTTCGGGTTCGTTCCCAACAAAGGCAGAACCGATTTGTCGTCTTGCGCAGGCGTCAACGGTTCCGTCGACGTTCCAGGAACCGAGTTCTTCAGGTTCTGCTGCAAAATCAGGCGCAATTGCGAAACCTTGTCTGATCTTGAAACAGACAGTTCGGGTATAGGTTCCGCATCGGAACTCGAGGAACTCGACTGTTGAAAATACTGAAGTAGTTCCTCTTCAGGTTCCTGAGAATTGTTCCCACCATTAAGGTAATCGTCAAGTGCGTCAGGATCAATTGTACAGAGTTTTGAGTTCTTGTCGAGAAAATTATTGTCCAAAATAGACGTAGAAATCTCGTCTTTTATTAGAACCTGAACCTGATTTTCACTGCCATTAATTTTTTTATCAATTTTTTGAAGTTTAGATTTCAAAATATTTGGCGGTAAAATTGTTATTTTTTGTTTTCCCGCCTTTTTCGGGGATTTTTCAAATTCTTCGATGATTTTTTGCTGTTTTTCTGGACTTGGACCTTTTGGCAATTGACTTTCCTCAATACTTGGACGTTTACGTGAGGTTTTTGATGGTTGTTTTGGTTCTGGTGATGATTTATTATTTTTTATTAATAATTTATCATCGTTAATTGAATTTTTATTATCACAGTTTTGCTGTTGTTGTGAAACTGCATTTTGTTGACTTATACGTGGCAGTTTTTTTGAACGTTGCGAGGTAACAGGCGGTTGATTATTTATTTTTGGAGTTGTTGTTATTGTTGGTGAAATGGATTTTTGAGATTTTTTGGATTTTTGAATTGGTGAATGCTTTGTACTACCTTGATCGAGCTTTTCTTTTGACTGGTGCTTTGAATCTCTTGTGTTTTCACGTTGTTGCAACTTTTTTTGAAGCTGCAACTGTGCCTCACGTAGTTTACCGGGTTTTCCAGCTACTGGAGTCACTGATAAACTCGGTGGAGTTTCTGGAACTGGAAAAAAATTAAATAAATTAGTAAATATTGATGAAATGGACAAATCGCAATTTTTAGGCAAATATCATGGAAAACTCTTGAAATTAATAGAAATATTGGCGGTAGATTGTTTTTGATGATTTCATTGGAAAGCTGAGGAAATTTTAGGCGGGAAACAAGCGCCGGAATTAATTTTTTTTGAATTTTCGGCGATTTTGACTTTTTTGAGCATTTTAGAAGAGTAAAACCCTTCTTTTTTTGAAAATTTTCAGTTTTTTGAGAATATCTTCGGTTCTATTTGTCATAGCGTAAAAATTCCGATGGGAGGTGAAAGGTGAGACCATTTGCCATCGATTCATAGGGTTTTCAATTTAAAAATATCGATTTTTAAGGTATTTATGGACATTTTTGTGGAACAGTTTTGTGAAACAGTTTTTGGCCTATAATTATCCCAAAAATTGATATTTTTGAATTCAAAACCCCATAAATCGATGGGAAATGAGCTCACCTTTCATTTGAGACCAACCCCGAATTGCTACGACCAATAGAACCAGAGATATTTGCAAAAAACTGAAAATTTTCAATAAAGGAAAGACTTCTACCCCTCAAAAATGCCAAAAAATGTCGAATTTTCAAAAAAAATCGAAAAAAATACATCTGATACCTATTTTCCAGCTAAAATTTCCTCAGCTTTTCGATAGAATCATCAAAAAAAATCCATCTCTAACCGTTTCATTACAGTTCGTCCATTTTGCCCCACTCTTCCCTATTTTTTGAGTACTGACGGAAAATAAATAGTCGTCTTAGTAACAAAAAGGCGTAAGTGCTGTGTATAAGCATAGCACTTACGCTCTTTTTTATTTTAAAACGACGAAATGATTGAATTGAGGATGATTGGGTGGTACACAATCGAAAAACAATGTTGCTGAAGCTAGCCGTGAAAATATTCGTTGAATTTTTGCACGTTTTGGGACTCATGTCAATGATGAGACCCACAGGATTTACTCATTTTCACTGATTTAAGGGTATTTCTCGTAATAAAAACCGTTCATCTCCGTTTTTTATTCGAAGAGATTTTATAAAATAGGAAAAACAAGATTGGCTGACAAAAAAATCGATGTTTTTATGTATCTTAGATTAACGTACTGGAGAGACTGTGAAGGATTAATTTTATAAGTTCGTTCCTATGGCGAATTGAGAGACGATTTTTTTTGTAGTGCAAGAGGATGATATTGGGAAGCTCTTAGAACCGGAAATTTGAGGGACTTCTTATTTGGAGGGAAGATGGAATTTTTTTAAGCTTGAAATTTCTCATTTTTTGCATATTTTTTTTTATAAGTCCGGCCCTATGGCGAATTGAGAGACAATCCTTTTTGAGGTGAAGGGCAAAAGTGTTTGGAAGCCCTCAGAACTGGAAATTTGAGGGACGTCATATTTGGAGGGAAGATGGAATTTTTTTAACTGCTCGCTTCAGCGACATGAAAAAAAAATTAAATTTTTGTATAAAATCGTTAATAACAATTTATACAAGATGAAATCCTCAAATCTGATTCAGTGAATCTGTGAATAATGTAATGAGGAATAAAACAAGCCTTAAGAACAACAAATTAATTGAAAAATGAAAAATTTTCATTATTTTTTACATTTTTTCAAACTTTCCAAGATTCAAAGAAATGTAAAAAATAATGAAAATTCTTCAATTTTCAATTAATTTTTTGTTTCTAAGGCTTATTCTATTATTCATTATATTCTTCACAGATTCACTGAATCGCATTCGAGAATTTCATCTTGTATAAATTGTTATTAACGATTTTATACAAAAATTCAACTTTTTTCCCCCATTGTACCTCCCAATCATCCTTAAAATAATAATAATATTGATTAATTAATGAAATTCAGTTTCTTTCGTTGATAACTCGAAAACCATTGAAAATAGGGAAATTTGTCAAGAGACCTTTTTTTCAGCTCTCAAAATTCTCCAGAAAAAAGATTTCTATGAAATTTCTGTATCTCCTTTAAATTCCAAGGTATTTAACAAAAACTTTTTTTTTTAATTTGTTTTTTTGAAAAAATAGTTTTTAATAATCAAACCTTTTGGGGTAGAGGCCATAGTATCTCCAGTTGCACTTAATATACAAACAGCTGCCAATGATTGCGTATCAACACTGAGATTTTCAACTAAGTGACGTGCTAATGCACTTAAATTTGGAAATTTTAATCCCAAAACACCTTCTGCCCATTCACGAATCAGTGTCGAAGCTGCCCCAAGCATTTCTTCAGTTATGGATTCATCGAAATCCTCAATTCCCTGTATAAAACAGAAAAAAAACAGAAATTATTAAAAATTCATCGAAAAAAGTCAAAAAAATTGGAAAAATAATTAGAGTTTATTAAAGAAAATGAAAAAAAAATTAGAGCAGTTAATTCTGTTCTCCTGATTATCTCAAAAACTAGAACAGAATGAAATTCATGAAAATTTAAGAATCTGAATTTAATTCATTTCTCTAGATCAATAAAGAAGAATAATTCAAAGAAATTTTCTTTTTTCTCCAAATATCTTTCAGGCAACAAGATTTACGAGAATTTATCAGGATACCTTTTTTTTAGTTCATTAAACTCTCTACAAAAAAGGTCTCCTGGACATTTTCCTTAAAATCAATATTTTCAGAGATCTCAATAAAATAACATGAGAAAAAAACATATTTTTTATCATTTAAAAAAAAAAATGAACAAAAAATTCAGAATAAAAAAAAACCTTCCATCTCATTCTAAAGATATCTCAAAAAATACTAAATTTAGAGAAAAATCTCAGGATACCTTTTTTTTAGAGAATTAAATTCTCCTCAAAAAAGGTCTCTTCACTTTTTTCCCTAAAATCAATATTTCCAGAGATATCAATAAAAGATACAAAACAAAAAAATTCACAAAATTTTTAAAAAATAAAAAAAAAACCTTTTATCGTATTTCAAAAATATCTCCAAAAATCCTGATTTTACTAAAAAATCTCAAGACACCTTTTTTCTAGAGAATTAAATTCCCCCCAAAAAAGGTCTCTTCACATTTTCCCCTGCACCCCTTTGCCCCAAAGTTACCCCCAAAGAACCGACTTACATTGACCTCAGAAACACTTGGTAAAGCTGGACTATCCAATTTCACCCTTTTCCTCATGCCTGCATAGCAGTACCTCGAGTTTCCCCTAGTCCCAAGTCTCCTGGGCCTGACCCTAGGATACACCTGTTTCATGACTTTCCCAAAATCAGCTGTACTCAAAGGTTTCATTGAATTCCTGATACAGAATATATTGTACTCATCATAAACCTCTTGTTTCGGCAGTGAAACATCAGGATCCTCTTCAAGATGTGTTTTGATCCACATAATAGTCTGATGAATTTCGTACCTATTGCCCAAAGGATTGAGCGGTTGCCTGAGTGGATCAACATTGCCACTGTTGCAAGTTAATGTCGCCGGTAATTTCAGGTACAGTAAAAGTTTTTCCTCGATTCTCAACTGTTCGATTTTCGTGAAAACCTCCTGAACCCGAATTTTCGAGTCCTCATTAAGAGAATCCTCAATAATCCCTCTAAGTTTGTCATTTTTGCAGGCCTGCTGTCCACTTCCCAATTTAGCTGCAATAATATCCTGAATTATCTCCCCTGAATACCCATTTGTTACCCTCAAACCTGATTCTCCAATCAGTCCAATATCCTGTGAATTCGTTAAAATCAGGCGATTTTCAATATTTTCAGGTCGCTCCTTCTTGATTCTTCTGGTTTCAAATGTGCCTTTTTCCTCCTGCGTCTTGCTCATTTTAATCCAATGATGGACCTGATCAGGTACACGTACCTGATTTTTTTCAGGTCCCCAGGTTTTTTTTCCCAAAGGAAAAATCCGGTGATAAACTCCGATTAAAAATCGAGATTAGGTCGATGAAATCAGGTCGACTACTACTGAATCAGGCACGGATTTTATAATCAGGCACATTGGGCACAAATTTGATGAACTACTTGTTGGCATCTCCTGGGTTTTTGGGAATCATCAACACACACTTTTCCCACACCCCGGTTTGTTTGATTCCAATCGTTTTTTTTTTTTCGTACGTTTTGCTTTTTTCCCCCCCTGTCTTTTTCAGGTACAAAAAAGTCAGTGTTTTACCCTGTTTTTTCAGGTTTTAGGGTTGAATTTTGAGAAACACAATAATGGGGATACTTTTGTTGTTACACTTGGGGGGGATTAGATACACTTAAATTATCCTTATTTTTTGTTATAATTTTTTGGCAATTTTTTCGTTTTGATGGCAGAATAAACTGGGGAAGATGCTCCATTTGTGAGGTTTGTGAGGATGGATTTCAGAGGCTAGGGGGCACTTTTCTAGGGATATTTAGGGAATTTTTGGGTTTTGAGTGGGGACTTTTGAGGGGAGGCTAGGGAATTTTTCATGGAGGGGCGGCTTGAGGTTTTTGAAATGGTGAAATGTTTGGGGGGAGTTTTTTGAGGGATTTTGAGGGGGATAATGGGGAGTTTTTGGGAATTAAGGGGAATTTTGAGGGGTTAAGGGGAAAAAAGTAGGGGAAATTTTTTGCACTTTTCTAGGGAAGTTGAGGAAATTTTTGGGGTTTCAGGGGGACTTTTGAGGGGAGGGTGGGGAATTTTGCATGGAGGGGCGGCTTAAGGTTTTTGAAATAGAGAAATGTTTGGGGGGCGTTTTTCGAGGGATTTTGAGGGGAGGAAATGGGGATTTTTTGGGAATTGAGGGGAATTTTGAGGGGTTGAAGGGGAAATTTTTTGGGAAGGGTTGAGGCGGGTTTTTAAGGGGGGAAAGGCGGAGAAAAAAGGAAAGTGACGGTTATGTGACGGAGATTGGCGGCTTCTGACGGTTGAGGGGGGGGGGGGGGGAAGGGAGATGTGACCATTGACGTCGTTTGTGATAGCGCCTTTAAGACCGTGTCGTTAATTACAAATTCACGCGGCCTGTGTGTGTGTTTATAGGAAATTCTTGAATTTGTGATAATGAGTAATAAATCAATTGTCTGTTATTATAAAGTTATTTTAAATTAATTAGAGAGTTGAAAGAAGTGAAGAAGCTTTGGATATTGAGAATTCCTCGTTGAAAATGTGAGTAAATGATTTTTTTAATTATTTTGAGGTTATCGGGGAAAGTGGGTTCAAGTACGGATTCTCTGATAAAAAGTGGGAAAACATGAAAATTTGAAAAAAAATCATACGAAAATTTAATTAATAAATTATAAATCATTTTTAGCATTTTCTCTATAAATTGAAATGCATAAAAATATATTTTTCAATTTCATGAGAAAAACCGGAATTTCTGCAGCTTTCCAATGAGTTAAAAACCCCGGGAAATTCAAAAATCAACACTGAAAATCATGCAATAAATTAAAATATTGAAAAATAAATTTTTCACAATAAAAAAATTGTTCATTAATGACTAAATTATCCCCTTAACTATAGTTTCCGTGAAATATCTCAGAATCCAAAGAAAAAATCCCGAAAGAGCATTCTCAAAGTCACCCGAAACGTCTCACTTTACTTCCAGATAGTCCAACCGCTTCAAAGCCTCAAAGAAACCATGTATCAACGCTTTCTCCTCGCCCGAGCAGCGGCACGCGCCCTGCCCCAGCGTTTCTCGAGCTCAGCCTCCCCAGTACCCCTCTCGAAGCCTCTGAAATACACCCCCGGTGACGAAATCTCGAATTTCCAAGTGACCGAAGTCTCAAAGGTCGAAGAGATGCACGTAGAGGCGATTCGCCTGACCCACCTGCCCTCTGGCGCCCAGTACCTCCACCTGAACCGTGACGACAGCAACAACGTCTTCTGCATCGGCTTCCGCACGACCCCAATGGACTCGACCGGAGTTCCCCACATCCTCGAGCACATGACCCTCTGCGGTAGCGAGAGATACCCAATTAGAGACCCGTTCTTCAAAATGCTCAACCGATCTCTGGCAACTTTCCTGAACGCGATGACCGGTCCCGACTACACGATCTACCCCTTCTCCACCCAGAACCCAAAGGACTACCGGAATCTCCAGTCCATCTATGCGGACGCAGTCTTCCGACCCCGTCTGCGACACCTGGACTTCCTTCAGGAAGGTTGGCGCCTCGAGCACTCGGACGTCAGCTCCAAGACTTCCCCCATAATAATAAAAGGCGTCGTCTACAACGAGATGAAAGGGGTCTTCAACGAGAACCAATCGATCTTCGGAGAAAAGCTGCTGAACGCCATTCTCCCGGATCACACGTACGGCGTCTGTTCCGGGGGAGAGCCCCTGCAGATTCCTAATCTAACGCACGACTTTCTGAAGAACTTCCACGGGAAGTTCTATCACCCGTCCAACTCCAAGATCTACTCCTACGGGAACTTTCCGTTCGAGGACCACCTCAAGTTCATGAATGAGACCTATCTCAGTGAGGGAGGGAGGATCGACACGTCGGGGTCACTAGTCCCGGCACAGGAACGCTGGAGAACGATGCGGAGGGAGCACGTGGGTTGCAAGGTTGATCCTATGGCACCGGAACCGGATAAGCAGAGCTCGATTGCGATAGGTCATCTCTGCAACGATATCAAGGACACTCAGACGTCTCTGGAGATATCCATACTCTCGGAACTGCTGTTGAAGGGACCGACGTCGGCTTTTTACAAGGGGTTGGTCGAAACGAACCTCGGAAGCGGGTTCGGACCCTTCACTGGATACGATGCACAGTATCGAGACACTATCTTCGTCGTCAGTCTTCAGGGAGTCGATCCGGAGAACTTTGGGAAGATCGAGAAGACCTTTGATGACATCCTTGAAGGTGTCATTGCTCAGGGATTCGATAAGGATCACGTGGAAGCGGTTCTTCATGGTATTGAGCTGCGGATGAAGCATCAGTCCTCTAATTTCGGGATGAACCTCCTCTTCAACATCTTCCCGCTTTGGAATCATGAAGGTGACATCGTCGAGAGCTTGAGGATCAACGAGGCTCTAACGAAGTTCAAGAGGAAGCTGCAAGAGGACGACAAGTATCTGACGAAATTGGCGGAGAAGTACTTGCTGAAGAACAATCACCGATTAGTATTAACGATGTCACCCGAGGAGAACTACGACACGAAACTCGTTGAAGCTGAAGAGCAGGTCCTCCAAAAGAAACTGAAGGAACAGAGCCCAGAAGAGATCGAGAAGATTTTCGAAACTGGGAAGTTACTTCGAGCGGATCAGGAGAAGAAGGAAGACCTCAACATCCTACCGACCTTGAAAATCGCAGATTTGAAAGCCGACGTTGATCGTTATGACTTTGAGGACGTCAAGGTTTCCGGAGTTCCTGTTCAGGTGTCTGTTCAACCGACCAACGGAGTCCTATACTACAGAGGAATCCTGAACACCAGCCACTTGCCTCAAGACCTGAAGGAGCTCATCCCCGTGTTCAACGACGTGATTGCAAAAATGGGAACTGAAGTTCACGATTACAGGACATTCGATCGACTCTGCTCCCTAAAAACCGGAGGCTTGAGCTTCTCGACTCACATAGCCGAGCACAAGGACAGCATCACCAAGTACGACGAAGGAATCTTCATTTCTTCCTACTCCCTCCTCCGCAACTCTTCGGAGATGTGGAAACTCTGGGAGGAGCTCTTCAACAAAGGCCAGCTCGAGGATCTAAAGCGTTTCGAGACTCTCGTAAAGAACAATGCAGTCGATTTATCCTACGGAATCGCTGATTCTGGTCATCATTACGCAATGAGCAGTGCTTCAAGCCTCGTATCCCCAGCAGCGCGTCTCAAGGAGAAGCTTTCCGGTCTGGAATTCATAGCGAAGATGAAGAAAATCGCGCAGCTTAAGGACCTATCCCCAGTACTCGAAAAAATGAAGGAAATCAGGGATCAGGTCGTTACAAAAGCAGAAATGAGGTCCTCGCTCAACTTCTCCAAGGACAATAACCAAACCGGTGTTATCGAAGGCCTTGAAGATCGTTTCTATGGACTTTTGAAGAGCAAATCTTCCACTGGGAACGTGGTCTCGAACCCCGAAGCTGGGATGCTCAACACCGATTGCCCTAACGTCTCCGGAGTTCATCACATCATGCCGTACAGTACGAATTACACGTCGAAGGCGATCCTGACGGTTCCTTATACCCACCCCGACTACCCCGCTCTCCGGATCCTCGGGAAATTGATCACCACCTCGTATCTGCTTCCTGATGTCCGCGAGAAGAACGGAGCTTACGGCGCTGGAGCTACTCTCTCGCCCGAAGGCGTCTTCACTTTCTACTCCTACCGAGATCCCAACGGTACGAAGACCTTCGACACCTTCGACAAGACCTGCGAGTTCCTGAGGACCTTCCACTTCGCTCAAAACAATTTGGACGAAGCTAAGCTGGGCGTCTTTCAGCAGATCGATGCGCCAGTAGCTCCAGGCAACAGAGGACTCCTCAGATTCACTCATGGCATCACGGATGACGATGTCCAGAGGCAGAGGACCTTGCTGAAGAGGGTCACCAAAGAGGACGTTGTTCAGGTCGCCGAAAAATGGCTGAATCCTGATGACGAAGGGGCGAAGGTCGGAAGAGCGATCATCGGAGGATCGAATAAAGAGCTTTTGGAGAGGAGGAGCGAGAATTGGAGGGTCATTGATCAGGATGAGGATGATCAGACGGTCCAGGCTGCTGAGGGATGCTGATGAGAGATTACTGGTTCAATAGATATATGTTTTTCTAACTAAAATAAATTAAATTAAATTAATTGTTGAGAAATTTTTGTTGTTTTATTTTGATACCCGAATTGGAAAGCTGGGGGAATCCCCGGTTTTTGGGGAATATCTCGGAAAGTAAGGGAGATAGAGAAATTTTCGAAGAGACCTTTTTTGTGGGGAATCAAATTCTGCATAAAATGGGTCTCGCCGCCTTTTTCTCTGGACTCATGCGCTTCCGGGATATTGAATTTTTCTTTATTATTCGGTGATCTCCTAGATGAGCGATTTGGTGGAGACTCTGGAGCTGCTGCTGGAGCATCACTGGCTTTTCCAATTTCCAGTGACTGAGATTCTTGTTAGAGACACTTTATCCAAGTTTCCGGAGGGCTGGGGAGAGTCTCTGATCAATTTAACGATCGATGAACTTAATGAACTAGTTACTGGAAGATTTATCGACGAAAAATGGAATGTTAGTTTAATCAATTTCGTTGAAAAGTGCAGGGAAATTAAAGGGAAATTGTCGGAAGATGCGTTTTTATTGAGTTCTGAGGCTTCTCAGAGGTTTTTGCAGCTTCCGAAGCACTTGACACTTGGGCTGAACCCGAAAAAACAGCATGAGGCACTTCATCTCGCACAATTGACCCATGAATTGTGTTCGAAAGAAGGTCTAGATGTGATCGTTGATCTGGGATGTGGACTAGTAAGTCTTTTATTAAAGATATCTGAGGAATGGAGGGAGATAGAACAAAATGTCAAGATACTTTTTTGGTGGAGGATTAAATTCTCTACAAGAAAGGTCTTATGACATTTTTTTCTGAATCCACTCATTTCGGAGATACTCTTCAAAAAAGTTCAAAAAAGTTTTTTAAGTGTTTTCACGCGATTATTTAAGGAAATGATTTTTTTTTAGAATATTCTGAAAGTGCATTCGGAAACTAAGCGAGATAGAGAAATTTTTGTAGAGACCTTTTTTGTAGAGAATTTCAAGAGCTACAAAAAAGGTCTCTATGAAAATTTCTCTATCTCGCTTAGTTTCCGAGTGCCTTTACAAAATCGACACAATTTTTTCCATATTACAGAAATTGAGAGATTTTCTAAAAAAATATTTAAAAAAAAATGAGTTTGAAATTAATTAATATCTTCTAAACTATGGAATTGTTGAGAAAATATCAAGGAACCTTTTTTGTAGGAAATTAAATTCTCTACAAAAAAGGTCTTCACTAAAATTCCTCTATCTCGCTTACTTTCCGAGTGCCCTTCTGAAATATAAAAAAAAATCAAATTTCTCACAGGGATACGTCTGTCAAATTCTCCATCACCTCTTCAACTACAAGATCCTTGGTCTCGAGTCCAGTCCCAGCATCACAAAATCCGCGAATCATCGTCAGGACACCCTCCACCCCCTCTCAAAGCCCTCAATTAATTACCACTGCCTAAAAGTGACCGAAAATTCATCAGAAGAGATCGAAAATCTCGTGAATTCGTTGACGAAAACGGATTTTTGTCTAATTGGTCTTCATTCCTGTGGAGATCTCAGCACAAATGCCCTAAAATTATTCAAAAATATAAAGCGCGCGAAACTCCTCATCATGATGTCCTGTTGCTACCACAAAATCGAATATTCCGAGGATAAAAAGTCCTTCGAAAATTTCCCAATGTCCAAAAAAATCAGAGAAAATTGTGAAAAATCGAAATTTTTCGATGATTTTGGAGACATTTTGGGACGTCCTTTTCTGCGATTGGCTTGCCAGGAGTCCTCGGAACGATGGAAGGACATGCAGAAAAAGGATCACGATCAACATGCACTGCTCCTGATGGCGAGAGGAGTCGTCGAATTATTCTGCCAAAAAAGTACAAAATTTCAATTAATTTTAATTAATTTATGAAATATTTTTTAATGAAATTAAGGAAAATTTGGAGATAAAATCAGAAAAAAGTTGAATTTTTTGTGTAAAATTGTTAATAACAATTTAAAAAAGATGAAATTCTCAAATTTGATTCAGTGAATCTTTAAAGGATGTAATTACGAATAAGATAAGCCTTGGAAACGAAAAATTCATTGAAAATTTCATTTTTTTTTGCATTTTTTCAAATTTTTCAAGATTCAAAGAAATGCAAAAAATGATGAAAATTTTAAAATTTTCAATTAATTTTTTGTTTCTAATGCTTATTTTATTATTCATTACATTATTTACAGATTCACTGACTCAAATTTAAGAATTTCATCTTGTTTAAATTGTTATTAACGATTTTAAACAAAAATTTAACATTTTTTTTCGATTTTATCTCTCAATTATCCTTAAAAATACGAAATTTAAGAAAAAGTATTTAAATAATTGCTTAAAAATTGTTGCAGATGACATTGCCTTGACAAAAATGAGACGAAAATCAGCGAGAGCATCTCAGTGCAGTGATTTTAAATCCTACATTAAAAATTTTGTTGAACGTTACGAATTTACTTGGAAAAATTCGAATTTTTATGAAGAAATTGAAGAAATTTGGAGGGAAAATGAGGGGAAATTGTTTCTGGCTGAGGTTTTTACGGGGCTCCAGCTGCTCCTGCAGGCTCCAGCTGAGTTCCTGGTCCTTGGGGATAGGAAAGAGTGGCTGGTCGAGCAAGGATTTCCCCAAACAAGGATTGTTTCTGTGTTAGATAAGAAATTGTCCCCCAGATCTCACGCGATTGTCTCAAAAAGATGATGTTTTGAAAGCGCACTCGGAAACTAAGCGAGATAGAGACTTTTTGGTGGAGACCTTTTTTGTAGAGAATTTGGAGAGCTACAAAAAAGGTGTCTATGAAAATTCGCGTATCTCGCTTAGTTTCCGAGTTACTCTATGAAATCGATTCAATTTTTTTTATATTAGATTTTTAGATTTTTCAAATATTGAAATATTTTCTTTTTTAATAATAATTGATTCGTTTAAAAAAAGGCAAAGAATTTTCAGATTTCGTGCTAATTTCATTATCATGGAGTATTTTTCAAGAATTATGAAAAAAAGTCTCTAAGGAAACTAAACGAGATAGTTTTTAATTCCCGAGATTTTCCAAAAAAAAAAAATTCTTTCTAAATTAAAATAATTAAGTATTTCAATAATTCCATTATAATAATAATAATGTCTTTGGAGTATTTTCATCTGCCATAAGGATGAATCTGTGATGCTGCCTTGATGTTTGTTTTTATGGCACTTGGAGCCTTTCCCATTTGTCCCACTGTAAATTATAATTTTTTTAAAATAAAACAATAATTTCTAAAAATTCAAAAAAATTCAATTGATTTAAATTCAAATTCTTACTCTGAGGATTTCCCATTGGGCCTTGTCCAGCAGCTCCAGGCTGGCTTCCAGGTCGACCAACTATCATCGCAGAAGGTACATTGCTCACACCTGATTGGACCATTTGCACAGCATCAGACTGAAAGCAAAAAATAAAAAAATAAAGAAAATGAATCAAAATAAATTTTTAAAAAATGAATAAAAACGTAAATTCAAGACTATTTAACAAGTATCTCAGAAACTATTGGGTTTACGAGAATTTATCAAGAGACCTTTTTTGTAGGGAATTGAATTCTGGATAAAAAAGGACTCCTGACATTTTCCCCTAAACCGACTCACTTCGAAGATCCCTTTAAGGATAATTAGGAGGTACAATCGTAAAAAAAGTGGAATTTTTGTATAAAATCGTTAATAACAATTTATGCAAGATGAAATTCTCAAATGTGATTCAGTAAATCTGTGAAGAATGTAATGAGTAATAAAATAAGCCTTAGAAACAAAAAATTAATTGAAAATTGAAAAATTTTCATTATTTTTTATATTTCTTTGAATCTGGAAAAATTTGAAAAAATGCAAAAAATAATGAAAAATTTTCAATTTTCAATTAATTTTTTGTTTCTACGGCTTATTTAATTCCTCATTACATTCTTCACATATTCACTGAACCAGATTTGAGGATTTCATCTTGTATAAATTGTTATTAACGATTTTATACAAAAATTTAATTTTTTTCATGTCGCTGAAGCGAGCAGTTAAAAAATTCCATCTTCCCTCCAAATATGACGTCCCTCAAATTTCCAGTTCTGAGGGCTTCCAAACACCTTTGCCCTTTACCTCAAAAAGGATTATCTCTCAATTCGCCATAGGACCGGATTTATAAAAAAAAATATGCAAAAAATGAGAAATTTCAAGCTTAAAAAAATTCCATCTTCCCTCCAAATAAGACGTCCCTCAAATTTTCGGTTCCAAGAGCTTCCCAATATCATCTTCTTGCACTACAAAAAAAATCGTCTCTCAATTCGCCACAGGAACGAACTTATAAAATTAATCCTTCACAGTCTCTCCAGTACGTTAATCTAAGATACATAAAAACATCGATTTTTTTGTCAGCCAATCTTGTTTTTCCTATTTTATAAAATCTCTTCGAATAAAAAACGGAGATGAACGGTTTTTATTAAAAGAAATACCCTTAAATCAGTGAAAATGAGTAAATCCTGTGGGTCTCATCATTGACATGAGTCCCAAAACGTGCAGAAATTCAACGAATATTTTCACGACTAGCTTCAGCAACGTTTTTTTTCGATTGTGTACCAACCAATCATCCCTACAATAAAGAAAAATAGAAAAAAAAATTGAAAAAAAAATGGAAAATTACTTTTAATCCTTTTCCCATTCCAACAGCAGCAACAAGTGCATTTGTATCAGCAGGACTGCTCGTCTGTGCCTGAGCTGTCCTCGATCCAGCCTCACTTTCCCACTCTTCTCTCGCCTTATTAGCAATATCCCAAACGTGATTAATGACTTTAGTATATTGCGTCACTTGTTTCTGTAAAAAAAAACATAATTTTCATTAAATAAAAGAGAAAAAAGATGAAATTGCTCAGCTATTGCTTACATTGCAGTCCTATGATGTCGTTCGCATATTAAAACAGAAGTTTCACATTAAAACAACTTACAACTCTTTTTTTCAAAATCATTTTCTTAAAAAAACCTTCTTTTCTCCAAAGAACCAAAGAAAATTCAAATTTTTTAAATTTCATTTTTATTTTGAGTTACAATTTTTTAGATATCTCGGAAACTAAGCGAGATAGGGCGATTTTGCACGAATCCTTTTTTGTACAGAATTTTGAGGGCTACAAAAAAGGATTCATGCAAAATTGCCCTATCTCGCTTAATTTCCAAGATACTCTTAAAAAACTGAAACTGAAATAAAATTTTTTAAATTTTTTTTTTGAAAATTTTATAGTTTTTTTTTTCTTTTTTTGCAATTTTAATTGAAATAAAAATTTTTATCGTACGTGTGATGCATCGTAGCTCAAATTTGCAGCTTTCAGCTCCAATTGGACCATTTTTTGTTCAGCCTGTGGCTCTGGCTTTGTTCTCAAATAATCAGGTACTAAATCGTGTGCAAATGTTGAAATTCTTCCTTCAGTTGTTCTCATGAGTTCCTCGTCCTTTTCAGGACTAAGGAGAAGTGGTAAAACCGTTAAATTACGAAGATTTGGAGCTTTGTCGTGGGCAAGAATCTTGGAGAGACTTGTGAGCTGCAAAAAAAGGGGAAAATGTTGAGATTTTAGGTTTTTTTGATGTTTTGTGATATGAAAATTGGGGGAAATGAGGGGAAATGTTTGAGATAGATTTTTTTTGATGATTCCCCTTTTTTCCAAAAAATCATGAATTCCTTCGAAACTATTAGACTTAGCGAAATTTATGAAGAGACCTTTTTTGTAGGAAATTAAATTCTGCTCAAAAAAGGTATTTTGACATTTTTCTCTATCTCTAACCGCCTCAAAGATATCCTTAAAAATCGATAAATTGATGATTTTTTTATTTTCTCAGAGTGTTTTTCCTTTTTTCCAATAATTCGTGAATATCTCTGAAACTATTAGATTTAGCGAAATTTATGAAGAGACCTTTTTTGTAGAAAATTGAATTCTGCACGAAAATATGTATCTTGCCTTTTTCCTCCATCTCCAACTGCCTCATAAATATCTCCAAAAATACAAAATTTCCCTTTTTTCAAAAAAAAAAAAAAGAATCCCCATTTTCCCAAGCAAATAATCAAATAAAAAATGAAAAATTGCCTTACATGTCCAGCAATTAATGCGAAATTGTCCAAAAAACTTGGCCAATTCAGTGTTTCATACTCGTGCTCCAATTTGAATATCATTGAGGCAATTGCTGTTTTTAAATCGTTCACTCTCATAATAATTGCCTCCAACGCTGAATCCAACTGTTTTTCCTCTCTCTGCATGATTCTGCTTCTTTTAATTCACTCGATTCAATTAAAAAATACTTTTATCCTCAACTCGCAGATCTTCAATTGCTCCAAAACACAACAAAAGTCTTTTTGAGGTTATGTCATGACTAAAACATAAAAAGAGAGAAAGAGAGAGAGAAAGGAGATGGAAAGTGGTCATCTGTCTCACCTCTGCTCTGATTGGCTCATTTGAAAAAGAGGCGTGGCGGGAGAAATTCGAATCCCTGAAAAAATAATTAACGATTAAATTTGAATTTTGCCGCTTTCGCGCTTAAATCAATTTGAATTTAATTAATAATTAATTAAAATACAGTTTTCACCTTTTTTTTTTTATAACAAAAAAGAATTTTTTTAGACAGTTTTACTTTTTTTTATTTTTTTTTTGATTTTGTTAGGCGCTGGTAGAGGCGCAAGTCACCCGACTTTCCTGCGCATGCGCAGTTCCCTAATAATTGACAGCTAAATTTTGAATTCTCTCATTTTCGCGCTTAAATTAATTTGATTTTATTAAATAATTGATGAATGAAAAATTTGCACCTTTTTTTTGTAGTGGAAATTGTTTTTTGGGACAATTTTCCTTTTTTTTGTTTTAAATTTCGGATTTTTTGGCGCCAGTGAAGGCCCAAGTCACGTGACTTTCCTGCGCATGCGCAGAATACTTTTGAAAAAGGATACGACTACCTCCGCACGTTCTCTTTCTTCTATTTTTCTCAGGTAGGAGGGGTGGAGTGGGGGAAAGCTGATGGATATTCTCGTTCGGGACGAAAACATCGGTCAGTGTCAACAATAACTCGATAAAAAAATGAAAGCGTTAAAGAATGAATATTCGGGTGAAAAATAAAAGAGAAAAGTAGTGGTCAATGGATTATTAAAGTGAAAGAGTAAAAAGTGGAGGGAAATTGGGTAGAGAGGGGCTGGAGTGGAAAAATTGAAGTCTAACCTCAAAAAGAGAGGAATTGTGTGGAATTGTCTGGATTTTTGGATGTTTGGGATATTACGAAGTTCGGTGAGGACTTGCATTTTTTTTTGAAAACGGAAAACTCGAAGTTTCGAGGATTTTAGTAAAATTTCCCAATTTTTTGTATTTTTGGGATTGTTTTAAAATTTTTCTCAACATTCCCAATATTTATTTCCTAGAAAATCCATTTTCTCCAAAAAAAACTCGAAATTTCTCCTTCGAGTATCACATTCCATCGGCAAGCCCCAAATACTCCCCAGAAATCACCCCCTCTCCCACCCCCTCAAAATCTAGTAAAATTTTCCACAATCTAGTGATTTCCCCTTTCCCCCTCCTTTAAAATCTAGTAAAATTTTCCAGAATATAGTGATTTCCCCTTTCCCCCTCCTCTAAAATCTAGTACAATTTTTCACAATCTAGTAACTTCCCCTCTCCCCCTAATTTAAAATCTAGTATAATTTCCTACAATCTAGTAACTTCCCCTCTTCCACTCCTCTAAAATCTATTACAAAATTTCCACAACCTAGTAACTTCCCCTCTCTCCCTCCCTCAAAATCTAGTATAATTTCCCACAATCTAGTAACTTCCCCTCTCCCCAAGATGGATTTACTCTACACATCAAGCAGGAAATCCGCCTCCAGATTCTTTCCCTCCAACGAGACCCTCTTAGAAGGCCACTGCCTGTGTTCCCTGTCCTCCCGTAACATAGCAGCATTCACAACGACAGTCCTGTTCGACGATATTCACGGAAAAACCTGGGGTTCCCACGTTTACGTATGCGACCTAAACATGCCATGGCATCCACACAAAGTGACGTCGAACCGTTTATGCCCCGTAACGGCCTTAGAATGGGACTTACCGGGTGACAAACTGGTGATCGCCGATCGTTCCGGTAACGTTCAGCTCTGGATGTTCAAGGACCACGTCCTGAACGACTGGACTCTCCTGGGCTCCACAGTATTCTCAGGTGAGCACATATTAGGCGCGGCGTGGTTTCACAACGGAAAGAAAACGGCTTTAGTAACGGACAAAAAAGACAGTATCCATTACTCCGAGAAATTCACGAACCTCGTGTTCGCCCCTTCGGTCCGTCAATTCGGAGGTCGTGCAGCGGAGGGTGTTCTCGTCGTCACGTCGACGGGGATGGTGGGCGCGATCCTGATAACCCGTGACATTCAGAACCCCATTTGTTTCGCAACGGAGAGCCTGAGCTCGACTCGTCAGAGAATAGCAGCCGTCGACCTCTGTTACGGCAAGAACGGTCACTTCCTCGTCGCCGTTAGCACGGGCACTACCTCCTTCCCCATTCGTTGCTACCGGGTCCTCGTTCGGAAGAACGACGAGAAGTGTTCGATCACGTCGCAAGCGCTTCCGAGCTTCTTCCTCCAAGACGGAGCACTTAAGGACAACTGCACGGAGATAACGCACCTAAAGTTCGTGGTTCGGGA
Source organism: Aleiodes leptofemur (assembly GCA_963942555.1). Taxonomy (NCBI): domain Eukaryota; kingdom Metazoa; phylum Arthropoda; class Insecta; order Hymenoptera; family Braconidae; genus Aleiodes; species Aleiodes leptofemur. Next base: position 14,517,260 of record OZ012619.1, read on the forward strand.
GGACGCAGACTCGCTCGTCGTCGCAGCGAGCGGTGAGGGCGAGGGGTTCGTAGACGTTTGGGAGTTGAGGGAGAAGTCGCAACCGGTCCACAAGCTCTTCCAGCCGAAGACACTGGAGCCTTTTAAGACTGTCGTCTGGCAGCACCAGTCACAGTGGAGGTGCACCGCTGGAATATCAGCGATCGGCACAACCAAGGGGTCTCTCGTGACGACGCTGCCTCCCCCGAGCTTCGTCATTATCGCTTTGGAGGACTCGACCGTCCACTGCTTGAGCAGAGAAGGGTTGAAGGAGATCGCCTCCTCATCCCTCTCCGGTGGATGGAGACATGACGAGCCCGCTTCCAAGTACTCCAAGAGCTCCGTCACTATCACCCACGTCGACATGTCCTGGTTAGGGTTCGTCATGATGGGCGTTGACACTCAGGGCAGTCTCTACGTCTACAAGCTTCTGCCTGACGGTGGACCGAACCTGACCCTCAACTACGCCTGCACGATGCTCGAGTACTGCCTCGTCACCGGCTTAGATTGGCTGGATCTTCTGCTCTGCTTGAGGAACTCGATGATCGAGACACTTTGCGAGAGACTCGACGCCTCCTACAACCGACAGACGCCGGCAACTCAGCAGTACCACTACATTCAGTTCCTTTGCATCAAGACGTCACTCTACAGGATGCTGGTCAACGGACAGAATAAGGCCGCTGATCTCACGGCCCTTCTCATGATCCACTCGGTCGCTACAGCTTTCAAGAGCCTTCTTAGACCTTCTGATCTCATCTCGCATGACAAGGGTCCAGCGGAAAGCCTCAGCGTTGTCATCAACGACAGCATCACTGATGTTGATAAGGTTTTGCTGCATCTGGACCCCAAGGAGTTCACGGTGGAGCCTAGTACTCTGCAGAGTCTTCAGCAGCTGATACAATGGGTCGCTGATCTGGCGCTAAATCTTCTGGCGAGACTCCCCGAACAGAGGATGCAGATGAAGCCTGGAGGGGTAAGTAGTTTTCTTGGAACATCTTTGTAAATTTTAGAGATAAAAGGATTTTTGTAGAATCCTTTCTTTTGTACTGGAAAAAAAGGGCTACAAGGAAGGTATCTACAGAAAATTTGGAGATGTTAATGGTTTGTTTATTACCCATTCCAGTACGAACTCCTCAAGGATCATAAAGCACTTAATACCGTCAGGGAATTACTGGTCATCATCAGGATTTGGGGACTTTTACGGCCCTCCTGTCTTCCTGTGTTCTTCAGGAGTGCTGATAATCTCGATGTCCTCGCTCTTCTCTTCCGGTTGCTATCGAAATTGGTGCAGACGAATGGTGACACCGGACAACAGATTGATGATGGTCTCATTGGTAAGAGCTTTAATTAAGAAAATACTCAAATTTTCAGACTCGTGTGATTACAAAAATCGCCTTCGGCTCGTTTTGCAACCTCACACTCGTCAGAAAAGTACTTTACCGCACTTGTTAGGTAAAATATACTAATAACACATCATCATAGTTACTGCGCATGCGTATTTGAGATAAGCAGAATAGTGGGGGAAGAGGAGAAACAGCGAAAGAGGAGCGGTACGTTTAATCGAGGGACGATCAGTAGAGGGAGCACTGTATATAGTACCATATCCTGTTCAAAATTATTGTTCGTGGATATTATTGGACGGATTTTTTTTTGGCGGGATATTTTTGAACGGGATATTTAGCTGCAGACCCAAAAAAAAATGATAAAAAAATCGAGATGCCCAACCAGGATTCGAACCTGCAACCTTCGAATTATCGGTCCGCTACTCTTCCAACTGAGCTACCGGGGGTTCCCATAATTCCTCATTATCTCCGGAACTATTAGGTTTACGTGAACTTATCGTCAACCAACTCTTCCTTTTCCTTGAACCATTTATAAATCACAATCACGCGCATTGCGGCAACAAATGTGATAAGAAAAGCCGCTAACATCCTCTCGCTGTTTCTAATGATGAAAATCACTTCGTGACGAATTTCCTCAGTTGGCTTTTAGAAATTTCAACGGGAAGAGTGAATTTTTTGAAAATGTCCGAGACAGATAGAATAAATAATTCATTTACAAGCAAAAGTTATTCGATTCCTCAAACTGAACAAAATAAATCGAAGAAAATTCCGCTATTTCCGATTATTCTTTTGGGGATTTTTCTCGTTCATTGGATCGTCATCTGTCCGTTGATATGGGGACTGCTTTATCGAACTGTTCACACAGAAAAATGGCCATCCGCATGGCCTTATTCCTTCTGGACGATAGCTTTTTTTAGTTATGTAGTGATAACACTCAGTTTTTTACTGTTTTGGAGGAAAAGATCGGAAAATTCAGGGAAAAAATCCGAATTTTCTCTTGAAAAAATTGAAAAATCGAAGGTTTTTGAATCGATTGAGAGTAAAAGGTTCTCGCGAATTTCGGAGGTTTCGGAAAAATTCGAAAAATCAGAGAAATCGGATGGAAAAATCGAGGATTTCGAAGAAAAAAAAGGAAACTCGGATGAAAAAATCGACAATTTCGAAGGAAAAAAAGGAAAATCGGATGAAAAAAAACGAAAAATTGATGGAAAAATTGAGAAATTCGAGGATTTTGGAACAATTGAGCGGGAAAATGTTTCGAAAGAATCTGGAAATTTAAAAAAATCCGGAAAATTACTTGCGCCTTTAGTGATTCATAGGGATTCGAATGGAGAGGGCGAAGATGATTTTGGTGAAATTGAAATTGAGGAAAGGGGTGGAGGAAATTCGAGGGTTTCGAACGTTGAGAGGACGTCGATGCAAGAATATTTGAAAATTGTGACGGTTGAGACGCCGATGTCACCGAGAAATTTGTTTTTCATTGACTTGATTGAAGCGGCGAAGAACAATGAGGGGGAAGTGGAAAATGAGGGGAAGGAAGAGGCAAAAGTGGAAATTGAGGGAAAAAAAGCGGGAAAATTGAAAAATGAGGGGGAAAAAGAGGAAAAAGTGGATTTTGAGGGGGAAAAAGTGGAAAAAGCAGCGATTGAGGGGAAAATAGAGAAAAAAGGAGAGATTGAGGGGAAAATGAAGAAAGAAGGGGAGATTGATGGGAAAAAAGAGGAAAAACTGGAAATTTCAAGAAAAAAAACGGAAAAAGTGGAAATTGAGGGGAAAAAAGGGGCAGAAGTGAAAAATGAGGGGAAAAAAGTGGAAAAAGTGGCGATTGAGGGGAAAAAAGTCAAAAAAGCGGCAATTGAGGGGAAATTCAAAGAAAAAGTGGAATTTGCAGGGAAAAAAGACGAAAAAATGGACATTGAAGGAAAAAAAGAGGAAAAAGCGGAAATTGAGGGTCAAAAAGGGGAAATTAATCCTGTTGAGGAAAGATTTTTGAAGTGGAGTGAAAATGCAGGAGGGGGGAAGGACACGAGAAGGTACACGATAGGTAACGAAGGCTTCCAAAGGCTTTTCGCGGAAGGCGCGAAGAGAATTTCAAAATCAGAAATGAATTTAGAGAAAATATCAGAAAAAGAGGAGGAATTTTCGAGGAGTTTCGGGGAAGAGGAGAATTCTAGGGGAAATCATTGAGTTAATCGAGGGGATGAGAGAGGGGAGTGTTGAGTGAAGTAATTAATTTGAATTTATTTTTTAAAATTAGTTATAGCGTTTTTAATTTTTTTTTCAATTTATAGTTTTAAGGGACGTGTTTTAGTTTTGATGTTTTATGTTATGAAAATTGGGGGAAATGAGGGGAAATATTTGAGATAGGTTCTTTCTAATGATTCCGTTGAAAAGCTGAGAAAAATCCTCAAAAAACTGAAATTTTCCAAAAATCGACGAGTGAACACCTTCGAATCCCCCCCGAAAAATTAGAATTTTCTAAAAACCCGGAAAAATCAATTCTGACACATGTTTCCCACCCGAAATTTCCTCAGCTTTTCAATGAAATCATCAAAAAAAATCCATCTCACACCCCCTTCATAAAAATCCCCATTTTTCCTCTATTTTCTCATTTTCATCCGATTAATCAGTAAATTAACAAATTTTTCCAGATGACTGCTGCCTTCTACCGAATCAAATAATGATCCCCCAATTACATCAAACAAACTCATTAACAGCTGTTGCAACACCTCTATTATATTATCAAAGTTTTCCACTACAACTTGAATATGGAATTGAACCTGAACAACTTCTATTTGTACCTGAATTAAATCCCGTTGAAGGCTGCATGCATTGTGGACAAATTGTCGATACGATTAGGCACGTTTATCTCGGTAAACAGCCGCTGCTCGTCAAACAATGCACAAGGTAGTATAAAAATTATTAAAAAGCATGAAATTCCTCAGTATTTCCCTTTTTTCCAAAAAATCACGAATTTCTTTGAAACTATCAGATTTAGCGAAATTTATCAAGAGACCTTTTTTGTAGAAAATTGAATTCTGCTCAAAAAAGGTATCTTGACATTTTCCTCTATCTCTAACTGCCTCAAAGATATCTTTAGAAATCGATAAATTGATGATTTTTTCTTTTTCTAAAAGAGTAATTTTCCTTTTTTTTCATTAATTCGCGAATATCTCTGAAATTATTGGGTTTAGAGAAATTTAGCAAGAGACCTTTTTTGTAGAAAATTGAATTTTGCAAGAAAAAAGGTATCTTGCCATTTTCCTCTATTTCCAACTGCCTCAAAAATATCTCAAAAAATCAAAAAAATTAATTTTTTCATTTTTTCATGTTTTTTAAGATGTGGTGGCAAAGCCCAACTTCAAAATATGACTAGAACAGCAGCAATAAGAGCCTGGGATCAACGATGGACACGTGCTTGCAGATGTGGTGGTATCTGGAGAATCTGCAAAACCAGCCCCTAAATATCTTATCTCATTAAATCTCCAAAAAAAAAAATCCACGAATATTTTTTTAAAAATTACGAAAAAAAACAAAAAGTAATGAAATTGACAGCAAAATTCTGTGATTTCATAAAATATATTTGTATAATTTTATTTAATTCAATCGTAATCACAGAATTGTGTAAATATTTTATACCAATTACGAAAATTAATATTTAAATATTCATTAGAATCAATTTTTTTTGCTTTCTTTCACTTCTTTTTTATTGTTACAAATGCCTGAAAATAAATCTTAATTGGAAAAATCGATGATAATTATTTAAAAAAAAAAAGAATCATTTTTTAATTGAATTTTTTTAATTCACGTTATTTGAGGGTCAGTGACTCTCTCCTTTTTTTCCAGCAACTCGTTTAAAATCTCCCATATTTGTTGTTACAATTGGTGAACCAATTATTGACAAATGATCAATTTGAGTCGTTTCAGTGCCTCCTTGATTGTCTTTAACGAATATTTGAAGATTCTGGACATTCTGGAACTTTACGTAACGCAGAGGCGTTGGATTTCCCTCTTCAACGTCTTTTGCCGATAATCTGCAGTAAAAATAAATTTAATCAATAGAAAAATTTATTTAAATTTTATTAAAAAAAGAAAAAAAGAATAAATCGGAAAATCGAACGTTTTCTATGAATATCTTGGAAACTAAGCGAGATAGAACGACTTCATAAAAACCTTTTTTGTGGAGAATTTCAAGAGTAACAGAAAAGGTCTCGACAAAAATCTCCCTATCTCGCTTAGTTTCCGAGATAATCGATGAGAATTGTTTTAGTAAATTTTTTTCATTAAATACATGAATTTTTCATTTTTATAAAGCGATCTCGAAAACTAAGCGAGATAGAGAAATTTTGGAGGAGACCTTTTTTGTAGAGAATTTCAAGAGCTTCAAAAAAGGTCTCTACAAAAATTCGCCTATCTCGCTTAGTTTCCGAGCTCGCTCCATGAAACTGAAGCATTCATGTAATTAATGAAAAAAATTATCCAGTTTTATATAAAAATTTTAAAAAAATTAGTTTCATAAAGCGATCTCGGAAACTAAGCGAGATAGAGAAAATTTTGTGGAGACCTTTTTTCTAGAGAATTTCAAGGGCTACAAAAAAGGTCTCTTCAAAAATCCCCCTATCTCCCTTATTTTCTAAGGAAACTGAAAAAAAATGTAAATACTCAGTTAAATGATTAGAAAAAAAAACTCACTCGAGATCCTGAACACTAGTATTTGAATCGGCCATATCAAAGTCAATTGTTCTCGGTTGATTGATAAAAATCTTGATATTCTTGGGTCCTTTGTCGCTCGGTCCCTTGAACTTCAATGAATGCACTTTAACAGCCTGCCTAAATGTTATAGACATGATCAATTGTTCGTCACAGTCGCTCTCCAAATATCCACCTTCTGCTGTTAAACAGTGCTCGAACGAGTGATCATCAGATTCGTTCAAGCACTCGCATTGACCCTTTATTATAAAAGTGTTGAGGTCCATCTAAAAAAAAAAAGTAAAGAAAAAAAAACTCCATTTAAAAAAAAATTAAATTCTTAACTTTTTTTTTTTGAATTTCAAATTTTTCCCGCCCCGCAAAAATCCCCAAAAAATGTAAAATAATTGATTATTCAAATTTTTTTTATTAATTTCAATTATTCAAAATGCATGACACAGGAAAATTCTCTTTTTTTCAATTCACTGATTTTTTTTTTTCGTTTTTTCTTTAATTTACTGAATTTTTATTCCAAAAATACAGAATAATTGCTAATAATATCATGCCAAATATGTGATAATAAGCGTTATCTTTAGATTCTCGTACATGTCCAGCAACTGGTCCATCCTCATCACCATCACCACCTCCATAATTTTCAATTATCTTATTTTCAACAGCCTCTGCATTAGCACCTTGTACACGTGTTATTTTTGTCTTATTACGATAGAATATAAATGTTGGCATTGCACTGACACCTTGTCCAGCTGCTGTATCAGCGCATTTGTCAACATCTACTTTTAAAAAAACTGCATTTGGATATTTTGTTGACAATTGCTCAAATATTGGTGCTACTCTTTGACAAGGCCCACACCTAAAAAAAAAAAAAAGGTAAAAAAGAATTAATTATGAGAATTAAATTTTAAAAAATAGAAATAAATTTTAAAAATTGAATTTTCTTAAGATTTTAATTTAGAAAATTAATTATTAAAGTTAAATGAAAAAATCAATTTTTATTATTATTATTATTATTATTAGAATTACTTTTAAAAAATGATAACAATAATAAATTTAAAAAAATAAAAAAATTATTTTTGAATTTAAAAAAATTGATTTTCTTATAATTTTTGTTAAAAAAATTAATTTAATAGAATTGAATGGAAAAATAATAATAATAATAATTATTATTATTATGATTATTATTAGCAGTACCTTTGAAAAATGATAACAATAATAAATTTTTAAAAATAATAAATTTAAAAAGAAAAAAGTTAGTTTTGAATTTAAAAAAATTGAATTTTCTTATAATTTTTATTAAAGAAATTAATTTAATAGAATTGAATGGAAAAATAATAATAATAATAATTATTATTATTATGATTATTATTAGCAGTACCTCTCAAAAATGATAACAATAATGAATTTTTAACAATAATAAATTTAAAGAGAAAAAAATTATTTTTGAATTTTAAAAAATTGAATTTTCTTATAATTTTTGTTAAAAAAATTAATTCAATAGAATTGAATGGAAAAATAATAATAATAATAATAATTATTATTATGATTATTATTAGAAGTACCTTTGAAGAATGATAATAATAATAATAAATTTTGAAAGGAAAATTTCATTTTTTAATTTTTAAAAATTGAATTTTCTTATAATTTTCATTAAAAAAATTAATTAATAGAATTAAATGAAGAAAATAATAATAATACTAATAATAATTATTATTATTATTATCATTATTATTATTATCATTATCAGTAGTTACCTTGAAAAAATAATAACAATAATAAATTTTAAAAAAGAAATTCAATTTTTTTAAATTTAATTTTTTCAATTTTTTGATATTTTTGAGGAAATTGCGAAAAAAATGATATTTTTACTAGGAAAAAAAGGACAAACAATTGTCCAATTAACCTAAAATACTAACCAAGTGGCAGTGAAGTCAACAACGACCAATTTACTTCCAGCACTTGATAATTCAGCATGAAAATGTGCATCATCATTAATAACACGTACTAAAGCCATAATTCTTAATTAAATTAATGAAGAACAATTGATTCTTGCTTTGAAAAGATTGATTTTTTTATTTTAAAAAACACTGAGAATTAGTAGAAATGCTTGGAAAAATGCTTATGTGTCCCAATGACTGGCGATTTGCATTGGACTAGTGGAATTACACTGCGATGCGCGTCTTTTTGCGCATGCGCGGGCTTTTTGAATTCGTAGTTGAGAACAACGAAAACTGCTTTACTTGCTAGCAATAAATTGCAGTGGGGATATATATAGTCATATATATATAGTGTCCCGTGCGATTTTGCAGTGTTAGTTTATCAAGTTTAACCTTAAATTAAAAAATTAAATTATTTGTTGATGAATTTCTGCTAAAAAGAGAGGTAAGATTCGACAATATTCAATTAATTATTAAAAAAAAAACGCAAAATTGCATTTTTTTTGCGCTTCAACTCTTCGATTTTTTAGTTCCAGATGTTGTTTTTAATTAGCACGAGTATTTCGCTAATTTGCGTCATAATTGTGAATTAAGGTGGAGTCGATTATCCGAGGATTTTTGTGGTATAATGGAAGGGGAAATGGAAAACAGTGTTAATTCGGAATTATCAGGTGAATATTAATTGAAATTTCCACGTAAAAATCGATTTTATCTCAAGTTTATCAGTTTTTGGGGAATATCTCGGAAATTAAGCGAGATAGAGCAATTTCGCTAATTCTATCTTGTAGCTCTCGAAATTCTGGACAGAAAAGGATTCGGGTAAAATCGCTCTATCTCGCTTAGTTTCCGAGATATTCAAAAAAAAACAAGATATACACGTCGAAACATTCCTATGGCGTCCGCCATGGTGCGGCCATGGTGCTAGCCATGGTGGCCGCCATGGCACCACCATCACAAATTTGCCGCTTTCCATGGAGTTCTTTGCCATGGCATTTCTTTCATGACGATTCTTTCCATGGCGTTTTTTGCATGGCGATTCTTTTCATGACTTTTTCATAAATTTTTCATGACTTCCATAAATTTATGGTTATAGCAAATTTCTCCATAGCAAATTTAGCATTGACAAATTCCGCCATGAAGAAAATGCAATGGAAAGAAACGCCATGGAAAGAATCGCCATGGAAAGAATCACCATGGAAAAAATTACCATGGAAAACGAACGCCATAGAAAAAAACCCCATGGAAAAGAAAGCTATGGAAAAAAAAGCCATGGGAAAAAAATGAAAAGAATCACCATGGGAAGAAATCCTATGCAAAAAAAACGCCATGGATAGAATCGCCATAAAAAAATTGCCATGGAAAAGAACTCCATGGAAAGCGGAAAATTTGTGATGGCGACGCCATGACCACCGCCATGGCGGCCGCCATCAGAATTTTTCTACCTGACTTCTAGTCAATTTTACTCCGAAACTTTTTTTTTCAGCGGTAGTTGGAGCCCTGCTGGACGCCCTAGAAGACAGGAACGACGATGTCAGAGCCTCTGTAAACGCGTCGATAAAGACGATATCCCAGAAAAACCCTGAGACAGTGATTCACGCGAGCGTCTATTACTGGGAACTCCACCGCAAGATGTCGCCTACCCAGGTGTCATCGATCCTGCAAGTGATGATGGAAACGTGCCGCGACGAGTCGGTTAAACTCTCCGATGATCTCGCGATATCCGTAGCCGAACTGGCGGTCAGCGAGTTGACTCGCGAGTCGGAACACGCGGCGACCGAGTTGCTAGTGTCCCTGAGTCGTTTGCACTGTACCCACGCGGTTGGAGGTCTTCTCGCAAAGTTCGAGACGTGGAAGACCTCCACCAGGGTCATCCCCGCACCCGCAGTCATTCGCGCTATGGGCATGGTCGCCTCCTGCAACCCCTTCGGCATGGTTCCGTACATAAAACTGACCCTAAGCATCGTCCTCCCCATTCTGCCCCAGGTCCCCGATGATAAGCACAAGGTAGCCTTCGCTTTTGTCCTTGGAAAGTTCGCGGAGGCTATTAACGACTACATAATGAATCTCGACGAGGCCCCCGACCCCGGGATCGGTAAAGAGACGTTTGCCGAGGAGGTGTCGAAGGCCTACGACATCCTAGCAAACGTCTGGATGAACAGCAGGAATCTCAAGCTGGGAGAAGCGGTCCTAACGGCCCTCTGCCCATTGTTACCACTTCTTCCGGCTAGGGACGTTGATCAAAGAGCTGCAAGGCTGATTCCGGGGCTCTTGAACTCATGCAAACACGCGAATTCCAAACTCGCATCTACCCGACTGCTCTCGATGCTACTGAGCGAAATGTGCGAGGAAAATCGAGAGATCGTTCGTCCGTTCGTCGAGCGACTACAGACAACGCTGTTTGAGCTTGTGAGTGTCACGCCTTTTGACGTCGACAGGGACGCCCTCTTGACGCACTACGAAGTCCTCCAGTGCCTTCGCACCGTCGTCGTGCTATTTCCGGAGAACGCGTTAGACCGGATATTCGTTTACTTGACGCAACCACCCGGGAATCAGAGGGCACGGGCTCTAGTGGTCTTTCGGCACCTCATCAACACCTTACCGACTGACGATGAAACTTCGCTTCAAAGAATAGCCCTTGGTCTTCTCGATTCTCTCGGAGATAGCATGCCTCAGTTGCTCGGCGCGATTGTCGCTATTCTCGCGCATCCGACACTTCATCTTCTACCGTCACAGAGGGACGCCTTCATCCGATACATCGTCGTACACTCTGCACGCGATAATGACGAGTCCAAGGCTTGCAGGGACGCACTAGATTTACTCGCTAGCACGGTTGATGGAGCGGAAGCGTGGCTCTGGCAAGCACTTCTTAAATCTCTTCTTGATCCGACCTATGGGCCCTCAGCTGGGCCTGTTCTGATGACGCTGAGCAGCCTCGCATTGAGAATAGCGCGTAGTGAGAACGCTGGAAACTCATTCAAGGAGTTCCCGGGTACCAAAGTCATAGCGCGATGCTTGGAGTTATCGCGCTCGCGAGAATGCCGGCAGTTGAGTGTCTACTTCCTGCAAACGGCAGCACCTCTTCTTGTTCATCAGGCCGAATCCGAGTGGGACGAGAGATTGACCAAAATAGTTGCAGAGAATTTTTACTCAGGGCTTGAGGACGGAGAAGAGAGAGAGAATTTTATGGCTTGGGAGGAGGAGATGATCGAGTTTTTGGAGAAAAGCGCGGAGATCGAGGGCAAAGATTGGGCGGGGAAGTTGTCGAAGGAGTTGGTCTCTCAAGGTAACTTATTGACTGCGCCGTTCTTGGCAGCGGTTACAGACGAACAGGCACACTTTGCGTTCCTCCTATCCTCCGCAGTGACTCAGCCTTTCGTTGAGGAACTTCCAAAGGCTATAGGAATCGCAGCCAAACGCCATCTCTCATCGATTCTGGATCTGATGGCGGCGTCCTGTGAAGTTGAGGACGCGAGGAAGAATCCAATGAGGTTGTTAGGGCTTGTTAGGGACACGCGAGCAGCAGCCACTGCGGAGGCTTCGAAAGCCAGTCTTTTGAGGTGCTACGCCGAGATCTGCAAGCGAGGCGAACCAGTCAGTCTCTTTCCCTATATTGAGAAGCATATTCTGCCCTGGACGCTTAAGCAGCTGAATGACTGCAAAGAGATGACGAGCAAGGAGGCCGGTTTGATAGCTCTGGAACAAATAGGCTATGCGGTTCATCCAAACAGACTGGCAAATTCGCCAGGTTTGAAGGCGCGGTCGACGAGTCTGGCTACGATCCTGAATCTCCTACAGTCGCACACCGGATACCGTCCACTTCAGCTCTACCCGCACCTTCTAGCGACCATGTTATCACTTCTGAGAATTCCACCAGTCCTCAACCCAGAGGAACGGGAGGTCCTCCTCAGCACAGTACTCGACAAGGTCATCGGAGCGAGCACTGAGTTCGACTTGATCCTCCCAGTTGACGAGAAGAAGCGTGTCGCTGAAGGACTCGGTTCCGTCTGTTCCGAGATAATCGGGGACTCTGCAGATGCAGTTGGAGAACTCGTCGACATCCTTTTGCCTTGGATGCAGTCCAAGTCGGCTCTTGACCGGAAAACAACGCTGATCGTCCTTCGCATGAGTCTGAAATCTTATTACGACGCTTTAAAGTACACCTATCCTGGAGGCAAGCTGGAACCAGGGAAGCTTTTAGGGTGTATTCTGTCCTGGTCAGCTGACGAGAAGAAACAACTAAGGCCCTTCATCGTGGACTGCATCGCTCTGGCTCTCAGGATCAACGCACGTCACAGATCAACGATCCCCGACATCAATCTCAATCAAGACCTGAACGAAACCAAAGAAATTCTCCTCAGCGAGGACGCTAATCTCCTGTACGAAGGTGTCAAGTCCCTCGCCACTGCGGTCTGCGAGAGGGTATCGTCCAGCGAGGTCGTCAGTCTTTCTGAAGGTCTGATCGATGGCCTATTGTTCAGGGGAGGCAGTGGACTAGCAGCTGGAATCGCTCTGACGCAGCTCTTCAAGATCAGAGGCGCAGATATACCGAGATCCGATCTCTACCTGGTCGACAACATCATCGGCCAAATGCGACAAATGGAGAACTCGAGCTGTCGAAGAACAGCCGCTTCCTCCATCACGTCCCTAACGATCCATCACCCCGAAGAAGTGCTTGAACACCTTCTCCATCAACCGCTGCCCCTCGACCGAGGCACTGAAGAGTGCTGGAAAGAACTAGGTAACGAAGAAGACTCTGGACTAAGAACCCTGGACTTTCTCCTCAACCGTTTAGACAATAGTCACCTCTTATCAGAATCTCCAGGTACCTCCAAAGGCCGGAATACAGCTTCCTTTCCATCACTCTCTGCAATAATCTCCCTGCGCCATCTGCTCCAATCAACAGCTGCTGAACAGCTTATAGAGAAGCGAGTCGCTGAGCTCTTAGCGGTCCTTCTAAAGTACCTATCCGGATGGTGGCAGGTCGATGCTCCGGTGTCCGTCATCAGCACCAAGCTCGGTTTCGTCCCAAACCGTGACGCCTGCAAGCTCCTCCCCCACGCCGAAGTCTACTCGCTCCTCACAAACGTCCTAACAGTCGTCAACATCAACGTAGCCTCTGGCTTACTCAACGAAGTCTCCGCAGCTTCCGACACACAAGCAGATGAGGTCCTAGTGTCAACTGTCGGTTCTGTCATTCGATGCCTGAATAATCGCAACGAGGTCCTAACGAATATCGCTCAAAACCTGGGCAAGCTGATCACCAGTCCACTTCCCTCCCAGCGAGCGGTCTCAGTCGCATTTTACGGGGAGCTCATCGGCCGAATTGACTGTGGCTCCATCTGGTTAGACGCCGTCATAAACACACTCTACGAAGCGCGGACCGATTCCTCCCCGCTCGTCAGGAAGCTCGTCACTTTCGGACTAGCGCGAATAGCTTATCTACCCCCCAAACAGATCGACGAGTACTTCGACAACTGCTTGAGCGCGCTGCTAGACGCATTAGAGGAACCGGCCATTGGAGAAGGTGGCGGTGACGTTGTGCTCGAGGCTCTCAAGGGATTATCCCTCCTCCTCTGCTTAAGAACAGAAAGACCCGTCAGTCCTCGCGTAGTTCTCGCGCTCAAGCCCTTCGTCGAAAAGGAGAACTCCGACACGCGACTAGCAGCCATCGGCGCTTTAGGTGCCCTGTCCAAAGGATGGCTCAAATCCGTCAAGGCACCCGATGATGACGTCAGCGACCATCTTCTTGGCTGCTTGCCCTGCTTGACGCTCAAGCTCGAGGACCCGAATTCGCTCGTCACCAGAACTGCGAGGGAAGCACTTCTCGATGCCGCTAACCTTCTGCAGTGCGAGGAACTGGCCCAGGTGTTGAGGAACCATCTGACCCCAGGTCATGCCCTTGTTGTGGAGGACTATCTGAAAGATTTGGTCGAGTGCCTGTTGGAGGTGCTGCCGCAGAGGGCGGAAGAGCTTCGGAACGCGGTCGTCAGGGGATATTCGAGGTCCGAAGTTTCCTCGACGAGGGCGACATCTGTGCTCATCCTTGGGCTCTTCGGGAAACCGAGGCCCGAAGACGTGCAGCGAATGCTGCAGCTGCTCAGGGATAAGGAGAGCCTTGTCAAGGTCCGGGCCGCTAAGGCACTCGCCTATGGATTCACGCTGTGACCTTGAAAATTCACGCTGTGACCTTGAAAATGGTTTTTCGAGGATATCTCGGAAACTAAGGGAGATAGAGAGATTTTGGAAGAAACCTTTTTTGTAGCTCTGATTCTGCTCTACAAAAAAGGTTTCGATGAAATTTCTCTATCTCGCTTAGTTTCCGGGATAAATCGCGATAATCGATTAGGGGTCGAAGTACTGTTTTATGAGACATTTATGAATGCACCAAAATCGTTAATCTGCTTCTGAATTTAATTTTTATTACTTCTACATTCTTTATCATCTATTATATAAAATTTAGAGCTAATCAAAGTTAATTGATTAATTATTTGACGAGTAAAATATTGTGATACGCTTTGTGCAATGAAGACGAAAAAAATTATTGTAAATATTGAAGAGATATTTTGAAATTTTGAGGAATTTTTGCGGAATGAGGAAATTTTATTTGAATACTTTTAGGATAAAAAAAAAAATTGTCTTTGTATTTTTGTAAAAGCACTTTCGAATTTATTGAAATAAAAAGACTGTTTCAATGAAAAGAAGAAAATTCTTTTACGTCTAATTTAGAAATTTACATCAATTTTTTTTTTTTTTCGATTTTATTATTGTAAAAATTAATTAATTAATTTATCTATTTGCTATGCAACTGTTCGATGCAGACACTTAATTGCTGGAGCTTTTGGAGAAGATGACGCATATTTGAAGAGGATTGTCGAAGACCAGCAGTCTCACCACCAACAGCATCTTGCCTTTGTCCCAATTCAAAGTGTAATTTCGCTAATTTTTCTTGTTGCTCTCGAATCTCTATCATCTGTTCCATACTGCAGTCTTTTCCTATAAAAAAAATGAATAAATTGCGTTCATTATCAAAATTATTAACAAAATTTTTGATGATTTCATTAAAAAAACTGAAAATTATTTTTTTGTTTTATTGAATATCTCGGAAAGTAAACGAGATAGCGAAAATTTCGAAGAAACCTTTTTTGTAGCTCTGATTCTTCTCTTAAAAAAAGGTCTCTTGAAAAATTTCGCTATCTCGCTTAGTTTCCGAGATATCTAATAAAACGTAAAAAAAGTTCTCGACCTTTCTGATAAAATCAAAAAAATTTAGAGAAGTCAAGGAATTTTTTTTTAAATTGAATATCTCGGAAACTAAGCGAGATAACGAAATTTTTGTGGACATCTTTTTTGGAGCTCTGATTCTCCTCTTAAAAAAAGGTTTCCACGAAAATTTCGCTATCTCGCTTAGTTTCCGAGATATTCTCAATAAATTACTTTAAAAAAAAAATTAACTCAAATAAATGAAAAATTTCTCACCAAAAGCTCGTAAATTTCCACTGTGAAAATCTTCCAATAGCTGCAGAAGTGCTTGTTCCATTCTCCGGACATCTGGTACCTCTGACAAAAAGCAATGATGCCTGCATGGAGCAGCTGGAATCGCTATTAAATAGGTGCAAAAACAAACAAAAAAAAGGAGCAAAAAAAAAAAATAAACGAAAACAAAAGAAATAAAAATTTGCATAAAAATAATTGAACGAAAAAAAGAAAAAAAAATTGGAAAAAGGGAAATTAACATTGGGGGAATAACTGGAGGAATTTGTGTGTGGAGAATAAAACGAATGTGCAGGTGGATTTAAGGTAGTATCCCAGAGTACAGTCAATAAAACAGGAAAAAATGAGGATTTGTAAATTTGTTTCCAATTGATTGCTGTTAATTCGGGGAAAAATGTGCTTTAATTTACCCGAAAAAAGTGAGTAAATCATTTGAAAATCATGATTTTGAGGAATTCTGAGGAAAGTATTGGAAATGGAATCTTCTCGATGATTCCATTGGAAAGCTGAGAAAATTTGACATGGAAAACATATGTCACAAGAGATTTTTGAAATTTTTTTGAAAATTTGGGCCCAAAAATGGGTTTTTGGGCCCAAATTTGAGATAAGACCCAAAAAAAAATTAAAATTACTTCCGACATATGGCTTCCAGCTCAAATTTTCTCAGGATTTCAATGGAATCACGAGAATGTCTCGATCTCGCTCAGATCCCGAGATATTTAGGAAAAAAATGAACGATTTTATTCGAAAGTCGTGTCTTCAGCTTGTGAATATAATTTTTTTTTGTTTCTCGAATTTTTTTTAACATTACTAATCTCCTATCACAAGCATGAGACAGAGAGAGAGGGAGAGGCAAATAGTTACGACTACCTTCTAATTGAAATTTCTCGATAACTATACGGTGAATTGAATATTTTTTTCTTCTATTATTTAGTTAAAATGCTGTTCTCTTCGCCAATTGTTTTTAAATAATGGGTCAATCCTGTGATTTTTTAGTAATTTCGTTATTTCCGTCTGATTTAGGGCGTTTCATCCCCACCACCGCTATTTCCACTAACTTTGATAATTCATATCTCGTAAACTGGACGGTCAAAAATTATGAAAAAATTCAGAAAAATGTAAAAAACCATCATCTTTGATGTGGCATCAAAAAAATAAGGGATCAACTGTACTCGAATTCCCTGGGATACTACCTTAAGAGACATTAATACCTCTGTGCTGTCCTCTTCTCGGTGGATCTGGACGATTTGGCTTTTGTTTTTCTTTCTCATTCACGTGAATTAGTCTCGAGTGATTTCCACCGTATCCAGATGATGAATTTAACACTCTTCCTGAGATCATGGACCCACCACTGGTCGTTATTTGGCCAGAACTTGTCTTGCTGATGATTGGAGAAGTTTGGGCATTGGTTCCCCATAAGACTTGTTGCTAAAAGAATAAATTATTTATTTATCTCTTTCATTTTCTTTTTTATTTCCAATTTTTTTCATTTTTAATTTAGTTTTTTTCATGAATTTCTTGGAAACTAAGGGAAATAGAGGAATTTTCATTGAAAATTGTTTTATAAAAAATTCTTATTTATATAGAATTTTCGGAGCTACAAAAAACGTCTTCACAAAAATTGCTCTATCTCGCTTAGTTTCCGAGATATTAAAAAAAAGAAGAAAAAATTCAATTTTACTCCAAAATGAAATTCAAATTGAAATTTTTGAATATCTCGGAAACTAAGCGGGATAGAGCAATTTTTGTGAAGACCTTTTTTGTAGCCCCCAAAATTCTCTACAAAAAAGCTCTCCTCAAAAATCACTCTATCTCTCTTAGTTTCCGAGATCCCTTTGAAAACCCGAAGAAAACTCCAAAAAAAAAAAAAAAAAGAATTAAAAATAAAGTACCGAATTATGACTCGTGTGCTCCTCAATTTTACTCGTCCTCTTTGATCTAGCAGGTGTCGAGGGGGGTGTCACCTCCCCCCCTCGACTGAGGGGCTCCTCCCCCTCCTCCTCCTGCACCAGCTGCTGCAGTTCCCCAAATCCGACTCCTTCATTCATCTCAATTCCTCAAAAAATCACAAAAAAAACGAGTAAAATCCCTCTAAATGTGACAAAAAGCTCTTTCTTGACCTCTCACTCTCTCTGTATTGACCTTTCACCAAATTCTCACGTTGTTCGACGTTATATTGTTCCTCCAAAATCTCGTGTACTTCTTTGCTCCAATAATTTCGTTCGAAATCATCAAAAAATTCCCTGAAAATAAACAAAAATTTAGTGAAATTCATTAAAAATCAACAGGAATTGAGTAAAATCCCTCTAAATTTGACAAAACGAAGTGTTTTGACCTTTTTTACCCTTTGCATTGACCTTTCACCCAATTTCTTTCGAAATACATTAAAAAATCTCCCAAAAAACAGGAAAAATTTAGTGAAATTCCCTAAAACTCAACAAAAAGTTAGTGGAATTCCCCAAAAATCAACGAAAATTGAGTAAAATCCCTCTAAATTTGACAAAACGAACTCTCTTGACCTCTTTCACTCTCTATATTAACCTTCCACCCAATTTTCCCCCAAATCCTTCAAAAAATCCCCAAAAAACAGCGAAAAGTTAGTAGAATTCACCAAAAATCAACAGGAATTGAGTAAAATCCCTCTAAATTTGACAAAACAAACTCTCTTGACTTCTCTCACCCTCTGCATTGACCTGTCATCCAATTCTCACGTTATTTGAGGTTATTTTATTCCCCTAAAACCCCGCGCACTTTTTTCTTCATCAATTTCCTTCAAAATCATCAAAAAATTCCCCAAAAATCATCAAAAATTTAGTGGAATTCCCCAAAAATCAACGAAAAAACATCTAAAATCCCTCTAAATTTGACAAAACAAACTCACGTGACTACTCCCACTTCCTATATTTACTTGTCACCCAATTTCCCCCCAAATCCTTCAAAAAATCCCCAAAAAACAACAAAAATTTGGTGAAATTCCCCAAAAATCAACGCAAAATCGCGTGAAATCCCTCTAAATTTGACAAAACGAACTCTTTTGACCTCTCTCACCCTCTGTATTGGACTGTCACCCAATTTCCCCCCAAATACTTCAAAAAATTCCCCAAAAAACAACAAAAATTTAGTGAAATTCACCAAAAATCAACAAAAATTTGGTGAAATTCCCCAAAAATCAACGAAAAATCGTCTAAAATCCCTCTAAATTTGACAAAACAAATTCACTTGACCTCTCTCACCCTCTGTATTGACCTGTCACCCAATTCTCACGTTATTTGAGGTTATATTATTCCCCCAAAAGCCTGCGCAATTCTTTGCCCCAACAATTTTCCACGAAATCATAGAAAAAAAAAAAGAAAAAAAAATCAAGACTCGAAAAATTTTAATTCTAAATCATTTCTCGGAAAATTACGAAAAATTCTCCTTTTTTTAATTGATCAAAAAAATAATTATTTCGTCAATAAATCAAGTAAATCATCAAATTAACTCTGGAAAATTATGAATATGTGCTTTTTTAATAGAACGAGGATAAACAGAGACTGCAAAAACTTTGGCAGATGGCCATAAGTTGGATTTTACGTCAAAACTCAATTGAAAAGTTAGAAAACAGGTAAATAAATCATTTTTTCCCCTAATTAATTATCTAATTAATTAATTTTCATGATGAGTTCATTAAATATTTTATTTTTTTAATTGAAAAAAATTTACTGTTATTTTTTATTTATTTTTTGATTTTTAAAAAATTGGGAAATAACCTAAAAAAAATTTTTCTGTCTCAAAATTATGTTTTTTTTTTTCTTCAGTTTTTTGGACAAAAATGGAGAAAAAGAGTTTTCTCTGAAAAATTATGGATTTTCGAGAGTTTTTGGTGATTGAAACGTGTCAATTAATGGAAAGTTCTTTTTTTTTTTGGTTTTTATGAAAAATCGAATATTTTGGAATTTAAATTTTGAGTTTTTTTGAATTTTCAGGGTTTCAATGAAAAGAGCGGGAAATTTGAGTGAAAAAAATGGTATTTTTCAATTGAATTTGGCGGTGAATTTGTTGAAATAGGGGAAGATGTGGTAAAATGGACGAATTCCAATTAAACGATTCGAGATAGAAATTTTCTGATGATTCCATTGAGAAGCTGAGGAAATTTTAGGTGGAAAACATATGTCAAAATTTTTTTTTTCAATTTTTAGAAGAATTTACTTTTTTGGCCGAGTTTTGAAGGGGTTTTCCTTTTGAAAATCGAAAAAATTCACTTTTTCGGCGATATCTCTGGTTCTGTTGGTCGTAGAGATCTGGGGTTGATCTCAAATGAAAGATGAGCTCATTTCTCATCGATTTATGTGGTTCAAATTTTTTTTAAATCAATTTTTCAAATAATTATAGATCATTTTCTGAAAAATCAGTTTTTGCCCTATAAGTACTTGAAAAAATTGATATTTTTCTTTTTAAACCCCATAAATCGATGGGAAATGAGCTCACCTTTCATTTAAGATCAACCCCAGGTCGCTACGATCAATAGAACCAGAGATATTCTCGAAAACCTGAAATTTTTCAAAAAACAGAAGAGTTTCACCTTCAAATCTCGCGCGAAAAATGAAATTTTTGAAAAATTCCAAGAAATAACTTTTGACATATGATCTTCATGGGAAATTTCCTCAGCTTTCCAATGGAATCATCAGAAAAAACCTATCTCCAATATTTCTATCGATTTCTCCTAATTTTCATGGTATAAAATACCAAAATCAACTCGTGTCCATTTTACCCCATCTTCCCCTAATTAAAAAAATTAGTTTCGCCTCGATTTATCTGTTTTTTTTTGTTTTCGCTGTATCTCGTTAATCAGTTGAGAGGAATTGGGTTCATTATATCGTTTTTCGCCTCAAATTTTCCTGAAAATTCAATGAAACTTTCGAAATTCTCGAAAATTCGAAATTTTTGCCCACGAAAATTTCGATTTTTTGGAAAAAATTGAATTTTTAGGGTTTTTTAACTGTTTTTTTCATATTTTTATTTTATTTCAGGTGAGATTGATGATCCCATGGGTGCGAGAACAGATTGTGGAGGCCTGGCATAGCAGAAAGAGCTCAAGGACCAACGAAAGGGGGTCCTTGGCTCTTTCTACACCTGGAAGTGAGAGAAAAAGTGATAATATGTTTATGGCACCATCTACCTCATCAGATACATTCAATGTTAATGTCATAAGGTAATTAATGATTACGTCATCATTCAGATGATTTCCACATAGTGGGGAAAGATAGGCAAACCTTAGGAATCCTACAAAATTGAGAAAATCTTTTTTTTCTCGAAATTTTTTGGAGAAAATTCGATTTTTTCAAGTCGTTGATTTTTGAAGTTCTTTGCTTTTTAAAAGGATCTCGGAAACTAAGCGAGATAGGCAGATTTACATAGACACCTTTTTTGTACCTCTCAAAATTCCCCACAAAAAAGGTCTCTTCAAAAATTGCTCTATCTCCCTTAGTTTCCGAGATAATCAATTTTTTCAAATCGTTATTTCTCGAAATCTGTAATTTTTAAAATATTTGAAAAAAAATATATTTATATTTCAAGAAAATTGAGATATTCTCGGAAACTAAGCGAGATAGGCAAATTTACATAGACACCTTTTTTGTACCTCTCAAAATTCCCCACAAAAAAGGTCTCTTCAAAAATCGCTCTATCTCCTCAACTTTCCCCAATCTCTTCTAAAAACCCTTAAAATTTTTGCAGCCTCGAAGGTGAAATCGTTGGAATTCCCTCGAAACCGGATTTTACAGTGGAAAAATTGAAGGCAATAGCAACGAAGCACTTCTACAGCACAGATCCCACCCACTCCCCCTCCTCCCTGCGTTTGGTCCATCCAGCATCCTTCAGGACCCTCCAGGACACTCGAAAATTGACCGAAGAAGAGATAAATTCGAGTGACGATCTTTTATTAATCGAATCACGTCCCCCCCCTCCAAAGGACCCCCCCGAAGACTCTTTGAAGGGTCCAACCCTCGACATCATCACCAAAGCCACCAGCCACCTCCCCTCCCCCTCCCCCCCACGTCCCTCCCCCTCCACCGATTGTCCCGCGGATTTTCAAACAGAAATCCGAAAAATCCTGATAACTCTGGTCCAATCGTCCTCTCGAATCCTGAATAATTCGCCTGAAGCTCCAAAAATCATCGAGATCATCCGCGAGAAGCTGGAGCAACGTGCACAGCCTCCAAACGACCCAAAAACCATCAAGTACCTCATGGACATCGGTTTTCCAGAGAAAAAAGTGGTAAAAGCTTTGAAAATCAAGAAAATGAACGCTTCAGAGGCGCTTGATTGGTTGATTGATCATCAGGATGATGAGGAGGAGGAGAGGGAGGAGGAGGGAGAGTGCTCCAGGCTGTCGGAGGTAGGTTTGAGAGGAATTTTGAGGAAATTTGGGAAAATATGAAAATTTAGAGAAAATTTGGAGATATTTAATTTTTTAATTTTATGGAAATTTTTGGTAAATTTTTGAGATTTCGAGAATTTTTGAAATTTCGAGATTTTTGGTAAAATTTCAAAGTATTTGAGTTAAATTTGGAAATAATTGAGCAAAATGTGAAATTTTTAGTAAAATTTGGGAAAGTAGGAAAATTTAATTTTTTGAAATTTCTAGAATTTTTTTTTCAATTTTTGAAATTTTGAGATTTTTAGTAAAATGTCAAATTGTTTGAGTTAAATTTGGGAAAATTTGAGCGAAATATGTAATTTTGAGTGAAATTTGGGAAAGTATGGAAATTTAACGAAAATTTTAAGAAATTTAATTTTTGAAATTTTTAGAGTTTTTTTGTAAATTTTTGAAATTTCGAGATTTTTGGTAAAAGATCAGATCATTTGGGACTAAACTGATTCTAAGATTTTATTTGAGAGAAATTTTGAGTAAAATTTGGTAAAATATCGAAAGTTCAACGAAAAATTTGGAGAAATTGAATTTTCGAAATTTCGAGAAATTTTTTGTAAATTTTTGAGATTTCTAGACTTTTTTGAGAATTTCCGAAATTTCTTGTAAAATATCAAATTATTTGATATTAAACTGATTTTAAGGTTTTAGGAGAGGCTGAGGAAGCTTGCCGGAAGTGGATTTGAGAGAAATTTCGATGAAAATTTGATAAAATATAAGAATTCACCAGAAATTTCGAGAAATCTCAAAAAGTCCTCAAAATCTCAAATTATTTGATATTAAACTGATTTAAAGGTTTTTAAAAAGGCAAAGAAAAGTTTCCAGATATAGATTTGAGAGAAATTTCAAGAAAAATTTGGTAAAATATAAAAATTTACCAAAAATTTCGAAAAATCTCGAAATCTCAAAAAGCCTAAAAAATTCAAGATTTCTACTGAAATCTCAAATTATTTCTGATTAAACCCATTTTAAGGTTTTAAGACAGGCAAAAGAAGATTTCCGAAGATAAATTTGATCAAAATTCCCAAAAAAACATAACAATGTATCAAAAAGTCCTCGAAATCTCCAAAATCTCTAAAATTTCCTATAAAATCTGCAAATTATTTTCAATTAAATTGATTAAAATTTTTTTATTTTCTCATTTATTCATTAATTTATCTTTTTTTTCTTGCAAAGGAGCCCCAGGACATTCAGGAAAGCTGTCGCACATTGGTTGAAGCTGTTGGCCATCTCCTGAAGAGTTTCCGCCAGTACAAGCGCCTCGAGTTTCGTCCCAGTTCGCGGATCAAGGAGAGTCTCGTAGAAATGGGTTTCGAGGAGCGCCACGTTGTCGAGACCTTAAAAATCACCGGAAACAATCAGAATAACGCTTGCGAGTGGCTTTTGGGCGCCAGAAGACGCAGCCTCAAAGATCTCGACGATGGAGTCGATGAGACTGGACCAATTTACACAGCCATCATGAACAACCCACATATTCAGCTGAGTTTAAATAATCCTAAGATGCTGATGGCTTATTTATCGATCTTAGAAACGCCCTCATCAACCAGCATATGGATCAATGATCCAGAGGTTTCGCCTGTTCTCAGCCAGATTTTCAAGACTTATCACTCGGAAAAACACGCGATTCACATGAACAGATACGAGGATAGCTAGCAGAGGTAGTTTTAGAGTCTAGAATTAAAGGATATTTTTTAGAAATGTGCACTGAGAAAAAGAAAAAAAATTTTGTTAGAAAATTTACGCAATTGAAGGAAATTTCGATGTATAGATATGAAAATTGTGAAGGAAAATTTTGGTAAAGCGAGATTTTTTTGCTGCATGAATTTTCTTTTTCTCAGTCTGTGAATTAATTCGAATATTAATTTGAGAATATTAATCGAGCGTCAAATCGAATAATTCGAATTTTTAAATAATAAAAAACTGTCGAATTATTTGGAAAATTTTCGAATTATTTCAAAAATTTGAATACTTCGAATTATTCGAATTTTTAAATAATGAACAAATGTCGAATTATTTGAAAACTTTCGAATTATTTCGAAAATCTGAATAGTTCAAATTATTTGATTAAATTTTTTGAATTATTCAAAAAATGAAATTCTTCGAAAATTTAGATTATTTGAAAATTGGTATTCTCCGAAACATTTTGAATTATTTGAAAATTTGAATTATTCAACAATTAGAATTCTTCGAAAATTTGAATTATTTGAAAATTCGAATTACTAACAAATTTTAATTTTCGAAGAATTCAAATTATCTGAAAATTTGAATTTATTTGAAAATTTGAATTATTAAAAAATTCAAATTATTTAAAAATGCGAATTACTAAGAAATTTCAATTTTAAAAAAATTCGGATTATCTGAAAATTTGAATTATTCAAGAATTGAAATTCTTTGAATATTTGAATTATTCAACAATTAGAATCCTTCAAAAATTTGAATTATTTGAAAATTTGAATTATTTGAATATTCAAATTATTTAAAAATGCGAATTACTAACAATTTTAATTTTCGAAGAATTCGAATTGTCTGAAAATTTGAATTATTCAAGAATTGAAATTCTTCGAATATTTGAATTATTCAACAATTAGAATTCTTCGAAAATTTGAATTATTTAAAAATTCGAATTACTAACAATTTTGAATTTTCGAAGAATTGAAATGATCTGAAAATTTGAATTTATTTGAAAATTTGAATTAATTGAGAATTCGAATTATTAAAAAATGCGAATTACTAAGAAATTTCAATTTTTAAAAAATTCGGATTATATGAAAATTTGAATTATTCAAGAATTCAAATTCTTCGAAAATTTGAATTATTCAACAATTAGAATCCTTCGAAAATTTGAATTATTCAACAATTAGAATTCTTCGAAAATTTGAATTATTTAAAAATTCGAATTATTTGAAAATTCGAATTATTTGAAAATTCGAATTACTAACAAATTTTAATTTTCAAAGAATCCAAATTATCTCAAAAATTTGAATTTATTTGAAAATTTGAATTATTTGAAAATTCGAATTTACAAGATTGGAATTTTGCAATGGAATAGTGATGTTCGATTCGATTTGAACGCTACTCGCAAAAATTATTTTTCTTGAGATAGTTGAGGGGGAGGGGGGGGGGATTGTTGGGAGTTTGATGAAAATTTCGATATATTGCGCGATTTTTGGGATAATCAGAGGAATTTTGAAAAATTTGTGAAAAATGGGGTTTTGGAGATTCGTTTTTGAAAGTGCACTCGGTAAATAAGCGAGATAGAGCAATTTTCATTGAAACCTTTCTTGTAGAGAATTTCAAGAGCTACAAAAAAGGTTTCTGTAAAAATCGCTCTATCTCGCTTAGTTTCCAAGATATTTGAGAAAAACTGATAAAAGATTTATCATAATCGAGAATTCATATAAAATAATGAAATTCATTGTTAATTATTCACATAATTCATGCAAAGAGACATTAAATAATTAAAGTTTACAATTATAATTATACTATAAAGAAACACATGAAAATTAAGAATTTATTGCTTATCGCAATGTTGAAAGTTGATGCTAATATATAAATAGATAAAAAAAAATAATTAAAATTGCTTGTTATGTCAATGTGAAAAAGGCAAAAATTAATTACATTAAATTGTAATTAATTTCAGATTTTATCGACAATTATTATTTTTTTTAAATTAAATGTAGTGAAAACGAAAAAAATTGTAAAATCGAAGAATTCAAATGTGAATTGAATCAATTATCTTTATTTGAATTTAATTTGCGTTAATTATCGTCTGCTTTTCATAAAAATTCATTAATTTATTGTCAAAATGCTTTCATAGTGTTAATATATTAGGGGAGGATGGGGTAAAATGGACGAATTCCAATTGAACGGTTCGAGATAGAGATTTTCTGATGATTCCACTGAAAAGCTGAGAAAATTTTGGGTGGAAAACATGTGTAAAAATTGATTTTTTTCAATTTTTCGAAAATTTTACGTTTTTGGCTGAGTTTTGAAGGGGTTTTCCTTTCGAAAATCGAAAAAATTCACTTTTTCGACGATATCTCCGGTTCTGTTGGTCGCAGCGATCTGGGGTTCATCTCAAATGAAAGATGAGCTCATTTCTCATCGATTCATGTGGTTCAAATTTTTTTAAATCAATTTTTCAAATACTTATAGGCCATTTTCTGAAAATCAATTTTTGCCCCGAAAGTACTTGAAAAATTGATAATTTTTTTTTTAAACCACATAAATCGATGGGAAATGAGCTCACCTTTCATTTAAGATCAACCTCAGGTCGCTGCGACCAATGGAACCAGAGATTTTCCCGAAAACCTGAAATTTTTCAAAAACAGAAGAATTTCACCTTAAAATCTTGAGCAAAAAAATGGAATTTTTGAAAAATTCAAAAAAATAACTTCTGACATATGATTTTCATGGGAAATTTCCTCAGCTTTTCAATGGAATCATCAGAAAAAATCTATCTTCAATATTTTCATCGATTTCGAGTAATTTTCATATTATAAAATACGAAAAACTAACATCTGTCCGTTTTACCCCATCTTTCCCTAATTTTTCATATTTTTCGAATGATAGAAAATTTTAAAAAATGAAAAAAAATCAAGTCAATGATAAATGATCTCAATGAAAGTAAAAATTGTTAAATCATGAAAATAATGAGCTTTCTTTAATTTCTCATTGATTAAAAAATATTTTTTAATGAAAAAAATTCTATTTTTTTGAAAAATGCAAATTTTCACAGAAAAAAAATAAATAAATGTTGCTTAAATAATTAAGAGAAGAAAAAAAATCAATTAATCAGAGAAATAAAAGTTCGATTTAATGGAAAAAAAATCGATGAGTCTAACGGAAATTTCTAAAATTATTAAAAATTTATTTATTTATTTATAATTAAATGAAAGCAATTAATTAATTAAATTACCGAAAATTCATCGATTTTTGAAAATAATAATTTTTTGTTAAAAAAAATAAAAAGTCAATTTTTCTGATGGAAAAAAGTCAATTGTTTCAAAAAAAAATAAAAATTAAAAGAAAAAAATGATAATTTTGTTTAAAAAAAACGAAAAATTGATCAGAAAACGATTTTTTTCGAAATTTTGGGTAAAAATGTATATCACGACGAAAAAAAAGGCAAAAAATGTTGAAAAACTTGTAATTAAATTGTAGAAACGAAAATTTAGGAAATACGATGAAAAAAAAAATAATAAAATATTTTTCCCATTAAAAAAAAAATGATAAAATATTTTTCCCATTTAAAAAAAATGATAAAAAGTGATTTGTCCTTTTTTACCGACTGAGAATTCAGGTGAAAACACTTTTGACAGTTCAAAAAACATTGTCCACGTGTTTTATTGGTTTTTGCAGAAAAAATAATGGTTTTTTACTTCGAGAGTGATGGTAAGCTCCAATTTAGTTATTTAAACATTAAAATAATCAATGAAAATATTGATAATTATTTATTTTCGTTGATTTTTTTGAATTTTTTTGATAATTTCGAGGTTAACATGAAATTATCCATTTATTTTTTATTTTTTACTATATATAGTGGTCCAGCCACCAGTGACTTTATTCATGGGAATCGACAAACACGAGAGTAAGCCCCAAAAATTAATTTAATCAATTAATTAAAGAGAAATTTGGGTGAAAAAAGGCAAATTCGATTTTTCTGGAGTTTCGACCAACGAAAATCGCTGGAAATGGGGAGAAATATTTGAGATGGATTTTTTTCGATGATTCCATTGAAAAGCTGAGGAAATTCTACATGGAAATGATATGCCTGAAGGTTTTTTTGAATTTTTTTGAAAATTCGAAATTTTTCAGAAATTTTGAATTTTTTTTTCGAATTTTTTGGAGTTTTTGGGTTTTTTGAGGATATTTCCGGTTCTAATTGTCGTGGCGGGAAAATTCAAAAACGAGGGGAAAGGTGAGATCATTTGCCATCGATTCATGGGGTTTTTTATGGGTTTTTCATGATTTTTTGAGGAGTTATAGGGGCAAAACGGGTTTTTCTATAAAAAAAAGTGTAATTTTGTTGAAAATTGATGAAAATTGATTCGAAAAAATATGAATCGATGGGAAATGAACTCAACTTTCTGTCAACTATCGATTTTTTGTGGTAAAACAATTAAGACCTAAGATATTTTCAAAAAAATGAAAATTTTCGAAAATCGAAATTGTTTAAAAAAGTCACATTTTCAAAAAAAAATCGAAAATTTGATGTGACATATGTTTTTCAGGTAAAATTTCCTCAGCTTTTCAATGGAATCATCCAAAAAATTCTATCTCAAACCGTTTCAACGAAATGCCCATTTTTTCTCTTATTTTTTACGTAATTATCAGAAAAATAATTAAATTTTTGGGTTTTTTAGATGAGGATTTGATAAAATGGGGATGGCCTGAGGATGTATGGTTCCACGTTGACAAATTTTCGTCAGCCCACGTTTACCTACGCCTTCGCCCAGTAATTATGAATAATTAATCCATTAATTAAACTATTAATCAATAAAATTAATTTAATTTTTAATTAAATTTTCATTTATCATCAGATTTTGAAGAATATCTCGGAAACTAAGCGAGATAGAGAAATTTTCAAGAATACCTTTTTTTTTCTAAATTTCAAGCACTACAAAAAAGGTTTCCACCAAAATTTCTCTATCTCGCTTATTTTCCGAGATATCGTCAAAAGAATCAAAGAATATAAAGTTTTCAGAATTTCTTTTTTTTTAATATCTCGGAAACTAAACGAGATAGAGCGATTTTTCATCAATCCTTTTTTGTAGCTCTCGAAATCCTCTAGAAAACCATCTTAGGATAAAACCGCTCTATCTCGCTTAGTTTCCAAGATATTAAAAAAAAAAATGATGAAAAAACGAAATTTT
Organism: Aleiodes leptofemur; assembly: GCA_963942555.1. Classification (NCBI taxonomy): domain Eukaryota; kingdom Metazoa; phylum Arthropoda; class Insecta; order Hymenoptera; family Braconidae; genus Aleiodes; species Aleiodes leptofemur. The sequence goes on from OZ012619.1 coordinate 14,546,037, forward strand.
TTTATAAAATTTCAGATTTTTTACTTTTTTGCTTCCACTTATTTTTTTTAAAATTAATTAATTAATTATATTTTAGGGTCAGACGATAGACGATATTCCAGGCTCAGTCCTCGAGGATGCAGCACAATTAGTAAAAGCCAATAGTATCGAGGGCAATAAAGCCAATGACGTAGACGTCGTCTACACAATGTGGTCGAATTTGAAGAAAACTCAGGGAATGGAAGTTGGACAAGTTGGATTTTACAAAGAAAAAGATGTACGAAAAATTCACGTTACCAAGAGACTTAACACTATTGTTAATCGTTTGAATAAAACCAAGAGATCAGCTGAACCAAATTTAATGGCAGAGAGAGAAGACAGAGACAGATCGGAGAGAGAAGATAAAAAGAAAATTTTGAGGGAACAGAAGGAGCAGGAGAAGGCGGAATTGAAGAGAAGACAGGACGAAGCTGAGATGAAGTAATTGAAGGTTTTTTTTAGTACTCAGATATGAGGGGAGAGAGGGGCAAAATGGACCACCGCAAAAATTCCTTTTTTATAGAATTTTTAGAATATTTTTGTTGAAATTTTTCAGTGAAAAATATGATTTTGCAGTTTTTTCTTTTGGTTTTTGAGGAGATCTCGGAAAATAAGGGAGATAGAGCGATTTTTGTGGAGACCTTTTTTGTAGAGAATTTCAAGAGCTAAAAAAAGCTTTCTACATAAATTTCTCTATCTCGCTTAGTTTCCGAGATCCTAAACATTTTCCATTTTGGAGTAAAATTGAATTTTCTTTATTTTATTAAATATCTCGGAAAACAAGCGAGATAAAGCAGTTTTACACAAATCCTTTTTTGTAGAGAATTTCAAGAGCTACAAAAAAGGTTTTTGTGAAATTTCTCTATCTCGTTTAGTCTCCGAGATCCTAAATATTTTCCATTTTGGAGCAAAATTGAATTTTCTCCATTTTATCGAATATTTCGGAAAACAAGCGAGATAAAGCGATTTTTCGTCCTGGAGCTTCTTTCTTCGATTTTGAAATCCTCTGAAAAAAGGGTCCATGAAAATTTCCTACCTCCCCCCTTTTTTCGAGATTTTCCCCATTTTTTAAAACTTTTTTATGAATAATTTCCATTTTTTTTCTAACTTTTCGTCTTTTTTTTTTAATTTAAGGAGTTACACGTCACTTTTTACTGCAAGCAACATGACGACAAACGCAGAGGCTGGCTACGACTCTGACGACTTCATGTGATCCAGAAAAAACCCCTCCACGACCTCCATCGTGCCTGATTTAATTCCCCAGCAGTGTAAATTTCTTCATTTATTCAGAATTAAATATTAAATAAATAATTAAGAAAAGTAATTTTTGAAAAAAAATTCATCAAGTTAATTCGATATTCACTGATTTGAGTGAATTGACAATCCATTCAGGATAATCACCCTTGGGATAAACTGATTTTATGTAATCCTTGACGAATTCTGGAAATTTTTGGTTGTTAATACTGTTTCTGATGTCGCGCATTAGTTTCATTTGAAATGCAATATTGTGAACTGTCAGTAAATGACAGGCAACTGTCTCTACAGTCACTATATGATGTAAATAAGAACGTGTATACGTTTTACACGTGCTGCATTCGCAATTTTCGTCGATAGGTCGATTATCATACTTGTAGATTTCCTGTCGAAGATTAAGTTGTTGAGTTCTCGTTAGTGCAGCACCAAATCTCTGAAAAAAGAGAAATTATCTAGTTTATCCCATCGTTTTTTAAAAGGCACTCGAAAACCGTTAGCTTTAGAGGAATTTATCAAGATACCTTTTTTGTAGATAATTGAATTCTGAACAAAAAAGGTCTCATGGTATTTTTCTCTAAACCCACGTGTTTAGAAGATCCCATTAAAAAACAATAATAATGTAAAAAAAAATTTTTTTTCTAAATTTAGAAATTTTTTTTGGGGGGATTACGTTTCGATAAGGCATTGGAAAACCGTTGGGTTGAGAGGAATTTATTAAGAGACCTTTTTCGTAGGGAATTAAATTCTACACAAAAAAGGTCTTCTGGTGTTTTTCTCTATCTCTGCTCGTTTTCGAGATCCTTTTAGGTTGAGAAGGAATTTTTGGATATTTTTGGGACTTACTGCAGTTCGAGATGGAAAAACGCAGTCGTACATGTCGATACCAAGTGCAGAGCATATGACCAAGTCAACGGCAAAGCCAACGCCCATTAGATAACGGGGTTTGTCTTTTGGTAGGACGTCTGTTGATAAATGGACCATTCTCCAAAAGACGTCTTTACTCTCGCCTCCACTTAATCCACCGACTGCAAAACCATTTACGTCTCTTTTTGATTGTTTGTGAACGCTCTGACTCCTTAAATCTGGGTCCAAGCCTCCTTGGACTATTGGAAAAATGCTCTGCTCTTCTGGACGTTGATGAGCAGCTAAGCAACGGTCCAACCATCGAGTCGTCCTTTAAAATTTGAAAAAAAAAATTAAAAACTATTTATTTTTCTTGAAAAAACAAAAATTTCCTTGAAAAAAGTAACAATTGATTTATTTCTCTTTTTTTTAAGATATCTCGGAAATTTGAAGAGATAGAGCGAATTTTGTGGAGATCTTTTTTGTAGGGAATTTTGAGACCTACAAAAAAGGTTTCTACCAAAATTGCTCTATCTCGCTTATTTTCCGAGTGCCTATAGGAAAACAAAAAAAAGTGAGTTTTTCTCTGAAAAAATGTATTTTTTACTCTAAAAATATTGAAAATTTTGATGCACTCGGAAAGTAAGCGAGATAGAGCAATTTTTGTAGAGACCTTTTTTTGAGCTATTTCAATTCTCTACAAAAAAGGTTTCTTCAATTTTTTCTCTATTTCGTATGGATTTCAAGATAATTAGTGTTGAAGGGGGAATTACCGATGCATAGCTTCTTCGACTCTGGGTCCAACTGTGCTACTAGCAACTACGTCATCAAGCTGCATTATAATATCAGCTCCAATAGCATTTTGTATGTGAATGGAGTGTTCTGGAGTGAGCATGCACTCAGATCCATCATAAGGAGACTTGAATTTGACTCCTTCCTCTGTTATTTCAGCTAATTTTAGAAGAGAAACCATTTGAAAGCCTCCGGAATCCGTCAAAAGTGCTCGTTTCCAGTTCATGAATTTGTGGAGACCGCCTGCCTTTTTCAAAATCTCCGGTCCCTAATTTTTTCATAAAGGAAAAAAAGTATATTAAGGTAGTATCCCAGAGTACAGTCGATGAAACAGGAAAAAATGAGGATTTTTAGATTTGTTTCTAATTAATTCGGGGAAAAATGTGCTTTAATTCACCCGAAAAAAGTGATTAAATCATTTGAAAATCATGATTTTGAGGAATTCTGAGGAAAGTATTGAAGATGGAATCTTTTCGATGATTCCATTGGAAAGCTGAGAAAATTTGACATGGAAAACATATGTCACAAGAGATTTTTGGAATTTTTTTGAAAATTTGGGCCCAAAAATGGGTTTTTGGGCCCAAATTTGAGATAAGACCCAACAAAAAATCAAAATTACTTCCGACATATGGTTTCCAGCTCAAATTTTCTCAGGATTTCAATGGAATCACGAGAATTTCTCGATCTCGCTTAGATCCTGAGATATTTAGGAAAAAAATGAACGACTTTATTCGAAAGTCTTCTATTTTCGTTAAATTTCACAATTATTTTGGATTTATTCAGTAAAAATTGAGGCAACAGTCTTACTGGTCGTGTTCCCAAGTGGTAAGTATTGCTCAGCATTATCTGACAGTCCAATTCCTCCAATTGCTGTGGCAGTAGTCCCTTAAGTGTTCCCTTTAATTAATTATAAAAAATTATTTTAATTAAAAAATGAGAAAAATGTGTTTTTGCTTTTTAAAAAAAGAGTATCTCCAAGACCATTCAATTTCGAGGAAAAAATCAAGAGACCTTTTTTGTTCAAAATTTAATTTTCCACGAAAAAGGTCTCGTCACGATTTCCCCTAAACCCAACTGTTTTCAAGTTATCTATCAGAACTCAACTTAACTCCAAAAAAATCATTTCCTAACTCAAATAATCCCCAAACGAGCTTATTCTAATGAGCTCTCCTAAACCTTTGGGTTTAGAGAAAAACAGCAAGAGACCTTTTTTCTTTAGAATTCAATGTTCTACAAAAAAGGCCTCCTCATAAATTTCCCTAAACCCATCAGTTTCCAAGATATCTACAAAATAATCATCATCCGGCCATCAAACTCTTCTTTCACCCAAAAAAAAAACGAAAAAAAAAATAAAGTAAAATAAAAAAAAAGGCTTCAACTACTCCAACACTTAAATTCATTCAATCAACGTAGTAAACTGCGCCACGTGGTAGGCACTAACCTACCACAACATCTCCCAAAAAAATAATCACCAAAATCAGTTCAAAAATCCCATTTTTCCCCAAAGAAAACAAAAAAAAATTGGGGGATTCCCCCCAAAAAATTAAAAAAATTCAATTAATCACTAGTTTTCAGTGATTTTTTTTTTCTTTTCAAACTGATAATTATTTTATCTAATTAATGCCGAACCTGTGTTCCCACTGGCATGAAGACTGGTGTATCCACGTGATGATGAAGTAAAACCATTCTTCCAGTTCTTGCTTTTGTCGTTTTGCATTGTGTTATAACTTCAAATTTTAGCGGTTTTTTTATTTTTTCTGACATTTTCACGATTTTTTGAGGAAGTGCATTCAATGAATTGGCAGCTATACCTCTGGCACGTTGCATCAACCGTATTTCCCCTATGTGCATGTTTATTACTATTATTATTGTTTATAGATGCGAGAGTGGGGGAAATACTGAGTGGAGGGGGGGAAAATGGGGAGGAAGGGGAGAACTAAAAAAGTCGATTGACTAGTGAGTTTCTGTGTATTTAAGGTTTTTTGGGATTATCTAGGAGACTAAGCGAGATAGAGCGATTTTTGAAAAATTCTTTTTTGTAGAGAATTTCAAGAGCTACAAAAAACGTTTCTATTATAATTCTCTATCTCGCTTAGTTTCCGAGATATTCAATTAATACGAAAATTCCGAAGTTTGGGAAATTCGAAAAATTTGAAATTCCCGCCATTTTAATGACATTTACCGGAAATTTCATTCGTTCGCCGATTATTATTATTATCATTATTTTTGATTGCGAAAGTGGGGCAAAAAGAGGGGGGAGGAGGGGTAGAAGAGGGGAGGACTAAAAAAGTCGATTGACTAGTGAGTTTCTGTTTATTTAAGATTTTTGGGGATTATCTCGGAGAATAAGCGAGATAGAGCGATTTTTGAAGAACCCTTTTTTGTAGAGAATTTCAAGAGCTACAAAAAAGGTTTCTATGAAATTCCTCTATCTCCCCTAGTTTTCGAGATCCTTTTCAAAAACACGAAAACTCCAAATTTGACGGGAGTTCGAGAGAAAAAATTCAAAATTCCCGCGACTTGGGCGACATCTACCGGAAGTTTCTTTCGTTCCTCGACGACACGTAAAAATGGCTCCGGTGAGTGATCTCCCCCAAAAATATTATAAAATTCATCAATTTTTGATTAATATTTTTCGAAAATATCGAGAAATTCTCAATTATTAATTATCCGAAATTCTTGTGAAATAATTTATTCAATTATTTTTCGTGTGATGTTAATGATAATGTTGGATTACACTTTGGGGTTAGAAATCTCAGGGTTTTGATGCCTCAGAGACACATGGAGTGTCGAAAAATTCAAATCAACGAATTTCTAATGAATTTTTAAAGGATTTGAATGTAATAATTAATTTTTTTACCTTTTTTTTTAGCAAGCTGCTGCGAAAAAGCCAAGCAAGCCCCAGGTCGCCAAAAAGGCGCACCTAAGAGGCAAAAGTCAGAAGAAAAAGGTGTCCCTAAAGTTCACTATTGATTGTACACATCCAGTTGAGGACAACATCATGGATGTTGCTAATTTTGTGAGTAATTAATTCAAAAATCTAAAAACAAAAATAAAAAAAAACACCTAAAATTGGAAAATTTGATTTTTTTAATGTTTTAAATGTTTTTTTTTTTTGAATATTTTGGGAATCAATGGAGATACGCCCTTTTTGCTTTCACTCAGAGAATTTCTGGGGAATTTTAAGGACTTCAAAAAAGGATTTATTCAAAAAGGGCGTATCTCCATTATTTTCTGAGATGTTTTGAGAAAAAAATTTGAAGAAAAAATGGATTTTCTGATTTAATCTGTTCTTGTTTTGTGGATATCTCGGAATCTAAGCGAGATAGAGCGATTTTGGCCGAATCCTTTATTGTAGAGAATTTCAAGAGCTTCAAAAAAGAATTCGGGTGGAATTGCTCTATCTCGCTTAGTTTCCGAGATATCTTTGGAAAACTGTTGGCAGATCGAGTTTTACAATGTTTTTTCTTCTTTTTTTTAAGGAAAAATACCTTCAAGAGAGGATAAAGGTCAATGGAAAGACTGGAAATTTTGGAAACAATGTTAATTTGGAGCGCAACAAGAATAAACTATCAGTGAACAGTGATGTCGACTTCTCCAAGCGGTGGGTGTCGATCTAATTCAATTTTATTTGAAAAATTCGAAATTTTTAGATCAAAAAAATTTAATTCCACCATCACTTTTTTAAAAATATCTCGGAAACTAAGAGAGATAGGACGATTTTACTGGAATCCTTTTTTGTAGAGAATTTTAAGAGCTACAAAAAAGGATTCTTGCAAAATCGCTTTATCTCGCTTAACTTCCGAGATATCTTCAAAGAACTGATGATTTTTATTATTCGATTCAACATTTTCATAAAAAAGGGAAAATAATCTATTTAATTAAAATATTTATTTATTTTTTTGAAGAAAAAACTATTTTTTTCGTAATAATTTATTTATTTTTAAGAAATGTGAAATTTTCTCAAATTTTTGCTAATTTTATTGCCATGAAATTTTTTTTTTTTTTATTAAAAAAAAAGGAAAATTTATTTCTTTTTTTTTTAACTCAGAACATTTAAAATTTCAATGAAGATCGATATTTGCACTAATCCGGACGAATTTATTCAATAGATACCTCAAGTACCTAACGAAAAAGTACTTGAAGAAGAACAAGCTACGTGATTGGCTTCGTGTTGTCTCAAAGGACAAGGACACCTACGAATTACGTTACTTCCAAATTACAAGCCAGGAAGACGACGACGAAGAGGATGCAGAGTAAAATGGTTTTTTTATTATTAATTTATCTTTTACTCAACATCTGACATTTATTGTACTGTTTTTTGCACGTGTAATAAATGTTGAATAAAAAATAAATGAGTTTACCATTTTTTATCAAAATTATACAATTAAAAAAAAAGAGGAAAATTCGAAATTTAAACGAATTTTCCAATTTTTTCAACAGTTTTTTAAAAGGATCTTGGAAACTACTGGAGATACGCCCTTTTTGTCCTAAGACGGTTTTCTGCAGAATTTTCCGAGCTACAAAAAAGGATTCTTGGAAAATCGCTCTATCTCATTTAAATTCCGAGATATTCCCAAAAAACTAAAAAAAACGAGTTTCTTCCAAAATTTAAATTTCATAAAAAAAGGCGGGAATCCCCGAAAAATTCGATTGACCAATGAGAAAGCTGCTTCATTGCGCACTTAAGGCAGTCACGTGCCTCCCCCCTCCCCAGAACTGTCAAAATCCCCCAAACCTCTGAAAGCCCGCGAAAACTCCAAAAATGCAAACATTTAAATTCCTCAAAACTTCCAAAAATTCCAATTTTCCTTAAAAAAATAGAGAAAAAAGGAGAAAATTAATTTTCCTAATTTTAATAAAGGTCAAGAACTATTTTCTCACTGCGTAGAAAACACATCTGCGCATGCGCACAAACTGTTTTGACAGTTAGCACAGCAGATGTCTGTAGTTTCTTTTCTCCATTTCAGTCGTCAATTGGCCACAAACCAACAAAAAAAAAAAGAAAAAAGAAATAAATTCTCACAAATATCTCATTCCCAATAAAAATTTCATTGTTTTTTTTTTCTGTGTGTCTTGAACGTTAAAAAAAGAAGAAAAGGCGTCTGTGAATATTTAAAAAAATCGTAAAATTGCAGTGAAAGTTACTAAAAATCAGAGACAAACAAAAAAAGGGAAAATTTAAATAATTTAGGAATTTTTTTCGTAGCTTTTATAACTGCGATAATGAAATTCCAGTACAAGGAGGAACATCCCTTTGAGAAAAGAAAGGCTGAGGGCGAGAAAATACGACGAAAGTATCCAGACAGAGTTCCTGTGAGTAAAAAAAAAAAAAAAAAAAAAAAAAAATTGTTGTTTTTGAATGACTCATTTTTAGTGGACTTTAACGGTTTTTCGCAATTTTTGAAAAATTGTTGTTTGAAATCGTGAGTCGAGAGTTTTGCTTTTTATTTGTCAATGACACTATGACGACATACACATATATGTTATGTATATACATATATATATATACATATATATGAAAGGAGCGTCAGCAGACATTTTTTTTTAAATTTATTTTGAAATCAAAATTTTCTAATTTTAAAGGGAAAGATTTTTTTCCCGCAATTTTTAATGTTTTTCGGGTTTTTTTGAGAATTTATGGGGAAATAAGGGGTTTTCTGGGGCGAGGGGGAGGGGGAGGGGCTGAGGGGCGAGTGAGATATATATATATATATATATATATAGATATATAGAGAGCGAAATCGACCGTCAGAACATTCTACGTCGTAGGAGGACGGTAAATGCAAGGTGAAAGAGTTTTGAAAGAGAAAAAAACATGTTTTTCATTGGAAAATGAAGTAAAAATGAACATTTTTAGGGAAATGAAGAATTTTTTAAAAATTTAAGGAATTTAAAAAAATGAGAAATTTTATTGAGAAATTTTCTTGACGAAAAATCACGATTTTCATCAATTTTGGAGAAAAAAAAACAAAAATCTGAAAATTTTGAAAAATATGAAATTTTTCTATAAAACAGTTTTGCTGTAATTGAGACTTTTATGCAAAAAAAACATCATTTTCTCTCTATTTGGATCATTTTAAGTATCTTCTATTAAAAAAATTACAATAGAAAATTCTGATGATTACATAGCTTCCATTCAAAAGCAAAAAAAGCAAAAAAAAACGTAATACTTAAAATTGAGGAGAAAAAAAAATTATGTAAAATTTTCCATTAACTTGAAAAAAAAAAAAACAATTTTTCTTAATGGAAATTGATGAAAACGTAATTTTTTTTGTGTTTTAGGTAATTGTAGAGAAGGCACCCAAGGCCAAGATCAGTGACTTGGACAAGCAAAAATATCTAGTACCATCTGATCTTACGGTAGGTCAGTTCTACTTTTTGATTCGCAAACGCATTCATCTGCGTCCAGAAGATGCACTATTTTTCTTCGTCAATAACACCATTCCACCCACGAGTGCTACAATGGGCTCGCTCTATCAGGTGATTTTTTTTATTATTATGATGATGATGAAATTGATAAAACTGAGACTAGATAATTACGAAATTATCAGAAATTCAACAATTTTTTTGATAAAACTGAAAATAGCAAAAATTTGATAGTTTCAATTTTTTAAAAAATTTTTCATATGTGTAGATTTTTTAATGTTTAAAAATATGGACATATAGAAAATTTATAAAAAATACCATAGAGGAAGGTGGGGTAAAATGGACACGGGTTGATTTTGGTATTTTATACTATGAAAATTAGGAGAAATCGATGAAAATATTGGAGATAGGTTTTTTCTGATGATTCCATTGGAAAGCTGAGGAAATTTCCCATGAAAATCATATGTCAAAAGTTATTTTTTGGAATTTTTCAAAAATTTCATTTTTCGCGCGAGATTTGAAGGTGAAACTCTTCTGTTTTTTGAAAAATTTCAGGTTTTCGAGAATATCTCTGGTTCTATTGATCGTAGCGACCTGGGGTTGATCTTAAATGAAAGGTGAGCTCATTTCCCATCGATTTATGGGGTTTAAAAAGAAAAATATCAATTTTTTCAAGTACTTATAGGGCAAAAACTGATTTTTCAGATAATGACCTATAAATATTTGAAAAATTGATTTAAAAAAAATTTGAACCACATAAATCGATGAGAAATGAGCTCATCTTTTATTTGAGATCAACCCCAGATCGCTACGACCAACAGAACCGGAGATATCGTCGAAAAAGTGAATTTTTTCGATTTTCAAAAGAAAATCCCTTCAAAACTTGACCAAAAAAGTAAATTTTTCCAAAAATTGAAAAAAAAAGTTTTGACACATGTTTTTTGCCTAAAATTTCCTCAGCTTTTCAATGGAATCATCAGAAAATTTCTATCTCCAACCGTTCAATTGTAATCTCCATTTTACCCCACGTTCCCCGAAGTGTAATTTTTGCAAATATTTTTGTAATTTTTCCAAATAATTTATTTATTAAAAAAAAAACGAAACATTGTTAGATTTCTGCTATTTTCTGTATATTTTTTATTTTTTTATATATTTCCATTTATTTTTAAATTTCATGGGCTCATTGAGATTCTTTGGCAGCTCTCCATGCCCTTGAGAAAATTAAAGCCTTCATTTTTTTTTCAGAATTTGGATTAAAGGGGGGGAATGATTTTAAAAAAATGAGAACGTCATTAGCACAAATCTGACAATGTTTTTAATTTTTTCAAACAAATGAATTGTTTTCGAAAAAAATGGATTTTCTACATTGTTTTAAATATCTCGGAGATTAAGCGAGATAGAGAAATTCTTGTAGTGACCTTTTTTGTAGAAAATCTGAAGAGCTTCAAAAAAGGTCTTAACAAAAATTCCTCTATCTCGCTCAGTTTCCGAGGGCACTTCAAAAAACTAAATAGCTTATTCAATAAACTGAATTCTTCACAAAATCAATTTTTATTCATTATCTCGGAAACTAAGAGAGATAGAGCAATTCTCGTAGAGACCTTTTTTTTAGCTTTCAAAATTCTCCACAAATAAGGTCTCTACAAAAATTTCTCTATCTCGCTTAGTTTCCGAGATACTCACGAATACAGTCTCTGCAGATATTTTATTTATTTTTAAAAAATTTTAAATATTTAAATTAATTTTTTCTTTTAATTCTAGGAACATCATGAAGAGGATTGCTTCCTCTACATAGCATACAGCGATGAGAATGTCTATGGACACTAGAATTCACCATAATTCCCAACGACTCACCGAGCCCTTGATAAAAATCCTCAGTAAACCAGAAAAAAAGAAATTAATCTCCAAAAAAAATTAGAAAAAAAAAATATTTAAAAAGTGAAAATTCTTCGAAACGAGATGCAAAAATCGAAATTAAAATTGGAAAAAAATCGTGAAAATTGTAGTCTTTGTAGCTGCTTCTATCCTCGTCTAATCGATATTCTAAATTGAATAAAAAGAAGAAAGAAAAAATAATTCGTAATTAAATGAAAATAACTTAAATTTTATTAAAAAAATAGCAGAAAAAAAACACTAAAAACGTTTTTTTTCTCGAAAAATCACTAATTAATTAATAAATTAATTAGGAAGGAGGAGGGGGGGGGGCTAACTGTCCCCCCCTTTTTTCGATGATTTTATTAGTTAATAAATTAATTAATTAACTCAATTAATGAATTTATTTTAATTTTTATTTGAAAATGAAAGAATTTAATAAAAAAAAATTGATAAAATTTGAAAAAATTGAGGGAAAAATTGGGAAAAATCGGAAAATTGAGGAAATTCGATAGAAAAATTTGATGCAGTCGTTCAGAAGAAAATCACAATTAATCTCAAATTAAATTAAAGGAAAAAAGGAAAAGAAAAGGGAAAAAATGCTAAAAAAAGGCGGCGTGATAATTTTTATTTCACTCTTAGGCTAGTGTTGCTACTTGTATTTTCAATAAATATAATGTTACATTTAATTAATAAAAAAAGGAAAAAAAAGTATCAATGGCGCTGGTATAATTCATAATTATTGATAAATTATTGATTTCAATGGAAAAATTATATATATATATATTCAAATTGATTTTTAAAAAATGAAGTATTGTGAAAAATAAATTCACCTTTTGTTTTTTTAATCAAAATGTTTTCAATTTAATTTAAAAATAAAAAAAACACGAATTTTTCTGTGCAGAGTATTGATTGTGTGATAGATTTCAAGTAAATCAATGTAAAACGCCAGTAAAATAAAAAGGGGAAAGAAAAAAATAATAAAATTAAAATGAGAAAATTGTACTTTCGTGATTGTAATGGAAGATTAATTTAATATTCTCTTTGTCATTTCTCTTGAAATATCAATTTATTGTCTTTCCGAGCTTTTTTACTGTCAGTCCATGTGCGAGGAGCTCACAGTGAACTTTATCCGTAAATTTAATTTCTTAAAGAAAAAAATTTAATTCAAAAAATTAGTTTTTTTTATAATTTTGTAAATATCTCATAAGTGCGTGAATTTACCGAAATTTTCCAAGAGATCTTTTTTGTAGAGAATTAAATTCTCTATAAAAGTGATCTCTACATAAATTTGCCCTAAAGTCTATAATTTCTGAGTGCCTAACGTTTTTCTTCACATTAACGAAATAATCCAATTTCGAAAAGATATTACTTTCTTTTTTCTGCATCAAATTTAATTGAAATAATCAAATTTAATGCAGAAAAAAATGCAGTTATAGATGAAGTGATAATTTCGTGAATTCAAAGACATTTGGAGACTTTCCCCCTTTTAAAACTTTCGAATTTCGAAAAAATTCCCAAAATTAAAAAGAAAAAAATCGAAAACTTTTAAAACTTCTCTTTTCTTCATCAAATTAAATTCCAAAAAAATGAAGTTTAATGCAGAAAAAAATGCAATTATAGAAAAAGTGATAATTTCGTGAATTCAAAGACATTCGAAGAATTCCCCCCTTTTAAACCCTTCAAATATCGAAAAAAATACCCAAAATTAAAAAGAAATAAATCGAAAACTTTCAAAACTTTTTATTTCTGCATCAAATTAAATTCCAAAAAAATGGAATTTAATGCAGAAAAAACGCAATTATGGATAAAATGATAATTTCGTGAATTTAAAGACATTTGAAGAATTCCCCCCTTTTAAACCCTTCAAATATCGAAAAAAATACCCAAAATTAAAAAGAAATAAATCGAAAACTTTCAAAACTTTTTATTTCTGCATCAAATTAAATTCCAAAAAAATGGAATTTAATGCAGAAAAAAACTGCAATTATAGAAAAAGTGATAATTTCATGAATTCAAAGATATTTGAAGAATTACCCCCTTTAAAACCCTTCAAATTTCGAAAAAATTGCGAAGATTAAAAAGAAAAAAATCGAAAACTTTCGAAACTTCTTTTTTTCTGCATCAAATTAAATTTTTAAAAAAAGTGAAATTTAATGCAGAAAAAAACGCAATTACAGATAAAGTGATAATTTCGTGAATTCAAAGACATTTGAAGAATTACCCCCTCTTAAACCCTCCAAATTTCGAAAAAATCCCAAAATTAAAATGAAAAAATCGAAAACTTTCAAAAAAAAAATTTTCTGCATCAAATTAAATTTAATAAAAATGAAATTTAATGCAGAAAAAAACTGCAATTATAGATAAAGTGATAATTTCCTGAATTCAAAGCCATTTGAAGAATTTCCCCCTTTAAAACCCTCCAAATATCGAAAAAATCCCCCAAATAAAAAATAAAAAAATCGAAACCTTTTTTCCCTGCATCAAATTAAATTCCAAAAAAATGAAAATTTAATGCAGAAAAACCATCATTTTCTCTCTATTCAGATAATTCCAAGTATCTCCAATAAAAAAAATTCCAATCGAAAACCCCGACGATTCCATAGCTTCCATTCAAAACCGCAAAAAAAATGGAAATCTTCAATTCCACCAACAGAACTTCGAAATTCATAGCTTCGCCCTTTGCGATTAACATGGAAGACAGTAATGCCATAGTTTCCAGTGCCTTCATAATCTTCACGATGCAGACAGGCTTCGGGATGCTGGAGTCTGGTTGCGTTTCTCTGAAGAACGAAGTAAACATAATGATGAAGAACGTCGTCGACATTTCCTTGGGAGGATTGACTTATTGGGCCTTTGGTTTTGGAATGAGTTTCGGTTTGGACGAACCAACGAACTCATTTATAGGCACAAGTGGCTATTTGCTGGATCCTCTCGTTGCCGATGAGCTGATGGGCCAAATTTGCGCAGCTTTTGTCTTCCAGCTGAGTTTCGCAACAACTGCAACGACGATTGTCTCCGGAGCGATGGCAGAAAGATGCAATTTCAAAGCCTACTGCCTATTTTCACTGCTAAATACAGTGGTTTACTGTGTGCCTGCTGGATGGGTCTGGGGAGATCATGGATTTCTAAATAAACTGGGAGCAGTTGACATAGCTGGCTCTGGTATTGATTTAATTAATTAGAGAAAAGTGGGGTAAATTTCGAAATTTCTTGATAAATCTTAAATTATTTGACTGATTCAGCTGATTTTAATATTTCAAGTGGGCAAAGAAAGATTCCCAAAGTTAGATTTGAGAGAATAATTTGAAAAAATATACAATTTACCAAAAATCTCAAAAAATCTGAAAATTTCGATTTTTCTGGTTAAATTTCGAATTATTCAAGATTAATGAGATTTTTCGTTTTTTTTTCATCTTAACGACATTTATAAGTGCTTTTGTCGTCACCTTAGAATCAAATCTTGTACATAGCACTTACGCCCCTTTGTTTCTAAGACGTTTATATATAAACATAGCACTTACGCCACTTTGTTTCTAAGTCGACGAAATATTTACCTTTAATTTTATTATTCAATAATTAATTTTTAAAAAAATTGATTATAAAATCATAGAAATGGCCTTAGAAATAAAGGGGCGTAAGTGTTATGTATAAATATAGCACTTACGCCCCTTTGCTTCTAAGGTGATTAAATAATAGCGGAGTTAATGATGATTAGGTCACTGGAATAAACTCTGTGTTCATCTTGCTCACAAGTTCAATAATTCGAATTTTTGATTTGGAGGAAAAAAAGTGAAGTAGAGAAACGGAAAAGAGATCTCGAAAAATAAGGGAGATAGAGAAATTTTTGTGGAGACCTTTTTTTTAGAGAATTTCAAGAGCTACAAAAAAGGTCTCTTCGAAAATTTCGATATCTCGCTTAGTTTTCGAGATATTTTTTGAGAAACTGCGGAATTATCACTTCGGGTCTAAATTCTTTAATTCAAACTTGATTTCATCACGTTTTTAGTCAAATTCTATTTATTATCATTGATTAATTAGGGGAGGGTGGGGTAAAATGGGCACAGGTTGATTTTGGTGTTTTATACTGTGAAAATTGGGAGAAATCGATGGAAATATTGGAGATGGGTTTTTTCTGATGATTCCATTGGAAAGATGAGGAAATTTCCCATGAAAATCATATGTTGGAAGTTTTTTTTTGGGATTTTTCAAAAATCTCATTTTTTGCGCGAGATTTGAAGGTGAAAGTCTTCTGTTTTTTGAAAAATTTCAGGTTTTCGAGAATATCGATGGTTCTATTGATCGTAGGGACTTGGGGTTGATCTTAAATGAAAGGTGAGCTCATTTCCCATTGATTTATGGGGTTTTAAAAGGAAAATATCAAGTTTTTCAAGTACTTATAGGGCCAAAACTGATTTTTCAGAAAATGACCTATAAATAGTTAAAAAATTGATTTAAAAAAAATTTGAATCACATAAATCGATGGGAAATGAGCTCATCTTTCATTTGAGATCAACCCCAGATCGCTGCGATCAACAGAACCGGAGATATCGTCGAAAAAGTGAATTTTTTCGATTTTCCAAAGGAAAACCCCTTCAAAACTTGGCCAAAAAGGTAAATTTATCCAAAAATTGAGAAAAAATATTTTAACATTCGTTTTCCGCCTAAAAATTCCTCAGCTTTTCAATAAAATCATCAGAAAAATCCTATCCCAAATATTTCCCCTCATCCCCCTCAATTTCCATATCCCAAAACATCAAAAAAACAAAAATTTCTCAACTTTCCCCACCTCCCCCTCTCTTATCTTAAAAATATCTCCTCAACCCTCACTTTTATCAAAAATCATCAGGAGACCTTTTTTGTAGCCCTCAAAATTCCCCACAAAAAACCTGTCTTCACATTTTTCTTTAAACCAACTCGTTTACGAGTGCCTAATCAAATAAAAATCCTCGAAAATCCGAAACTCTCAGGAACCGTTCACCTAGTCGGCGGAGTGTCGGCGCTAGCCTGCGCCATGATGCTCGGCCCAAGATTGGGCCGTTACGACAACGGATTCGACTCACTGCCCCTCGGTTCCCCAGTCAATGCCATTTTGGGACTGTTCGTTCTCTGGTGGGGATGGCTGGCGTTCAACAGTGGTTCGACCTATGGTATTACTGGGGAAAAGTGGAAATATGCGGCAAGAGCAGCAGTATCAACGATGATGGGCAGTATGGGTGGAGGACTTGTGGGACTTGGCTTCAGCCTTGCCAATCCCAATGGCATCGACATCTTAAGGTAGTATCCCATCAAACGCGAGTACAGTAACCCCTTAGTTTTCTATTCACAAGCTGAAGACATGACTTTCGAATAGAATCGTTCATTTTTTTTCTAAATATCTCAGGATCTAAGCGAGATCGAGACATTCTCGTGATTCCATTGAAATCCTGAGAAAATTTGAGCTGGAAACCATATGTCGGCAGTAATTTTGATTTTTTTTGGGTCTTATCTCAAATTTGGGCCCAAAAACCCATTTTTGGGCCCAAATTTTCAAAAAAATTCCAAAAATCTCTTGTGACATATGTTTTCCATGTCAAATTTTCTCAGCTTTCCAATGGAATCATCGAAAAGATTCCATCTCCAATACTTTCCTCAGAATTCCTCAAAATCATGATTTTCAAATGATTTAATCACTTTTTTCGGGTAAATTAAAGCACATTTTTCCCCGATTAACAGCAATTAATTGGAAACAGATCTACAAATCCTCATTTTTTTTCTGTTTTATCGACTGTACTCTTGGATACTACCTTAAGTCAGATAAATGGGATTTTGGGGTCTCTTGTCTCTGTTACTGGCGGATGTTTCCTCTTCAGGACGTGGGAGGCAGTCATCGTTGGTATGATTGGTGGATCCATCACGTGCATCATGATGCCGATGATCGATAGATTGAAGATCGATGATCCTGTTGGAGCCTTTGCTACTCATGGTACATTTTTCACTTTTTTTTCGAAAGTTCAATTTTGTAAGGACTTGACCTTGAGATCCTTTTACTGAAATATCTCGAGAACCGCTGGGTTTACAGGAAATTCGCAGGAGACCTTTTTTGTAGAGAATTTCAAGGGCTACAAAAAAGGCCTCCTGCTAAATTGTCCTATCTCGCTTAGTTTCCAAGATCCCTTTCAAAAACTGATTGCAGATTTTTTCAGGTGCTTCAGGAATTTGGGGATTAATTGCAATTGGCCTTTTCGCTGATGATCCTCAGCCTCTGGACACAACGAGTGGTAGAAAAGGACTTTTTAAGGGTGGAGGATGGTATCTCCTTGGAATTCAGGCATTAACTGTCCTTTGCCTATTCACGTGGTCCTTTTTGTCGTCGATTATACTGCTTTGGGTAAATTAATGAAAAAAAATTTCGATTTCGATGAAATGATTGGAATTTTTTTTTTCAGTTCGTTAATTTAATTATTCCACTGCGGATGGCCTTGCACGAGGAATTGATTGGTGCTGACTTGGTTGAACATCAGGTCAAACATACGAAGGTGAAGAAATTAAAAAAACAAAACAAAATCTAAATAAAATGATGAATTAATTGAAATAGAAAAAATAAATAAAATGATTGCATTTTAAGAATATCTCATAAGCCGCTGGGTTTAGGAAAATTTATCAGAATACCTTTTTTGTGGGAAATTCAAGTCTCTTCAAAATAGGTCTCTTCATTTTTTCCCCTAAACTCGATAGTTTCTAAGATATTCTCCAAAAAATGAAATTAATTTCCATAAATTTCTTTTGAGAAATTTTTTAATAAAATTTTTAGTTTTTTGAGAATATCTTTGAGGCAAAGAGGCTTAGGAGAAAATGTTTAGAGACCTTTTTTGTAGAAAATCAAATTTTCTAGTAAAAAGGTCTCTTAAAATTTTCCTCTAAACTCAATAGTTTCCGAGTTCCTCTCAAAATAAAGCATGGAAAACTGTAAAATTTATCAAATTTTTTAAAAATTAATTTTTTTAACTTATTTCACGACAGATTGGAGTCAGCAGAGCAATGTCAGCCCTCAGACCATTTTCAAAGCACAGTATGCTTGAAAATGTCACTGCAGTTGGTATAAATCCAGGACACGAGACTTACCTAAAAAAATACATAAAAAAAAAGGAAATTAATAATTTTTTGCACTTGATGCATCTGCAGAAAAGAGAAAAAAAAGGCAACGATCGTAGAACACCTGGGGAACACCCATTTAACATCAGTGTACGTCCTCCACTTGCCTGGAATCCTTAAACCCAATTTTTTCTAAAAAAAAATTAAAATTAAATAAGTAATTTTCGCTTTTAAAAATTTTTTTTTCATTCTTCAATTTCGAAATTTATTAAAAATGTATAAACAGATCCATGATTTTTTTGCATACACTGGTATTACAAATATGAGTAATAATTTTTTCCACATTTTTATTTACTGCCAAATTGACTGCACGAGGAAACTTGTACTTTTTCCTTAATTTTTTGCATTTTTCTTTATTTTTCTTTTAATTTAAAATCCTTTTTCTTCAATTTCGGACGAATTACAACGGACGTTTTACAGTTTCATTTTCAAATGAGAATCAATGAATTTTTTAAATTTATAAATTTCATAATTTTTTTTTCTCCTTTTAATCTAATTATTAAGGGATTAATTGAGAATTTTTTTTATTAATTAATAAAATGGTAAAAAGAGTTCAAACATCACGTTTGTCTAATTTCGTGAATAACTCGGAATTCATGAGGTTTACGAGAATTTATGAAGAGACCTTTTTTGAAGAATATTAAATTCTCCACAAAAAAGGTCTCTTCACATTTTCCCTCAACTCCACTCGTTTCGGAGATATTTAAAGGAGAAACTCTCGAAAAAAAATCTACCATTTTATTCCCAAATTTACACGAAAATAAATAAATTGAGGAAATAAATTTCCTAATTTTCTTCAAAATCTTCGCAGAATCCTCGAAAAATTCTAATTTAATTATTGTTACACTAATTATTAATTATTAAGAGTCTTTCAATGAATTAAACAATAAATAATTAAATATAAATGCTAATGATCAATAAATAAATACGAAAAAAAATGCAAAATAATTACAGATATGTATGGAATGACTTATCTACAAAATTGTACTAATCGATATTAATTAAGGGGAAGGTGGGGCAAAATGGGAACTCCAATTAAACGGTTCGAGATAGAAATTTTCTGATGATTCCATTGAAAAGCTGAGGAAATTTTAGGCGAAGAACATGTTTTAAATTATTTTTTTTCGATTTTTGGAAAAATTTACTTTTTTGGTCAAGTTTTGAAGGGGTTTTCTTTTCGAAAATCGAAACAATTCACTTTTTCGACGATATCTCCGGTTCTGTTGGTCGTAGCGACCTGGGGTTGATCTCAAATGAAAGATGAGCTCATTTCCCATCGATTTATGTGGTTCAAATTTTTTTTAAATCAATTTTTCAAATATTTATAGGTCATTTTATGAAAAATCAGTTTTTGCCCCACTTGAAAAAATTGATATTTTTCTTTTTAAACCCCATGAATCGATGGGAAATGAGCTCACCTTTCATTTAAGATCAACCCCAGGTCGCTACGATCAATAGAACCAGAGATATTCTCGAAAACCTGAAATTTTTCAAAAAACAGAAGAGTTTCACCTTCAAATCTCGCGCAAAAAATGAAATTTTTGAAAAATTCCAAAAAATAACTTCTAACATATGATTTTCATGGGAAATTCCCTCATCTTTTCAATGGAATCATCAGAAAAAATCTATCTCCAATACTTCCATCGATTTCTCCTCATTTTCATAGTATAAAATACCAAAATCAACCAGTGTCCGTTTTACCCCACCCTCCCCTAATTAATCAATGATAATAAATAGAATTTTACTAAAAACGTGATGGAATCAAGTTTGAATTAAAGAATTTAGACCTG
This sequence comes from Aleiodes leptofemur, assembly GCA_963942555.1. NCBI lineage: Eukaryota > Metazoa > Arthropoda > Insecta > Hymenoptera > Braconidae > Aleiodes > Aleiodes leptofemur. The sequence continues at coordinate 14,566,109 of OZ012619.1, forward strand.
AAGTGATAATTCCGCAGTTTCTCAAAAAATATCTCGAAAACTAAGCGAGATATCGAAATTTTCGAAGAAACCTTTTTTGTAGCTCTCAAAATTCTCTACAAAAAAGGTCTCCACAAAAATTTCTCTATCTCCCTTATTTTCCGAGATCCCTTTTCCGTTTCTCCACTTCACTTTTTTTCCTCCAAATCAAAAATTCGAATTATTGAACTTGTGAGCAAGATGAACACAGAGTTTATTCCAGTGACCTAATCATCATTAACTCCGCTATTATTTAATCGCCTTAGAAGCAAAGGGGCGTAAGTGCTATGTTTATACATAGCACTTACGCCCCTTTATTTCTAAGGCCATTTCTATGATTTTATAATCAATTTTTTTTAATTAATTATTGAATAATAAAATTAAAGGTAAATATTTCGTCGACTTAGAAACAAAGTGGCGTAAGTGCTATGTGTATATATAAACGTCTTAGAAACAAAGGGGCGTAAGTGCTATGTACAAGGTTTGGTTCTAAGGTGACGACAAAAGCACTTATAAGTGTCGTTAAGATGAAAAAAAAACGAAAAATCAGATTAATCTTGAATAATTCGAAATTTAACCAGAAAAACCGAAATTTGGACATTTTTTTGAGATTCTTGGTAAATTGTATATTTTTTCAAATTAATTCCTCAAATCTAACTTTGGAAATTTTTCTTTGCCCACTTGAAACATTAAAATCAGGTGAATGTTGAATAATTTAAGATTTAACCAGAAATTTCGAAATTTGAAGATTTTGAGATTTTTCGAAATTTTTGGTAAATTGTCTATTTTCCCCAAATTTTCCTCGAAATTTCTATCAAATCTAACTTCAGAATCTCCCTTTACCCTTTTGAAACATTAAAATCAAGTAAATGTCAAGAAATTTCGAAATTTGGAGACTTAGAGATTTTTCGAAATTTGGAGATTTCGAGATTTTTTCGAAATTTGAAGATTTTCGAGATTTTTCGAAATTTGAAGATTTCGAGATTTTTAGAAATTTGAAGATTTCGAGATATTTCGAAATTTGGAGATTTCGAGATTTTTTCATTGTTTTAAAATTTTTTAGTAAATTCCATATTGTTTAAAAAATTTCCTCGAAATTTCTCGCAAATCCTAACTCCAGCAACTTTTCTTCACCCCCTTAAAGCCTTAAAAGTCACTTAAAAATCAAATAATTTAAGAATTTCCCTAAAAATTTCAAAATTCAAGGAATTCGCAAATTTTTCGAAATTTCCAGAAAATTATTATTTCAAGATGACTTATTCACGTCATCAAGTTGCATAACATCAACAAAATGAAATGACTAAATAAATAAATAAAATAGATAAAAAAATGGCATAACTCCTTATTGCATAAACCCACCGGCACTTACGCCCTTTTCTTCCCAAGTCTCTGTTTAAGCTTCAAACCCAGCACTTGCGCCCTTTTTTCCTAATCCCCCGAATCGTCAAATTAATTATCGCACTTTTTTTCTCATTTCCCTTATAAAAAATGGCACATGATCCAGATCCCCAAAATCCTCCCTCCCTTTTTTTTTCTCTAAAGAATCTTTATTGCAAGCTATTTGTTGCCCACTGTGCAACTTCCGTTGGCAGTCCAGGATAATTTTTAACAGCCTCAAGAACCTGTTGCGAAGTTAGCAAAAATTTATAGTACTGATATTCCTTTTCGCTCCTAGTATTAGCATTGACCGGTGAAATGAGTTCTAAATTTTTTAAATGCTCGAAAGCCTTCATGATGACCGGCCTTTGAACCGATTGAATAGCCGACGTTTGATTGGCAAATTTCAAATACCGACTTAGCACAGTTTCGAAATTAATCGGTTCCCCATCATAAATTTCTGTCTCGTGTTTCATCGAAATGATCAAACTCATCTCCAAAACCGAGAGTCCCTCCAGCATCGCGACTTTATCATCCCTCGCGAATATTTTGCTGGCTTCAACAAAATCGTTGACTTCTAATTTTTGATGTTTTTCGTCCAAAGTTCCAACAGCGACAGCCAAAAAATTCCTGAAGCTCCTCTCACTAACATCAATTTGATACATTCGCTTCAGCAAATTAATCATCGTAACATTATTAATCAAATTATCAATATAATTATTCCAATTAGTGCAAAATTCCGGATCAATAGTGAAATCATCGTAATCATCGATCTGATTGACGTTTTCATCATTTGGAATCGTTAATAAATATTTAAATAATTCTAAACGTTCGTCGAAAGCGGTTGTCGATGGTTTTTCGCAGATATTATTGTCCCCGGGAAACAAAAATATTTGCCGATGTGAAAATCGCGATTTCACGCGTTTTTCCAGCAATTCAATGACGTCGAGTCGCGAAGTTAAACCGATTACGCAAATTGGCGACTGTGCAGATTGCGCAACATCGAATAAATTATATAAAAGTGTCTGATTTTGATGAGCGCAGAATAAATCGAATTCATCGATTATAAATAAACAGGGTTTTGTCTTTTTTTTGTCGCCAGATTTTAGACAATCGAGGAGAAATGTTAGATTTTCGGAGAATGTACCGAATACTTTTTCACCAACGACATTTTCCAGCTGCATCTGTCTTGTTGCGTCTTTTAGAGCCAATCGATCGTCTGTATGGACCAAACCGTGGAGATTTACGATTAATGCGTTTTCCTTGAAATTCTTGGATTGTGACAATTCTTTTAAGACTGAATTTATCAGAGTTGTCTTTCCACTTCCACGGGGACCAATGAGAAGCGCTGAATTACTCTCTCCTGAAAAATAATTATTATTGTTATTGTTGTTATTGATTTATTGGGAAATACTGACGCCGATGGGTTATTTGCATGCATGTATAGGGGAAGGTGGGGTAGAATGGATGGATTTCGATTGAACGGTTTGAGATAGGGATTTTCTGATGATTCCATTGGAAAGCTGAGGAAATTTTGGGCGGAAAAGATGTGTCGAAAGGTTTTTTTTCTCAATTTTTTGGGAAAATTCACGTTTTTTGGCTGAGTTTTGAAGGGGTTTTTCTTTTGAAAATGGGAAAAATTCAGTTTTTTGGGGATATCTTGGGTTCTGTTGGTCGTAGCGATCTGGGGTTGATCTCAAATGAAAGGTGAGCTCATTTCTCATCGATTTGTGTGGTTCAAATTTTTTTTAAATCAATTTTTCAAATGTTTATAGGTCGTTTTCTGAAAAATCAGTTTTTGCCCTATAAGTACTTGAAAAAATTGATATTTTCCTTTTTAAACCTCATAAATCGATGGGAAATGAGCTCACCTTTCATTTAAGATCAACCCCAGGTCGCTAAGATCAATAGAACCAGAGATATTCTCGAAAACCTGAAATTTTTCAAAAAACAGAAGAGTTTCACCTTCAAATTTCGCGCTAAAAATGAAATTTTTGAAAAATTCCAAAAAATAACTTTTGACATATGATTTTCATGGGAAATTTTCTCATCTTTCCAATGGAATCATCAGAAAAAAACTATCTCCAATGTTTCCATCGATTTTCCTAGTTTTCACAGTATAAAATACCAAAATCAACTTATGTCCATTTTACCCCACCTTCCTTTACAATTATATGGTCACCTTAGAATTAAAGGGGCGTAAGTGCTATGTTTATACACAGGACTTACGCCCCTTTACCTTTAAGGCAACGATATATAACAAAATGTGTTTCATAGTATAGCGTTCATAAATTTCTTCATTTAGTGCTGATTAAATGTGAATATCACAATTTTTCATAAATTTAAATTTTTATTATTATTGTTTGGTTTCATGTATTTCTGAATAAACCCTATCAGGGTTTGGAAGAATTAAATAAAAAAAAAAAATTATTATTTGGTTGTTGAGAATTATCTTGAAAACTACTGTGTTTAGGAAAAAATATCAAGAAACCTTTTTTGTGGGAAATTTAATTCTCTACAAAAAAGATCTCTTCATATTTTTCTCTAAACTCAATAATTTGTGAGATCCTTTTAAAAAACAAAAGTTTTAATTTTTTGTACTTTTTTTCTCTTCATTTTTAAATTTTTAGGTTTTTAAGAGGATCTTAGAGACTACTGGGTTCAAGGGAAAATGTCAAGAATCCTTTTTTGTGGGAAATTGAATTCTCTACAAAAAAGATCTCCTCATATTTTCCTCTAAACTCAATAATTTCTGAGATCCTCTAAAAAAACAAAAGTTAGAGATTTTTTGTACTTTTTTTCTCTCAAACTTTGAATTTTTAGATTTTTGAGAATATCTTGGAAACGTCTAGGTTTAGAAGAATTTGTCAAGAGACCTTTTTTGTAGCCCAGCAAATTCCCTACAAAAAAGGTCATCTCAAAAATTTCGCTATCTCTCTTAGTTTCCAAGATAATCCACAAAAACTCATTTCAGTATAAAATTCAGAAAATAAACAATTTAATTAATTAATTAATTAATTAATTTAACCTGCTTCAACAGTTCTTTTGAGAAGATCCAAAATATTTTGTCGTTCCTTCATGTGATGCCTGAATTTCGTTTCAGGACACAATATTTTTCGTTTCAAATATTTCCTCGTCAAAAGTATCATATTATCCTGAAAATCTATAGCCATTGTCTTTTTTTTGCTCATTTTCTCCTTTAAAACTTCGAATTGCTGCAAAAAAAATGAAATACAAAATTAATTCAACAAAACATAACCTTTTTCTCGATTATCGATACAAAAAGTCAATTAAATGATTAATGACTGAATTATAAATATATATGACATGAAAATTTTGTGTAAAATTCACTTTACTTACCCACAGAAAACGAGAAAAAAAAATAAATCACTGATATCTTTACAATTTTTCGTCTCTACAATTTTAATCCAGAGAAATATATGATAATGCGAGACTTTTGTTTGTGTTGGAAATTTTACTTGTATAACTATTTGCCACTGAGCTGTGATGATACAAGGGAATGTTCAGGGGGAAATGGACTAGGGGATGATGGGGTAAAATTAACCCCTAGGGAGAAATTCTCTGCATTTTTAGGGGTGTGCAGAAAGTTACTAGATACACAGGCTGGGATTATAGGGAATTAAAGTTACTAGACACACAGGCTGGGATTCTAGGGAATTAAAGTTACTAGATACACAGGCTGGGATTCTAGGGAATTAAAGTTACTAGATACACAGGCTGGGATTCTAGGGAATTAAAGTTACTAGATATTCAGGCTGGGATTATAGGGAATTGAAGTTACTAGATACACAGGCTGGGATTATAGGGAATTAAAGTTACTAGATACACAGGCTGGGATTATAGGGAATTAAAGTTACTAGATACACAGGCTGGGATTCTAGGATATTAAAGTTACTAGATGTTCAGGCTTGCACAATGAAAAGTTACTAGATACGCCAGTTTGATATCACGAATCGCAACTCATCAGATGGCGCCACTTTTACGCGCGAAGTTTAATTTTCAAAGGTACGGTCACATGCAGGCATTTTTGATGCTAGCGTCAGCGTCAAATCGAGTCACGTGACATTATTTTGAATTTCCCGCCACTAATGAGAAATTTAGCGACAAGTAGCAGAAAGCTCAACAATCTGAGCTTTATCGCTGGAAAAGGAGCGTCAATATTGTCGTCATAAAATATTAAAAATAATGAGTTCAGATGATGTAAACTTTAAAAAATGTTTCAGTAAATGACAAAAATATAGATTCGGACTATAATTGCTATTTTTCATCATCTTCTAACGCTTAACTCCTGTAAACAGCCATGTTGACGTTGATGTTTGGCTCGGTGACTTATCGCTAAATTTTTTTAAGCAGCGGGAAATTCAAAATAGTGTCACGTGACCTGATTTGACGCTGACGCTAGCGTCAAAAACGCCTGCATGAGGCCGTACCTTAAAAGTTCCCTTAAGAGTTTTGAACGTTCGTAAAGTCAGTTTAACATTTATAACAATTTATGATATGTTTGATTTAGTGGCTACTTTAGCCTAAATCAAACCGTACACCAACCTCTCGACCCCTCTTTCTTTTCATGTATAATGATCCCGAGGAATCATTAAATCGAAAAAAAGTTGGATTTTTTCCTTTCTATTTTTCAAAAAGTTTTTCTTAATTAAATTTTTAAAAAACATGAATCAAGTTATTTTTATAGATATCATTTGAATCAAAACTATTAATCATCAAAATCATGGTATTTTTTTGGGAATTCTTGATGTATCAATTAAATATTGACTTGTTTTGCAGAGAGATGGAGAGGGAATGGAAACGCCTTGACCCCATGAGAATAACAAGGAATAAACTGAAACTGAATAAAATATTGACTCTATTGTGTTTTTATTGAAATAGTGTTTTTACAAATGATGATATTTAATAATATTTTTCAACTTTATCAATGTGGAGAATTATATAATAGTACCCCGTGCTTTCCATCAATTTGTATATTAACATCTTTATCAATTCATAGATCAATTACACTAGTATCTTAATTCTAAAGATAAACCGATTACTAAAGTGATCATCTAAAATTCAAGGAGCATGGTCTCTTGTTTTATTAGGAGCTAAATTAAATTCATTTCTATATAGAAATGAACAACTATATTAGGCTTATCAATTTAAGTATAACTAATAACATCATCTTTTCTTGAAAACTCTTGATATAATCATGAAATATTCTACAAATTATAATCCCAGAAAAAAATGTTTAGATCTGATCAGATCAAATTAGATCTAATTTGATCTGATCAGATCTGAACATTTTTTCTCGGGATATTTAATAATATTTTTTGACTTTATCAATCATTTTTAACATAATTAAAGTGAACATCATTAAACGTTTTTTGTTTGCCTTGAATCAATTTTTTCACGAAAACGTGGTTCTTTACTGCCTTGGTACAAAAAATAGCATACACATCCCGTATGGAAAAGAGTCAACCTCGACAAAAATTTGGCATCCTCGCTGAAGCGAGGAAGGCAAATTTTTGACTTGTTAACTTCTTTTATTTCTAGGTATGCAATATACTATTTTTCAATGTAGCTATTCAACTTTGTTTCAACAGTAGTAACTTCTAAAGGAAAATATTTGAGAAAAACTTTATTATCCCTGAATTCTATACAAGGAGAGTTTCTATCATATATAGCTGTTGGATATCTTCTATCTATGGATCTGATATAATCTTCTAATGCAGCTTTTAGATAAGGAGTTCTTTTATGTGAATTAATATTAAGGAAAGACCCTGCTACATTTAGATATTCTACTGTGTATTTTGCATATTCATCAAGTTCAAAAGCTACAAGATATTTATGTATAACATTAGAGGTATAAAGTTCAGATATTACTTTTCTGCTGGTATGTGGTTTTAACTGAACTTGTTGAGATGGCAATTTTTTAGAAACTTCTTCAATTACTGTGCTTGTTGTAGATCTAGATTTAGAAAATTTCATTCCAATTTTTCCCTTCGAACCTATCAATGGAATTGATGGAATTTCTATTTCTCCAGAAACTTCAAAAGTATGACCCATTGTAACTGATTCTGTTTTTGTTGTTTTTAGAATAATTTCACTAGAACTAATTTTTTGTTCATAATCATCAGAATTTGTAACTGTTGCGTAATCTCTAGCAACTAATTTTGGTAATTCTTCAATTACACCATTTGGAATAACTTCCTGAACATTTGTGAATTTAATATCCAAATCTATTCTCAAATCACCCGGACTAAGTTCTGTCCGAGTTCTTTCTTTATTCTTGTTGATCAAATAATTAGTGAGTATGTAACGTATTTTAGCAGAAACATCAGGAAGATCATCATATACACCAAATCTTTTATATCTAGTTAGATTTCCTAAATTATCCTCGGTTTGCAAATTAAAAACTTCATCATTGATTTCTTTTTTTTCATTCAGACTAGCAGCAATCACACTTGGTACAGCTGTTCCGCTGATTATTAATATACTTAATAAACTAAGTAATTTCTCCATACTTGTATTTCTTCTTTTCTTATCTTGAAACTCTTTGTCGGTCGGGATGTCAAAAGATCCTCTAAAATTAAAAAATTGAACATCTATTCAGCAAAATATCACATTTTTACTATCGATCAGGAGTATAAATATCAGAATGAATATTTTAGAAAGGTCGAATTTAAAATTTTTCGACTGAATTGTTCTGAAAATGTTGATTTTTGAAGCATAAGGTATTTCAAAACAGTTAACGCGTGGTAGGGTACTATGATCATATTTTGGCAATGTTACAGTAATCAGACGATTTTTATTCATTATGTTTTCAAGGAAACTAAGTTTTTTGGTACTCATAATACTTTCAATATTTTCCTAGCTCGTGTAATTCAACAATATAGCGAAAACTACGAAGGGCTATACTTTCGGCTACAAATCTCGCGATTAAACTACCTTAGTTGTCATCCTTTGTGCTTATTTAACAATATTTGATCCAATCTAATTATTGATATTTTGACATACTTGGTGCTTAGAAACAATTTTAATGAATGCAATTCCCTGAATTCTCACTTTGTCAAGAAAGTTTCACTTTTTTTTATATCTAATGATTTGAGAACTGTTCAGGTTGAAGAAAAAAATCAATTATTCAATTATTTGATCGAAATTCAAGAAATAATAAGCCAATTATTAATTCTTACCTTATACAATGGACTTTCTCTGGTGGATGGTGCTCTGGAGCCGGAGAGAAGATGATATTTTTGTCACTAAAATCGAGTATAAATACCCATGCTTATCAGCTTTGCTATCAAAATCCAATAAGACGTGTTGCTAGGGGAGAGAGATCTCGAAAAACATCATGATTTCAAAATATTCCTAATTCGTGAGCCACGTGGAGGGAATGAATAAGCTTCTTTAAGGCCTTGAGGAAAAGATTACAAGTAAAAATCTGAAATTCTCCTCCGTGTGTCTCACGAAATATTAATGATTTATCACCTTCTAACGAAGAGATGAAATTATTAAATGAATATTCAGAGCTGATAATAGATTCAATTTTTTTAACATCTATCTTAAAAGTTGATGAATTTTTGTTTTTCGAACAGTCTAAGTCAAATGTTTGACTACAAAGATAATAGAGGTTATTTTTCATCGCTCATCACAATCTTAGTGTTGAAACAGTTGGTGAATTGTTATTCTCTTGAAGACGAATTTGAGAGAGATCATTTTTTTTTCCTCATTCCCATAATTTCAGAGTAATATATAGGAAAAAAATCTTATTTGAAGACGAAAAACAAATGAAGCTTAACCTTCAATTGAAATTTTTTTTTCATTTTCCGAATAATTAATTTAATTGTGACCGTCAGAAATGGAAGAGATATCATGACGATACTCCTATATAGTAAGCCAAGGTATGAAGGGATTGGAAAAAAAACTGGTACCGAATAACAGATCTCCGTTTCACGGGAATTAACTTATAGCCCAAGCATCTTCTTCTTAATTGTGCTGCCCAATTGCAGCTGGCCTTCAGTTTCTCAACTATATAGCAAATGTAAACATAGCCCAAGCATATAAGGCGAAAATAATGGTCAACCTCGGAATTTGAGCGAACAAGCTAGATCTTTGCATGGGCCTTTGTTTTGACCTTCTAAGACTTGTTTCAAAAATCTAATATCATATCGTGCCGGCGTCTTGAGATATTGGAGGTTAAAGGTCATAAAAATCGGTTTTTTTGTGAATATCGGTTTTTTGATATCTCCTGGTGGAAATATGTATGACATATTCTGGCAAAAAATGTTATAATGTAACAGAAAAATCCTCAACCTAGAATATATCCTCAGCTTTTCAATAACATCATCAAAAAAAATCCATCTCTAACCGTTTCATTGAAGTGTCCATTTTGCCCCACTTTCCCCTACATATATTCAGTTTTTTTCTTGCACATATTTTTCCTCATTACTGTCATTTAAATCAATACAAATATGTATCTCGGTGAATAAGCGAGATAGAGCGGAATCACTGAATGAAAATAAATGAATAATTGGATTTTTTCCTTTCTATTTTTCAGGAAGTTTTCCTCAATTCAATTCAAGAAGAACATGAATCAAGTTATTTTTATATATATTATGTGAATCAAAACTATTGATCATCAAAATCATGGTATTTTTTTTAGGAACTCTTGACGTATCAATAAAATACAGACTTGCTTTGCAGAGAGATGCAAAGGAAATGGAAACACTTCGAATCCATGAGGGTAACAAGGAATAAACTGAAACTAAATGAGATATTGATTTTATTGTGTTTTTATTGAAATAGTGTTTTTACAAATGATGATATTTAATAATATTTTTCGACTTTATAAGTATGGACAACCATATAATAGTACGCTTTTTTTTTTACAGATTCCAACCAGGCTGCCTTCGTCTTAGACACTTACGTGCTCTTCATTAATTTTTATATTAACATCTTTATGAATTGATAGATCAGTTACACTAGTATCTTAATTTTAAAGTTAAACTGATCCAAAAGTAAGTACTATCATCTAAAATTCAAGGAGCATGGTATCTTGTTTTATTTGGAGCTGAATCAAATTTATTTCTATGTAAAAATGCACAACTACATGACTTATCAATTTGAATATAACTAATAACATCATCTTTACTTGAAAATTCTTGATACAATCATAAAATATTCAAAAAATTATAATATTTAATAATATTTTTTAACTTCATCAATTAATTTCAACATAATAATTAAAGTGAAAATCATTAAACATTTTTTGTTTACTTCTAATCATTTTTGGTAATGAAGCTCCTTAACTCTGTTGTAACTGTCTTAACTTCCAAAGGATAATATTTAAAAAAAATTTTGTTATCCTTATATACTATACAAGGAATTTCTCCAGCATATATAGCTGTTGGATATCTTCTATCTGTAGATCTTCTGTAATCTTCTAAATCATATTTTATATAAGGTCTTCTTTTAACTGAATTGCTGTTAATCCAAGGATACGGTACCCTTAGATATTCTATTGTGTATCTTGAAGATTCATCAAGTTCGAAAGACACAAGATATTTACGTATAACCTCAGAGACATAAAGTTCAGATACTACTCTTCTGCTGCTATGTGGTTGTAACTCAACTTGCTGAGATGGCAATTTTTTAGAAACCTCTTCACTTTTTGTGCTTGTTGTAGTTCTAGATTTAGAAAATTTCATTCCAATTTTTAGCTTTGGACCTATCAATGGAATTTCCACGTCTCCAGAAATGTCAAAAGTATTACCAAGTGTAACTGATTCTGTTATTGTTGTTTTCAGAATAATTTCACTAGAACTAATTTTTTGTTTATAATCATCATCATTTGTAACTGATGTGTTATCTTTAGCAACTAATCTTGGCATTCCTTCAATTAGACCATTTGGAATAACTTCATCAGCTTCTTTAAATCTAACATCTAAATCTATTTTAAAATCAGCCATAGTAAGTTTCGTTCCAGTTGCTCTTTCATTCTCCATAATCAAATTAGCACCGAGTATGTACCGTAATTTAGCAGAAATATCGGGAAGATCATAATATGAATCAAATCTTTTATATCTAGTTAGATTTCCTAAATTATTTTCTGTTTGCAAATTAAAAACTTCATCATTGATTTCTTTTTTTTCATTCAGACTAGCAGCAATTACACTTGGTACAGTTGTTCCGCTGATTATTAATATACTTAATAAAGTGAGTAATTTCTCCATACTTGTATTTCTTCTTTTCTTATCTCGAAACTCTTTATCGGTCAGGATGTCGAAAAATCGTCTATAATTAAAAAACAAAACATTTATTCAGCAAAATATCATCTTTTCATTATCGATCAGGAGTAAAAATTTCAAGTCAATCCTTTTTTTTTTTTGTGCAGAATGAATATTTTAGAAAGGGCGAATGTAGAATTTCTCAACTGATTTGTTCTGAAAATATCGATTTTTGGAGCATGAGGTATTTCAAAACAGTTAACGCGTGGTGGGGTACTATGATCATATTTTGGCAATGTTACAGTAATCAGACGATTTTTATTCATTATGTTTTCAAGGAAACTAAGTTTTTTGGTACTCATAATACTTTCAATATTTTTCTAGCTCGTGTAATTCAACAATACAGCGAAAACTACGAAGGGCTATACTTTCGGCGACAATCTCGCGATTAAACTACCTCAATTGTCATCCTTTGTGCTTATTTTACAATATTTGATCCAATCTAATCATTGATATTTTGGCATACTTGGTGCTTAGAAACAATTTTAATGAATGCAATTCCCTAAATTCTCACTTTGTCAAGAAAGTTTCACTTTTTTTTATATCTAATGATTTGAGAAATGTTCAGGTTGAAGAAAAAAATCAATTATTCAATTATTTGATCGAAATTCAAGAAATAATAAGCCAATTATTAATTTTTACCTTATACAATGGACTTTCGTGCTCTGGAGCTGGAGAGAAGATGATATTTTTGTCACTAAAATCGAGTATAAATACCCATGCTTATCAGCTTTGCTATCAAAATCTAACTAGACGTGTTGCTAGGGGAGAGAGATCTCGGAAAAATCATGATTTGAATGTTTTCCTAATTCGTGAGCCACGCGGAGGGAATACACAAGCTTCTTTAAGGCCTTGAGAAAAAGATTACAAGTAAAAAACTGAAATTTTCTTCCGTGTGGCTAACGAATTATTAATGATTTATCATCTTCTAACGAATACAATTATTAAATGAATATTCAGAGCTAAAAATAGATTCAATTTTCTTAATATCAATTCTAAAAATTGATGAATTTTTGTTTTTCGAACAGTCTAAGTCAAATGTTTGACTACAAAGATAATAGAGGTTATTTTTTATCTCTCATCATAATTTTATTGTTGAAACAGTAGGTAAATCGTTAATTCCTTGAAGATGAATTTCCAAGAAGTGTTTTTTTTTCCCCATTCTAAAATTTCAGAATAATAGATTAAAAAATGTTATTTTAAGACGAAAAATAAATGAGGTTTCACCTTCAACTGACAAAAATTTCCATTTCCCGATTCATAAATTTAGTTGTGACTATCACAAATGGAGAAGATTCCATGACAATACTCTCATGTAATAAGCCAGGGTATGAAGGGATTAGAAAAAACATGGTGCCGAATAACAGATCTCCGTTTCACGGGAATTAACTTATATCGCGTTACTAATGCCAAAAGGGCGTATCGCGGATTTTACGCCCTTTTGGCTTTGCAGAACCAAAAGGGCGTATCGAAAACAATGTTCCTCTCCTGTTTGATTCAAAAATGTTGAAAACGTATTTTTCTGTCAGAAAAATACAGAAAAAAATTTTTTTTTGTGTACGCCCTTTTGGCTTTAAGAGACAAAAAATTTAAAGCCAAAAGGGCGTATCCCAACTTTTTTTCATCGCAATTATTATTTGGGATCAGGAGGGTGTTTATCCAGTTCTTCGTGATTATCCCGGTAAATAAGCGAGATAGAGCGAAATGGACATTAGTATGGGATCAGGAGGGAGTTTTTTCAGTTTTTGTCGATTAACTCGGAAAATAAGCGAGATAGAGCGAAATAGACATGAATGTGAAATCGGCAGGGAGTTTTTCCAGTTTTTGCCGATTAACTCGGAATATAAGCGAGATAGAGCGAAATAGACATTAGTATGGGATCAGGAGGGAGTTTTATCAGATTTTTGGGATTATCTCGGTGAATAAGCGAGATAGAGCAAAATGGATGTTAATTTGCGATCATCATAGAGTTCTCTCAGTTTTTCGCGATTATCCTGGTGAATAAGCGAGATAGAGCGAAATAGACGTTGATTTGGGATCAGGAGGGAGTTTATTCAGTTATTCGCTATTATTCCGGTAAATAAAGGAGATAGAGCGAAATGGACGTTGATATGGGATCATCACGGAGTTTTTCAGTTTTTCATGATTATCCGGGTGAACAAGGGAGATGAAGCTAAAAGGACGTTAGTTTGGGATCAGGAGGAATTCTTTCATGTGGAAACTCCCTCCTGATCCCACATTAATGTCTATTTTGCTCTATCTCGCTTATTCACCGATATAGTCACGAAAAACTGAATAAAATCCCTTCCGATCCCAAATTAACGACCACTACGCTCTATCTTACTGATTCACCAGGATAATCACGAAAAACTGGAAAACTCCCTAGTGATCCCATATCAACATCCATTTCGCTCTATCTCGCTTATTTACCGAAAAAATAGCGAAAAACTGGATAAACTCCTTCCTGATCCCAAATCAACGTCGATTTCACTCTATCTCGCTTATTCACTGAAATAATCACGAAAAAAACGACAAACTTCCTGCTGATCCCAAATTAATGTTCATTTCGCTCTATCTCGCTTATTTACCGAAATAATAGCGAAAAACTGAATAAACTCCCTCCTGATCCCAAATCAACGTCTATTTTGCTCTATCTCGCCTATTCACCACGATAATCACGAAAAACTGAATAAAACTCACTCCTGATCCCATATTAATATTCATTTCGCTCTATCTCGTTTATTGACCGAGAAAATCACGAAAAACTGAATGAACTTCCTGCTGATCCCAAATTAACGTCCATTTCGCTCTATCTCGCTTATTTTCCGAGTTAATCGCCAAAAACTGGAAAAACTCCCTGCCGATTTCACATTCATGTCTATTTCGCTCTATCTCGCTTGTTTTCCGAGTTAATCGACAAAAACTGAAAAAACTCCCTCCTGATCCCATACTAATGTCCATTTCGCTCTATCTCGCTTATTTACCGGGATAATCACGAAGAACTGGATAAACACCCTCCTGATCCCAAATAATAATTGCGATGAAAAAAAGTTGGGATACGCCCTTTTGGCTTTAAATTTTTTGTCTCTTAAAGCCAAAAGGGCGTACACAAAAAAAAAAAATTTTCTGTATTTTTCTGACAGAAAAATACGTTTTCAACATTTTTGAATCAAACAGGAGAGGAACATTGTTTTCGATACGCCCTTTTGGTTCTGCAAAGCCAAAAGGGCGTAAAATCCGCGATACGCCCTTTTGGCATTAGTAACGCGATATATGAGGTGAGAATGAGATAACTCATTTGTCATCAGCGCTAACTAATGATTTACTATCTCATATAACGTTAATATCATTCAATAATAATCATATTGAGATAAATGAGATTAAAAATGATAATTCACGATTTTTAGTGGTGGCAAATAATCACGTAACAATTGAAGGATAAAGCCTTTGAAAAGTTAAATTTGACTAATTTAGATCACATTTGAGTGTTTTTATTCATAATAACGAAAATTAGTATATACATTAGAAAATAGTGATATAGCTATTGATACATTTTTCGAAAAGTCTTGATATATTAATATAATATTGACTTTACTGTATTTTTAATATATATTTTCACGAATTACAATATTCAATGATATTTTTAGACTTCATTGATGATTTTCTACAAATTTGAAGTGAGAGAAGTTCATTTTCCATTGATCTTTAATTATAATCTTTCAATATGGCTGTATAACTCAGTTTTAACTGTAATAATTTGTAAATGATAATAGCTAATATACATTTTATCATCCTTAAATTCGATACAAGGAGTTGATCCATCATATATAGCTGTTGGATATTCCTTAACGTAGTATCTGACATATCTTTCTGCTGCCTCTTTGAGATTATAAATTCTTTTCGGTGGATCTCTTTCAAAAGGGCTATTAGTCTTACGTTTAAATTGTACTGTGTATTTCGAACTATCATGAACTTCAAAAGATATAAAATTATTAGATGTAACCATAGAAGAATAGAGTTCAGCTACTACTTTTCTGCGGCTATGTGGTTCTAAAGTAACTTTTTGAGGTGGCAATTTTTTAGATCTGTCTTCTTTGTTTTCGGCTCTTGTCTTACTAGATCTAGAAAATAGGAATCTCAGTTTGTTCTTTAAACCTATTAATGGAATTGCTGGAATTTCTACTTCCCCAGAGATCTCAGAAGTATTATCAATTTCACCTGAATCTCCTGTTCGTGCGTGCAGAATAATCTCATGAGTACTAACATCTTTTTCATTATCATCATTATTTTCAATTGTTTCTGATTTTCTCATCATTAATTCTGGTGCAGATTCATATACTTTTTTTTCAATAATTTCATGAACTACTTCAACTCTAATATCCAATCCTATTGTAAAATCATCGGAAGTAAGGTTCTTGCCTTCTCTGTCTCTATTAACCTCAATCACATAGTTACTAAGCAATTCTATTAACTGTTTAGAAACATCAGGAATATGATCAAATTCACCAGCTCTTTTATATCTAGTTAGATTTCCTGAATTATCTTCTGTTCGTGAATTAATAACTTCATCTTTAATTTCTTGTTTTTCATTAAGACTAGCAGCAATTACAGTTGATATAGCTGTTCCGCAGATTATTAATATACTTAATAAATTAAGTAATTTCTCCATACTTGTATTTCTTCTTTTCTTATCTTGAAACTTTTTATCGGTCGTGATGTCGAAAGATCCTCTAAAATTGAAAAATAAAACATTTATTCAGCAAAATATCACGTTTGATTATCGATACGAAAAATCAATTCAATGATCAAGTAGCTATGTAACTTATCATTAGAGTAAAGAATTAAATCCAATTTTTTTTTTGGTGCAGGATGAATATTTTAGAAAAAACGAATTCAGAATTTTTCGACTTTTTGATTTTTTAAGTTGGAAGAAAAATCAATTATTCTATAATTTGATCGAAATTGAAGAGATAATGAGTCAATTATCAATTCTTACCTTATACAATGGATTTTTCGTGCACTGGAGACGAAGAGAAGCTGATATTTTTTACACTAATGTCGAGTATAAATACCCATGCTTATCTAATTCGCTATCAAAATCCAAATAGACGTGTTGCTAGGGAAGAGAGATCTCGAAAAATAAATCATAATTTGAATGTATTCCTAATTCGTGAGCCACGTGGAAGAACTCTATATGTTTCTTCAAGGCCTTGAGGGAAGGATTACAAAAAAAATCAAAAATTCCTCGGTTCACGAATTATTAATAAATTATCACATTTCGACGATGAGACAAAATGATGATTCCAAATAATTGAATATGTGTAGAGTCAAGATCTTTCCAGGAAAGTTAAAAAAAAATCAGGAAAATACTCGAGTATTCGAGATGATTTCACTGAAAATGACAAAAAAATGACCCATGAACAAATTGATGGTCATTTTCCATCTAATAGTTGCATTTTAATATCGATTTTGATTCTTTATTCTTGAAGTGGGTATTTTAATGGCAGATATTTTACCAAAAATGATAAATACTGCACGATTGTTGGAAATAAATGATTTCTATGAGTATTTGCATTGAATTTTTAAAAATAATAAAAATGACCAACAAAAGTGACCAAAAATAAAATTGACGGTCAATTGTCATCTATATATAGATGAATTTTGGGATTTATTTCCTCTGACTGACTAATTGAATTGTTAACAATCAATTTCCAACGAAATTTACGGTCAAGTCAGAAATGGTCACAAAACGGTCAGTTGACGATTGACCAGACCAATTTCAAAATTGACCGTCATTTTACATCTATCTGAGATACTTCTTCATTGACACAGTCAATGAGAGTATTTCAAGCATCGATTAAATTCATTGAAGGGAGATTCTTTTCACGGTATATGAGGAAATGAAACATGTTAATGAAGCTTTATTATCAATATTAAAAATTATCCATAATTTTGTAAAACAAAAGTTTCATAGTATGATTATACCAAAAGCAATTGTTTCTGATTATTCAACTGCATACATTGATTTTGATATGAACTTGAAAGATATACTTGATCCCATAACTATTTCAATAGATCAATTTATCAGAGAATATCGAGCACTGTTTTTTAACAATTCACAAGATCTGCAGCTAAAAATAGACCATAATTAAGAATATGATAGAGTTGATGATTATTTAAATGATATTTCAAAATCCGAGACAAGATCATCAAATTGTGAAAATTTCAGTGACTTTACTGAAAATACAAAGGAATATAGTAAAGGTTAATTGTCAAAATTCTAATTGACATTTTATTGATTTATCATTTTTTATCCATCGCAACTTTTTATTCAACTCCACATATATATTAAAAAACAATTATATAGGTTTTGATATATTTAATTCATTAACTTCTGATGGGTTATTAGTAATAAATAGTACGCAGAGTTTATTTTGGATAAAGTATTTATTAGCACTCGTTCGTAAGAATAATATGGATAGATATCAGCACGTGTGTATCAACAGTTAATCGCCATGGCAAAGTGAAGCCGTGGGCCTGGGCCAGGGTGACCAGACTCTGCAAGAGGTAGGGCGCCGTTTTACCGAAGGGAACTAGCCTAAAATCGCCTACCAGTATTACCAACTGAAGTAGCCCAAAATCGCCTCACACGAGTTCGTACCGCCTAAAAGCGCGGGTACTGTTTATCACTCTGAAAATCACTTGTCAAATTTTTCGAAGAGAAAGTTACTACAAAAAGCGATTAATGTCTCAATGAATTGATGAAACATCCAAACTCTTTATTCAAACTTCAAATATTTATAAGACATTTTTTTTTCTTTATATATATTCAACTTAATTCTAAGGCCCTGTTTCACTGCGAGATAATGGCCATTACTATAATGGCGATTAAGGAAAAATCAAGTTAAAGTCGGAAATTAACTTAATGCCGATTATCTTAATTTGGTGGTGGGGGAAAATATGGCGGTGATATAGGTAGGGGAAGTAACTGCCGTGACAGGATTCGTAACCTAAAAAATTATTTTGTCCAACAGAGTTCAATCTGAGGAATTGAATCAGAAGAAAATATCGAAAAGAAATGTTTCCTTTACTTTTTTTCCCACTGAGGACTTAATATTTCAAGAGGTTACGTCGCCATTTTCCTTCCCCTCCGTCGAATTAAGATAATCGCCATTAACTTAATCCGACTTTAACTTTGCTTGAAAATTAGCTAATGGCCATTATTTCGCGGTGAAAGAGGGCCTAAATCACAACGTTTCTCCAATAAAAGTCTCATAATCCACATGCACAATCCCCTGTCTCATCATCAGCACGGAAGAGAGTTAATGTCTCCTCAAGTATGTCTACTTCCTCAGCAACTTCTTTTGGGCTCGCTTTTGGAGTCGCGTACATTTTTGCTGTAAATAAGTTGAACATTTCCTCGTTGGGCTCGAAGGTAGTACAGCAAATTTTCCTCACATGAAAGTAAATGCGAAATCATAAGATAGCCTATAATCGCCTACTCAAAAGTGGAGATAGCCTATTTGGGCTATAGGCTATAACCCTTGGATTCAAACCGCCCCAGCCTCTTCCAAAATAGCCTAAATGGCGGTAAATCGCCCAATCTGGCAACCCTGGCCTGGGCAACGGTAGCTCTCTGGGTTCGCGAGCGCCCTCAGTATATACGGTCTGTGCATGCTCCTCAGTAGAGAGAGAGCATACGCGGATAGAAAGGGATAGAGCGTAAGCGCCGAGGCGCTCATTCCAACAACTTCTAATTCTCAAAATAGTGATACAGTAAATATTATATTTTATTCATTCAATAATCCATCAAGATCAAAAATTGGAATTAGCAAAAAAATCATTGTAAAAGAAGTAGCAAGTTGACATCTATATAAAAAAACTCCAAGTAATGAAACTAGTAATCCATTATATTCACTCATATTGATAAAATATTGACTTTAATGTATTTTGATTCAAATAGCCTCTTCACAAATTGTAATATTTAATAATATATCTTGACTTCAACAATTATTTCCTACAAAATTAAAGCAAAAATCATTCAAAATTTCTTATTCATCTTTAATTACAATTTTTCAACATGGCTAAATAACTCTGTTTTTACTGCTTTAGTTTGAAAAGGATAATATTTAAGATAAACATTATTATCCTTGAATTCTACACAAGGAACTATACCACAATACATAGCTGTTGGATATCTGAGATCATATGATTTCATATATGCTTCTAGTCCTGATCGTAAATTACGAACTCTCGGCTTTGCAACTTCAGAATTAAAACCTTTAAATTGTAGTGTGTATGTTGAACTTGCGTCCATTTTGAAAGATACCACATTATTAGATATAATGTTAGAGGTATATAGTTCAGATACTACTGTTTTGCTACTGCGTGGTTCTAAAGTAATTTTTTGAGATGGCAATTTTTTAGAAATCTCTTCAGTTTTTGTGCTTGTTGTACTCTGAGTTTTAGAAAATTTAAATGCAAATTTTCCCTTTGGACCTAGTATTGGAATTGATGCAATTTCCATTTCACCAGAAAAGTCTAAAGTATTACCAATTGTAGATGTTTCTGTAACTACTGTTTTTAAAGTAATTTCACCAGTACTCAGATGTTGTAGAGTATCGTCATAATTTTCAAGTATTGTTGCATCTGTAGCCACTAATTCTGGTGCACTTTCCTCTACACCTCTTGGAACAAATTCCTGAATTGATGCAATTTTAATATTCAAATCTATTACCACATCTTCAGGCTTGAGAAGCTGCCCTGTTTCCTGTTTATGGTATCTCCTAACCTCTTCATTGATTAATCGCTTCAAGAGGGCAGAAACATCAGGAGTATCATATTCACGATTTCTCTTATATCTACTTAGATTCTTGAAATTATGTTCTGTTCGTAAATTAAAAACTTTATCTTCAATTTCTGGTTTTTCATTAAGACTAGCGGCAATTACACTTGATATAGCTGTTCCGCAGATTATTAATATACTTAATAAAGTGAGTGATTTCTCCATACTTGTATTTCTTCTTTTCTTATGTTGAAATCTTTTATCGGTCAGGATGTGAAAAGATCCTCTGAAATTAAAAAATAAAACATTTATTCAGCAAAACATCACGTTTGATTATCGATATGAGAAATAAATTCAATGATCAAGTAGCTACGTAACTTATCATCAGAGTCAAGATTTCAATCTAATTTTTTTTGGTGCAGAATGAATATTTGAAAAAATGAGAATTCAGAATATTTCGACCCTTTTGTTTTGAAAATGTTGATTTTCAAAGCATAAGATAACTAAAAATCGTTAACGCGTGAGCATATCCTGGCAATATTACAGTCATCAGACGATTCATATTCGAGAAAATCAATTATGCAAAAGTTTGGTCAGAATTGAAGGGATGATAAGCTAATGATTGATTCTTACCTTATATAATGAAGTTGCGTGAACTGGAGACGAAGAGAAGCTGATATTTTTACCACTAAAGTCGAGTATAAATAGCGATGCTTATCAACTTCGCTATCAAAATCCAAATAGCCGTGTTGCTAGGGAAGAGAGATCTCGAAAAAAATCATGATTTGAATGTATTCCTAATTCGTGAGGCACGTGGAAGAAATCCATATGTTTCTTCAAGGCCTTGAGGAAAGAATTACAAAAAGAATCAAAAATTATTGTTCCAAATCAGTGAATATGTAGATATGTTTGAAGTCGAGACCTTTCCAGAAAAATTTGAAAAAAAATCAGGAAAATACTCTAGTATATCTATATTGTTGTGAATTTTTACGAAATTTTTCTCAAAGACTTTTGCTGCAAAACAAAATCCGATTCATTTTGCCTCGTGGGTTTGTTTCAAACAAAAAGAAAAAATCAGAAAAATCAGGAATTAAAGTTTCATTGGCTCTCGTTCAATCAATCTCAAAGGACATTTATTAAATTAATAATATAAATTCTTTCAAATAAAAATAAATAATAATTATTGGATATTTGGGATTAATTAACAATGAATGTTCAGAAATAGACAGTTTGAAATTTTTTATACCAATTCAAATAATTTATAATTTTTTTCCTCAAACCTTCTGAGTCAAATATTTGAGTACAAAGATAATAGAAGATATTTTTGATATCTTATCACAATTGAAGTGTTAAACAGTAGGTAAATTGTTATACTCTTAAAGATAAATTTGAGAAAAATAAGCTTTTTCCTTATTCCTAAAATTTTAGAGTCACAGATAGAAAAAAAATGTTATTTGCACATTAAAGCTTCATCCTCAACTGTTGGAAGAATGAGAAAAATATCTTTTAGATTATAAAAAAAACTCTTCTTTTCATGATAGACAATATTTTTTTATCTCAACAGATAAATTATTTTAGAAAATGAAAAATATGCACATTTAGAAGAAGGCAAGTTCTAATTGACATTTATTATTTTTATAATTTTCAATAGCAAATTTTATAGAAAGCGGATATAGTCAAAAATTTGAGTGTTTTTATTCATCACAACGAAAATCAACATATACATCAGGAAATAATGATATAGCTATTGATATACTCAATTTATTATTTTTCAATTATTAAAACAGTAGTATAACAAATATTGAAAATAAGAATTAGCAAAAAAGTTTTCTAAGAGTAGCGGCGATTCTTGATATATTAATAAAATATTGACTTTACCGTGTTTTTAATAAAATAGCATTTTCACAAATTACAATATTCAATCATATTTTTGGACATCATCGATGATTTTCTACAAAATTGAAGTGAAAATCATTCAACATTCTTTATTGATCTTTAATTATAATCTTTCGATATGGCTGTATAACTCAGTTTTTACTGTATGAATTTCTAGAGGATAATATCTAATAAACATTTTATCATCCTTAAATTCTATACAAGGAATTAATCCATCATATATAGCTGTTGGATATTCCTTAAGATAGTGTCTGACATATCTTTCTGCTGCCTCTTTGAGATTATAAGTTCTTTTAATCGAATATTTGCTAAAACCAATATCATTATCATAACCTATATATTGTAGTGAGTACTTCGAACTATCATGAACTTCAAAAGATATAAAATTATTAGATGTAACACTAGAAACATAGAGTTCAGCTACAACTTTTTTGCTGCTATGTGGTTCCAAAGTAACTATTTGAGGTGGTAATTTTTTAGAAATCTGTTGAATTTTTGTGCTTTTTGTTTTACCAAATCTAGAAAATTGAAAATCAATTTTTCTCTGTACACCTATTATTGGAATTGATTCAATTTCTACTTCTCCAGAGAGATCAGAAGTATTATCAATTGTAGATTCTTCTGTTGTTGTTATTGTTCTTAGACTAATTTCATTAGAACTTATGTCTTTTTTAGTATCATAATCATTTTTAACTATTGTTGATTCTGTAACCACTAACTCTGGTTCACTCTCACGTACACCTTTTGCAATAATATCATGAATTACTTCAACTCTGATATCCAATTCTATTATAAGATCCTTAGAAGTAAGATTCCAGCCCCTTCTTTCTCTATTAATCTCAATCACATAGTTACTAATCAATTCTCTTAAGTGTTTAGAAACATCAGGAATATGATCAAATTCACCAGATCTTTTATATCTAGTTAGATTTCCTGAATTATCTTCTGTTCGTGAATTAATAACTTCATCTTTAATTTCTTGTTTTTCATTAAGACTAGCAGCAATTACACTTGATATAGTTGTTCCGCAGATTATTAATATACTTAATAAATTAAGTAATTTCTCCATACTTGTATTTCTTCTTTTCTTATCTTGAAACTTTTTATCGGTCAGGATGTCGAAAGATCCTCTGAAATTGAAAAATAAAACATTTATTCAGCAAAATATCACGTTTGATTATCGATACGAAAAATCAATTCAATGATCAAGTAGCTATGTAACTTATCATCAGAGTAAAGAATTAAATCCAATTTTTTTTTCGGTGCAGGATGAATATTTTAGAAAAAACGAATTCAGAATTTTTCGACTTTTTGATTTTTTAAGTTGGAAGAAAAATCAATTATTCTATAATTTGATCGAAATTGGAGAGATAATGAGTCAATTATCAATTCTTACCTTATACAATGGATTTTTCGTGAACTGGAGACGAAGAGAAGCTGATATTTTTTCCACTAATGTCGAGTATAAATACTCATGCTTATCTACTTCGCTATCAAAATCCAAATAGACGTGTTACTAGGGAAGAGAGATCTCGAAAAAAAAACATGATTTGGATGTGTTCCTAATTCGTGAGCCATGTGGAAGAAATCCATATGTTCCTTCAAGGCCTTGAGGAAAGAATTACAAAAAGAATCAAAAATTAGTGTTCCAAATCAGTGGATATATAGATGTGTTTGAAGTCGAGATCTCTCCAAAAAAATTTGAAAAAAAATCAGGAAAATACTCTAGTATATCTATATTGTTGTGAATTTTGTCGAAATTTTTCTCAAATACTTTTGCTGCGAAACAAAATCCGATTCATTTTACCTTTTGGGTTTGTTTCGCCCTGGTTTTCCATTAAAGTGTCATTGCCTCTCGGTCAATCAATCTCATATGACATTTATTAAATTGACAATATAAATTCTTTCAAGAGATAATAAATTATTATTATTGAATAATTGGAATTAATCAACAATGAATATTCAAAAAAAGGAAGATTCAAATTTTAAATACCAATTCAAACAATTTGCGATTTTTTTCCTCGAACCTTCCAAGTCAAATATTTAATTACGAAGATGATAGACGATATTTTTTTATCTCTTATCAAAATTTTAGTGTTGAAACAGTAGGTGAATTGTTATGCTTTTGAAGCAGAATTTGAGAGAGATCATTTTTTTCCTTATTCTCAAAATTTCAGAGTAATATGTAGGAAAAAAATGTTATTTGAAGAAAAAAACAAATGAAGCTTCACCTTCAACTAGAAAGAATTTCCATTTCTCGATTCATAAATTTAGTTGCGACCATCACAAATGGAGGAGATTTCATGACGATACTTCTATGTAGTAAACCAGGGTATGAAGGGATTAGAAAAAAAAAAACTGTTGCCGAATAACAGATTCCCGTTTCACGGGAATTAACTTAGGCGAGAATGAGATAACTTATTTGTCATTAGCGCTAACTAATGATTTACCATCTCATATAAGGTTGATAGCATTTCATAATAATGATATTGGGACAGTTGAGATAAATGAGATTAAAAATGATAATTCACGATTTTTGGTGGTAGAAAATAATTACGTAACAATTGAAGATGGAGCCTTTGAAAAATTAAACTTGACTAATTTTGATATTGATTCTGATTCATTGACCAGCTTGAAATTCATCGAAACATTACCGCCAACTTTTGAAGTATCGACATTTCATCATAATTTGATAAAAGGAATTGCAATTGATCCATTTAGTAACTTGGCAAATTTGAAGAAAATCCGCTTGAGGAACAATCAATCTGAAAATTTTTGAGATGATTGATTCATCTTACATTATTTCGGTGTTTGAAAAAACTTCATACTGTGAATTTTTATTCCAGTAAAATTGATAAATTTTAGTGGATTTATTGAAAATGCAAAAAAAACATAGTAAAAGTAATGAGTGATTTCTAATTAAGATTTATTATTTTATCATTTCTTATAGCCAATTTTACAGAAAGCAGATATAATCAAACTTATCAGTGTTTTTATTCATCACAACGGAAATCAACATATACATTAGGAAATAATGATATAGCTATTGATATACTCAATTTATTATCTTCCAATTCTTAAAATAGTAGTATAGCAAATATTGAAAATGAGAATTAGCAAAAAAGTTTTGGAAGAGTAGTGGCAAGTGGTCAACTATATAAAAAAAACACCAAGTAATGGGATTAGTAATACATCTATTAATTCTGGTAATTTCGTTATAATTTTTTTTTCTGTGTAGCTCTCCGCTTTTACAATTTCTTATCAGTTACATTCCATTTACACTTTTTTCAGTTTATTTCCAGTACTATACCGCATTTGCACTAGGACTTCGGGAAAACCTCTATGAGGAAAACCTCAGCCGGTACAGCCATCTCTCTTTTACAGTGAATGTTTTTTTACCTCGTCATACAACAAAATAATATTTATAATTTCCTTCAGAATCAAATGATTTTTCTTGTAGTGTCATTCATTCTCAATTGATTTCAACATTTTTATCTTTTCTTTCAATTTAGTTATCTTCTTTAGAATATTGCTAATTCTTATGATGTATATTCTGGGGTGCGATTCTCAGGAACTTGCGGAAGTGTGGAAGGTGAGTTCATGATTGAACCAGCAGAGGGATACGACTGATACAATTCAATGGTGAGCATGCAACTCATTGAATGACGATAAGCCATGGGATGAATGAATGTCATAAACGAACACTCACAGTTGAAAGGCATTAATAAACTATTTATCATGGTCATAATCAACAAGATCGTAATGCATGAAGAGTTCAATGATGCATTTTTAATGCGATTGTTAGATTTTGACTGTTCATTAGTCCACGGCTTACTATAATTCAATGAGTTGCTTCTTCTTCTTAATTGTGCTGCCCAATCGCAGCTGGCCTTTAGTTTTTCAACTATACAGCCAATGTAAACAATGAGTTGCTTGCTCACCATTGAATTGGATCACACGTAGCCCTCTGTGGGCCTCATTGTGAACTTATCTTCCAGACTTCCACAAGTCCCTGAGAATCGCACCCCTGCTATTTTATTACAGTCCAGGGATCTACTTGTACTTGTTGGTACTGATCATATTGCTCCTCAAAAGCTTGAAATAATTTTCATATTTTTTTATTTTCTATTTTTTTTCATAAAGTTTGTTAATTGAATTCGAAATGAAAATAAATTAAGTTATTTCCATGAATATCATTTCAATCACATCTATTGTTTATAAAAATCATGTAATTTTTTTTTAAGCTATTGATATATTACTAAAATATTGACTTTACTGTGTTTTTGATAAAATAGTATTTTCACAAATTACAATATTTGATGGTATTTTTAGACTTGATTAATAATGTCGCATCCTTAAGCATTCGTCATAGTCATCTATTTTTTCAATATGGCTGAATAACTGTGTTTTTACTGACTTTCTTTCTAAAGGATAATATCTAAAATACATTTTCTGATCCTTCAATTCTATGCATGGAGTTATTCCATCATATATATATGCTGGATATCTCGTATCGTAGGATCTGATTTGTTCTTCCACTGCCTCTTTGAGATTGAGAATTCTTTTTCTTGAAGATCGACTCCAAATTAAATCAGAATTGAAACCTATATACTGTAGTCCGAATGTCGAACTTGGATCAACTTCGAATGATATTAAATTATCAGATACAATATTAGAGGCATAGAGTTCAGATACTACTTTTTTGCAGCTGCGTGGTTCTAAATCAACTACTTGTGATGGCAATTTTTTCGAAATTTCTACACTTTTTGTACTTGTTGTTGTACTAGATCTAGAGAATTTAAATCCAAATTTTTCCTTTGTCTTGTTCCCCAATACTGGAATTGATGGAATTTCTATTTCCCCAGTAAAATCAAAAGTATTACTAATTGTAGCTGTATCTGTTAATGTTGTTTTTAGTATAATTTCATCGGATGCCATTTTCTGTTCCCTGTAATCACCATTTCTAACTATTGCTGATTCTGTAGCAACTAATTCTGGTGCAGTTTCATATACACCTCTTTGAATAATTTCATGAATTTCTTTAACTTTAATATCAAAATCTATTGAAAAATCCTCAGTAGTAAGGGGCCTGCTATTAATCCTAATCACGTAATTATTAAGCAAGTTTCTTAAGTGTTTAGAAACATCAGGAATCTCATCATATTCACCTTGTCTTTTATATCTAGTTAGATTTCCTAAATTATCTTCTGTTCGCAAATTAAAAGTTTCAACTTCAATTTCTTGTTTTTCATTAAGACTAGCAGCAATTACACTCGATATAGTTGTACCGCAGATTATTAATATGCTTAATAAACTAAGTGATTTCTCCATACTTGTATTTCTTCTTTTCTTATCTTGAAACTATTTATCAGTCAGGATGTCAAAAGATCCTGTAAAATTAAGAAATAAAACATTTAGTTGACAAAACATCACCTTTGATGATCAAATCCGAAAAATTAATTCAATGCTCAAGTGGTTACGTAATTTATCATCGGAGTAGAGATTTCAATTCAATTTTTTTTTTACAGTATGAATATTTAAAAAAAAAGGAAATGCAGAATTCTTCGATTGATTTGTTTTGAATACGTTGATTTTTAAAGCATTAAAAATTTCAAAATATATAACGTGTGGTGCGGTACTGTGATCATATTTTGGCAATATTATGGTCATCAAAAGATATTTATTCATTATGTTTTCAAGGAAAATAAGTTTTTTGATACTCATAATACTTTCAATATTTTCCTAGCTCGTGTAATTCAACAATACAGCGAAAACTACGAAGGGCTATACTTTTGCCTACAAATCTCGCGATTGTACTATCTTAATTGTCATCCTTCGTGCTTACTTTACAATATTTTAGTGGATCTAATTGTTGATATTTTGACGTACTTGGTGCTTAGAAAAAATTTTAATGAATGCAATTGCCTAAATTCTCACTTTGTCAATAAAGTTTCAGTTCTAACGCGTATCTCTTTTTTTTATCTCTAATGATTTGAGGAATTTTCGGGTTGAAAAAAATCAATTATTCAATATTTTGACCGAAATTTAAGAAATAATAAGCCAATTATCAATTCTTACCTTTTACAATGGTCTTTCGTGCACTGGAGATGAAGAGAAGCTGATATGTTTGCAACTAATGTCGACTATAAATACCCATGCTTATCTAGTTTGTCATCACAGTTCAAATAGGTGTGCTGTTCAGAGAGGGGGAGCATCCCCAAAAAAATAGAGATTTGAATATATTCCTAATTTGTGAGCCACGTGGAGGAAATCCATAAGCTTCTTCAAGGCCTTGAGGTAAAGATTACTGGGAAAAATCTGAAATTCTCTTCCACGTGGCTCACGAATTATTAATGATTTATCACCTTCTAGCGAAGAGATAAAATTATTGTTCCAAATAATTGAATATGTAGATATTTTTAGAAACAAGACCTCTTCTGAAAAATTTGAAAAAAAAATCAGGAAAATACTCTAGTACATCTGTATTGCTACGGATTTTGTTGAAATTTTTCTCGAAGGCTTTTACTGCAAAAAAAAATCAGATTCATTTTGCCCTGTGGGTTTATTTCATCCTGATTTTCACTATCCAATGGATTTGATGGTGAATTAGAAATACAGGCGCCGAGGAGTGAAATCAGGGATTAGAGATTTATTGCCTCTCGTTTAATCAATCGGAAAGGACATTTATTAAATTGATAATATAAATTATTTCAAGTGGAAATACCTAATTGTTATTGGTTGTTGAAATTAATGAAAAATGAATATTCAGAAATAAAAATAGATTCAATTTTCTTAATTCCAATTCTGAAAATTGATAAATTTTTTCTTCGAAAATACTAAGTCAAATATTTGACTACGAAGATAATATAAGATGTTTTTGATCTCTCATCACAATTTTAGTGTTGAAATAGTAGGTAAATTGTTATGCTCCTGGAGACGGATTTGAGAGAAATAATTTTTTTCTTCATTCTTCAAATTTCAATTTTATTTTTGAAGCAAAAGAACAAATGAAGCTTCACCTTCAACTATTGAAAGAAAAAGAATTATATTTTTTCGATGAGGAAATACTCTTTTTTAAAAGACCGAGAACTTTCATGAAGAACGAAAAAAGAACGAGTTATTTTCGTTTTCGTTCCTAAGAACGAAAAAGGACGAAAACGAAATTACGAACGAAATTCGGAATAACGTTATTCCGTATTTCATTATCAATTACGTTCGGTCGAATAACGTTATTCCGAATTTCGTTCTTAATTTCGTTCTTCTGAATAACGTTATAATTTCGTTACGTTCTTCGATCGAAGAACAAAAACGAAAAAAGAACGCATTCTCGGTCGTTTTTTTTTATAATGGACAATTTTTTTTTTCAACGGACAAAGTATTTAAAAAAATGAGAATTATTTACTCGTAGAAAATTCAAAAGACTATAAGTGCTAATTTTTAAAATATTTTTTCAATCAGTTTTTATTCATCACAACGAAAATAAACATATACATTAGAGAAAAATGATATAGCTATAGATATATTTGATTTATTACCTCCCAATTCTCAAAATAGTAGTATAGCAAATATTAAAAATGAGAATTAGCAAAAAAGTTCTGTAAGAGTAGTGGCAAGTGGTAAACTATATGAAAAAACACCAAGTAATGGGAGTAGTAATACATTTATTAATTCAGGTTGTTATAATATAATTTTTTTTTCCTGTGTAGCTCTTCGCTTTTCATCAGTTACATTCCATTTACACTCTTTTCAATTTCTTTTGTATTTTTGTATATTTTGTATTTTTTTTTGAGCTATTGATATATTACTGAAATATTGACTTTACTGTGTTTTTGATAAAATAGTATTTTCACAAGTTACAATATTTGATGGTATTTTTAGAATTGATTATTATTTCTCATCCTTAAGCATTTCTCATAGTCATCTATTTTTTCAATATGGCTGAATAACTGTGTTTTTACTGACTTACTTTCTAAAGGATAATATCTAAAATACATTTTCTGATCCTTCAATTCTATGCATGGAATTATTCCATCATATATATATGCTGGATATCTCTTATCGTAGGATCTGATTTGTTCTTCCACTGCCTCTTTGAGATTGAGAATTCTTTTTCCTGAAGATCGACTCCAAATTAAATCAGAATCGAAACCTATATACTGTAGTCCGAATGTCGAACTTGGATCAACTTCAAAAGATATCAAATTATTAGATACAATATAAG
Organism: Aleiodes leptofemur; assembly: GCA_963942555.1. NCBI lineage: Eukaryota > Metazoa > Arthropoda > Insecta > Hymenoptera > Braconidae > Aleiodes > Aleiodes leptofemur. Next base: position 14,596,701 of record OZ012619.1, read on the forward strand.
AGGCATAGAGTTCAGATACTACTTTTTTGCAGCTAAGTGCTTCTAATTCAACTGCTTGAGATGGCAATTTTTTCGAAATCTCTTCACTTTTTGTACTTGTTGTGCTACGAGATTTAGAAAATTTAAATCCGATTTTTCCCTTTGTACCGATTTTTGGAATTGATGGAATTTCTATTTCTCCAGAAAAATCGAAAGTATTACTAATTGTAGCTGATTCTGTTTGTGTTGTTTTTAATATAATTTCATCAGATACCATTTTTTGTCTGATGTGATCATCATTTCTAACTATTGCTGATCCTGTAGCCACTAATTCTGATGCAGTTTCATATACACCCGTTTGAATAATTTCATGAATTTCTTTAACTTTAATATCGAAATCTATTGAAAAATCCTCAGTAGTAAGGGGCCTGCTATTAATCCTAATCACGTAATTATTAAGCAAGTCTCTTAAGTGTTTAGAAACATCAGGAATATGATCAAATTCACCTTGTCTTTTATATCTAGTTAGATTTCCTAAATTATTTTCTGTTTGCAAATTAAAAACTTCATCATTGATTTCTTGTTTTTCATTAAGACTTGCAGCAATTACATTTGGTATAGTTGTACCGCAGATTATTAATATACTTAATAAACTAAGTAATTTCTCCATATTTGTATTACTCCTTTCGTTATCTTGATACTTTTTATCGGTCAGGATGTCAAAAGATCCTCTGAAATTAAAAAAATAATACATTTATTTGACAAAACATCGCCTTTGATTATCGATATGAAAAATCAAATTCAATGATCAAGTTGCTACGTAATTTATTATTACAGTAAAGATTTCAATTCAATTTTCTTCTACCCGGAAAAAAATGTTTAGATCTGATCAGATCAAATTGGATAGCTGAATGGTTAGAGTAAGAGTCTGGTAATTCTGGGGTCCCGGGTCCGATTCCACTGAAGCGCCTATTTTTTCGATTTTTCTTTTCTTTAAAAATTCCAATTTCAATTCATTTGTTTAGTGAAGAATTCAGATTTTTATTTATTTTTCATTTTCTCTGAAAATTTAAAATTTTTCATTCCGGATTTTTTGCAGATCCAATTGGATCGGATCAGATCTGAGGAACTCAGATCCAATTCGATCTAATTAGATCTGATCAGAGCGTGCCAATTCTCAGATCTGATCAGATCTAAGGAACTCAGATCTAATTAGATCTGCTCAGATCTAATTTGATCTGATCAGATCTGAACATTTTTTCCTGGGTATGCAGAATGAATATTTCAAAAAAGGAAATACAGAATTTTTCGACCTATTTGTTTTGAAAATGTTGATTTTTGAAGCATAAGGAATTTCAAAACAGTTACTACGAAGGGCTATACTTTTAGCTACAAATCTCGCGATTAAACTACCTTAATTGTCATGCTTTTTACTTACTTTACAATATTTTATTGAATCTAATTGTTGATATTTCGACCTATTTGGTGCTTAGAAAAAATTTTAATGAATGCAATTGCCTAAATTCTCACTTTATCAATAAATTTTCAGTTCTAACGCGTATCTCTTTTTTTATCCCTAATGATTTGAGGAATTTTCAGGTAGAAAAAAAAATCAATTATTCTATATTTTGACCGAAATTTAAGAAATAATAAGCCAATTATCAATTATTACCTTTTATAATGGACTTTCGTGCACTGGAGATGAAGAGAAGCTGATATGTTTGCAACTAATGTCGACTATAAATACCCATGCTTATCTAGTTTGTCATCACAGTTCAAATAGGTGTGCTGTTCAGAGAGGGGGAGCATCCCCAAAAAAATAGAGATTTGAATGTATTCCTAATTTGTGAGCCACGTGGAGGAAATCCATCAACTTCTTCAAGGCCTTGAGGTAAAGATTACTGGGAAAAATCTGAAATTCTCTTCCACGTGGCTCACGAATTATTAATGATTTATCACCTTCTAACGAAGAGATAAAATTATTTTTCCAAATGATTGAATATGTAGATATTTTTAGAAACAAGACCTCTTCTGAAAAATTTGAAAAAAAATCAGGATAATACTTTAGTACATCTATATTACTAGGGCTTTTGTTGAAATTTTTCTCGAAGGCTTTTACTGCAAAAAAAAATCTGATTCATTTTGCCCTGTGGTTTTATTTCATCCTGATTTTCACTATCCAATGGATTTGATGGTGAATTAGAAATGCAGGTGCGGAGGAGCAAAATCAGGGATTAGAGTTTCATTGCTTCTCGTTCAATCAATCTCAAAGGATATTTATTAAATTGATTATATAAATTATTTCAAAGGGAAATAACTAATTATTATTGGCTGTTGGAATTGATGAAAAAATGAATATTCTGAAATAAAAATAGATTTAATTTTTTTTAATACCAATTCTAAGAATTGATAATGTTTTTTTTAAGCAGTCTAAGTCAAGTGTTTGACTACAAAGATAATAAAAGATGTTTTTGATCACTCATCCCAATTTTAGTGTCGAAACAGTAGGTGAATTGTTAATCCCTTAAAGATGAATTTCCAAGAAGTGATTTTTTTTCCTCATTCTAAGTTTCAAAATAATAGATAAAAAATGCTATTTAAAGACGAAAAACAAGTAAAGTTTCACCTTGAACTGTTGGGAAGAACAAGAAAAATCATTTTTTGATTAAAAAAAAAGACTCTCGTCTTTATAATGGGCCATTTTTTTTTCTTCAACGGATGAATTATTTCGAAAAATGAAAAATATTCACACGTAGAGAATTCAAAAAAATATAAGTGCAAAATTTTTTGAATTGAAAGAATTTGAGATTCAATGAATATTGTTTTTCAATCAATCGCATCAATCGGCCCAAAAGCCAAGTATTTTAACATCAATAAGATATTGACTTAACTTTGTTTTTATTAAAATAGTATTTTTACAAATTATAATATTTGATAATATTTTATGACTCCATCAATTATCTCCAAAATAATTGAAATAAAAATTATTTAACATTTCTTATCTACCTTTAACTATTATCTTCAATAATGCTATCTAACTCTGTTTTCATTCCTTCAACTTCTAAATGGAAATATCTCATATAAATTGTATTATCCTTATATTCTACACAACGAGTTGTTTCATCATATAGCGCTGATAGATATTCACTCTTCTCGGATTTCCATGCTTCTAGCAAGAATTCTTTCAGATTAGTAACAACACTATCCGCTCCAAATCCGTGATTGACAATTTTAAATGTTGAAGTTTCATTAAGTTCAAAAGTTAACATATATTTATGTATAGTTTTAGATGCATAGAGGTTGGATATTATTCTTTTACTAGTGTGTGGTTTTAAAGTAACTTGCTGTGATGGCAATTTACGTGAAATCTCTTCACTTGTTGTTTCTGCTGTAGTCGCAGATCTAGTAAATTTAAATCCTATGTTTATCTCTGCACCTAGCAATGGTGGTAATTTTACTCCCCCAGATAATTCAAAAGTATTACTAATTGTATATGTTTCTGTTTTTGTTGTTCTTAAAATAATTTCACTTGAACTAATTTTTTGTTCAAAATCATCAGCATTTGTAACTGTTGTTGAATCACTAGCAATTAATTTTTTTTCTCTTACTATTACACCATTTGGAATCATTTCATGAATTGATTTAGGTACTAGATTCAAAATTACTGTAAAATCGTTCCTATCAATGAACTCTTCATGAGACAGTCTCCATGCATTAACAAGAAAGTGCTTTAGTAGATGAGGAACATCACAAAGATGAGATTGATCAGATCTTTTATTTCTATCTAAATTTCCTAAATTATCATTTATTGGCAAATTAAAAATTTCATCTTCAATTTCTTGTTTTTCATGAAAACTAGCAGCAACTACACTTGGTATAGATGCTCCACTAATCATTAATAAACTCAATAAAATAATTAATTTTTCCATTCTTTTATTTCTCTTTTTCTTATCTTGGAATTTTTTATCAGTCAGAATGTCAGGAGTTTCTCTGAAATTATAAAATAAAAGATTTATTTAGCAAAACATGACCTTTGATTATCAATAAGAAAAATCAATCGAATAATGAAGTGATTATGTAATTTATCATCAGAGAAAAAGTATCATAAAAATTTTAATCCATTTTTTTTTCATACAAAATAAATATTTTCAGAAAAAGTGAATTTTTACATGCTATATACAATTGTTGAGCGACATGTAATGATTCATTTTTCCTAAAATATATTCAATCTACATCGGAAAAAATTGGCTTTCAAAATTTTAACTCTGATGATAAGTTACATAGCCGTTTAATGACTGAATCATAACGAGTTAACATTTCTGGGAAATTTACTTGACTTACCAAAAAAAAAATGAGAAAAATCACTGCCACTACGATTTTTATTCAACAATTTCAATTCAGAGGAATATGATAACACGACAATTTAGTTTGTATCCGAAATTACCAGTATCTTCTTCTTCGTCTCCTTCTGGAGGCTCTGACCAAAATTTCCCGATCACCCGACCTTTATATAACGGCCCATTTAGGGAGAAAGAGTTGTTATATCGCAAGGCTTGATTGCAGAGGTCACTGAAGATGAAATAAAATTTACGAATGTCTAGTTCAAAATGTCAAGAAGAGGGGGGGGGGGGGGGGAGATAACATGCGTACCATTTTTCCTCTCTAAATGGGATGAAATAGTTGTGAAATGCCGAACCGACAATTTGACTGTTCGGTCTGTGTATTGAGTCTGATTACCACTTGGATGGGTGACCGCTTGCCGTACGTGGACCGAACAACAGAAAGATACATTAAGGCCCTCTGAATCGACCACCTGTGTCGATCAGGGTATTCCATGGTTTTCCCTGGTCCACGGCGAATGCGGTGCAGTAAGGCAAGTTGACCCATGGCGTCGCAATAGGAGAGGGAGGTGGCGAGACAGTTGGAGGGTATAAAACCTTTGAAAATATATCATAATGCTGTATTGGAATCATGAGACGTTGGAAAAAAATTGATTTAACAATATCAATTAACTTCTGAGCAACACACCACAATGTCAATAAAAATACTTTTGCATGGATTGAGTTTCCGATCGGAGATAATTAGTTTTATGTTGACTATATACTAATGATGTCAAGAACCTGAGGAAGCCTCAATAAAGCAGGCAAAACGTCGTTCATTTGACAATTAATTAGTATTGTCAAATTAATTCTTTTCCAACGTCCCATGATTCCAACACAATAATTTATAAACATGGAAATGAAAAACACAAAAGATATCATATTGCGTGATGCAAACTTCTCATTTTGATAATCTGTCTTCTCAGCCTGCCCCCATTTAGATAACCCATTTGGGAAAATCCCAGTAATGACCGGGAATTCCCATTCCCACTCTACCTCAATTGAAATTGATTAAGCCAGAATTCACATTTCATCATGTGATTACACTTCCATCAGACAGATTATCTATAATTTAAAGCCTTTAGTATTCTGAATTTTTATTTGAAAAAACCTCGCAGTGTTGGTCAATATTTATTCATGGTGTGACGTGTGATTTCTTGGAAAAAGAACATTAAACTCAGTTTTATCTCAAACAATTTAAAATTAACCAGAAATTCAAAATATTGTAGATTTTGAGATTTTTTGTAAATTCAATATTTTTCGAAATTGTTCTCAAAATTTCTCTGAAATCCCCCTACGGCAACCTTCCTTCACCTACTTGAAACATTAAACTCAATCTTATCGCAAACAATTGATCAGCTGGTAAATTAAAAAATCCTGATTGGCTCTACCTCCACTCCTACCGACTCCCTCCACATCGACCCAAGGGGTCAATAAGGACTATCCTTTGAGCTCATAGCTCTGAAGATGCAAACGGCAACGTTTGCGTAACGTCGGCGCAACGCAGAAACTCAAGGCGGCTTGGGCTTGGCACCGTCGTGTATGGGGAGACGCTTGGGCTTGTCACCGTTGCGTGGTGCGCCTTCCGCCGCTGACGGCAGTAGACTGACTTCGGTCCGTGCTGCGGGCTCTTTATATTCCCGTCGCACGGACCGTGCGCGCTTGTTTTCCCGCAACTCCTTGGCTCTCGGCCAATCGGAGAGTGCGTTCGTTTTCCGAGCTTTCTTTGCCCTGATATATATATGGATATATAATTCATGGATATTCAATAAATTGTTCATATAAATCAATGGAAAATAGCTCAGTAGCTCATTGTACACTGTTAAAAATTCCCGTATTTTAACATCAATAAGATATTGACTTAACTTTATTTTTATTAAAATAGTATTTTTACAAATTATAATATTTGATAATATTTTATGACTCCACCAATTATCTTCAAAAGAATAAAAATAAAAATTATTTAACATTACTTATCTACCTTTAACTATTATCTTCAATAATGCTATCTAACTCTGTTCTCATTCCTTCAACTTCTAAATGGAAATATTTCATATAAATTGTATTATCCTTATATTCTACACAAGGAGTTGTTTCATCATATATAGCTGATAGATATTTACTCTTCTCGGATTTCCATCTTCCTATCAAGTACTCTTTCAGATTAACATCAGCAATATTCGCTCCAAATCCATGATAGACAATTTTAAATGTTGAAGTTTCATCAAGTTCAAAAGTTAACATATATTTATGTATAGTTTTAGATGCATAAAGGTTGGATATTATTCTTTTACTAGTGTGTGGTTTTAAAGTAACTTGTTGTGATGGCAATTTACGTGAAATCTCTTCACTTGTTGTTTTTGTTGTAGTCGCAGATCTAGTAAATTTAAATCCTATGTTTATCTCTGCACCTAGCAATGGTGGTAATTTTACTCCCCCAGATAATTCAAAAGTATTACTAATTGTATATGTTTCTGTTTTTGTTGTTCTTAAAATAATTTCACTTGAACTAATTTTTTGTTCAAAATCATCCGCATTTGTAACTGTTGTTGAATCACTAGCAATTAATTTTTTGTCTCTTACTATTACACCATTTGGAATCATTTCATGAATTGATTTAGGTACTAGATTCAAAATTACTGTAAAATCTTTCCAATCAATGAACTCTCCAGTATCTTCTTTATGAAACTGTCTATATTCATCACCAAGAAAGTGCTTTAGTAGATGAGAAACATTACAAAAATGATGAGATTGATCAGATCTTTTATTTCTATCTAAATTTCCTAAATTATCATTTATTGGCAAATTGAAAATTTCTTGTTTTTCATGAAAACTAGCAGCAATTACACTTGGTATATATGCTCCACTAATCATTAATAAACTCAATAACATGATCAATTTTCCCATTTTTTTATTTTTCCTCTTCTTATCTTGGAATTTTTTATCAGTCAGAATGTCAGGAGTTTCTCTGAAATTATAAAATCAAAGATTTATTCAGCACAACATGACCTTTGACTATCAATAAGAAAAATCAATCGAATAATGAAGTGATTATGTAATTTATCATCAGAGTAAAAGTATCATAAAAATTGTAATCAATTTTTTTTTTTCGTACAAAATAAATATTTTCAGAAAAAATGAATTTTTACATGCTATATATAATTGTTGAGCGACATGTAATGATCCATTTTTTAAAAAATATATTCGATTTATACCGAAAAAAATTGGCTTTATAAATTTTAACTCTGATGATAAGTTACATAGCCGTTTAATGACTGAATTATAACGAGTTAAAATTTCCGAAAAATTTACTTGACTCACCAAAAAAATGAGAAAAATCACTATCTTCTTCTTTGTCTCCTTCTGGAGGGTCTGACCAAGAGTTCCTAGTCATCCGGCCGTTATATATCGGCTCTAAGCTCGGAAAAAAAGATCATGATTACAGAGATCACGTGAAAATAAAATCAGTGAACTTCTAATTCAAATGATAAATGATTCAGTCGTAATAAAATTATTTACAGTGTTTACGTACAATGAGAGATGTTTGACAAAATGAAGAATATTAATGGAACTATTATTCTGGAATCTACGAAAAAATAGCCCATGGAAAAAACACAGACCAAAAAAAATGAACAAGGAAAAAATAGCCAAATTGTTAAAATCTTAAGTGTTTCCATCAGGAATGCAAAGGAATATAGGGAAGGTAATGGGTGAATTTGAGTATTCTCATTGATCACAACAACAATCAACACATATATATATATATATAAAAAAAAAATCAGTCTTATTGTAATTATTTGAGATTTTTTCAGAATTTTTCGAAATTTTTATGAAATTTTCATGAAACTTTTATAAAATTTTTCTGAAATTTTTTTCGAACTTTCTCCGATAATTTCTCAAATTAAACTCCGGCAACCTTCCTTTGCCCATATACATCTCAAAAATCAATTTCATTGTAATTATTTGAGATTTTTTCAGAATTTTTCGAAATTTTTATGAAATTTTCATGAAACTTTTATAAAACTTTGATATATAATACATATATATTAAGAAATAATGATATAGCTATTGTGATATTCAATTTATTAACTTCCAATTCTCAAAATAGTAATATGGCAAATAGTACATTTTATTTGTTTGATAATTTATTAAGATGAAAAATTAGAATACGCAGAAATATTTTTGGTAAAAGTAGTAGCAAGTGGTCATCGATATGGAAGAATTCCAATTAATGGATGTAGTCATACATTTATTTATTCTGATTGTTTCAATATAATGTTTTTTTCTGTGTATCTCTTCATTTTTACAAATTTTCATCAATTACATTCCATTCACACACTTTTCAGTTTATTTTCAGTAGAGTATTGCATTCGCACCAGGACTTTGGAAAAACCTCGATTTCGAGAAATTTTTTTCCCAAACTGGGATCAAACCTGGGACCTTTGGGTTACTTTTGCAGTACTTAGTCCGTTTATTCTTTTTTAACATAGCTAATAATTCTAATAATTCTCTTGAACTTACATTAATCCCATTTGATCAGGAAAAACTAATAATATCCAGATAATCAACACAAATGATTGGATTGTAAGAATAAAATACTAGCTTGTCATTATATAATTAAATGGGTAAATTGCACAAAATAATTCTGACCAAAATTTTCAACTTATACAAATATTTACTTGATTTAAAAAAAATGAGAAAAACCGATAATATAATATTATCTATTTTTATCAGCACAATTTACTATTTCTTCCCATTGAATTTTATACTCTAAAGTGAAAATCAGTCAACATTTCTTGTTTACCTCTAATCGATTTTTTCAATACGGTTATATAACTCTGTTTGTACTGTATTAACTTCCAAAGGAAAATATTTAATATAAACTTTGTCATTTTTAAATTGTATACAAGGAGTTGATCCACAATTTATAGTTGTTCTTGGATATTTCTTATCTTTGGCATGGCTCCATTCTTGTAATGCACTTTTTAGATTAAGACCTTCTATTCTGTTTGGATGGCCTTCAACAGCTGTTGCAATGCTAATAAATGCGTCACCAATACCATTAAAAGGACTACTCTTAAATTGTAATGAGAATGTTGAACTTTCATCAATTTCAAAAGATAACAAATACTTAGATATAAAATCTGTGCCATAAAGTTCAGATATTACTTCAGCACTGCTATGTGGTTTTAAATTAACTCGTTGAAATGGAATTTTCTTAGAAATTATTTCACTGGTTTTGTTAGTTGTACTACGAGTTTTAGAAAATTTTAATCCAATTTTTTGCTTCCCTCCTAAGAATGGAATTTGTGGTATTTCTATTGCCCCAGACATATGAAAAGTATTACGAATAGTAGCTGATTCTGTGATTTTTGTTCTTAAAATAATTTCACTAGATTTAATTTTGTGTTCAGAATCATCATTATTTTCAACTATGGTTGAAGAACCAGCGAGTAATCTTCTCTCTTTTTTAATTACACCATTTGGAATAAACTCGTGAATTGATTTGATTTTTATATCCATATCTATTGAATATGAAAGATTAGCAACGGGATTGCCAGATTGACTTGTAGTAATCATTTTCACATATTTATGAAGTATTTTCCTTATTTCCTCAGGAACATTAGGCAAATCATCAGGTTTAACAATCATTTCACCAGGCATTTGACTTCCATCAAAATTCTTTGAATTATCTTTTGTTCGCAAATTCATAATTACATCTTCAATTCCTTGTTTTTTATGAAAAGCAGCAGCAATCACACTTGGCATAACTGCCCCACTAATCATCAATACACTCAACAAAATAAGTAATTTTTCCATACTTGTATTTCTTCTTTTCTTATCTTGAAACCTTTTTGTCGATCAGAATGTGAAAAGATCCTCTGAAATTGAAAAATTAAATATTTATTTGGTGAGACATCAACTTTTGATTATCGATGCGAAAAATGGATTCGATGATTGATTGAACGATCAAATAAATAAGGATGAGTTTTTCAGTCAGCTGCCAATATCGCGGGAACCAATGATCGCAGAAAAAAAAGAAGAATCGAAGCTGAAGGAGAAATTTAAAAAATTAAAAAACAAAATTCGCTGCTTTCAGCCCTTTTATCTTGCTATAAGTGATGCCAGAAGAAAATTTTCAGGTTGATAAAAAAATAAATTATTCAATAATTCGACCGAAATTTCTAGAAATAGTAAGCCAATTATTAATTCTTACCTTATGCAATGAACTTTTGTTCACTTCAGACGAAGAAAAACTGATACCTTTGAAGCTAATGTCGAGTTTAAATATCCATTCTTATCATCTAACTTGTTTTTATAGTCTAGATAAAGAAACATACGTGTTTGATTTCTTCATGCCTTGAGGTATGACGTGTGGAGAAAAACACATGTAGCTATTTTTGTTTTATTTTGAAGATAGAAATTGGAAAGGAGAGTTTTTTGTACGAAGAGCCATGAATGATGCGAAATAAGTATTTTCGGCCGCGAACTAAAATCCAGTTTTTCTTTCAGAACCATTCGGCTATGAAAATTTGCTTTGTTCATCGTTTTCGAGTAAAAAATTGGCCAAAACGTGGGAATGCTTATGACGTGTTTTTAGGGATGAAGGAAAGAAGAGATTGGATCACCTACATACGGGTCATCAATATGAAAATCAATCTGAAAAGCGATACAAAATATCTACTAAATATCCATAAAAATATCTACGCATTGCCTAATTCGGAAAAAAAATTCTACCATATTTCATTTTTTTTCTTGGGAGGTGATACTTTATTTACAATTCGTGAGCCCCAAATTACTTGATTGTAAATTAGTAGTCTCATGGCTGTTCCCTTGTTATGCTCTCTCATTTGTTATTCTAGTTTTAGCGCCTTATCATCTAATTTTCCATAACATAACATGACTCGTAAAACAAACATCCAAAATATGTCTGTTCCACGTGTTTCTGATACTGTAGTAAAATTATCATACTATAAAAAAAACCTTGTAATAATCTTTGTATAAACAGATTCGTTCCGATTGCGCGTGATATAAACGTAATTGACGTCATTCACGGTAAATAACTATTCTACGTTTTTTTCCCTAATTCAAATCTATCGTTGTCCTCCTCCCTCTCTCTCTCTATCACACTTGTGTATTTAATGAAATGTTCCTACATTGTGGTGACACTGTTGACTTAAGGGGGCCGATAGTCTAATGCTCTAAATTTTAAGGTTTTTTTTTTTTTTAAGGGAAAATAATTTACAATGATATGCAAACTTTTCAGGTATATCATAACACTCATGCTGCATACAAAACCATTTTTTTTGAAATTGAAAAGAAATTCAATTATGTAAAAGATGGCGTTGAACAAGAAAAAAAACATAATTAGTTTTAGCAGAACATGTCGCATAACGGCTTTTTTGTAAGTAATTTACTTCCAAGCAACAAATGCAACATTGTGTTTATTGAATGTGATGTATCAAAAGAAAACTGTATTTCTGGCTTAACGCGCAATAAACACTAAAAAAAACTCTCTTTCGTCTATGTGTGTTTTTGTCATTCCGCGCACATCTCCGCATGCGCAAGAAAACGGAAATAGCCATAGATGAAAGAGAGACAAAGAAAAATGATTGAGAGTGGGGGACGCTTTTTCTCCTCCTTCGAGGGGCGGTGGAATATCTCGTGAAAATGATAGAGGTTCCACTGTATCTGAAGCACCAATTGAATTCATTCTTGGAAGGATAGGGGGCGGGGTATTTCTTGATGATGTTTGAGGAAATGAAAAATATTAATGAAACTATTATTCTGAACGAAAATTTTGAAAATTTTGAGTGATTTCATTAAGCATGCAAAAGAATATAGTAAAGGTAATGGGTGAATTTCAGTGTTCTTATTCATCACAACAATAATCAACACATGTATTAGGAAATAGTGCTATAACTATTGTTATATCCAATTTATTAACTTCCAATTCTCAAAATAGTAATATGGTAAATGGTACATTTTATTTGTTTGATAATCTATTGAAATGAAAAATTAGAATACGCAGAAATGTTTTTGGTAAAGTAGTAGCAAGTGATCATCGATATAAAAGAATTCCAAGTAATGGAAGTAGTAATACATTTATTTTTCCTGATTGTTTTAATATAATGTTTTTTTTTTGTGTAGCTCTTCATTTTTCCAAATTTTTATCAATTACATTCCATTCAAAAACTTTTCAGTTTATTTCTGCTATACTATATTTCCGCTCAGTTTGACTAGTCCAGACGTGCAAATTTTTTCCCCCAAACTGGGATCAAACCCGGAACCTTCGGGTTACTTTTGCAGCGCTTAGACCGTTTGTTCTATTTTAACATGACTAATAATTCTAATAATTCTTTCAAGCTTACATTAACCCTATTCAATTAGGATCATCAAACCAATAATATACAGATAATTAACAGAAGTGATTAGATTTTAAATATAAAATACTAGCTTGTCATTATATAGTTAAATGGGTAAATTGCACAAAATAATTCTGAACAAAATTTTCAACTTATACAAATATTTACTTGATTTTCAAAAAATGAGAAAAACAGATAATATAATATTATCTATTTTTATCAGCACAATTTACTGTTTCTTCCCATTGAATTTTATACTCTAAAGTGAAAATCAGTCAACATTTTTTGTTTACCTTTAATCGATTTTTTCAATATGGCTATATAACTCTGTTCGTACTGTATTAACTTCTAAAGGAAAATATTTAATATAAACTTTGCCATTTTCAAATTGTATACAAGGAGTTGATCCACAATTTATGGTTGTTGTTGGATATCTCTCATCTATGGCGTCGGCCCATTCTTGTAATGCACTTTTTAAATTAAGTCCATCTATTTTGGTTGGATGGCGCAAAAAACCTCCTATAGTGCCAAGATATATGTCACGAATAATATCGACGGGAGTCTTCTTAAATTCTAATGAGAATGTTGAACTTTCATCGATTTCAAAAGATAACAAATACTTAGATATAAAATCTGTTCCATAAAGTTGAGATATTATTTTTTTACTGCTATTTGGTTTTAAATTAACTGATTGAGATGGCATTTTTTTAGAAACCAGTTGACTTGTTGTGTTAGTTGTACTGCTAGCTCTAGATAATTTGAATCCAATTTTTCCCTTTCCTCCTACTAATGGAATTTCTGGTATTTCTATTTCTCCAGACATTTCTTGAGTATTAGTAATTGTAGCTGCTTCTGTTACTGTTGTTGTTAACATAATTTCACTAGACTGAATTTTTTGTTCAAAATCATCATTATTTTCAACTATGGTTGAATCACTAGCAATTAATCTTTTGTCCTTTTCAATTACACCATTTGGAATACTCTCATGAAGTCTTTTAATTTTTATATCCATATCTATTGTATAAGCAAGATCATGAGCGGGATTCAAAGGTTGATCTGCAGTGAACATTATCACATATTTATGAAGTATATTCCTTATTTCCTCAGAAACATTAGGAAACTCATCAGATTCAACAATCATTTCATCAGGAATTTCACTTTCATCAAAATCCTCTAGATTATCTTTTCTTTGCAAATTCATAATTTCATCTTCAATTTCTTGTTTTTCATGAAGAGCAGCAGCAATTACACTTGGTATAACTGCTCCACTAATCATCAATACACTCAACAAAATAAGTGATTTTTCCATACTTGTATCTCTTCTTTTCTTATCTTGAAACCTTTTTGTCGGTCAGAATGTGAAAAGATCCTCTGAAATTAAAAAATAAAAGATTTATTTAGTCAGACATCAACTTTTGATTATCGATGCGAAAAATCAATTCAATGATCGAGTGGCTACGTAATTTATCATCAGATTGAAAATCTCCCGTTTCCTTAATTTTTCTGCCGAGTGCAATTATTGACATTTTGATATACTTGATGCTTAGGAAGAATTTTAATCAATGCAATTTTTAAAATTCCCACTTTGTCAAGAAAGTTTCACTTCTAACGCGTGGCTTTCAACCCACCCTCTTTTTTTTTATTGCAAATGATTTCAGAAATTTTCAGGTTGTTAAAAAGAAAATCATTTAATAATCCGACCAGAATTCAAAAAATAGTAAATCAATTATTAATTCTTACATTTTCTACGTACGAATTATGCGTTACAAATAGTGTGATCATACGTGCCTTATTTCACATATCTTCTCGAGAATAATTGTATCGACGTCAAATGTTTTTTTCATTTCGGTAAAGTCTACGTCATTGGAATAGCCTCATAAAAACATCTACGCATTGCCTAATTCGGAAAAAAAATTCTACCATATTTCATTTTATTTCGGGAGGTGACACTTTATTTACAATTCGTGAGCCTCGAATTACTTGATTGTAAATTAGGAGTGTCATGGCTGCTCCCTTGTTATGCTCTCTCATTTGTTATTCTAGTTTTAGCGCCTCATTATCTAATTTTCCATAACATTACATGACTCGTGAGACAAACATTAAAAATATGTCTGTTCCACGTGTTTCTGATACGATAATAAAATCATCATACTATAAAAACAAAACCTTGTTATAATCTTTGTACAAACAGATTCGTTCCAATTGCGCGTGATATAAACGTAATTGACGTCATTCACGGTAAATAACTATTCTACGTTTTTCTCCCAAATTCAAATCTATCGTTGTCCTCCTCCCTCTCTCTCGCTATCACAATTGTGCACTTAATGAAATGTTCCTACGTTGTAGTGACATGTGGCCGATAGTCTAACGTTCTAAATTTTGAGGTATTTTTTTTAAGGTGAAAATAATTTACAATGATATGCAAACTTTTCAGGTATATTATAACACTCATGCTGCATACAAAAATATTTTTGTCGAAATTGAAAAGAAATTTAATTATGTAAAAGATGGCACTAAACAAGACCCCCCCCCCCCCCCCCAGATGGACCTTGGTGACGGGATTGACTTTGATGACTCTTCTATTCATCCCATGATCTTTAATTAATTATTTACATTGTTTACATACAATGAGAGTACAGTGAAACCTCCATCATTTCCCTTGCACGAGGCACAGATTTGGAAAATGGGGGAGGTTCCGACTCAGTTTCTGCGTCCCCACTCAGTCAGCGCAAGAATGATAGAAGACGATACGTTTCTCTCTTTTCAACGGTAATATTATTATTGTTGACTCTCCTACGTCTATGTGTGTGTTTGTCATTATATCACGCGCACGTCTCCGCATACGCAAGAAAACAGAGATAGCTATAGATGAAGGAGAGACAATGAAAAATGATTGAGAATGGAGGACGCTTTTTCTCCTCGTTTGAGGGACGGTGGAATATTTCGTAAAAATGATAGATGTTTCACTGTATCTGAAGCACCAATTAAATTCATTCATGGAAAGATAGGGGGCGGAGATTTTTTGATGATCTTATCATCTAACTTGTTTTCATAGTCCAAATATGGAAATATTATTGTTTGATTTTGTCAATGCCTTGAGGTGTGACGTGCGGAAAAAAACGCACGTAGCTATTTTTGTTTTATTTTGAAGATAGAAATTGAAAAGAAGAGCTTTTTGTACGAACAGCCATGAATGATGCGAAATAAGTATTTTCGGCCGTGAACTAGAGTCCAATTCTTCTTATAGACTGTTTAGCTGTTTACAAAAAATATGTTATTTTTCCAAAAAAACACTCGATGTATCAATAAAATATTGACTTGAGTCAATATCTCATAGCAATATTGCTATGTAGACAGATGTCAAGGGAAAGGAAACCTTTTAAACCTGCAAGGGTAACAAAAAATAAACTGAATAAAAAATTAAATCTACTGTGTTTTTATTATTAATAAGAATGTTTTACAAATTATAATATTTGATAATATTCTTTCACTTCATCAATCATTTTCTACAAAATTGAAGTAAAAATTATTTAACATTTCTGATTTACTTTCACTCACTGTTTTTGACATGGCTATATAAATCTGTTTTTATTGTCTTCAGTTTTAGAGGAAAATTATCAATATAAATTTTGTTATCTTTCAATTCCATAAAAGGAATCCCTTCATCAGATATAGTTGTGGGATATTTTTTGAGTATGTCCTCGGCATAGGATCGTAATGCTTTTTTTAGATTGCAATCACTTACTTTCATCTCTGCCTCTCTCTTGTCCGTTTCGATGTGCCAACCAATGCTGATTAGAGGATTGAGAACAGAGAATACGGTAAGAGCTATATAACCTGGATCACTACGGAATTTATGATATTTTATTGAGAATGTTGAACTATCATCAATTTCAAAAGATAAAAAATATTTATGTATAACATCAGAGATATAAAGTTCAGATATTATTATTTTACTGCTATGAGGTTGTAACTTAATCGCTTGAGATGGTGATTTTCGAGAAATCTCTCTACCTATTTCCTTGGTTATGCTACTAGTTTTAGAAAATTTCAATCCTATTGTTCCCATTGAACTTATTAGTGGAATTGGAATTTCTAATTCTGAAGAAAGTTCATCAGTATGACTAATTGTATACGATTCTGTTTGTTTTGTTGTCAAAACAACTTCGGTAGAACTAATTGTTTGTTCATAATCATCAGAATTTGTAACGTTTGATGAATCAGTAGCCACTAATTTCTTCTCTTTTTCAACTACATCTTTTAGAATCATCTTATGGAGTGATTTAATTTTAATATCAAGATCTTCTATTGCAAAATCATCACGAGTTAAGGTCTTTCCTTCTTTTGCATTTTTAAAAATCCAATATTTAGTAAGAAATCCCTTGATTTGTTGAGGAATATCAGGAAGATAATAAGATTCACTGGACCTTTTATTTCTATTTAAATTATCGAAATTATCTTTTGTTTGTAAATTGAAGATTTCATTTTCAATTTCTCTTTTTTCATGAAAACTAGCAGCAATTACACTTGGTATAGTTGTTCCACTGATTATCAATATACTCAATAATGTCAGTGATTTTTCCATACTTGTATTTCTTCTTTTCTTATGTTGATACTTTTTATTGATCAAAATGTTGAAAGTCGCTCTAAAATTGAAAAAAAAATGAAAATATTTATTCAGTAAAACGTGAGCTTTGATTATCGATACGAAAAATCAATTTAATGATTAATTGGCTACGTAACTTATCATCAGAGTAAATATTTCAATCAATGGCAAGAAGAAAAGGATGTAAAGCAGTTATTGTAATATCAATGAATAGAGCTGATTCATTCTATTCTATTCTATTTCAATCCTACATTTTTTTTTTTTTTTTGTACAAAATGAATATTTCAGAAAAACCGGATACTCACATGTCGTATATTATTTTCATGCGACATGCGAGAATTTGCTTTTTCCAAAATATTAATTCTACACAGAACAATATGAATTAAATTTTTTTAACTTTGACGATAAGTTACATAGTCAATTGATGACTAAATTACAATGAGCAAACATTACCTGAAAACTTACTTGACTCTCTCACACTATTTTTTTCTCAACACTTTTAATTCAGAGAAATATAACAATACAATAATTTGGTTTGTGCTGAAGATGACATTCACGCCTATCTTTTTCTTCTACTTGAGGCTCTGACCAAAATTTCCTGAACACCCGACCTTTATATAATGGACCATTTAGGGAGAAGGAGGTGTTATATCGTAAGGCTTGATTGCAGAGGTCACTAAAGATGAGATAAAATTTACGAATTTCTAGTTCAAAATATCAAGAAGAGGGGGGGGGGAAGGGAGCGAGCAACTACGCACCTCTAGTTGCCATTTGTTTTTTGAAAATATCTCGGAAAATTAGCAAGCTAGGGCAATTCTTCTCAACTTCTCTTTTGAAACTCTTGAAATTAGCTACAAATGAGACTTGGAGCGAAATTGCTATACTTCGCTGAGTTGTAGAAAAAATCACTTTTTTAAAATTATTTATCTTTTCAAAATACGAAAAGTTAGGGTGATTTCGCCCTCATCCTCTTTAGTAGAGAATTTCAAGATCTATAGAATAGGTTTCAATGGAGAATTCGCTATCACGCTTACTCTCTGGGATATTTTCCACAAATTAACAGAAAAAGAGAGATAAAACGGGGATTTTTTTTTTTTTTTACTTCAGTTTTCTTGGAAATATATCATCACGTAGAAAAATTCTGATGGCGGCCGCCATGGCCACCACCATGGCGGCCGCCATCACAAATTTGCCGCTTTCCATGGAGTTCTTTCCCATGGCGATTTTTTGCATGATGATTCTTTTCATGACTTTTCCATAAATTTTTCATGCCTTTCATGAATTAATGGCAAAAGCAAATTTCACCGTAGCAAATTTTGCATTGACGAATTCTGCCATGGAGAAAATGCAATGGAGAGAAACGCCATGGAAAGGATCGCCATGGAGAGGATCACTATGGGAAAAGTCACTATGGAAAACAAACGCCATAGAAAAAAAGCCGATGGAAAAGAAAGCTATGAAAAAAAAGCCATGGGAAAAAATGAAAAGAATCATGATGGGAAGGAATGCCGTGCAAAAATATGCCTTGGATAGAATCGCCATGGAAAAATTGCCATGGGAAAGAACTTCATAGAAAGCGGCAAATTTGTGATGGCGGCCGCCATGGCAGCGGCCATGGTGACCGCCATGGCCAGCGCCATGACCACCGCCATGGCCCGCACCATGGCGGCCGCCATCAGAATTTTTCTACGTGATATTGCTGTGTTGGAATCATAGAACGTTGGAAGAAAATTGATTTAACAATACTAATTAACTCCTAAGCAACACACTACAATGTCAATAGAAATACTTTTGCACGGATTAAATTTCCGATTGAAGATAATTAGTTTTATGTTGACTATATGGGCAATTCCACCAATTCTCGAATAGAATTTCGGCTCCAAATTTTTTGGGGGCGACTTTTCGGTCCTCATTGATTACAACCATTAAAATGAAGAAAATCCTAAATTTTAAACCATTTTGCCCCAGTATCGAAGCAAAAATCAATGAATTTTGATTTTTCCATCAAAATTTTCCCTCTGGAATGACGTGAATAGCTAAATGAAAAAAAAAATACAAAATATAGATTTTCATCGCAAATTTTCTGAATTTTCTGAAAAAAATATCTTGTTTCGTTTTTGTCCTTGTTTTCGAGGTGAAAATGCTCTTTGAAAACTTCAAATGCTTGTTTCGAATCGTTCCCCAATTTTTTTTCTATTTTTCTATTTTTTTCTGAAAATTTGGAAAATTCGCTAAGAAGTATATGATTTTTGGCCTCTGCTCTTGAAAACCCTGGATATGGTGCAACATCCATCTTTTCAACTAGCATTTATTGTTGGTACTTAATAAGTATTAAATTTCAAATTTTTAATCAGTCGCCTGGGTTTTCGAGAGCAGGGGCCAAAAATTATATCGTTTCTAGAAAATTTTCCAAATTTTCAAAAAAAACTAAAAAAATTGAGAAAAAATTTGGGGAACGATTCGAAACAAGCATTTGAAGTTTTCAAAGAGCATTTTTACCTCGAAAACAAGGACAAAGACGAAAAAGGATATTTTTTTCAGAAAATTCAGAAAATTTGCGATGAAAATCTATATTTTGTATTTTTTTTTTCATTTAGCTATTCACGTCATTCCAGAGGGAAAATTTTGATGGAAAAATCAAAATTAATTCATTTTTGCTTCGATACTGGGGCAAAATGGTTTAGAATTTAGGATTTTCTTCATTTTAATGGTTGTAATCGATGAGGATCGAAAAGGCGCCGCCCCCCCCCCCCCCCCCCAACAAAAAATTTGGAGCCGAAATTCTATTCGAGAATTGGTGGAATCGCCCATATACTAATGACGTCAAGAACCTGAGGAAGCCTCAATAAAGCATACAAAACGTCGTTCATTCGACAATTAATTAGTATTGTCAAATTAATTTTTTTCCAACGTCCCATGATTCCAACACGATAATTTATAAACATGGACATGAAAAACACAATTGATATCATATTGCGTAACGCAAATTTCACATTTTGATAACCTGTCTCCTCAACCTGCCCTCATTTAGATAACCCTTTTGGAAATTCCCGGTAACGACCGGGAATTCCCATTGCCACTCTACCCAATTCAAAATTGATTGAGCCAGAAATCACATTTCATCATTTCATTACACTTCCATCAGACAGATTATCTATAATTTAAAGCCTGTAGTGTTCTAAATTTTTATTTAAAAAAAACCTCGCAATGTTGATCAATATTTTTTCATGGTGTGACGTGTGATTTTTTGGGAAAAAAACATTGAACTCAGATTTATCTCAAATAATTTAAAATTAACCAGAAATTCGGAAAATTTGTAGATTTCGAGATTTTTCGAAATTTTTCTATAAATTTCGCTAAAATCCACCTACGGCAACCTTCCTTTACCTATTTGAAACATTAAACTCAGTTTTATCTCAAACAATTGATCAGCTGGTCAATCAAAAAATCCTGATTGTCTCTATCCTCACTCCTACCTCCACCCACCCAAGGCAGCAACGCAGAAACTCAACACGGCATCTATCCAGAAGCCAAGTATTTTAACATTAATGAGTTATTGGACTTAGGCCCAGGTGCATAAAGCTCGATTAGCTCTAATTGTCGATTAGCTGACGGAGCTGCCGCAGTTACATTAACTTCGCTCGGTGATAGTTAAAGATGGCTACCCAAGTGGCACAGGACTGCGCTTACGCTGCGTCAGCGTTTTATGTAGCATGGCCCTAAGTGTCTTTGTCATTTCGTACACGTTTTTGCATGCGCAAGAAAACAGAGATAGCCATAGATAAAAGAGAGACAACGAAAAATGGTTGAAAGTGGGGGATGCTTTTGTCCGTCCTTTGAAGGGCGGTGGAATACCTTGGAGGTAAAAATGATAGGGGTTCCACTGTATCTGAAGCACCCATCGAATTCATTCATGGAAGGGAGGGGGGGGGGGATTTTTTGATGATGTATGAGGAAATGAAAAATATATATGGAACTATTATTCTAAATCCACATTGTGAAAATTTTGAGTGATTTCATTAAGCACGCAGAAGAATATAGTAAAGGTAATGGGTGAATTTGAGTTTTCTTATTTATCACAACAATAATCAGCACATATATTAACAAATAATGATATAGCTATTGTTAAATTTGATTTATTGACTTCCAATTCTCAAAATAGTAATATGGCAAATAGTAAATTTTATCTGTTTGATAATCTATTGAGATGAAAAATTAGAATATGCAGAAAGGTTTTTGTAAAAGTAGTAGCAAGTGGTCATCGATATAAAAGAATTCCAAGTAATGGAAGTAGTAATACATTTATTTATTCTGATTGTTTTGATATAATGTTTTATTTCTGTGCAGCTCTTCATTTTTACAAATTTTTATCAATTACATTCCATTCAAACACTTTTCAGTTTATTATCAGTACTGTATCGCATTCGCACTAGGACTTTGAAAAAGCCTCGAGAAACTTTCGCGCGGTTTGACTAGTCCAGGCGTGCAAATTTTTTCCCCCAAACTGGGATCAAACCCAGGATCTTTGGGTCACTTTTGCAGCGCTTAGACTGTTTGTTCTATTTTAACATGACTCATAATTATAATAATTCTCTTAAGCTCACATTAATCCTATTTAATTAGGATAATCAAACCAATAATATACAGATAATTAACAGAAATGATTAGATTTTAAAAATAAAATACTAGCTTGTCATTATATAATTGAATGCGTAAGTTGCGCTAAATAATTCTGAACGAAATTTTCAACTTATACAAATATTTACTTGATTTTCAAAAAATGAGAAAAACCGATAATATAATACTATCTATTTTTATCAGCACAATTTACTATTTCTTCCCATTGAATTTTATACTCTAAAGTGAAAATCAGTCAACATTTCTTGTTTACCTCTAATCATTTTTTTCAATATGGCTATAAAACTCTGTTTGTACTGTATTAACTTCCATAGGAAAATATTTAATGTAAACTTTGTCATCTTCAAATTGTATACAAGGAGTTGATCCACAATTTATAGTTGTTGTTGGATATTTCTCATCTATGGCTTGGATCCATTCTTGTAATGCACTCTTTAATTTAAGACCTACTATTCTGTTATGATGGCCCTCAAGACCTGTTGCAATACCAATGAATGCGTCACCAATAGCATTAAAAGGAGTACTCTTAAAGTGTAATGAGAATGTTGAACTTTCATCGATTTCAAAAGATAACAAATACTTAGATATAAAATCTGTGCCATAAAGTTCAGATATAACTTTAGCACTGGTATGTGGTTTTAAATCAACTTGTTGAGATGGAATTTTTTTCGAAACTGTTTCACTTGTTGTGTTAGTTGTACTATGAAGTTTAGAAAATTTGAATCCAATTTTTCCCTTTCCTCCTACGTATGGAATTGTTGGTGTTTCTATTTCTCCAGACATTTCGACAGTATTAGTAATTGTAGCTGCTTCTGTTACTGTTGTTCTCAGAATAATTTCACTAGATTTAATTTTTTGTTCAAAATCATGATTATTTTCAACTATTGTTGTATCACCAGCAAGTAATCTTTTCTCTTTTTTAATTACACCATTTGGAATAAACTCATGAATTCTTTTGATTTTTATATCCATATCTATCTCATAATTAAGTTCAGCAACGGGATTCCCAGGTCGACTTGAAGTAACCATTATCACATATTTACGAAGTATTTTCCTTATTTCCTCAGGAACATTAGGAAACTCATCAGGTTCAACAATCATTGCAGCAGGCATTTCACTTTCATCAAAATCCTCTGAATTATCTTTTGTTTGCAAATTCATAATTTCATCTTCAATTCCTTGTTTTTCATGAAGAGCAGCAGCAATTACACTTGGTATAACTGCTCCACTAATCATCAACACACTCAACAAAATAAGCGATTTTTCCATACTTGTATCTCTTCTTTTCTTATCTTGAAACCTTTTTGTCGGTCAGAATGTGAAAAGATCCTCTGAAATTGAAAAGTAAAATATTTATTTAGTGAGACATCAATTTTTGATTATCGATGCAAAAAATCAATTCAATGATTGAGTGGCTACGTAACTCATCATTAGAGTGAAAATTTCAATCCAATTTTTATTTTTTGCAGAATAAATATTTTAGAAAATCCGAATTCAGAATTTTTTGACCGATTTGTTTTTATAACTGTTGATTTTTCCAGCAGAAAGTATTTCAAAAAGCTATACTTATGACTACGAATTTTGTGACTGAACTACCGGAATTGCCATTCTTTCCACTCACTTTACAAGTGTGAATGAAATCTATACCCAGCAAAAAATGGAAGGAATGGTAAATTTTTCCAGTATTTTTACTGATTTTCAAAAGCCTGTAACTTCACAAAAAATGATCGGATCGGGATAAAAAATATTTTTTTTTAACATTTCCACTTCTTGCAAAATTCGGAAAACCAGCTCAATTAAAAAAAAAAATCACTTATCGGTACTATTTGAATTTTTCAAATGCAGAAATTTTTTTTCTAACAAATCATTACAAGTTACTTAGAAAACATCAATTCAAATTTACGAAACTCACAATTCACTCGCTGTACGATCAGTAGTCCCCGAGATAAACAATCGAGTGAATATCAAATCTTTCGATCCTTTGGAGTTGTAAATTTCAGAGGTCTGTTCAATACAGTGAACTACAAAGTGAACTGTTTGAATTTCTAAATTATCGGGTTTATATCTACAAAAAGTGAAATGGTGCCGAACCAATCACAATCTTCTTCAGGTTCTGAGGTAGTGAAGAGGAGAGGGAAAACTGCTCTGATTGGTTACATTTTGGGACTTTCCAGTGGGTCAGAGGTGAGGGAAAATTGAAGAAGTGGGAGAGGCGCCAGGTCATTAGGCTGGTTGAGGTATGACTAATCCCAGCAACTGCAAACGATTAGCATGGAAAGGACAGTAATCAGGAGGGATTGAAAGCAATAATCGTAAACAGAGCAGTGCTTGGCACGGAACACGAGATATTGACGATCATCGGGAAAGAAAAAGAAATCAAAGCTAAGGGAGAAATTTGAAAAAATTAAAAAAAAAATTCTTCGCCTTCAGCTCTTTTATCTAGCTATAAATGATGCCGAAAAGAAATTCTCATCTCAATATTTTGAAAGTAGAGACTTCGAGCTTTCAAATTCTTCTTTCTTATCCCAATCTAATCATTTTCCACAAAGTTACAGCGTTTTGAAAATCAGTAAAAAAAAGCTGAAAAAATTTACCGTTTTCTTAATTTTTTTGCCAAGTGCAATTATTAATATTTTGATATACTTGATGCTTAAGAACAATTTTAATGAATGCAATTCTCTGAATTTCCCCTTTGTCAAGAAAGTTTCACTTCTAACGCATGGCTTTCAGCCGCCCTTTTTTTTTTTATTTCAAATGATTTCAGAAATTTTCAGGTTGAAAAAAAATAAATTGTTCAATAATCCGACCGAAATTCAAGAAATAGTAAGTCAATTATTAATTCTTACCTTATACAATGAACTTTTGTGTACTTCAAACGAAGAAAAACTGATACCTTTGAAGCTAATGTCGAGTCTATATACCCATTCTTATCATCTAACTTGTTTTCATAGTCCAAATATGGAAATATATGTGTTTGATTTCGTCAATGCCTTGAGGTGTGACGTGCGTAGAAAAACACACGTAGCGATTTTTGTTTTATTTTGAAGATAGAAATTAGAAAGGAGATTTTTTTGTACGAAGAGCCATGAATGATGAGAAATAAGCAATTCCGGTGGCGAACTAGAGTCCAGCTCTTCTTACAGAACTGTTCGGCTGTGAAAATTCGCTCTGTCCATATTTCTTAAGTAAAAGATTGGTCCAAGCGTGGGAATGTTTATGGAGCGTTTTTAGGGCTGAAGGAAAAAAGAAATTGAATCACCTACATACGGGTTATCAATATCAGAATCAATCTGAAAAGTGAAACAAAATGGAACGGAACGATTGAATGAATAACAATTGTTTCTTCACGCAATGATCCACACTTTTCGCTGGAAAATAAACATATCTCTATTGATGATTTCTCCTTCTAGTTGGAGGCACTAGAGCTGAAAATATATCTCGCTCAAATAAGGAATGTATGAGATGCCCATAGAAATGCAGTTATAACGGTCATTTTTCGAGGAATAATTTTTTTTTTATGAAATATTTAATAAAAATTTTTTTCTAAATTAAATTTCCAAATATTTGAGAGTTTTAAGGGTCAATCAGAATCAAAGTTGACTGTGCGATTCGAGATGAAGGAGAAAATTTCGATAGAATTCTTCGCTGGCAAAGATAAAAGTGACCATTCATACTAATTTCTATGGGTTTGGGACTGACCCAGGTGAAGGGATTAATGCCACGCACGTCCGTACTAATAAAGGTGTCAGGATCAAAAAATCCTCAATTTGCCCATCTCTGCCATAAACCGAATGATCCCAATTATACAATTACGGACAATAATTGTGCGTATTTTCTACGTACGAATTATCCGTGACAAGTAGTGTGAGCATAAGTGCCTTATTTCACATATCTTCTCGAGTATAATTGTATCGACGTCAAATGTTTTTTTCATTTCAGTAAAGTTTACGTTATTGGAATAGCCTCATAAAAATATCTATGCATTGCCTAATTCGGAAAAAAATTCTACCATATTTAATTTTTTTTCGGGAGGTGACACTTTATTTACAATTCGTGGGCCCCGAATTACTTGGTTGTAAATTAGTAGTGTCATGGCTGTTCCCTTGTTATGCTCTTTCATTTGTTATTCTAGTTTAAGCGCCTTATTATCTAATTTTCCATAACATTACATGACTCGTAAGACAAACATTAAAAATATGTTTGTTCCACGTGTTTCTGATACGATAGTAAAATCACCATACTATAAAAACAAAACCTTGTTATAATCTTTGTACAAACAGATTCGTTCCAATTGCGCGTGATATAAACGTAATTGACGTCATTCACGGTAAATAACTATTCTACGTTTTTTTCCCAAATTCAAATCTATCGTTGTCCTCCTCCCTCTCTCTCTCTATCACAATTGTGCACTCAATGAAATGTTCCTACGTTGTAGTGACATATGTGGCCGATAGTCTAACGCTCTAAATTTTGAGGTATTTTTTTTAAGGTGAAAATAATTTACAATGATATGCAAACTTTTCAGGTATATTATAACACTCATGCTGCATACAAAAACATTTTTTTTGAAATTGAAAAGAAATTTAATTATGTAAAAGATGGCACTAAACATGACCCCCCCCCCCCCCCCCCCCCCCCAGATGGACCTTGGTGACGGGATTGACTTTGACTCTTCTATTCATCCCATGATCTTTAATTAATTATTTACATTGTTTGCATACAATGAGAGTACAGTGAAACCTCCATCATTTCCCTCGCACGAGGCACAGATTTGAAAAATGGGGGAGGTTCTGACTCAGTATCTGCGTCCCCACTCCGACAGCGCAAGAATGATAGAAGACGATACGTTGCTCTCTTTTCAACGGTAATATTATTATTGTTGACTCTTCCTACGTCTATGTGTGTTTTTGTCATTACGCGTACGTCTCCGCATACGCAAGAAAATAGAGATAGCCATAGATGAAAGAGAGACAATGAAAAATGGTTGAGAGTGGGGCACGCTTTTTTTCCTCCTTTGAGGGGCGGTGGAATGTCTCGGAGGTGAAAATGATAGGGGTTCCACTGTATCTGAAGCACCAATTGAATTCATTCATGGAAAGGAAGGAGGCGGGGATTTTTTGATGATGTTCGAGGAAATGAAAAATATCAATGGAACTATTATTCTGAACGAAAATTGGGAAAATTTTGAGTGATTTTATTAAGCATGCAAAAGAATATAGTAAAGGTATTGGGTGAATTTGAGTGTTCTTATTCATCACAACAATAATCAACACATGTATTAGGAAATAATGCTATAACTATCGTTATATTCAATTTATTAACTTCCAATTCTCAAAGTAGTAATATGGTAAATGGTACATTTTATTTGTTTGATAATCTATTGAGATGAAAAATTAGAATACGCAGAAATATTTTTGGTAAAATAGTAGCAAGTGATCATCGATATAAAAGAATTCCAAGTAATGGAAGTAGTAATACATTTATTTATTCTGATTGTTTTAATATAATGTTTTTTTTTGTGTAGCTCTTCATTTTTCCAAATTTTTATCAATTACATTCCATTCAAAAACTTTTCAGTTTATTTCTGCTATACTATATTTTCGCTCAGTTTGACTAGTCCAGACGTGCAAATTTTTTCCCCCAAACTGGGATCAAACCCGGAACCTTTGGGTTACTTTTACAGCGCTTAGACCGTTTGTTCTATTTTAACATGACTAATAATTCTGATAATTCTCTCAAGCTTACATTAACCCTATTTAATTAGGATCATCAAACCAATAATATACAGATAATTAACAGAAATGATTAGATTTTAAAAATAAAATACTAGCTTGTCATTATATAGTTAAATGGGTAAATTACACTAAATAATTCTGAACAAAATTTTCAACTTATACAAATATTTACTTGATTTTCAAAAAATGAGAAAAACCGATAATATAATATTATCTATTTTTATCAGCACAATTTACTATTTCTTCCCATTGAATTTTATACTCTAAAGTGAAAATCAGTCAACATTTCTTGTTTACCTCTAATCGTTTTCTTCAATATGGCTATAAAACTCTGTTTGTACTGTATTAACTTCCATAGGAAAATATTTAATATAAACTTTGTCATTTTCAAATTGTATACAAGGAGTTGATCCACAATTTATAGTTGTTGTTGGATATTTCTCATCTATGGCTTGGATCCATTCTTGTAATGCGCTCTTTAATTTAAGACCTACTATTCTGTTATGATGGCCCTCAAGACCTGTTGCAATGCCAATGAATGCGTCACCAATAGCATTAAAAGGAGTACTCTTAAATTGTAATGAGAATGTTGAACTTTCATCGATTTCAAAAGATAACAAATACTTAGATATAAAATCTGTGCCATAAAGTTCAGATATAACTTTAGCACTGGTATGTGGTTTTAAATCAACTTGTTGAGATGGAATTTTTTTCGAAACTGTTTCACTTGTTGTGTTAGTTGTACTACGAAGTTTAGAAAATTTGAATCCAATTTTTCCCTTTCCTCCTACGTATGGAATTGTTGGTGTTTCTATTTCTCCAGACATTTCGACAGTATTAGTAATTGTAGCTGCTTCTGTTACTGTTGTTCTCAGAATAATTTCACTAGATTTAATTTTTTGTTCAAAATCATGATTATTTTCAACTATTGTTGTATCACCAGCAAGTAATCTTTTCTCTTTTTTAATTACACCATTTGGAATAAACTCATGAATTCTTTTAATTTTTATATCCATATCTATCTCATAATGAAGTTGAGCAACGGGATTCCCAGGTCGACTTGAAGTGATCATTATCACATATTTACGAAGTATATTCCTTATTTCCTCAGGAACATTAGGAAACTCATCAGGTTCAACAATCATTTCAGCAGGCATTTTACTTTCATCAAAATCCTCTGAATTATCTTTTGTTTGCAAATTCATAATTTCATCTTCAATTCCTTGTTTTTCATGAAGAGCAGCAGCAATTACACTTGGTATAACTGCTCCACTAATCATCAATACACTCAACAAAATAAGCGATTTTTCCATACTTGTATCTCTTCTTTTCTTATCTTGAAACCTTTTCGTCGGTCAGAATGTGAAAAGATCCTCTGGAATTGAAAAATAAAATATTCATTTAGTGAGACATCAACTTTTGATCATCGATTGCCAAAAATCAATTCTATGATCAAGTAAATGTTATCATCAGAGTGAAAATTTCAATCCAATTTTTCTTTTATGCAGGATAAATATTTTGGAAAATCCGAATTCAGAATTTTTTGACCGATTTGTTTTTATAACTGTTGATTTTTCAAGCAGAAAGTATTCCGAAAAGCTATACTTATGGCTACGAATCTTGTGACTGAACTACCGGAATTGCCATTTTTTTGCACTCATTTTATGATAGTGGATCAAATCTAATACTCAGCAAAAAATGGAGGGAATGGTAAATTTTTCCAGTATTTTTACTGATTTTGAAAAGACTGTAACTTCACAAAAAATGATCGCATAGGGATTAAAAATATTTTTTCGGTACTTTTTGAATTATCAAAATGCAGAAATTTTTTTCTGAACAAATCATTACAAGCTACCCAGAAAACATCAATTCAAATTTACGAAACTCACAATTCACTCGCTGTACGATCAGTAGTCCCCGAGATAAACAATCGAGCGAATATTAAATCTTTCGATCCTTAGGAGTTGTGAATTCTAGAGGTCTATTCTATACAGTGAACTACAAAGTGAACTGTTTGAATTTCTAAATTATCGGGTTTATATTTACAAAAAGTGAAATGGTTCCGAACCAATCACAATCTTCTTCAGGTTCTGAGATAGTGAAGAGTCGAGGGAAAATTGCTCTGATTGGTTACATTTTGAGACTTTCCAGTGGGTCAGAGGTGAGGGAAAATTGAAGAAGTGGGAGAGGCGCCAGGTCATTATGCTGGTTGAGGTATGACTAATCCCAGCAACTGCAAACTATTAGCATGGAAAGGACAGTAATCAGGAGGGATTAAAAGCAATAATAGTAAACACAGCAGTGCTTGGCACGGAACACGAGATATTGACGATCATCGGGAAAGAAAAAGAAAGTAAAACTAAAGGAGAAATTTGAAAAATGAAAATAAAAATTCTTCGCCTTCAGCTCTTTTATGTTGCTATAAATGATGCCAAAAGGAAATTTCCATCTCAAAATTTTGAAAGTAGAGACTTCGAGCTTTCAAATTCTTCTTTCTTATCCCAATCTAATCATTTTCCACAAAGTTACAGCGTTTTGAAAATCAGTAAAAAAAAGCTGAAAAAATTTACCGTTTTCTTAATTTTTTTGCCAAGTGCAATTATTAATATTTTGATATACTTGATGCTTAAGAACAATTTTAATGAATGCAATTCTCTGAATTTCCACTTTGTCAAGAAAGTTTCACTTCTAACGCATGGCTTCCAGCCGCCCCTTTTTTTTTTTATTTCAAATGATTTCAGAAATTTTCAGGTTGAAAAAAAATAAATTGTTCAATAATCCGACCGAAATTCAAGAAATAGTAAGTCAATTATTAATTCTTACCTTATACAATGAACTTTTGTGTACTTCAAACGAAGAAAAACTGATACCTTTGAAGCTAATGTCGAGTCTATATACCCATTCTTATCATCTAACTTGTTTTCATAGTCCAAATATGGAAATATATGTGTTTGATTTCGTCAATGCCTTGAGGTGTGACGTGCGTAGAAAAACACACGTAGCGATTTTTGTTTTATTTTGAAGATAGAAATTAGAAAGGAGATTTTTTCTGTACGAAGAGCCATGAATGATGCGAAATAAGCAATTTCTGGTGGCGAACTAAAGTCCAGCTCTTCTTACAGAACTGTTCGGTTATGAAAATTCGCACTGTTCATATTTTTTAAGTAAAAGATTGGTCCAATCGTGGGAATGTTTATGGAGCGTTTTTAGGGATGAAGGAAAAAAGAAATTGAATCATCTACATACGGGTTATCAATATTAAAATGAATCTGAAAAGTGAAACCAAATGGAACGGAACGATTGAACTGGAGAATAAACATATCTATATTGATAATTTCTCCTTCTAGTTGGAGGCACTAGAGCTGGGCATAAAAATATATCTCGCTCAAATAAGAAATGTCTGAGATACCCATAGAAATACAGTTATAACGGTCATTTTTCGAAAAATAATTTTTTTTTTTAATAAAATATTTAATGAAAAAATTTTTCCTAAATTAAATTTCCAAATATTTGAGAGTCTTAAGGGTCAATCAGAATCAAAGCTGACTGTGCGATTCGAAATGAAGAAGAAAATTTCGATAGAATTCTTCGCTGGCAAAGGTAAAAGTGACCATTCATACTAATTTCTATCGGTTTGGGACTGACCCAGGTGAAAGGATTAATGCCACGCATCGTCCGTACTAATAAAGGTGTCAGGATCGAAAAATCCTCAATTTGCCCATCTCTGCCATAAACCGAATGATCCCAATTATACAATTACGCATAATAATTGTGCGCATTTTCTACGTACGAATTATCCGTTACAAATAGTGTGAGCATACGTGCCTTATTTCACATATCTTCTCGAGAATAATTGTATCGACGTCAAATGTTTTTTTCGTTTCAGTTAAGTTTACGTCATTGGAATAGCCTCATAAAAATATCTACGCATTGCCTAATTCGGAAAAAAATTCTACCATATTTCATTTTTTTTCGGGAGGTGACACTTTATTTACAATTCGTGAGCCCCGAATTACTCGATTGTAAATTAGTAGTGTCATGGCTGTTCCCTTGTTATGCTCTATCATTTGTTATTCTAGTCTTAGCGCCTTATTATCTAATTTTCCATAACCTTACATGACTCGTGAGACAAACATCCAAAATACGTCTGTTCCACGTGTTTCTGATACGATAGTAAAATTATCATACTATAAAAACAAAACCTTGTTATAATCTTTGTACAAACAGATTCGTTCCAATTGCGCGTGATATAAACGTAATTGACGTCATTCATGGTAAATAACTATTCTACGTTATTTTCCCTAATTCAAATCTATCGTTGTCCTCCTCCCTCTCTTTTTCTATCGCACTTGTGCACTTAATGAAATGTTCCTACATTGTGGTGACACTGTTGACTTGATGTCTTCATATTTGTATTGTGTCATTGAAGCGGCAATTAATTATTTAAAAAAATTATAATTTTTAATATAATCAATCATTTTCGAAGTTTTTATGCATTACAGGATACAATACATTTCGAATTTTACTAAATCCATCAATGCACTATGTTCATCAAATATTTTGTTCCATAAATTCGTCATTTTTCGCATATGTCTCATACATGATAGCATTCATTATTTTTCCTATTCGTGGGAAATGGAAAATATCCGAAAATTCATCGCTAATTGCGTTTTATCGCTTCCTAAAAATGGAAAAAGCCTCAAAATCTCGAAAATAAAGGAATCAATGATTCAGAAACATCAAGAGAATAATTTCTCTCTTATACAATTAATTATTAACTCAATCCATCTTTCTATATACAAAATATCATAATTAATCATTAATTAATTTAATTCGTACAGAATTATGATAATATTATCGTTTGTGTGCTCGAATCCATACTCCACCTTTGACGCGTACGGTTAACCGAAATTTCGGTGATATTTCTTCTTTTCCTGGGACTAAATCGAACTCATATTTTCGAAGTACTGCACTTATCACTGATTTTATCTCGATCAATGCAAATTTATATCCTGAAATGATAAATTTATGATTGAATAGATGCAAATGGAGAATTTTAACAGCAAATATATATATTCACCAATGCAATTTCTGGATCCAGCACTAAACGGCAAATAGGCATATGGATGTCTTTTCGCTGAATTCACGGAGCTGAATCTCTCTGGATTGAATTCATGTGGATTTGAGAAATATTCTTGTAGTCTGTGAGTTGCATATGGTACTATGACTACTCCACATCCTTTTGGAAGCACCCGTTTACCTAATATAAGAGCATAAGAATTCAATTATCTAGATTGTGCACATTTTTTCATCAATGTCTTCAAAACAATCAAGTTTAAGAGGATTCATCACAAGACCTTTTCCGTAGAAAGTTCAACTTTTTACATACCCAGGAAAAAATGTTTAGATCTGATCAAATTAAATTAGATCTGATTAGATCTAATTTGATCTGATCAGATCTGATTCAATTGAGAAATTTGATATGAATAGATCTGATTAGATCTAACTGGATCTGATCAGATCTAACTAGATCTGATCAGATCTAAGAAGATCAATGCCAGATCGGATCTGTTCAGATCTGATTAGATCTGATCAGATTCAATTCCATACGAAATTTGCGCTTCAACCAAATCTAATTGAATCTAATAAGATCCAATCGGATATGATCAAATGCATTCCACTTCGTATCAACTAGGAAAGAAAATTCTGATCTAATTATATCTAATCAGATATATTTAGATCTCGAAAAGTGTAAAAAAACTAATCTTAACTTCAGATCGATCAGATTCAATTCTATCGAATTGCAGATTTGCCAGGATCTAAATATATCTTTGCCTTAGAAACAAATGGGCGTAAGTGCTGTATATAAGCATAGTACTAACGCTCCTTTGTTTCTAAGGAAACGATATGTTCAACACATCTGATTCAGATCTGGGTCAGTCCCTTGTGAAACCATTTCTTCCTCAAATCTTAGCAGATCTTGTCAAATCTAGGAGCATTTCTGTTTATATCTCCGGATATGACTGCAGATCTAATTATATATAATTAGATAGAATCAGATATAATTAGATCAAATTATGCATGTTCATTGGAATGGATTTGATCATATCTGATTAGATCTGACTGGATTTAATTAGATCCTGATCAGATCTGAACATTTTCCTTCTGGATAGCTGAATTTTGATGAACCCACTTGTTTTGAAGATATTCCAGTTTTTTATTAAAAAAAAAACACTTTACCAATCTTTACGTCTTCACCAAGTGTCCTAGCAAATAATGGAACACTAGGATACAATCTCAGTGTCTCTTTAATGCACATTTCCAGACACCTCAGCTCTCTTAGATCCGACAGCGTTGGTTCCCTCGCATCATCGGAAAAGACTTCCTCCAACTCATCATAGCACTTTTCCTGCCAGTTTTTGTGCTTCGCGAGCATAAAAATAGTCAATGCAACAGCAGTACCAACTGAATCCTGTCCGGCTAACATGAATGTACAGCATTCGTTAATAATGTCTTCATCATTAAAATTGGGGAATTTTTTTCGGGCCTCTGTCATTGATTCGAGCAGAGAAATTCGTTTTTCCTCGGAAGATTCGTTTCTTTTTAATATGTTTTCACAGGCTTTTTTCAATTCGTCTTTGTGATCCTGTTCTTTTTTGCCGTTCGATGTCTTGTCGTAGATCCAGTCCAGTAATAGCCAGGGATGAGTTAAACGGTAGAAAAAAAGGACCTGTCCTTTTCTAAATGGAGAATTCGTTACTTCTGATTTGTTTCTGTTTCCCAGGACTGTTTCTGTAAATTAAAACAAGTGGATAATAGTATTGCTTTCCAGATGATGAAGCTTTTTCTGCTGATACTTTGGCAATATGCTTCCGAATGGAAGTGATACAACTTTTTTCAAATCATCATCAAAATATCAAATTTTGAAGAAATTCATTAAAACGCCAATAACTCGAGAACTAATCATGTAAATGAGCTCAAAATTCACAGGCATCAAACTGATACAACTCTCGAGATAATAGGGGAAGGTGGGGCAAAATGGACATCAGGGGTAATATGGACACATCTAAATTTTTAGACAAATATTATGGAAAACTCTTGAAATTAATAGAAATATTGACGGTAGATTGTTTTTGATGATTTCATTGGAAAGCTGAGGAAATTTTAGGCGGGAAACAAGTGCCGGAATTATTTTTTTTTAATTTTTGGCGATTTTGACTTTTTCGAGCATCCCAGAGGGGTAAAACCTTTCCTTTTTTTGAAAATTTTCAGTTTTTTGACAATATCTTCGGTTCTATTTGTCGTAGCGTGAAAATTCTGACGGGAGGTGAAAGGTGAGATCATTTGCTATCGATTCATAGGGTTTTCAATTTGAAAATATCGATTTTTAAGATATTCATGGTCATTTTTGTGAAACAGTTTTGTAAAACCATTTTTGGCCTATAACTATTCCAAAAATTGATATTTTTTAATTCAAAACCCCATAAATGGATGGGAAATGAGCTCACCTTTCATTTGAGACCAACCCCGAATTGCTACGACCAATAGAACCAGAGATGTTTGCAAAAAACTGAAAATTTTCAAAAAAGCAAAGCCTTTTACCCCTCAAAAATGCCGAAAAATATCGAATTTTCAAAAAATTAAAAAAAAATACATCTGACAACTTTTTTCCAGCTAAAATTTCCTCAGCTTTTCGATAGAATCATCAAAAAAAATCCATCTCTAACCGTTTCATTACAGTGTCCATTTTGCCCCAATCTCCCCTATATGAGTATAAATAACATCAGTTCAATAGTTTCCAGAAATTTCATTAAAACCTGATTTTCGAAAAATGGACATATCTCAAAAAGTATCGATCGAATTCTCTTCAAATAAAGCTTAAAAAATAGAGTTTGTCGAGAGGAAATTTTCCACAAAATATGAAATTTATCTATAAAAACCGTTTTGCTGTAATTGAGACTTTTATGCACACACAGACATGCGCTAAAAAAATCATTTTCTCTCTATTTAGATCATTTTAAGTATCTTCGATCAAAAAAATTACAATCTAAAATTCTGATGATTACATAGCTTCCATTCGGAAGCAAAAAAGTATCTATTCAATTTTTGTGCAATCAAGAATTTTACGTATCTATACAAACCAATCATTAACGGTATTTCCCGCATTTTTCATCGAAATTACCGTAATTTTAAAGAATTCCCTTCTTATGACTCAAAATCTTGAAATTTCATCAACAAAATCTAATTTTCTCCAATTTTTTTAATTTATTATAATTGATTTAAGTTAATTGTTTTCATGAGTAAATGATGAATCACCCAAAAAAATCCAGAAAAATCACATTTTTAATGTTCATTTACGAATTAATGAGTATCGATAGAAATAACAATCTTTAGTTGTGCAATACGAGGAAAAAAATGAAATCAATTTACACTAGAGCTATTGAGTAATGCTGATTCAAGAGTCATTAGGGGCATTCATCTCTCTCTTCGTCTCACGTAATTTCATAATTATTACAGTAGTCAATAAAGATTTAAAAACGATTTAACAAATTATATTCACAATAGTCTCATTTAAAAACTCATTATCGAATTTTCACGAGAAATTATCGACTTGTCTCACTGTTTTATCGACAGAAAATCCTGCGCAATTGAATAAACGATTTTTTTGGGGAATTCCCGAATTGTTAGTAATTTATGATAAATTACATAATTATTAAAATAAAATTAGCGCATATGTAACAATTTTTATGTTTTTTTAAAAACAAATTAATGATTATTAAAAAAATATTTTTAAAAAATCCTCTTTTTTTCTTAACAAATAAATTATTTTTACAAAATTAAAACTTTTAATTAAATTAAATTTTAAATTAAAATTTTGCAAAAAAAATTTACAAATAAAAATAATTTATCAAAAAAAAAAAACACTAAAAATTAGGAATTTTTAGTGTTTTTTTAATTAAATTAATTAAAAAGATATATTTATATCTACTATTTTTTATTAATTATTAATAATTACCGTTTAGAATTTCGTAGATTGAGTCATTGATAGCTTTTGTTATTTCGATTCCTTGTTCCCCCGAATTTTCAAAATACTGAACCAAATTAAAAGCAGATCTGTTGAATGTCTTGACGAAATGTTCTAAAACATTGACATGAAACAGTGGCTGCAAGATTTTTCGATGAATTCTCCAAGTCGATGCATCACTCGTTATAAGGCCTTTACCAAGAAAATTATGCAATAATTTGTAGAAAAATATTTTTTCAGTGTGCTTTGGATTTCCAAGGATTTGCTGTACGTCATTTGGCTGGAGAATGATAATCAGTGGATAAACAGTCATCCAAAAACGAAATACTGGACCGTATTTTGTGTGTGCATCATGAGAAATCATTTGAAGTACTGAAATTGATTATAAAAATGAGAAAAATTATTGATTTTTTTAATTTTTTAAATTTTTTTTAATTTTTTGAATTTTTTTATTCTATGAAAATTGGGGGAAATATTTGAGATGAATTTTTTTTGATGATTTCATTGAAAATCTGAGGAAATTTGCGATGGAAAAGACATGGAAAATTTTTTTTTTTTATTATTTTTTGGAAATTTGAGGTTTTTAGAGGCAAATTTGAAGTCTAATTCTTTACAAAATTGAAAAATTTCAGTTTTTCGAGGATATCTCCGGTTCTATTGGTCGCAGCGTGAAAATTCCGAATGGAGATGAAAGATGAGATCATTTGCCATTGATTCATGTGGTTTTTAAAAAAAATTATCGATTTTTAAGGTACTTATGGGGCACTTTTATGAAAATCAGTTTTTGCACTATAAGTACCTTAAAAATCGATATTTTTCATTTCTAAACCACATAAATCGATGGCAAATGATCTCACCTTTCACCTCCATTCGGAATTTTCACGCTGCGACCAATAGAACCGGAGAAATCCTCAAAAAACTGAAATTTTCCAAAAATCGATGAATAAAGGCCTTTGATTTTCCCTCGAAAAATTAGAATTTTCTAAAAATCCCGAAAAATTAATTCCGACAAATGTTTTTCGACGGAAATTTCCTCAGCTTTTCGATGAAATCATCAAAAAAAATCCATCTCAAACGATTTTCTGAAAAAAAAAACATTTTTTAATATAATTTCAATCTTTTTTAGAAAAAAAAACAGAAATTTTTCACTAAAACTTACGATTTTCATCGTAAAAGTCTCTGACATTTCCCAAAATTGGAATAGCCGGTGGTCCATTTAACTGCCAAGCCAGCCTCACTGTTCTAATATAATTTTTTAATTTGTAGATAATATAAAGTATCAAAATACTCAGTGTCAAAATCCAATACTCGATCAATCCTCGTTCCCACTAGAAAAAAAATTAAAAAATCAATTTCCATTTATCACTCAACTAATAATCAATTTACGTCAATTAGGATGCGAATGTCATAAGTCACTAAACACATCTACTCAAACACAACAAGAATTCACTTAAAAAAAAAAAAAAAAACATTTTTTAAATAGTTTAAAATTTTTTTTTGAATTTAATTTATTCAAAAAAATTGAAAAATCGAAAAAAAAAATTCACAGGAAAAACAAAAAAAATCCAAAAAAATCCACTTAAACAAAAATTTAAAAAAAAAATTAAAAAATAGTGTTCATATATTTTTTGAGATCTAATTTATCCAAAAAAAATTGAAGAAAACCAAAAAAAAATTCTCACTATGATCGAAAAATTATATTAAAAAAAAAAAAAAAAGTCACAATAAAAAAAATTCTAAAAAAATCGACTTTAGATAAAATTAGAAAAAAAAATGTTAAAAAATAGTTTTTAAATATCTTTTTGGGATTAAATTTATCTAGAAAAAGCGAAAAACCAAAAAAAAAATTCTCACTATGATCGAAAAATTATATTTCTTTAAAAAAATAAAAATTCACAATAAAAAAAAAATTCTAAAAAAATCCACATTAAATGAAATTTGAAAAAAAAATTCAAAAAATAGTTTTTAAACACTTCATTAAAATCTAATTTATCGAAAAAAATCGAAAAACCAAAAAAAAAATTTTTACTATGATCGAAAAATTATATTTCTTAAAAAAAATAAAAATTCACAATAAAAAAAAAATTCTAAAAAAATCCACTTAAAAAAAAATTTTAAAAAAAACATTAAAAAAGTAGTTTTCAAATATTTATTTGAAATTAAATTTATCGAAAAAAATTAAAAAACCCCAAAAAAAATTCTCACTATGATCAAAAAATTATATTTCACTCTAAAAAAAAAATAACTTCAAAAAAAAAAAATTCCAAAAAAAACTACTTAAAAAAAAAATTCAAAATTAAAAGAAAAAAAATTTCTAATATTTATAGAAAATTGAATATATAAAAAAAAAATTGAAAAACCAAAAAAAAAAAATTCTCACCATCATCAAAAAATTATATTTCTCCATGAAAAAAAATGCACTAATAAAAAAAAAAATTTTCCTATTTTCCAAAATAAATTTTCCTTATTTATGTTCTTTCGAATGTTTTGATTGAAGAATTTCGTTGTAGTGAAAATGAGAAACTGTTTCACTCTATCAGTATGCAATTGCATGCGTCTTGTTTTATGCCAACACTATTCGTTTTGTGTAGTGATTGAACAATTCAAACTCACTCCTTACGTTTTTATATTTATTTTTTTCGTTTTTTTTTTCCTTTATTTTTTTTTCCTCTCTTTTTTTTTCTCTCACTTGTTGCGTGTAAGTGAGTATAAACACTTGGATATAATCTTGAATGATTATTTTACAAATTGCAACGATTTGCTTTTAAATAATTTTCATATGCAAAGAATAATTAACTCGCCTTTATTTAATATTCTTTTTTTTTTTATAAATTCTTTTCTTTAATTGATAATTTCAGTGTTATTGAATAATTCAGTCGTAATGGTGTTTAAACGAGATAAGGCAAGTTTTCGTGCGTAATTGCGTAATTTTTTTAAAGATATTAAAAAAAAAAAAAAAAAAAAAAAAAAAAAAATTTTGTAATATTTTTTTTTTTTTAAGAATATCTTGGAAACTAAGCGAGATAGAGCAATTTTCATGGAATCCTTTTTTGTAGCTCTATTTTTTTTCTACAAAAAAGGTCTCTTCCAAAATTTCTCTATCTCCTTTAGGTTCAGAGATATTTGAATGAGAAATCTGTAATTGTTGTTTTTGCGAATTTTCGATGAAAATTGAGGAAAAAAAAGATGATTTCCTTGACAATGAAAGAATCGAGCGAGTAGACAAGAAATCATCCGCATACCTTTCAATTGAGAGGTCAAATATAATATTTCGTGTTTGAAAGAAGAATTTGCCTCTTAATTATCGTGCAGTTTCAAATCGTGTCACGTTTTACGTTCGCGCTTCGATTGCATTATCGAATTATACAATTCTTGTTTTCAAGGAAGCTCTGTCCCACCCACGTAGTTCATCATCATTATAATCCCGAAATTATAATATATGTGATTAAGGTAGTATTGCAGGGGATTTAAGTGCACTTAATTCCTTATTTTTTTGATGCTGCATCAAAGATGATGGTTTTTTGCATTTTTCTGAATTTTTTCATAATTTTTGACCGTCCAGTTTACGAGATATGAATTATCAAAGTTAGTGGAAATAGCGGTGGTGGGGATAATTTTATTGTCAAATTTAGAGGGATTTTTCGTTGATTTTTGGGGAATTTTACTAAATTTTTGTTGATTTTTAGTGAATTTCACTCAATTTTTGTCGATTTTTGGTGAATTTCCTGAGGATTTTGGAAGAAATCGGGTGACGGGTCAATACAGAGGGTGAGAGAGGTCAAATGAGTTTTTTTTGTCAAATTTAGAGGGATTTTATGCGATTTTTCGTTGATTTTTGGGGAATTTCACTAAATTTTTGCTGTTTTTTGGGGGATTTTTTGAAGGATTTGGGGGAAAATTGGGTTGAAGGTAAATGTAGGGAGTGGGAGGGGTCAAGAAAGTTAGTTTTGTCAAATTTAGAGGGACTTTAGGCAATTTTTTGTTGATTTTAGGGAGGTTTCACCAAACGCCCTAAATCAGACGGAAATAACGAAATTACTAAAAAACCACAGGTTTGACCCATTATTTAAAAACAATTGGCGAAGAGAACAGCATTTTAACTAAATAATAGAAGAAAAAAATATTCAATTCACCGTATAGTTATTGAGAAATTTTAATTAGAAGGTAGTCCTAACTATTTGCCTCTCTCTCTCTCTCTGTCTCATGCATGTGATAGGAGATTAGTAATGTTAAAAAAAATTCGAGAAACAAAAAAAAATTATATTCACAAGCGGAAGACATGACTTTTGAATAAAATCGTTCATTTTTTTTCTAAATATCTCAGGATCTAAGCGAAATCGAGACATTCTCGTGATTCCATTGAAATCCTGAGAAAATTTGAGCTGGAAACCATATGTCGGAAGTAATTTTGATTTTTTTTTGGGTTTTATCTCAAATTTGGGCCCAAAAACCCATTTTTGGGCCCAAATTTTCGAAAAAATTCCAAAAATCTCTTGTGACATATGTTTTCCATGTCAAATTTTCTCAGCTTTCCAATGGAATCATCGAAAAGATTCCATCTCCTATACTTTCCTCAGAATTCCCCAAAATCATGATTTTCAAATAGTTGAATCACATTTTTTTCGGGTAAATTAAAGGACATTTCCCCCGAATTATCAGCAATTAATTGGAAATAAACCTAAAAATCCTCATTTTTTCTGTTTTATCGACCCTCTTTTAGGATACTACCTTAATAGCTTCATTTCATTGCAAATATCTCAGAGGCCGTTGGTTTTAGAGGAAAATGTCAAGTGACCTTTTTTGTAGAGTATTTAATTTTCTCCAAAAAAGGTCCCATTGAAAAAAGGCGTATCTCCATTATTCTTCGAGATCCCTTCAAAAAACTGAAAAAATCTAATTTTCCTCGAATTTCATCGTTTATCCAAATCATACGACTTTCAAATAGTTCAATCCCTTTTTTGCCTAAATTAAAGCACGTTTTATCCAAATTCTCAGCAATCAATAGAAAACTAACCTAAAAATCCTAATTTCTCCCTATTTTACCGTCCACACTCTACAATCCTCCCTCAATCCAAAAATTCTCCTTCAAATCATTTTCACAAATAAAAAAAAATTCAATTCCCTTTTTTTTCAACATTTCAAAAGATATCTCCAGAATCATTACATTTACAAGAATTTCCCAAGAGACCTTTTTTGTAGAGAATTAAATTCTCCACAAAAAAGGTCTCTTGACATTTTCCCCTAAACCCACTCGCCTCAAAGATCCTTTTCATCAAACTCAAATCACGTCCTCCAAATGAAAAATCCTCCGAATTTTCCCTTTCATTTTCCTCCTAGGAACGTAAAAAGGGGGTTCCCCCCATCCAATTAAATTTGCACAATCCCCCACCACTCCCCCCCCCCTCCATGGGCGCCCCCCCCCCCAAATCCCTTCTTTACCAACAATCGGCTTCAAAAGCGCCATCTATCCCCCCAAAAAATTCCCCAAATCAATGTTTTCAGAAAGATCACTCACTCTCTCAATTGTTTATCCGCCATTTTGTTTTACTGCCTCTACACGCAATTTTTTTTCCTCTCCTCCTCCAGTCTACTACGAGTGATCCAATTTTACCATGATATTGTGATTATTCCATCGAGCACAGTGACCTCCAAAATAAAATAATTTTCATCTTTGAAAAAAAAAAAAAAATTGAATGATTTTCAATTAAATAAAATTTCAAAAAAAAAGCCAAATAAATCCAGAAAATGTGAATTTTTTTTGGGTGAAAAAAAAAGTCACAAAATTTGCTTCTCATGAAAATAGTGAAAAAAAAAAAGGCAGAGTTTCGATGTGATGACACAAGCCCTGACAACTTGCCACAATAATCAGCATTAATTTTTTTTTTATTTAATTTGGAATTAATGACAATTAAAAAAGTGCAAAATAATTAATAAGAAAAATCAGTTTAAAAAATTCGTCAAAGTGAGTTTTTTTTAAAATTTAATTCAATTTAATTTAATTTTTTTGTCACATTTATTTAATTTTCTTGTGATTTTGACTTTTTAGGAGCAAATTTTGGCCTTTGGAGGTGTTTGCAGCAATTAATTAATATTAATTTTGATATTGTCAATATGGCGCCATTTTTGCTTTGAATTTTGGTTTGAAAAATGGGAATTTAGAGGTTTTTTTTGAGGTTTTTATTGGGAATATTGAGAATTAATTTGGGTTTTTTTGGGGGAATTTTGGAGTTTTGGGGTTGGGTTTGGGGTTTTGGGGACGAGTTGAGGTATAACCTCGTTTGGGGATTGGTTGGGAGTTTTTGGGGGGAGATTTTGGGGTTAATTTGATTTTTTTTGGTGGAAAATTTGGAGTTTTTAGGGATTTTCATGAAAAATTTGGACTTTTTGAGAATTTTCATGTAAAAATTTGGAGTTTATAAGGATTTTCATGAAAAATTTGCACTTTTTGAGGATTTTCATGAAAAAATTGCAAATTTTAGGGATTTTCATGTAAACTTTGGACATTTTAAGGATTTGAATGAAAAATTTGGACTTTTTAAGGATTTTCATGTAAAAATTTGCAACTTTTAGGGATTTTCATGAAAAATTTGCACTTTTTAAGGATTTTTATGTAAAAATTTGCACTTTTTAAGGATTTTCATGTGAAATTTGGACTTTTTGAGGATTTTCATGTAATAATTTGCACTTTTTGGGATTTTCTTGTAAAATTTGCACTTTTTAGGGATTTTCATGTAAAAATTTGCACTTTCTAACGATTTTCATCGAAAAATTTGCACTTTTTAAGGATTTTCATGTTAAATTTGCACTTTTCAAATATTTTCATGTAAAATTTGCTTTTTTTAAGGATTTTCATGTAAAATTTGCACTTTTTAACGATTTTCATGTAAAAATTTGCACTTTCTAACGATTTTCATCGAAAAATTTGCACTTTTTAAGGATTTTCATGTTAAATTTGCACTTTTCAAATATTTTCATGTAAAATTTGCTTTTTTTAAGGATTTTCATGTAAAATTTGCACTTTTTAACGATTTTCATGTAAAAATTTACACTTTCTAGGGATTTTCATGTAAACTTTGCACTCTCTGAGAAATTTCATGTAAAATGTGCTTCTTTTATGGATCTTCGTAAAAAATTTGCACTTTTCAGGGATTTTCATGTAAAATTTGTACTTTATAGGTTTTTTTTTAAAGGTTTATGGGATTTTAACGTTTTTTTTGTTTTTCAGAATGTCTGGGCAAAGTGGAGGGCGACTAAAATTGGCTAAACTCAATGAACAATTGACTTGCCAATTGTGCAAGGGTTATTTCATCGATGCAACAACAATTATTGAATGTCTTCATTCATGTGAGTCAAATTGATTCAACTTGTTTTCATTGATTATCTTGGAAACTGAAGGAAATAAAGAAATTTTGGAAGTAACCTTTTTTTTAGGTCTTGAAATTTTCTTCAAAAGAGGTCTCTACGAAAATCGCTCTATCTCGCTTATTTTCCAAGATTTCATTCTTCTTCTCAAAGAAGTTAATTCCCAGAAAAAATGAAATTTCTACGAAAATTTAGATTTTTACGAATATCTCGAAATCTGTGGAAGAGACAATTTTTTTATAGAAACGTTTTTTGTAGCTCTGATTTTTCTCTACAAAAAAGGTTCTCTATAAAATTGCTCTATCTCCTTCTGATCTCGAGATATTGCCAAAAAAAGAAGAAAAATTCACGTTTTCTTCAATAATTCATGAATA
This sequence comes from Aleiodes leptofemur, assembly GCA_963942555.1. Taxonomy (NCBI): domain Eukaryota; kingdom Metazoa; phylum Arthropoda; class Insecta; order Hymenoptera; family Braconidae; genus Aleiodes; species Aleiodes leptofemur. Next base: position 14,641,165 of record OZ012619.1, read on the forward strand.
AAAGTTAAATTATCTGAATAATAATAATTAATTTCTGAATAATAATGATTATTTTATGTTAATGCAGTTTGTAGAAGTTGCATCGTCAAGTACTTGGAAACAGACAAATATTGTCCAATATGTGAAGCACAAGTACACAAAAGTAAACCACTGTTGAATATTCGTCCAGACCACACACTACAAGACATTGTTTACAAGCTTGTTCCTGGATGCTATCAAAGTGAGTTTAAAAAAAATCCAATTCCATTAAATAATTCATCAATATTCATGGATTTAAATTTTCTTCCGTCCGATAAATTCCTTAAACATTAAAAAAAAAGAAATGAATCGATTCTCATCTCTAATTTGCAAAATCCCTTTTTTTTAGTGCATCAAATTCTCTAAAAATCATTTTTTGATAAATTCTCATAAAATCAATATTTTAAAAATTTTCTACTTTTCAATTTTTAAAAATCCATCAATATTCATAGATTGGCATTTTTTTTCGTCTGATAAATTATTCAAATGTCTAAAAATCCCCAAAATTCCTGAAAATACCTTTTTTTCTCTAAATTATCAAATTCTCCAAAAAATGTTTGTTTTTTTTAATTTATAAATTCTCATGAAATCAACATTTTCCAAATTTTCTCATTTTCAATCAAAAAAATCCATCAATATTCATGAATATGCATTTAATTTTCCTTCATTTGATGAATTTTGAAAACGTAAAAAAAAATAAATAAATGTTTTATCCCCTCTAATTCCCAAAATTCCTGGAAAAACCTTAAAAAATTTAAAAAATTCAAAAATATCATTTTCTCTCTATTTAAATCATTTTAAGCATCTTCCATCAAAAAAATTACAATAAAAAATATCTGATAACATTGAAAAAAATCAGTTAATCAGTTTTATTTTAATATTTGGGATTTTTTCCCATTTTTTTCAATTTTTTTCAAATTTTTTTTCTTCTAATTTTTTCTGAATTTTTTCCAATTTTTTTTTTAAATTTTGAATTTTTTTTATTTTTTTTCGAAATTTTGCTCAAATTAAACTCCGGCAACCTTCCTTTGCCAATATACATTACATGATTATATAATACTGCATATAATATTATAAAAAAATGGAAACATAGCTTCCATTCGGAAGCAAAAACAATTTTCCAATAAATTTCCCTAAAACCAAAGTTTCAAAAAAATTCCCCAAATTGTCTAATTTAATTCCCTTGTATCCCAGAGCAAAAACCCCATAAATTCTGCACATTCCCAATCTTCTCCCCCCTTTTTCCCTCCAACCCCCCAATTTAATACATTTTTTTTTATTAACTCAAATTAAAATTGCTCCTCTAATATCCAAATTTAATCCCCAAATTTCCATAAATTCCAGATGAGATGCGCTGTCGTCGTGAGTTCTACGAGAAGCACCCAGAAGCCCAGCTATCAACAATGTCGCCAGAAGCACGTGGTGAACCCATTGAATCTCACATTTACTCCCCAGACGAGTCGCTCTCCCTCTCCCTGGAGTACTACAACCCCTCCCTAAACGACAGTCCCATCTGCTCTGAAACAGACGAGGAAAAGTCATCCTCCTCCTCAAAAATCCAGCCACGTCGTTATCTCCGTTGTCCAGCAGCCGTCACAGTTTTCCACTTGCAGAAGTTGATTCGTGCGAAATACGGTCTCAGTGAGGTTCATCGAGTCGACATAATGTACAAAGAAGAGCCGCTTTACGGTAATTATACGTTAATGGACGTTATGTACATCTACCACTGGAGACGAAAGGTGCCACTTCACCTGAGCTATCGAATATTCGAGTCTTCTCCAAAGCGCATAAAGCTCTCTGACGACAACGAGCATTTCAAACAATCGTTGACGAACGCAGGTATATCCCCCTTGAATCCTTCCCTCGAGGATCAAAACGGCAAACGCGAGTGGAAGGAAGTTCAGCTGAAGATATCTGAGACTGGCGTCATGAGTGTAACCGGGATAACGTCACCTGAAGGTAAAAAACCGGCGAAAAAGGAGAGTATCGAGGACGATCAACGTCGACTTGACGAGTCCGTTGCCTCGACAAAGCCCTCAAAACCGGAGAAAATCGAGCCAAAGCGCAAATCGATTGAGGAAAAGGACATAAAAAACGAGGAGAAGCCGAAAAAATCGAGCGATAAGGATTCGGAAAAGGAATCTGAGGACAACAACAACAAGCAGAGTACGAATAAGAGCGAAGGGGTTGCAAAAACCGAGGGGAAACCTAAAAGTGAGGGGAAAATTAACGTTGGTTCGAAGATAGAGTCTTTGAGTGCGCGATTGCAGTTTCAACCAAAGGTAGGACAGGTTAATAATACGTATTCGAAAAAATCGCAGAAGGAGAAGAAATCGATGCTGGAGAAGGTTCTGAAAAAACCGGATAAAGTTGAGATCAAAGAAAAGCCGAAAACGATTAATTTGACGAATAGTAAACCGCTGAAATCGAGTTCGTCAAGTGCGTTGGCCAATTCGACGTCTGGAAGTGTGATAAACGCTTTTGGGGGTTGTACGTATTCGACTGCACCGTCTGTCTCGATATCGCTGACGTCACGCAGGAATTCGTCTCCTGATAGGAGCAAAGAGGTCAAACCAGAAGAGGATAACCCCAAAAAATCGGTTAATTCGGGAAAAGAAGGGGAAAGTGGAAAGGGTATAGGGCTTAACGTTCCGATAATCGGTATGAGTTCATCATCCTCTTCTTTTCCTCATTACGTCCAGGATTTGGTGGCGAGTGGTATGCTGAAGACGCCAGTGCCCCCAAAGTCTCCGTCGACGTCTCAATTTAACATCCAAACACCGTCAATGAGTATTTACACTATCCCCTCGTCGCCGGCTCCAAAATTACCTCAAAACTCGTCGACAACACCTAGTGTGACGATAACGACGACCGCATCGTCAACGACGTCGACGGCATCACGTCAGACGACTAGTGCTAAAGGAAGCGTCGATATAACGACGGTTTACTCGGTTCCACCCTGTCCTGACGCAATTCCGATTTCTTTGATGAAGCCAACGGTTCGGAAAACGGAGATCCTAGCAAAAGGCACCAACGTCAACGAGATCTGCGCTAAAATAAGCAACACTGGCTCAAAAATCAACGACATTTGCGCTAAAATCGGCGAGAACTCGAGGGAAAGAGACAAAAATAAAGAGCGACCACGTCCGGAAATTCCGGATTTGCTGAAGATAACGAAGAAAACGGAAACCGTTGGCAAGCATCAGACGATACCAAATGTCCCGACGTACACGCCCAGCAGTCTAGCGTCTTCCGCTTCGTCAGAGCCAAAAACCGCGAAACCCGTGACGTCAGTGGCGACGTCGTCAGGTCTAGTTAATCAACCAATGATGCTGCACAAGAGCAATCAGAAGAAACAAACGCAGTCACTCGGCTTCAAGACTCTTCGAGATCCTCCGAAGCCTTGGAATCCAACGTTATCTAAGAACAATTACGTCGCAGCTAAGAATCAGGCGAAAGAGCTGAATGACGGAGGAAGTCAGGGCACGAGCAAACCGTTAGCTTCAAAATTAAAGATCTTCAAGGTCCGGAATACGCCGAGGTACCTAGGAAACCCAGCGTCAGGCGTCAAACCCATGTACGGCGTCAACAACGACGGAACTCCGTCAAAAGAGTCTAAAGACTCGTCAGCACCGTCGAAGAACCAGCAGCTTGGCATGACGAAGATCGATCCTAAGACCCTGTCTCCAATAGTATCAACGAGTGGACCCATTCTCTCCCCTCCCCCCTACTCCCCCAACTCCCGAAACTACCAGTCCCCCTTTGGTCGCGAATTGAGCAGACAAAGTGGATCATTGTCCCCGAGAAACTCTCCCGTCAACATGCTGTCTACAAATCCGTTCATCCCGACTCAAACCCCAAACACTAATCCTAGACTCTTCTGCTCGCCCTTTGCTCCGCCATTTTCCGATACAAGCAGATTCACCAATTCACTGATAAGACAACCAATCGGTATACCAAGTGCCTTTCACAGTAGTTTACCACCGTCGATAAACAAGCTTTATCAACGCAGCTATATGCCACAAACAGCAGGTGGTTATCTTCAGCAGAGTTTGGCACAGCCTCCAACGGTCCAGAGAATTCCACCGAGCAGTCACTCGTCGGTGTCGCCGAAATCACCGAAATCTGTGGTTTCGTCGGGGTCGTCGGCCTCGTCGAGCGTGACGGTTAGTGTTAATCTGGCGAAAACGGAGGTGACGGAGGAGGTAAAATCGTCGTCAGGGGGTGACGTCAGTGCTAGTTCTGGTTCTAGTGCTAGTGCGTTTAACCTGACGAAGACGCCGGAACCTACAGCAGCTGCGAGTGGTCCGTCAGATCTGTCGAAGGGGCATGAGGAGGGGGACAATCAGAAGGCCGGGAAGGAGCGGGAGAGGAGAAAGAGCGAGGAGCCGGAGGAGAAGAAGAAGGATGATAAGGAGACCAAGGTCGATAAAGCGGAGGAGAAAAAAGAGGAGACGAAGAGCGACGAGACGAGCGTCAAGGTCAACGGAGGAACTGACGCCTCCGGCTCCAGCGAATCGAAGACGGAAAAGGCGGGAGACAATCCGACGAGTGATACCAATGATAGTGCGAGCAAAGACAGCAAAGAGAACAAAACGAGTGAGGGAGAGGAGAAGAAGGAGAGTGTTAGTGAGAACAAGTGCGAGGATGTGAAGGAGATCAAGGCAGACGCAGCGAGAAACAAAGCTGAGTCTTAATGGAGCTTTTTTGGCTTTTTTTTAAGGGAAAGGGTGGTTCGGAGAGGGGGGGGGGGAGGTGTATGATAGTGTATATAGTGATACCAAAAGTTAGGTTTTTTTTTCGTTAGGGTAGGTTTCTTTTTTTAGAACGGAGTTATCCTGTGAGGATAATTCGGTGTTTTTTAGGTTTTAGGGAGGTTTTTTTTTTTTAGAGTTTTTGGGGGAGTTTTGAGTAAGAAAAAAGAGGATTCGGGGAAAAAGGCTGAGAAATGGAGAATTTAGAGGTTTTTTTACATTTTAAAGTTCCCGCGCTTTTTTTGATGCGTTTTGAAGAGCTGGAAATCAAAAATAATTCAATTTTTGCATTAAAATTCATGAAAATATGTTTTTTTTCGGTTGGATTTGTTGATTTTTTGGTGCGTTCGTAAAATCTATTATTTTAGGGTCACGTGACGGCTCTGCGCATGCGCACGTGTGCAACTTTTGCGCACGGGCCTCCATTCAGCCATTTCTCATCCGTAAAATCATGGAAAATCGATCTACTTACTCAAAAAAAGAGAGAAAAAACTTTGAAACATGAAAATTTGTGTAAATTGTTTTTAATTATTATTTAAAAGAATACATGTATTTGCTTATTATCGGGGGAATGATGAAAAAAATAATAATAATAAACTATTTAATTAACCCGAAAAAAAATCTTAATGAGTATCAGAAAATGCCGATGATAATAATGGTAATATTTTAAATAAAATGAATTAATAATAATCTACTAGTAGATGGCAAGTAAATAAATCATTGAAATAAATTAAAATTAAATGAAAAAAAAAAAGAAAAAACACGCCATTACGACTCGAGGCGCCCTCTGACGATAAATTACGTAATGTTTCCCATTTAATCACTACCCACGTGATTTAATAACACATAATCGAAAAGACGATAATTTCGATTAATCAATGAAATTCACGAAATTTCGAAAAAACTTCAATTTCATTGAATTAGGCGGGAAATTCTACCCCAAAAAGTGCTATTATACAACTAATTTTGATGCACTCATTCCCAAAATAATTCAAAAAAAACAAAAAATTTGAAAAATGAAAATTTTCAAAAAACCCGCGAATTTCTTGATTTCCTCGATTTTATTCGTCTTTTCAAACTGGAGAATTCAGTGTCTTAGATCTTAAGTCTCAATAAAAAAAAACTAATTAATTAAAAAAAAAAAATACAAGATACAAAAAAATTATTAATATAATGTTATTTAAATATTGCATTTTTTATATATCATAGATTGATGATAAATTTGTATAGTTTGCAAAAAACACAAAAATTAACTAAAAAAAAAAAGGGAAAAATTAATGAGAAATTAACAATAAATGCCACAAGTATAATTTTACTTTGGGCCCTCGTCGTTTTTGAAAGTACGTACTTTGTGTATGTATATATATATACTTGGCGCGAGACGCTTTCGCGTCTTTCAATCATTTGTCGCCTTAGAAACAAAAGGGCGTAAGTGCCATTAAACAAAAAAATTTATTAATAAATTAATTTTTATTAATAAATTTTTTTTTTTTTTTTTTTTTTTTTAACTATATTTAAAAAAAAAAAAAAAATTTATTAATAAAAATTAATTTATTAATAAATTTATTTGTTTAATGTGCTTATCCTCAGCACTTGTGCCACTTTGTTCCTAAAACGACGATTTTTTTACATTTTTTTTTTTAAATTCTCGAGAAAATTTTTTATTTCGAGTTGAAAAAAAAATCATAAAAAAACATAATCAATGAAAATAATTTTTGAAAATCAGTGGAAAAAATGCTTCAATTTTTTCTTTTAGTAAAATTTGTTTTTTTTTGGTTTTAATTGAAAATCACAGAAAAATTTTATATGTTTTTTTTTCGAAAAAAAATAGTTTTGGGAACATTGGGATTTTTTCCCTGGCTTTTTTAGCGGTAAATTTAAGAATTCATTTAGTCTACTAATGTAATATAAATGGAAAAATAGAGGGGAGGGGGGGGCGAATGGAGATAACAGTGAAAAAGAAAAAATGAAGAAATTAATGAAAATTGTGGGAAAATAAGAAATTTAAACACATGTGGACTGAAGACATGGATGTATTATCGTCATCTCCTGTCGGTTTTTTTTTTTAAATTGATTTTAAAAACATTTTTCATCGTTTCTTTCTGGCACTGCGTTTATATCTGTATATAGTTGTATCATCACGGCTAAAAAAAAAAAAATTAAAGTAATAATAATGAAGAATAAAATAAATGTCTTTAAAAAAAAATAAAAAAATGAGTGTTTTTTGGGGGGTTTTTGAGGATTTTGATGAAATGGCTTGAGATGGGATTTTTTTGGATGATTTCGTTGGAATGCTGAGGAAATTTCAGGTGGAAAACATGTGTCGCAATTAATTTTTCAAGATTTTTAGAAAATTCGAAATTTTTCGATTTTTAAAAAAATTTCGAAATTTTTACATTTTTTGAAACATTTCGAAATTTTTCGATTTTTTAAAAAATTCCGAAATTTTTCGATTTTTTTAAAAATTTCGAAATTTTTAGATTTGTTTAAAAATTTCGAAAATCGAATAAAATTCAGTTTTTTGAGAATATCTCTGGTTCTATTGGTTGTAGCATAAAGATTCCGAATGGAGGTGAAAGATGAGATCATTTTCCATTGATTTATGGGGTAAAAAAAAAAAAATATCAATTTTTAAGGTACTTATAGCGCAAAAACTGATTTTCATAAAAGTGCCCATAAGTACCTTAAAAATCGATAATTTTTCTTTCAAAACCACATGAATCAATGGCAAATGATCTCATCTTTCACCTCCATTCGGAATTTTTATGCTGCGACCAATAGAACCGGAGATATCTTCGAAAATCAAAAATTTTCGATTTCGTAAAGAAATAAATCGAAAAAAAAAATCGAATTTTATAAAAAATAAATTCCGAAAAACGTTTTCTATCATAAATTCCCTCAGTTTTTCAATGGAATCATCATAAAAATTCTATCTCCAATATTTCCCCCCCCCCCCCCCTCTTCTCATAACATAAATCCTTAAAACTAAATTATTTCTCTAATTTCTCTTAAAAAAATTAAGAATTCGACAATTTTTCCATGTGTCTAACCGCATCCTTTAACTTATAAACCAATTCCTGAAGTTGATGAAGTGTGCACGTAAATTCAAGATAATCAATCTTCTCCTCTTTCTTCGTGCTCAATCTAACGTGATAAATGCAGTCTCCAACGTCACTATCAGTGCTCGTCTGCAAAAAAAATGCAAATAAATAGGAATTAAAGAAAAATTAAAAGATTATGAAAAAAAGGAAAAACAAGTGGATAATAGTATTGCTTTCCAACTGATATGGCTTTTTCTGCTGATACTTTAGCAATATGCTTTCGAATGGAAGTCATACAACTTTTTTCAAATCATCATCGAAATATCAAATTTTGAAGAAATTCATTGAAACGCCAATAACTCGAGAACTAATAATGCGTGGGTTTAGAGGAAAATACCAAGAGACCTTTTTTGTTCAGAATTTAATTGTCTACAAAAAAGGTCTCTTCGTAAATTCCTCTAAAGGTAACGGTTTTTGAATGCCTTTTAAAAAACGATGAGATAAACTAGATAATTTGGCTTTTTCAGAGATTTGGTGCTGCATTAATGAGCTATTTTGCTGTAATTGAGACTTTTATGCACACACAGACATACACACACAGAAATGAGCTAAAAACATCATTTTCTTTCTATATAGATCATTTCAAGTATCTTTCATTAAAAAAATTACAATCAAAAATTCTGATAATTTCCATTCGGAAGCAAAAAAGAATCAAATAAATAGAAATTGAGGAAAATTAAATGATTACGAAAAAAAACAGTATCATTATCATTTTTTCCTCTCATTTCATTATCATAAATGTACAAATTGATGTGTTTACCTTAATGCAGTAGTCAAGTCTCCAGTCAACGTCTATTACGCAAGGTGAACAGTTACCAATTTTGCTCAATTGTCGAATAAATGTCTCGCAATATTTCGTATAAATTTCACATAATTTGTCAATTCTCGATCCATAAATCTTTGATTTAATCAAATAATCCTTTAAATTATCGGAATTATAATTGTTTCTTGCAGATTCAACAAAAAGACTAATTATGTCGGTGTAAGCGGCCTTAATGACCTCTGGTTTAGCAGAATCGTAAAACTTGGAGAGACCTTGAACAGAAAAAAAATTAGAAATTTACTTGTGAGTTAAAATTTTTTCGATTTTGTTGGAAAAAAAGACGATTTTTTTTGGAAAAAAAACCTTTTTTTCTCAATTTTTGGAAGATATCTCGGAATCTAAGCGAGATAGATCGATTTTACACGAAACCTTTTTTGTAGAGAATTCGGAGAGCTACAAAAAAGGATTCGAGTAAAATCGCTCTATCTCGCTTAGTTTCCGAGAGCACTTTAAAAAACTGATAGAATAACTTCAATTTTTTTAAAAATTTCATAATTTTCATTTTTTTATCGTTTTCTTTAAATATCTAGTAAATTATGGCTTTTAGAGAAATTTCGCAGGAGATTTTTTTTCTGGAGAATTGAACTCTCTAAAAAAAATGTATCCATGAAAATCGCTCTATCTCGCTTAATTTCCAAGATACTCTTTGATAACTCAATGGAGACGGGAAACGAGTGAATTTGTGATTTTTTTCGTTTTTGAAAAGGACCTCGGAAACTAAGCGAGATAGAGAAATTTCCATGAATACCTTTTTTTTAGACAATTAAATTCTCTACGAAAAAGGATTCTTCAAAAATCGCTCTATCTCGCTTAGTTTCCAAGATATTCACGATTTCAATGTATGAAAAGCCATTATTTTAGCAAAAAAAACATTAATTACTCACTTTTTCCTTCGTTTTTTCGAATAATATCAAGTGCTACATACTCAATTAATTCATTGTAGCTCTCATTATCAATAATTGCAGGATCCTGCAAGGACTCGAGTCCTTTAATTGTTGATTGTGGCAATTCCATTTAATGAAAAGTCCAAAATTTCCTTTTTTTTCGTATTTTTTGACGTTTTCTTTAAAGATTTTTTCCTTTTTTTTTAGGTTAGAATGACAAAAACACGAGAAATAACAGGCAGACTCGATTAGCTATAGTTATCAGATGGTTATCACTTCAGCATGATATTAGTGCTGGTTCACTAAATGTTCCAATGACCTTTGAACTTGACAAAGTGATTTAATTAAGAGGGAATTGACACTAAAAAGTAGCAGTTTTGTACTTCTCATGTGATTCGAACGATAAGCACAATTAGTTTGTCGCCATTTTCCACCTTTTTTTTTGCTCAAACTTCATTATTACGATATTGAGGAAGTGTCTGCACATTTTTGGAGCTGATAATCAGGTCAGCAAATTAAAATTACGTAATTTTCTTAAATTTTTCTTCATTTTTTGATTTTTTTTTTCAGAGGAGGGGAAGAGATTTTTTTGGTTGGAGGGGAATATCTCAAAGGAGGGGGGAGATAGAGAAATTTTTGTGGAGACCTTTTTTGTAGAGAATTTTAAAGGCTACAAAAAAGATGTCTACAAAAATTGCGCTATCTCGCTTAGTTTCAGAGATCCCTTTAAAAAACTGATTTTATGAGAAACTAGTTTTTTTCGATTTTTTTGAGTATCTCGGAAAGTAAACGAGATAGAGCGATTTTTGTGGAGACCTTTTTTGTAGAGAATTTTGAGGGTAACAAAAAAGGTGTCCACAAAAATTGCGCTATCTCGCTTAGTTTCCGAGATCCTTTTAAATAACTGATTTCACGTGGGAATGCGATTTTTTTGTTTTTTAAAAGGATCTCGGAAAGTAAGCGAGATAGAGCGTTTTTAATGAGACGTTTTTTGTAGCTCGTGAAGTTCTGTACAAAAAAGGTCTCTTCAGAATTTTCTCTATTTTCGTTAGTTTTAGAGATATTCTCCAAAAATCAATCGTAAATCAATAAAATTCATTTGATCTCAAAAATTGAACCCAGTAATTTTCAATTTTTTGTTAATTTTCAGGTCTCTACAGCTGAAGAATCAAGTATAAATTGATCTTCATCAATAGATAAGACCTTGAACCATTAGCTTCAAGCATTGTCTCAATTTCAACTCATATCGCCTTTGCGTGTCTCGATAAAACGTCGAGGAATCCCAAAAAAGGAAGAAGAAAAAAATCGAAAAATGGTGGGAGACAACAAAGAAGAGGAATCGGAATGCCCAACAGAAAAGAGGTGAGACATTTTTTTAAAATAAAAATCAAATGGATAATAGTATTGCTTTCCAACTGATATAGGAGAAGGTGGGGCAAAATGGACACATCAAAATTTTAAGAAAAATCTTATGAAAAACTCTTGAAATTAATAGAAATATTGGTGGTAGATTGTTTTCGATGATTCCATTGGAAAGCTGAGGAAATTTTAGGCGGGAAACAAGCGCCGGAATGATTTTTTTTGAATTTTTGGCGATTTTGACTTTTTTGAGCATTTTAGAGGAGTAAAACACTTCCTTTTTTTGAAAATTTTCAGTTTTTTGAGAATATCTTCGGTTCTATTTGTCGTAGCGTAAAAATTCCGATGGGAGGTGAAAGGTGAGATCATTTGCTATCGATTCATAGGGTTTTCAATTTAAAAATATCGATTTTTAAGATATTCATGGGCATTTTTGTGAAACAGTTTTGTAAAACCATTTTTGGCCTATAACTACTCCAAAAATTGATATTTTTGAATTCAAAACCCCATAAATCGATGGGAAATGAGCTCACCTTTCATTTGAGACCAACCCCGAATTGCTGCGACCAATAGAACCAGAGATATTCGCAAAAAACTGAAAATTTTCAAAAAAGCAAAGGCTTTTACCCCTCAAAAATGCCGAAAAATATCGAATTTTCAAAAAAATTCGAAAAAAATACATCTCACACCTATTTTCCAGCTAAAATTTCCTCAGCTTTTCGATAGAATCATCAAAAAAAATCCATCTCTAACCGTTTCATTACAGTGTCCATTTTGCCCCACTATCCCCTATATGAGTATAAATCCCCAATTGAATTTTTTTTTCTTACATTATTATTGTTTTCTAATGAGATTTTCTAAACGCGTGGGTTTAGAGGAAAATACCAAGAGACCTTTTCTGTTCAGAATTCAATTGTCTACAAAAAAGGTCTCCTCGTAAATTTCTCTAAAAGTAACGGTTTTCGAGTGCCTTTTAAAAAACGATGAGTATAAATAACATCAGTTGAATAATTTCCAGAAATTCCATTAAAAACTGATTTTCGAAAAATGGAAATATCTCAAAAAGTATCGATCGAATTCTCTTCAAATAAAGCTCAAAAAATAGAGTTTGTCGAGAGGAAATTTTCCACAAAATATGAAATTTTTCTGTAAAACCGTTTTGCTGTAATTGAGACTTTTCTCATCATTTTCTCTCTATTTAGATCATTTTAAGTATCTTCTATTAAAAAAATTACAATCGAAAATTCTGATGATCACACAGCTTCCATTCGGAAGCAAAAAATATAATTGCCATCATGACGAGGCATAAATCTCGGTCCAAATCGTCTCGATACACTAGTTCACGACTAGCTACAGTAAAGATAAATTAATAGTCAACTTTATTGGCTGATTTGTTTAAATGAGAAACACACTCGTCAGCCTTGAATTATGAATGTTAAGGATAAAATACAATGACCACATTGTGTGCGGCGTGCTGTATCAGTATTCTGCGGTATTAGTAAAAGCCATCAGCAGTGGGTAGAGTCAATCGAGACTTCGTGAAGAGGAAAATTTCATTTTTTTAAAGGAAAAATTTATCGACAAAAAAATATTCAAAATCTTGAGAGGAAAGAATGAGGAAAAAAGTGATTTTTTGAAGAAAAAAAAAATAAAAATAAATTATTTATATAGTAATGTTAACGCCAATTCGTAAACTTTTGTACAGTGACTTTCTTCCGGAAGTGCTGAAGAGAGGAAAACATGAGGAACTGACTTGGAAAGATACTCTTCCACAGGTGAGACTTTTAGTCTTTTCGTAATTTTATTATTAGGATTTTTTGAGGGGTTTTTGGAGAAAAACCCCTAAATATCTCGGTATTCAGAGGAGATAGGGATATTTTCGAAGAGATCTTTTTTGTAGAGAATTTCGAGAGCTACAAAAAAGGTTTCTATGAAAATTTGTCTATCTCGCTTAGTTTCCGAGATATTGTAGTTCAAAGTAAAAAAATCTTCTCTTTGTTTTCAATAAAGAATGCGAAAATCAAAGAAAATTATGTAATATTTTATTGAAATTTTGCAGGTAATGGCCAGTTGTATAGCCCTTTCTGTGGTGGTACAGGCAGGAGCGAATATGGCCTACAGTACAGTATTGATGGACGGTATCAAAACTGGAAAGAACGAGCCGATTCAATTAACCGACAATCAGGCCACTTGGATAGGTAAAGACCTCTTTTTGATGCCGCATCAAAGATGATGGTTTTTTACATTTTTCTGAATTTTTTCATAATTTTTGACCGTGCAGTTTATGAGATATGAATTATCAAAGTTAGTGGAAATAGCGGTGGTGGGGATGAAACGCCCTAAATCAGACGGAAATAACGAAATTACTAAAAAATCACAGGATTAACCCATTATTTAAAAACAATTGGCGAATAGAACAGCATTTTAACTAAATAATAGAAGAAAAAAATATTCAATTCACCGTATAGTTATTGAGAAATTTTAATTAGAAGGTAGTCGTAACTATTTGCCTCTCTCTCTCTCTCTCTCTCTGTCTCATGCATGTGATAGGAGATTAGTAATGTTAAAAAAAATTCGAGAAACAAAAAAAAATTATATTCACAAGCTGAAGACATGACTTTCGAATAAAATCGTTCATTTTTTTTCTAAATATCTCAGGATGTAAGCGAGATCGAGACATTCTCGTGATTCCATTGAAATCCTGAGAAAATTTGACCTGGAAACCATATGTCGGAAGTAATTTTGATTTTTTTGGGTCTTATCTCAAATTTGGGCCCAAAAACCCATTTTTGGGCCCAAATTTTCAAAAAAAATTCCAAAAATCTCTTGTGACATATGTTTTCCATGTCAAATTTTCTCAGCTTTCCAATGGAATCATCGAAAAGATTCCATCTCCAATACTTACCTCAGAATCACCAACAATGGTATCTGAAAAATCACTTGATTTCCCTAATACCGATTTCCTAAAATTTCAGCAAGTTTAGTGACGATAACAGTGCCAATCGGTTCCTTGCTCTCCGGTCCCCTCGTCGACAGATTCGGCCGCAAGACAATCTGCATCATCACAACAATACCATCAATAATCTCCTGGATTCTCCTGTCATCATCAACATCTCTAGCCCCCCTCTACACAGCTCGCACCCTAGCTGGAATATCTGCTGGCCTAAGTACAGCCGGTGTCATCTACGTAATCGAGATAACTCATCCAAAAATCCGCGCAATGATGCTCTGCCTAAATTCCGTCTTTGTATCCCTAGGAATCCTCCTAATTTGCTGTCTAGCCCTGTTCCTAGACTGGCGCAAGATAGCAATGGTCTTCATCGCCCTAAATGCCGGATTCCTTTGTCTCCTCCTAATAATCCCGGAGAGCCCCTATTGGCTCCTGTGTTTCGGCAGTCACGTGACCAACGACCGCAGAGCCCGTGCGGAAAAGTACCTAAAATGGCTGAATCCTCGGGAATTAATTTACACACATGAATACTCGCGAATCGAGGAAATCAATGAACAGAAAAAAACAGAGACATCAAAAAAAAATAATTACATAACAGCAATTAAATCACCGACCGTCTACAAACCGATAATACTTCTCTTCATTATTCTCCTTGTCCAGCAATTTTCCGGCTGTTACGTAGTAATTTTTTATGGCATCAGCGTCTTCCGAGAAATTGGCGGGAGTTTTGGCAGCGGTTTGAATGCTTATGGTGCACTATTTTTATTAGGTGTAATTAGGTTTTTTATGAGCGTTGTTACGGCCATTTTGAGCAGAACAATCGGCAGAAGAGTACTTTGCATTGTATCGGGCCTTGGAATGGCCTTCTCCATGTTTTTTTCTGCCATGTTTATTTATCTGACGTCATACTACGAGGATAATGGAGCGGTTAAGGTTATGCATGAGCAACAATGGGTGCTTCTTATTATTGTGCTTTTTTATGTTTGTATGAGCTCATTGGGTTTTCTTGTTATTCCGTGGACGCTGATTGGAGAACTGTTGCCGATTTCTTTTAGGGGGGTTGGAGGGGGGGTTATGGTGTCGGTTGCCTACGTCATTATGTTTGGGGTGACGATGGCGTGGGAGCCAGCGCTTAAATTTATGGGTGCACAGAATATTTTCTTTGTTTTTAGCCTTGTTTCACTACTTGGGACTGCTGTTATTTATTTGTTTTTGCCGGAAACACTTGGCAAGAGCTTTGCGGATATTGAGAAGCACTTTAGGGAGTGCAGGATTAATAGGAGGGTGAGGCAGGGGGTTTGAGGGGGATTTTAAGGGTGAATTTAGATATTTCTAACGCTTTTTCCGGGGGAAGTACACTTTTTCGCACGCTGTGCAGATAAAATACACTTTTTCGCACGCTGTGAGGAAAAAATACACTTATGCGCACGCCGTGCGGAAAAAATACACTTTTTTGCACACTGTGCGGAAAAATACACTTTTTCGCATGCTGTGCGGAAAAAATACACTTTATCGCACGCTGTGCGGATGAAATACACTTTTTCGGACACTGTGCAGATAAAATACACTTTTTCGCACGCTGTGAGGGAAAAATACACTTTTTCGCACGCTGTGCAGATAAAATACACTTTTCCGCACGCTGTACGGAAAAAATACACTTGTTCGCATGCTGTGCCGAAAAAATACACTTTTTTGCGCGCCGTGCAGAAAAAAGACACTTTTTCGCACGTTGTGCGGAAAAAATACACTTTTTCGCACGCTGCGCGGAAAAAATACACTTTTTCGCACGTTGTGCGGATAAAATACACTTTTTCACACGCTGTGCAGAAAAAACACACTTTTCCGCACGTCGTGCGGAAAAAATACACTTTTCGCACGCTACGCGTGAAGTCAGTGACACTTTCCACACGTTGTGCATTAAAAAACTGTACCTTATACGTGCGGTAAAGATTTTTAGAATCATATTATTACAAAACGAGGCGAAGGCAAGTTTTGCAATCTCACACTCGTCAGAAAAGTACTTTACCGCACTTGTTAGGTAATATCCTATTTTTTTAAAGACATTTGTAAAAGCGCACTTTTTGGCACTAGTGTGAAAAAGTGGAATTTTACGCACTCGTAACGAAAAGTAAGATTTTTAAAGGAGATCTTGTGTAAAGAATCTTCTGGATATTGTAGTGGTGTCTTTTGCGACAATTTCCACAGGGTTCTCATGTAAAATAATGATAATTTACTTTTTTATACTGTAATATAAGATTTAGGGAATTTTCTCTATCGAATGAGTGAATGAGTGCATTTGAAATGTGAAAGTTAACAGTTGCTGCCACGTAAACGAACAATTACATGAATTTTATAACATTAACGTATTTCAACAAATTTTTAAAAAATTTTAATCGAACAATATTATTCGATTTTTAATTTTTTTTGTATAAAAATAATAAATTGTGTATTTTTTAATTTAAATGTTTTTAATGAATAAAAAATAACTCCTGAATTTTCCCCAAAAATTCCGCGATTGAATTTTTTTTAAAGAATTGTAATATTTAAAAAAAAATTGTAATATTTAAATGTAAAAATAAAGGCAAATACAAATTTTTAGATTTTTAACAATATATTTTTTCTTCTCTGTGTGTGTTTTTTTCTCATTTTCCATTAGTTTCTTGTTTTTCAATATTTTCACAGACTTCAATATATACATAATTAGTTACTCATTTACATCATACACCATTTAATTCTTAATTTTTAAAAAAAGAGAGAGGAACTAAAGACATTTTTTTTTAAATATCTAAACATTTTCTTTTTTTATCTAAATAAATTAGTAAAGTTCAGGAAGAAATTGTATAAATTATAATAAAAAATTGTTATTTTCAGAATAGTCATTGGAAGGACTCGTTCGTTAATTTTCGTAATTTTTTTCAGTTTTTCGTTCATTTTTAAGGAAGAATTTCACATTTTGGCAAAAACGTAATTAGCTAATTTTTTTTAAAAATTAATAATTCAAAAAAAATGCAATTATCTAAAATTCGGAGAATTTGAATATTTTGACGTGCATTTTACAATTTTACATGATCTTCATTTTCTTTTTCATTAACAATTAAATAAATAGTTTATTCATTTAATTATCAGTGCAACCTTTGAGTTTTATCGTTAAATCATTTAATCAGTTCTTACTTTCAATTTTTTTTTCATCTTAATTTGTCTTTTTTTCTTCATAATAAAAATTCGTTTGAACAATATTTCCTTTTTTTCGTTATTTTTTATGAATTTTCAATTAAACTACATTAGTTTCTGTTTTTTTCTTCTTTTTTAACAACAAAAGCAGAACGTGCACGTTTATTCACGAGCATAAAAAGCGCATTTTTTAATTTATATAAAGACGATTAAAAAAAGTTATTATTAATTCATTTATTTGAAAAATTTTGAAGATAAATTTAAATTTTTGAAATTTCAAAGATATTTCAAAAACCGTTGGATTTACGAGAAATTATGAAGAGACCTTTTTTGTAGGGAATTAAATTGTCTAAAAAAAAGGTCTCTTGACATTTTTCTCTAAAATCACTCGTTTTCGAAATATCTTTTATTTACTTTTATTTTCCAAAATTAAACTTATCTTCAAGGGAAAAAAAAAAAAGTTAATGATCGTTGATATTTGGTTTTTTCCACTGCATTTTTCTCAAAAATGCATTCATCTCTTAATGCCAATGAGACAATGAAAAAAATGTTACAATACTCCTCTCTTAGACCAGTTTATAACAAAAAAATCATGATTATTATTTCTTTTTTTTTTCATTTAAATTAGGCATTTTCACAGATATCAGTCTTAGACCGAATTTAAATACTCCACTAATGACAATTATTTACATAATCACATGAATCAAATGTCTCAAAAAGTTATCAATAATTTTAATTAAAAATAAAAAAAAAAGTTAATAAAAAAAAGTTCAAAACAAATGAAATTCTTAAAAAAAAAAAAAAAAAATGTGGCAGCGATAGCGAATTAATGATAAGAATTTCCACGAATTGCGAATTAGATTCACAATAAAATAATGAAAAAAAATAAAAAATAATAGGGGAAGGTGGGGTGAAACGGATACGATTAGATTTTGGTATTTTATACTATGAAAATTGGGAGAAATCGATGGAAATATTGGAGATAGGTTTTTTCTGATGATTCCACTGGAAAGATGAGACAATTTCCCATAAAAATCATATGTCAGAAGTTATTTTTTGGAATTTTTCAAAAATTTCATTTTTCGCGCGAAATTTGAAGGTGAAACTCTTCTGTTTTTTGAAAAATTTCAGGTTTTTGAGAATATTTCTGGTTCTATTGATCGTAGCGACCTGGGGTTGATCTTAAATGAAAAGTGAGCTCATTTTCCATCGATTTATGGGGTTTAAAAAGAAAAATATCAATTTTTTCAAGTACTTATAGGGCAAAAACTGATTTTTCAGAAAATGACCTATAAACATTTGAAAAATTGATTTAAAAAAAATTTGAACCACATAAATCGATGAGAAATGTGCTCATCTTTCATTTGAGATCAACCCCAGGTCGCTACGACCAACAGAACCAGAGATATCTCCGAAAAAGTGAATTTTTTCGATTTTCAAAAGGAAAACCCCTTCAAAACTTGGCCAAAAAAGTAAATTTTTCCAAAAATTGAAAAAAAAAATTTTGACCCATGTTTTCCGCCTAAAATTTCCTCAGCTTTTCAATAGAATCATCAGAAAATTTCTATCTCGAGCCGTTCAATTGTAGTGTCCATTTTACCCCACCTTTCCCCTACGAATTATCAATAATTAATAATAAAAAAATTAATTTTTATATAATGCTCATAGAACGTCGATAACGTTTTCTAGTATTGGTCGTAGCAATAGGAACAGATAATTGTGCTGGTGGTGTTATTGGTGTAACTGGTGTTACTGGTGTTGTTGATGGCGATGATGTTTCAGCTGATATAGCCGAAGAGGGGGGCCTGAGCTACCAAATGTAGTTTTCAGT
Organism: Aleiodes leptofemur; assembly: GCA_963942555.1. Lineage (NCBI taxonomy): Eukaryota > Metazoa > Arthropoda > Insecta > Hymenoptera > Braconidae > Aleiodes > Aleiodes leptofemur. The sequence continues at coordinate 14,660,056 of OZ012619.1, forward strand.
CTGTGGTGCCCTCATCACACCAACACCACCGCCCAATCTCCTGTAATTCATACAGCCACATAAACGCCATTGATTTTGCTCTGGATCATAGACCTCGATTGTTTTGAGATAAGCAGTGCCATCAAAACCACCGACTGCATAAAGTTGTCCATTGACAACAGCCAAACCCACCTGAAAGGTGAAAAAAAGAAAGATTCTCATTAAAACGAGACGATTTTATACGATTTTTTGTTGTTTTTTTCCTTTAAAAACAGTGAAAAGCCCTTAATGGTAGCGACAGTTGATAGATCCGGGCCCTATTGTACCTTTCTGTCGTTGGAAACAACGAGAAAGGTGCAATAGAGCCCTTGCACGAGTTCCTCCCGCTCAGTTCCAGGTTCGAACCCACGAGCGGGCGAGCGGTTCACTCATTAAGGCAGATTAACGATCTTTTTGACCGTTTAGCTCGATACCGATTGATTTTTAACTGTAAAAAGACTGCGAACTCGCACATTGAACTCACCCCACTTCTCCTTGAAGTCATAGCAACAATTGGACTCCAGGAATTAGTATGCGGATTGTATCTCTCAGCACTGGACAGTTCCATGCAGTCGTCCCTTCCCCCAACCGCATAAATGAGATTATTAAAGACAGCACAGCCCAAGTGTTTCCGTCTCGTCGACATCGGCGACACCTGCGACCACTTGTTCTGCCTTGGATCATACCGCTCGACGGTGTTTAACGGCGACGTGCCATCAGAGCCCCCGATAGCGTACAAATACCCCCCAAGAACAGCCACAGCGACGCCCAGCCTCCGGGTCGTCATCGGGGACACCTTGGACCACTTGTTCTCTTTTGGATCGTACCTCTCCACATGATTAAGACACTGGACCCCATCCTGTCCTCCCACCGCATAAAGGAACCCATCCAGAACCGCTACCCCGACACTGGTCCTGCAAGACGTAGTTGGCGCGACGTCGCAGGACCACTGGTTGGTCTGCGGATCGTACCGCTCGATGCTGTTCAAGTAGCTCTGCCCATCATGCCCCCCAACAGCATAAAGCAGATCATTCAAAACGGCGACCCCGACCCCACACCGTCTCTTGCTCATTGGCGCCACCATCTTCCAGTCCGCTGTATTCGGGTCGAACCGCTCGACCGAAGCTATCGCATCCCCCGAACACCATCCACCAACCGCAAACAGTACCTCCCCCCTCCTCGTCGGCTTCCTCGGTCGCGTCCGGGGTCCTTGCATCAGTGGCCGCTCCTGCGGCAACAGCAAGTAATTCTTCGCCTCGTCGACCAGATCCCTGCACGCATCGTCAGATCTAACGAGCAGATCCGAACCCACCGTTCCCACTAGAAACTTCGGACTCAGAAGTGGCAAACGGACGTGCTGTAGCACTTGTGCCAAGTGCTGACGTCTCTCCGTAACATTGTACTTGACCCAGTTCATGACCGCACTGAATACCTGCTCCTCCGTTCTGACGTTCAGCTCGTCCGACGAGATTATATCGACTAATTGACTGACTGGCAGTAGTAAGAACTCCTCGCTCTCCATGACCTCTTGGAAGTTGTGTTGGGTGAACTTATCGGCTATTCGGAGGAGCTCGCGACATGAGTGGGTGTCGGCAAAGGCGCGAATGCCAAGGCAGTTGGAGGGGTCAAGCTGACGTTTCAGGAATTCGCAGCAGATATCTTGGATTTCAGCTAGTTGAAGGAGACAAGCGGCCGGTAAAAGGGTTTGAACGTTTGCCTCTTCGACGATTATGTGGGAGGTATAACAAAAGTCGATTAGGAGCTCCATTGCGACTTCGTCGATGTCGCGAATCGTTACCTCCGTTTGACGCGACTCTGCCAATTCGCCCGTAAACATAGCACGAAAATACGGACTGCATGCTGATAGTATGACGCGATGTGCAAATATCTTGCGATTACCGACATTCAGCACTACGTCACACAGCTCGCGATGACGTCGCAGGACGTTTAATTCAGTGAGGGTAGCACGAGGATGCTTCTCGGAGGTGTGACTTAGGCGTGCTGGTGATGGTGCTCGTTCTACTACCATCTCGCCCATCCTCTGGTTTGAGGATGCTTGAGCAGCCGTACTCCCCGAGGCGCCTCGGCTCCCCCCGGCTAGCTGTAAGCGCAGCGGGGGTGACGCCCAACCCCACACCGAGTCTATCTGCAAAACCATTCACCGGGACCGATCTTTCGGTCACAATACTTCTTTTTGCTATTTTTTTTTTTTAATCAATTTTAATTAATATTAATTAATTGTGATTATTTTTTAGGGGGAAAATTAGGGGTGGGGGAGGATTTTGGGGGAAATGAAGGGGGGAGGAGGGGTTGGTTAATTGATTAATCACAATTAATTAATGAATTAATGACAATTAATTGACTGATTAATCACAATTAATTAATTAATTGTGATTGTTTTCATTGGAAAAATTAGGGGTTGGGGAGAGTTTTGGAGGGAATGAGAGGGGGGGGGGCGTTAATCAATTAATGAATTAATCACAATTAATTAATTAATCGTGATTATGTTTTATTGGGAAAATGAGGGGTTGAGGAGGTTTTTGGGGGAATGAGGGGGGGAGGGGTGTTGGGAGGGGGGATGGATTTTTTTTTGATGATTTCGAGGGGAAGTTGGGGAAATTTTTGGTGGAAAACATGTTTCTGAAGTTATTTTTTGATTTTTTTAATTTTTTTTTGAAAAATTTAATTTTGGAAATCTTTGGATTTTTGAGAAATTTTGGATTTTCGGGGATATCTCTGTTTCTATTGGTGGTAGTGCAAAAATTTCGGGTTGAGGTGATAGGTGAGATCATTTGCCATCGATTCATGGGGTTTTATAGAAAAATGATGATTTTTGAGGCATTTGAAAGGGAAAAAATGATTTTGATGAAATATAAGTAACAAAATAGGTTTAAATCTAGTGAAAATTGATGTTTTTGTTTTTGTAACTACATGAATCGATGGCAAATGATCTCACCATTCACCTCTATTCATGATTTTCTACATTACGACCAGTAAAATCGAAAATATCCTCAAAAAACTGATTTTTATCAAAAATAAAAAATAAAAAAAAAAAGACATTTCTAAAAATTTAGAAAAATCTTTCCTGACACATATTTTCCATCGCAAATTTCCTCAGCTTTCACCTGGAATCATCAAAAATACATTATATTTAACCATTTCTTCAAAATACCAATTTTTCTCATCGTTCCCCTGAAAAATTTCTAAAATCTCAAAATTGAATAGCTCCAGTTTTCTCAAATTATCTCGGAAACTAAGCGAGATAGAAAAATTTTCAAAGAGACCTTTTTTATAGAAAATTGAAAGACCCAAAAAAAAGATCTCCACCAAAATTTCTCTATCTCCCTTAGTTCCCAAGATATTCAAAATATTGAAAAAAAATCCAAATAAAAAAATAATCCCAAATAATTTCATAATTAAAAATTTTTCCAATAAATCCATTTCATTCCATCATCACTTTTTTCAGAATATCTCGGAAACTAAGCGAGATAGAGCAATTTCACCTCAATCCTTTTCCATAGCCCTTAAAATTCTCCACAAAAAAGAATTCCAGTAAAATCGCCCTATCTCGCTTAAATTCCGAGATATTCCAAAAAAAGCTGATAACTGATCTGAAAAAAATAAAATAAATTTTTTAAAAAAATTTAATTAAATCAATGAATTTCATTGAGAAAAATTGAGAAAAATTGGTAAATTCTCCCAACCATCAATTTCCATCATTTCTATAATATTATATATATAACCATTAAATTACTCAATCAAAATAATTCCCTTTTCTTTCAATTCCACTAAATTCCCCTTTTTTTTCATGTAAAAGTTACGAAATCGTAGCCATTGACGTTAAAAAAAAAGGGAAAAAATCCAAAATTCAATGAAAAAAAATGAGAAAAGAAAATTAAATTAAAATCATTAAAAAAAATTTTACCTTTGATGTTTTTTTGTACAACCAAGTGAAGAATGAGGGCACTTTATTCCCTCGATAATTAATAATCTTTGTAATTTAATTCGTTCCACCCTTACACAACATTTCTATAATCATTCGTTGCTTTTTTGCCTTTTTTCCTCTTTTTTTGTCTTTTTTTCTCCTTTATTTGCCTTTTTTTCTCCTTTTTTTTGCTCTTTTTCTCTCTTTGATTAAAACGTTTTCCTTTTTTTTTCACTCTTTTTCTTTTTTTTTTTTTCGTGTGAAAATTTTCTTAGAATTTTACTTAAATTACTCCTCTCGACTTCAATAAATTAAATTTAATTCAAATGGTAAATGGCACACAGAAACAAAAATTATAAACACACACACAGACACAAAATTTGTAAACTTTTCACGAAATTTCGTAAAATTTATTGATTGTTTTTTTTTTTTGAAATTTATTTTAAACATGCATAAACTCAATTTTAATAATCATTTTTGACAATTATTATCTGGCGCATCGGTTGGGTCAACCAATGCACACATATAGTGACGAAACACTGGATGCTCAACGATGTGTATACAATTTACCAGGATTACCAATTTTAGGGAAATTTAAACGTCTTTTTTTTTTTTAAATGTGGCGGCACTGAGTTGAGGTTTTTGTTCGATGGTCGGTAAAGAAGATTTCTGCATTATCGATTGAAGGTTATTTACCGACTGTTGATGCGCTTTAATGCTTTCGATTTTTTCCGAAAGATGGTTTTTTTTTTAATTTAAAGGAGAAAGCGGGAATTTGATTTAAGTTAATTGCTTATTTTTTTGATGCTGTATCAAAGATGATGGTTTTTTACGTTTTTCTGAATTTTTTCATAATTTTTGACCGTGCAGTTTACGAGATATGAATTATCAAAGTTAGTGGAAATAGCAGTGATGGGGATAATTTGTTTTGTCAAATTTAGAGGGATTTTCCGTTGATTTTTGGGGAATTTTACTAAATTTTGGTTAATTTTTAGTGAATTTCACTCAATTTTTGTCGATTTTTGGTGAATTTTCTGAGGATTTTGGAAGAAATCGGGTGACAGGTCAATACAGAGGGTGAGAGAGGTCAAGTTTTTTTTGTCAAATTTAGAGGGATTTTACGCGATTTTTCGTTGATTTTTGGGGAATTTCACTAAATTTTTGCTGTTTTTTGGGGGATTTTTTGAAGGATTTGGGGGGAAATTGGGTTGAAGGTAAATATAGGGAGTGGAAGGGGTCAAGAAAGTTAGTTTTGTCAAATTTAGAGGGATTTTAGGCAATTTTTTGTTGATTTTTGGTGAATTCCACCAAATTTTTGGTGATTTTTAGGGAATTTCACACAATTTTTGTCGATTTTTGGTAATTTTTTTAAAGATTCTAGAAGAAATTGGGTAAAAGGTAAATATAGGGAGTGAAAGAGGTCAAGAAAGTTTGTTTTGTCAAATTTAGAGGGAGATATAGATTTTTACCCATTTTATTTACTTGATTTTTGGCATGAAACGCCCTAAATCAGACGGAAATAACGAAATTACTAAAAAACCACAGGTTTGACCCATTATTTAAAAACAATTGGCGAAGAGAACAGCATTTTAACTAAATAATAGAAGAAAAAAATATTCAATTCACCGTATAGTTATTGAGAGATTTTAATTAGAAGGTAGTCGTAACTATTTGCCTCTCTCTCTCTCTCTCTGTCTCATGCATGTGATAGGAGATTAGTAATGTTAAAAAAAATTCGAGAAACAAAAAAAAATTATATTCACAAGCTGAAGACATGACTTTCGAATAAAATCGTTCATTTTTTTTCTAAATATCTCAGGATCTAAGCGAGATCGAGACATTCTCGTGATTCCATTGAAATCCTGAGAAAATTTGAGCTGGAAACCATATGTCGGAAGTAATTTTGATTTTTTTTGGGTCTTATCTCAAATTTGGGCCCAGAAACCCATTTTTGGGCCCAAATTTTTAAAAAAATTCCAAAAATCTCTTGTGACATATGTTTTCCATGTCAAATTTTCTCAGCTTTCCAATGGAATCATCGAAAAGATTCCATCTCCAATACTTTCCTCAGAATTCCTCAAAATCATGATTTTCAAATGATTTAATCACTTTTTTCGGGTAAATTAAAGCACATTTTTCCCCGAATTAACAGCAATTAATTGGAAACAAACCTACAAATCCTCATTTTTTCATCATTAAATTAAAAATTGTTAATATAATGAATTTCTTCGAAATGACTGGGTTTAAAAAAAAACATTAGGAAACCTTTCTTGTAGAGACTTAAATTCTCTACAAAAAAGGTCTCTTGTCATTTTTTCCTAAACCCAGTAGTTTTCAAGAAATCCACAAAATCCATTTAAAACCTCCGACTTTCTTTAAATAATCAAAAGAAAAATTTATAATAAAATCCCATAAATTTGGAGTCAATTTTTTTTTAATTAACTGGCAACAAGTTGCTTCAATTTTATATCTTGAATATATAATGTAATTAACTTCCAATAATTAGCATAAATAATTCTCCTGAAGAGCGTAAGAATACGATTTAATTGTGGACCGAGGAAAAACCGAAAAAAGTAACTTTTTTTTTTTTTTTTTTTTAGATTGAGGCTTTCACTGGTTCAATAAAAATGCACTTGTCGTATGTCACTGTAAGACCGTTTTGGGCAGTGAAAGTTCCCAAAGTACTTGTGCACATCACTGAAAGATAGGGTTGTACCGAAAAATAAAAGAAATAATCAAGAAGAAATAAGAGAGAAGAAAAACCTCGGGGAATTTTTAACGAGTGGATTTAATTCGATATTAATGACAGGCTTACACCAAGCGATACGCATCAATAATAACGCTAGAGTGGAGAGAAGAGGAGGAGGGGGGGGGGGGGAGGGCGAAAGAGTGGGGAGGCATTATAAAAAGAAGGTAAAGGTACAGGTACTTTGGTACAACGATGTAAAACATTTTTTTGGCTGCTTCGATCTCTTAATTAACTGATTCACTGTTCTCGTAATGAGACTTGTCATTATTGCTACTTTGTGGCAGTTAATTGTACACTCGTATAAATAATTTCTTCTTAAATTTTTTTCTTTCACCAAACGTGATTCGTTAATTCTTGTACGTGATTTATTATCCTGTCAGGTTAACGAAAGAACTGGAGTAATATTTTTAACGATAAAAAATGCAGTTACTCTGGGCGATTGGAGAGTTGGAGTGGGGGTAATCTCTCACCTCGAGTTTTCAAAATTGTTTTTAAAAAAAACTACTGGATATTTTTCGAAAATCCGAAGTTCAATGGACTCGTCTCGAGTGATAGAACAGGAGAAAAATTATTGCGGTGATAAAAAAAAAGTAATTAAGATCTTTTTGCGGCAATTAAATATTTTCAAGATGGCCGCGATAGGCAAGTGGCCCTAGAGATAAAATTAACGCGATTAAATAAAAACTCGAGGAAACTTTTGTTTTCTGATGCTCAAGAACACGCTATTAGACATAATTTCATTGATATTAGTATTTTTTTCCCTTTTTCCCTTTTTTTTTGCCAAACGTGATTCGTTAATTCTTGTACGTGATTTATTATCCTGTCAGGTTAACGAAAGAACTGGAGTAATATTTTTAACGATAAAAAATGCAGTTCCTCTCAGCGATTAAAGAGTTGGAGTGGGGGTAATCTCTCACCTCGAGTTTTCAAAATTGTTTTTAAAAAAAACTACTGGATATTTTTCGAAAATCCGAAGTTCAATGGACTCGTCTCGAGTGATAGAACAGGAGAAAAATTATTGCGGTGATAAAAAAAAAGTAATTAAGACCTTTTTGCGGCAATTAAATATTTTCAAGATGGCCGCGATAGGCAAGTGGCCCTAGAGATAAAATTAACGCGATTAAATAAAAACTCGAGGAAACTTTTGTGTTTTCTGATGTTCAAGAACACGCTATTAGACATAATTTCATTGATATTAGTATTTTTTTCCCTTTTTCCCTTTTTTTTTGCCAAACGTGATTCGTTAATTCGCGTACGTGACTTATTATCCTGTCAGGTTAACGAAAGAACTGGAGTAATATTTTTAACGATAAAAAATGCAGTTCCTCTCAGCGATTAAAGAGTTGGAGTGGGGGTAATCTCTCACCTCGAGTTTTCAAAATTGTTTTAAAAAAAAACTACTGGATATTTTTCGAAAATCCGAAGTTCAATGGACTCGTCTCGAGTGATAGAACAGGAGAAAAATTATTGCGGTGATAAAAAAAAGGTAATTGAGAGCTTTTTGCGGCAATTAAATATTTTCAAGATGGCCGCGATAGGCAAGTGGCCCTAGAGATAAAATTAACGCGATTAAATAAAAACTCGAGGAAACTTTTGTTCTTTGATGCTCAAAAACACGCTATTAGACGTAATTTCATTGATATTATTTTTTTTTCTTGTGTCACTTTAATTATGCATTTATTAGAGAAAAAAATTGTGTATTTTATACCCATGGCGCTCATCATTGGACTCTCGGGAGATGGACGAGGGAGTGTATATAGAACAGATATACTGGCGAGAAATGAATTAATAATTACGAGTGATGCGATGATAGATAAAAGGGAACGACTGGGTAAATTGCCTTTCTACCAATGCCGATTTCTCAGAATATCACTATTACTCCACTTACTATTATTCGAGTCAAAAAAAAAAATATTTAATCATTGATTTCATTGAAAATTCCACTTCAACATTCATGACGATGAATAATGAGAAATTGAGGAATAATTTGGCGAAAGTGTAATTGATAGGTACACTTGAAATTCTTGACTCTGTAGCTTTGGCGGTTTGCAAGTAAAAAAAAAAACGAAAAAAAAATACCAAAGAAATTCGGAAAAAAAAAGAAAAAGGAAGACAGCAGGTGTGTGTATGTTATTCCGGATTACTTTTGATCGTTACGCATCACACGATTCGTGTTTGTCGTTGAGAATTGATCACGACACGAGAACTTAATTAGGATTTAACTTTATCATTAATTTAATTAAGCAAAAAAAAATTCTTGAATATCATGAATATTAAATATTTTATTTAAAAAAAAAAAAATTGAAAAAAATCGGAAATTTTGCCATTTGTTAATCTTTGGCAAATCTGTTTAACTAAAAAAATCATTGAAAAAATTTTTAACATGAAAATTCAAAGCGAATGAAGGGAAAAAAATTGTAAGAATTCAAACACGCAAACGTCATTGAGTATACATGTGTAAACAAAACCTATCACGAATGAGTGAAAAGAGGTATCGCTTTGTGTGGATCTTGCTTTTGCATCAAATAAGAATGTAAACAGTAAAAAAAAAAATTGAAAAAAAAAAAGGAGCAGAGGGGAATTGTGTTTGGGCTTTATGTGTTTCACTGTCTAGATTCCTAATCAAGTGTCCTCGAATATGAGACTATAACATAACTCATACGCACGATTAGATGGGATATCTGTTTATCCTCGTCGTCGAGTTTTTTTTTCTCTTCGTGGCGATCAAAGGAAGAAAAAAAGAGAATAAAATTTTATATCACCACGATCGTTTATCAGATATCTCGGAAAACAAAGGAGGTGAAAGAATTTTCGTTGAAACCATTTTTTAGCGCACGTTTTTCTGCAAAAACAAGGGCTGAAGCGAAATTCCCCGAAAGTCGCCATCTTGGAAATATTTAATTACCGTAAAAAAGGAGTTAATAATCTTTTTTTGAAGGCGCAATAATTTTTCTCGTGTTTTATCACTCGAGACGAATCTATTAAGCTTCGGTTTATCAAAAAATACCCAGTAGTTTTTTTTTAAAACAACTTTGAAAACTCGAGGTGGGAGATTTCCCCCACTTTAACTTTTCTAATTGAAGAAATATGACTCTAATATTGATGAGTTTTTGAGATATTTGATAATTAAGAATCAATGAATAATCAACAACTCAATCAATCGATATCTAATAGCCTGAATTGTAAAAGAATTACCCCAAAATTATAGAATGATGAATTGCCTCAGTTTTTTTTTATTTCGCTTCATCTATCCGCTTCATTCTCCTCTTCATCGAAAAGTGGCGTTCGTCAGATGTTGCCCTTTCTATATACAAATAAAAAATGCCTTTTTTTTTTCTCATTCTGACAAAGGTTGGCCCTGAAATATTGAAGGAAGAGGAGAATGAATGAGTGAACATATGCAATTAAGCTGTCGATAGCATCCAAAGATGCTTCATAACAGCCTCGGGCTGTATTAATTGTCTGGTTAGTCGATTAGCACGATAAAATTCATGGAGAATAGCAATTTAGGTGCCAGGAAGCTATTCGAATTATTTTTTTACCACTTCAATCACTTCCTCCTTTATGCCCTTCAAATTCGCCAACGATTTATCCCTCTTCAGAGCCATTGAACTTCAGAAATTGATTCATAACACATTGTTGAAAAAAAAAAAATCCTGACCTCTTGTGTCTGCGGTTTGCTCATGATTTTACCTTTTTTTTCTGGCTTTCTTCACCCCTCGCAATCTTCTGTTCGTCCTTTCATTATTTCTTTCGTGTTCTTCTTCTTGAAGAAGAGACCAAGTGTCATCGCACCCTGAAAACAGCTGCTTACCCGCAGCCGTGTGTTCCTCGGCTATCTGTAAAATCCGATCGATGAAAAATCCCGGAAATTAATCGTTCATTTAAACTCGAAAATTCATTTCAACACGATAATTTTTAATATTTATGGTTTATGTTATGAAAATTGTGGGAAATAAGGGGAAATATTTGAGATAGGTTTTTTCTGATGATTCCATTGAAAAGCTGAGGAAATTCTACATGGAAATCATATGCCTGAGTGTTTTTTTGGCAATTTTTTGGAATTCGGCGGTTTTAGCCGAAAATTTGCAATTTTGGGAGATTTCACTTTTTTGGAAATATCTCCGGTTCTATTGGTCGTAACGTAAAAATTCCGAATGAAGGTGAAAGGTGAGATCATTTGACAACAATGTATGCGGTTGTGAAGGAAAAATCTCGATTTTTCGAGTACTTATAAGGGGAAAACTGATTTTTTTTAGAAAAGTGCCTATAAGTACCTTAAAAATCCATATTTTTTTTTTCAAAACCACATGAATCGATGGTAAATGACCTCACCTTCCCTTTAAGATCGACCCCAGGTCACTAGGACCAATAGAACCAGAGACATTCCCGAAAAAGTGAATTTTCCCAAAAATAGTAATAAGTACCACTTCAAATCTCGGCTAAAAAACTCGAAATTTCCAAAAAATTCACAAAAATCAAGTGTGACACATGTTTTCCACCTAAAATTTCCTCAGCTTTCTGATGGAATCATCAAAAAAAACCTAACTCCAACCCTTTCCTCAAAATCCCCATTTTCTCCTTTTTTATAAAAATCTGAAGTTTCCCTTTACAAGTTCTCCCAAAATATCTCGAAAACTAAGCGAGATAGAGTGAAATTTCCCCCAAATATTTTCTTCTGAAGAATTTCAAGAGCTACAAAAGAGGATTTAACCGAAATTGCTCCATCTCCATTTTTTGGAGTTTCTCTCAATATTATTATTCTAAAAAAAAATAAAAAAAAATCTTTTCATCCCAAAAAATTCATATTTCTCCTTTTTTTAAATTCAAGAGAACAAACGCTCGCGGAGTACACGTGTGTTCCGAAAAATCATGTCAACCGACTTGAAGTGAGTCGTGAATGAGCGTGCCAAATGCAACGATTCTGATTGGCCGATGAGAATACGAATTAGCCAATAGAAATGAGAATAAACTGCGAACACGTCTGAAGTGAACCGATGTCACGTTTTTTATTACAAAAAAAAGAGAAATGTCAACCGACTTGAAGTGAGTCGCGAATGCAATAATTCTGATTGGCCGATGAGAATACTGTTCTAAAATCGACTTTAAAAGAAAAGAAAAGACTGTTGATCGATCAATTGATCTCTGAAGTTAGTTGAGAAATAGGAACATCAAGAGAGTTTTATCTTTTAGATTTCTGTCATCTTGTGAATTAAATATTCATCATAAAATTAATAAACAACCAATTATTCATAAACGAGGATTGAATATGCAACAATACGAATTAGCCAATAGAAATGAGAATAAACTTGTGAACACGTCTGAAGTGAACCGATGTCACGTTTCTTTTTACCAAAAAAAGGAGAATTTCATCTTCTCTTCTCGTTCTTCACATTCAGTCAATTATCTTCATAAACCAAATTTCAACCTTCCTTTCAGCACTTTCTACTCTATTCAGCTCTTGTGCACTCGAGTCTTCTGGAATCGATGCCTTTTCACGTATTAATTACTGATCTATTGGCGCGTGGCATCCATCAAACGGTACGGCAGTTGGTTCCCGAAGATTCATCGAGTTTCCTCTCTCTCTCTCTTTCTCTCTCTTTTTCTCTCTTTTTCTCTCGACTTTGTGGCCAATTCTCCCCTGTCCTGTGCACAGGGATGCCGGTACTCGTTTTTTTTGCTTTTTTTTCATCATTTCGTCGCCTTAGAGTCAAAGGGGCGTAAGTCCTCTGTATAAGCATAGCACTTACGCCCTTTTAATTCTAAGCCAACGATATACTTACTCTCTCTTCTTTTCATTCTCCTCGCTTCTGCTTCTGCTTCTCTCTTCTCTTCTCTTCATTGCGGGACATGTTGCTATGTTGAATATAAAGGGGCCCCACTTGTGTGTATGTGATCGCGTGGCACACGTTAGCATGCTGGCGTTGGCTTGGGGCCACCTGCGGCTGACGAGAAAAATAAAAAAAAAATAAAAAAATACCGAAACACACATTCAACCGAGGTTTCAGTTACGCATTAACATATTTTTTTATTTTTATTTTTTTTTTTATTATTAATAATTTTTATTCTGGATGATTCAACTGTACTCATTGATTTGTGGTTTTTTTTCTTCTTTTTATTCAGGTGAAATTGTTTAGACCTGCAGAGATAATAAAAAAAAAAAAAAATATGGAAATACACACAAAAGGGAATTGTTGTGAATACGAGCCCGTAACACGACACTCAGTGTAAATAAAGTCACCCACAACTCGTCAATATTGTAGCATCCCCTCTCTACAAGGGGTCACAATGAAGAGGTGAAGAGTATGAAGTTTGTGAGGAGTTTAAATTGAGGCTAAAAATAAAGGGATTGGGTTGGTTTTTTTTTTGTGGATGATGGTTTTAAGGTGGTATTGAGGGGGAATTGAAGTGCAGTTAATTCCTTATTTTTTTGATGCCTCATCAAAGATGATGGTTTTTTACGATTTTCTGAATTTTTTCATAATTTTTGACCGTGCAGTTTATGAGATATGAATTATCAAAGTTAGTGGAAATAGCGGTGATGGGGATGAAACGCCCTAAATCAGACGAAAATAACGAAATTACTAAAAAACCACAGGTTTGACCCATTATTTAAAAACAATTGGCGAAGAGAATAGCATTTTAACTAAATAATAGAAGAAAAAAATATTCAATTCACCGTATAGTTATTGAGAAATTTTAATTAGAAGGTAGTCGTAACTATTTGCCTCTCTCTCTCTCTCTGTCTCATGCATGTGATAGGAGATTAGTAATGTTAAAAAAAATTCGAGAAACAAAAAAAAATTATATTCACAAGCTGAAGACATGACTTTCGAATAAAATCGTTCATTTTTTTTCTTAATATCTCAGGATCTAAGCGAGATCGAGACATTCTCGTGATTCCATTGAAATCCTGAGAAAATTTGAGCTGGAAACCATATGTCGGAAGTAATTTTGATTTTTTCTTGGGTTTTATCTCAAATTTGGGCCCAAAAACGCATTTTTGGGCCCAAATTTTCAAAAAAAATTCAAAAAATCTCTTGTGACATATGCTTTACATGTCAAATTTTCTCAGCTTTTCAATGGAATCATCAAAAAGATTCCATCTCCAATACTTTCCTCAGAATTCCTCAAAATCATGATTTTCAAATGATTCAATCACTTTTTTCGGGTGAATTAAAGCACATTTTTCCCCGAATTAACAGCAATTAATTGGGAACAAACCTACAAATCCTCATTTTTCCTGTTTTATCGACCATAATCAGGGATAATACCTTAAAATAACTCTAAAAAAAGGCATTAGGCTTCTTTTTTTGGCCAGAAAATATTCAATTCTCTATTTTCATTGTGAATGATACTATTAAGTGGAGACATTCATTAATAAGAATGTAATTATGAGGTTTATTTGGAGTTCTGTGACCCTCTTGAATAATCAAAATGTCGAGTTCATTCTTCATTGACAAAGAAATTAAATGGGAAACATTGAAATAAATGAATTTACGACACGTGCACGTGGGGCTTTTAATAGTATCGGGTTATTAAAACTTTATCTATTAATCGAAGACTATCTTTTTCGAAGTCCTTGATCTTTAATCGTACGATATTTACGCTTGACAATAATAGTAAAATGATAAAAATTAAATTCAGTCGTAAAAAAGGTCGAAGAAGACGAGTTCAGATTCTTATCGTCTTTCTCAAAGGAATATCTCGGAAACTAATGGAGAAACGCTTTCTTTACCTCTATCCTTTTTTGTAGCTCTTGAAATTCTCTAAAAAAAAGGATTCGTGTAGAATCGCTCTATCTCGCTTAGTTTCCGAGATCGCTTTAAGAGAAGAACAAAATAAATGAGAAAAGTCGATTTTTTCGTTCAATTTTTCTCAAATCTTTAGGAAAATAGTGGAGATACGCCCTTTTGCCCTAATCCTGTTCCGTAACTCTCAAAATTCTCTCTAGAAAGGGTAAAATCGCTTTATCTCGTTTAATTTCCAAGAAATCTAAAAAAAAACTGAAAAAATCGGGATTTTTTGAAGTTTTTCTTGAATATCTCAGAAAGTAATGGAGATACGCCCTTTTTACATCAATCCTTTTTTGTAGAGAATTTCAAGAGCTACAAAAGTGGATTCGGCTAAAAAGAGCGTATCTCCATTAGTTTCCGAGATTTTTGAGAAAAACGAGTGATAAAAAAATTGACTATTTATTTTTCAGATTTTTAGAATTTTTTTTTTGGGGAAAATTTTGGTTTTTTGTAGAATTTTTATCTTTAATGCAGTCAATGCAACAAAATTTCTGATAAACTCACGGCAGCTGATGGCTTCGCGTGTCTTAAACCATCTCTTCAAAAGCGTCACTTTTCATTTTTTTTAATTTCTGTATTAATTATCAGCTTCACTTGCTGAATTGTGCATTAAAAATTCAACAAAATTTCTGGTCAATTACTGAATAAATTATTCATACTATGTTACTAAAAATTTCCACTCCAGGGTTTTTTTACAGAAGTGTCAAGAGTTTTAATTTTTGACATTTTAGGGGGATAATTTTTTTTATTTTTGAAATAATTGAGAATACGAGGAAATTGATTCTCGTGAGAGATAAATTACGGAATATATTTGAATAATTAATAAAAAAAATTTGGGGAATTTACGAAATTTTGGAGATAAAAAAGGTGGAGGGATTGAGATGTCACTCATTTTTGTAACGCAATGGAAATAAATTATGTCAATTACCTCAAAAAATTGAGTGAATTAATTTTTTGGGATTTTTTTGAATTTTTAGCGATTTTTTAAAGTGGAAATTGGTTAAAAAATAGGAATGTATTCGAGATTCAATTTTTCTGATCATTTCATTGAAAAGCTGAGAAAATTTGCCATGAAAATGATATGTCACAAGTGTTTTTCGATTTTTTTTCAAAAAACCCAAAATTTTCAATTTCCAAAAAACTCAAATTTTCAAAAAAGGCCCAAAAATCTTCCGACATATCATTTCCAGCTCAAATTTCCCCAGCTTTCCACCAAAATCATCAGAAAAATTCCATCTTCTACCTATATCTCAATAATTAACAAAAAAATTCAGAAATACCCAAAATTTTTGATTAAAAAAGTGGAAAAATAGAGATGTCACTCATTTTCTCCAGCGCAATGATAATAAATATTACAAATTACATCAGGCGAGAAGTCTCCAGCTCTAAAGAGGTATTATGAAAATTCCACACTCTATTGTACCTTAAATGGGCTCCTAAAGCTTGATAAAAAAAAAATATTGTACCTTAAAAAAAAGATTTTCATCTCGAAGAAAATACATTAAAATCTATGTGTGACAGGTTCTCATCCCTCGTTAAAAGCAATAGTCCGCATTAACAATGGGATTGGCTTTTGAAAACCACCTTTTTTTTTTCTTTTCTCATCCTTACAAAATTTAAAAAGGCGCTTTCAATAGAAATGTCGGATTTATAGGGCGCGACTTTAGCTTATATATATATCTCCCCCCCCCCCCCCCCCCCATTGACCACTCGAGATTCTTTCGAGTGGGTGGAAAATACACAATTTTTTCCCAGTGAAAGTTTTCACCTGTCGTTTCCAAAAGATTTCTTTTTTTTTTTTTTGAATAATTTTTCCTAAAAGTAAAGATAACTCGGAAAATAAGCGAGATAGGGCAATTTTACAAGAGACCTTTTTTGAAGAGGAGATCAAGAGCTACAAAAAAGGTTCCTTCGAAAAAAGGCGTATCTCCAGTGGTTTGCGAGTGCATTGATGGAGGAGTGGAGAGAAACCGTTATGTACCAAAAATTGATTTTTGAATTGAGCAATTTCCAAAAATGATTACCCCATTAAATAATTTTTTGGTACTGAGAAAGAAATTTTTTGGTCATCAGGATCGAATGATATCTTCAAATCTTCAACAATTCACACACAAACACAGAAACATGTTCAAATGTGTAGGAAAAATATCAGTGTGTAATTCTCAGTGTATTTGTAACGTGGGTACATGAATTATTCATGATCTGGTGTGTAAGAGTGGCGCGTGCATACTGGGATATATATATGCAATCGGCACGCGCTTTCTTCGTTGAGGGAGATAAAAAAAAATTGTTGAATTATTTTATGATATGATTCAATTGTATTTATCTGAAATTATTGATTCATTTTTTTTAAAGTGCACTTACGCCCTTTTGATTCTGGGGCACTTGTATATCTCTTTAATTTAATCCGTCTTTCTCCGACCACTTTTTTTTACGAATTTTATTAATATTTCAAAAATTTCGATTATTTCAATTTTTAAAGTATTTTTTCAGTGAAAACTCTTTGAAAAACGTGGAAATATTTGAGATAGATTTTTTTTGATTATTCCATTGAAAAGCTGAGAAAATTTGCGATGAAAATGATATGTCACAAGTCTTCATTTACATTTTTTTCAAAATTTCGGGCCCAGAACCAAATTTTGGGCCCTAAATTTTACTCAAAAACTGTAAATTTTTGGAGAAATCATAAAAATGACTTCCGACATATCATTTCCAAGTCAAATTTCCTCAGCTTTTCACTGGAATCATCAGAATAATTCTATCTTCAACCAATCTTCTAAAACCCCATGTTATTCGATATTTTTAAAGAATTGGGAACATGAATTGGTGTGCAAAACTGGCGGGTGCATACTGAGCATATATATATGCAATCGGCACGCGCTTTCTTCGTTGAGGGAGATAAAAAAAATGTTAAATTATTTTTCGAAATGATTCAATTGTATTTATCTTCAATTTAATCTGTTTTTCCCCCTCCACTTTTTTTTTTACAAATTTTCATTAATCTTTCAATTCTTTAAAAAATTGTGAAAACGGGGAAAATAGGATTTTTGAAAAGGATCTCGGAAACTAAACGAGATAGCGAAATTTTCAAAGGAACCATTTTTGTAGAGCGGAAAATTTTTCACAAAAAAGGTTTCTTCAAATATTTCACTATCTCACTTGGTTTCCATGATAATTAAAAAAATATGATCAAAGAAATAAATAGGCTCATTTTTTTCAGAATTTTTACTTGAAATTTAACTTTTATTACTCTCCCGGTATATCACATGCATCACATTAAATTTTCTCATTTGGTTTAATATTTTTTTAAAAAGAGAGATCGACCTTATCACGGCACGCGCTCTTCACCTGGCCAATCCCCCCCTGTTCTTTCATTTATTACCTTCATTATCCCAATGGCGCCTCCCATTTCTCTCCCAAACGGTTAGTAGAAGCCAACAAACGCGTTCCCAAACGATTTCACGAGTTGCTTCTTTTTTTTTCAGTTATTCTCATCTCGATGATGGCGAATGAGTTTTTTCAATTTTTTTTTATTTTTCCGCAGCTTCCTGCGACGAAAGATGGGAGAGACGAGATTTCTATTCTCGGGAAAAATCGAGGAAACTGTCAGACAAGAGGGGGGAGGGGCAGCAGGTAGACACCTGCTTCTTTAACTTGTTTCGATACTAATCTCTTGTTTCTCACCGGGAAGTGATTTCTTCCCTTCTCTTAAAAAACTAAATTCCACATTTTTTCATGATTGTATTTTCAAAATTTTTCTATTTTTAAACCTTTTTCAAGAGGAAATGAATTAAAATGAGGGAAAGTATTGGAGATCGGGTTTTTTGGATCATTCCATTGAAAAGCTGAGAAAATTTGACATGAAAACCATACCCCACATCGATTTTTGGATTTTTTTCAAAAAAAGACCCAAAATTACCTCTCAAAATGGCGGAATTTTCGAAAAAAGGGCCCAAAATCGATGTGACCTATGCTTTCCAGCTCAAATTTCCTCAGCTTTTCAATGCAAACATCCAAAAAATTCCATCTCCACTCCTTCCCCCAAAAATTCCACATTCCACCTCCGAAAATGCATAATTCATTTCTGAAAAAAAAATTTTCTTCAACTAAAAAAACTAAAAAGCTCGATTTTCATGCAGGTAGAATACGTTTAATTCTCTAATTAGAGAGCGATTATGTATGGACATTTAACGGACGTATGAGGAAGTGTTTTTGGCACGAAGGCATATGGAATAAAACTGAACCCGTTTACATTGGGGCCAGAAAGAAGTGGTTGGGGCCCTGGTTTTAAATCGAAAGAGGGCAAGGACCTCCTAAACGCGTGCTGCACATCAGGTTGCAACAGACACTGCTTCTTCTTTTTATTTAATTTTTTTTTCCTCTCATTTTGCTTTATTTTTCTCGCTCAAGTCCTTTTATTTTTACACGTTTCTGTGTGGTATGGAGTGAGGTAATGTGGAGACGAGAGAGAATAAATTATTTCCTCCAATCCCGGGGCCCCATGCAAAAATCCTCGGGCCCTTTTCCCCTCATCCTCCTCCCTCTTCCCCTCCCCTCTTACGCTCTGCTTTATACTCTACCTCCTTTGCATTATAAATATGTATAGCAGATTTCAATAGATAAGAGAGCACCTGTATTATACGCCTGCAACTTTTATCCTGATTTTTTCGAAGAATTCTCTTCCTCAGTTTTATTTTAACTGCGAAACTTTATTGAAAATATGAATTCTTCATCATTATTTTAATGATATCTCAGGAAATATTGGGTTTATGGGAAAATGTCAAGAAACCTTTTTTTTGGGCCTTAAAATTCTCCACAAAAAAGGTCTCTTGAATTTTTCTTCTAAATCCACTCGTTTCGGAGATCCTATTACTTTAATCTAATTTTTTTTTGTCAATTCCTTTATTTTTATCCTTTTTCTCAGTTATTAATTCCTTTGATATCTTTAATAATAATTGGTGGCCATAAGAGATAATCTAATTAAAAAAGAAACTTTCGATTTAATTTTGTAACGAGTTCCAATTTTTTTTTTCATAAAATTTATATTTCATCGAGAAAAAAAAAATTCAGTAAAATTTCACAAAATTGTGTTTTTTTTTAGTGAATAATATATTCGTTTAAATTTCGATGTGAATTTTAAAAAAATTGGGTAATTTTTTCACATTAATTCCTTATTTTTTTCACGAAATTCCTTAATTAGAATTTATCAGTGATTATCACGGTATAACGTGGCATCTCGGTGACGTTAATCCGTTAATTATTTAACGTGAAGTTTGCAAAAAAAAACGGTCCAATTGAAATTTGAGGTAAAAAAAATATAAACAAGTTAAGCGATTGGTTACGTCCTTCACTTCTCGCGGCACATGAAGTCCTCACGGGCATTACACCGTGGACAACCGTGTCATGTTCATTTTTTTTTACGGTATTTTAATCCCAGGAGATATTAAACATTTGGTGTATCGAGATTAATCGAATTTCATCCTCGGAATCAGTGAAATGAGGGATAATAAAAAAGGCAGGAAATTATTATTGATGTGAAATGAGGGGAACTAATGAGGGAACTGAAATTGAGGAGATTTTCGATCAAAAAATCCTCGTGGGAATTGATTTTTGGAATTTTTTCGATTTTTTGGCTTTTTTTTTTTAGTGGAAATTGATTGAAAAACGTGGAAGTATTTGAGATAGGATTTTTCTGATGATTCCATTGAAAAGCTGAGAAAATTTGCAATAGAAATGATATGCCACAAGTCTTCATTTACATTATTTTCAAAATTTTGGGCCCAGATCCAAATTTTGGGCCCTAAATTTTACTCAAAAACGGTAAATTTTCGAAGAAATCCTAAAAATCACTTCCGACCTATCATTTCCACGTCAAATTTTCTCAGCTTTTCACTGCAATCATCAAAAAAATTCTATCTCCAACTGCTCCTCCAAAAATCCCCCAAAAACCCCTGTTTTTCAATATTTTCAATGAATCAACGGATTACCCAGAGTCAAGAGCCCCAGGACAGTCCCTTAATCAAGTCCACCACATTAATTTACTGTGGGCTCATTGAATAGAAGTATAGGGCGGGTGAAAAGGAAATAAATTCATTAGTAACTCAAGAAAAAAAATCCCAAACGGTGTTACTCCCCCTCAAAAAAAAAAGATTGCCACCTTCTCTCATCGTATATCTCCTCCGTACATTCAACCTATCCTCCTTTTCTTCATTCCACCTTTGGTCATTTTCTTTCAACCCTCCGCTACCGTTCGCCCGCACCTGCCATCGGCAACGACTCCTCCAGTTGTGTCTACATATATATATGGAGAAGAAGAAGAAAAAAAAAAGAGAAAAGTCGAAGAATCCCAGCGCAGATGCAACTGCCACCACGGAAAGAAGACCGTTACGCCTTTTGGTATTTTCTACGGGTGATAGGGGTAGGTTAGGGTATAGGCCTAGGATTACGAGAACCTTAAGAATTCAATGCCTAGTCCAATGCCTATTTTTGGACAGGTGATTTCTTTTATTTCTCCTCTTTTGTCGAGTTTTTTTCTTTTTTATGATTCTCGAGGTGATTCCGGAAAGGATTTAGACGTTATGTTTGTGTATTTTTGGGAGGGTAAAATAAATAAATAGTGCGACTGTTTATTTTTGAGGAGCCACGCGTTTTTTGTGCGGATTTCAATTGATTTGAATTTTTTAAATTTTTTTCTTTGAGTTATCTCGAAAAATAATGGAGATATGACTTTTTTGAAGTGAAAATTGGGTGAGAAACGTGGAAGTCTTAAAGATAGATTTTTTTTGATGATTCCATTGAAAAACTGAGAAAATTTGCCATGGAAATGATATGTCACAAGTCTTCATTGACATTTTTTTCAAAATTTCGGGCCCAGAACCAAATTTTGGGCCTTAAATTTTACTCAAAAACTGTAAATTTTCGAGGAAATCCTAAAAATAACTTGTGACCTATCAATTCCATGTCAAATTTTCTCAGCTTTTCATTGGGATCATCAGAAAAATTCTATCTCCAACCGTATCTAGAAACCTCTTTTCTATAAAACTTTAAGAGCTAAAAAAAAGTTTTCCAATATTTTCCCTCAAACTCAATAATTTCATAGAAAATTTTGAAACACAAGTAATAAAAATTTAAAATCCAAAAACAGAAAATTGAGCAATTCCTCGAAAATTTCCCTTCAACAGTTTCAAATCAATTTTCATATTTTTCGTAATAAAAAAAAAACAAAAAAAAAGAGAAAGTACGTAAAATAAATAAATTAAGTTCTTTCTCAAAATTTTTTATTTCCACTAACAATTTTTGTCACGTGATTTCAATTCACTGTGCTTTCTTCTTGCGTTATTTCCTAGGCGTATAATCATCGTAGGAAAAAAAAAATAAAATAAAGAAAAAAAAAGGGGTAGAATTACCCAAGTTTATTACATACACAAGCTTTGAGGGAAAAGAACAAGGGACAGTCTTTTCACGATTGTCTTCTATTTTCTTATGAATCTATGATGAACATATATCTAACCCCTCCCACTATTTCCTCATTTTCTTTATGAAGTAAAAACTGTATACTTTTACTTTGTGCACTGTCGTCCGTGTGTCGGGTAGTATTGATTCATCATTCTGACAACAATCACGTTTTTTCTACGAATTAATTGATTTTAATTCATATTAATTGCAAAATAAAATGAGATTAAAGATGAAAAAAAAAGGATTTTTTCACTTTTTCTGAGTGGAAATTGGCTGGCAGACGTGAAACTATCCGAGATAGATTTTTTTTGATGATTTCATTGAAAATCTGAGGAAATTTGCCATGAAAATGATATGTCACAAGTATTGTTTAATTTTTTCTTCCAAAAATCCAAATTTGGGCCCAAAATTTTACCCAAAAAAGGTGAATTTTCAAAAAAAAATCAAAAATCCTTCCGACCTATCATTTCCATGCCAAATTTCCTCAGCTTTCCACTGGAATCATCAGAAAAACTCTATCTCTACCCGTTCCTTCAAAAGTCCCCAAAAAAAAAGGTCAAAAAAATTGGCAAAAATGGAATTAATTTATTTTTACAGTTTTTTCTGAGTTATCTCCCAAAATAATGGAGATACGACTTTTTTGGAAGAGACCTTTTTTGTAGCTCTCGTTCTCTTCTACAAAAAAGGTCCTCTTCAAAAAATTCATATCTCCATTATTTTCGGAGATCACTTTGAAAAAGTGAAAAAACGCAATTAATTCGTTAAATTTTCAACTTTTTAGCTTCTGATTTCCTTTTTCTTTCAAATTGATGAGAAATTCGCGGAGATAATGAAGTTGCGCCCCGCAGAACTGCGTAATCATCTTCCTCGTAAAAATAAAGTCTAAACGCATATAAAATTGGAGAAAATAGAATTTTAGGGAGAATTTTTGCAGTTGAAATAGACTTAGTGGACTCTGGTATTCTGTTCATTGATAATTAGTAGTTGTAAAAGTCAGAGAAGTGGAAAGAACAGAATTTATCACTCGTCAATTACGATTTTAACTGTAAAATGAAGATTAAATAATTTTTTTCCATAATTACTTGAGATTATTTAATATTCAATCAGTTTTTCCACATTTTCTCTAAAAATAATGGAGATACGACTTTTTTGAAAGAAACCTTTTTTGTAGAAAAGAACAAGAGCTACAAAAAACATTTTTATCAAGTTGCGCTATCTCGCTTAGTTTCCGAGATATCCAATAAATTGTGATTTGTTTCAATGAAAAATCAATTTTTCGATGAAAAAAAAAATCAATTTATTCGAAAAAAATCAATTAATTAAAAAAAAAAAAAAATCAATAAACACGGATCACAAACACGTAATTATGGAATAGGGATGAGGGCACTATCGTGCGTGCCAATTACTACTCAGTGAAAAAAATAAATAAAATAGTTTGATTTACGTTTCACTCGTAAAAAGTTGTGCCGGTTGAGTTAATCGTTTCGCACAGTCGACCTCCACATCCGTTATTACTTGTGCATTACAGCATTAGCAGCTGAAACAAAAGAAAAGAACATATTCTTCCTTGGAAATAGTCAATATCATCGATGACTTCCTCCATTATTCCCGAGTAGGCAATATGGGAAATTCGTTTTTTTCAATCGATTTTTGTTCATCAAATTGTCTTCAGTTATCAATTTTCGTCCATTACAGAGACAAGCAATGATAGACAGTATAAAATCATCGTGAAAAGACATTTTTGGCAATTTTTCGATTTTTTACGAATTTTTTAAAGGAAAATCAGTTGAAAAACGAGAAAATATCTGAGATAGAACTTTTCTGATGATTCCATCGAAAAGCTGAGAAAATTTGACATGGAAATGATACGTCACAAGTCTTTTTTGACATCTTTTCAAAAATTCGGGCCCAGAACCAAATTTTGGGCCCTAAATTTTACTCAAAAACGGTAAATTTTCGAGGAAATCCTAAATATCACTTCCGACCTATCATTTCCATGTCAAATTTTCTCAGCTTTTCACTGGAATCATCAGAAAAATTCTTTCTCCGACCGCTCTCCCAAAAATCCCTCAAAAAACCCTGTTTTTCAATATTTTCAATGAATTAACGGATTATCCAGAGTCATGAGCCCCGGGACATTCCCTCAATCAAGTCCACCACATTAATTTACTGTGGGCTCATTGAATAGAAGTATAGGACGGTTGAAAAGGAAATAAATTCATTAGTAACTCAATAAAAAAATCCCAAACGGTGTTACTCCCCTCAAAAAAAAAAAAGATTGCCACCTTGCCAATGAACAATATGGGAAACTCATTTTTTTTAATCAATTTTTTTCATCGAATTGTCTTCGGTAATTAATTTTTATTCTGTGCAGAGAATGATTAATGAAGAGAAAGACGTGTGATCGATGGGCCCGATGATATTTTCGATGAAATTGGGACTCACGTACGCTTTGAAGTGAATTTTGAGGAGAAAATGAAAGCTGAAGGAAAAAAATTCACTTCCTTTTTCGGAAAAATGAGAGAAATCGTCTTTTGAAATCAGTTTTTTGGGAATATCTCGGAAACTAAAGGAGATAGAAAATTTTTATGAAGACGTTTTTTGTAGATTGGGAAAAGAGCTACAAAAAACGTTTCTATATCGTCTTCGTATCTCTCATAACTTTCGAGATATATCGAAAAAACTGAAAAAAGGGCATTTTCCCACGAATTCCGTTTCTTTAAAGATATCTTGGAAACTAAGCGAGATAGAGGAATTTATAAGGAAACCTTTTTTGTACGTTTCAACGAGATCTACAAAAAATGTCTCCATAAAAAAAGTCGTATCTCCATTATTTCTCGAGATATCTTTCAACAAACTTGGAATCAGTGGATTTGAATTTTTTTGTATTTTTTATTAAATGAATTTAAATTCATCTGATTAAAATTTTAATCGATTTTTTCTTTACTTCAATCATCCATTAAATTCTCATGTGTAATGTATTGCTGTTGATTACACGTTTGAGCTTTCTCCTTGCGCGTGAAATAATAATAAATCGATAATAATGTGTGTGCGAGATTTATCGATTTTTTCGGATTTTTTCCATTAAAAACCGTTAGTCGATAAAAAAAATGAGGATTCAATTCAGTTTTAATGATTTTTTAAAAATAAAAATTCAAACAATTTTTCGAATTATTTTTTTTTTTTCATAAGAAAACAATTTATTTATTCAATATCATCTTTAATCATTAATAAACACATTTTTTTAATTTTTTTAATTATTTTTTTTTTTTGGTTTTACCGATCTAACACAAAATGACATTTTTTTTTTACACTCAATTCATTCATTCAATTTTACAGTGAAACTTAAAATCATTCAGACAATAATTACATCGAAAAAAAAATTAACAACTAAATTCACTTAATTAAGAAAAAAAGTCTATTAACATTTTTTATCTTTAATTCCAAGATTTTTTTTTTTTTACATTTTTAATCATAAAAATTAGAGAATTTTCTATACAAATTAATAGATTTTTTTAAAATCATCAAAAAATTTCCAATTAATTAATACTTTTTTTTTGAATTAATCAATTTTTTTTTCTATAAATTAATTATTAATTAACCAACATCATTAATTAACTAATTAGCCTAATTATTTATACAAAATAATGACGATGGTTCGAAAAAAATTGGAAAAAATTGAAAAAAAAAAAAAAAAGTTGAATCAATTTTTTTTTGAAATTTTTTTTTTTTTGGAAATTAAATTTTTTTTTTTTTTTTTTAATTCAATTTTTTTCGGTCTGTCGATACCAGCCTTAAATTCTACACATCTTTGGTCCTCTAGCCGCTATGAAATCCTTTTAAAATGCCCCAAGTGCTTAAAAGAATAGAAAAAAAGACAAAACTCAAGAAAAAAAAATTAAATTAAAAGGAAAAAAAAATTCACACTTTTATTATTTTTATCTAAAAAAAAAATTTAATCTTTGAAAAAAGCGCAATTTTTCTACTTCAAAAATTGAAAAAGAGAATTGAAAAAAAAAAATTAAGAAAAGGCGGCTTTGGTTTCGATGGACTATGACACGTGAATGCTTACAAGAGATTAACGTAAAAATGAAAGAAAAAAAAAAAAAAAAAAAAAAAAGATTCAAACTTTTTTATAAATAGTACGATACCCTAAATTATTGAAATAAATAATTTTTTTTTTTTTTCAGGTATTAGCAGTGACAACCGAAGTGAATGAGAAAAGAAAGAAAAAAATTCCTAAAGGCACTCATTAATTAAATCCACTAATTTTTTTTTATTTACAATTTATAATTTTTTTGGACGGTTGAAAAAAATTGCGGAGAGAGATTATTCCCAAATTTTTTTTTCGAAGAAAAAAAAAATTGGAAAATTTATTATTTTGGTCCAGCCGATAATTATTCTCTAAATTTTAATTCGAAATTTTCATCACTTAATTATGCTTCTTTTTTTTTTGGTCTCAGCTGCTTCCTGGTACTGGTATCATTGAATAGGATGGCGAAATTTGTGAACGTATATGCTGATTTGTATTTGGTAATTGTAATGAACGATAATCTAGTGCTGGTGCTGCTGGATGCTGTCCCTCTCTGTGTCTGCGTAAATCAACTTTACGCTGAAATGCTTTGTCACATAGTCCACACTGGAATGGCTTGTATCCAGTGTGTTTTCTCATGTGTGTTATCAAGTTACTGCTCTGGGAAAATGCCTTGCCACAAACTACGCACTTGTGTGGTTTTTCACCTGAAAACAGAAAGAAAAAGGGAAAAGGTCAGAATTGTTATGATTATTTTTTTTGGGGGGTGTTTTTTGTAGAGAATTTCGAGAGCTACAAAAAAGGTCTCTTGGAAAATTTCGTTATCTCGCTTAGTTTTTAAGATATATTGAAAAAACCATTTCGAACATAACCTCAATGTCAAAAAATCGATTTTTTGGGATTTTCTAGGGAAGTTTTAGAGGGAAAATAGTGTTCTGTATATGCTTTCCAAGGGAAATTTTCTCAGCTTTCCGATGCGACTATCCTCAACTCTCTATCTCTTGACTAATTCCCAAGATATTGAAATGGAGCGAATTATTCGAGTGAATTTATCATTTTTTAACTTTTAAATAAACTCAAGACTTTCTTCAACGTCAAGAAGAATGAAAAGAAAATGGTATGGATTGCTATTTATTGTAGAATTTCAAGAGCTACAAAAAAGGTTTCTTTGAAAATCTCTTTATCTCGCCTAGTTTCCGAGATATTTCGAAAAAACCATTTCAAACATAACCTCAACTTCAAAAAATCGATTTTTCCGAATTTTCTCGTGAAGTTGTCGACCAAAAATAGCGTTCCGCATATGCTTCCCACCGGAAATGTCCCCAGCTTTCCGATGCGCTTATCCCCAACGCTCTATCTCTCAACCAATTCCCAAAATCCTCAAATAAAGCGAATTATTCAAATGAATTTATCATTTTTTAACTTTCAAATGAACTCAAGGTTTTTCTATCATTATTAAAAATGAAAAGAAAATGGCGCAAATGTGTATTTATTGTAGAATTTCAAGAGCTACAAAAAAGGTCTCTTCGAAAATTGCTCTATCTCGCTTGGTTTCCGAGATATTTCAAAAAAACCATTTCAAACATAACCTCAACTTCAAAAAATCGATTTTTCTGATTTTTTTTGGGAAGCTCTTGATCAAAAATAGCGTTCCGCATATGCTTTCCAATGGAAATTTTCTCAGCTTTCCGATGCGATTATCCTCAACTCTCTATTTCTTAAAGAATTCCAAAAATCTCCAAATAAAGCGAATTATTCAAGTGAATTTATCACTTTTTAACTGTCAAACGAACCCAAGGCTTCTTCATTGTCACAAAGAATAAAAAAAAATCATATAAATTCATATTTTGCTACAAAAGGGTAACCAGCGTCACCTGACACCAAGGTTAGTCAGACACAGCTGTACAAACCGATAAATTGTTAATTCTACAGTTAATGATGAAAGAGAAAAATGATGAATGAAATTTTTTTTTTATTTATAAACCGTAAAGAGAGATAGAAGAAACTCATCCACACACACAATTATCATTGGATACTTGGAAATTTCATTATTATCCAGACGCACTAAATTTCTTCTTTGTTATCACGACGATATGAAGAAAAAAAAAAAATTCGACCAATTTTTTTTTTATCATTTGTGTCTACTAAATCAAGAGAAAAAGAAGAAGAAATAAAAAAAAATCTGATTTTTTTTTTCTTTTTCATTCTTATCTCTATTTCCATTAATTCACCAATTGTGACGCAATAAATTCAACAGGTGTCGATTTTTTAATTCTTCATTTAATTAAATAAGAATTTAAAAAAAAAAGTATTGCTAATTTTATTTTACATTTAAGCTGTGATTTTATAAATAATTTTAATTTATTTATAAATAAATTTTAAGCAGCATCATCACCTTGCTCTCATTTTTTATCATCTGAATTTTTTCAATAATTTATTATTATTATTATTATTGTTATTATTATTATCAGACAAAATTCCGAGTAAAAATGATTCTAAATCATTTTTTATTTAAAAATATATTCGAATAAATAATTTTTTTTTTTTTTTTTTTTTATTGTTCATCGTGACAAATCACTCGATTGTGATGAATTAATGTGCAAATAATGATGATTAAATCAATGACTAAAGTAAAATATTTTTACAGCTAAAAATTATTATTTTCGATTAAAAAATCAAAATTTAATTAAAAAAAAAAAAAAAAAAAAATTTTTTTTTTATTTAATAACAATTGAAAATTAGTTATAGAATAGAAAAAAAAGGGAAAAAAATAAAAGAAAAATTATGATGATTATAAAATGAAAAAGCAATATTTGACGATTCTGTAATATTCTCATTAAGGATTTTTTAATTTGTTTGAAAAAGATTAATATTAATTGCGTAAATAACACTTATGTTTATTGAATCGACATAAACTCCCCCTTTTTATTCACTTTCAGTTCATTTGTGTGTGTGGGTGTTTTTCTAGTCACTATTTTTTCTCCCCTATGCCATCGAACACAAGAAAAATACAATTAGCGTAATTGCACGATTTTCTGATTAAAAAAAAATGATAATTTGCTTTTTTATCAGTTTTTTTTTCACTTCCGAATGAAAGCTATGTAATCATGAGAATTTTCGATTGTAATTTTTTTAATTGAAGATACTTAAAATGATCTGAATAGAGAGAAAATGATATTTTTAGCGCATAAAAGTCGCAATTACAGCGAAAAGATTTTATAGAAAAATTTCATATTTTGTGGAAAATTTTCACTTTTTTTTTTGATATCTCGGAAAATAATGGAGATAGGGAAATTTTTGAAGAAACCTTTTTTGTGGGGAATTTCAAGGGCTATAAAAAAGGTTTCTTGCGAAAATTCTCTATCTCTTACGGTTTTCGCGGGCGCTTTAAAAAAAGGGGAAAGTTAAGGGAAATTCTTTCGATTTTTAAGAAATTATCTCGAAATTTTGTGGAAAAAAATGGTTTTCAAGTGCATTATACTCGCGCAGGTCTAATTAAAGGAGTTAATTGGAGCAAAACGTTTTTTATGATTTTTTAGAGCCAAATAACGATTTTTTTCTTTTTTTTTATTGTTATTAAGTCATTTTTAGGCGCAATTGAGCGTTTTACTCGGCGATTATTTGAGTCTGTTGAATTCTGAGTGAAGATAATGAGTAGAAATTCGATAATTGTTGGAGAAAAGTTGTGATCAATAGAATAATCATGTGGCAAGGTCATATCGTAAAGATAATTGCGATAATTACGTGTGAAATCCATATTTCTCTAATTACTTGATAGATATCTCGAAAAATATTGGGTTTACAGGAATTTCTCAAGAAACCTTTTTTGTAGGAAATTAAATTCTCCACAAAAAAGGTCTCTTGACATTTTTCCCTAAACCCAACAGTTTCCGAGATCCCTTTAAAAGAAATCATGAAAATCCATAAAATCCCCAAAAAATCGATAAAAAATTCTTTAAAATTAATGAATGGAATTGTAAAATAATTTTTAAAATCAAAGTCATACAAAAGTTCAAAAGTTACCGCAAATATTCCATAATTTTCGTAATTTTCCCTCAAAGAATGTAAAATAAATTTGATGTTTTGCGAGTTTTTCACTTAAAATGTGGAATTTTCGACGTCTAAATAACGTGAAAAACGTGGAAAATATAGAAGACAAGTAAAAAGGGGTGAATTGTGAACACAAGAGGGTCGACATCCACTCCTGACAGTGCACGTAAACGTTTATAACAAAACACAGTTGTGGGAAAAAGTGAAGCAGAGAAGAAAAAAGCGGAAAAAAAAAAGTTTTTCTATTTTTTTTTTTATTTTTTTTTTCCTTTAGACACAAAGGGTTAGACAGAACAGGGAAAAGTGGCCTATGTGTTTGTGTCCCCAGAGGGGATCAATTTTCAAAGTATAGTATGGCATTTTGCCTATTGTTTTCTTCATCATTCCTATGTTTCTAGTATTCGATTGTGTTTTATCGAAAACCACATGCTATTGGAATTTTCAAGTAAGAAGAACGAATATACGTAGTTTTTTTTTCGCTTATTCGCAGTTGGAGTTGGGGCTGCTTGATTATTCAGGAGATAATGGGGGGGAATGGTTGAGGGGGTAGTGAACTCGAGGTTTGAGGGATCAAAGGGTTTAGGAAAAAAGATGAGAGCAATTTTCGATGGAAACTTGCTTCATTTTTTTCGTTCAACGAAAGTGCACGGGGAAAATAAGCGAGATAGAGCGATTTTATAGAAACGTTTTTTGTGGGGAATTTCAAGGGCTACAAAAAAGGTCTTCTCGAATTTTTCATTATCTCGCTTAGTTTCGGAGATATTGCGGAAAAAGTGATTCCAAACATAACCTCAATCTTGAAAAATGGAATTTTATGAATTTTTTGGGGGAATTTGAGTTCATTTGAAGGTATCTTAAAGGCGGTGGAGTTTAGAGAAAAATGTTAAGAGCCTTTCTTTGAAGAGAATTTAATTTCCTACAAAAAAGGGCTCTTGACATTTTCCTCTAAATCTAACTGCCTAAAAGATATTTCAAGAATTATGAAAAAGTTCAAATTTCTCATGAATAATGATAAAAAAAAAAGAATTCTAAAAAATTCTAAAGTTTTCAGGGGAAAAGGGGAATTCTCGGAATATAATTCATTCATTCGAGTGTCAATGGTTGATGGAAGCGAATTTTTTATGATTCAGAAAATCGAATCCCCCTTTTTTTTCTATCAAAACGAGTGAATAATAATATTGCTTTCCAATTGATATAGGGGAAGGTGGGCCAAAATGGACATCAAGGGTAATATGGACACATCTAAATTTTTAGGCAAATATTATGGAAAACTCTTGAAATTATTAGAAATAAAGGCGGTGGATTGTTTTCGATGATTCCATTGGAAAGCTGAGGAAATTTTAGGCGGGAAACAAGTGCCGGAATTATTTTTTTTGAATTTTTGGCGATTTTGACTTTTTTGAGCATTTTAGAGGGGTAAAACACTTCCTTTTTAGGACGTGTTTTACGAGGTGAAAGGTGAGATCATTTGCTATCGATTCATAGGGTTTTCAATTTGAAAATATCGATTTTTAAGATATTCATGGGCATTTTTGTGAAACAGTTTTGTAAAACCATTTTTGACCTATAACTATTCCAAAAATTGATATTTTTGAATTCAAAACCCCATAAATGGATGGGAAATGAGCTCACCTTTCATATGAGACCAACCCCGAATTGCTACGACCAATAGAACCAGAGATATTTGCAAAAAACTGAAAACTTTCAAAAAAACAAAGGCTTTTACCCCTCAAAAATGCCGAAAAATATCGAATTTACAAAAAATTCGAAAAAAATACATCTGACACCTATTTTCCAGCTAAAATTTCCTCAGCTTTTCGATAGAATCATCAAAAAAAATCCATCTCTAACCGTTTCATTACAGTGTCCATTTTGCCCCACTATCCCCTATATGAGTATAAATAACATCAGTTCAATAGTTTCCAGAAATTCCATTAAAACCTGATTTTCGAAAAATGGAAATATCTCAAAAAGTGTCGATCGAATTCTCTTCAAATGAAGCTTAAAAAATAGAGTTTGTCGAGAGGAAATTTTCCACAAAATATGAAATTTTTCTATAAAACCGTTTTGCTGTAATTGAGACTTTTATGCACACACAGACATCCGCTAAAAACATCATTTTCTCTCTATTCAGATCATTTCAAGTATCTTCCATTAAAAAAATTACAATCGAAATTCCTGATGATCACATAGCTTCCATTCAGAAGCAAAAAAACAATAAAATCCACATGATCTTAATCCTTCATAAAAAAGAAGCGATAATTAATTCAACCTCCCACTGTCTCTCAATAGTAAAACACTTTTATGAATTATATTGTAAATGACCGGAAGGAAGGTGCGATGGGGAAATGGACTGTTTGTTGGGCGTTAAGTGAGTTTCCTGTTTTTGTCGGCGCCTGTTCGACACGTGCCAACAGCCACAACTAAGCGACTCCTCTTGGGGTGCATGTTTCAGGCTAATTAACCAGAAGAAAAAAGAAGAAAAAGAAGAAGAGGAGAAGGGTAGGGGTAGAGGTGGGGGGTTTGGAAAAGGGGTTAAAAAAGAGAAACACACGTAACGATACTTTTAATAACCCCGATGAAAAACCAGTGTTAACTGATCCAACAATGAAATTCCCAAAGGAATCACAAAATCAATTGTGTTCAAAGAATGAAAAATTAATTCAATAATTGGAGGTTAGCTTTGCAATTAAATTATCCGAAAGTCTTTACATAGACAGAAAACTGAAGGATGACGTCATTACTTCACATTATTATATCGATTAATAAATCGTCACCTTAGAAACAAAAGGGCGTAAGTGCTATATATAAATCATATGCACTTACGCCCTTTTATTCCCAAGACGACGAAAATAAAATTTTATAATCATAAGAATCCAAATTTACAGTTTCTAATTTTTTCTCCAATTATCATGTTAATTGATCATTACTCAACAATATTTGAAGGTTTTTTTCATTTGGCAATAAATAAAAGGTGTATGAATCAAAAACAACTATGAATCAAATATCAATCTCTTAAGCATGAATTATCACTATATAGTAGGTACTATATATAGGTATATATATTGTTGCCTTAGAATCAAAGGGGCGTAAGTCCTGTTTATAAGGACAGGGACTTACGCCCTTTTGTTTCTAAGGTGACAATATATATATACATATATATATATATATATATATGTTCATCCAAAAAGAAAGACAAAACTCTTAATACCAGAGCTTACTTTATGACTATTTTTCTCGAATTTTCCTTTTCACGTGGAATAAGGAATCCAAAAGTTTGTGCGAGTAGTAAAACTCGCTTTTTTTTCTTTCTTCTTTTGCCTCCATTCAACGATATATAACTTTGGATAGATAAGTAGACGCTTCATAATCATTGCTAATAAATTATTAATCATCAAAGTGACTTGCTGACGTATATACCATCAAATGAGTTTCCGAAGCAGAATTTGATCAGAAAATTCCTTTTTTTTCTGCTTTATCATTGTTATTATTATTATTATTATTATTATTGGAATTTAATTTTTTGAGGATTCAGTCTATTTAACACTTGTAAATGTTGACATTCGGTCATTTTCATATGGAATTCAACTTTTTTTTCTATCAATATCATTTGAATATGGATTTCCAAAGCAGAATTTGATCAAAAAATTCTTCTTTTTTCGACATCAATAACATTTGAATTAAAAAAAAAAAAAAACATCATTTGAATATGTGAGTTTTGAATTTGTTTTGTGTTGAATGTGTAGATATATGTATCGAAATTTATTAATAGATATATGACTCACCAGTGTGTATATAGGTGTGCTTCTTCATGTCTGACTTTTGATGGAATCTTTTGCCACAATACTGACATGGATATGGCCTAGTGTCTGAATGTATTAGAAGATGAGTACTGAGGGTGCTTGATCGTTTGAACGCCTTTCCGCACTGCTTGCACTGTAACAAAAAGAAAAGGGAGGGATTGTTGATTAATTTCTGATTTTTTTAATTAGTTTTAGGGAGGTGGGGTAAAATGGGCATGGGTGGATTTTGGTATTTTATACTATGAAAATTAGGAGAAATCGATGGAAATATTGGAGATAGGTTTTTTCTGATGATTCCATTGGAAAGATGAGGAAATTTCCCATGAAAATCATATGTCAAAAGTTTTTTTTTTGAATTTTTCAAAAATTTCATTTTTTGCGCAAGATTTGAAGGTGAAACTCTTCTGTTTTTTGAAAAATTTCAGGTTTTCGAGAATATCTCTGGTTCTATTGATCGTAGCGATCTGGGGTTGATCTTAAATGAAAGGTGAGCTCATTTCCCATCGATTTATGGGGTTTGAAAAGGAAAATATCAATTTTTTCAAGCACTTATGGGGCAAAAGCTGATTTTCAGAAAATGACATGAATATTTAAAAAATTGATTTAAAGAAAAATTTGAACCACATTTGCATGGATTTGACGATTTTGGTTGATTTATTGAAGTATTGAACATTTGTATTGGGTTTTAGACATTTTTGATCATTTCGATGATTTGATCAGGATTCAAACATTTTTGGGAATGAATCATCTTTTTTAAGTAAATATGATTTGATTAAAGTACTTTTAAGTAAAACATGTGTTTTAGACGATTTTTATATAAAAATTCGATGTTTTGATCAGGACTCAAACATGTTTAGATATAAATCATTTCTTATAAGAAAAAATGATCTAATGAATGTACTTTTGAGAAAAGAATGTGTTTCAGACGATTTTTTATGTAAAAATTGGATGTTTTGATCAGGATTCAAACATTTTTGGAAATATATCATTTTCTCCAAGAAAAAATGATCTAATTAATGTACTTTTAACTAAAGCATGTGTTCTATTCGATTTTTTATATAAAAATTGGATGTTTTGATCAGGATTCAAACATTTTTTGAAATAAATCATTTCCTTCAAGAAAAAATGATCTAATTAAGGTCCTTTTGAATAAAGAATTTGTTTCAGACGATTTTTTATATAAAAATTGGATGTTTTGATCAGGATTCAAACTTTTTTGGGAAAAAATCATTTTCTTCAAGGAAAGATGATCAAATTAAAGTAATTTTGAATAAAGAATGTGTTCTAGTCGATTTTTATATGAAAATTCTAGTAATGAAAGAAATTAATAAGTTTAGTCCATCAATTACCTCCAAAAAAAATTTGTAAATTCTGTATTTTTCAATCCCCAGAGTATTTAATTTTGCATGAATCCTTTTTTTTTTAAAAGTTCCACGTGTGTCTCAAAAAAATGGTGAAATGGTGAAATAGGGCCTGGGAATTCTCACGTGATTGAAATCGTGATTGTCACGCAATGGACGATCAACAGTCGGTTATAACAGTATGAAATCAATGCAGAGAACCGTTGAATCATATGCCCACCCAACAGATTGATAGTCTGAAAATCCTAGCGTGTATATATTCTATATATATTCATATATGTATTTTAGAAAAGGGGGTAGAATAGATAGAGAGAAAGAGGTAGGAGATTGATTGTACAATCACAAAGTGGCTCTCTAGTATTTTGTGATTGTTTTCAGATGATAAAGTCGTCGAGTACAGTGTCAGTTGTGGTTTTATATAATTTTCGTAGAATTGAGAGGAAAAATTCGATTTTTTTCATTTGAATTGGAGTGTCTTCAGACTTTATTGAAAGGGATCTCGGAAAGTAAGCGAGATAGAGAAATTTTCGAAGAGACCTTTTTTGTAGCTCTGAAAATTCTCTACAAAAAAGGTCTCTTCAAAAATTTCGCTATCTCCTTTATTTTCCGAGTGCCCTTTCAAAGAAGTGGGAAATGACGAACAACTGCTGATGAACACATGCAATTGAAAAAAAATCCTTATGCAGGTCACTTGCACCTGTGTTTACAGAATATTTCGACCTCGTGGTCTATTGTTAGTGGATCTCACTCACGAAGAGACGACTGGCGCCTTCTGTTTTGTTCTCCGTAACAATAAATGAATGAAAAATTTTCGAAAAAAAAACAAGTGCTAAACTTTCTGTTGTACGTCTAGACACTTGTCAGCAGCATTTCGACATACTAAACGATACTGAGTGGATTTCCGGTTACGCGCAGTAAATAGATAACGAATAAATCATTTGTGAATGAGGGAAAATTGAAGTTTTCGATTTTTTTGGCTTTTTCCTTTGGGGAATAATGAAATGTTGAAAATTGCAATATATTAGAGCTGAAAAAGGGAAAAAAGAGGAAAAAAACGACAGTTACAGACAGCAATTACAGCCAATGTGACCGAATGGACAGAGAGAAGGCCACGTACTTCTATTCGTTGTATTTATCGATCGTAACTACTTGTACCTATATATGTATATATATATTTTGAGGCAAAACACAAGTGGTAACACATGCGAAACTATATTCACAAAGCCTGTGAATATTAGTTGGTTGAGGCGACATCAAAGTATTTGTTGATCAATTATTGAGACTGATTGCATTAGCCTCATTGGAAAATCAAAGAATTTGCGGAATTTTTTGATGATTTTTCGTGGGAAATGGGGTGGAATTAGTAGAAATAATCGAGATGGAACATTTTGAATGATTTCATTGGAAAGCTGAGGAAATTTTAGCCGGAAAACATGGGTCACAACTTATTTTTTGGGATTTTTTGAGAGTTTGATGTTTTGAAGGTCATTTGAAGGTCAAAATTGAGTAAAATCGGTTTTTTGAGGATATCTCCGGTTCTATTGGTCCTAGCGGAAAAATTCCGAATGGAGGTGAAAGGTGAGATCATTTGCCATGGATTCATGGGGTTTTGAAAAAAATAAAAAAATATTCTCCATAAAATTAAACGTTGGTTCATGAAAATCAGTTATTTCTCGTTAGATACCTCAAAAATCGATCATTATCATTTTAAAACCCTATGAATGAATGGCAAATGATCTCACTTTTCACCTCCAATCGGAATTTTCGGGCTAACACCAACAGAACTAGAGATATCCTCAAAAAACTAAAAATTTCCAAAAATCGAAAGCTCCAAAAAACTCGAATTTTCAAGATTAAAAAAAAAAAGGACTTTTAAAATATGATTTCGACGTTAAATTTACCCCACTTTTCACTGAAATCATTAAAAAAAAATTCTATCATCAACTCGTCCCCTCGGAAAATTCCATTTACTTCCACCCCCTAATCACTAGAACCCATTCGTACAATTTTTATAGTGTAAAAAATTCATCACCTGATTATATACCAATTTTTTTTTTATTTCTTTCCAATCAAGATTAAAATACTCCGATAAAAATGACTCTAACATATTGAACATTTCATGGTATTGTTGTGACAAGCGTTGTCTCATTTTCGCTCACTTACCATGGTGCATCAACACCAGTACTGTTGTGATGCCTCTAATGTATTATAGTTTACCCCCTTAGCCACTGTAATTTCACATACAGGAAAAATACCACGACAGGAAAAAAAAAAAAAATGAGTAGAAAAAAAAAAGAAAAAGTGCACGAGTAAAGTGGAGTGAATAAAAGAGAAAAAAAAAAAAAGGTGAGAGAGAGGTATGTATCGTGATAATACGCCCATTGCGTTTATTGGATCGATCAAAGAGGCGGAGAGTGGAAAAAGCACTGATACAATCAGATGTGTACATTTTTCTGTCCTCCCTCTTTCCTTTTTTATTTTTCCAATATCAAATATAGCCTAGGAATCAAGAAAATGTCCCTCCATATGACTCGACTAAACAAATTATCTTCTTTTTTCAGGAATTTTTGACCTCCAACTACGATTCTTTCTCGAAATGGGGCGAGAAAAATCGATGTTTTACGATCACTCGGGTAAATAAGAAGCAAAAAGTTGGATTTTTTCGCTCGTAAAATTTCGCTACTTCAGAAAGGGAGGAAAAAAAACGAGAGTCAAGTGGATAAACGTACGAGGAAGCATCGAGATTTCTAGGATTGATTCAAGTGCCCCTCCATTTGACCGAGAAACCTATCATTTAGGTAGGAAAAACATCAGCTTTCATCGTAATTTGGGATTTAGTGACTTTTTTTTAAGAAAGAAGGAAAAATAAAGTGGAACATGTAGTATGGGTTGAATGAACACAACTTACCTGGAAGGTACGCTCGTTTGAGGAGGGTGGTGTGAGAGGCGAATGGTGAATCTGCCGTGTAATTATCGGTGTTGTTGTGGACGGTGAATTTTGTGCTGATATTTCTCTTGCTTCACGCTCACAAACTGAGCCTGGTGACCAAATTTCACTCTTGCGATTAACCATTGATGATACATCACTTGGTTTCGTGCTCAAATTTAATGGCACCTCTTCCTCAGAGAATCTTGCCGCACCTTCAACTGTAAGAATCATTGAAGAGACGAAAATCGTGAATAATTAGGCTTGATCGAGTCATTTTTGCTTCATGAATATATTAGTTTGAGTTTAATAATGGGGTGAATGAAATTTTCCGGTGACTGGTGTCTTTGTTGAGACGAGGAATAATGTTTTTCCGATCTATTTCAATTTTTTTACCATTCAATACTACGCAATGTCTAATGGCAAAAACCGTGGGACACTGTGTTAATTGGCCTGGAGTAGACACGGGCTGACCATTGATAAGACTAACGGGTCACCGATAAAGGCCTTAATGTATCCCCCCACCCCCCCTCCTCCCCCCTCTTAACCCCTCTTATTTCGAACTACAACCGGTTTCTTTTTTCTTCATTTAATACACTATTTTATTTTCTCCACTTCGTCGATTTATCCTTTACCCGTGCTTTCGTGTCCCCTAAACCAACAATTAC
The DNA here is from genome assembly GCA_963942555.1 of Aleiodes leptofemur. NCBI lineage: Eukaryota > Metazoa > Arthropoda > Insecta > Hymenoptera > Braconidae > Aleiodes > Aleiodes leptofemur. The sequence continues at coordinate 14,698,840 of OZ012619.1, forward strand.
GGGGACAATTGACTGGCCTACTTATTACCACGTCGTATGACTTCACCAAAGTAATTTCATACTTTTTTTTTTTTTTTTTTAACACGAATTACTACGCAGGTATTTTCGTAGGCTTCTTTTTTTTAACACTTTTACAGGTTAAATGGAAGCCTCAATTACCAGAAAATTGTCCACGCTCTGGTGTTGATCGTCTCGGTGATGTTGCACGAGCTGGACTCATTGGCTCTTGATGTATCGGTGATTGTTGTGCAACTGGTGTTGTTTGTTGGGGAATTCTTGGTGGCATTAGTGAGTGTGGTAAAAGTAGACCCACTGCATGATGTGCCCACCATGCAGAATTGTAGCCACCATACAATAAGCCAGATCGCATGTCTGCAACTAAAAAAGAGGAATTCGAGGGTTCACAAAACCATTGGCAATCCCCAAAAATCATTAAAGAACCCCAGAAAAAAGAAGAAAAACATCGGCCGCAGCTTTAATTCCCAGAATGTTCCGAGATTGAACATGTTCACGAGTTCGATTTTCCCGAAAATCCCCGAAATTTGAAGAATTTCCATGGGAACATCGCCAAAAATCATTCACAAGCATCAAAATAATCCGAAGAATCCAAAAAAACCTATAAACTTACCACGTGAAACTGATGCCGGTGCATGTGCCAGCTTCTGCATTCTTATATCACTTTGGTAACCAGATACAAAGCTAAATGCACTGAGACGCTGGTCAGATGGTAACTGTCCAATAGCCGATGGATTTGATATGCCACTGCTTGAGCTGCTATTACCACCAGTTTGGCCACCTGGACTCCATGGTGATGTTAATAAAACACATGGACTACTTGGTGGCGACAGAGTAGCAGGAGGTGACAGTGCACCAGACGGTACGTTACTATGTAGTTCTGGTTTCATCAGCCACGTTCTAGGTACTGCTTCTGTGTGTGTATTAATAAGAATGGATTTTTTCAATGAATCATTAGAATGAGAATTTCTGAGTTTTTTTGGTTTTTCATGATTTCTTGGTTTCCATACATCTTTCTCAACATCAAAGAAATATGACAACTATTATACAAGATTCGACGGAAAGTGGTTTTTTCTGGGTTTTATTTGGTTTTTCATGATTTATTGGTTTCCATACATCTTTCTCAATATCTCCATTCCTCAAATTGATAAGGGAGCAATTGTAAACTGGTACTTGGGAATTCAATGCGAATAGGGAGATACATCGAAGGGAGAATATGGGAAACGCCTACTTTGTATCATGTTTCGACAGGAAATATCCAATGAAAATTGTAACTCTGGATATACTAATTTGTATATGGATACAAACAGGGGGATGGACAAGTACACAATTGTGGGGCTTTTAAATTACAGTAGTTTATAATATTTTAATGGGTAAATCGATATAATAGAGCTATTCATGAATTATTTAGGGAAGTTTTTTTTGCTTCAATCAGAACATATATACTCAATAATTTTCATTTGAAATAATAGGAAATCTTCGAATTTTCCGGCTTTTGAGGATCAGTACATTGTTTTCTATCAAATTGCGTGCATCGTAGACTGCTGATTGAAATCAGAACATGAATTGTGGTTTAGGTTGAAGTGATTCTATTAAACCTAGGTTTTTTCCAGCTAAAAAGTGATCATTCGATATTGTCTAATCATATTTATTGAGAAATGAATAAATTCAATTTGTGTACTGTGTATTTCACACACTTGGCGAAGGCTCATTAAATCACCATGCACGAGTATCATGTGAGGATTGAGAAATTTCGAGAATGGAACACAATTCAACTTATGTATGGTAATAAGGCTAAATATTAGACACGTGTTTCGATTCTACGATATTAATCATGATAAAAAATGAAGAAGAAAAATAAGAAGAGGGGAATTAAAAAATAAGCTATTCTACTTCCTTCTCTGCACTTGTATCAATAGTGTGTTTCGAGTTTGTCGTATGTGATTCTATGAGTTGCTTTGGGTATTGGCTTTATTCAAATCTGAATGTAAAAAATTTGGGCATAAATCGGCTTGTCAAATGTGTTGCTTTGTGTTTTTTTTTTTTCTTATTAATATGAGGAGAAAAATTGACATTTTTGGTTTTGTGTGAACAAGTGTAGGCTTTCACTTAAAAAAAAAAAATTCAAATTTTCTCTCTTTCTCTCCTATCGATATGATTTTTTTTCCTTTCTTCTTCGATTTCTCAATCTTAGATAAATTAATTCTAGGAAAATAATGAAATTTAGGGTATGTTGAGTAATTTTTTTCGATAAATAACGAACAAATTGGGTCTCTTGATTTTTTTTTCCTGTTTTTCAGTTCTAAGAGGCTTACGTAATTCTTTTTTTTTTCGAAAATATTTGAAGATGATTGTATTCATTTGCTTTGAATTGGCCACACGTGTATTGTTAACAGTGCTTACCTTGGACAGATAAAAAAAAAATTCCAATTTTAAATCATGGAATTATTGGAATTTTTTTTTTTCCTTCACATACTATTGATTTCAATGATTTTCATGAAAAAAAATAAAAAAAATTTATAGAAAGGCCAAAGATAATTAATCACGCTGATTGACATGTGTTTAAATAATATAAAATAAATAAAACGTGCCCCTGAATTTTTTTTTCGTTGTTTCTGCACGAATGAACAGTGCACTCACTCATGATTTGTTCAAATTAAATTAATGATTTTTTAATATTTAAATATTCGATAATTGACAAGAGAGTGAAAGATATATATGGATTTTCAAAAAAAAAAAAAAAAAAAAAAAATCCAGACACAAATACAAAGAATAATTGAAAATAATCGAATTTAAAAGAAAAAAATCATTACTCATTATTTGATGAACATTGGATAAACAGAGTTTGTCAATGAAATTACATGAGGCCCTTATCTAATAACGTCAATTGACACAGCAATAAAACCAAAAAATAATCTTACTAATAAAAAAATTCAAAACTTACCGCACATTATAGATAATCACGAAAAAACAAAGGATATCTTCCTTCAGTCCTTCACTCTGCTCATTAGAGCCAATCACTCACACAATAAAATGAGTTTAATTTAAAATTAAAAAAAAAAACAAAAAAATCACTTCACTGAAGTTCGAATCACCAGATTATCTCCAATAAATCCAAATGCACAAATCGAAAAAAAAAAAAATTTAATAAAATAAAAAATCAAAAAAAGGGGATTTTTTTCACAATCACAAGGATTTAGTATTTAAAAAAAAAATCCAAGTCAATATTTCTTTTCTCAAATGAGAAAAAGAAGCGCTGAGGTTCGTGGAGAGAGAGTACTAGTGTCCCGATGTGCAGCAGGACCCTGACTGACCCCAGTATCTCCGAGTCCTCGTGGGCTTACCTCAGGTATATTCTCATCCCTAACTAAAGAATGAAGAGAACAAGAGAGAGAGAGAGAGAAGAAGAAAGAAAGAAAGAAACAAGAAGAACAGAGTATAACCCCCACAAAGCGACTCACCTGAGCGCGGATTGGATGAATGCGGAGTGGAAGGATGCGCGCGCAGCATACGTGACACACGCCTAAGCTCCGCCCATTCGCTGGCAGTATTACCGAAAGAGAATCCGTGGATTTTGGAGGGGGGAGGGGGGGGGATAGATTGAAAAAATCGGTAAAAATGATGTTAAGGATGTACGATCATGCCAAAAATCTTCGATTTGGGGCTTCAAAATTTTTTTAGAGCTAGATCATTCCTCAAAGAATTTTACTATAAAAAGTCCGGGAAAGGTAACCATTCATATGAGAAAGAAAAAAATTATTGAAAATTGCCAGAAAATACATGGGCTCTTATGGAGAAATGGAGGTTATGATCGTAAATTAATAAATATCCAATTTTCAAGCTCTCGTAGTACAAAGAACATATATTCATAAGAAAAATGGATATTGTAGGAATTCGGCAATATTTTAAAAATCCTATGTATTCATTCATTCTGAAGAGAAAAATAGAATTGTAATTCGAATTAATTCACTTTATCATTCATTTCTCGCACGTGATTGGCCAGATTCATAGTACATGGTCACGTGGTCATTTACTTCGGCTCACCCCGCAACCGTTCGAGCCTATCCCCACCAATCAAAATTCACGATTTCCCCACTTTTGCGATCATACATCCTTAATAGATGAAATTGCTATTTTTTTCTTATAGCAAGGATAATTATCGTTACCCCCCCCCTCCCCCTCTTTCCCCCATCATAACCCCCCTCCTGCCCCCCTCAGAAGTCACTTAATACCGGAAAAATCATGTGCAGAATGAAAATTACGTCTTCACTTAAAAATTAATGATTCAAAAATATCGAAAAAATTAAATTTAAATTTTTTGAATAATCAAAGTTTCCCGCGCTTTTTTTTTTAAACGTGGAAATTGATTTTTCGGGGTTTTTTATCGGGGGAAATGATTATTTTTGGGGTTTCTGATGATTAGATTTTTGGGGAGACTGTTTTTTGTCAATTAAATCCTCAATTTGAAGGAATTTAAGGGAAAATTAAGTCAAATAAGTCAGAAATTTGTTGAAATGACCCAGATACACAATTTTTTCATGGAAAAAAATATGATTGCAATGATTTACGCGCAGACTCGTCCGCGCCTATCACAGCTTAGGATTTTGGATTGGAACGTGGGCGTTAACATGCTGTTTATTTACTGCGCATGCGCATTAGTTTGAAGCTACGGGATTCGTTGTAATACGTGATTGGATCCCCACGGATTTTTATCTATTAATATACGAATAGTTTGGTAATGAGACAGAGACCAATCGTTGATCTCTCATTAAATATTTAAAGTTTAATAAATTCAATTATTATATTACACTATGAATAATTGAATTATTATTATTAAATATATTATTATTAAATATATTATTATTAATTATTATTATTATTATTATTAATTATTATTATTAATTATTATTATTATTATTATTATTATTATTATTAATTATCATTATTATTATTATTATTATTATTTAACAAAAAAATTATAAAAAATTTTATCATTTTTTATTAATTTCCCTCGAAATATTCAAATTATTTTTATTAAATTTTCTATTCACATGGGAATTAAATTATTGTCTTCACGGAATATTCCGCTGCTTTTTTTTTTCTCTGTTTTACTTTTATATTTCTGAATTCTCGAGGGATGTGACCTGCGATTACTATCGGTTACACGTGAAAGAAACACTTTATGAGTGATTAGAGACAAGATATATATATATATATATATATGTGAATATGTTGGGGTGTGATAAATATTTGAGGTTAAAATGAAAAAAAAAAAAAAAAAAAAACTTGGAATTTTTAGATAGCCACTATCGTTCTGAGGACAGCTCATTATCGCTATTACCAATCGCTGGGGCTTGTGCCTCAAGTAAAGAGAGTACGATGAATATTTGTGAAAATTAATTTCACAGAGTCATGCGATGGTAGATAGAAATTATAATTAATGTCGATTAATTATTATTTTTAGGTAAAATCGGAAAGAAAAAAAAAAAAAATTTTTATAAAATTTTTTTTTATTTTTTTATAAAATTGTTAATAATAATTTAAAAAAGATGAAATTTTCAAATTTGATTCAGTGAATTTGTGAAAAATAAAATAAGTTGAAGAAACAAAAAATTAATAGAAAATAGAAAAATTTTCATTAATTTTTTCATTTTTTCAAATTTTTCACGATTTAAAAAAAAGGAAAAAATAATGAAAATTTTTCTATTTTCAATTAATTTTTTGTTTCTTTGGCTTATTTTATTACTTATTACATTCTTTACAGATTCACTGAATCAAATTTGAGAATTTCCTCTTTTTTAAACTGTTATTAACGATTTTATACAAAATTTTTATTTTTTTTTCCAATTATTCTTAAATTAATTTATTAATAATCCCGAAAAAAAGGGAATTTTTTTTTTTTTTTTTTTTTTTATATTTGGATCGGAAATTGGCCAATCGAACAATTGAATGGGCAATTGTAATATTTCAATGACAAAATGCATAAGTAGGTGACAACTGTGTTGGTACAATGCTTTTATTCTTATCGCCTCATTTTTTTTTTTCCATTTTTTAATCACAAACGTAATTTTCTTTTTAGCTCGACGATTGCAAATAGGGAGGGGGGGGGGGGGTGGAGAACATAAGACGCAGTAGAAAAACAAATTGACGTAAGGCCTTTTCAAACAGTGTTTGGTGATGTTACGTAAGTTTTATCAGCTTTTATTCGTCTATTCTTATCGCTTAATTGCGGGAAAATTGTGAATATTGCGTTTAAAACAATTTTTTCATAAAGATTCTCAATTATTTGAGATTTTTTGGAATTTTTTGAATTTTTATTGTTAATTTTAGGAGTTGATGATATTGATATTTTTGGGATTTTGAAGATTTTTTGGTTTTTTTCTGAGATTTATTGAAGATTTTGATCTGTAATTCATGTATTTTTTGCATTTTTTTTGATTTTTCAAGATTTAAAGGAATGCAAACAAGTGGATGATAGTGTTGTTTTCCAACTGATATAGCTTTTTCTGCTGATACTTTAGCAATATGCTTTCGAATGGAAGTGATACAACTTTTTTCAAATCATCATCAAAATATCAAATTGTGCTAATTCAATTCCCGTAAAAACTCTTTTTCCTTTTTTTTCACTTTTTTTTTTCAGTTTTTTCGTGAGAATTTCACGTTATAATGACGTTTTTAAAGGGCATTCGGAAACTAAGCGAGATAGCGTGATTTTTGTAGAGACCTTTTTTGTAGCTCTTGAAATTTTCTAGAAGAAAAGTTTCTACAAAAGTTGCGCTATCTCGCTTAGTTTCCGAATGCCATTCGGAAAATGAAAGATATAGCTTTTTCTGCTGATACTTTAGCAATATGCTTTCGAATGGAAGTGATACAACTTTTTTCAAATCATCATCAAAATATCAAATTTTGAAGAAATTCATCAAAACGCCAATAACTCGAGACTTAATCATGCAAATAAGCTCAAAATTCACAGGCATCTAACTGATACAAATCTCGAGATAATAGGGTAAGGTGGGGCAAAATGGACATCAGGGGTAATATGGACACATCTAAATTTTTAGGCAAATATTATGGAAAACTCTTGAAATTAATAGAAATATTGGCGGTGGATTGTTTTTGATGATTTCATTGGAAAGCTGAGAAAATTTTAGGCGGGAAACAAGTGCCGGAATTATTTATTTTGAATTTTTGGCGATTTTGACTTTTTTGAGCATTTTAGAGGGGTAAAACACTTCCTTTTTTTGAAAATTTTCAGTATTTTGAGAATATCTTCGGTTCTATTTGTCGTAGTGTAAAAATTCTGACGGGAGGTGAAAGGTGAGATCATTTGCTATCGATTCATAGGGTTTTCAATTTGAAAATATCGATTTTTAAGATATTCATGGGCATTTTTGTGAAACAGTTTTGTAAAACCATTTTTGGCCTATAACTATTCCAAAAATTGATATTTTTGAATTCAAAACCCCATAAATCGATGGGAAATGAGCTCACCTTTCATTTGAGACCAACACCGAATTGCTACGACCAATAGAACCAGAGATATTTGCAAAAAACTGAAAATTTTCAAAAAAGCAAAGGCTTTCACCCCTCAAAAATGCCGAAAAATATCGAATTTTCAAAAAATTCGAAAAAAATACATCTGACACCTATTTTCCAGCTAAAATTTCCTCAGCTTTTCGATAGAATCATCAAAAAAAATCCATCTCTAACCGTTTCATTACAGTGTCCATTTTGCCCCACTATCCCCTATATGAGTATAAATAACATCAGTTGAATAATTTCCAGAAATTCCATTAAAACCTGATTTTCGAAAAATGGACATATCTCAAAAAGTATCGATCGAATTCTCTTCAAATAAAGCTTAAAAAATAGAGTTTGTCGAGAGGAAGTTTTCCATAAAATATGAAATTTTTCTATTAAACCGTTTTGCTGAAATTGAGACTTTTATGCACACAAGACACACACAGACACAGATATTCGCTAAAAATATCTTTTTCTCTCTATTTAGATCATTTTCAGTATCTTCCATTAAAAAAATTACAATCAAAAATTCTAATGATTCCATAGCTTCCCTTCAAAAGCAAAAATACTGAAAATCTTTCAATTTTCCATTAATTTTTTGTTTCAAGAGCTCATTTTATTCCTCATTACATTCATCACAGATTCCCTAAATCACATTTAAGAATCTCATCTTGTATAAATTGTTATCAACAATTTTATCCAAAAATTCAACATTTTTCCCCGATTTTACCTCCCAATAATCCTCAAAATCCATCAAAATTCGATCGAAAAAAAAAACAAAATTCTCCATAAAAAAAGAAAAAATCGATGAAATAATGAATAAAAAAAATTCATTTAATAAATTCACGATAATTTTATCCACATCCCATTTGGTCATTGTGCCAGTTATACAACCGATTCCTCAAAACGCATATCCGCCACATGCGGTTTCTGGTATGCTCTTTGTACCCATAGGATAGTGTATGTACCCAAGCTCCGCATTATCCAACTGTTCATTCAAAAAAAAAAAAAAAGAAGAAAAAAAAAGAAGAAAAAAAGCCAAAGAAATAAAAAAAATTTCGCAATTTTCATTGAAACGAAGAAAAAACCGAGCAAGTCCGAAGGTCATTTCCCCCCCCCCCCCTTTTTTTTCATAGTCCAGAATCCGATTTACCTCTCTTCATCATCCTCCTCCTCATTATTATTATTATTATTATTAAAAGAGATGAAAAAAAGGGGGAAAAAATGAATATCCGGTGGAAACTGCGTTTTCAATATTTTGAATGAATAAAAAAACGTATTGCGTGTTATTTACGTTCGATTTAGTAGGTCGAGGTTTTTTTTTTTTTTTTTTTTTTTTATTTTCAACCAAAAAAGATTGAGAGAAGCCGAAAGATTTCGCACTTCCTTCATATATTTAATAATGTATCGATACACATACATACAAACTCCATTCATTCGATTTTTTTCCTCTTTTTCACCTTTTTTCTTTCACATTTCAGATGGCAGAAGTAAAAGGCACACAAAGAATTGCGTATTTTTTTTTTTTACGGAATAAAAGTAAAGTGTTTTTCTTTTAAAAACGTCGAAAAACTGCCTCGGGTAATTTATCTCTTCCTCTTCCACACTTTCGCAAGCGTTTGAAGCAAAAAAAGGGGGAAAAATTGAATAAAAATCGTCATTATCTTCACGGGATGCTGATTTTTTTTTTTTTTTTTTTTTTCAAGCATGAGGAGAAGGAAGAAGAAGAAAGGTCCTTCACATGTCCATTTTTTTCTCATTTTTTCTCATTTTTTCTCATTTTTTCTCATTTTTTCTCATTTTTTTCACATTTTTTTGTGAATGTGTATGTAAATTATTTGAAATTTCTTCAGTGAATGACACGATCATCGATTCTTTTGTGATGACAAAAAGATGACGTTTTTGCGCATTTTTTGTTCATTGTGAGGAGATGAGATGTACAGTTATCTGTGGCTTTGCGTTATTTTCGAAGATTCTGTGGGATTTTTTTCCCACTTTTTCCCCTTTTTTTTGGCTTTTTGACTTTCTAAACGATCGTTTTGGTGGATTGAAAAGAAATGGGGAAACAGGAAGAGTTTCTTGTGGCATTTGGGGACTTTATTTTTTTAAATGGAAGAGGACAATGCTCTTCCCACGAACGTTTAACCTACTTTCTTCTTTCTATTACCGTTTACTGCCGCCATTTTGTGGTGAGTTTCCAGAGGAAATGGCGGATAATGTGGGAATTTGCGTTTGAGGTTGAATATCTCTGAAAATAAAATGAATAGAGAAATTTTCGTTCAGACACTTTTTGCAGCTCTTGAAATGCTCTTCAAAAAACGTTTCTATATAATTGCTCTATCTCGCTTAATTTCCGAGATATTCAAGCCCCAAACATGATGCCTATTTCTAGCAATTTTGATATTTAAAATAATAATTTAAAAAAAGGGGAAAAGAAGTGGTGAAATTCGATTTTATAGGATTCTAGGGGATTTTTATGGGTTTTTAAGCAATTGGCTGCCCTGATCGCCGCCATTTTGTAGTGAAACGTTCGAGAAAATGGCGGATAACGTGAAAATTTAGCTTTGAGGTTAAATATCTCTGAAAATAAGAGAGATAGAGAAATTTTTGATGAAACACTTTTTGCAGCTCTCGATCTCCTCTTCAAAAAACGTCTCTATAAGATCGCTCTATCTCGCTTAATTTCCGAGATATTTAAGCCCCAAATATAATGATGCCTATCTCTATCAATTTTGATATTCAAAATAATAATTTTAAAGAAAGAGGTAATAAAATCGTCAAATTCTATTCTTCGGGATTTTTTTCAAGTTTTTGAATGTTGGCTGTCCTGATCGCCGCCATTTTGTAGTGAAGCATCAAAGAAAATGGCGGACAACGTGAGAATATATCTTTAAGGTTAAATATCTCTAAAAATAAGATAAATAGAGAAATTTTCGTTCAGACACTTTTTGTAGCTCTCGATCTCCTCTTCAAAAAACGTTTCTATAAGACCGCTCTATCTCGCTTAATTTCCGTCAAATTTACCCCTCAAAGATATTGATGCCCATTTCTGTCAATTTTTCATTTTTAAAATTTTTTTTCTCTTTATTTCTGTCAATTTGATATTCAAAATAATAATAAAAATAAAAAATAAGGCAATAAAGCCGTCAAATTCAGGATGACTGGTAGTTTCATCGTGCCACAGGTGATTCACCACCCAAGGCTCTACCCAAAACATCATTCATCCATGATCACGATAAAAAAAGAATAAAAAAAGTTTAAAGGAAGTTCCAGCTCCTTCCGCACATTTCATTCCCTTCTTTTTTTTTTTTAATTCTTTTTTCAGAGTAAAAAAAAGTGTCTGGCCTCAACAAATTAGATGCACTGAAGAGATAAAGTTCCTCGGTTCCTCACTTCGTTACCTTTCCAAGACCCTTTTTGGATAACCGTCCACAAGGCATCAGGTAGATTCTATATACCTTGTGATATCCCCAGGGGCATATATATTGTACCGAAAACTTAATGGAAACCACTCAATCTTTGGGATGACCAAGAGGGGAAATGGAGAAGTTAAACGCGCAGCTGGTTCTCGCCAATGTTCTCCATCTTTTTCTAACGCTTTGCTGAAGATTAGTCATTTTTTTTCTCAATTTTTTGGGGAATTTTTTGGAAGTTCATTGTTCTTAAGAAGGATATCGCGTAAAGTATTGGATTTAGGGGAAAATGTGAAGAAACCTTTTTTGTAGCTCTTGAAATTATCTACAAAAAAGGTTTCTTGACATTTTCTCCTAAACCCAAGGGTTTCCGAGATCCTTATAGGAGAAGATGAACAGGTTTTTCTGAAAGTGATTTTTTTATTCGAAATGAGCTAAAAAAAGAGGCGGAGGTTAAGATTCTTGTGAAATCATGGGGAAAAGATGATCTGCCTCTTTTTGGGACTGAACAGGTGAATTTTTATGATCACCCTCAATATTTTCAGAATTTTCCCCAAAAAAAGTCGATTTTTTGTTCTTTTTTTGCTTTTTCAAAAGCTCTGGAGACTCGAATTTCCGGAACATCCTTAAGGATCTCCAAAACTACGTGATTTACAAAAAAATACCAAGAAACCTTTTTTGTAGACAATTGAATTCTCTACAAAAAAGGTTTCTTGACATTTTCCCCTAAATCCACTCGCTTCAAAGATCCTATTACATAAACCTCCAAAAAAAAAAATCCCACAATTTTAACGAATTTCTCTTCCTGTTTCGCTGAAAACTGGCTAGTTTCAACTTACGCCAATGTACAGGAGTGGCGGAAACATGGAACACGAGAGAGAGAGAGAGAGAGTCTTGGTCCCTTTGGTTGGGGGCACGCGCACGGCACGCGCCACACTCTCACGGAAAGACGTGCGCGTGCCTCTCACTAAGTCCCCTCTTCCCCTCCTACCCCTCCCCCACTTCTTCATTCACATACACGTACATTCAGCAAACCGTTGCCGTCCCTTTCCCAAACGTTGAGGAGTATAATAAGTCTCTCTTTTTTTCACTGACTAGCATCAGCGCCACCATCAGTGCCAACTTAAGGATGTACGATCATGACAAAAATCTTCGATTTGGGGCTTCAAAATTTTTTTAGAGCTAGATCATTCCTCAAAGAATTTTACTATAAAAAGTCCGGGATAGGTAACCATTCATATGAGAAAGAAAAAAATTATTGAAAATTGCCAGAAAATACATGGGCTCTTATGGAGAAATGGAGGTTATGATCGTAAATCAATAAATATCCAATTTCCAAGCTCTCGTAGTACAAAGAACATATATTCATGAGAAAAATGGATATTGTAGGAATTCGGCAATATTTTAAAAATCCTATGTATTCATTCATTCTGAAGAGAAAAATAGAATTTTAATTCGAATTAATTCACTTTATCATTCATTTCTCGCACGTGATTGGCCAGATTCACAGTACATGGTCACGTGGTCATTCACTTCGGCTCACCCCGCAACCGTTCGGGCCTATCCCCACCAATCAAAATTCATGGTTCTCCCACTCTTTTGATCATACATCCTTAAACCTGGTGTGGATCCTCATTTTTACCCCTCTTTTTTTTTTTTTGATATTCACTCCCCCACCACGTGTCCCTGGGGTATTTGGAGCACCCTGGTAATACTAGTGCATTAATTCTGGCTTTGGAGAGAATATGGAGTCATCAAACTGCTTCCAACGGCTTTTCCCGCCTTTTTTTTTGAATCCAAACTTTTTTATTAAATCCTAAATTCATCGCTTTTTTCGCTTTTTTTCAGGTGTTTTTTTTTTTGGAGGAAAAAGAATTGAAAAGGTTACTCACTCAAGGATTGAGTGACACCATGACTTCAAAATAAAGTCGACTTCACGTGAATTCAGTGTCTGTTTTCAATGACTTCAGAAAAAATGTGATTTCAATGACTTCAAGCGCTGATTAACGTGACTTCATGACTGCAATTGATTGCCAATGACTTCGTCAATTTGTAGTCAATGACTTCAAATAGAGTGAAGTCATTGAAATCACAATAAATAAAATTTTACGAATTAAAGAGGGTGGGGGCAAAACGGGTTTTTATCATATTGAAACAAAAACTTTTTATATAAATTGACACATTACAATATTTAGATGTTTTTCATTGGAAATATTTTTTAACAGCCTCAAAAATATTATTAGGTAGTTTTAAATCTTCACTCTCAGTTATCTCAGGAGGGAAAATAGTTTTTCGATACTGTTCAATATCGATGTACCCATGTACACTTATTGCCTCTAATTTCAAACAATTTGTACTTTTATCTAAAATATAACAGTGGCAAAGAACACTCATTTTAGTGACTTCAATTGATTTCAAGTGACTTCAGTGATTTCAGAATTGATTTCAAAAAAATTAAATCATTTGACTTCAGTGATTTGAAAAAGTTGAAGTCATATGACTTTAGTGATTTCACTGATTTCAATGACTTCACTTGATTTCAAATTGACTTCAATTAAGAATTAAGAATTTAAGAATTTTTTTTCTGAATGAAGAACTCGATGAAAAAATCTGAAAAAATTTGAGAAGATGCTCAAATATGTGAAGCTTGTTGCTGAATTTTTTCAAATTTTTTGAAAGACTCCTTCCCTCTAAAAAAAATTCCCAAAATCATCTTCATCCGCAGGTCCATTTTGCCCCATTTTCACCATTATAATAATGTTTGGCAGTATATATATGTCATATGGATCCCATATCATCGCCTTAGAACCCAAGTAACGTAAGTGCTGTTCATAAAATACAGCACTTACGCCCCTTTGTTTCTAAGGCACCAATATATTCAAAATCTATCTTTCTCCTCCGATTTTTCAATGTTAAAATAATTTTAAAAAAACCTACGATCATTAATTTAAAATATTATCAATTAATATCTCCAGAACCCTCTGACAGAATTCAGAAGCAGCTGAAAGGATTAAAAAGCCGTTAAAATAATTAACCCAGTCTGATTTTAACGACGTACATTAAAAACACTGAAAAAATGCTGTAAAATTGTTTTTAACGATTTTCAAAAAAGGATTCAAGATACATCAGTTGGTCAAGAATTATGAAGAAAAAAAACCGTTAGAATTAAAAATGCGAGGGGGTGGGGGTAATCATGGAGCGTCATCAGAGCTTGCAACGGAAGAGTCACTAAGGTGGCACATTTTTTTTTTCCTTTTTGAAGAGCAAGAACACCTGGCTTTGAGGGTTTTACAAAAAAAAAAAAGGAAAAAAAAATGGGCGTCATGCGCAGGCGCGTGTCTGGTGGTCGTTCATCCCCTGCAGGGTGATTAAATGAAGCACCACACGATTCATACGAGGGGAACCCATCCGTGAAACACTGATGCACCCTAATTCCTTCTTTTTTTTTAACTATGTTTATACTTGATTCGATTTCTCCAAAATTTGATATCTGAAATATGAGAGAGGATTGACTTTCTAAAAGATACTTTGAAAGGCGTTAGAGTTAGACAAAAAGATCAAGAGACCTTTTTTGTAGAGAATTTTGAGAGCTACAAAAAAGGTTTCTTGACATTTTCTCCTAAACCTACTCGCCTCAAAGATATCCGCATAAGAATCTCCCAAAAAATTTCTCCAAAATTTGATACCTGAAATTTGAGAGAGGATTGACTTTCTAATAGATACCTTGAAAGGCGTTAGAGTTAGACGAAAAGATCAGGAGACCTTTTTTGTAGAGAATTTTGAGAGCTACAAAAAAGGTTTCTTGACATTTTCTCCTAAACCTACTCGCCTTTAAGATATCCGCAAAAGAATCCACCAAAAAATTAGCAGCCTCAAATTGCATCGAAATAGCTCATTATCACCTTTTCTCGAAATAAACTTCATCATATACTTCACGAGAAAGAAGAAAAAAAAAATAATCGTCTGCCAAAATTGCCATCTCAATATTCATGAATACATAAAAATTAATGGTGCAATGTTTCACTTTATGAGACATTAATAAATCAAGTAGCGAGTACATATGTCGTTTCTCAGGTTGATGATAAATAAACTGGCAACTGCGAATGTTATATGGATTTTCACTTTACAAATGTGATAAAAAAATTATTTGGTGAAAGTTTTCATTCTTATTTATCAGTGAGTGAGAAACGTTTGGAATTGCGTAGGTAGTTAGTCTCCGTTTAATTATTCGGTGCAGGAAGCCAAAAAAAAAAAGCAGGAGCGGAGAGTCATTGATAGGTTAAAAAAGAGGGGAATAGGTTAGTTGAGGAGTTTACAGTGACACGTGCTGTGTGCGCACGCGCCTGTGCTTCACGCACGAGCGCATGCGCACCTGCGCATAACGTTAGACACACGACACAAAATGTCCGACACAAAGAAACAAAAATTCCTACAGCTCCTTTTGTTTCAAATGATCTCTTATTTCAACTTTTTCGTTCCTCTTGTTTCAACTTCCCCTCATCTCCTTCATCCCCACTACTACTACGAAGATTTGGTGCGCAGTGTGGATTGCGCATCGGTACATCGGCGTTCATAACCTCATCTCGCTTCCACATTTGATTTTTTTTTATTAATTTGGACATTCAAATTATCATTTGTGTTTATCTTGAGACTCAAATCTACTGAATACAGCTATTGATTCATAAAATGATTCGGGATTTTTTTTTTCAATGAAGGAGATTTTTTAAAAATTTGAAAAAATTCATCAATAATGTCAACATATTGGAGCATCTTCTCAAATTTTTTCAGATTTTTCCCTTGAGTCCTTCACTCTAAAAAAAAATCTTGAAACATGGTGATGTGGAATTGGTTGCATTTTGTACATTTTTTGAGTCTTGAGAAATTTGAACTATGCAAAAAATGCAGCCAATTCTTCAATTTTCAATCAATTTTTTGTTTCCACAGCTCATTTTGCTCCTCATTGCATTCTCCACAGATTCACTGAATCAGATTTGAGAATTTCATCCCGTATAAATTGTTATTAACCATTTTATCCTAAAAATTGAGGTTATGTCCAGCCACCTCGCCCTAACATCTTTAAACGGCCTATATTTCGGATTTTTGAGATTGCTGGGTGGTAGATGTTGAGGAGAAGTTGAAGCAAGAGAAGTGGCCTGGTCCAGAAGATTCTCGGAGCAAGAGGAGCTTCTACTCCATTTACATTGATAAATGGAGGCAACTGAAAATTGAGGTCAGTAATCGGCAAAAATCACTTGAAAAAAAAAAAAACTTAAAATTGAAGAGAATATTCGATTTGGTAATTGTCGAGTGCATTTTAATAAAGAAATGACACGGAATATTCGGGCCACAAGATATTTCCACGTGCCTCGAATAATAAATGAATGTAGAGAGAACGCAGAAAGCCAATGAAAGTAGTCTCATGTTGGTATCAACTAACGGAGAAATACATTCGGCAATTAATGTCATTCCCTCTTGTCATTTGATTTCTTTTATTTCATGTTTTCTTCATCCATCTCCTTTATTTTTCCATCAGCCTGCCTCTTCATACCAGTTCGGCACGAGTTTATTCATCGAATCAACGATAATTTCAACTTTTTTTTGTCTTCATCTCTCTCTTTTTTTCGCAATTTCTCATCAACTCTTGTTATTTTTAATACCAGCGTCAAATTCATTTGATTTCAGTGGTTTAATATTCAAGACAGGCGAAAAAAAAATTCATATGTAGAAAGTTACTTGGAGATCTGATGATGAGTGGGGTCAGTGTCTTGTTTCATTAGATTTATTGAGACTCACATCTTTATTTGGATGAATTATTTGGGTTAATCATATACAGATAATTGTAATGAATCGAGAAGTCTTATTAAAGTAACGACAGATGGAATAACCCAAACTTCCATTGAAAACCAGCAAAAAAGTCATCAGGATCGAATACGGTTGCTAGAGAAGTTTTACGTTTTTGAAGATCTTCCTCAAACCGTTAGATTAAAGAGAAAACACGAAGAGACCTTTTTTGTAGAGAATTAAATTCCCCACAAAAAAGGTCTCTTGATATTTCCCCCTAACTCCAATACTTTGAGGAACATCTTCAGCCGAAAAAACCCATAACTTTCAGCTAAGCTAGATCTACCAAAACAGCTCAATCCAGGATGCTCAAAAATCATAGAAAAATCCGGAAGATACTTTCAAATGCCCTCCACCTTTCTCCACACACGCGATGGGCACACGCCAAAGCCCCTCGCTCTCTCGTCCATTACCCGTTTCTCCCCCCATTGAAAACTGAAGTCTGGAATAAAATTTTTTTTGTGAAAGAGTTCATATGCTTTTCGAATTCTTCGACCAATGGTAGAACCATGTAATTTCGCTCTATATCCCTTCCACATTTGAAAATACCGCAGCAACACGTGAACAATAGAGGTTTTACCCCAATACCATTATGATGATTCTGTCTCTGTTGCTCTTCTTCTTCTTGTTTCTTTTTTTTTTTTTACATTTACGGCGCGTGGGTCCGCTGCTGTTTCGGAACCCGGTCGGTGTCATCTGGCAAGCAGGAGGTGAGCGGGACACGCGGGTGTTCATTTTATCTTGTTCTTTCTTTCTTTCTCATTCGTAATTTACTCTCTCACTTTGGTGGATTGAACGAAGCGGTTTATAACGGTCGAAATCCCTTTTCAGGGATCACGCACACACATATACAAGTCGATTGTGTTTCGGTCTCCTTCTTTTTTTTAGGAGAAAATCATATGGTTCTGGGGTTTAATGAGATTCTGTCTCATTCGGGTGGTTAATCAGTTTATAATGAATTCCGGGACAATTGAATTAAGGCTAATGAGGCTGATTAGAGGTTAGAAGCCCCCCACTCCCTCCAATTGGTGGGTTTTAGGTTAATTGGAGGTGTATTAGGATTAATTTCTAGGATTCTTTGGGTATTTATGGGTTTTATTGGAGGAATTGAAGGGAAAAAACTCGAAAAATTTGGGTTTGAAAATTTTTTTGAGGAGAATAGTTTTTTTTCCCTTTTTTTTGGCAAATATTTTCGGGTGAATTTTTGGGGGAAAATGAGAGAAAATTGAGGTTTTGATGAAACCGTTTGAGATAGAATTTTTTTGATGATTCCATTGAAAAGCTGAGAAAATTTTACGCAGAAAACATGTGCCACAATTGATTTTTGTGAATTTTTTGAGGAATTTGATTTTTTTGGGCGAAATTTGAAGGTTAGACTCTTTTGATTTTTGGGAAAATTCACTTTTTTGGAAATATCTTTGGTTCTATTGGTAGTAGTGACTTGGGGTTGATCTTAACTGAAGGGTGAGATCATTTGCCATCGATTTATGGGGTTTCGAAAGAGAAAATCTCGATTTTTGAAGAATTTATAGACTATTCTATGCAAAATCAGTTTTTGCACAATAAATACCTCAAAAATTGATATTTTTCAATTCAAAACCCCATAAATCGATGGCAAATGATCTCACCTTTCCCCTCGATTCGGAATTTCCCATATACGACCCATAGAACCGAAAATACCCCCAAAAAAGTGAATTTTCCCAAAATTACACAATTTTTCGGCTAAAACACCCGAATTTCTCAAAAATCCCCAAAAATCACTCAGACACATGATTTCCCTGTAAAATTTTCTCAGCAATTCAACGAAACCATCAAAAAAATTCCATCTCCAATAATTCTCAAAATTCCCCCCAATTCATCGCCCCAAAAATTAAATAAATTGCCTCAAAAACCTTTCGATCCTCAGAAACCGATTTTTTTCGCCTCATTATCCCCAAAATTGATTCAATTTCATTGAAATGTGGCTGAAAGAGGTGTAACTGAAAAAAATAACGAGCACTTGTTCGAATCTCTCCTCCTTTTTACCATCATTATCAGTACCAAACTTGATTTATGTTAAAAATTTCACAAAAAAAAAATCCCCCCCCTCCCCCCTTCTGTACTTCACGTTACATTACTTGCAGAGTCGCTCACGTGTTTAATATGTCGAGCAATGTGAATAAAGAGAGAGAGAAAACAAAAAAAAAGGGATTCGTGCAATAAATCGCAATGACGGAGGCATGATCTCCATCTGCGTCACGCGAACGGACGTTATCAGTAGTTTCCCCATAATTCCTTCTTCTTTTTCTTTTTTTATTCCACCTCTTTTTTTCTTTTTAAATGCTATCCAATGCGACAGGTGAAAATAAATAATATTCGAATTGCTCGTATATCACATTATGCTTGTGTGTACACACTGGCAATGCAAATCAAACATTTGATCATTGAATTTCTCTTCGAGTCTAAATAAGAAAGGGAAAAATATTTTTTACTTTGTAGAAAAATTGTTAAAAATAGATTTTTATTTATTTTTCCTTAATTTTTGGGTATTTTTGGGGAAATGGTAGGTGATGGGATTTTCTCGATGATTCCATTGAAAAGCTGAGAAAATTTGAGCTGGAAAGCATATGTCGGAAGTTATTTTTGATTTTTTTTTGAAAATGGGCCCTTTTTTCGAAAAAAGGCCCATTTTGAGTTTTGAATTTTTGAAAAAATCGCTAAAAAACATGTGACCTATGCTTTCCAGCTCAAATTTTCTCAGCTTTTCGATGGAATTATTCTTTTCGATTTTTGAGGCCTTTTTGGGGGGTTAAAATGGCGGATTTACAATGCAGAAAGTAGAGGAATTTTTTTTTTGGAAATATTGAGAGCAAAAAAAGGAAGAGGCATCAAACATCAAAGCGGCGAGAAAGTAAAGAGGTAATTCCAACTGACATGTACATCCCCAGAGGACACGTGGGGGCATAAACGACCACACACGCACGTATATATTGAGATGAGAAATAAAAATAAAATGAAAATGGAACAGATTGCAATAAGACAAAGCACCGAAAACCAGCAATTACGGGGCAGGTTTGGGTGTGTGTTGGTTACTCGGGCTGTTTCGAGGATCAGAATGTGAAATCAAGCGTAACGGGTCTGGATATGAGAGTAACTGTGGAAGATGTAAAGAGTTTGGGAGAAGCGATTTGATTCGTTGAAATGAGTTATAGAGATTTTGGGAAAGGAAAATTGGGGGAATTATTAGAGATAGAATTTTTTCGATGATTCCATTGAAAAGCTGAGGAAATTTGACATGGAAATCATATATCACAAGATATTTTTACGGAAAATTTTCAAAAGGGGCCTTATTATTAAATTTGGACCCAAAAAAATGGAGTTTTTGGAGAAAAAAATCGAAAAACACTTGCGACATATGGTTTCCAGCTCGAATTTCCTCAGTTTTCCAATGGAATCATCGAAAAAAATCTATCTCCAGCTCTTCCCTGAAAATTCCAATTTTTTCCTCTTTTCCCCAAATTTTGAAAATATTTCCCTCTAAAGTGATCTCTGAAACGAGTGGTTTTATCGAAAAATGTCAAGATACCTTTTTTGTAGGGAATTGAATTGCCCACGAAACAGATCCCCTGTAAAATCCTCCTAAACCTCATTATTTCCGAGATATCCCTAAAAAACTAATGTTAACCCAAATTCCATCTCTAATGAACCCCAAAAATTTAATTTCCTTTAATTACATAATTACCTTCAAAAAACCTATAAACCCAATATCTCCACAATTCTCTCTGTCTCCCCCAGTGTAACCAAAGAATTTGAAACGGCACATTCCGAATTATGTAAATTGGGCCCCTTTTTTTAAATTTTATTTTATGAAAGCCAGTTTATTTCATTTCTCCACATGTTTACTTATCCTGTCAAAGGAGCGGCTTGCTGCCGATCATCATTATCAATTTGAGCCGATTCCTTTCCCCATCCGCCAAGTGATGTCCAACAGTCGACCTAAGTGATTTCAGCCAAAGCAGAAAATTTGCCTTTAAGGATGTATGACCATGACAAAAATGTTCGATTTGGGGCTTCAAAATTTTTTTAGAGTTAGATTAATCCTCAAAGAATTTTACTATAAAAAGTCCGGGGAAGGTAACCATTCATATAAGAAAGATAAAAATTATTGAAAATTGCCAGAAAATACATGGACTCTTATGGAGAAATGGACGTTATGATCGTAAATTAATGAATATCCAATTTTCAAGCTCTCGCAGTACAAAGAACCCATATTCATAAGAAAAATGGATATTGTAGGAATTCGGCAATATTTTAAAAATCCTATGTATTCATTTATCCTGAAGAGAATAATAGAATTGAAATTCGAATTACTTCACTTTATCATTCATTTCTCGACGTGATTGGCCAGATTCACAGTACATGGTCACGTGGTCATTCACTTCAGCTCACCCCGCAACCGTTCGAGCCTATCCCCACCCATCAAAATTCACGGTTCCCCCACTCTCATAATCATACATCCTTAATGCTTCTGCATCCTCAAAACTGACCGATTCCTCCAAATTTCCGCTTAATTTCGCTATTTAAATTCAAAAATTCGCGCGTTTTGAAGGGGCGCCATCTCTCGGATGACCTTGGGGCGTGGGAAAATTCTTAGGCTCAGCTAGATTCAAATAGAAAAGGTTAAGGCACTCGGAAACTAAGCGAGAAAGCGCAATTTTCGTAGAGACCTTTTCTGTAGCTCTCGTTCCGCTCTACAATAAAGGACTCTACAAAAATTGCCCTATCTCCCTTACTTTCCGAGATCTTCTTCCGAGATCTCTTTCCGAAAAAACTTTCCCGCAAAAAAAAAAGCCATACAAGTGCAAAAAAAAGTCTTCAGCCACATTGCACATCTCTTAAGAAAAAAAAAAACAGTTCTGCATTATTCCGCATTTTAATTCAAACACATGACGAATTGGGGCATCTCCGGATCGCATCGAGAGAAAGAAAAAAATACAAAAATAAAAACGAATGAAATAAGAAAACGCACCTGATCCCATAGCGCGTGCAAGTTGAATCGCCTGTAAGCGATAAGAGTGCGTAAAAGGAGTGGCCCGTTGAATAAAGACAGGAGAAAGAAGTACAGAGCTAAAAAAAATGAAAAAATAAAAGATGAGAGCGTTAAAACGAGGTGACTCTACCATCGTTCTGTCCTCACCCTAATGAGTGGTTTTCCTCTCAATATATATACATATACATATATATATATTTTTTTTTTCTCTTTCTTTTTTAAATTTCTGTGTTGCCTTTCACGGTGGCTGAAGTTCGTAAAGGATTACGATCTCATGAATGCGCGACACGAGCGCCATTATTTTTTTTCAAATTTGCGCGCTCGCGCGCAGGTGTGTGGTTAGGTTGCCTATAGAGCGTGCCAATATGACGATCATGGACTAGTAATTACACAATCATTATTTATTTTGTTCTGGTGGTGAAAAAAACATTTTTTTTTTATATATACATTTATATTCATGGACATGAATAAACTGATAAACATCGAAGATATTCGCTCTGGTTATTTCTGTAATGATTATTTTTCTCCTTTTTTTTTGTGCATGTGTTTTGCGGGAATTTTTGGTACTGCAAGGTGGTGAATTAATGGAGGTTAATGGAAATGTCGGGGATTATATAAATGCGCGGGGAATTACGAATAATTTAATCACTCGAAGCCATAAATTATGGGAAATTAATTGCGGTGGATTTTTGAATGATTAAGGATGCATGATCGAGGGAGTGGGGGAAACGGCAATTTTGATTGGTGGGGATAGGCCCGAACGGTTGCGGGGGTAGCCGAAGTGAATGACCACGTGACCATGTACTGTGAATCTGGCCAATCACGTGCGAGAAATGAATGATAAAGTGAAGTAATTCGCATTTCAATTCTATTTTTCTCTTCAGGATGAATGAATACATAGGATTTTTAAAATATTGCCGAATTCCTACAATATCCATTTTTCTTATGAATATATGTTCTTTGTACTACGAGAGCTTGAAAATTGGATATTTATTAATTTACGATCATAACCTCCATTTCTCCATAAGAGCCCATGTATTTTCTGGCAATTTTCAATAATTTTTTTCTTTCTCATATGAATGGTTAACTATCCCGGACTTTTTATAGTAAAATTCTTTGAGGAATAATCTAGCTCTCAAAAAATTTTGAAGCCACAAATCGAACATTTTTGTCATGATCAGGACTTTTTGCGTTAAAAATTCGATTTTTTGAGATTTTTAGAGAATTTTTTTTTTTTTTTTTTTTTCGGGGAGAGGGGAGGGGGAGGTGGTTTGAAGTATCATGAATGGAGAAGCCTTCGGGCTTCTCTAATTCAGATAAGACATCTAGACGGAGGGACAAATAGTGAATGGGAGACACGAGAACCCTTTGGGTTGAATGAAGAAGGACTTTTGGGGACAGGTGAGTTTAGAGTTCGGTTGCAGTTAGATTTTAAATGGTTAGAGAGTTGGGGGGAAGTGGAGAGGGGGGGGGGGGGGTTGGAGGATCGGTGTCAATGGCTTCTTCACTTTTTTTTAGGGTTGAATTTCTTCTGCGCCAATTTTGAAGAGGAAATTTCAGGAATTTTTGGGGAAAAGGGCGGTTTTTGGGGGAATGGGTAGGGATAGAATTTTTTCGATCATTCCACTGAAAAGCTGAGGAAATTTGCCATAGAAATGATATATGGGAAACGATTTTTGGGATTTTTTTGAAATTTCGAACTTTTTTGAAGCCAAAAATCCCCAAAAATTTGTTAAAAGCAGAGATTCTCGAGAAAACAGTTGGCAATAGAATCTTTTCGATGATTCCATCGAAAAGCTGAGGAAATTTGCCCTGAAAACCATATATCACAAGTGATTCTTCTGATTTCCCCAAAAATCCCCCTTTTTTTCCAAAAAACCTCCATTTTGAATTTCAAATTTTCCAAAAAATCCCCAAAAAATCATGTGACCTATGCTTTCCAGCTCAAATTTCCTCAGCTTTTCAACAGTCGCATCCAAAAAATCCTCCCTCCTCAATTACCCTCCCTACCCCCCAATTTTTCCCTCCCCACCCATCAAACTCCATAAAAAACCATCTAAAAATCTCCATATCGTCATCCTGTGACTGCAAACGACGTGTTTTTTTTCCCCCTTGTGCCCTGTAATTCTGTCGTGATCGTCCACTATTACCTGGCAGATTCCCTCCAGGCCCTCAACTCAAGCGTTTACACAAAAATCCTTTTTTTCCATAACTCCTTTTATTAATCAGAATCCACAATCTCTTATTATTTTTTTTATTTAATATAATAACGAGTGTCGTTTGATTTAAAGACTTTTTTTCTCCCCTCCTTCTCATCCTTAAGACATAACCCTGTATTTTAGTGTCGTTAAAAAGTCCGAGAATATCATTGAGGCGCCCTCTTCAGTAATTTTAATTAAATTCCTTCACGCAAGGCCCTGAATAATCTTCCATTAACTATAAAACTCAATGGCATTATCCACGCCTTCCACAAAGTGTTTCCTATAATTCTACCCCCACCCCCCTTTTTTTAAATTCACTTTATTCGCTGAAATCATGGGAATTTTGTATTAAAATTTTGAAGACAGAAAAAAAAATGACAGACAGATTTATCGACAGAGATAGGAAGGATTGATATTAACGGCCATTTTCCTCGCCTACTTCTTGTTTTACAACGTACATTTGAGAATTAAATTTATGACACTGCAATTGATTTCTTAAGTACTGGATACTGCACTTGAGGAAAACGTGATCAGTCGAATTTTTCGTTGTCATACATACAAAGTATCTGATTTTAACTGAATTAAATTCTGCAGTTTTTTATCTTATTTTAAATTTATTATTAATTAATTTTGCATATTTTAATTGGTAAATTTAATTGGGTATTAATTCATGAATAAATGAGTCAATGAAGAGTCGTTTTAGAGGAAGGGTGGAGCCGTGCGTAAAGCGCGTTCTTTTCGCACGACGCGCATGCGCAGAAAGATGATTTTAACGGAAATAATAGGAAAAATAACGTTAGGGAAAAGCGATCTCTGGAATGAGGGGGTTTAGGGGAAAATGTCAAGATGCCTTTTTTGTGGGAAATTAAATTCTCCACAAAAAAGGTAACTTGACTTCTTTTTCTAAATTCAACGGATTTCGAGTGCCTTTTAAAAATAATCGAATTTCTGTTTTTTCCCCATTTTTTGATTCAATTCCTTTGATTTTAATTGGAAGGAGAATTAATTAACGAATTTAAGCATTTATGAATGCAAAAATAGATTCGTTTTAAGGAAAAGGCGGAGCCGTGCGTAAAGCGCCTCCTTTTCGCACCACGCGCATGCGCAGAAAGACAATTTTAAAGGAAATAATGAGAGAAATAACGTTCGGGAAGAAGGATCTTTGGAATGAGGGGGTTTAGGGGAAAATGTCAAGAGACCTTTTTTGTTGGAAATTAAATTCTCTACAAAAAAGGTAACTTGACTTTTTTTCCTAATCCCAACAGTTTCCGAGATCCCTTTAAGATAATCCCGTCAACTTCACTTTTTTCCTCAAAAATCGGTAAAAAATCCCCTAAAATTTAACCGCAAGTGTTTCAAACTGTCACTTCATCAATCTCCTATTCTTCCCCTCAATTCTCCCCTCCCCCCCCCATCGAAATCCCATCAATTCAATAAAAAAAAATCTGTCATTCCCCTTCTTTTCAACCCAAAATTATGAGTTTGCCAACTTCAATACACTTTCTTTCACGTCTCGGCTGTCTTCTCAAACCCGAAAATTATGCCTTTGCGTGTCAGCATATATATAGGGGCAAAAAAACACTTCACAGTGAAGCCTTCTCGAACCGCTTCAATCATTTCACCAAAATGATTATAATGTTTAGAAGTTCGAAAAGAATGCGAAAAAAAATAGCGAATTTTTTGCGGAAACCATCTGTACATAAATAATTGGGTTTTTATTTATTTTTATTTTTTTTTCTAAAATGGATCATTCAATGATCGCTCTTTTCACATCAATTAACGTGAAATTGAATGAATCCATGTTATTTCCTCGATTTTACCTTTTTTTTCCCATTTTTTTTTTTTTCTTCATTTTTAGAGAATTATATATATAGTCAAGTGGATGATGATTTTAATGTATGTGATTATTTCCGTGATTTTTATCGATTTAAATCGATTTTTTTCCTTCATCACCACCTGTTCTCATGATAAATGATCAATCTTTGATTTTTTTTCCTTTTTCTTAAAAAATTTGGAAGCCAATAGAGCTATAAAAACATTAAATTACACAAATTAAGAGATTATGATGATTTTAATGTGATAAAAATTGTGCAAAAAAATTTCAATGATTTAATGGATTTTTACAGTGAATTATACATTTAATTAAAAAAAAAAAAAAAAAAAAAAGAATTTAATTCGGCAATTTAAAGAGACAAAAGGGCGTAAGTCCTATATATAAGCATAGGACTTACGCCCCTTTGTTTCTAAGTCGATGAAATAAAAATTCCTCTTTTTTATTTTATTCTTTTTTCTTTTTTTTTCGTTCTTTCTTCAAATGATCGTAAAAAATATATATATTGCCACAATAAAGAATTTT
The DNA here is from genome assembly GCA_963942555.1 of Aleiodes leptofemur. NCBI lineage: Eukaryota > Metazoa > Arthropoda > Insecta > Hymenoptera > Braconidae > Aleiodes > Aleiodes leptofemur. The sequence goes on from OZ012619.1 coordinate 14,725,216, forward strand.
TTTCGGGTAGTCAATCGCTTTTATTTATTTTTATCTTTATTTTTTTCAACTTCTGGTTCTTTTTCGGGGAGGGGGGGGGGGGAGGCTATTAAAAAAACCAGATGAACGAGATTTTTGCTCGTTTTACTGATTTACGAATTAATTATTGGATTTTTTTCTTTATTTTTGAGGTAATTGTGTCGTTAAAAAATTTGAATTTAAGGGGAGGGAGGGAAATTTGGTGGAGGGGGGGGGGGGGAGGCAAAATCTCAAAAATTGAGATTTTGATTTTAATAGAAATAAAATTAAGATAATTTTGCGAATTTTCAATAAAAATCGGAAATTAATTGATGAAAAATAAGAATTTTTCCTCGTTTTCCTTAGTGCACTCGGCAACTAAGCGAGATAGAGCAATTTTTGTGGAGACCTTAATTGTAGTCATTAAAATTCTCTACAAAAAAGGTCTCTACAAAAATTGCTCTATCTCGCTTAGTTTCCGAGTGCACTAAACACAAAACTGAAGAAGATTCTCATTTTATCATCAATCAATTTTCCATTTTAATTTTAAAAAATTCACAAAAACTAAGACTTTTTCCTCGTTTTCCTAAGTGCACTCGGAAACTAAGCGAGATAGAGCGATTTTTGTGGAAACCTTAATTGTAGCCCTCAAAATTCTCTACAAAAAAAGTCTCTACGAAAATTGCTCTATCTCGCTTAGTTTCCGAGTGCACTAAGGTAAACGAGGAAAAAGGCTTATTTTTTTATCAATTAATTTTTCAATTTTAAAATAAAAAAATTCACAAAAATTATCTTATTTTTATTTATTTTTAATTTTTTTTTTATTTGAAATCACAATTTCTCTTTTATATGTTAAAACATGAAATTGTGTACTAATGAAGCCCTAAATGGCTACGAAAAATTGGCTTTGAATTTCGTGGATAAACCTGATTTTACAGTGAGTTCCAAATGTAATGCTTGTTGTATCGTTAACAAATGTATATCATCATCAAAAAAGGAAAAGAGAGAGAATCCCACCATCAACTGTATACGAAGTAAAGCAGCAAAAACTTGTTGTCTTATTAAAGAATCGTTTCTTGAATCACGTTTTTACTCATTGGAGTATATATATGTGTGTAAACTCAAGAGCCTGAGTGGCATCTTATGTACTTGTCTTTTTGTATCATTAAATGTTAAAAATTCCAAACATAAAAGTTTAACCATATACATATATATATAAAGAGTAAACAAAATCCTGGCATGCTGTATCATTATTCGAACGAGTTGTTGAACGAAATTATTGTGAATAATTAAAAAAATCACAATTTAAAAAAAATAAAAAAAAATTTCCTCAAATTTTCTCAAATTTTTCATATTTCATTCCGCAAAATCGGGGATTTTTTTGTTTTATTTGCCTGTATCTCTGTGATTTTTTGATGAAAATCGATTGGATTATAGCGAAATCGATGGGAAATCGTCTCACCTTTAATTTCCGACCACCCGCGCTTTTTTAAGACGAATAGAACCGGAGATATTCTCAAAAAACTGAAACTTCGTATTTGAAGAAAAAAATTGCATGACTGAAAAAATGGCAATTGCGCATGCGCATTAGCAGTAACAAAAGGGGGGGAGCCACTGCTATTCCTAACCTTTAAGGACGCTTCTTCCCCTCCCCCCCCCCCTCTCCCCTTCCTCTTAAAAACCCCAGGAATCCCGAAAATTCCATCATTTTTCCATATTTTATTAAGTAAAACCAGAAATTCCTCGCTTTTATCGCCTCTATCTCGGTGAATTTTCGATAAAAATCGAATCGATTTTAGTGAAATCGATAGAAAATCGTGTTACCTTTAATTTGCGACCACCCGCGCTTTTTTGCGCCCAATCAAACCGGAGATATTCCCAAAAAACCTCAAAAACTCCACATTTTAAAAATTCCTTGACTCAAAAAATGGCAATAGCGCATGCGCATTAGCAGAAAAAAAGGGGGAGCAACTCTACTATTCCTAACCTTCAAAAAACTTGTCTCCCATCCTACCCCCTCCCCTTCCCCTCTTTCCCCCCCTAAAAACCCTAAAAATCCCAAGAATTTCATCATTTTTTTTGCCCCATCACCTTTTCATCGGTAATGAAGCCCTAAAGAGGACAAAAATCCTTCGCGGAAGCTGCAGGAGCGTGCGTCCCAGCAAAAAAAGAAGAAAAAACTTCACAAAAGGCTGAAACACGGCTTTGGTGTATTAAGGATGTATGATCAAGAGAGTGGGGGAACCGTGAATTTTGATTGGTGGGGATAGGCCCGAACGGTTGCGGGGTGAGCCGAAGTAAATGACCACGTGACCATGTACTGTGAATCTGGCCAATCACGTGCGAGAAATGAATGATAAAGTGAATTAATTCGAATTACAATTCTATTTTTCTCTTCAGAATGAATGAATACATAGGATTTTTAAAATATTGCCGAATTCCTACAATATCCATTTTTCTTATGAATATATGTTCTTTGTACTACGAGAGCTTGAAAATTGGATATTTATTAATTTACGATCATAACCTCCATTTCTCCATAAGAGCCCATGTATTTTCTGGCAATTTTCAATAATTTTTTTCTTTCTCATATGAATGGTTACCTGTCCCGGACTTTTTATAGTAAAATTCTTTGAGGAATAATCTAGCTCTAAAAAAATTTTGAAGCCCCAAATCGAAGATTTTTGTCATGATCATACGTCCTTAAACAGTCGCATGCGGAGGAACCCGAAACAGGAGCTGCAGAGAGAAAAATAAACTCTTGGAGTGGGAGGAGGGGGGGGGGGGGGGAGGTATTGGACCAGGACGAAATCAGATACGTTCATGAAAGTACGAGCGATTCCACGTCATTAGGCAACGGATAATGAGCAAGTATTACAGGCACGTGAAAAGAACACATATATGTATATGTATATATATACCGGTTTAACTTATGCTAATTTTTCAGGCTCTTTTTTTTTCGTTTCCTTTTATTTCCCTTTTTTTTTCGCTCGTTTCAATGAAAGAAATTCTTTCACTAGAAGTTTAATTCCCCTTTTTTTTACATCAAATTTTCGTTGGAAATATAAGAAAAGGGCGAATATTGTCTTGATTGATATTTTGGGAAGAAGGGATTGAGGGGAAATTGGAGATTAGGGGGAGGGAGAGAGGGGAGTTGGAGATAGGGCTTTTTTGATGGTGGCATTGGAAAGCTGGGGAAATTTGACGTGGAAAGCATAGGTCGCACGTTTTTTGGGGATTTTTTTGGAAATTTGGGTTTCGGGGATTTTTACGGGATTTTTTTTAGGAAATTCGGGGATTTGAGAATGTCTTCGATTTTATTGGACGTGAATTGAAAATTCTGAATGGAGGGGGGGGGGGGAGGGAGGGTGAGGTAGTTCAACATGGAGTGATATGGGAAAATGAAAAAAAGGAGTTTTCCAAAAAATTTAAAGGATTTTTGAGAATTTATCCCCAAAAAATCCCGAATTTTCCAAAAATCCCCAAAAAAACGTGCGACCCATGTTTTCTGGGTAAAATTTTCTCAGCTTTTCACTGAAATCATCAAAAAAATTCTATCTTCAACTGTTTCCCCCAAAAATACTCTTTTTTATCTAAAAAAAAAAAAATTCTTCGACTCGAAGTTAACTTTCCCCCCTTTTTCACGTCCAGACATCAAATATTGTCTCTGAATAATATTAAACCTTCAAAATTTCACAGATGTGTAGACTGAGAAAAATATCCGGAAGTCCCTCTCCGGGAGTTTATCGTGGCAATAAGAAGTCATTAGCACCCAGTGAAAAATAGTGCCTTTTAAAAAACAAACACACACACATACAGAACCTATTCACTTCTTCACGATTTTATATTTCTTCGTATTGTCCAGGTGGTCGTAGCTTCTGTTGCCCCTTGCTTTAATATTACCCGACCTCACACTGTTTTTAAAGAGGATTATGAGGGCCAACGGATTCAACACTCTAATCCTCCCGGAAATAAAAAATTAATTTTATTCAATTTAAAAAAAAATTAAAATCCTAAATATTCTTGAAAATTTCAAAATTTTAGTTAAAATTGTCATTTTTTCATTTTTTCTTTAATTCCACTATCCAATTGAATGGTTCGAGATAGAAATTTTCTGATGATTCCATTGAAAAGCTGAGAAAATTTTAGGCGGAAAACATGTGTCGAAATTTTTTTTTCTCAATTTTTGGAAAAATTTACTTTTTTGGCCAAGTTTTGAAGGGGTTTTCCTTTTGAAAATCGAAAAAATTCACTTTTTCGGCGATATCTCCGGTTCTGTTGGTCGTAGCGACCTGGGGTTGATCTCAAATGAAAGATGAGCTCGTTTCTCATCGATTTATGTGGTTCAAATTTTTTTAAAATCAATTTTTCAAATATTTATATGTCATTTTCTGAAAAATCAGTTTTTGCCCTATAAGTACTTGAAAAAATTGATATTTTTCTTTTTAAACCCCATAAATCGATGGGAAATGAGCTCACCTTTCATTTAAGATCAACCCCAGATCGCTACGATCAATAGAACCAGAGATATTCTCGAAAACCTGAAATTTTTCAAAAAACAGAAGACTTTCACCTTCAAATTTCGCGCGAAAAATGAAATTTTTGAAAAATTCCAAAAAATAACTTTTGACATATGATTTTCATGGGAAATTTTCTCATCTTTCCAATGGAATCATCAGAAAAAACCTATCTCCAATATTTCCCTCGATTTCTCCCAATTTTCATAGTATAAAATACAAAAATCAACCCATGCCCATTTTACCCCACCTTTCCCTAATGAATACGAAGTCTCTCGCTAATAAATGTTTAATTGTAGTGTAAACATCAGCCAAAATTAATTATCCCTAATTTATTCATTGAAATTCATCACGATAAAAATTTTTAATGCATAATAACGGTTTTTTTTCCAGAATTTTTCATCTTCTGCAACATCATCATCATTTTGATCTGCCCTTTTTTTTTTTTTTTTTTTAATTGTCTTGGTGTGCCTAATCACGTGCTTACCAAAGAGGACAGGGGGCACCTGTGCGGCAGGTGATTCCCTGTAAAAAAAAAAAGGGACTACGTCACAGTACATGGACGAGTGTTTAAAGCTGTTTGAGGAAGAAAATGCGATTCTCGAGGAATTACAATTACACTGTTAGAAAAAAATGGAAATTTTATAGACAATTTGATGGGAATTTTCATAAACGTGATATTTAATTTTTTTTTTATGGGAAAATTTTGACTAAATCTGTGAGTTTCAGAGGAAATTCGAAGGAATCTATGAATTTTAAGGAGAATTGAGATAAAAATTGAAATGAAACGGTTAGAGATGGATTTTTTTTGATGATTCTATCGGAAAGCTGAGGGCATTTTAGCTGGAAAATAGGTGTCAGATGTATTTTTTTCGAATTTTTTGAAAATTCGATATTTATCGGCATTTTTGAGGGGTAAAGCCTTTGCTTTTTTGAAAATTTTCAGTTTTTTGCGAATATCTCTGGTTCTATTGGTCGTAGCGATTCGGGGTTGGTCTCAAATGAAAGGTGAGCTCATTTCCCATCCATTTATGTGGTTTTGAATTCGAAAATATCAATTTTTGGAATAGTTATAGGCCAAAAATGGTTTTACAAAACTGTTTCACAAAAATGCCCATGAATATCTTAAAAATCGATATTTTCAAATTGAAAACCCTATGAATCGATAGCAAATGATCTCACCTTTCACCTCCCGTCAGAATTTTTACGCTACGACAAATAGAACCGAAGATATTCTCAAAAAACTGAAAATTTTCAAAAAAAGGAAGTGTTTTACTCCTCTAAAATGCTCAAAAAAGTCAAAATCGCCAAAAATTCAAAAAAAATAATTCCGGCACTTGTTTCCCGCCTAAAATTTCCTCAGCTTTCCAATGGAATCATCAAAGACAATCCACCGCCAATATTTCTATTAATTTCAAGAGTTTTCCATAATATTTGCCTAAAAATTTAGATGTGTCCATATTACCCCTGATGTCCATTTTGCCCCACCTTCCCCTATCATCTCGAGAATTGTATCAGTTAGATGTCTGTAAATTTTGAGCTTATTTGCATGATTAGTTCTCGAGTTATTGGCGTTTTAATGAATTTCTTCAAAATTTGATATTTTGATGATGATTTGAAAAAAGTTGTGTCACTTCCATTCGAAAGCATATTGCTAAAGTATCAGCAGAAAAAGCTATATCAGTTGGAAAGCAATACTATTATCCACTTTTTTAAATTAAATCTTCAAGAAACAATTAAACTGAAATTCCAAAATTTGCGAAGAATTTTTATTAATTGATTTTTTAAAGATTCTTTGGGGTTTTGGAAAATCATCAGAAAGAGGGGGGAGGGGTGGGGGGAAGAGGATCGAAGAACGATTTTTTTCCTGATGACTAAAATGGCTTCTGTTGGTCTTTTAGTTAAGAAGAATTTTTTGTGGCAGGTGCCGATTAAGAAGCAACGAGTTGTAAAATAATTATTATTTTTTTTTAAATTTTTATTCATGATTTCATGGGCAATTGGTTACTATACACGACGATATAATCGTTACAGTGTCACGAGATCCTCGTGCAATAAGGTGTAATTAATGAAGTCATGGAGAAGAGTAATACGATCGACAGCCATTGTGATGTTTTATGGCTTTAAACGATATGGCAATCGAAGAGTCCTGGCAGCTATGCATCGAGTAATTGGGGGTTTAGGGTTTTTTTTTTTTGAGGTTCTGGAGAGGAGTGAATGAGAATTGATTGGGTGGAGAAAGGAATTGAGGGAAAAGAGGGATTTTCGGGGAAGGGGGGGGGGATAGGGCTTTTTTTGATGGTGGCTTTGAAAAGCTGAGGAAATTTTAGGTGGAAAACGTGGGTCGCATGTTTTTTAGGGGATTTTTTAGGAGAAGATTGGGTTTTTTGGGGATTTTTTGGAAAATTTGGGATTTTTAGGATATTTACGGTTCTATTGGGTTTAGAGTAAAAATTCTGAATGGAGGGGAAAGATGAAATCATTTGCCATTGATTCATGTTGTTTTGAAAGGAAAATATCGATTTTCAAAATAATTACGTCGAATAAAAGGATTTTTATGAGAAAATGTTTAACTATATGAAAAATCCCCCCAAAAAGTTTAAATTTTGAAGAAAAAAAATGGCGAACCATGTTTCCGCGTGAAATTTCCTGATTTTTTCAACGGAACCCCCCAAAAAATGTTATCTCTAACAATTTCCCCAAAACCCTCCTTTTAATCCCCCAAAAAATCACGAAACATATTCAGAAAGATGAAAAAAGCCATTACCTTTCCCACCACCACAAAGAAAAAGAGTCAATCAACCCCAAAATCCTCCAAGCACCTCAATTACTCCAAAAAAAAGGAAGAAAATAACAATAACTCTTCCAAACAATATCCCTCGAGCAGTTCAACGTTCTTCAGACAATCATACCTCCAATCCCAACAACAATAATCACGCCCCCCCCCCCCACCCCTTTGTCTCCTCCCTCAATTTCCCTAAGAATTACTTTTCTCACAATTAAAATCGCAATTCTGTTTTTTTTTTTTCAATTTTTTAATAAACAGAAAAATCACCCAAAAATTAATATTTATGATTAAAAACCTATTTTTTGGTGTTTAAAGCAGATTTGAAGAAGAATTCAGGAATTATATTAATTATTTGCAATTTATTTATATATAAACAGAGATCGGCAAAAAAAAATTCGCATTTTTAATTTTTTTCATTTTTGTAATTTCCATCGAAAAAATTTTAATTACTTTCTTAATGAAAAATTTGGATTTTTAAATTTTTCATTAGTTTGAAAATTAATTTTTTTTCTTTAACAATTTTGATTACTATTGTAATTTAAAATTTGACTGATGGAATTTCATGATTATTTTCTTTATTAAACTTATTAACATTTTTATTAGTTAAATTGAATTATAAATGTCATATAAGCGTCATTTAGATTGGATTAAATTATAAGTTCTTATTTGTGTTACATTTAGTTAAAACTCTCAACTCAAAATTTTTGTCTGAAAAACGGTTATATTTGGGAAGATTAAACATAGTGGCGTTGATTTTATTATAAAATTAATTATTCCAATCAATTAATAAGTAAGAAAGAATCAAAATTTCGAATAAGAAAAAGAATTATAAAATTTCATCAGTCAAATTTTTAATTACAATAGTGATCAAAATTGTTAAAAAAAAAAAATTAATTTTCAAACTAATGAAAAATTTAAAAATCCAAATTTTTCATTGAGAAAGTAATTAAAATTTTTTCGATGGAAATTACAGAAATAAAAAAAATTAAAAAATTAAAAATGCTAATTTTTCTTTTGCCGATCTCTGGCTTATAGTAAAGGTTAAAATTTTGTACTATAGCTATGAGAATCAAATTTCACACAACGAAAAACCAACAGTTGATACTCATTTCTACTGTCTGATAATCATACTTGAAGCTAAAAAATTCATTTTCAGAATAAAAATTTGTATTTCTGATCACAATATTCACTAACTATATGATTATAGTCAAGGCCTTTTTTTTACTGTATTTTTTAGTAGTAGAACTACCTTTAAGGGCTTAGAATGAAGCTTCCCTTTCGTTTGGCAAATCCGCATGTGTGAGCGGTTGAACGACCTGTTGATATCTCGACTGCTCCCTTTTTTTTCTTCTTTTTTTCGGCGTTTCGCGGTAACAGCTGACGTGCCAAACTCCGAATAAGTCTTCAGACTTCGTCTAGACTATTAATTAAATCATTTTTTTTATTATTAAAAAATTTACGTCGTCAGGGGACGAGTGCTGAAGTGATTGAACATAATTGTCAATTAATATGTAATTTTTTAATCGATTGAGGAATTTAATTTAATTCGCGGAACACAGGGAAAAAAAATGTCTGGATTGTTGACAGTAACAAGTTACTTTCCAAATTTTATAATTAATTTTTTTCGAGTGTCAATTATCAATTGCCCTTTTTTACATCGAAAATCACCCAAAAAACTTCCGAAAATTAAATATTTTTGCAATAATTGATTTTTAAAAAAAGAAAATAATGATAATTTATTGTTTGAGGCACGGAATTCGGGGAAAATGGGGATTTTTGGAAAGATCGTTGGAGATAGGGCTTTTTTGATGGTGGCAATGGAAAGCTGAGAAAATTTGACGTGGAAAACATGGGTCGCACGTTTTTTTGGGGATTTTTTGGGAATTGGGATTTTTTGGGGATTTTTTTTTGAATTTTTTGATAATTTGGGGTTTTGGGGATATTTTCGGTTTTATTAGTCGCAGTTGAAAAATTCTGAATGAAGACGAAAGGTGAAATCGTTTGTCATCGATTCATGATAAAGAATCCAAAAATTTGAAGGGTTTTGTTTTCAATTTATCCCCAAAAAATCCCGAATTTTCAAAAAATCCCCAAAAATAATTTTTGAGTCATGTTTTCTTCGTTAAATTTCTTCAGTTTTTCAATAAAACCATAAAAAAATGGAGAACTGACGAAATTTCACGCAAAAACATGGGTCGCACGTTTTTTGGGGGATTTTATTGAAAAATGGGATTTTTTGGGGATTTCTTTAGATTTTTTTTCTGAAAAAATCGGGTTTTTGAAGATATTTCGGGTTCTATTGGTCGCAGTTCAAAAACTCCGAATGGAGACGAGAGGTGAGATCGTTTGCCATCAACTCATGTGGAAAAATCAAAAAATTGGAAAGATTTTTAATTTCAATTTATCCCCAAAAAATTCCGAATTTTTAAAAAATCCCCGAAAATAACTTGCGACCCATCTTTTCTACCTAAAATTCCCTCAGCTTTCCAGCAAAACTATAAAAAAAGGAAATCTAAGGAAACTTGACGTGGAAAATATGGGTTGCACATTTTTTGGGGATTTTATTGAATAATTGGGATTTTTTGGGGATTTTTTCAATTTTTTCTTCAAAAATTCGGGTTTTTTCCGGATAAATCCTGTTCTATTGGTCGCAGTGCAATAATTCGATCGATTCATAGGAAAAAATCAAAAAATCGAAAAAATTTTTGTTTTCAATTGATCCCCAAAAAATCCCGAATTTCCAAAAAATCCCCAAAAACAGCTTTCGACCCATCATTTCTACCTAAAATTTCCTCAGCTTTCCAGTGAAACCATCGAAAAAATTCCATCTCCAACCCCTCCCCCAAAACCCCCCTTCAAATCCCAAAAAAACCAATCGACTCCACATAACCTCCAATTAATAACTCTGTAATCGATTAACGAATTTAATTCACACGACAAAAAAAAAGGCGAACAAAGTTGCGAATTGACAGTAACAAGTTACACAGTCCAAATTTTTATAATTAATCCCTCTTGGCGTGTCTTCGTGATCGAATTTTTATTCCGGGATAAATGCAGCTGCTCGTTATAACTCAGATGGCCATTTTGTAATTGCAGAGTTAACTCTGCATATAAGCGCGTGCGCATTAAATATATATGTATACATCATGCGCGTGTGCTTGAAGTATCGAATCTTTTTTGCATTTAAAAAACTCTTCTCCGCGATAAGTGAACGGTTGATTTTTTTTTTATTTTAATTTTTTTATTTTGAATTTATTGATGGCTTCAACTGGTGAATTTAATCGATTTGTCACTCGCCGATCCACGCCCAAAGGAGATTCTGCGATAAACCGGACGAAGGATGTCAAAAGTTTTATTTTTTTTCATTTTTGATTTAATTTAAACACTGGTTCCTCAGTTTTATCCAGTTATCTCGGAACCACAGCGAGATACAGGAAATTTCATGGAAACCTTTTTTTGAGCTCTCGAAATTCCCCACAAAAAAGGTCTCCACAAAAATCGCTCTATCTCCCTTACTTTCCGAGATATCTTCAATAAACCAAAAAAAAACATGAAAAAATTCAAATGAACCAAAATTCCGCCCAATTAAATTAATTTTCTTAATCTTCCAATCGTTTCCTGCCTCACCATCACAAATGCCCCTTTTATCTCCCCCCTAATCCGATTTTTTACCCAATAATTAATCCTCCCCCCTTTTTTCCCCTCAATTATTCTCGAAAAAATTTACTTTCCACTGACGGAATTTAAATTAAAAAAAAAAAAAAGAAAAAAAAATTCGTAAAAGTTCGTACACAGCCGTGATTGATGCTCGAGTCTTATATATAGGATGAAAATATTTCTTGTTACCAATTCCAAACAATTTCCCAGCATTTTTTTTTTTTTTTTTTTTTTTAATCGTGGAATGTTTGTACTCGACAATGCCAAGTTACCGCCAAGGGACAGCTGCCAACGTGTCTTCTACCTCATTTCATCCCCCTCCCCTCCCCTCCCCCTCCTCCCCCCTCTTCGAAATTTCTCACAGCAAAGATACTTCTATCCTCCACCAAGTTTGACTTAAAAGAGTTTCATTCAATGATAATTATACCAATACATTACATTTTATATAAAATTTATTTCTCATTTTTCTCATTTTTTTTTTTTTTTTTTTTTTTTTATGAGTGAATTGTGCAGAGTGCATCCCTTTTAATTCATCATTTCCTGCAAATGTCTTTTCATCATTGACATTTTTTATTATTATTATTATTATTATTTTGAGATATTTCCTCTCTCACGGATGTTCTGCTTATGTATTCTTTACAACAATGCATCTTTTTTTTTTTTAATTATAATTAAATATGAGAGTTCTTTTGGATTTTGTGGTTTTTTAAATTCACTTTAATTCTCACGATTTTCTCATTGAAAATGCGAATAATCATTTATCGGTTTGGGGGAAGCAATTTAAATCAAAACAGAGAATGAGTTTCTTGGAAAGTCATTAATTTTTCGTGAGGAGAGGGGGTGGGGGGAGGGGGGAGGAAAAAAATTGTTCAATGAGTGACCTACATTCGATAAAAACTCAATGCAATATGGGATCACAACGTTTGGTCCATACATGATGATGCGTTCGTGATGGAATCTCGTACAACACCGATTGAAGAGCGAAGGAGGGGGGGAGGAGGGGGGAGGAGGGAAGGGGTACTGGACTTGGGGATTACTGCTTTTAGTTCTGAATAAAGTGTGTAAAAAGAAATGAAGAGAAGAAAGCTGAAATGCAATCGAAAATCGCTTCAATGCATCACTCATTATTTTTTATTACCGCTGTTTGTATGAAGCAAAGATGGTTATGTTGAACGAAATATTCAGTTGGACGTGTAATGCAATTTTTTTTTTCACCTGCAAAACGGAAATTTCCGATGTCAAGTGCTTTTTTTGCTTTATCTTGTTTTTTGGGGGAGAAGATCTCGGAGATTAAGCGAGATAGGGCAATTTTTGTGGAGTCCTTTTTTTTAGAGCGGAACGAGAGCTACAAAAAAGGTCTCTACAAAAATTTCGCTATCTCGCTTAGTTTCCGAGTGCCTCAACCTTTTCTATTTGGATCTAGTTGAGTCTAAGAATTTTCCCACGCCCCAAGGTCATCCGAGAGATGGCGCCACTTCAAAACGCGCGAATTTTTGAATTTAAATAGCGAAATTAAGCGGAAATTTGAAGGAATCGGTCTGTTTTGAGGATGCAGAAGCATTGAGGATGTATGATCATGAGAGTGGGGGAACCGTGAATTTTGATGGGTGGGGATAGGCTCGAACGGTTGCGGGGTGAGCCGAAGTGAATGACCACGTGACCATGTACTGTGAATCTGGCCAATCACGTGCGAGAAATGAATGATAAAGTGAATTAATTGGAATTTCAATTCTATTTTTCTCTTCAGGATGAATGAATACATAGGATTTTTAAAATATTGCCGAATTCCTACAATATCCATTTTTCTTATGAATATATGTTCTTTGTACTACGAGAGCTTGAAAATTGGATATTTATTAATTTACGATCATAACCTCCATTTCTCCATAAGAGCCCATGTATTTTCTGTCAATTTTCAATAATTTTTTTCTTTCTCATATGAATGGTTACCTATCCCGAACTTTTATAGCAAAATTCTTAGAGGAATGATCTAGCTCTAAAAAAATTTTGAGGCCCCAAATCGAAGATTTTTGTCATGATCATACATCCTTAAAGAGTGGAGGACCTCTTCTCTCATCCAGTGGAAGTGCGGACACGGCTCAATTTACGGAGGAAATCGGACAGAAACACCAGGCGAAACCGATCAGCGAAAGGTGGAATGAAGGAGAAGAGAGAGAGGAAGGAGGGAAGTTTACGGTGATCGCGTTAATTGACACCTCGGCAGTGGCTTGTATATCGATACAAAACGATCGATTAAGACACCCTTTTCTTTTTTTTTTTTTAAGGAGACGAGAACCGTTGATTTGAATTGTAAATAATGCGCGTTTAATGTTTAATTAATTTTACCGATTTTCCGAGCTGATTGAGGATTAAAAATTGGTCGGAAAAAAATTTGGGTTAATCCCGGATTAATGTTGAAAGTCTTGAATAATCATTATTTCTATATATATTTATATATATATATATATTTGTAGGTGAATGCGGAAGAGGAGAAATGAACGGTGGACCAGTAAATACAAGGTGAACCAATGCAGTGAACCAGAGCAGTGAGAAAAGTGGGTGCGGTTTTTACTCGATTTTTTTTTTACAGGTGGAACGCACACGTTGGAGTCATTCTGGTCCACTTTAATTCGGGTAAGTAATGACAGAGTAATCTTGGAGCTTTCTTTCGATGTTTGAAGACATTTTTTTCGAATTTATTCTTGAAAATGAATAGGATCTCGGAAACTGTTGGGTTGAGGGGAAAAGTTCAAGAGACCTCTTCTGTAGAGAATTTGATTTTTCACAAAAAAGGTCTCCTGAAGTTTTCTCCTAAACCTGATAGTTTCTGAGATATCTTTAATTAAGGTAGGATCCTAGAAGAGGGTCGATAGAAACAGGAAAAATGAGGATTTATAGGTTAGTTTCCAATAAAATGATGATTTTGGAGAATTCTGGGGTAAGCACTGGAGATGGAATCTTTTCGATGATTCCATTGGAAAGCTGAGAAAATTTGACATGGAAAACATATGTCACAAGAGATTTTTGGAATTATTTTTGAAAATTTGGGCCCAAAAATGGGTTTTTGGGCCCAAATTTGTGATAATACCCAAAAAAAAATCAAAATTACTTCCGACATATGGTTTCCAGCTCAAATTTTCCCAGGATTTCAATGAAATCACGAGAATGTCTCGATCTCGCTTAGATCCTGAGATATTTAGAAAAAAAATGAACGATTTTATTCGAAAGTCATGTCTTCAGCTTGTGAATATTATTTTTTTTTGTTTCTCGAATTTTTTTTAACATTACTAATCTCCTATCACATGCATGAGACAGAGAGAGAGAGAGAGGCAAATAGTTACGACTACCTTCTAATTAAAATTTCTCAATAACTATACGGTGAATTGTATATTTTTTTCTTCTATTATTTAGTTAAAATGCTGTTCTCTTCGCCAATTGTTTTTAAATAATGGGTCAACCCTGTGGTTTCTTAGTAATTTCGTTATTTCCGTCTGATTTAGGGCGTTTCATCCCCACCATCGCTATTTCCACTAACTTTGATAATCCATATCTCATAAACTGCACCGACAAAAATTATGAAAAAATTCAGAAAAATGTAAAAACCATCATCTTTGATAAAACATCAAAAAAATAAGGGGTTAACTGTAACTCTACTTTAAATCCCAAAAAACCGTCACGGCAATATGATGAGTACGCCGGCACTGCAAAAAGCCACAATTCCCTCTACTTGGCGTGCCTCACCTCCCATTAAACTAATTGCAAATGTGCAACTTAACTTCAGACCAATTGCACTCTTTTCCCTTACATCCCAAGCAAGAAGAAAAAAAATCTCCCCCCTTTTTACCCCCCACTCCTTTTCATTGTTTCCAAGAAATTCGCCAAGGTGCAACATTTCTCGAGTTTTCCATTGCTATCAACGATAATAAACAATAAAAACCCAGAAGCACTTCTTCTTCGTCTTTTTCTTTTTTTTTTCAATCCTTTTTCTACTCTTAAGTGCAAGAAAATTATCAGAATACAATAGGGTTAAGTTAATCCACGTTAAATGGCTTCTGTGAAGTGCGAGAAATATATATAGATGGCGCCTTTTATTATTTCCCGCCTATTCCTTATTTTTAAACTCAATTTTTTTTTTTTTTTTTTTTAAAGATGATTGGGAGGTACAATCGGAAAAAAAGTTGTTTTTCCAATTTTTTTTGTTTAAAATCGTTAATAACAATTTAATACAAAAAGAAATTCTCAAATTTGATTCAGTGAGTCTGTGAAGAATGTAATAAAAAATAAAATAAGCTGTGGAAACAAAAAATTCATTGAAAATTGAAAAATTGGCTGCATTTTTTCACATATTTCAAATTTCTCAACCTTCAAAAAATGTAAAAAATGCAGCCAATTTTGCAATTTTCAATGAATTTTCCGTTTCTAAAGCTCATTTTATTTCTCATTACATTCTCCACATATTCACTGAATCAAATTTGAGAATTTCATCTTGTATAAATTGTTATTAACGATTTTATCCAAAAAAAATGGACTTTTTTGCCGATTGTACCTCCCAATCACTCTTAAACTCCAGAAAGATTCAGATTACTATGAACTAACATAATGAGCCTTACAAAACTGGTGCGCAAAGGCAAAAGGCAAGAGCAATGGTAAAAATTGGAAAATAAGAGCGTAAATTACGTGAATTCCATCCAACTCGAGAGATATAACCAGGGAACTCGAGAAGCTGAGATCATCATTACAGTATATATATATATATTTTTTTTTTCTTCTTTTTCCCTTTTTTTCCTTTTTTTTTTAACTTTATTTCACTCGTATTTTATATTTTTTCTCTCATTTTCATAAGTACTTCCTCTCTCGTTTATTTTGATTTCTTTTCGGGGAACAAATTAAGCGGTTTCATCTTTATTTTTTTTTTTTTAAAGAAATCACTATAATATGCAAATACTTTGAATTTTTTCGGGGAGATTCAAATTAATTTAGTTATTTAAGATTATTAGTTTTTAAATAAAATGGGTAAATACAGTAGTACGGCGAGTTTTTTTTTTTTTTTTTTTTTTTTTTATTCCTTAATTAATTTATTGTTTATGAGAACGTGTGTGGTCGTGATAATTAAATTTTTATTTGTGATAAAATTGAGATTTTAATTGAATCATTTAAATTCTTTAAATTATCAATTATTGAATATATTTTTTTTTTAATAAATAATAATAATTTATAGGGGAAGGTGGGGTAAAAGTGGGCAAGTGTTGATTTTGGTATTTTATACCATGAAAATTGGAAGAAATCGATGGAAATATTGGAGACAGGTTTTTTCTGATGATTCCATTGGAAAGCTGAGGAAATTTCCCATGAAAATCATATGTCAAAATTTATTTTTTGGAATTTTTCAAAAATTTCATTTTTCGCGCGAAATTTGAAGGTGAAATTCTTCTGTTTTTTGAAAAATTTCAGGTTTTCGAGAATATCTCTGGTTCTATTGATCGTAGCGATCTGGGGTTGATCTTAAATGAAAGGTGAGCTCATTTCCCATCGATTTATGGGGTTTAAAAAGAAAAATATCAATTTTTTCAAGTACTTATAGGGCAAAAACTGATTTTTCAGAAAATGACCTATAAATATTTGAAAAATTGATTTTAAAAAAATTTGAACCTCACAAATCGATGAGAAATGAGCTCATCTTTCATTTGAGATCAACCCCAGATCGCTGCGACCAACAGAACCGGAGATATCGCCGAAAAAGTGAATTTTTTCGATTTTCAAAAGAAAAATCCCTTCAAAACTTGGCCAAAAAAGTAAATTTTTCCAAAAAATTGAAAAAAAAAATTTTGACACATGTTTTTCGCCTAAAATTTCCTCAGCTTTTCAATGGAATCATCAGAAAATTTCTATCTCGAATCGTTCAATTGAAATCCGTCCATTTTACCCCACTTTTCCCTATTTCCATTTATCGTTTCTATTTTTTTTTCAAAAAATTGTTGCAAATGTTAAAAAAAATTGAATTTTATTTTTTTATAAAATTTCAATTTTTAACGAATTCGTGATATGTTCAAAGACAATTCTCGACGAAATTTAAAGATAAGATAAAAAAAAGTTTGAAAAATCCAGTGAGATTGACAATTCAGTGAAATCCGTAAATGGAATTAAACAGAAAAAAAGTTAAAAAACAGCAGAGAGAAGAGAAGAGTCTGGTCTTGTATTTTGCAATTGAGGGTATAAGATCGATTCACGATTATTTATTTCGACGATACGAATTGATTCTCGAATTTTGTGTCTGTGTGTGTATTTGTGAGAGGACAGAGGAGGCGAAATCGTATGGAACATGTGTCCAACGAATTTGGGCATACTTAAAACATTTTGCCGACACAGAAATACAGAGAAAGAATCACCAAAAGGGATCGAATACGTCACGCAGAGAGATGTTTGGATATTGAACGTTTGGGGGGGGGGGGGATTCGTTTTTTTTTTTGGGGGGGGGGGGGAGGAATGCGATTAATTAGAAGGGGTAAATTTTTTTTTCACTAAAATTGGTGAAATTGAACTATCGAGGATGATGCGATATATCGAATTTAAATGCGAGATATCGAATCGATTTTTGGAATCGATTAATCGATGTTTGAAATCGATTAATCGATGTTTGAAATCGATTGACCAATGTTTACAATCGATTAATCGATGCTTGAAATCGATTAATCAATATTTGGAATCGATTAATCGACGTTTGGAATCGATTAATCGAATGTTGCTGTTTTTTTGAAGAAAGAAGATTAATTCAGGCACACGTGGCGCACTTTCAATTACTAATAATGCATTAAAATATCCGATTTTTATGAGTTCTATGACAATGACACAAAATCGTTCTCTTCAATCAAAAAACGTTTCCCCTAACACTTTGATGAACAAAGGGGAATTTAAGAGGGGGAGGGGGTGAGGGGATTAAGGTAATACTTCGATAAGACCTTTTATTGGGGATTCAATTGCAATCTAAAAGGAATTCTTTCCTCGATTTTTTCAACGAAAATTCATTTTTGAAGAGATTTCTGTTTTATTTAGATTCTCTCATAGATATCTCGAAAACTGTTGAACTTAGAAGAATTAATGAAGAGACCTTTTTTGTAGGGAATTAAATTCTCTACAAAAAAGGTTTCTAGACATTTTCCGATAACTTCAATCGTTTCGCCTTGCCGAAGCCCCAAAAAGAAACCCTCAAAAAATGATGGTTTTTCGAGTCATTTCTCTTCAATTCATTCTTTCCTGCATATCTTAAACGCGGTTGAGTTTACGAGAATTTATCAGGACACCTTTTTTGTGCGAAATTAAATTCTCTACAAAAAAGGTCCTTTGAACTTTTCCCCTAACTCCAACAGTTTCCAAGATACTCTCGAACCAAAACTCCAACCGATTTTTTTCGTTCAAAATTCCTCGAAATTCTTTGAATAATCGAATTATTTTTGCATTACACGAAAGAAAAAATTGAAACAGGTGCTCTCGAGACTTCAAAAAAAAAGAAGAAGAAAACCTCATATATATAGCTTTCTCCCACGGAATATCGGAGATCCTCCAGGGCCCAAAGTGGGCGCTTGCACTTTAAATGACTACGTTTTTAAAACTTCTCGGTAGAAAAGACTGTCTCAGGTGGTCAATACTGAACTCCATATAACTCAGTACTTCACCACAGGCATAAAAGAGAGTTAACACTCGTACCAGCTCATTCCATGCCAAATTGGACATCATTTGGCTTTTGCATCTCCGATTTTTTTCATAATTTTTCATGTTATAGTATCGTTTGAAAGAAGCCTCCCTGAATTTTTCCAATTTTTCTTTGTCGATTGCTTTCTAAGAAATCGATTTTTCAAAAAAAAAATTTTTTTTTTTTTAAATGGCCATAATTTTGCGAAAAATGATCCGATTAGGACTTTTTTTTTTAAATTTGTGTTTTCAAACACATTTTGCAAATAAAAGATCGAGAAAATATTTGAAAATCGTATTTCCATAAGATTTTGAAGTTTTTAGTACAAAATGTTGATTTCTGAAAAAAAACGTACTGATCGATTTTTTTTGATGATTCTATTGAAAAGCTGAGGAAATTTTAGCCGGAAAATGAGTGTCAAATATATTTTTTTCGATTTTTTTGAAAATTTGATATTTTTTGGCATTTTTGAGGGGTAAAATTTCTTTTTTGAAAATTTTCAGTTTTTTGCAAATATCTCTGGTTCTATCGGTCGCAGCAATTCGGGGTTGGTCTCAAATGAAAGGTGAGCTCATTTTCCATCCATTTATGTGGTTTTGAATTCAAAAATATTAATTTTTGGAATAGTTACAGGCCAAAAATGGTTTTACAAAACTGTTTCACAAAAATGCCCATGAATATCTTAAAAATCGATATTTTCAAATTGAAAACCCTATGAATCGATGGCAAATGATCTCACCTTTCACCTCCCGTCAGAATTTTTACGCTACGACAAATAGAACCGAAGATATTCTCAAAAAACTGAAAACTTTCAAAAAAAGGAAGTGTTTACCCCTCTAAAATGCTCAAAAAAGTCAAAATCGCCAAAAATTCAAAAAAAATAATTCCGGCACTTGTTTCCCGCCTAAAATTTCCTCAGCTTTCCAATGAAATCATCAAAAAAAATCCACCGCCAATATTTCTATTAATTTCAAGAGTTTTTCATAATATTTGGCTAAAAATTCAGATGTGTCCATTTTACCCCTGATGTCCATTTTGCCCCACTGATTCGATTTTTCATTTTTTTTTTAAAAAGGATACAAAATCGGTAATGACACCTCTTTCTTCTTTTTTATGATCATCACCGTCTACATTTACAGTTCTAACAACCGGTACTCATTCAGAAAAAAAAGTAAAAGCAGATAAAAAAAAAGCATATGATTTTTTGATTCGTTGCCACTGTGAGAGACTCTGTATCAAAACAGGTATCACTCCTGCTGTGAGTGACTCCGAAGAGGTAATCACTACTTGAGAAGTTAAAAAAAAAGAAGAAAAAAAAGAGAAGAGGTGTTGGACGATTTTTACTGCATTTTTAGTGCACTGAAAGTGCCGAGACATGATGAATTGACAGGTCGAGTAAAATTATATCCAAAAATACGGGGAAAACCCCCTTTTTTCAAAATTGATCATTTGCCTTTTTTTTTACAAATGTCAATTCTCGAAAAAAAATTAAAAATTTTAATTTTGCAATTTTTTTAATTTTTTTTTAATTTTCGTAGAATATTTCGGAAAATAAGCGAGATAGCGCAATTTTGCAAGAAACCTTTTTTGTAGCTCTCAAAATTCTCTGCAAAATCATCTTAGGGCAAAAAGGGCGTATCTCCATTATTTTCGTAGATATTCAACGAAAACTGAAAAATCGACAAATTCCTTCGATTTTCGACAAAATTTTCAAATTTCAAAACCATTCCAATTTTTCGGTTCAAATGAACAATAAAACCACTTTGATATTCACATCACAATTTAACCGGTGATAATAATAATAATAATAATAAAGTGCAGTGTACAGGTGCATTGCATTACACACCGAAATTGGCTATGATCGTTTTCTCAGTTTTTTTTTTCCATGAAATCCGCACGTGCTCAAAAGGGTTTACCAACCGTTTTTCCATTCTTCTAAGCGTAACGGAAACACCTGCGGTAAAAACACTTTTTTGGATTAGGACACTTGTTAACTGTTTAACACGTGCGACAAGTGCTGCATCAATTTTCTCATTGAATTCACGTGTTTTATGTTAAATAGATGAAAAAACGTTTTTTTTGTCAATTTTTCTGTTTTTGTTCCGAAAATGATATTTTTAGTGCATGGGGGGGGGGGGGGGGAGAAAGAATTGAGGTGGAAGATTTTTGATGATTCCATTGGAAAGCTGAGGAAATTTTAGCCGGATTTCATGTATTGCAAGTGTTTTTTGTGTTTTTTTGAAAATTCTATTTTTTGGGACTCAATTTGGGGCCTTTTTTGAAAAATTCGGGTTTTTTGAGGATTTCTCTGGTTCTAATAGTCGTAGCGGAAAAATTCCGAATTGAGGTGAAAGGTGAGATCATTTGCCATTGATTCATGGGGTTTTGAAAGAAAAATAATCGATTTTTGAGGTAATTATGTGGGGAAAACTGATTTTTCATAAAACGATCTTGAATTCTACGAAAAATCGATAATTTTTTTTTCAAAACCACATGAATCAACTGCAAACGATCTCACCTTCCCCCTCCATTTGGAATTTCCCCCCTACGACAATTAGAACCTCAGATATCCCCAAACCCCCGATTTTCCAAAAATTCCCCCACTTCCAACTCAAAAAACCCGAATTTTCCAAAAAAATCCAAAAAAACACTGCGACCCATGTTTTCCACCTCAAATTTCCCCAGCTTTTCACTGGAATCATCAAAAAAATTCTATCTCCAACCACTCCACCCTAATCCCCCTTTCCCCCCATTTTTTCCCCCCAAAAAATCGAAATTCTCTAGTTTCTTCTCTCCAAACAATTTCCCATTTCACATTCCTCCCCAAAATCCCAAATAAAATCCTCCCCCCACCTCCCAATCGCCCTCGCACCTCCCACCAAAAAAAAACCCAAAAAATCACTTGCAATTAAAAAAAATTGAAATTCAGCCCTTTTTTTTTAAATCTATATCAAATTAAATTATTGAGACATTCAACTGGGAATTTCTATTTTCTTTATCAATTGAATCCCATCAGAAAAGGAATAATAATCATTCAAGAGGGATCATCTCCCCCTCCCCTTTTCCGGCTTGTCCGATAAAACATTGTCTTCTCTTTATTTATTTCCTTCTTTTTTTTTTCCCCCTTCCATTATTTCACATTTCAATGAGAAATTCAGAAAGGAGAGAATACATTAATTACAATGCGAGCTATAAGCGCAGGTGCACATGTATGAATTTACATTATTTTTATTTTTATTATTATTATTATTTTTATTATTATTTTATTTAGAAATGTGAAGAGTCAAAGAAGTACATGGAGGCACTTTATGGGTTTGTAAAAGAGTCGATGGAGCGTGCGAACCAGAGACGAGAACGATTCACTGGTAATTAATGCTTGATGGCTGTAAAAGTATTGTCATAGTGTAAAATCATCATAATTATTGTCTGCCTATTTTTAAAAACGATAATTCTTTGATAAAAGTGAAAATTCGGAAAAAGTGCGGTGACCTTGAAACCTTGGGGGAAGAGGATCTCGGAAGGTAAGCGAGATAGAGTGGTTTTGGTGGAATCCTTTCTTGTAGAGAATTTTGAGAGCTACAAAAAAGGGTTCTTGGGAAATTGCTCTATCTCGCTTAGTTTCTGAGATAACTTTAAAAAACTGAAGAACGAAAAAAATCGATTTTTGAAGAAATTTTCGTGGTCGAGATTTTTTTAAAATTTTACTTAGATATCTCGGAAAATAAGAGGCTTAGAGGAATTTTATAGAAAACCTTTTGTGTAGGGAATTAAATTCTCTACAAAAAAGGTATCTTGAACTTTTTCCCTAGATCCAACGGTTTTCGAGTGCGCTTTATCCAAAGTGGGCAACACCAATTTTCACCAATTTTGGAAAATAGATATTTCAGAAAATAAAGGAGATACGCCTTTTTAGCACGAATCTTTTTTTGCAGGGAATATCAAGAGTTACAAAAAAGGTTGGAACCAAAAGGGCGTATCTCCATTACTCTCCAAGAAATTCAAGAAAAACTAAAAACTTGACAATTCTTTCAAGTTCTCTTTTTTTTCCTTCATGAATAAAAAATTAGAAAAAAAAAAAAAATAATTGGAGACAGTTTATATATGTTGCCAACGTCTTTTGTGCCCGCATTACAGTGTCCCCAAGTGTGGGAACTGATCGGTAAATTTGATGGTTCATTAAAAAAAGAAAAAAAAATCGAAATATCCTGAGAAAGTGTTTCAATCGGAAAAAAAATATTTTCCCACAGGTGTTTCATTGAAATTCAAATGAAATCAAATTTTTCACAATTATCATACATATATATATATATTGACACCTCTTGTGTTAGAAAAATATATATATTTTTTTTCTGAAGTGGATCGACAATAGAACTTTTTCTTTTTTTTTTTTGTATAAAAGTGCTTTTATAAAAATATGAAAATATGAAAAACATGAAAATTTGAGGAATTTTCTTCGCCTTTTTGGAAATTTCGTCTCGCTTTCACGTATATATTTCATCTTCTTTTCTCAAGTAGATGGACAATAGGGTGGAGAGGTGAGTTTTGCATGACACTGGTCAATTTGTAGAGTTGAATAGATTGGGTTTTTCTTGAGTTTTTGTGGAAAGTGGAAGAGAGTGGTGTTTGTATATATATATTGTGTTTTGTGTTTTGTCCCCATTGGGGATATATTTTGGTGGATGATCCACGGGGTTTCCATGATGTAATTGACTCAATGGGGGGAAGGATGGGTATAGTATCGTGGGAGTCGTATTGTCCTTTGTTTAAACACAATTGTGATATTTGAGAAAAGGTTGGTAATGAGGTGGACACAAAGAAACTTTTGTTTTATGACAATTTTAAGGTGAAACGCCCTAAATCAGACGGAAATAACGAAATTACTAAAAAACCACAGGTTTGACCCGTTATTTAAAAACAATTGGCGAAGAGAACAGCATTTTAACTAAATAATAGAAGAAAAAAATATTCAATTCACCGTATAGTTATCGAGAAATTTTAATTAGAAGGTAGTCGTAACTATTTGCCTCTCTCTCTCTCTCCGTCTCATGCATGTGATAGGAGATTAGTAATGTTAAAAAAAATTCGAGAAACAAAAAAAAATTATATTCACAAGCTGAAGACATGACTTTCGAATAAAATCGTTCATTTTTTTTCTAAATATCTCAGGATCTAAGCGAGATCGAGACATTCTCGTGATTCCATTGAAATCCTGAGAAAATTTGACCTGGAAACCATATGTCGGAAGTAATTTTGATTTTTTTTTGGGTATTATCTCAAATTTGGGCCCAAAAACCCATTTTGGGCCCAAATTTTCAAAAAAATTCCAGAAATCTCTTGTGACATATGTTTTTCATGTCAAATTTTCTCAGCTTTCCAATGGAATCATCGAAAAGATTCCATCTCCAATACTTTCCTCAGAAGTCCTCAAAATCATGATTTTCAAATGATTTAATCACTTTTTTCGGGTAAATTGAATCACATTTTTCCCCAAATTATCCAGCAATTGATTGGAAAAACCTACAAATCCTCATTTTTTTCTTTTTTATCAAATTAACTCTAGGATATTACCTTCATTTATGATTTTTTTGAGGGTGGTCGAGTTTGGAAGTTCGGCAAGGAGAAACTGTTGGGTTTAAGGACAAATTTCAAGAGACCATTTTTGTAGAGAATTTAATTCCCCTCAAAAAAGGTTTCTTGCAAAATTCCTCTAACTCCAACCTTTTCCAAGATATCTTCTCTTTCCAATAAATTCTCTTATTCCATAAAAAAAACCGAAACTGAACTCATTTCAGGATTTATTTCCTCCAATAAATTAAAAAAAAAAAAAAAGTTCAATGATCCCATAGTTTTCTGAAGAGACCACGCAATATGGGCCACCCAGAAATCATTCAAATGCGAGTTGACCACGAGCCCCCAAATGCCATGTGTTTGATCCATCGAAATTCTCCTGTCACGACAATGTTGCAAAGATGAATTTCAATAGATATATAGCCTCTACCCACTAACATTCATTCATTCATTGTTTCTACAAAAGCCACTGTGCACCTCTTAACCCAAATTTTCATTCTTTTTTTTTCATTATTGAATACAAAGTCTGGCTAACAAGACTCTCGTTTGTGTCCTGATTTTCTCAGTAACCCAAATAATTGCTCGGATGTCCGGCGAATTTGATTCTTCCTGCTTCTTTTGTATCAAAAAAAAAAAAATTCTGTGCTAGTTTCCATCAAACATCTGAAGTTAACTAGGACTTCAGACTGAAGTGGAAGAGGGAATAAATTCATTGAAAGGAAACAGGTTGATTTTAGTATTTTATACTATGAAAATTATGAGAAATCGATGAAAATATTGGAGATAGGTTTTTTCTGATGATTTCATTGAAAAGCTGAGGAAATTTACCCTGAAAACCATATGTCACAACGAGGAGTTACTCACTAAAGGATTGAGTGACACTATGACTTCAAAATAAAGTCGACTTCACGTGAATTCAGTGTCTGATTTCAATGACTTCAGAAAAAATGTGATTTCAATGACTTCAATCGCTGATTAACGTGACTTCATGACTGCAATTGATTGCCAATGACTTCGTCAATTTGTAGTCAGTGACTTCAAATACAGTGAAGTCATTGAAATCACAATAAATAAAATTTTACGAATTAAAGAGGGTGGGGGCAAAACGGGTTTTTATCATATTGAAACAAAAACTTTTTATGTAAATTGACACATTACAATATTTAGATGTTTTTCATTGGAAATATTTTTTAACAGCCTCAAAAATATTATTAGGTAGTTTTAAATCTTCACTCTCAGTTATCTCAGGAGGGAAAATAGTTTTTCGATACTGTTCAATATCGATGTACCCATGTACACTTATTGCCTCTAATTTCAAACAATTTGTACTTTTATCTAAAATATAACAGTGACAAAGAACACTCGTTTTAGTGACTTCAATTGATTTCAAGTGACTTCAGTGATTCAAGAATTGATTTTAAAAAAATGAAATCATTTGACTTCAGTGATTTGAAAAAGTTGACGTCATATGACTTTAGTGATTTCAATGATTTCAATGACTTCACTTGATTTCAAAGTGACTTTATCGCAGTGTGAAGCCATTACTTCAGGAGTGAGTTACTCTTCGAGGGTGATAAAAATGGGATAAAAGTGTTGTATTGAGAAAATTTCAAAAAAATTTCAAAATTTAAAAAATTCAAAAAAATTTTAAAAATTTTAGAAAAATTTAAAAAAATCAGAAAAATTCGAAAAAAAATGAAAAATCTCAAATATTAAAATAAAACTGATTATTGTAATATATATGGGCAAAGGAAGGTTGCTGAAGTTTAATTTGAGAAAATTTCGAGAAAATTTCAAAAATTCAAAAAAAATTGAAAAAATTCCGAAAAATTTAAAAAAACTCAGAAAAATTCGAAAAAAAAGAAAAATCTCAAATTCATGAAAATTTGGATAAATGCCTTTGATAAAAAGGCAAAAGATCCGGAGGACTCGGACCGTGACTGGTAATCCTCGGCACGAGCCCACTGGCGTATGCCAACCCCCCCCCTCCCCCTTCTCCCTTTTGAGGCCTCAAAGGTGCACAATGATGAAACAAAATGTGAAAAAAAGAGAAAAAGTGGATAAAACTGGTAGTGAAGCAACGAATGCCACGCGTCTTTACTCCCTTAAAGCTTCTAGGTTCTTACCATCTGGTGTAGTGTGTGTGTTGGATAAGACGTTGGATTCTTAATTTTATACAGTGTCCATCGACATGGGGGACACCATATGCTGTCTCCAACGTCTGTGAGTCCAGAAAAAAAAAAAAAAAAAAACGTCAACTCTTCCAGGATTCATCGTTGAGTTTTTGGGTAAATTTGAGGATTGAATTTTATTTCAGGTTTTTTGAGGGAATTGAAGGGGCGAAGGGGGAGAGGGGAGGGAGTTGATGATTGATGGGGATTGGGATTGGTTATTGAGAATTTTGGAGGAGCGGGGGGGGGAGGGGCGAATGGGAAAAATTGATTTTCCAAGGATTTTAAGGGTTTTTGGAGATGAAGATCGAGTTGGTAGAAAGGGGGAGGGGGGAGAAATTGAGGGAGAGGGTTTTTGATGATTCCATCGGAAAACTGAGGAAATTTTAGCCAGAAAACATAGGTTGCAAGTTTTTTTTTGAAAATTTCCATTTTTTTGGAGCTTTATTCGAAATTTTTTTATTGAAATATTCGGTTTTTAAGGATTTCTTTGATTCTAATGAGGATTTATCGTTGAATTATTGGTAAATTTAATGATCGATAATTTTTGGATCCAATTATTGAGAAATTCGTGAATAAAAATTGGAAAAATTGATTTTTTGGGGGATTTGAGGATTTTTGAAGATGGAAATCAGGTGGAGGGGGGGGGGGGGGGGGGGGAAGGGGCGAAGGAATTGAGGTGGAAGGTTTTTGATGATTCCATTGGAAAGCTGAGAAAATTTTAGCCGGAATTCATGTATTGCAAGTGTTTTTTGTGTTTTTTTGAAAATTCCATTTTTTGGGACTCAATTTGGGGCCTTTTTTTGAAAAATTCGGGTTTTTTGAGGATTTCTCTGGTTCTAATTGTCGTAGCGTAAAAATTCCGAATGGAGGTGAAAGGTGAGATGATTTGCCATTGAATCATGGAGTTTTGAAAGAAAAATAATCGATTTTTGAGGTAATTATGTGGGAAAAACTGATTTTTCATAAAACGATCTTGAATTCTACGAAAAATCGATAATTTTTTTTTCAAAACCACATGAATCAACGGCAAACGATCTCACCTTCCCCCTCCATTTGGAATTTCCCCTCTGCGACAATTAGAACCTCAGAAATCCCCAAACCCCCAATTTTCCAAAAATTCCCCCACTTCCAACTCAAAAAACCCGAATTTTCCAAAAAACCCAAAAAAAACACTGCGACCCATGTTTTCCACCTCAAATTTCCCCAGCTTTTCACTGGAATCATCAAAAAAATTCTATCTCCAACCACTCCACCCAAATCCCCCTTTCCCCCCATTTTTTCCCCCCAAAAAAATCGAAATTCCCTAGTTTCTTCTCTCCGAACAATTTCCCATTTCACATTCCTCCCCAAAATCCCAAATAAAATCCTGCCCCCACCCCCCAATCGACCTCGCACCTCTCACCAACAAAAAAAAACCCAAAAAATCACTTGAAATCGAGATTAAATCGACAATTTGATTCAAACAGATTGTATTACGTGAGAATAATCAATAGAGACTCGTGGGAGTCTCGAAAAAAATCATGAAAATAAAAAAAAAAACCTGTTAATTAATCCAGTGAGTCAACAATCCTCCCTCCCTCACATCCGTTCCCATCGTGACACTAAAATATAAATTAAAAAAAAAAAAAGGAATTCTCCCTTTTTATTGATTGTCAAATACAAAGAGTCACGGGAAGTTATTTTATTGTAACTCGAGATGAATAGAACTCTCCGATTTTTCTACCGATTTTTTTATTCCCCCCCCCCCCCCCCCCCCAAAAAAAAAGAAAGGATTTTATCTTCCTAAACAACATTAATCCAACTTCCACTTTTAATCCAACTTTATTAATTTTTTTTTTTTTTTTTTTTTTTTTTTTTTTTTTTGCAAATGACATCAAGGTTGAGACGATTATTGCTTCTGAACTCAAAGGGATCACACAACGAAAAATCGAGGACAACATAAGTGGATGATGGAAACTAAAAAATAAAAAAAAATAAAAGGAGAAACGAGAAATCGAGTCTCGCCCCATGAAGGCCATCAATTTAGGAGTTTTTACCTGGCCACGTGGCGACACGTGCTTTCTACAGTTTGAAGGGGGGGGGGGAGGGGGGAGGATCTCTTTACAATTCGCTTTGGGATGATTCGATGACTGTTGTAGAGACACGAGAACTCTCAAAAAAGAAATCGGTTATTTTTTGGGTGATATAAAGAGGGAATTTTGATGAGAGAATGAGGAAAAGTCGAAATTTTTGGGGGATTGGGTCTGTAATGCGAAAATCACAGGTTCTAATCCTGGAAAAAAGTGTTTTGATGAGAATTGTGGAGAGAAAAAATTATCAGAAAGAAATGCACTTTTTTTTATGTTGCAATAACGAGTGAATTCTGGCGAGAGACTAATGAAAATCAGGGTTTTTTAGCGTTTGGGATCTTTAATGTAGAACTCACTGGATCTAATCATGAAATAAATATATGTTGATGACAGTTATGGAGAGAAAAACTGCGTAAAAAAGAATGCACTTTTTTTTTGTTACTATAGTGAGTGAATTCTGTCGAAAAACTGAAAAAATCACGATTTTTCTGGGATTTAGGCTGTTTAATGCGGAAATTACAGGTTCTAGTCCCGAAATAAAAATATTTTGACGACATTTATAGAGAAGAAAACTATGTACACAGAGAAGAATGTTTTCTTAATTTAAGAATGTGCAGATCACTTAAATTAAGCGAGAAAAAGTCACTTGATTTAAGTGAATTTTACTTTCTTAAATTAAGAAAGAAAACGTCACTTGTTTTATGTGAGAAGAATCACTTAATTTAAGCGAGAAAAGTCACTTAATTTAAGTGAGTTTCACTTCCTTAAATTAAGAAAGAATAAGTCACTTGATTCAAGTGAGAAAAATCACTTAATTTAAGTGAGAAAAGTCACTTAATTTAAGTGAGTTTTACTTCCTTAAATTAAGAAAGAAAAAGTCACTTGATTTAAGTGAGAAAAGTCGCTTAATTTAAGTGAGTTTTACTTCCTCTAATTAAGAAAGAAAAAGTCACTTGATTTAAGTGAGAAAAGTCGCTTAATTTAAGTGAGTTTTACTTCCTTAAATTAAGAAAGAAAAAGTCACTTGACTTAAGTGAGAAAAATCACTTAATTTAAGTGAGAAAAGTCACTTGATTTAAGTGAGAAAAATCACTTAATTTAAGTGAGAAAAGTCACTTAATTTAAGTGAGTTTTACTTCCTTAAATTAAGAAAGAAAAAGTCACTTGATTTAAGTGAGAAAAGTCATTTGATTTAAGTGAGAAAAATCACTTAATTTAAGTGAGTTTTACTTTCTTAAATTAAGAAAGAAAAAATCACTTAATTCAAGTGAGTTTCACTTTCTTAAATTAAAAAAGAAAAAATCACTTAATTTAAGTGACCTGCACATTCTTAAATTAAGTGACTGCACATTCTTAAATGAAGAAAACATTTTTCGCTGTGTAGAAAGAAATAAAAGATCTTTTTCGCTCTAATAACGACTGAATTCTGTCGAGAGACTGAAAAAATCGCCATTTTTCTAGAATTTGGGGTCTTTAATGCGGAAATCACAGGTTCTAGTCCCAAAATAAGCATATTTTGATGACATTTATGAAGAGGAAAATTGATCTCTAAAAAAATGTATTTTTCCTTTTGTTTAAATAACGACTAAACCCTATCGAGAGACCCAAAAAATCGCAATTTTTTTAGCACATCCGTTCTTTAATACGGAAATCCCCGGTTCTAGTCCCTCATAAATTTCAGCATTGAAACATTTCAAACGTTTAGGTCCATTATGCAACGAGAATTTCCTTGACCCAGAGACTACATGATACAAAAAAAAAGAAAAAAAAATGGCAGCACAACACAAGCCGCGGAAATGATATACAATCAAATGAAACTTCCATTATAAAATAATTTAACCGCAAAAAAAAAAGGCCTCCATATGAAAAAAAAATGTATATTATGCGTATGTGCTCTTTGGTCATTGGTGCATCTGTCCCGCATTTTCATGCCGGGGATGGCACTTCTACAGTCACTTGGTAAACCCCAATGTCTGGCACGTGTTTCTTTTCATATAAAAAAAAGTCTGTTGCATATATATATATTCACTCCTCCTTTTTATTCGCTCTATTCTTTGAAATAATTTGTGGTTAATATTTTGCAGTTTTTTTTTTATTGAAAAAAAAAATGTCAATTTTTCTGCAAGATAAATTTAGAAAAGAGTATATATATATATATATAGGGCTTGCAACAGGAAATTCATCCTGCAGTTTTTCACAGCCACTTCCGGTTCATCTCGTAAAATTTTTTAGAGAAAATGCAATTAAATTTTTAAAAAAAAAGTGAAAAATCAAAAAAATTGAAAAAAATAAAAAAAATTTAAAAAAATACAAAAAAATTAGAAAAATTGAAAGAATTGAAAAAAAATAGAAAAAAATAAAAAAAAATAGAAAAAAATTAGAAAAATTGAAAGAATTGAAAAAAAATTGAAAAAAAATAAAGAAAATTGAAAAAAAAAATAAAAAAAATTCAAAAAACTGGAAAAAAATGAAAAAAAAATGAAGAAAATTGAAAACAATGAAAAAGAAATATAAAAAATTGGAAAAAAATGAAAAAATGGGGAAAAAATAGAAAAAAAAATAGAAAAAAAATTGAAAAAAATTAAAAAAATTAGAAAAATTGAAAGAATTGAAAAAAAATAGAAAAAAATATAAAAAAATTAGAAAAATTGAAAGAGTTGAAAAAAAAATAGAAAAAAATTGAAAAAAAATAAAGAAAATTGAAAAAAAATAAAAAAAATTCAAAAAACTGGAAAAAAATTCAAAAAAAATAAAAATAAAAAAAAAATGAAGAAAATTGAGAAAAATGAAAAAGAAATATAAAAAATTGAAAAAAATGAAAAAAATTGAAAAAAAAAATTGACGTTAAGCAAATGTTGTATCGATGAATCTGTGGATTGAATTTCGGGAAAAAAATGGGAGATAAAGGCGCCTGGAGATGCGGACTGTCAGAGAAATTGTGGGTGGAGATGATGCGATTAGCAATTAACTTTTGCCTTTTTTTTTTTTTTCTTTTCCCCTCTTAGATACAAACCGTCTGGTTTATAACGTGCGGCGTGTGCTGCTGTGCTGACCGAATAATGTGGGGGATGGTGGCGCTCTCCTTTTTTTTTTTTCAAATATATACAATGTGTATGTGTATGTTTGTGTGTGTTTGGATACTTCAACCCCCGATTTCCGCTTTGGAAACCGTCATGTGGCACATTAATTGGAGGTGAAACGAAATAAAAGAGAAGATTCGTTCCAATATATATAGACTATTCAGTAGATAATTTCTAGGGAAGACATTTAATTTTATCCCCTGACGAAAATTAAAAAAAAAAAAAAAAACTGATATTTGAGAAAAATTGAATTTTAGAAAATTTTCGAAAAAAAAAATCGAAAAAATTTCAAAAAAAAAATTGCAAAATTCTGGAAAATTCCAAATAGAAAAAAACAACAGTTTTCTTGATTATTATTATTTAAAAAAAAAGTGTAATAATAAAGGCAAATAAGGATGTGTGTATTGGGGGCTCTTTTTTAATTGTTAATGAGATAAATAAATAAAACTGGATACTTTCACCGCGCCTTTTTAGTTCTGGAGAATCTGGAGTACTTCAACGTACCAAATCGAGTTAATGCTCTTTTTTTTTCATCATCATCTCCACTCGTACCAAATTCAGAAGAATCTCCTGGGGATTATTCTACTTGTATATAATTATATAAAACAAATAACAATTTTTCGACCAACGAAAAAAAAGAGAAAAATTCTGAATTTTCTCAGTTTTCGATAGTGCACTCGGAAAGTAAGCGAGATAGCGCGATTTTTGAAGAGACCTTTTTTGTAGAGGAGATCGAGAGCTACAAAAAAGGTCTCTTGCAAAATTAGGCTATCTCCCGTCAATTCCGAGATCCCTTTGAAAAACGGTTTTCAAGGTCATCCCTCGATTTAGTTGAAGTCAAATGGGAAATGGAAAATTTTTTTAACTTGAAATGGGAAAAAAAACGCTTGGCAAACATGAGGCGGAGGCAAAAAGACCCTTTAATTATTTGGGTTGATAGCTGTTTCCGTTAGGATTTATTCGGTTAAGATTTTCTCAGTCTCTACCTGCTGATCATTTGTCAGTTTGTGCCGAGAGACAGTATCCTCTGTTTTCGGTCCACTGAATACCACACGAAAAGTGCACAGTGGAATGCCCCGAGAGTTACGTGCCATGAGGTACAACGAACTCTCATCGAGTCGATAAGAAAATATTTCATTTCTCATAAATTTTTGAATTAAAAAAAAAACAAGTGGATGATAGTATTGCTTTCCAACTGATATAGCTATTTCTGCTGATACTTTAGCAATATGCTTTCGAACGGAAGTGATGCAACTTTTTTCAAATCATCATCAAAATATCAAATTTTGAAGAAATTCATTAAAACGCCAATAACTCGAGAACTAATCATGCAAATGAGCTCAAAATTTACAGGCATCTAACTGATACAATTCTCGAGATAATAGGGGAAGGTGGGGCAAAATGGACATCAGGGGTAATATGGACACATCTAAATTTTTAGGCAAATATTATGGAAAACTCTTGAAATTAATAGAAATATTGGCGGTGGATTGTTTTTGATGATTCCATTGGAAAGCTGAGGAAATTTTGGGCGGGAAAAAAGTGCCGGAATTATTTTTTTTGAATTTTTGGCGATTTTGACTTTTTTGAGCATTTTAGAGGGGTAAAACACTTGCTTTTTTTGAAAATTTTCAGTTTTTTGAGAATATCTTCGGTTCTATTTGTCGTAGCGTAAAAATTCTGACGGGAGGTGAAAGGTGAGATCATTTGCTATCGATTCATAGGGTTTTCAATTAGAAAATATCGATTTTTAAGATATTCATGGGCATTTTTGTGAAACAGTTTTGTAAAACCATTTTTGGCCTATAACTATTCCAAAAATTGATATTTTTGAATTCAAAACCACATAAATGGATGGGAAATGAGCTCACCTTTCATATGAGACCAACCTCGAATTGCTACGACCAATAGAACCAGAGATATTTGCAAAAAACCAAAGGCTTTTACCCCTCAAAAATGCCGAAAAATATCGAATTTTCAAAAAATTCGAAAAAAATACATCTGGCACCTATTTTTCAGCTAAAATTTCCTCAGCTTTTTGATAGAATCATCAAAAAAAATTACAATCGATAATTCTGATTATTACATAGCTTCCATTCCGTAACAAAAATCATAAAATCTGATTTTTTTTATTGAATCGAGAGGAGGTTGATTTTTTTTTTGGATTATCGAGTCATTGGGAAGTCTATTTATCACTAGTAATGAATAGCCTAAGGGATTTTCCGCTTCACGAGCACCAACTGTCGTTTTTAAATTCTGGAGTGACTCCCGATTTTTTTAAATTTAATTAAATAACGAGAAGTCCTCTGCTTTTTATCGTGAAAAATGGGTAAAATCGAATTAATTGTCTCTTGTTGCGTAACAAGAAGTACAAGGGACTAACTAGATAAGGAAATGTTCAAGTTCAGTCATAAAATAGAAGAAAAAAATATTCAATTCACCGTATAGTTATTGAGAAATTTTAATTAAAAGGTAGTCATAACTATTTGCCTCTCTCTCTCTCTCTGTCTCATGCATGTGATAGGAGATTAGTAATGTTAAAAAAAATTCGAGAAACAAAAAAAAATTATATTCACAAGCTGAAGACATGACTTTCGAATAAAATCGTTCATTTTTTTCCTAAATATCTCAGGATCTAAGCGAGATCGAGACATTCTCGTGATTCCATTGAAATCCTGAGAAAATTTGAGCTGGAAACCATATGTCGGAAGTAATTTTGATTTTTTTTTGGGTCTTATCTCAAATTTGGGCCCAAAAACCCATTTTTGGGCCCAAATTTTCAAAAAAATTCCAAAAATCTCTTGTGACATATGTTTTCCATGTCAAATTTTCTCAGCTTTTCAATGGAATCATCGAGAAGATTCCATCTCCAATACTTTCCTCAAAATCATGATTTTCAAATGATTTAATCACTTTTTTCGGGTAAATTAAAGCACATTTATCCAGCAATTAATTGGAAACAAATCTACAAATCCTCTTTTTTTCCTGTTTTATCAATTGTACTCTGGGATACTACCTTAACCCAATGAATTCTTCTGCTTTTTATCGTCAAGCTCAAATTAATTGTCTTCTGATTGTCTCATTAGCAATCAAATCACACAATCTCTACAAATAATCGACTCGCGATGGAATTTGCCACTAAAAAAAAAAAGGGGCAAAACAATTTTATTCAATAAATCAAATTATTCTCGTCTTCTTCAAGCAAAAGCGAGAAAGAAATAACTTATATTTTACTGATTTATATGTGAAGCGAGGCACGCACCAAAGGACTCACCTTACTTTTCAGATGCCTCATTAATAAAACATCCATTTAGGTATGAATGTGGTTTTGCCGGTAAATACGTGAATCCCTTGATGATATAAATTGTTGGACACAAGCTTGTGAAAACAGACGACAAAAATTGAAGCAAAATTGGGCACCTGGCGTTGCTTTAATTTGTCAAGTTTCCTTGATTTTTTCCTTTTTTTTCTTCCTTTTTTTCTGGACCACTTAAAAACTTTCTCGAAAAGTCCAAATTTGGAATTATTGGGTTTTAGGATTTAAAAAAAGTCAATTTTTTATTATAAAAATAAGAAAAATCTGTTATTTTTCACTATTTGAAATTTTTTAAAAATTTCTAAATTATTTTGAAAATTTTCAAATTTTCGAATTTTTGAATTTCAAATTTCCAAATTCTCGAATTTTCAAATTTCGATTTTTTAAATTTCGATTTTTTAAATTTTGAATTATCAAATTTCGAATGTTTCAATTTCAATTTTTTAAATTTCGATTTTTCAAATTTCAAATTTTCGAATTTTCTAAATTCTTTTGAAATAATTTTTATTCAATTTTTTTTTTATTTTTATTTTTTATTCATTTTTTGTCTTGACAGTAAAATAGGTAACGGTTTGTATTTATCAGCATTTTTTCTATTTTTTTTCGAACATTAATTCTTTGCGACACGTAGAGAGATTTTATGAAGACCGAAGATACTGAGGATGCTGAGGATCTTTAAGATCATGTGAAAAAAGTGGTCGTTCATTTGTTAATCGCTCTACGTGAACAGAAAGACATGGGGAGGATAGAATAATTAGTTTCGGAGAATCCGGGGAGTAGTTCACGCGATGGAGAAACGTTTAACGTGATTCATTTACCTTAATTGGTCATGCGAATGCTGATAATCATGAATTACTTGAATTTTTTTTATTCCTGGAAAAATAAGAGATTGGGGATGAAGATTCTATTAAAAGGATCTCTCAAACCGTTCGACTAATCGAAAAACATCAGGATACCTTTTTTGGCGCTCTCAAAATTCTCTACAAAAAAGGTCTCTTGATTTTTTTCGATTAGTCGAACGGTTTACGAGATCCTCTTAAAATAAAGTGAAAACCGATTTTTAGACAGATTTGTTCCATTTTCGATTTTTCTAAAGTGATCTCGAAAACCGTTCGACTAATCGAAAAAAATCAAAAGACCTTTTTTGTAGAGAATTTTAAAAGCTACAAAAAAGGTCTCTTCACATTTTTCGATTAGTCGAATCGTTTCCGAATGCCGATTCTTAACGTCAAATTCTTCAAATTTATTAAAATAATAAATAAATAAATTATTATATATATTAATTAAATATTTATAGAGTAGACCGGGGCAGAATGGGGTACAAGGGCATGTGTTTTAAAGTACCCCATTTTGCCCCGGTCTCCCCTATTTATTAATTAATTATAAAATAAATTAAAAATTAAAATTCCTAAAAAAACTAAAAACAATCTAAAAATACCCAAAGATTTTCCGAAACCCCAGAAAAAGGGAGGAGGGGGGGGAGACACGCGCCAGAAGCGTTAGTGCACGCGATCAGAAAATCCGAGGGGTGCAAAGAGTACAATTGCCCATGGTGTGTACAAAGAAGCAACTGAGAGCTCGTGCCCATCACCGATACGGTCTCTCGCATATCGTCCAGTGTCTTCACCTGCACGACATATGGTAACAACAGAAAAAAAAAAAAAAAAAAAAAAAAAACAACAACCAGATACCGAATGAGAATGCAATGGGGATGTTAAAGCAGGGGATGCTCACAGCCCAAAAAAAAAAAAAAAGAAGCCTGGGGTTAATTCGTTGAGTAGAATATAGCCCCTACCGGTCAGTGAACACTGAACCTCCCTCGCAGGTATATACCTACCAATACACAACTTCCGGTACTTGACCCCGACCATCCTCATTCTCACCCCCCCCCCTCCCCCCCTCCACTGGCGAAAAAACCACCGGCCTCATCGTCGTCACGCAAGAATGCCTACCCTTGCTTAAATTTCGGTTTTTCTAATTTTTTTTTGTCATGTCCTAAATACCCCCCCCCCCCCCTCGAAAAATCCGTGAGACCGATGAATCACCGGTGAATCTTCACGGGAATAAATTAAAAATTATTCTCTATTTTTTGAGATGAATAAAAAAAAAAATTTGAATAAGTCCACAAAAGATCCCATAAATTTTCAATTCATGACTATTTCGAAATATTTTGAAATCAGACAAAAAAGGTTTTTTTTCCCATGAATAGACAGTTAAATAGACAACCAATGATGTTTTGTGGAACGATTTCCATTTTTTCGTTGATACAGGTGCAGGTGAATTGAGGTGCTTATTGTGTTTTGGGGAAAAAAAAGAGAGAACCTACCTCAACTGAATGAAAACTGAATGATTATTTGCTCATCAGAAAATAAATCCAAAAATTTTTTTATGAACTAGTTTTCAAAAAAAAAAAAAAAATTAATGTAATTTTTTTTTTGATAGTAGTAATGGTTTTTGTTTCACCTGAACCGTTCATTAAATGGAGGTATATTTATTATTTTCAATTGCTGTAAGAAGTGCTTGTTTGGGTGAGACACATTGCAGATGATTTCACCAATTAAACCTTCTGGAATAATGTATCTGTGTGTGGTTATTCATTGAGCATTGAGAGTGCGCGCGACTGTGGAGTAAATTAATGTATGGAGGGAGGGGGGGAGGAGGGGAAGAGCGATGATTGGGGGACGTGAGATATAAAGAAGTAGAAATGAATTACAGGTGGCTTTTTCTCATGGCATCACCTGCATACAGCCCTTTATGAATTATTTTAACGTACTCGAGCTTCTTCAAAGTGCTTAAAATATCACTGCACTTTTTTCCGAAGCGATTAGCGTGACTGCGCAGTAGATCATTCGCTCGTGATCTACTGCGCATGTTAATCGCAAACCCCTATTTCCACATTTTTAGGATTCTAAAACAGGCAAAACGTCACTGCGCTTCATTTAAAGTGGATTCATGTGCCTGCGTGTAGTTTTACTCGAGTGAGATCTACTGCGCAGTAGATCATTCGCTCGTGATCTACTGCGCATGATGATCGCAAACCTTTCTAAATCATTTCAACGTTCTTGAGCTTCTCCAAATTGCTCGAAATATCCCTGCATTTTTTTCAAGGTGATAAGGGCGACTGCGCAGTTCATGAGCGAGTGATCTACTGCGCATGTCCCTATTTTCACGTTTACACGCCTTCAAAATAGGTGAAACGTCACTACACTTCATTCTGAATAGATTCTTTTACCTACGCGTATTTTTACTCACGCGAGATCTATTGCGCAGCTTTTCTCTCGTTCGTGATCTACTGCGCATGTTACTCGCCAACCCCTATTCTCACGTTCTCACGCTTCTAGAACAGGCAAAACGTCACTGCGCTTCATTCCAACTAGATTTATTCACCTGCGCATATTTTAACTCGCGCGAGATCTATTGCGCAGCTTTTTACTCGCGCGAGATCTACCGCGTACCTTAATCGCAAGCCCCTATTTTCACATTCTCACACTTGTAAAACTCCTCGAAACGTCACTGCACTTCATTTCTCATGAATTTATTCACCTTCCCGTGTTTTTACTCGCGCGAGATCTACTGCGCATGTGTTTTAAATCGCTCATAAAAATTTTAACGATCTCTAAAAATTCTTGGCACTTTTTTTCTCCCCAACTCAACAAGAAAAAAATTTAAAATAATTTTCACAAGCAATACAAACACTTTTAGAAATTATTCAAGTGAATAATTTGCATTTTTGAATGCTCAAATAATTTTTTTCCCTAATAACAATGGGCCCAGGCAATTTCGCAGGTGATAGAATTTAATGGCTTCATCAGCAAAAAAATGAATGAAAAAACACGAGAGATGAGAGAGTAAAATAAACACGTTGAAATTTCTTTTGGGATTAGCGAAAGAGGAGGGGGGAGGGGGAAATGGGGAATACACGAAGTTCATTGGTTTATGAGACAGGGAACAAGTGAATTTATCACGTGCAATTTGTCCAGCTGATAAATCAGTTTAGATAAATCCCAATGTGCACCTGTTTGTCCCTTGAATTTTCCTCTTATTCTTCTTCTTCTTCTAAGCGAAAAAGGTTATGTATACGTACGATATAATGCGAGTCATCGCTCACAGCTCCTGGGGACATGTGTTGCTTCTTACCTCCGGGGCTTCTTTTTCTCTCTCTCTCTCCTGTTCTTTTCAGTGCCTGTTGTTTATTGCCACTTCGAGGGATAATCACGTGGGACACAATTTTTAAGGCCCAAAATAATGCTAGCCATTAAATTTTTCAACGCTAATTGTCTCGTGCTGCCTTCAGGAAGAGACACCCGAATTACCAGAAGTGAATTATTGCGATTCTTATTCGTGTACTGATTCATTAATCCTGACTTTATCATGTGGATTAATTGTCTCATATTTTGGTTCTTTGAGGTGGTATACGCAAGAGTACGGTTGATAAAACAGGAAAAAAGGGGATTTTTAGGTTTGTTTTCAATTTATTGTTGGATAATTCGGGGAAAAATGTGCTTTAATTTACCCGAAAAAAGTGATTAAATCATTTGAAAATCATGATTCTGAGGAATTCTGAGGAAAGTATTGGAGATGGAATCTTTTCGATGATTCCATTGGAAAGCTGAGAAAATTTGACATGGAAAACATATGTCACAAGAGATTTTTCGATTTTTTTTTGAAAATTTGGGCCCAAAAATGGGTTTTTGGGCCCAAATTTGAGATAAAACCCAAAAAAAAATCAAAATTACTTCCGACATATGGTTTCCAGCTCAAATTTTCTCAGGATTTCAATGGAATCACGAGAATGTCTCGATCTCGCTTAGATCCTGAGATATTTAGAAAAAAAATGAACGATTTTATTCGAAAGTCATGTCTTCAGCTTGTGAATATAATAAGGGGTTTAGTTCAGTTAAAGTGCATTTGAAAACCATTGGGTTTACGAGAATTGGCCATGAGACCTTTTTCGTAGGAAATTTAA
This sequence comes from Aleiodes leptofemur, assembly GCA_963942555.1. Taxonomy (NCBI): domain Eukaryota; kingdom Metazoa; phylum Arthropoda; class Insecta; order Hymenoptera; family Braconidae; genus Aleiodes; species Aleiodes leptofemur. The sequence goes on from OZ012619.1 coordinate 14,765,035, forward strand.
TCTTCTACAAAGAAAGTTTCTTGATATTTTCTTCTAAACTCAACGGCTTCTAAGATATTCACAATATAATCCACATCAATCGAATTAACATCCAAATAATCTTCAAATTTCGGTCGTTTTCTCAACTAAATTTTCACTCAACTTTTATATATAGAACAATGCATTATAAAATTGCAGTTACTTAAAACTTAATGATGATCGAATTGTGTGCACTGAGTCCATTGGTCATACCCGAAATTGGTAAAACCGTAACGTATCCGTGAGCAACCATAACTGGCGTAAATGGCCCAATGAGGGCATAAAAATAAATGTCACGTGGATAAATTTTTAGTTGAAAACGTGATGGGTCCCAATACGGAAGTTCTTAATGGTCAAAAAAAGAACAGCTGGATACACATAACATTATAAAAAAAAAACAAATTTCGAGTTGAGAATATCAATATCACTGATAAATCGATAATTTACTGTTAAATGATATCGTGAATTGGAAATTTTATTTGAAGCCTTGCGGCAGCTTTTTTTATGGAAATTTTATTGATTTTTTTTTGGCAATATTACAATGATTATTTCGTAATTTATTTTAGTGATGATAATTGATGGATTCAACTGCGAGAGCATGAAAAAGAGGAATAATGACGTTTGGAAATGAGAATTAAATTTTTTTTTTAGATTAAAAGCTTCAATAATACTGATTTTTGGGGAATCCTGAGGAAGGTGTTGGAGATGGAATCTTTTCGATGATTCCGTTGGAAAGCTGAGAAAATTTGACATGGAAAACATATATCACAAGTGATTTTTGGAATCTTTTTGAAAATTTGGGCCCAAAAATGGGTTTTGGGCCCAAATTTGAGATGATACCCAAAAAAAAAACGAAAATTACGTCCGACATATGGTTTCCAGCTCAAATTTTCTCAGGATTTCAATGGAATCACGAGAATGTCTGGATCTAGCTTAGATCCTGAGATATTTAGGAAAAAACTGAACAATTTCATTAAAAAATTAGGATTTTTGAAACAATCTATTCACATTTCAATTGTATAATACATCGATTGCTGATATCTTATTTGATGAAATCATCATCTCATTTGCTACATGACCTTCAGGCTCGACCTTGAGGTTTGCTTTTGAGCTTTCCCCTAGGTTCGATGTCCCAGTCAAGCTCCGATTTAGGTTCACCCTTAGGCGCGCGTTGAAGCTTCCCCATAGGATCGATGTCCCACTAAAGCTCCAATTTAGGTTCATCCTCAGGTCTCGGTTCACCTAAAATACATAAAATTCGTCTTTATAGGAAGATTCGTACCGAAATTTCCGTACCATTGCATTTCGTCGACTATTCATATCAAAACCGGTAAACTCGTAACGCATCATGAGGAACCATAGCTAATAATAATTTGATTTTCCGGGGTTTTTGAGGAAAGTATTGGAGACAGAATGTTTTCGATGATTCCATTGAAAAGCTGAGGAAATTTTACCCGGAAAACATGTGCCACAAGTGATTTTTGCGATTTTGCTTTGAAAAAACCCCTTTTCTGGGCCCAAATTTGAGTTGAGGCCCAAAAAAATCAAAAAACGCGAAAATCACTTCCGACATATGGTTTCCAGCTCAAATTTCCTCAGGAATTCAATGGAATCATGAGAATTCCCCAATCTCGTGTAGATCTCGAGATATTTCGAAAAAACTGATCAGAAAATTGGTCACACACACAGACATGATCGTAAAATCTATAAAAAAAAGTTGGAGAGGTCGTAAAACATGGAGATGGATCAGAAAATTGATTTTCACTATATATAATCACTCACATTGAACCAAGACAATTGGAATAGCAACGAATAGAGCAAAATACACAAACAATTTTTGCTTCATGTTCAATAGTTGACTGCTAGTTTACACAATTTCTTTTCTCCTTTTATAGTCACCTGTACGATTATTTTTCGGACAATTATCACTATCTGAGTAGGTTGTTGGAACGATGACTTAGTACTGCACTTTCAATAAAAAATAACGAAAAAAAAAAAATTCTTTGCTTCCAAAAGTTGAAAAAAAAATCTAATTATTGGAATTATTGGAAGATTTTGATTGGAGAATATTTCTCCATTTCGCTATTATTTGAGAGAAAATCGAGAAAAATCAAGTATTGATAAATGGAATTTTCCATTTTTCTTGTTCTCTGATACTTTTTGACTCAAGGTAAAATAAATGTGATGATAAAACTGCCTAAATGGAAAATTTACTTGTTTTTCGCTAATTATCGGAATTGCATTTTTCCATCTATGACATTCTTGCAAAATGTAGATGGACAAGAATAATGAAATAATTATACAATCTATTGCCGCAAATTCTGGATAGTCTATACATTATTATTGCATTAAGAAAATGGATGATTTTCTTTTGGGCAATATTACAATGATTATTTCGCAATTTATTTTAGTGATGATAATTGATGGATTCAACTGCAAGAGCATGAAAAAGAGAAATAATGACGTTTCGAAATGAGAATTAAATTTTTTTTTAGATTAAAAACTTCAATAATACTGATTTTTGGGGAATTCTGAGGAAGGTGTTGGAGATGGAATTTTTTTGATGATTTCATTGGAAAGCTGAGAAAATTTGACATGGAAAACATACGTCACAAGTGATTTTTGGATTTTTTTTTGAAAATTTGGGCCCAAAAATGGGTTTTGGGCCCAATTTTGAGATGAAGTGCAAAAAAAACGGAAAATAACTTCCGACATATGGTTTCCAGCTCAAATTTTCTCAGAATTTCAATGGAATCAAGAGAATGTCTCGATCTTGCTTAAATCCTGAGATATTTAGAAAAAAACTGAACAATTTCATTGAAAAAATCGTATTTTTGGAATAATGATTTATTCACATTTCAATTGTAGAATACATTGAATGCTGATATATTATTTGATGAAATGTTCATCGTATCTGCTACATGACAGCTTGACCTTCAGGCTCGCTTTCAGGTTCACTTTTAGGCTCTCCCATTGGCTTCGACTCTGGCTTTCCCTCGGGATCACTTTCAGGCTGTTCCATCGATTCACCCTCAGGTCTCGGTTCACCTGAAATACATAAAATTCATATTTCGAGAAAGATTCGTCCCAAAATATCCGTACCATTGTATTACGTCGACTACTCATATCGAAACCGGTAAACTCGTAACGTATCATGAATAATCATAATTAATAAAACTTCGATTTTCCCTGGTTTTTGAGGAAAGTGTTGAAGATAGAATGTTTTCGATGATTCCATTGAAAAGCTGAGAAAATTTCACCTGGAAAACATGTGTCACAAGTAATTTTTGGGATTTTCTTTAAAAAAAAACCCTTTTTGGGCCCAATTTTGAGTTGAGGCCCAAAAAAAATCGAAAAAAGCCAAAATCACTTCCGACATATGGTTTCCAGCTCAAATTGCCTCAGGAATTCAATGGAATCATGAGAATTCCCCAAACTCGTGTAGATCTCGAGATATTTCGAAAAAACTGATAAATTTCATTGGAAAATTTTTATTTTTTGAACGATTTATTAAAATTCCAATTATTGAATATATCAATTGCTGATGTATTCCTCGATGAACTGATTATTTCATTTAGGTGCTTCTTTGACTGGTGGCTCTAATGGCTCCGTTTCAGGCTGTCCCTCAGGTTCACCCTCAGGTTCACCTTCAGGTTCATGACCAGGTACATGGTGGGGACTCGGTTCGCCTAAAATCCAATGAATTTATCGTTCGGGACAGATTCATCTCGAAAGATCGCCGAAATCATTAGATTTATGACAATTTATCAAGAGACCTTTTTTGTAGAGCACAAAATTTTCTATAAAAAGGGTCTTAATTGGTCTCTCCACATTTTCCCTAAACCCACTCATTTCGAAAATATTCTCCAAATTAATTCTCTTATATAGATAAAAAAAAAAAGTTACAATAAAAAGTAATTTTTCATATTTATTATGTAATTACTGCTTTAAAAAAAAATTATTTGAAATTAAACTGATTTTAATGTTTCAAGTGGTCGAAGAAAGGTTTCCAGATGTAGATTTGATAGAAATATCGAAAAAAAATTGGAAAAAAACGGAAATTTTTCCAAACCTTTGAAAAATCTCAAAATCTCTCCATTTCAAGATTTCTGGTAAAGTCTCAAATTATTTGAGATTGATCAGTTTTTTTTTTTTTTACTAAAAAAATGAAGTAATCAAATATAATTACTTACATTGAACCAAGGCAATTTGAATAGCAACGAAAAGAACAAAATATACAAATAATTTTCGCTTCATGTTGAATAGTTGACTGTTAGTTTACACAATTTCTTCTCTCCTTTTATAGTCACCTGTGCAATTATTTTTCGGACAATTATTACTATCTAAGTATGTCGTTAAAACGATGACTCAGCATTGCAATTCCGATAAAAAATTAAAAAAAAAAAAAAAAAAAACATTTTTAACTTCCAAAAATACGAAAAAAAGTCCAATTATTGGAATTATTGGAAGATTTCGATTGGAAAATATTTCTCCGATTCGATATTATTTTAGAGAAAATCGAGAAAAATCAAGTATTGATAAATGGAATTTTCCATTTTCTTTGTTTTCTGATATTTTTTGATTCAAGGTGAAACAAATGTGATAAGAGATCTGCGTAAATGGAAAATTTACTTGTTTTTCGCAACTTATCAAAATTGTACTTTTCCACTTATGACTTTCTTGCAAAATGTTGATGGACAAGAATAATGAAATAATTATACAATATATTGCCACAAATTCAGGATAATCTACATTATTATTGCATTAAGACAATGAATTGTTTCAATTTTTGCATAGATTAACAATATTGACTAATAATTTTTATAGGGGAAGGTGGGGTGAAATGGGCACAAGGGGTAAAACGGGCACGTGTGAGTTTCGATATTTCAAACTATGAAAATTACTCGAAATCGATCGGAATATTGGAGATAGATCTTTTCTGATGATTCTATTGGAAAGCTGAGGAAATTTACCATAAAAATCATAACTGAGAATTTTTTTTTTTTTTTTTTTGAAAATTTCATTTTTTGGTTACAGTCCACTAAATTGAAGAATCATCGACAGGTAACACGTCCACACAATAAGTAACTTCGGTGAACGTCCAAAAATCCCCTGGATTTTAAACATAGAAGTATTTGAAAAATTGATTTAAAAAAAAATTTGGAGTTGCGGAAAGAATAGCCCATGGAAAAAATAGATCCGGAAAAAATAGCCCCTGGGAAAAATTGGGTGAATGGACAGTGGGTGGGGGCCATTTTCTGCGTGGTCTATTTTTTCCAAGGGCTATTTTTTCCACCAGCTATTTTTTCCATGGGCTATTTTTTCCTCGGCTATTTTTTCGGCCTACCGTTGACCTCGGCCTCAGACTCGGGTATTTGGAGATGTGCTGCTTATACAAGGTCCTGAATGGTGGGATTGACTCACCAGAGATAGAATAGAATAGAATAGAATAGAATTTATTACCGTTAATTACACTGTAAGTTGTACATAATTAAGATGAAACCACCTCAACAAGAAACAAAATTATACAATGCAACTCCTATAGAGGTAACAAAGTTACCTGTACATAGGTCGGTATAACAGCTTAAACCTAAAAAAAACTTAAAAAACTTAATCCTATAAATAAGGCCATTAAATAAATAAATTTATTAATAAATTAATTTTTATTGATAAATTTTTTTAGGAGAATCAAATTTCGGAAAAAATATGTAATGCGCAGGCGAGATTTGAACTCACGACCCTCTGATTACATCCCGGGGAAAAAAGATTATATATAATTATATATAATTCTTTATAATTATATATGATTATATATGATCTATATATAATATATATATAATTATATTCAATTATATATAGTTCAACATAATTATATATAATATCACAAAGATATAAATATGTGATTATATATAATCGTACATGATTATATATAATTATATAGAATTATATAGAATTATATAGGATTATATATAATTATATATAATTATACATAGTTATATATAATATAATGGAAGACTGAATATGTGATTATATATAATCATATATATCCATATGCAATTATATATATTCATATATAATTGTATATAATTATATATAATACAATGAAGAAATAAATATGTGATTATATACATACATATACAATTATATATATTCATATGGAATTATATACTATTATTTATAATTGTACATCATCATATATAATATTAGAGAAAAAGAAATATGTAGTTATACATGATTATATATATTTATATATAATCATATATAATAACAAAAATTATAATTTTGTGAATTGAATTATAATTATAATTGCGTGTAAAAAATATATCAAGGGCTTAGACGTAGGAAGTCGCATGTGCCAAAATGGGCATTTCCGTGGCAAAAGGTAGTAAGTGCAGGACATACGACCTTCTGTTTTCAGTGCGCAATGGAATAACCCTTCATTAATTCTCAAATCGCATTTCAGGTGTGAAGAGATAAATTATGAGAATTCTCATTTTTTCTTCATTCATTTTTGAGTACATCTTGGAAATGAATAGAGATCCGCCATCGTTATTTCCAGACTCTTTTGTAGTTCTTAAAATTTTTTATAAGAAAGAATAGAAAGAAATTTGCGGTATCTCGGTTAATTTCCAAGATATTCAGTGGAAACGAATGATAGAAAAATAGAGTCACCCTAGATAGATTTTTGATTTCGATCTCATTTCTGCCTAGACACTAAATGACCCCAAGGACTCATGATCAAACGACTTTGATTCATTTCAATCAGCCCAAGAAAAAGAGGCGAAAATGAGATTATCAGGATTAAAATTTCACTATTATTATATAAAATCCCGGTGGCGCACTTGGAAGAGTAACGGATTGATATTCTAAAGGTCCCGGGTTCGATCCCACCCAGACGCACTTTTTTTTAGATTTTTTTTCCTTTGAAAATTTTAATTATGTATAGGAAATGGTCGAAATGAGACTCGGTCTCCAGCTTAGACCCCAGGAAAGGAAAAAATATATAAATATAAGAAAAAGCCCACATCATTATATATAATTTTATATAAATACGTATAATTATATATAATTATATATAATTATATAGGGCCATTTTTTCTATATAAATTATATATAATATTATATATAATTATATATAGTTATATATAATCTTTTTTTCTCGGGATGTCAGGTGAATACCCTTCCTCAAGAGAAAGAACATCCTGCTCGAGAGAAAAGGCAAGTGCAAGATCTATGAAAACGATTGTGTTCAATCACAGAAACCGCTATTAGTATCAATCCCCTATAAATCTCTAACAAAATCTTTTAATTTATTCTTTATCGCCGATTAGCTCATTGACAAATTTTTCAACTCTACTGGTAAAGATGTTGCATCTTTTTTTTTTTTTAACAAAGTTTATTTTTTTATAGGTTACAATATTTACAAGTATATACAGGGTTTTTTTTTGAAATAAACATGTTTGAAACAAAAAAATTAAAGTATGTATCGCTGAGATTATTAGTTGCATGGCTTTTGAAGCTCTCAAGACTATATGATATTGTGCAGTTGATAATTATATTTATCTGAGTTTTTACATAGGCTGTAGGGATTAGTTTATTGTCTTTATTAAAGATTAAGGAATGGAAAAGCTGGTACCTTAACCCTACTACCGTAAAAACCATTCGATTGTAGAGATCTTGCATCAATTCGAGCTCTGTGTCCCGAACAAAACTTTGAGAACACAAAGGCTATTCAGCAGAACGTATTCGAGTAAATCCTACGTAGAAAATGGACCATGGAAACGGGTAATTACATTAGCAAATGAAGTTGCTAAGGCTGTGGACTTTTTCGACTGCTCGTATGGGCGCTTCAAGAGGGATGCTATGAGTTGTTCAGCAGTGAACTATGCCAGAAGTTCATAATTGTGCTGTTATATCAACTGTTACGTCCGAATATTCCTCGTGGAGGATAGACGCTGTAAATTGATTTTTTGCTGAGAAAACTCAGAAAAACGATTTTTTGACAATTCGCTCTTTCTCGAGAACCATTGAGCCTATTGAGCTGAAATTTTGCTGAGAACATGGCGCTCACGTAGTCAATATGCCCTCGAGAATTCATATCGATACATGCAGCCGTTTCCCCGGAAAACATGTGTCGCAAGTGATTTTTGGGATTTTTTTTGAAAAAACCCTTTTTTTGGGCCCAAATTTGAGTTGAGGCCCAAAAAAATTTTAAAAAACCAGAAAAACACTTCCGACATATGGTTTCCAGCTCAAATTTCCTCAGGAATTCAATGGAATCACAAGAATTCTTCAATCTCGTGTAGATTTCGAGATATTCCGGAAAAACAGATAAATATCATTGAAAAATTCGTATTTTTTGAAGGATTTATTCAAATTTCAATTAAAGAATACATCAATTGCTGATATATTTCTTGATGAAGTGATCATTTCATTTGATTTTTTTGACCGGTGGCTCTGAACCCTCCATTTCAGGCTGCCCCTCAGGTTCACTCTCAGGTTCGCCTTCAGGTTCACTCTCAGGCTCATGACCAGGTACATGGTGTGGACTCGGTTCGCCTAAAATCCATTGAATTTGTCGTTTGAGACAGATTCATCTCAAAATATTTCCGAAATCATTAGATTTATGACAATTTATTAAGAGACCTTTTTTGCAGAGCACAATATTTTCTATAACGAGGGTCTTAATGGGTCTCTTCACATTTTCCATAAGCCCACTCATTTCGAAAATATTCTCCAAATTAACTCGCTTACATATAAAACAAAAAATTGAAATAAAAAGTAATTTCTCATATTTACTATGTAATTACTCATTTAAAAAAAAAAATTATTTGAAATTAAACTGATTTTAATGTTTCAAGTGGGCGAAGAAAGGTTTCCGGAGGTAGATTTGATAGAAATTTCGAGAAAAATTTGGAAAAAAAAGGAAATTTTTCTAAAAAATCCTGAAATCTCCATTTCGAAATTTCTGGTAAAGTCTCAAATTATTTGAGATGAATCATTTTTTTTTTTAATTAAAAAAAATTAAATAATGAAGTATAATTACTCACATTGAACCAAGGCAATTTGAATAGCAACGAAGAGAACAAAATACACAAATAATTTTCGATTCATGTTGAATAGTTGACTGTTAGTTTACACAATTTCATTTCTCCTTTTATAGTCACCTGTGCGATTATTTATCGGACAATTGTTACTATCTAAGTACGTCATTAGAGTGATGACTCAGCATTGCATTTTCGATCAAGATTAACGAAAAAAAAAAATATTTTGCTTCCAAAAAATGCAAAGAAAATCCAATTATTGGAAGATTTCGATTGAAGAATATTTCTCCATTTCGATATTATTTGAGAAAAAATCGAGAAAAATCAGGTATTGATAAATAGAATTTCCCAATTTTCTTCTCTCTGATACTTTTTCATTCAAGGTGAAATAAAGTTGATAAGAGAACTGCGTAAATGGAAAAGTTACTTGTTTTTCGCGAATTATCGACATTGTATTTTTCCACTTATGACTTTCTTGCAAAATGTGGATCGACAAGAATAATGAAATAATTCTACAATGTATTGCCGCAAATTCAGAATAGTCTATATTATCATTGCATTGAGAAAATGAATTGTTTCAATTCTTGCATAGATAAACAATATTTACTAATAATTTTTATAGTGAAAGGTGAGGTGAAACGGGCACGTGTTAATTCCTGTGTTTTATACCAAGAAAATTACTCGAAATCGATTGAAATATTGGAAATAGGATCATCACTCCTGATGATTCTATCGAAAAGCTGAGAAAATTCGCCATGAAAATCATCTGTCAGAAGTGTTTTCTTGAATTTTACGAAAATTCCATTTTTTTAATCAAGATTTGAAGGTGAAAACCTTCTGTACTTGAAAAATTTCAGGTTTTCGGGAATATCTCTGGTTCTATTGATCGCAATCACTTTTATACCCCAGATTCAATCATTTTAGGATTTTTTTCTGCATAAATTAATCTTAGTGAGAGCAATTGGACAGATTTTTTTTTTGGTAACATCTTCAAGACTTCATTAAATATTATTTAATAATATTATTGTGGTATTAAAAATAAAAATATATTATTTCTCTTCAGTCCATGGACTGACGCATCAATCCTTTATATTTGTAATCACTTGCTTGCCACTTTCTTCCTCATTATAATCCATAATATCATTCGGAATGAGACTAGAGTCGACTTTTCCTCCATCAATCCATACAGCATTCTTGTCTCCATTTAATAAGCATAAAAGTTCTTCGGCACGTTAATCGGGAATTTTAAGGGGGGGGGGGGGGTAGGGTATTTAATTTTTTTTTACTCGATTTTTTGAAAAATTTTGAGGTGAAAGTACCATATTTCAGGAATATTCTGTGAAAATTTCAAGTCGATCCGAGGAAAATTGACGGTAATACAGCATTTTTAGTATTAGTGGTTTAGAATCGAGCTCAAATCGAAACTACGCTTCCAAGCAGAGAAGGTCGCGTTGGCGAATTGCAAGAGTGGCAACGTATTCTGGACACCTCTAATGATAGTTTCATATTGTGCGGACGCGGAAATGACGACTCTATGCAAGTAAAAAGTTTAAATTTCAAAATTCAAGTTCAAACTTCAAATCGATTTTCCCACAACTTGCTTTTTAAAAGTCGGTGGACACTCTCACTCAGAATCTACTGTACCGATCGATTTGATTTTTTGCACACTTTTTTAAAACATATTCAGCGAGGTAACGCTGTCGAGTTTTTTTTCATTTTTTTATTTCAAGTATTTTTTATAGGAGCCCGAATGTTGGTTTTTTAGTGGAAAATCGGGTTTTTGACTTTAAGGTGCAATCAAAAATCCAAAAATGTGAAAAAAAAAATTTTCTCGACAGTGTTACCTGGATAATCTTATAAACTAATAGAATCGCTTCGCTTTTTTCGTTTTAGATGATCCAGTCTTGAGTTCCGCTGTCCACTGCAAAACGCTTTTTTTCCGAGGCGCCTGACAAGAGTTGCTCCCACTGGCTCAAATCTTTATATTTTTCCACGAAAATTTCACAGAGTCCTCTTGAAATGTGGCTTGAGAATACCCCATGGGAATAACATCATTTATATTAACTGTTTCGTCAATAAAAATTCATAAAAATATGCCTTTTTTTGACCGAATTAACCCTCCCCCCTTAAAGATATATTTAAAAATTTCCTACTTTTTTTAAATTTGACTTCTGTGACATCAGAATCATCAAAACCCCCCCGGACCCCTTTCTCACACTTTGTCACAAATTTCAGACCCCCCCCCCCCCCACCCCTTTAAACGTGTGACGTAATTTATGGACGGCCCCTTACTAGTAACTTCATCAATTTCTAGACACCACGTAGTCAGTGCATCATCAAAGAAATTACAGTGTAACCTTGATATAACGAAACTGGAGGGAAATAGAAATTATTCGTTATATCGAGTTATTCGTAACAGTGAGGTTTGTTATATAGAGGTTAGATTAAACTCGATTCGTTATAACAAGGTAAGAAAATTTCCATTGAAACAACTCATGTGAATAACAACTCATTTGAATCAAAACACAGAATTATTTATTCGAAAACATTCAAATAGAATGTAAGAGAGAAAATTGACAACATGATAAAGGTATAACTATAGCTTAATCTTCATTTTTCCCACTTTCTTCGGAAAATCTTTCTTTAGACTTTAAAATTGTAGCCAGCGTACTACTGAGAATTTCAAACTTCTTTGCGATATCAATTTTCTTCATTATAGGATTCTCGTTTACATAATTAATCATTTTCCGTTTTTCTGCAACACTCAAAGAACACCTTTTTCGTTTTTCAGCCACGACAACTTCAAAATTACTAACAATTACAAACAGCAATGTTTACAGTGATCAAACAGCAATGACTATCTTATGAAGAATTAAACGTATCAGCACTCGTTAAGACATTAGTTATTGTGGAATTAAGTGGGGATAATTTGTAGGATACGTTATGTAGAGGTTGTAGGCTGGAAAATTCGTTATATAAAGGTCAATAATAGTCTCTATCTATATTCTGCAAAGATTGATTTTTCGTTATACCGAGGTTGTTTGAAAAATATATTCGTAATGTCAAGGTATATTTTACATAGATTCTTATGGGCAGTTCTGGGGGATTTGGAAAGATTCGTTAAATCGAGGAATTCGTTATATTGAGGTTCGTTATATTAAGGTTACACTGTATCTAACACTTCGATGTAAGATCGGTTACAAGAGGGATGCTATGAGCTGTTTAGCAGTGAACTATGCCAGAAGTTCATAATTGTGCTGTTATATCGTCTGTTACGGATATAGTTGGAGATTTTATATTTTATTATATCTTTATAGAACTATTCAGGTGAAATTTTCGTGAGATTTTGGGGCACGCATGGCAAACATTATGGTAAAATTTTCAGATCACTAGCTAGCCTCGTTTCAGAGTAAAGCGGAAAATGCGTCATCACACACAGACATTTCTAGAAAACGGTGGTTCTTGACGTTCTGGGTCATTTGCAGTCATATTATGATGAAATCTCAAACTCGAAAAAAATTACGATTATAAAGCTTCCATTCAGAAGCAAAAAAACATAAAAATCACTTCCGACATATGGTTTCCAGCTTAAATTTCCTCAGGAATTCAATGGAACCACGGGAATTCCCCAATCTCGTCTAGATCCCGAGATATTCCGAAAAAACTGATAAATTTCATTTAAAAATTCGTATTTTTTGAAGGATTTATACAATTTCTAATTATACAATACATCAATTGCTGATATATTCCTCGATGAAATGATCATTTCAGAGGGGTGCTTTGACCGGTGGCTCTGAACCCTCCATTTCAGGGAGTCCCTCAGGTTCACTCTCAGGTTTGCCTTCAGGTTCACTCTTAGGCTCGCCTTCAGGTTCAGGGTGAGGACTCGGTTCGCCTAAAATCCATTTAATTTGTCGTTTGAGACAGATTCATCCCAAAATATTTCCGAAATCATTAGATTTATGACAATTCATCAAGAGACCTTTTTTGCAGAGCACAATATTTTCTATAAAAAGGGTCTTAATGGGTCTCTTCACATTTTCCCTAAGCCCACTCATTTCGAAAATATTCTCCAAATTAACTCGCTTACATATAAAAAAAAAAAAATTAAAATAAAAAGTAATTTCTCATATTTACTATGTAATTATTCATTAAAAAAAAAAATTATTTGAAATTAAACTGATTTTAATGTTTCAAGTGGGCGAAGAAACGTTTCCGGAGATAGATTTGATAGAAATTTCGAGAAAAATTTGGAAAAAAAAGGAAATTTTTCTAAAAAATCCTGAAATCTCCATTTCGAAATTTCTGGTAAAGTCTCAAATTATTTGAGATGAATCAATTTTTTTTTTTTTTTAATAAAAAAAAAATAAATAATGAAGTATAATTACTCACATTGAACCAAGGCAATTTGAATAGCAACGAAGAGAGCAAAATACACAAATAATTTTCGATTCATGTTGAATAGTTGACTGATAGTTCACACAATTTCATTTCTCCTTTTATAGTCACCTGCGCGATTATTTATCGGAAAATTATTACTATCTAAGTAGGTGATTAAAGCGATTACTCAGTACTGCGCTTTCAATAAAAAGTAACGAAAAAAAAAATATTTTGCTTCCAAAAATTGGAAAAAAAAAATGCAATTATTGGAATTATAGGAAGATTTCGATTGGAGAATATTTCTCCGTTTCGATATTATTTGAGAGAAAATCGAGAAAAATCGGGTATTGATAAATGGAATTTTCCAATTTTCTTTGTTCTCTGATACTCTTTGATTCAAGGTGGAATAAAGTTGATAAGAGAACTACGTAAATGGGAAATTTACTTCTTTTTCGCGAATTTTCGAAATTGTATTTTTCCACGTGTGACTTTCTGGCAAAATGTGGATGGACAAGAATGATGAAATGATTATACAATCTATTGCCATAAATTCAGAATAGTCTACTTTATTATTGCATTGAGGAGATGAATTGTTTCAATTCTTGCGTAGATTAACAATATTCACTAATAATTTTTATAGGGGAAGGTGGGGTAAAACGGGCACGTGTTAATTTCGGTGTTTTATACTATGAAAATTACTCGAAATCGATGAAAATATCGGAGACAGGTTTTTTCTGATGATTCCATTGGAAAGCTGAGGAAATTTCCCATAAAAATCATATGTCAGAAGTATTTTTTTTGAATTTTTCAAAAATTCCATTTTTTTCCTCAAGATTTGAAGGTGAAAACCTTCTGTTTTTGAAAAATTTCAGGTTTTCGGGAATATCTCGGGTTCTATTGGTCGCAGCGACCTGGGGTTCATCTCAAATGAAAGATGAGCTCATTTCCCATCGATTTATGTGGTTAAAAAAAAAATTATCAATTTTTCAAGTACTTTTGGGGCAAAAACTGATTTTCAGAAAGTGGCCTATAAGTATTTGAAAAATTGATAAAAAAAAATTTGAACCACATGAATCGATGAGAAATGAGCTCACCTTTCATTTGAGATGAACCTCAGGTCGCTTCGACCAACAGAACCGGAGATATCGTCGAAAAAGTGAATTATTTCGATTTTCAAAAGAAAAACCCTTCAAAACTCGTCGGAAAAAGTAAAATTTTCAAAAAATCAAAAAAAAATTTTAACACATGTTTCCACCCAAAATTTCCTCAGCTTTCCATTGGAATCATCGGAAAATCTCTATCTCGAACAATTCAATTTCCAATATCCATATAATATCCTTATATTTTATCCTCTCTATATCTTCCATGAACTCCATAAAACCGTTGAAAACTTCGTAATTATGATTATGGTTGACTGAAACAAAAAAAAATAATAATCAATCAATACCCCATTAATAAATTTTAGTTTAAAAAAAAAATGCAATTTACCGTGGACAATTACACCTGATGTTCATGCAGTCCGGATCAGTTGCTCCCGCCTCTGTACAGCATTTTCCACAGATTCCAACTGGTGGATCATCAGCGACAGCTCTTTTCCTGTTATTGCATCATAAAATGCAAGATAATTTAATTAATTTTTTTATATAAATACGAAATGATAATAATCATACATTTCTGATGACATTTCGATTCTTATGATCAATATGACGTCACCTTAGAGTTAAAGGGGCGTAAGTGCCATTTTTCCCGATTTTTTTCTTATATAATAATATAATATAATCTAATATAATCTGATAATTCAAAATATATATTTTATCATAATATTTTTAAATTTAAATTAATTAAATTTCATTTTAAAACATATTATGGATCGAATATGCAATTAAACTTACGGTCTGCAGTCACATAGCAGCTTTCCGCATCGTTCATCCGTTGATTTTGTTCCACAGCATGTTGCGCAATTTGGTGGAGAGCTTGATTAATCAATGATTAATTATTTCGATGCAATTATTAAATTTAATGATTTGAAAATGAATGAATAATTACGTTGGACAAGCGCATTCAACTGCAGCACATTCTGGCACCTCCCGATCTCCTCCATTATCACTGCAACATGTCTTGCAAATATCCTCGGGATGGCGATGATAATGATAAGCATTGGCAACTGAAAAAAAAAAAATGAAAAAATTAAAGTTTTTGATTCAAAATGAATTTAATTTGATAGTAAAAATATCTCGAAAAATAATGAATTAATCATAACTCACTTGCTGATAGACCCAAAATAAGGATAATCACTGAGGACAAAGACTTGAAAGCAGCCATAATGAGAGATAAATTCACAAGTACTGAATGACAATCATGAATTTACATTCACTTATATATTCATGAATTTTTCCGCTTCAAATATTGACATTTGCTTTTATCAATATTGTTTCACTCTTTTTTTCTTTCCTCAATAACTCTGAAAATAAATGACACTGGTTATTTTCATCTTCGGAAGCTTGTAATAATACACGTAGAATCCTTGAAACATGTTGATTCACGAATTAAATGACTTTAATTGGATAATTCGGATGATGTGGACTTGAAATATAAGTGCATCCATAAATCACTAAAAGTTCTGTGAATATTCAGTCAAAATGAAGATATTTGAAAATGAGGAAAACAGACGATGTTAATTGTCTCTGACAATTTTAATCATTTCCTGCTATTTTCCTTATTTTTTACAAGTAATTATAGCTCTGGTGATCAGAGATAAAATTAATATTTCTTCATGACACAAATTCTGTTGACAATTTCTTCTAATTTTGTTTGCAGATTTCTTACAACTTCTTTATTATGATTCAAAATGCATATGTGTATATGTTATAAATGAATTTTCCTATAAATTCAAATTTTTCTTGATTTTTTTCCTGAGAATACCAATATATTCGAATTCATGATCTGAAATCAGACTAATTTTTCGGTATGGAATCAGTCCTCCGTCATTTTGATCTGATATTTAGAAGATTGATAAAATTTCCGCAATGCTGCCAATTTTATTGGCTGAATAATAAATATCGCATGAATAGTGGGATTGTCAAATTACGCACAAGTAGACGGGCTCTCGATTATTACATTGAGAAAATGAATTATTTATTGATTAATTGTTTGAATTCCTGCATAAATTAACAAATTCACTGATAAATTTATAATAATAATAATTTTTATAATATATTATGTAATATTATACATATTATGTATAATATATACAACATTGTAAATCTTATAATCGTTATATTTTATCCTTCACATATCTTCCATTCACTGCGTGAAGCCTTCAAAGTCTTTTCAATTATGATGGTGGCTGACTGAAATTAAAAGGAAAACATAATTAATTGATGCTTTATGTATGGATTTTATTTAAAAAAATAAATACAACTTACCGTAGACAATTGCACTTGATGTCCGCGCAGTCTGGATCGGTTGTTGCTGCTAAAGCTGAACAACATTTCGTGCAGGGTCCAACGATGGGTGGATCATCAGTGGTTGGTGAATCAACAGGCCTTCTAAATAATGATCAAAAAAGGGATTTATAAATTCTGAATAAAATTAATTTTCATGATAATCTTTCTTTGAGAAAAAACATTATCGAACGTCGAGATATTCAATCAAAATCATCTATTGCCTAAATATCTATTAGAACGATAGAAGGACAATCAGAGCTATTTCGTGATATTCTGAATGATGATATCAGACCAGAGATTTTAGTTATCATATCGTCCGGTATAGTCACCAGGCAACCGTTTGAATTTCAAATATCTTAAATTTTAGATTGTCAGAATATTTGACACATTTAAGTAATTGAAATAAGAATTTCCCCTGAGATCCTCCTTCAATTCCCGCCAAGATCCTCTCAAATTCCGCCTAAAATCCCCTCCAAACCCCCAAACATCACCTCCAATTTCCCTTAAGATTCCCTCCAATTTCCCATTTTTTCTGACAAATTTGATTTTACACGTTTGAAATTGTACGAACGGCTGCTTAGCTTCTTCTTCTCCTTTTTTTTTTAGGGTGAAGCCACAATGGAGGCAAACATAATGCAACATAAATTGCGTGCGTAGCGCACTTTACGCACCATAATAAACGTACGCAATTGGTGTCCTTTTTCAGGTTATTGGACTATTTTAAACTGTCAATGATAAATTCCAAATCATTAAGAAGATTTTTTCTTCTAGAAACGAAAAATGTATGAACCTATAGAAACTCAATTTGAAGACATACATCCATAAGATAATATGATCAATTCATTTGGGTCCATTTCTGTTCACGTAAGCGGGGATAATGTGACAGATATCACTTTTGATGATGTGCAGATCTTCGAATCTCAATCAGTTTTTCGTGCTAGCTTCGGAACTCCTGTTTATGATTTGGAATTCATCATGGGCATTTCAAAATAGCCAAATAACCTCATAAAAGAATGCACCAACTGCATACATTCATTAAGGTGCGCTGCGCACGCAATTTATGTTGCATTACGTTTGCGTCCATTGTGGCTTCACCCTTAAGGCTATGCCATATAAGACGCAGGCGCAGCGTAAGCGCAGTGTTGTGCGTTACCACAGGAATTCATCCAATTTGAATATAATTTAAATGACAGCTGTCAAAATGTCAAAATCTCATTTTATTCCAAGCTGATTGAAGATGCAAGAAAAAGAATGGATTCCAATAGATTATCACTATTTATCTATGGTTGAGTTTAACTTAATTCATTATTTCTTGAATTTTATATCTATATTATGAATAAAAAATCGTTGTCGTTAGCGAGTTAGACCTAGTAACCAAAAAGAAGATTCTCATGGCTTTTATACAAATATTTTCTTGGAGATAAAAGACAATGACCATGAAGAATCTTTCGAATTGACGAGAAGATTATGACTATTTCTTTCATTTTTATTAATTGCGATTGTATTTATTTTTAATATCTTTCGAGTCTATTAGCTAAAAATATTTAAATATTAATATTCAAAAAACGGGCGTTGCATTGCTCCCTGCGTTGCGTATACGTTTGCGTCTTATGTGGCATAGCCTTTATGGCTCTGATCATTCGATCATCCGGCCAAACGGTTGCCTAGCGACCATACCGTACGAACTAATAACTAAAGTCTCTGACCCTAAATATCACAATCTATGAAATTTTGACGTTCTACCAATTTTAGTTTGAAAATGGTATGATACTTACGCTGGACAGCCACATCTGATGCCTTTACATTTTGGATTGCCTGCTCCGGCTGGTGAGCAGCATAGGCCACAGGGTCCAGTGGGTGGCTTGGCAGTGGTTGTAGTTGTGCATCCACTTGCTGGTATGACAGGCCTACTAGATAATCATCGCATAATAATGAATTAACAAGACAGAATAAGACAGAATTATCGCAGAATAAGACAATAACATAACCAAAAAATTAGTCAGAACGAATATGAAAGTTGGAATAAGTGTACTTATCAATGACAGGAGAAAAAAATCTCCTTGTCAAAACAATTTTTATTACCAATGACTATTAGAATCTCATAAATTGTAAGTAATTGAATATTATATACTCTGTTTTTCAAAAAAGATTTATGTACATTTGTATAATGCTGAATTCAATGTTTTTTTTGTAGAATAAATATATGCACCCTGAAGAGGTCTGCACACAGAAGACGAAACGTTGGTGCTTTGACAATTAAATTAATTTGTTAACTTATTAAATTCGGGAGTGACCACTATGGCCGATTACCAACAAAAATAATGAATTAATTCTGCATGAAACTAATTTGGATGATAATGAACATAAATTTTGGTTTAGGAAAGAATTTGCAAGTTACTTTGGACAATGACACGTGACATGTTTGCATCGTGGATCATGTGGTCCTGAGGATGCACAGCATGATTTACAGATTCCAGAAGGTGGTTTGGCAGTAGTTGTGGTTGTGTAACTATTGTATAATAAAAAATGAATTAATTGGACGGGAAAATAATTTAGATTGAACATATGAATGCCACATTTAGAAGTGTACGATCAAATAACTCTTAAAAAGGGGACAGCAATCAAAAAAAACTTGGAAATGTATATAAAGTTAATAAAAATCGTTTGAATTTGAATTCATCCCGGCAAAATTTATCTCTCTTGATAAGACGAATTTAGCCGGGATCACGACTAAACATCCCGTTCAATAGTATCCTGCGATATATATATATGTAGTATAGTATGGATGGGCTATTCTCGTCAGAATATGTTTGAAGAAGATACTTAATGGTAGACCCATTCAGTCATACCGTATGTTATGTCAATCTACTTATTTCACAACGAAAGGTTGCGTTGAAATCAATATTCTCAGTTGAAAATTCCTAATTTTGAAGATTTAGCATTTGATCGTACATTTGTAAATGGAAGATTCTGTAGATTCAAACTTACGGGCTGCAGTCACATCTGACTCTTGAGCATATCGGTTCAGTACTTGCTAATGGTCCACAGCATGTTTCACAAGTTACAGGCTTCTTAGTTGGTGGAGGAACAGGCTTGCTAGATAATGATCAATAAATAATTGATTAATTATCAATTAAATTAATTTGGATGCTGTAGGCAGTGAAAAGAAGGCGAAAACTGATGACATAATACATATCCAGATATTTTTTCATATCTTAATATTTAAATGTATAGACATGTGTACATAATCAATGCAAATGATTAAGTGAGTTAAGTAAAAATATGTCGTTGGAAGAGACATTCAAACCGTTGTAAAACAAAGATTCTAACATCTAAGATAATGAATTCTATTCGATTCTAATTAGAATGTTAAATACAAATTTTGGTTTAAATGATACTTACAATGGACAAAAGCATCTGACTGTATCGCATCGTGGATCGTATGGTCCTGAGGATGAACAACATGATCGACAGATTCCAACAGGTGGTTTGGCAGTGGTTGTCGTTGTGTAACTATCGCATTAATCATAAATTCATTAATTTGACGTTAAAAAAAAAAGAATTCGGATGAAATTTAGGATGAAACTTACGGGCTGCAGTCGCAATCGACGAGTTCGCATCGCGAGTCACTTGATGCTGATGGTCCACAACATGTTTCACAGCTTATGGGCTTTTCAGTAGGTGCTGGAGTCGTAGGAACACTAAATAATAATTGAGGATTAATCAATTAATTCTGGATTGCATTAATTGGAATGATGAAAAATCGGAAAATATGACTTACAATGGACAGCGGCATTTGGTGAAACGGCAGCGAGGATTGGTTGGATTCTCACTGCAGCAGTCTTGACAAATAGGAACAGGTTTTGGTGTTGTTGTTGTTCTGAAAAGAAAATAATGCAAATCATTCTAATTGAAAAAAAAAATCAGGTGTTATACACGTTAAGATATATTCATGAAATAACGTATCTTTCGATACAATTATCAAATTTAATGATTTAAAAATGAATTAATAATTACGTTGGACAAGCGCATTCAACTGCAGCACATTCTGGTACCTCCCGATCTCCTCCATTATTACCGCAACATGTCTTGCAAATATCCTCGGGATGGCGATGATAATGATAAGCATTGGCAACTGAAAATAAAAAAATGAAAAAATTAAAGTTTTTGATTCAAAATGAATTTAATTTGATAGTAAAAATATCTCGAAAAATAATGAATTAATCATAACTCACTTGCTGATAGACCCAAAATAAGGATAATCACTGAGGACAAAGACTTGAAAGCAGCCATAATGAGAGATAAATTCACAAGTACTGAATGACAATCATGAATTTACATTCACTTATATATTCATGAATTTTTCCGCTTCAAATATTGACATTTGCTTTTATCAATATTGTTTCACTCTTTTTTTCTTTCCTCAATAACTCTGAAAATAAATGACACTGGTTATTTTCATCTTCGGAAGCTTGTAATAATACACGTAGAATCCTTGAAACATGTTGATCCACGAATTAAATGACTTTAATTGGATAATTCGGATGATGTGAACTTGAAATATAAGTGCATCCATAAATCAGCCGAAAATTTATTTCGAATATTCAGCGAAAATTATGAAAAATTCAGGAAAATCATCATTTTTGATCAAAAAAATAAGCGTTTCAAATGATCAAGTGACTTTATATGTCATCCGATTTATCAAATCGGCCATCAATCGAAGCAACTCCAACCAACACCTTTTAATCCCGCCAAAAATTTATCATTTTAATCATTTTTTGTGTGTCACACATTTTCAATTAAATAAAAAGGAAAAAAAAAACAGACTTCATGTCTCTTTTTTTCCTTCATTTAACTCAAGATCTCGAGTTTTGGTTAATCGATGTGCACCTGCGCATGCGTCTTTGCGACACGCACTTTTTTTCCTTCTCTTTATCATATTCGATTGCGCACGCGCAAACGCATAATAAAATTGAATTGCTTCGACTTAATGCAAAGAAAGTTTATGTCCAGTTTGTGTGATCCATCCACTGCGAATCGATCTCACTCCCCCCCCCCCCCCCTCCCCTTCGCCCCTTCTCCACAGGCGCATTAACGTGCAACGATCTACCGCGCACGTCACGTGGGTGATCTTGAAAGTAAGAAACTGATACTTTTGCCTCATCACTGGCGTACTTCCAGCTGTGATAAGGCGTGTGCCCCATATAATTTATTTATGATACTCTGTTACATTGTAAATGTTTTAAAATTATATATTTTTTTTTTTTTACCTTTAAATTAATTGGATTTATTTTTTGTAATTTATGTGGCAAAGGTGTTGTCAATGGTTAAATGTTAATTTCTCGTATTTTTAAAACTGAGCCAAAATTTATTGGAAATTAAAAAATTAAAAAAGTTGTTGCTCTTTTCTTTTCACTTTTTTTTTTCAAATTTTTTAAATTAATTAAAAATTGGAAGTTTAAAAAAAAAAGAGTTGTACCATTTTTTTTTATTATATTTTTTTTAAATTGACAATTTTTTTGATGAATATTAATTTTTTTATTTTTAAAGCGGGAATTTTTTTTTGAAAATGAGAAAAAAATGACTCGAAGGACTTTTTTACCTTTTTTTAAGGATATTTCGGAAACTAAAGGAGATAGAAAATTTTTGGAAGAGACCTTTTTTGTGGCAAATTTATCGTTCTACAAAAAACATTTCTATGTCTTTCTCCAGTTCCCCATAGTTTCCCCATAAAATGTGAAAAAAAGAGAAAAAGTGTGTTTTTTTCTTTTTCTTTATCAAAAAAAATCGTAAAAAAAATTAATAAAAATTACGAAATACTTGAGGGGATAAGCCATCCTTTTTCGGCGCGTGCCGCCGACTTTTTTCGAGGCGGAAAAAAATTAAGAAAAAGGAACCTGCATCAAGATCGCTGGGATTTTTTTTGGGTGGAGTGAACAAACAATGAGTGAAACCCTGGGCGTTACGAGACAATTATTTCCCTCTTTCTCTTTCTCTCTTGCGATTTTAGTGGAGTTACAGCTGCCGCAAGGTGCTTTCGGAAAATCCACGGAATTTCATATCCGAGTTAATACATTTTGACACACCCCAAGAGGCAAATGCGCATTTATTTTCCATAAATTTTTCCAAAAGATGGATTTATCCACTTTATAATTATCTGATTTGGCCCTCAAGATATAGAAAAGGGGGGGGGGGATAAAATGGATGGATTCCAATTGAACGGTTCGAGATAGAGATTTTCTGATGATTCCATTGGAAAGCTGAGGAAATTTTGGATGGAAAACATGTGTCAAAATTATTTTTTTTCAATTTTTTGAAAATTTTACGTTTTTCGCCGATTTTTGAAGGGATTTTCCTCTCGAAAATCGAAAAAATTCACTTTTTCGACGATATCTCCGGTTCTGTTGGTCGCAGCGACCTGGGGTTCATCTCAAATGAAAGGTGAGCTCATTTCTCATCGATTCATGTGGTTCAAATTTTTTTTTATCAATTTTTCAAATACTTATAGGCCATTTTCTGAAAATCAGTTTTTGCCCCAAAAGTACTTGAAAAATTGATAATTTTTTTTTTAAACCACATAAATCGATGGGAAATGAGCTCACCTTTCATTTGAGATGAACCCCAGGTCGCTGCGACCAATAGAACCCGAGATATTCCCGAAAACCTGAAATTTTTCAAAAACAGAAGGTTTTCACCTTCAAATCTTGAGGAAAAAAATGGAATTTTTTGAAAAATTCAAAAAAAAAACTTCTGACATATGATTTTCATGGGAAATTTCCTCAGCTTTTCAATGGAATCATCAGAAAAAACCTGTCTCCAATATTTCCATCGATTCCACTTCATAAGCAATCCTACAGGTGATTTAGAAAATGAACCAATAAAAAAAAAAAAAGGCGGTAAAATTCAAAAGAAGATTGGTGGGAAATCGAGTGAGTTTATCGCGATTCAGTGGCAGGTGTCAATAAAATTGGACGCTTCTCGTTATTATCCGTTGACCTACATATTCATCGTGTCCGCACACGCCAAGTCTGTAAATGCCCTCAAACCCCCAGGTTTTGTGTGTGTATCTTTTGCTCATTCGTCCTTATAAGGTAACTGCACATTGGATATGAGAAATTAAAGATAAAAAAAAAAAAGAAAAATAAATAAAAATAAATGAGGAAATGAGAAATGTAATCACGCGATTTCAGTAACTTGATTCGGAGAGGATTGAATTGTCGGTTGAACATAGAACTCTTAGAAAAAAAAAAAATAAGTGGATCATTTTAAGTATCTTCTATTCAAAAATTGAAGATTTGTAGATTTGTTTCCTTTTTTTGCGATTTTAGAGATTTTGGGATTTTCTATTAAAGATATCTTTAAAGCCGTTGATTTTATCGAAAAAGACCAAGAGACCTTTTTTGTAGAGAATTTAATTTTCTACAAAAAAGGTGTCCTCACATTTTTTCCTAAACTCAACGGCTTTTGAGATACTCTTAAAGTAAGTCACTTTGATAGTTTTGTCGTGTGGAAAATGACGTTTTTGAGACGATTTCGAATGGATTAAATTGGTGACGATTAGATGGATCGTTTCCGGTGAATCCCGTGGCAATCATTGGTTCGAATGAAGGCCATGGACGCCATGACACCTCCATCTGCCGCCAATTTTTTGAATTAACACGAAATAATTCGAAAAAATTGTTACCAACAGTCGGAAATTCAGTTTTTTTCCTTTACTGGAAGTCGGTAAATTTGGGATCTTTTCTACCAATTTTTTTTCTAACCTCAAATTTCACGTGTGTTTAGAAATAATTGACAGAAAGACTTAACCGGTTCAACAATGCTCTTCTTTAGAATATAAATGAATAAATAAATAAATGAATAAATAAATAATTGAGAGAATAAAATGAATTTATTACCAAAATGTCACGAGGAGTTCAGCAAAGCTGATTACTGGAACACTTTCTTCAAAAAGCGAGGGAAAAAGGCGTTCGAATGGTATGTTTTCAAAAAAACTAAAGATCCCAACTCAAAATACCTCTTCAACACTTTTTAAATATTCACGAAATTGATAAATTCAATTTTATAATTAAAGTGAAGTTCAATTTAAAAAATCAGATTTACCTTTTTTCAGAAATATCTCCGGAACGAGTGAATGCAGAGGAAAAAGTCAAGAAACCTTTTTTGTAGAGAATTTCAAGAGCTACAAAAAAGGTTTCTTGACTTTTTCCCCTAAACCTCAGAGTTCACGAGAGCCCATCAAAATAAACTCAAAAATCCAAACTCATAGTCGGATTTTTCGTTATAATGCAATTATTAATTATTTATATAGGGGAAGGTGGGGTAAGATTGACAGTTCAATTGAACGGTTCAAGATAGAAATTTTCTGATGATCCTATTGAACAGCTGAGGAAATTTTAGGCAGAAAATATGTGTCAACATTTTTTTTTCTCGATTTTGAGAAAAATTTACTTTTTTGGCCAATTTTTGAAGGGGTTTTCCTTTTGAAAATCGAAAAAATTCACTTTTTCAGCGATATCTCTGGTTCTGTTGGTCGTAGCGATCTGGGGTTGATCTCAAATGAAAGATGAGCTCATTTCCCATCGATTTAAGTGGTTCTAATTTTTTCAAAATCAATTTTTCAAATATTAATACGTCATTTTCTGAAAAATCAGTTTTTGCCCTATAAGTACTTGAAGAAACTGAAATTTTTCTTTTTAAACCCCACAAATCGATGGGAAATGAGCTCACCTTTCATTTAAGATCAACCCCAGGTCGCTACGATCAATAGAACCAGAGATATTCTCGAAAACCTGAAATTTTTCAAAAAACAGAAGACTTTCACCTTCAAATTTCGCGCAAAAAATGAAATTTTTGAAAAATTCCAAAAAATAACTTTTGCCACATGATTTCCATGGGAAATTTCCTCATCTTTCCAATGGAATCATCAGAAAAAACCTGTCTCCAATATTTCCATCGATTTCTCCCAATTATCATAGTATAAAATACCAAAATCAACCCGTGCCCATTTTACCCCACCTTTCCCTATAATAGGCATACAAACCCCCCATAAACACTATAAATAAATAAATTAAATAAAACCCCCTTTTTTTCAAGGTACGGAGAGTATCCAGAGCTTTGCGGGCAATTGTCCAAGTTCATAAAGCCAAAAGACGACGTTTTAGTCGTAGGTTGTGGTAATTCAACCCTCAGTATGGATCTGCACGACGTTGGATACGGCAAAGTGACGAGTATCGACATATCAAAGATCGTAATCGACCAAATGAAGGAAAAAAATCGGCAAGATCGTCCGAATTTGATGTTTGAACATATGGATGCAACGAAGATGACTTATCCCAACGAAAGCTTCAGTGTCGTCCTCGACAAAGGAACTTTGGACGCACTGATGCCGGATTCTAGTCCAGAGACAGTCGAAAGGATCGACAAATTTTTCGGAGAGATTTCGCGAATTCTGAAAAGAGGCGGACGATACATCTGCATTTCCCTTCTTCAGGAGCACATTCTACACAAAATTGTTGATTATTTTCCGCAGGATTTCATGCTGAGGGTCACGAGATGCCACGAAGCGGAGGAAAAGACGCGGAAAGAGGAGGGCAGTTCCATTCCAGTTTTTGTCGTCATGGCGACGAAATTTCCTGGATTAGGGCAGAAAGTCCTGGAATTGGCGCTGGCGGATTCTCCGCCAATTAGGGTAGCTAGTGAAGGGGAATTTGTTGATGGGGTTTTGGCCGTTCAGCAATCGGCGCTTGTTTGCGATAGACTGCAGAAGAGAAGTGTGGCGGATGTTGGGGAGGTTAACTTGGATTTGTACGTGGCGGGGAATGAGGAACCGAGGTACACGGTTTATGTACTGGACAGGCCGAGCACGAAGGGCAGAAGTTATGCGGCTTTTCTTGTGCCACAGGGGAGGTGAGATGTTTGCTTTTGAGGTAGTATCAATGATGAATGTCGCTGAAGCCACGAAAATATCCTCGGAAATTTGGGCCTTATGACAACGATTTATCCATATTTGAGAGATAATATTCATTAACTTCGGCCGTATGGCGAATTAAGGCATGAAATTTTTTTGTGTGATACCTGAAGGTGTGAACGAGCCCTTAGTTTTGGAAATTCGAGGGAGGTGACAATAAGAGGGGTTTTAGAATTTTTTTCCCACCGTCACACCATAGATTTTGCGATTTTACAAGCTATATCTATCTTCTATGGCGAATTGAGGCGTGAAATTTTTTTGTATAGTACTTGAAGGTGTTTACAAGCCCTTAGTTTTGGAAATTCGAGGGACGTGACAAGAAGAGGGATTTTAGAATTTTTTTCCACCGTCACACCATAGATTTCGGGATCTCATTCGTTATAAGTCCCCCTCTTTGGCGAATTAAGGCATGAAATTTTTTTGTGTGATACCTGTAGATGTGTACGAGCCCTCAGTTTTGGAAATTTGAGGGACGTGACAATACGGAGGGTGTTAGAATTTTTTTCCACCGTCACACCATAGATTTCGCACGGTGTGACGGTAGAAAAAATTTTTCCCTGTTTTATCGACCCTGCCCCAAGATACTACCTTACCCCCCCCCCCACTCAAAATTCCTCCTCTAAAAAAAACTTATTTCTCCCCCAGAGACACAGACTGGCTCTTCGGTACTCCGGAAGGTCGCCGCCATTTTCTCGCCAGCGTCGACAAGGACCGCGTGGCAATCGTCATCCTTCGTCGGGAGCACTTGTTCAAGGACTGGGAGGAGGTCAAAGCCGAATTAGGACCAAGCATAAAGAACCTCTCGCCCCCCGGCCTCCCCCCCAACTACATTATCGACTACTTGTCGTTAGGAGCTGACGTAGGACTCCGCGAGATTCTCCACCAGGGCGAGAGCAAGATAAGCGGAAAATTCGTCGTCGAGGACGTCACAGAAGCCGACAATTCTCGCTGTCGTCGACTGATATTCCTCAACAATCAGTTCGTCGTGCAGAGTGAAGCTCGTATAAAAACCATCAAAACCCGACGAGGAAAGACGAAAAACGTCGTCGACCCTGGGATACTATCCTGCGAGCATCACGCCTTCATGTCCCTCGGAATCAACAAAATAGTGCAGAAAAAGAGCGAAGCGGAGATTCTAGTCGTTGGTTTGGGCGGTGGCGGCCTCTGCCTCTTCCTCCGTCACTGCTTCCCTCATCTCCGCATAACCGCCGTCGACATCGACGAAGCGATCGTCAAAGTAGCGAGTGAATGGTTCGACTTCGTTACGGACGAGCGGACCCACGTGACCATTTCTGACGGAGTCGAATTTCTCGGGAAAAAAGCGGAAGAGGGGATGAAGTACGACGCCATTTTGTTTGACGTCGACAGCAAGGACTCGTCGGTTGGCATGAGCTGTCCACCAAAGCAGTTTCTCGATAATTCAGTCCTCAGAAATGCGCAATCGTGTCTACAAAATGGCGGCTTGTTCATTTTGAATCTCGTCTGCAGAAATCAAGCCCTGAAACCGGAAATTCTTGGGGATTTGAAGGGAATTTTTGATTCTGTGACTTCAATGAAGATTGAGAATATTGTTAATGAGGTTCTAATGTGCTCGAAGGGGGGGAGAGACTCGGAGGAAGAGTGGGAGGCGATGGCGGGAAATTTGAATGAGATTGTTAGGCAAAGAAGACTTTTGAACTCCGATGTTATTGATATCAATGAACTCGTTGATAATTTGACGATAAATTGAATAAAAAAAACAGATAATTTACAGATTTAGTAACTTTATTTATCATTCCATCATCCTCGATCCTATGATTTTTCATTTAAAGCATTCATCTCTCCACAAAAAAAAAGGAAAATTGGCATTTGGGAATCATATCTGCATTTACAAAAACCAGTCTTTGAATATTTTCAAGCCTTCGTATGTTTTTACAAATCATTTCAATCATAATCAGTGAAAAATATGGGCGATCAAGATCAATTTTATCTGTCATAAGATGATTTCATGTGAAATTCTTTAATTAACACATAATTATCATCATTTATGAAGACAAATTAGATTTTCTTTAATTGGAAATTTCTGTTAACTTCTTTATAATTCAAATTTCATTCTTCATTGAATAATAACTAAGTAGGTTATAATTATGCATAAATTTTCATAATTTTTCTTATCCTCTGATACAAAAGTAGGTGAATGATATGACAGTCTTTCTATTTCGGAAAAAAAAGATATGATCAGAACTAGTTCAATTGGTGTCATTGAAATATTGGGATTAGTAAAAATTTGGAACTCGAGGCTCTAATATTTTTTCACAATGACACTGGGTAAGAATCAGAATTTCCTAGTTTATCACTGATATTTTGTGAAAATTTAATTATTTTTGCTTCCGCATGGAAGCTATGTAATCATCAGAATTTCGGATTGGAATTTTTTTGATAGAAGATACTTAAAATGATTTAAATAGAGAGAAAATGATATTTTTAGTGTGTGTCTGTGTCTGTGTGTGCATAAAAGTCTCAATTACAGCAAAACGGTTTTATAGAAAAATTTCATATTTTGTGGAAAATTTCCTCTCGACAAACTCTATTTTTCAAGCTTCATTTGAAGAGAATTCGATCGATACTTTTTGAGATATGTCCATATTTCGAAAATCAGTTTTTAATGGAATTTCTGGAAACTATTGAACTGATGTTATGTATACTCATATAGGGGAGAGTGAGGCAAAATGGACACTGTAATGAAACGGTTAGAGATGGATTTTTTTTGATGATTCTATCGAAAAGCTGAGGAAATTTTAGCTGGAAAATAGGTGTCAGATGTATTTTTTTCGAATTTTTTGAAAATTTGATTTTTTTCGGCTTTTTTGAGGGGTAAAAGCCTTTGCTTTTTTGAAAATTTTCAGTTTTTTGCAAATATCTCTGGTTCTATCGGTCGTAGCAATTCGGGGTTGGTCTCATATGAAAGGTGAGCTCATTTCCCATCCATTTGTGGGGTTTTGAATTCAAAAATATCAATTTTTGGAATAGTTATGGGCCAAAAATGGTTTTTCAAAACTGTTTCACAAAAATGCCCATGAATATCTTGAAAATCGATATTTTCAAATTGAAAACCCTATTAGTCGATAGCAAATGATCTCACCTTCCACCTCCCGTCAGAATTCTTACGCTACGACAAATAGAACCGAAGATATTCTCAAAAAACTGAAAATTTTCAAAAAAAGGAAGTGTTCTACCCCTCTGAAATGCTCAAAAAAGTCAAAATCGCCAAAAATTCAAAAAAAATAATTCCAGCACTTGTTTCCCGCCTAAAATTTCCTCAGCTTTCCAATGGAATCATCAAAAACAATCCACCGCCAATATTTCTATTAATTTCAAGAGTTTTCCATAATATTTGCCTAAAAATTTAGATGTGTCCATATTACCCCTGATGTCCATTTTGCCCCACCTTCCCCTATTATCTCGAGAATTGTATCAGTTAGATGCCTGTAAATTTTGAGCTTGTTTGCATGATTAGTTCTCGACTTATTGGCGTTTTAATGAATTTCTTCAAAATTTGATATTTTTATGATGATTTGAAAAAAGTTGTATCGCTTCCATTCGAAAGCATATTGCTAAAGTATCAGCAGAAAAAGTTATATCAGTTGGAAAGCAATACTATTATCCACTTGTTTTCTTCTTATAATTAGCTGATATGAAGAGCCGAGAAATTGCAAACGATGTGACATCAATTGAAACACTTGATAAACCTGAAGATTCTGCAAGTAAAAACAAGGAAAATAATGGAGCTAAAAGCAACAGTTGGTTTCAGTTCAAGACACAAGTTGTATGGAGCAATGTTTTCATATTCACACTATGGCATCTTGTTACGGTTTATTATATGTTCACATTTCCCTATTTGCAGTACAAAGGATTGATGCTTTGGGGTAAGTTAATAATTCTCGTAGAAGTTAATCCGCAAAAAAAATTTCAATTTAGAATTAGATCCCAAAAACTATATCAAATACTTTCACTGTGATTTCTCGCAATTTTCCAAGATATTTATCGAAAATAAGTCGCTCTTCTGTTCCAGTCGTCATAATGTTCGAACTGAACATGTTAGGTACAACTGGTGGTGTTCATAGACTCTGGGCTCATCGTTCATACAAAGCTAAATGGCCACTTCGTGTTTTTTATGCCATATTCTGGATAGCAACTGGAGGGGTAAGTTAATAGAATAAACTCACCTGTTATTCCAATTTATTCATTTGATTTTGGAAGAAAAGACTTAACTTAAATCATGTTGATTGTCCAATTGACAGTATTCCATAACTGGTTGGGTAACAGACCACAGGATTCATCACAAATGGACCGATACAGATGCCGATCCTCACAGTATTGGACGTGGATTTTTTTATTCTCATATTGGCTGGCAGTTGATGAGAAAGAGCCCAGAAAATATTGCACGTAAAAAAGACATTGACATAAGTGATTTGAAGGCTGATCCAGTAGTTGTATTTTTCGACAGGTAAAAACAGTCCAAAATACTCAAATGAATCATCAAAAAGTCAATTTATCCTCATCCATTCCATTTTTCGAGAGAATTTTTTTCTCAAGTGCCATCTAGCGGCAGAAATCTCTGAAATAATTCTAAATACTTAATTTAATTTCAGACATTACAGAATCCTCAAATTATTACTGTGCTTCATACTTCCGGTAGGAATTCCAGTTTATTTCTTCAATCAAGATCTAAAAGCAGCAATTATAACCCAATGGTTCTTCAGATATCCATGGGCACTTCATGCCATGTTTGCAGTTAACAGTTTCGCACATTTCTATGGTTATCGCAGCTATGACAGGTGATTTTAAGCGAATGCTATTGATTGATATCAAACAAAATATATTAATTAATAGTAGAAATGTTTGATGCTTGAAAAAAAAATGGATTTTTGAATAATCGATGTTCTTTTACCCGGGAAAAAAAGGTTCAGATCTGATTAGATCCGATCAGATCTGATTAGATCTAATTAGATCCAGTTTGATCTGATAAAATGGAAATTTTTAACATGAATAGATCTGATTAGATACAATCAGATCTAAGTCTGATCAGATCTGTTTAGATCTAACTAGATCTAATAAGATCTAATTTGATCTGATCAGATCTGAACTGAATAGATACAACCAGATCTAAGTCTGATCAGATCTGATTAGATCTAACTAGATCTGATTAGATCCAACTAGATCTGGTCAGATTTAACTAGATCTGATCAGGTCTAACTAGACCTGATTGAGTTTATCTATATTGGGTCATCAGATCTGATCAGATGCAGTTGGATCTGATCAGATCTAATTAGATCTAATTAGATCCAATTCCATCTGACAAAATGTAAATTTTTAACATGAATAGATCTGATTAGATACAATCAGATCTAAGTCTGATCAGATCTGTTTAGATCTAACTAGATCTAATTAGATTCAATTAGATCTGATCAAATCTAAGGAACTCAGATCTAATTTGATCTAATTTGATATGATCAGATCTGAAAATTTTTCCCCGGGCATCCATGCATAGAAAAAAATAATCGGATTTGCAATTCATCGATTATTAGCAAGAAAAAAAATTACATTTAATTCAGTTTCTTGGTTCAAATTTATTATTGGGGTATAATTAATCATAAAAAGTGATATAGGAAGTATGAAATCAATAAATTAGTACAAAACATCATTGTTTCTGCAGAAAATAATTCAACATTGAACATCGATGAATCGTTGACAAAAAAATAGAGCAAAAAAAAATCGATCATTTAACAGAAGAATCAAAAAATTCGATGAATCGATTAATATTGCCCTTTCGTAATTAATAACTCATCTTTTAGAACAATGATGCCGGCTGAAAATTCAACGGTGGCGCTGTTGACAATGGGCGAAGGCTGGCACAACTATCATCATGCTTTTCCATGGGACTACAAAGCAGCTGAATTAGGCAGTTTTCTGTTTAATCGAACTAGTTCATTCATAAGATTGTGCAAAAATATAGGATTAACGTATGATTTGAAAGAACCAACTCCGGAAATGATCAAAAGGCTTGTAGAAAGAAAGGGCGATGGTAGTCATCCGGTTTATTCCATTGGTGATCAATCGAATATACAACCAACTCTAGCACATGCCTTTTAAGAATGATGATAAATTATTATTTTTGACACTTTGTGACATTATTAATTAAATAAAATGAACATTACTCAATATATTTTCTACCTTCAGCACAAGTTTCAATCGTTGTGCGCAGGTGCGCATGCGCCTCTGCAGTAAATCTTTTCTTTCATCTGATTGCGCATGCGCAGACGCATAATAAAATTGAATTAATTTTTTCACTTAGATTATCAAAAATAATGAAAAATAGAAGGTGTTTATAATTGTAAAAAGTAATATAATAGTGAAAAAAAGAGCAAAGCGTGGATTTTAGTCGTTGGTTTAGGCGGTGGCGGCCTCTGCCTCTTCCTCCGTCACTGCTTCCCCCATCTCCGCATAACTGTCGTCGACATCGACGAAGCGATCGTCGAAGTAGCGACTGAATTGTTCGACTTCGTTACGGACGAGCGGACCCACGTGACCATTTCTGACGGAGTCGAATTTCTCGAGAATAAAGCGGAAGAGGGGATGAAGTACGACGCCATTTTGTTTGACGTCGACAGCAAGGACTCGTCGGTCGGCATGAGCTGTCCCCCAAAGCAGTTTCTTGATAATTCAGTCCTCAGAAATGTGCAGTCGTGTCTACAAAATGGCGGCTTGTTCATTTTGAATCTCGTCTGCAGAAATAAAGCCCTGAAACCGGAAATTCTTGGGGATTTGAAGGGAATTTTTGATTCTGTGACTTCAATGAAGATTGAGAATATCGTTAATGAGGTTCTAATGTGCTCGAAGGGGGGGAGAGACTCGGAGGAAGAGTGGAAGGCGTTGGCGGGAAATTTGAATGAGATTGTTAGGCAAAGAAGACTTTTGAACTCCGATGTTATTGATATCAATGAACTCGTTGATAATTTGACGATAAATTGAATAAAAAAAACAGATAATTACAGATTTGGCAACTTTATTTATCATTCCATCATCCTCGATCCTCTGATTTTCCATTTAAAGCATTAATCTCTCCACAAAAAAACAAAGAAAAATTGCCATTTTTTGCGTTTAAAACACATTCACTCGTGTGAAAGCAAAACTCTCTTGAATTCAAATGAAATTTTTTATAAATTAATTTCTTAGACACTAGGTTTTCTCCATCGACAACCTATCTATTGCAGTAAAAACAGTTTTTTTTCCTATCTACATGATAATTAAAATTAACAAAAATGTTTATCTAGCATCATTAATCAATGAATGAGAACTAATTTTAATTTTTTTCTTAAAAAAAGCTCGTTTTTTTTCCTTTCAAATAATAACAGCCTTAAGAAGTAATAAATAATCTATGTCTAAAACATAATTTTTTCTTGAAACATGTTTTTTTCATACTTAAATTTCATTTAAAATGATTCATCCTCCGTCAATTAGACCCCGAGATTAACTAATTTATATATTTACAGAGACATTGAAACTAATGAACTCGGTGGGTCTATTTTTTCTCTTTTATATCTCGCGATATGATAATATTAAAGAGATCCAAATTAATTGGGATATCATTGGTTGGATCTCTTTGAATATCGACTAGGGTAAACTGATGTATATATATAGGGGAAAGGTGGGGTAAAATGGACACGGGTTGATTTTTGTATTTTATACTGTGAAAATTGGGAGAAATCGATGGAAATATTGGAGACAGGTTTTTTCTGATGATTCCATTGGAAAGATGAGGAAATTTCCCATGAAAATCATATGTCTAAAGTTATTTTTTGGAATTTTTCAAAAATTTCATTTTTTGCGCGAAATTTGAAGGTGAAACTCTTCTGTTTTTTGAAAAATTTCAGGTTTTCGAGGATATTTCTGGTTCTATTGATCGAAGCGATCTGGGGTTGATCTTATATGAAAGGTGAGCTCATTTCCCATTGATTTATAGGGTTTAAAATGAAAAATATCAATTTTTTCAAGTTCTTATAGGGCAAAAACTGATTTTTCAGAAAATGACCTATAAATATTTGAAAAATTGATTTAAAAAAAATTTGAACCACATAAATCGATGAGAAATGAGCTCATCTTTCATTTGAGATCAACCCCAGATCGCTACGACCAACAGAACCGGAGATATCGCCGAAATAGTGAATTTTTTCGATTTTCAAAAGGAAAACCCCTTCAAAACTTGGCCAAAAAAGTAAATTTTTCCAAAAATTGAGAAAAAAAAATTCGACACATGTTTTCCACCTAAAATTTCCATCTCGAACCGTTCAATTGGAGTGTCCATTTTACCCCACCTTCCCATATTCATTATGCTCTCGCCTTTTTTTCGGTTATCATGCGGGAAACACACAAGTGATGCAAGGTTCTTTATGGCGAAGGATAAAATTGATTTCGACGATGAGTTTTGATTATTTTAATGGGCCCTCGAAAACCGTTGGATTTAGGGAAAATTGTCAAGAAACCTTTTTTGTGAAAAATTTCAAAAGCTACAAAAAAGGTTTCTTGACATTTTCCCCTAAACCTAATAGTTTTCGAGATCCTATCAAAGTAATACAAATAGTATATTTTATCATTTTACTACTGATTTCTAAAGGTGTGTTTTGGAAACTAAACTTTCCAATATTCATCAGTGATGGAGCTCTCGACGCATCTTGTCTACGTCAATTTGTAAATTCATTCCCTTATTATCAAAGGGGTTAATTAAGTTAAATGCACATTAAGTGTTCAGGACGTTTATGATCATCCAACTTCTTATGTCTTCTGTCTTTTTGTATCCCGTCTTTTTTCTGACTAAAGCCATGACTGAGGTTCTGCAATTCATCACAATTATTAATAAACCTTCCAGTTAAATTCATCAGCTCCTGATATTTGTGCGTAATTCTCTCCAGGAAGACAAAAAATTGAGGGAAAAAAACCCAAAATATTAAGAACCCCAGTCACTCTCAAATTTCTTCATTAACTCAAATTCCTCAAAATTCAATAAATTATTCATACTTTTTTCCAACATGAGTACAAAAACTTCTACATTTCCTACTTTCGCGATCAATCCCTCTTTGGTTAAATTTCACTCCCAATTAAAAAACAAATTCCTATCTAAGCTTAAAAAAGAAATAAATTCATAGAAAAAAAAATTAAATATCGCAAAAGTAGAAAGGTGTTCACGTCAACATTAGATTCATCGTAATCAAAAGAATTTCTTCATTATCTTCCGAAGTCCACTGTCTTTTCTTTTTTTGCCGCTAGTCGGCGTTGGGCTGCCACTTCCGGAATCATCGCTTGCGCCATGATGTCCATTTGCAGCGCTGCCATTTTGACTGCTGCTTCTGGAAACATCAACATATGGATTCGTCCCTAATGGAGAGTCTTGATCAGACCTCGAACTCCCAGAATTCCTTGAGTACCACTCCCAATTGTCTGTTTTCAGCGAATTCGCGTCGTTTTTTACGTTTCTGATGCTTCGGGACCTTAAGGCGGTTTTCATGAACGAGGGGGAATGAAGGCGGTTCTTGAAAATGCTGAGCCGCGAGTGCTCCTGATCGTTTTTGACGTCGACGAGAGGATCTAGAACCTCTGAAATGTAGTTCCATTGATTAGGACCATCAATCTCTTCTACAACAATTCTCTGGGTGACTCCGTTGATCTGCCGTTCGACCTTCTCTTGACTCTCGCAGGGTTCCGGAGCTGCTTCTAATCGCTGATGATCCCCGTGCCCGTAGTTTCCGCAGTCGATGGACAGAGACCGGGAAGGCAGAAGCATTCTCAAAGCCTCTCGCCTCGAGTCGAAGCTGGTCGTCAGTCTCATGGCGGAATCCCTTTTCCTCTTCTTCTTCCGCTCCCTCCTCAGCTCGGACCGCTCGTCGATCATCAGCTCTCTGTAGCTTCCCGCGATTTTCGAGGCGATCTCACTGGGTCTTCGCTTCTTCGTGGTCTTGGAGGTGGTCGTCATCGACTCCGCTGACTTCCGCCTCGTTAGTTCCTTGTTGACGGGTATTTTACTGGGAACCTCCTCGTCGAGGTCGCTGGACCTTCGGCAGTAGGAGATGATGAGAACGAGGATGACTAGTTCTACGAAGATGAAGAGGATGTGCTGGCCGAACGTTGATAGCTTGCTTCGCCAGCTGGTCTGGTCGTAGAGGAGCATCTCTACGGACTCGGAAAGACTGCTGATCTCTTCTCTGAGGGCTGATATCTCTTCCAGACGCTTCGATTCACGCTCCTCACCCTTCTTAAACTCTTCGCCCATTGTTGCAGTTGTTCGCTCCAAGGATCTCTGCATTTCCTCCACCTGCTTCTTGTACCTCCGACTCAGCTCCTCGAGGTACTGACCGCTGAGCGACATGTTACGTTCTAGAGCTTTGATCCTGTTCGACAGCCTCAGGAACACCGATTCTTTCTGCTGAGGAGTGGAACTCGCGGTTGCAGGGTGCGATACAGTTGATGGGTTACTCGCGGACCCCAGGATAGAGGCGTCACTTTCGAGGTCCTTTAGATCAGAGAGCAGAGTGTCAAAGCTCAGCTGATCTTGCGTCAGCTTCATCTCTTCTGATTCTCGCTCCTTTCTCTCCTCTTTCTCTTCAATCTTCTCGGCTTCGACTTTGGGCACATCAACGGTTATCGTCTCCTGACTATCCAAGCTTGCTGACTGCGAGTAAACTGTTTGCGGCGTGACGTCCATTGTCGTAAGGGCTGGATCCTCCTCAGGTGCTTTTGAAGCGAAGGTGATGGTGGTGATCAGCGACGAGGGCGTCGTAACGCTTTCAGCATGGACTGTTTCTTCAACGGCGTCTTTACTTGGCTCCAGAATCGGAACAGATGTATCGCGCTTTGGGTCCTCCTTGGCTAACGTCTTGGTCGGCTTTATCTGTGAGGCCAGAATCTCAGGGGTCGTCGCAATTTCTACTGGAGTCAAGGTCTTTGGGTCCTTCGTCAGGTCCTCTTTGATCAACGGATCTGATCTGCGCTTTGTCGCCGTCAGAGTTCGACAATTATCAGAATTAGAATCTGGTAGGCAGGTGGCGGTTATTTGGGGCAAGGCATTGCTATTGGTTTCTGTGTTGGTTTGAGCTGAGCTGACGTTGACGTTGGTTGTATTAGTATTCACCGCATCGTCGGAGCTCGAATTCAGGACTAGCTTCCTCTCTTTTGTTGCTAGGACATTGCACAAGGCTACTACGTACTCTGGAGAGAATACGGAGGCTAGGAACGTTGATTGGAGGTTTCTCGACGAGGTGTTCTTCCGGTCCACCCGTTTCTTCGACGATCGCATAACATCGACCCCGTAAGAACTGCAGAGTTCCCCGTGTCGAAGCGTGTGGTTGACGAAGGAGATCTTCAGGATCGAGTCCAGATGATGTACTCGACAGCTCAACAACTGGAATACACTAGCGAACCTATCGTCCGTGCAGTTGTTGCAGAGAATTGTGTATCTAGGAGTCATACAACTAGCGAAGGACGACTTAATGTTGTCTTCAATACTTTCTTGGATTTTTGTTATGTTATTTTGAGCAAGATCACCGGTTTTAACCAGTACTTCAGCTGCCTTCTGCACTATCCTAATAACCGCGTCCCTAGCGCTACCGAAAAGGTTCCTCGACGATTCGCTGTCGTTGTCTTGGACCTCCTCATCATCATCCTCATCATCGCTATCCTCAGGCTCCTGTACCTCTGTTTCAGTCTCTAAGACCTCAAATTCGCTCGTACCGTAAGCTCTGAACAATGATATGGGGCAAAAGTGCTCGCTGCCATAGTGCGAATGCAGATCAACTTTGATGAATTTACCGAAAAGATGCGGATGTAGGGCAAAAGACTGGATGTCCCTCTCGTCCTGAGCCGTGAATTGACCAACTGCACTCCAGTCTCTGGTCGGAAAACGATCGCTTACGGAAACCGAGAAGTCCTTCGGCGATGAGCTGAATAGTTCGAAGTTCGCAAGTTCTATCTTTTTGGCCTGAATAGCTTCGCACAGTTCGACAACGAACCAAACACGGGACGTGCAAGTGTTGAGCATGTACTCGTCCCGCGTCGACACCAGAACGCTCCTAGCACTTCGTGCTTCAGGATTGACAGCTACGATTTTGGCGCCGCAGTCTGGAGATGCGTAGTTTTTAGATCTTACCTTCATGCTGCCGACCCCTCGTCCTGGACCACCTGGGTTCTGAATTGAAGCGTTAGGATGAGTTTTCTTCTTTTCCGCTTCTTCGAGACGCTTTTGAGCCCATTCGCTGAAGGACGGTATGTCCTCGTGCGGTTCCGAGGCACCTGATCCTACGAGACCATCCAGAACGATCGAGGCTGTCTCGTCGGAGCCTCCAGAAGCCAGCTTGATCTTCGTTGCTGCTTCGTCGAATTCTCCAGAAGAAACCAGCCCTTCTTCTTTTGAGGCATCCTGATTCTCCGGAGGGTCATCCTTGATCGGAGGAGGTCCAGGGAAAGGAAGATCCTCCAGGGGCTTCTGCTCCGTTTCGGCAACATTCGGGGTCACTGTTTCTTCCGAATTCTCGGGGATACTCGGCTCGGTGGCGTTTAGTTCTTCGGTTGGGAGGAGAACCGTTGGTACTGCCAGGCGTGATGGTCCTGGGGATGATAGGGTGATTGTGGTTTCGGGGTCTCCGGGTCTTGGAGCTGTTAGGTTCTTCGAGGGCTTGGGGCGGATCTCGGACGAGAGGTGGGGCTCTGCTAGGTTCTGCAGCTCGACGGAGGCCGTGTCGACGAGGGTGAGAACCACTGCCTGACCGGTCTCGGAAATTCTGAAAACAGAATTTAGTTAAGATTAATGAAAATCGATTGAAATTAGTGGAGGTCTTTGAGATAGGATTTTTCTGATGATTGCATTGAAAAGCTGAGGCGATTTCTGTTAGAAAATGGAGGTAAGGAATGATTTTTTAGCATTTTTCAACAATCTGACTTTTTTAGCCAAGATTCCATTTTTGAAAATTTTCACATTTTCGGAGATATCTCCGGTTCTATTGGTCGTAGTCCAGAAATTCCGAATGGAGGTGAAAGGTGAGCTCATTTGCCATCAATTGATGGGGGTTTGAGATGAACATGATCATTTTTGGTGATATTTAATGGGCAAAAACTGTTTTCCATATGATGGTCCAGAAACAGCTTAATAATCGATCATTTTTCTTTCAAAGAGTATATAAATCGATAGAAAATGATCTCACTTTCCATTCACGATAGACAAGATAGACTCCAGGTAGCTACAACCAATAGAATCTGAAAGAATTTCCATAAAAAGGGGCAATTTGACCAAAAATGGAATCTGACCCAAAAAATTAGGTTTCTCAAGAAATCCAAAAACAGCAATTCGACATTTTTTTTCAACCTAAAATTTCCTCAGCTTTCCAATGGAATCGTTCAAAAAGCTCCATCTTCAACCGTTTTAACAGAATCCCCATTTTCCCCCACAAAAGAAGAACCAATGCCTCTTTCCCTTATCTCCACCCATTCCCCGAAATCCCGAGGAACCAAATAATCCTCAGAACAAAAACCTCACCGATTATAAAAACAAGCGGGAACACACCAAAGTGCTGCAACAACAGCTAGATAAATAGCAGCAGCATGAACAAGATGCCTCAATGGTGTTATTTTTTTTGAATTATCCTCATGCCATTGTAGAGGGCATCCTGTATCTCTAATGACATTTTTTGACATATCCGACTTTTCTTTATCCCTATGTCACGATTTTTCACGTTTATTAGAACCATAAACGGCTATACGTGTCAAGTTTTTGCTCAAATTCGTCATTATTCGACAACACTAAACTCTTTCCTCAGAGGAATTTATAATGAGTCACGGTTTTTTTGTTCTCTGTCTGCAAAAAACAGTAAATTAGAGAAAAGTTGGATCTTAAATTGTAAAATTGCCATTTGCGTTTTTGTATTTTATATTAAATTTCGATGATTAACGATTGAAAGTAAAGTTGTGGGAGTGCAAATCAATCTGTGCCGCATTCAATTTAACTTTAGAAGGGGTGGAAAGCTGAAATTAACTACCGGTTCTTGTTAATGGATTGTAGACTGTAAATTTTCACAGTCTCTTTTTCTCTTTCTGAGTCTAGAAAGTATTCGAGAACC
The DNA here is from genome assembly GCA_963942555.1 of Aleiodes leptofemur. Taxonomy (NCBI): domain Eukaryota; kingdom Metazoa; phylum Arthropoda; class Insecta; order Hymenoptera; family Braconidae; genus Aleiodes; species Aleiodes leptofemur. Next base: position 14,806,031 of record OZ012619.1, read on the forward strand.
AGTTGTAATTCATCTCTGACGCCTTCGGATGAAATTTGTACTGTGGATGTCATTTTTTACTCGTTTTTTCTTCTTTTGAACGAGAAAATGAAGGAGTTTCGCCTACACACACTCTTTCTCTTGGATTTTTCTCGTTTCAAAAATTCGCGCGGGAAGAGGCGCTTTCACCCAGGCGACTCTCTGCGGCTCGAACTTTTCCCGCCAAATTTTCAAATCAATTTTTTTGGGGAAACTAAGGTAGGACTGTGGTGCGGTCGATAAAACAGGGAAAATGAGGATTTTTAGGTTAGTTTCGGATTAATTGATGATAATTCGGGGGAAAAATGTGCTTTAGTTTACCCGAAAAAAGTGATTGAATCATTTGAAAATCATGATTTTGACGAATTCTAAGAAAAGTATTGGAGATGGAATCTTTTCGATGATTCCATCAGAAAGCTGAGAAAATTTGACACGGAAAACATATGTCACAAGAGATTTTTGGAATTTTTTTGAAAATTTGGACCCAAAATGGGTTTTTGGGCCCGAATTTGTGATAAGACCCAAAAAAAATTCAAAATTACTTCCGACATATGGTTTCCAGCTCAAATTTTCTCAGGATTTCAATGGAATCACGAGAATGTCTCGATCTCGCTTAGATCCTGAGATATTTAGAAAAAAAATGAACGATTTTATTCGTAAGTCATGTCTTCAGCTTGTGAATATAATTTTTTTTGTTTCTCGAATTTTTTTTAACATTACTAATCTCCTATCACATGCATGAGACAGAGAGAGAGAGAGAGGCAAATAGTTACGACTACCTTCTGATTAAAATTTCTCGATAACTATACGGTGAATTGAATATTTTTTTCTTCTATTATTTAGTTAAAATGCTGTTCTCTTCGCCAATTGTTTTTAAATAATGGGTCAAACCTGCGGTTTTTTAGTAATTTCGTTATTTCCGTCTGATTTAGGGCGTTTCATCCCCACCACCGCTATTTCCACTAACTTTAATGATTCATATCTCGTAAACTGGACGGTCAAAAATTATGAAAAAATTCAGAAAAACGTAAAAAACCATCATCTTTAATAAAGCATCAAAAAAAATAAGGGCTTAAATCCATTTTAAATCACTTTCGATTTGTCTCGTATTACTAATAATGTTAAAATCGTGTATTGAGTGGCGGGAAATTTGAAACTACTTCCGCAACTAATTGAGCAGTTGATTAGATTCAGCGCGATTAATTCAAATTTTATTCATCAAATGCAAATTCAAATAAATTTTCAATCAATGCGAGAATGTTTCACACTCTTTTTTCCTATTGCGAAATTAAAAAATCGATTTATCGCCTTCGCGCCTATTGTGTCGCGAACCACTCCTGGCTATAAACAATACACAGGGATCAATGTCCACTGGACCAAGGAAATATCAATAAAAAAAATATTAAAAAAATTGAAAAAAAAAAGAGAATTCAGACGATAAATATAACGCAAGATTTGTTTCACGATTATTCGTATTTACGTGGGATTTTATGGGCAATTGTTCATTCCTTGACATCTGTGCATTCCAGTTGCATTGTGAATTTCAAGTTTTTTTTTTAGATCAGTATTATGTCACAGGTTGAATAAATTCGTTTTATTTCTGAACACTAGAATTAAAAAAAAAAAAAAAACGCACTTTTTCCACTCTTTCCCTTTCAGTATCTCGGTAAATAATGGAGATACGCCCTTTTTAGCCCAATACTTTTTTGTAGCTCTTTAAATTCTCAACAAAAAAGGTCTCTTCTTAAATTTCGCTATCTCGCTTAGTTTCCAAGATAATTCGATTTACAAAAAATTAAAAAAATAAATTCATTCATTTTTCGAATTAATCTTATTTTTTTAATTTTTTTATTTACGTTTTAACCGGAAATTTTGAGGGATCCGGATGTTGTGTCAACCCACACTCTTCATTACACTAAATACCATTCACATAAAAATTCCATTCACAATTATTAATTACGAAATTTTTAATTAAATTCCAACACTAGAATAAATTTAATAATTCAAGTTTTTTTTTTTTTTTTTTCTTTCAATTTTATTTTATTATTGAATTTAAATTTAGAAATGGACTCTTTTTTTTCTATTAAAGTTGAATATTTTTACTGGAATAGACTCTTTTTTTTTAAACGATAATTTTTTCTTTCTTTTTCGATGTTTCTTTACATGACGTTGGTGGTTTTTATCATCAGACGAGTGTACAATTTGATAAAATTTAGAGTCTACGTGTCTCCATTCCAATTGGTTGGATTTAACAAGAAAATATGGGAAAAAAATGTGAAATTCTTGAAAATAAATGATTTTAGAAATTTTAGAGTAAAAATTTAAAGAAAAAATTAACAGAAAATAGAAAAAAAATTATATCTTAATGCAATAAAAAAAAAATTAACATTTTTTCTTCGAGCCAATTCGTTAAAACGAAGTAATAAACTGAAATTCATTTTTTCTCGCCAAAAAATCTCTGATTTTTTCCTCTTAAAATCGAAATTTAAAGAATAAAACTAAATGACTTTGACAAAAAAAAAAGATAGTTAATATTTCCTCTTGACACATTAATTCCAGTGTTAAAGAAGATAATTAAAAAAAAATCGGCTTATTTACAACTGAATATTGCCAGTGACGTGTGACGAAAAGATTCTTAATGCTAATCAGTAGATTCCATTCGCAGAAATCATCTTCTCGAATTTAAAAAAAAATCATTTTTCCAATTAATCAACTAGATCATCTCTAATTCCTCAATATCTTTGAAGCAATTGAAGATACAGAAAATTTCGAAGAGACCTTTTTTGTTTAGAATTTAAAGAGCTACAAAAAAGGTCTCTACAAAAATTGCTCTATCTCGCTTAGTTTCCGAGATCCCTTTTAAAACTCGAAAAAACTCCCAATCAGCTCATTTTACAGAGATTTTTCCAGTTTCCTAGAATATCTCGGAAACTAAGCGAGATAGCGCATTTTTCGAAGAGACCTTTTTTGTAGGGAATTAAATTTCCGACACTAAAGGTGACAATGAAAAAGACGTATCTCCATTACTTTCCGAGTTATCTTTAAAAAATTTAAAAAAAAACGAATTTCACGTGAGAAATGCGATTTCTCTGCGAAAAATTGTCAATCGAATGCCTTAAGAAGAAATTGACAAATCAATGAAGAAAATTTCCTCTCATATGACTCTCAGATACTTTGTATTAAAATAAAAAAGCAAAAAGAACATTCTCTCACGTATATTTCTTTGGCAAAAAATAATTTAATTCTCAGTGTCAAATCCGTAAACGGAGAGAAAGCAATGAATTCAATGATGAGAAATGAGAGAAAGAGCTTTCACAGTTCATTTTTCGTGTCAATTAATGGGATTTAGAAGAAGAAATAATGATTAATAAAAGAAATTCAATGAGAATTTACGAGACAATTTAATGTCTCAATAATTCTTGAAATTAATTCTTCAATGAAATAATAATAATAATAATAATAATAACAGTTTTATAAAAGTTTCAGAAAAATTTCATAAAAATTCAGAAAAATCTCAAATATTAGAATAAAACTGATTTTTAAATAATAATAATAATAATAATAATAGAAACGTTTTCCCCCCGAAGGGCAGAAAACGTATATTTTAGGTCTTGCCGAGGCTTGACCCTTCGGAGATTACCTGACGTGTTCCTTACGTGTATGTGTCCCTAAACACCCCCCAAATACCCCCCTATGGGCCCTCTAGTGTCGGAAAAGGGTACTCTGCAGGCGTTTTTTTTCCGGTGTCGGCTAGTGCGGAGGATACGAAGATTCCTCAGTATCTTTCTCCGAATGACGGCAAGCCCTCACTCGGGTCAAGCCTCGGCAAGACCTAAAATATACGTTTTCTGCCCTTCGGGGGGAAAACGTTTCTATTTTATGTCTGTGCCTTCGGCTTGACCCTTCGGAGAGATGTTTATACTCTGCCGGCACATGAATATAAAGCGTACTGTGACTGCGAAGCTAATTGAAGAAATACTTTATTTATCTATTTCCAACATACAAGTTAAATGCACCAATGTAGCAACTTCTCGAATAATATTCATATTACAATGGTATAAAGTTTTTTACTAAACAATTTCTTGGTCTAGCCACTTTGGTTTTATCAATTTCTTTGTAATAGTGTTTGAAGAAGTTATGAGGACCTCTCCAATTACCCCTGGAGAGTACTTCGTCCATACACATGTTGCTTCTGAAATTATGTGAAGCCACCGCTGAGCGGGTTGAACCTGGAGCTGCTTGAATTCCTGCGTCCATGAACACCTTCCGAATCCACCCAGCGATCATTGCTCTTGAGGCAGCTTTGACCTCGCCTCTCGTTGTAATGAACAAGTGTGAAAGATTCTGACGAGCCTTACGTCTCTCTGCTGATAAGGTTATCACCAACTTGATCCACTTAACTAGATCAAATACTGGATCTCCCGAGCTTCTGATCTTCCAGCCAGACTGTCGGTAATTGATGGTATCAGTTTTGGATCCAAACTCAGGGTAGAGAATGATTTCATCCTTATTGATGCTACAATGCTCGGGATCAATTGAGAGCAAAGTTAAGTCATGTATTCTTCTGGAAGAGGCCAACAGAAGCAGTAGAGCTGTGAATTGGGACACTTGGTACAAGCTGTCTCTCTCTGGCAGATGGTTAGTCAGCCAATCTGTTAATGTTTCCACATTCCAGATAGTCATCTTGGACGGCTTTTCTGTCTTCGCTTTCTGAATGCCCATTGCTTTAAGCAATGATTTTATCAGAGGATTGGAGCTCAGATTATTCTCACCTTCGGGATTATTCAACGAACAGATGACTGATTTGTGAGTTAAAATCGTGCTGTAAGCTAGCTTTCTGACATTAAATAGAAAAGTCAAGTATGTTATTAGGTCCTGGACTCCAGGGTTATCTGATGCCACGCTCTTGGACTTGCACCAAGCCAGCCATTGTTTCCAAACAGCTGAGTATGTCTTCCAGGATGAGTTTCTCCATGCCGAGCTTAGCAGCTCAATCTCTGGATCGGGTAAACCTGCTACCTGTTTCCCCCACCCGGTACCCTCCAGACCTCTAAAATCAGATCTTTGGCATTGTGTGGGGGGGCCCCCGTTGATAGATCGATCAGATGAAGTTCCAGATTCCGTAGCTGAAATGGGGGTGCCACACTCCTGCTCTTCAGCTCCCCTCTCCAGAAGGTTTGTTCCCACCTGGGTGCCACTACCAGGAACATTCCTTCCGCTGAATTCAAGTGCTGAAGCACTTTCGGAATGAGTGGGGGAGGTGGAAACACCCACGCCAAGTTCACCTTCCACGTTTTGCTGAATGCATTGGTGAACATTGCATTCTGATCGGTCGCTTCCATGGACACATATGCCGGTACTACTCGTGATCGCGCTGAAGCAAAGAGGTCGATCTCTGGCCTTCCCCATTTCTGGAAGACTCTCTCCACGATTTCGGCACTCAGATGCCAGTCCGGTAGTGGTAGATTCCTCGAGAGTCTGTCTGCCAAGATGTTGTAATTCCCCGGGAGGAAGAAGGGAACCAAATGAATCTCGTATTCGTCCAGTAACGTCAACAGTTCTCTCACCAATTCTAGCAAGATCAGAGATCGAGTTCCACCCTGGTTTCTGATGTAGGCTACTGCTGTTTTGTTGTCCGATTGCAACATTATTGATCGACCCCGGAGCTGGGCCTTGAATTTCTGAATCGCCAGGAGCACTGTGTACAATTCTTTGCGGTTTATATGCCATTCCTCTTGGTCTAATGTCCATGTCCCCGCATAAAAGTTGTTCTCCAACTGGAAACCCCAGCCCATCTGCGATGCGTCTGTCGTCAGAAAAATCTCCGGATCTCTTTGGAAGATCGGGCGTGTTCGGTGGATATTCCGTTTCCACCATAGACAATCTGTCTGACTCCTCTCGGGGAGAGGAAACCGCTTCTTTGGATTTACTTTCGACAGCTGGCGACTTCCTCGTTGCAGGTGACGGGAGAAGAGTCGACCCATTGGTGTCACGAACGCCGCAAAATTTAGCATTCCCAGAAGAGAGGTTCCTAGTGCCCAATTCCATGATTTTGAGCTCAACAGACTTTCTATTAGTCCTGAGATTCGAATTTTCTTGTCGGGTGGGAGACTCAGTTCGTTTCGTTCTGTATCCCAAATAAGACCTAGAAATTCGATCCTGCGTGTTGGAGCAGTGATGGATTTCTTGGTGTTTACTACCCATCCCAGGGAGCCTAGGAAATCTATCACAGTCTTCACTTGATCTTGCAGAGTTTTGGCATTTTGATGAGCCAACAGGAAATCGTCCAGATATACCACCACTCGAATTCCTCTCTGTCGGAGGATTCCTGCTAACCAATTGCTGAGTCTCGAGAAGGCTAGGGGTGCTGTTGATAGACCGAAGGGAAGACAGGTGAAGTTGTACAGTTGGTTTTCGTAAGACACGCAAAGGTATCTGCGGTGATGAGTTTTTATTGGAACATGTAGGTAGGCTTGAGAGAGATCGATCTTCACCATGAAGTCGTGACTTTGTAGAAATGATGGTATCTTCTTTTGATTTATGAGACGGAATTTTGGTGGGTGCAAATATTCGTTGAGGCAGCGAAGATTGAAAATTTGACGGAAACCTCCATCTGGTTTCGGAATCAAGAACATTGGGGATATGAAGCCTGAGTCCCACTCTGTCTTTTCCAGAATTCCTTGGGCAAGCATTACTCTGATTTCTTTCGACATTTCGTTTGTCGTCTTGGTGGCGTATTTTCTGATATTTCCTTTGCTGAATGATATTGTGGGAGGCTTTTTGATGAACGGTATTGAATAACCTTCCAACATGCTCAGGATATGGTTTGGAGCTCCTATTTCTGCCCATTGTGTTACGAAGTGTCCCAGTTGTCCTCCCACAAATTGATAGTCACAATTTCCTAGATTGGTGACCTCTTCTTCCTGACCTACTACCTTTCGTCTGGCTACTTGAGGGTTTCGATTCTTGCCTTCCGGTCGAGGGGTGAGCAGAGGAGCGAGTATGGGAGCGAGTGGCAGAGCGAAAGGTGCCTCGACCGCTTGATGAACCTGCTTGAAAGGTACTTCTTGTGTTTGAGTGGGATTTGGTACGAAACTGATTGAAATCTTTGTCTTGAAACGGTTTCTTCTCTGGCTGAAATACCTTTCGAGTTCCACCCTGTTGGTTCAGGAATTCTGCCAACAATTTTTCATCAAAGAGATGAGATTCTGAGGGGGGAATCTCTGCCAGCCTCGTCGCGTGATGCGAGTCTCCGGCCTTGAACGAGTTTCTCCGCAGTTCAATGATTTCTGCCCTTCTAGCACAGGTAAAGTGTAGTAAATCATCTGAAATAGTTTTCACTGATGATTCTCCGAAAAATAATTCCTTAACGTCCTGTTTGATTTGAGGGTGTTTTGACACCAATGCATTGACCGCTGACGACAACTTTTGACGTTGGAGTAGCAGTCCATGTGTGATCGAGCCAGTCATTGAGTCAGTTCTAGCTAGGAAGGTCTGACCAAAAGATTTAGGTGCGATGGTTACCAGTTCGCTGTTCACTTTGAGGGTATCAAAGACTGGTGATGCTTGCAATTTCTTTTGCACCTCCTTGTATCGAATCTTGTTCCAGGCTGTGGAACCCAACTTCTGACAAGTTATACCTTGCTTTTTTATTTCTGGATCTGGTTCCGGAATCTGCGGATCACATTCCTTCACCATAGGGGCCAAAAGTGAATCCAGTTCCATTACCTCAGATGACCCATCCTGTTCTAAGTCTAGAGAACTCCAAGGTATCTCGTAACGTTCTGAATAGCTTGGACTTGATCGCCCAGAGCTAGCATTTTCCTTGTCCGAAGAGTCATCTTCAGGAATATCCTGCGAACGGTTTTGGACCTGCTGTATCCCTTCAATTTTCTCGCACAATATTTCAAACATAGAGGCCACTTTGTTCTCCAACGCCTCGATTCGCGCTTTCTTGACTGGTGGTTCATCCTCTGTCTCTGATACCCCTTCCTGCTGACCTTCGGCCTTTGCCAATAGTTTCAGCTCTTGATCCGCCTCTGTGCGTGAAATGAATAAATGTCTGACTGGTTTCACAAGGTGAAGAAACAATTCTGCCTGAGCTGCTGACCCATGAATCTTATTGACAATCGCTGGCGGGCTCGTGATCAATGCACGACAGAACGACCAGTTCACCATGTAGATTTTGTGTGATGTAAAAGACTTCTCGCTTAAGTGCGATGCTTCGGGATTGAAGGCTTTAGCAATCCCAACTGTGGGAAGGGCGAAGCGAATTTTATTTAAAACTTGCGAGTTCATATGGTCTTCGTCGCCAAAGAGAGATTCTTTTGAGAGACTTAGCACTTTAATCTCACGCCATCCTTCTGGAAGGGTATTCTCTGCTAATTCTTTCAAACAGTCCAAAACTCTGTCTTCTTCCTCCGATCGTCCTGCATCTCCCAACAGTTCGCCCAATGTGGTCATTGGCACTTGTTCATTCATCTGAAATACAGAGGAAACGTCCAGTGTTATTGGTGCATTAATAATCGTGCTCGAGAGGATGTCTGCGAGCCGACGTGATTAATAAGTTGGCTGCCGAGGTGAAACCTGCGGCGCCTTAGCTCTTACAGCTATTCACGATCAGTAGTGAGTCGTGATTATCATAAGATGGAGTCGAGGCGAGGCCTGCGGCTCCTCAGCCTTTGCGGCTGCGGCTGCGGGTGCGCCTGCGGCTGCGAGCCTGCGCCTGCGCTATCGGCCCGTCAGCCATGTCGGCTGCGGCTGGTCAGCCATTTTGGCGATTATGTTATCATAACCCCTCAGCTTGCCTTTGCATTTTCACGTTCGTACCCATTTCCTGTAATCAAATTACATATTTTAGCTCTACTTACCTTTAAAGATCGTAGAACCCCAGCACTTAATTAGTTTTAAGTGCCTAATTATTATTATTTTTCGCGAACGTTACAACAACGTTTAAGAACACACACACGCTTCGGAAAACGAAAGCGTACTGAGGAATCTTCGTATCCTCCGCACTAGCCGACACCGGAAAAAAAACGCCTGCAGAGTACCCTTTTCCGACACTAGAGGGCCCATAGGGGGGTATTTGGGGGGTGTTTAGGGACACATACACGTAAGGAACACGTCAGGTAATCTCCGAAGGGTCAAGCCGAAGGCACAGACATAAAATAATAATAATGATATTAATAGTTTTATAAAAATTTCATAAAAATTCCCTAAAAATTTGGAAATTTCGGAAAAATCCCAAATATTAGAAAAAAAATAATTTTTGAATAATAATAATAATAATAATAATAATAATCATAATAATAGTTTTATAGAAGTTTCATAAAAATTTCATAAAAATTTCGAAAATTCTGAAAAATCTCAAATATTAGAAAAAAACTGATTTTTGAACAATAATAATAATTGTTATTATTATTATTATTATTATTGATAAATTGTAAATTTTTCGTTTTTTTTTTAAAGGAATTTATGGTGAAAATATGAAATAATAGGATTTTTTAGTGTTTTATTTACAAAAAAAAAAAATGATTCGTTTATGTTTTTTTTTTGTAAATTATATGGGGTAAAATGGGCACGTGTTAATTTTGATGTTTTATGCTATGAAAATTCCTCGAAATTGATAGAAATATTGGAGATAGGTTTTTTCTGATGATTCCATTGAAAAGCTGAGGAATTTTCCCATGAAAATCATATGTCAGAAGTTATTTTTTTGAATTTTTTCAAAAATTCCATTTTTTTCCTCAAGATTTGAAGGTGAAAACCTTCTGTTTTTGAAAAATTTCAGGTTTTCGGGAATATCTCGGGTTCTATTGGTCGCAGCGACCTGGGGTTGATCTCAAATGAAAGGTGAGCTCATTTCCCATCGATTTATGTGGTTTAAAAAAAAAATTATCAATTTTTCAAGTACTTTTGGGGCAAAAACTGATTTTCAGAAAATGGCCTATAAGTATTTGAAAAATTGATAAAAAAAAATTTGAACCACATGAAGCGATGAGAAATGAGCTCACCTTTCATTTGAGATGAACCCCAGGTCGCTGCGACCAACAGAACCGGAGATATCGTCGAAAAAGTGAATTTTTTCGATTTTCGAAAGGAAAATCCCTTCAAAACTCGGCGAAAAACGTAAAATTTTCAAAAAATTGAAAAAAAATAATTTTGACACATGTTTTCCACCCAAAATTTCCTCAGCTTTTCGATGAAATCATCAGAAAATCTCTATCTCGAACCGTTCAATTGAAATTCATCCATTTTACATTGTTTTCCACATCATCAATAAAAAAATTCCTAAAAAAAATATTCAAATCTATTTTTTTAATACTTTGGTTTTTAATATTCTGACTTTTAATTAATTAAGAAAATTGAAATGTCGTGTACTTGAATTATAGGAACTCGTTGCCTAAACGTGGGTGGATTTCGTAATTTTCCATATCTACATTCTACACTTGTACTATTTCACATCTTGAAACACAACGAATTAATTCCCCATTAATTAAAAAATATTTTATTAAATTAATTCGAATTAATCCCAATTTTTTTTTAAATAAATCGCTAAAAAAATAGGATTTTCTGCATTTTCTTTTGCGAATATTTCGGAAATTAAACGAGATACGCAAATTTTGGAAAAAAAATTAATTCCCCATTAATTATAATTTTTTTAATTAAATTAATTCGAATTAATTCCAATTTTTTTTAAATAAATCCCAAAAAAATAGAATTTTCTGCATTTGTTTTTTGCTAATATCTCGGAAATTACAAGAGATAGGGAAATTTTTGAAGAAACCTTTTTTGTAGAGCCAAAAAAGAGCTTCAAAACCAGTTTAGGGCAAAAAGGTCGTATCTCCATTATTTCTCGAGATATCTTTGAAAGAAAAAAAAAAACTTTATCAAAAGTAATAAAATGGGAAAAAAATTTGAAAATTAAAAATTTAGAATTTAAAATTTTTTTTAAAATATTTAAAATTATTGGAATGAATGAAAAAAAATGGAAAAAAATGAAGAAAAAAAAAAACCAAAACAATTCAATTTTATATGCATTTGATGTATTTCCAGAGGTCAGTTACAAGGAATTACGTCAATTACGAATTAAGTGCACTTAGGCGTGTTTCTGGTCTCTCAAAGGCTGTGAAAGTGGGGACTTCAACAACTGTGACAGAAAACGCCCTGTACTTTTCTGACACTTGAGTCAAAAGATTCTCTGGGTAAAGAAGCGTTTAATTTTCATAGATAAACTGAGAAGAAAAAAGAAGAGAAGAAAAAAACAATTTGTTTAAAAAAAAATTCACTTGTTTGAAGAAAATTTACTTTACTCCAGAGAAAATTTTGATATATATAGGATATAAAAATTGTGAAGAAAAATTGATTTAAAAGGCAATTTTTTTGCTCATTTTAGTAAAAAAATAAAAAAAAGTGGAGCTTTTAATTTTTTTATTTATTTTTTATTTATTTTGGAAAAAAAATCTTTTTGGTGTTGGTGAAGAAAAAAGGAGAAAAGCGTTTATTTAAAGGCAAAAAAAAGGAATTTGAGTGAATTTTTGGAATCAGGAAGAAGATTATTGGTTTTGATTAATCGTAATGGCTGAGGAAGGCAGTGCTCCATCGAGATTTGGGTCGAGGATCAAAGAATACCTCAGGGACACTCCATTTTTCTGTAAAATAATTCAACTGGTGGGTGTGCCTTTTTTTTTTTTTGAAAAAAAAATTGAATTAAGGTAGTATGGCAGGGAATTTGAGTGCACTTAATTCCTTATTTTTTTGATGCCACATCAAAGATGATGGTTTTTTACGTTTTTCTGAATTTTTTCATAATTTTTGACCGTCCAGTTTACGAGATATGAATTATCAAAGCTAGTGGAAATAGCAGTGGTGGGGATGAAACGCCCTAAATCAGACGGAAATAACGAAATTACTAAAAAACCACAGGTTTGACCCATTATTTAAAAACAATTGGCGAATAGAACAGCATTTTAACTAAATAATAGAAGAAAAAAATATTCAATTCACCGTATAGTTATTGAGAAATTTTAATTAGAAGGTAGTCGTAACTATTTGCCTCTCTCTCTCTCTCTGTCTCATGCATGTGATAGGAGATTAGTAATGTTAAAAAAAATTCGAGAAACAAAAAAAAATTATATTCACAAGCTAAAGACATGACTTTCGAATAAAATCGTTCATTTTTTTTCTAAATATCTCAGGATCTAAGCGAGATCGAGACATTCTCGTGATTCCATTGAAATCCTGAGAAAATTTGACCTGGAAACCATATGTCGGAAGTAATTTTGATTTTTTTTTGGGTCTTATCTCAAATTTGGGCCCAAAAACCCATTTTTGGGCCCAAATTTTCAAAAAAAAATTCCAAAAATCTCTTGTGACATATGTTTTTCATGTCAAATTTTCTCAGCTTTTCAATGGAATCATCGAAAATATTCCATCTCCAATACTTTACTCAGAATTCCTCAAAATCATGATTTTCAAATGATTTAATCACTTTTTTCGGGTAAATTAAAGCACATTTTTCCCACGAATTATCCAGCAATTAATTGAAAATATACCTACAAATCCTCATTTTTTACTGTTTTATCAACGAAAACTCTGGAAATACTACATTAGAGTCAAAGGGGCGTAAGTGCTGTGCATATATTTATTTTTCGAAAAATTTTCGAAAAAAAATTTCGAATTTTTTTTTCGAATTTTCAAAGAAAAATCGAAAAATTTCGAAAAAAAAATCGAAAAAATTGCAAAAAAAATCGAGATATTTTTTTTTATATATATAAACATAGCACTTACGTCCCTCTATCTCTGAGGCAACGATATCTCAACCAAAAAATTGCATTAAAAAGCCCTTTTTTTCTCCATTTATTTTTCTCTTTTTCAGTTACTCTGTGTAATTTCCCTGGGACTATACATCGATGCCATCAAAATACTCAATACAACAATTGACAAAGCCTTTATTTACGTTGCACTGTGCTCGTATATAATAATTAATACAGTTATCATTGGCTGTTATTTAATTGGTGAAAAAATGACAAAAAACATGGTAAGTTCAATTGATTTTAATAAATATCTTGTAAACCACTGGAGATACGCCCTTTTTGCCCTACAAAAGGTTCCCCTCTTTTTTTCCACTCTACAAAAAAGGTCTCAACAAAAAATGCTCTATCTCGCTTAAATTCCGAGATATCAGCAAAAACTGATCACCCAAAAAAAAAAATTTCCTTCAATTAATTAAAAAAAAGTCAAAAAAAAAAGTGCAACTCATTAAAAAAATTTGAAAAAATTTCTCCACCCCCCCCCCCTCTTTCCCCCTCCCTTGAACATCAATTATCCCCAATTTATCCTCAATTTAATTACCAGAAAAAAATGCAAGTAATAAAATTTCTCATTTTTTTCCACTCCAATAAACGAAATTAATTGATTTTAATTAATTTAATTTAATTACAAATTTCACCAATTTTTTTTTTTTTTTTCAGGCAATGATTTTTGCTACATTGGGTGCTATTCTGACTCTAACTGCTGGTATTATGCTTATACATGCCTGGGATACTATGGATTCTAATACAATACATAAAAATTTGGAAAAACAATATATGGATGAATTAATATCAAGTGGAATATTTTCAATATTTGCATCTGCAGTTTTTGTACTCGATACGTATTTAACTAATAAATATGAGTGTAGTTAAAAAAAAGTATAAATTAATAATAATAATAATAATGATAATAATAATACTAATAATAGTAATAATAATAATAATGCAGCATTTACATCGATTTTTTTTCTTAAATGCTTGAAATTTTTGAAATGTAATATTTTTGAATAAAATATATATTTTTTTTTAATATTTAAAATGATATTTAAAAAAAAATGAATTTTTTTTCAAATAAATGTTAAAATTTTTTTAATGTAATTTTTTAATAAAATATATTTTTTTTTCAATATTTAAAATGATTTTTTTTTTTTAATAAATGTTTAAAAAATTTTAAATGTATTTTTTAATCAAATAAATGTTTGAAATTTATCAAATGTGATTTTTTAATGAAAAATATATTTTTTAAATATTTAAAATAATTTTTTTTAAATGAATTTTTGTATTTTCGAGTCTTTTTCTTCTGTAAATTCTTCAATTCCATAAAAAAAAAGAATGTTTTGACGTTTTTTATCAATGTTATCCATCAGTGTGTAAACAAAGTATTAAATGGAACATTCAATTGCGCAGTTCTGAAACTAATCTAATTTTGAAAATTAGGATTAGAAGAGACACCTGACACTACACGACACAGAGTACACAACACGTGTTGAATGGCAGCCTTGAATATGTCGATGAGAATCAAAAGGAATTATGTAAGAAAATGAGTTTTTTGGGAAGAAAAAGCAATGCTTTTTTTGTTTTTTTAAAGGGATCTTGGAAATGGTTGGAGTTAGGGAAAAAGTTCAAGATACCTTTTTTGTAGAGAATTTAATTGCCCACAAAAAAGGTCTCTTGATATTTTTTCGTAAACCCAACAGCTTCTAAGATATCCTTAAAATAGTAAAACATTTTTTTTTCATTCATGAAAAAGTGAATTTTGGTGAAGTAGCTAGTTTTTTCCCCAGTTTTTAAAAGGGATCTCGAAAACTACTGCATTTAGAGAAAAAGTTCACAAACCTTTTTTGAAGAGAATTAAATTCCCCATAAAAAAGGTCTCTTCACATTTCCCCATAAACCCCATCGCCTAAAAGATATTCGCAAAAATACCAACTAAAATTTATTTTATTCGCCAAAACCTGAATTTTTCAGTTTCCTTGTTTTATCCCCAGTTTTTAAAAGGGATCTCGAAAACTACTGCATTTAGAGAAAAAGTTCAGGAGACCTTTTTGGAAGAAAATTAAATTCCCCATAAAAAAGGTCTCTTCATATTTCCCCATAAACCCCATTGCCTAAAAGATATCCGCAAAAACCGACTCCACAACTCAAAAATTCCTTAAATTAAACAAAAAAAAATTCAATAAAAAATAAACGCAAATGGCAATCAATAAAGAGATAATCTCAATTTACTCAATTCATCGGCTCTCATCAATTAAAAATCATTCAATCACGTGGAGAATTGCGAGGATACACCAACAGTGTAATCACGTGGAACGGGATTAACAAGAGTAGAGCAAAAAAAAATCAGAAAAAAAAAGAAAAAAAAACACAAATAAAATGTTCTTTCAAGTCTTCCAATCACGTTAATCCAAATCACCACAAAAGCAATAGCAATTGGAGCAGTATTTAATTTTTCCAATAATTTCGATTCACTTGAGAGCAATTGCACTTGAATAAACACCACAAAAGTTCAATAAAAGAAAAAAAAACGAGTAAATCACTCAAAAAAAAAGAAAAAAAAGAAAAATTGGAGCACAAGTGTTTTTTTAACGAAAAAAAAAGAATTTCTATTAAAAAAAATTTTTTTTTGCTAATTTTAATTCATTTATCAGTTATTTATTGATTTTTATTTTTATTTATTAATAATTTATTTATTTTATTTTAATTTTTCATTTATTTATTAAATTTCGAATTTTGAAAAAAAATTTTTTTTGCTTTTTTAATTTTTTTAAAATAATTTTTGAAGTTTTTTCGATGAAAAATTTGAAAAAAAAATTTTTTTTGAGAATTTAGATAAGGCTGGTGCCTCTGATAAGACACTGCCTGTATCCACGAACGCCAGAGCGATGACTGAAGCAAGAAAAACTCGTTGGAGGTAGTTGAAACTGCAATTCCTCACGATGTGGGGATAAGAGGGGCTTTTTATAATAAAAAAAAAAGCAACAAACTTAACTTTGCCAATAGGCATGATGCAAACATAGGATTTTTCTTCAAATGATAACGTGATGATTTATGATGATAACAGAAAAAAGGATTACGAGTGGAAATTTTTTTTTTTTCGATAGAAACGTGAAAAACGTGAGGAAATCGA
This sequence comes from Aleiodes leptofemur, assembly GCA_963942555.1. Lineage (NCBI taxonomy): Eukaryota > Metazoa > Arthropoda > Insecta > Hymenoptera > Braconidae > Aleiodes > Aleiodes leptofemur. The sequence goes on from OZ012619.1 coordinate 14,821,988, forward strand.
AAAAATCGTGTTTTTTTTTGTTTAAAGTTTTGGGCAATTTGATGCGGTTGGAGATAGAGAAAAAAGTGAGAAGACCTTTTTTGTGGGGAATTTTGTGCTCTACAAAAAAGGTCTCTTGGTAAATTTTGATAGAGTTAGTGGTTTTGGAGATATCTTTGATGATAAGGATGGAATTGGGGAATTTTAAGAGAGAATTCGACGAATGGGGACACAGTCGCCCCAGATTGAAGCAAAAGGAGAAAAAAAGAAGGAAGTCTTGTTTCCACAGAAATATCACGGACGGGAAATCATCTGACACAGGTTGATGCTGGTTGCCAACCAGTTTGGAGAGTACTGAATAGATTTTTTTAAGGAAAAATTGATGGAATCGTGAGAATTTCGAGTTTTTGATTGAAAAATTTCATTTTTTTCAGGTTTTTGAAGGGATCTCGGGAAATAAGGGAGATACGTCTTTTATCAATAGGACCTTTTTTGTAGAGAATTAAATTCTCTACGAAAAAGGTCTCTTGACATTTTCCTCTAGAACCAACGGCCTATGAGATATTTGCAATGGAATTAAAGTATTAAGGTAGTATCCTAGAGGAGGATCGATAAAACAGAAGAAAATGAGAATTTTTGGGATAGTTTTGATTTGAGTGAATAATTCAAGAGCAAGGGGTCAGGGAAACTTGGGAGAATTTTAATAATCCTGTAGGAATGTGTCTGGCATGAAATATTTAAAAAGTTCTTTTTTTTTTTGGGTCCTGGAATTTTTAACGAATTTTTTTTTTCGTGTTTTTTCGTTCGATCGAGTTTATTTTAAAGTTATCTCGGAAAGTATTGGAGTTAGTGGAAAATGTCAGGAAACCTTTTTTGTAGCTCTTGAAATTCTCCACAAAAAATGTCTCTTGACATTTTTTCCTAAACCCAATAATTTCTGAGATCCCTTTAATTAAGGTAGTGTCCCAGAGTACGGTTGATAAAACAGAAAAAATGAGGATTCGGAGGTTTGTTTCCAATTATTTGCTGGATAATTCGGGGAAAAAATGTGCTTTAATTTACCCGAAAAGTATTATCAAATAATCTCAATAAAACCACAAAAAAAAAAGCCACTGGCGCCAAGGGGATGAACTTTCGTCTCACAGACACATTCAAACCAATAAATACTGTCATTTCTGACGTTTTATTCGTTCAGACAAGTGTATTCACTAGTGAATATGACTCGTGTGGCATGAATCGTGACTGTCTCTCTCTCAGGGGCTTCATGTCGACCCAGGAACTCATTTTTTCACGTCTAAATATTAGCAAACCCCCCTAGGGCTTCATAAACCCCCCCCTCCCCCTTTTATTTACACTAAAAACACGTGGCGAAAAATTGATTATTCAAGATCAATCAATTTTTCATTCTCTTCCTAAAGATATCTCGGAAACTAAGCGAGATAGAGCGTTTTTTGAAGATACCTTTTTTGTAGCCCGAAACCTCCTTTACAAAAAAGGTTTCTTGATAAAACGCTCTATCTCGCTTACTTTCTGAGATATTTTAATTTTGAAAGAAAATTTTTGAAAAAAACGAAAATCTATGGAAATTAATGAAAATTAGAAGAAAAAAAAATACAATTAACCGGTTTATTGGAGCAGTGAGAATTAATTAATAGGCACAATTAATTCCTGCAAATTCATCGTGTCTATAAGTAGATACAGTGCGATAATGTCAGACTCGTAAGACAGTAGAAAAAAAAAGGAAAAAAAGAGTAAACAAAAAAAAATAACGATAAAGATACGACAGAGGGTTACTGACATTGAACTGTTTTTTGTTTTTATTTATTTTTTTTTGTTGCGAGTACAACTCACGATTAATTGCCAGCACATTCAACTCATTGCCTACAATTAACTCCACTTGATTAGCACACTGATTGCATAATTAATTATCCTATGATTATTTTAATTAACTTTTGAATTTTAAAAATAGTGTGAATCGAGTCTATTTTGGATTTTTCTAGTTTTTTGAGAATATCTCGGAAGATAAAGGGGATAGAGGATTTTTTGAAGATACCTTTTTTGTAGAGAATTCCAAGAGCTACAAAAAAGGTTTCCATGAAAAATTCTCTATCTCGCTTAGTTTCCAAGTGCATGAATGGAAACTAACGATGAAAACGATTGGATCTTAAATTGAGTCTATTTGGGATTTTCTCTGGTTTTTTGAGAATATCTCGGAAGATAAGCGAGATAGAGAATTTTTTGAAGATACCTTTTTTGTAGAGAATCCCAAGAGCTTCAAAAAAGGTTCTTATGAAAATTCTCTATCTCGCTTAGTTTCCGTGTGCCTAAATGAAAACTAACGATAAAGAGGATTAGATCTAAAAGTGCAACTATTTTATGTCACAAATCCATCAACTGGTGACTGTCTCAGGTTTTACTATCTAAATATAGAGACATTTGTATGTCGAGACTGTGAAAGAGAATTTTTATACACCAGCAAGTTGATATCAGATGTATCTATTACCTTATCGAGTAACGAAATGACGTTTTTGTCTTTTTTTTTTATTATTATTATGTTTTTATTGAATAAAAAATGAGTGAAACAAGGAAGTTTGATGAAATTCCGAGATAAATATTTAATTTTCCATTTGTAATGGTTTTTTTCCTGCGTTTATTTGGGAATTAATTGATTAAGTGTATTGATTGAAGAAAAATTCCATTGAGGTAGTATCCCGGAGAACCTCGAGTACAGTTAAATGCTTATTTTTTTTGATGCCACATCAAAGATGATGGTTTTTTACAGTTTTCTGAATTTTTCGGGTAAATTAAAGCACATTTTTCCCCCGAATTATCCAGCAATTAATTGGAAACAATCCTACGAATCCTCATTTTTCCTGTTTTATCAACCATACTCTGGGATACTACCTTAATTAAAGGGATCTCAGAAATTATTGGGTTTAGGAAAAAATGTCAAGAGACATTTTTTGTGGAGAATTTCAAGAGCTACAAAAAAGGTCTCCTGACATTTTCCACTAACTCCAATACTTTCCGAGATACCTTTAAAATAAACTCGATCGAACGAAAAAACACGAAAAAAAAAATTCGTTAAAAATTCCAGGACCCAAAAAAAAAAAGAACTTTTTAAATATTTCATGACAGACACATTCCTACAGGATTATTAAAATTCTCCCAAGTTTCCCTGACCCCTTGCTCTTGAATTATTCACTCAAATCAAAACTATCCCAAAAATTCTCATTTTCTTCTGTTTTATCGAGCCTCCTCTAGGATACTACCTTAATACTTTAATTCCATTGCAAATATCTCATAGGCCGTTGATTCTAGAGGAAAATGTCAAGAACCCTTTTTCGTAGAGAATTTAATTCTCTACAAAAAAGGTCCTATTAAAAAAAGGCGTATCTCCATTATTTTCCGAGATCCCTTCAAAAAACTCATTAAAAAAAAAATAAAAACCCAAAAAAAAACTTATTTAATTGCGAAATTAATAAGGAAATGATGCAAAATTGCTACCAAAACACAAAGTTATGTTTACGTCTTAATATCCCACATTATCATCGTGATTCACTTGTCAAAGAAATTGTCTCGTGAAAAATATTAGCATAAAATTATCTCTTTTTATCAATAAAATAACAAATCATTGAAGCAAATAAAGCGAAACGAGTTTTATCAAAACGTCACAGTGTTGACGTAAATGAAATGGAATTTAGATTATGTCGAGGTGAATCGAGTACGAGATCGAGTACGTTGATTATTATTGAAGAGTGATTAAGAATGAAAACGTTTTCGCATAAATTAATCAAATATTCGTTGATTCCTTTGATATCTCGGAAACTAATGGAGATACGCCCTTTATATAGAAACGTTTTTTGTAGGTTTTTTTCTTCTCTACAAAAAAGGTTTCTTGGAAAAAAGTTGTATCTCCACTCATTTTCGAGATATTCTCAAAATAGTAAAAAAAATCGAATTTTTTCGAATTTTACCCCTTTTTCGATTTTATTATTAATTAATTATTAATTAAATTAATTAAATTTATTTAAAAAAAGGGCTCACCCTTGAGACAGGTTTGGCTGTTGTGTGAGACCCTCTTTAACGATGTCAACCACTTTTTCCCCATTTTCCTTGAATTTTGCAGCTTCTGGAGATTTTGAAGAATCTGGGATTTTCCGAGAATTTTCATTCTTAAATAAAAAAAAAATAATTGTTTTTTAAGTTTTCTGATTAATTAATGGGGAAATTAGTTAATTGATTATGGGATTGATTTTTTTTATTGATTAATTAATTAATAAATTAACTAATTAATTGAAAATAATTTAAATTTAATTAATTTCGAATTAATTAATTGTAATTAATCAATTGAAAATTAATTAATTAATAAATTGAGAATTATTTTAATAAAATTAATTAATTAATTAATTTAAAATTATTTTAATCAAATTAATTAATTAATTAATTTAAAATTATTTTAATCAAATGAATTTCGAATTAATTAATTGTAATTAATAGATTAATAATTAATTAATTAATTAATTCGAAATTATTTTAATAAAATTATTTTAATAAAATGAATTTCGAATTAATTAGTTAATTAATAAATTGGAAATTATTTTAATAAAATTAATTTTGGAGTAATTAATTGTGATTAATTAATTAAAAAATAATTTAATTAATTAATTAATTGTTTAAATGCGTTTGAGTATCGTACCTTTGAAAATTCGGTGATTTTCTCAGTTTTATCGTTGAAAACGTTTAAAGCATCGTTAATTCCACTACCACTGTCTCCTGATAATTCCCTGATTGTGACGTTGCTTATCACCTCATTGCGTTGTGTTTCGGGTTTTTTTAGAGGGCCATTGGTGCTTTCAGAGGCGACAATGATAAACAGCAAACAGCTAGAAAGAGGAAATTAAAGGAAAAAAAAAATTACTATTATTTGAGGGAAAATTGAATTTTGGGGGTAAAAATTTGGGGAAAGAGGTGAAAATCGTGGGAAAGGGGTGGAAATAATTGGGGTGGAGTGTTTTTAATGGTTTTTTTGGAAAACTGAGAAAATTTGAGATGGAGATGATGTATTGCACTTTTTTTGAAGGGAATTTTCTTGAAATATTTGATTTTTTTTTGAGAATTTTTTAAAAAATTTCACTTTTTTCTGGGAATTTTTTGAAAAATTTCACTTTTTTGGAGCAAAATTTTGGAAAACTTTTGGGATGGAGTTGTTTTTGATGTTTTTTCTGAAAAACTGAGAAAATTTGAGATCGAAATGATGCGTTGCCCTTTTTTTGAAGGGGATTTTATGAAAATTTTAACTTCTTTTTTGAAATTTTCTTGAAAAAATTCACTTTTTTGGAGCAGAATTTTGAAAATTTTTGGGATGGAGTATTTTTAATGGTTCCATCGAAAAGCTGAGGAATCTTGAGATAAAAATGATGTGTTGCACTTTTTTTGGAAGTGAATTGTTTAAAAAATTTCATTTTTTTCTGTAATTTTTAAAAAAATTCACTTTTTTTTGGACTTAAATTTTAAATTTTTTTGGAGTTTTGAGGATATCTCCGGTTTTATTGGTCACAGCAGAAAAATTCCGGATGGAGGTAAAAGGTGAGATCATTTGCCATCGAATCACATGATTTCCGAAAAAAAATCCCTATTTTTCAAAAAAATTAAACGTTTTTTTTAATAAGAAAAACCCGTTTTTGTAATTAAAAAACCGTTTTTCCCCATAAATATCTCAAAAATCGATTATTTTTCTTCCAAAACCCCATCAAATCATGGGAAATGATTTCACCTTTCACCTCCATTTTAAATTATCCCATTCCGACCAATAGAACCCAAAAAATCCTCAAAAAACCGAAATTTCCAAAAAACTCCAAAAACCAAAAATTTCTAAAAAATCAAAAAAAAATCTTCCGACACATGTTCTCCTCGTGAAATTTCCTCATCTTTCCAATGAGCTCATCAAAAATCCCCTATCTCCAACCGCCTCACCAAAAACCCCTTATCCTCACCGGAATTCCCCGGAATCTAAATGAAAAAAACAAAAAATCCAAGAAAATAAATTAATTTAATTTCACCCCCACCCTTTCCCCATTATCTCGGAAACTAAGCGAGATAGAGCATTTTCCCCCGAATCCTTTTTTCTCCAGAATTTCCTCATCTCCAAAAAAGGATTCCACCAAAATCGCCCTATCTCCCTTACTTTCCAAGATATCCTCAAAAAACCCAAAAAAAATAAAAAATAAATTTCTCTAAAAAAATTTAAATTTTCCCGCATTTTCCTCCGCTCCAAAAAATTCGCATATTTTCAGCAATTTCCTTTTAAGAAACATGAAAACATGTTTTTCCTTTCGGTGAATCAATAAAAAACGACCACGTCAGTGTTTCCGAGCCATCGACTAACCTCAAAACCTAAAAATTCAAATTTTCCCCCAAAAAAAGTCGTTTTTTCCTAAAAAAATTCAAAAAAAATCGTTAAAAAAATGGGGAAAAAATGGAAAAATTGGGAATTTAAATTACCTGGAGATGACAGAGATGAGGAGGAGTGTCCAATAGATGCATGAGAGCTTCATCCTACCTCCAAAACGTCATGTTAACCCTCTGCACTTATTTCCCCCCCTCCACAAACCTTCAAACACTTAAAAAAAAAAAGAAAAACCCCGAAAAAACCGTTAAAAACCGTTTAAAATTAATATCGCACGTGGAATTATTCGAAATTAATGTGTCACGAAGTGTCTGAAAAATTGCACAGTTCACTCGCAACTGACGTGGTGCTACTGAGGCAACAGGATAGATCTCCCCCCCCCCTTTTTTTGAAACACTAAAACCACATAATTCAAATAAAATTGAAAAAAAAAGTGAGAATTGCTCAATTTTAAATTGATTTTCTTCTGTTTTCTTTTATTTACGAGAGTTACAATCTGGGGAAATTAGGGGATTTAATTTTTTGGGGCGGGGGGAGGGGGGAGAGAGATGGAGTGAGGGGGGGAATCAGCTGATTTTGTTGGCTGGGGGAGGGGGGAGAGGGCGTGACTCGTGGCGCCATGTTTGACCGGTAAAAATTGATTTTTTCGGGGAAAAGGGGGATTTTTAGGCGGTTTCAAAGCGCAGGGGGGAAATATTGGAGATAGGGGAAAATGTGAAGAGACCTTTTTTGTGGAAAATTGAATTCTCTATAAAAAAGGTATCTTGAGTTTTTTTGGTAAACCTAATGGTTTTCGAGTGCGCTTTAATAAAGGAAGCTCACAGTTCAATAAAGTCAGAGAACTCACGCGCTTTTTTTTTAAATTCACTTTATTATACTCAAAAAGCACAAATCCTCCAAGAATTCATCAACATTTGAATGAATTCTCTTAAAACTAATTCAATTCTCTATTTACACAAGAAACCTTCGATAATTCTTTTTTTTTCGGGAAAAAACGATGATTTTATCTTTTTTTTTTGAGCACTTAGAAAATATTGAAATTAAGAAATAATATTAAGAGATCTTTTTTGTAGAAAATTAAATTCTCTACAAAAAAGGTCTCTTCCCATTTTCCCCTAACTCCAACCATTCTCGAGTGCACTTAAAAAAAGATTCTCATAGTCCAATGAACCCAAAAAACTAACGCGCCTTTTATTTTAATTCACTTTATTGGATGAATCAAGGGTTTAAAATCCCCAAATCCCCCAAAAATTCATAAAAATCCTCATTTCCCCTCTCAAAACCCCTCCAACTCCCTATTTACACCAAAAAGCTTCAATAATTCGTCTTCTTCGGAAAGAACGATAATTTCATCTTTTATGTTTGTTTTTAATAAAAGAAAAAATTAAAAATCCTTTTTTTTGAAGCGCACTCAAAAAATATTAGAATAAGAAAAAAATCTCAAGAGACCTTTTTTGTAGAAAATTAAAATCTCTCCAAAAAAGGTCTCCTCACATTTTCCCCTAACTCCACCCATTCCCTCATGCGCTTCAAAAAAAGATACCCACATTTCAAAAAATCCAAAACACTTTCTTTTTTCAATTATTAATTCAAAAAACTCCCGCCTTTTTTCCCTTAAAATTCACTTTATCACCCTCAAAATCCCCAAACCCCTCCAAAAATCTATCAAAACCCCCAACCCTCCCCTCAACCCCCCTATTTACACCAAAAACCTTCAATAATTCGTCTTATACTTCTTGATTTCCACCATAATATGATGAATATTAGTCAACTGCGCTCTCGCATTAGCCGGTAGAATTTTGTGCAGTCTATGATAGTACTGCACCAGCTGTGTCATTGACCTCTGCACAAGTGCAGCGCCCAGCACAAGATTCGGAAAGCTCTTAAGAACCTCCCTATTAATTTCCTCCAACGACCTCTTCCAATTATTCGTAAACGACTGCACAAGATCAAGTGCACGTGCCTCCTGTCTTTTCAAATCCTCCGCCAATCCCTTATCGATCATCGCCTCCGACTCCTTGATCAATTGAATAATCCCGCCAAAATGTGGCGACAAGATTTCCTCCACATACTCCGAAGATCGCGAATTCAGCTGTTCCCTAAAGCTTTCCGCCTCTTTTGAATTATCCCGCGTTCTTTCCATCAAAACTCCCAGCACAAGATCGTAATTATTGATTAAAAAAACCAATTGTTGCGTTCGATTAGCGAAAATTGCTGCCATTCTCAGCAGAAAACACTGGACAGCCTCTCGCAATTCTGCGAGAAGCTGCGTTGCTCCTTCGCAGGGGTATCCCTCCCCCACCCCCACCATAGCCGCGGAAAATTCGGCGTAACGACGTGTTATATAGTGCGGTCCACTCTCCTTCTGAAATTTAAGAGGATCACAGTCCCGAACACTTTGAATGTTCATCGTGAAAATTGTGTAGAAACGGGGCCAAATTATGGACGTTAAGTTGTCCCAGTACTTGTCCAGGGCTGGAACGGCGCGTTTGTGACACGTGATTTGATAACGCATGACGAGATGAAGACAGAGAAAAAGGGCGATTGTGTCGTAGCAATCGTCGACGAAGGACTGGAGATTCTTCTGCATCAGATTCAAAGTACTGCCCATTACCTGGAAAAAAAAGAGTTTTTTTTTATTAGGAAAATAATTATTGTTATTTTTATATTTTAGTTTCATGGGAAATTGCCTTCAAATTTCGCTAAAACTAAAATTTGATTCAGTATGAATATGGAAATCACCCATTAATTATTATTATTATTATTTACATTTATATGTTGACTATATTATTATTATTATTATTGAATATTGTAATTATTATAATTATTATTATTAATAAATTGTAGATTTTCGTTCTTTTAGAGGAATTTGTGGTGAAAATATGGAATAGGATTTTTTAGTGTTTTATTTTTAGGAAAAAATAAATGATTCGGTTATATTTTTTTTTGTAAATGATGTGGGAAGAGGTGGGGTAAAATGGGCGGAAGGGGAAAAATGGGCATGTGCTGGTTTTGGTGTTTTAAACTGTGGAAATTGGGGGAAATCGATGGAAATATTGGGGATAGGTTTTTTCTGATGATTTTATTGGAAAGCTGAGGAAATTTGCTATGAAAATGATGTGTCAGAAGTTTTTTTTTAATTTTTGAAAATTCCATTTTTTTGATCAAGTTTTGAAGGTGAAAACCTTCTTTTTTTGAAAAATTTCAGGTTTTCGGGAATATCTCGGGTTCTATTGGTCGCAGCGACCTGGGGTTGATCTTAAATGCAAGATGAGCTCATTTTCCATCGATTTATGTGGTTAAAAAAAAAAATTATCAATTTTTCAAGTACTTTTGGGGCAAAAACTGATTTTCAGAAAATGGCCTATAAGTATTTGAAAAGTTGATAAAAAAAAATTTGAACCACATGAATCGATGAGAAATGAGCTCACCTTTCATTTGAGATGAACCCCAGGTCGCTGCGACCATCAGAACCGGAGATATCGTCGAAAAAGTGAATTTTTTCGATTTTCGAAAGGAAAACCCCTTCAAAACTCGGCGAAAAAAGTAAAATTTTCAAAAAATTGAAAAAAAATAATTTTGTCACATGTTTTTCACCCAAAATTTCCTCAGCTTTCCAATGGAATCATTAGAAAATCTCTATCTCGAACCGTTCAATTGGAATCCGTCCATTTTCCTCTATTTTCCCGATTAAAGGTTTTTTTTTTTAATAATTAAGCCCTTTAAATCATATAAATTACCTGATTGAAGATGTCCATGGCTTGAACACCTCGGACTTTGAAGAATTCGGTCAGAAACAGGTACTCACGACAGGCATTATCGACTAAAGCGTATTGTTCGCTTCGGAAAAGCGCCTCGTAGTGATAGCGAGTCTTCGAGGCGGTGTGGGGAACAATTATTGGCTCCTCCAATTGACTCGCAATTACCTTATACAAATAAAGATACATTTAAATTATTATATTGAATTTTAAAAAATATATTTATATTATATTATTTATAATTTATTTAATATAGAAGGTGGGGTAAAATGGACACATCTAAATTTTTAGGCAAATATTATGGAAAACTCTTGAAATTAATAGAAATATTGGCGGTAGATTGTTTTTGATGATTTCATTGAAAAGCTGAGGAAATTTTAGGCGGGAAACAAGTGCCGGAATTATTTTTTTTGAATTTTTGGCGATTTTGACTGTTTTGAGCATTTTAGAGGGGTAAATTCCTTTTTTCGAAAATCTTCAGTTTTTTGAGAATATCTTCGGTTCTATTTGTCGTAGCGTAAAAATTCCGACAGGAGGTGAAAGGTGAGATCATTTGCCATCGATTCATAGGGTTTTCAATTTAAAAATATCGATTTTTAAGATATTCATGGGCATTTTTGTGAAACAGTTTTGTAAAACCATTTTTGGCCTATAACTACCCCAAAAATTGATATTTTTGAATTCAAAACCCCATAATGTTCGAAAGTCAGTAAAAAAAGGAAGAGAAAAATGGACTGGGAAATTGGGTTTTTACAAAATGATGAAAATAACTGAACACTGCACAGAATATTTAATTTTGGTCAAAGTTGCGTTTTATTAGATAAAATTTATGACGATTTTTACACAGTAAAAGTCAATTGTCTTTGTGAAAACACTGCACTCTGACCGGTTGATTGTACCGTGGATTTAATCGAGAATTAACCGAAGAAAAGAACCAATTGTTGATTTAATTATCGTTGAGTGTAATTAAGTTGATGTATCCGAATTAATAATAATTATTTAAACCGTGGATGTAGCCGTACAAGTAACGAAGAAACGTAAACCGTTAAGAAACGCGCGATGTAGCCTTGTTAAACGTTCGTACCGAAGATGTTGATAATGCACCCGTTGAATTAACCCTTTAGTTAATAAAAGAGTAGCATTGTTAGATTGGATGTGATGTCGCGTCACCGTGGATATATTGCCGATTACCGTTGTCGGGTCCAAAACCCGTGTGAACTCGTTGAGACCCCAATGAGAACTTCTCCAAAAACGGGGTGTTATCACGTTGAAGGACCGACGTGTACTGTAATTGAAGTCAAGAGGGGGGGTAATTCAAAAGCGCCTAAATTCCTCGGATTTCTCCCAAATCTCACCCAATCGCTGGAGATTTTAGCGCCAGTTTCGAACATACCGCCCGCCTCGTTGTCCCATGACAACGAATGTGTTTCCTCATTGATTGAGTCTTCGTCATCTAGGTGTCCATTGTCCGTTCTTGAAGAATAGCGTTGAAGTCTAGCGCTGTCCCATCATTGATTTCTTCCGTTGATATCTGAATGCTGATATTCGTTGAAGTTCACCTTGACGTTTCTCCTCACCGATGCCGTTGGCGATTCGATGCGTTACTATGCCGCCCGCCAAGGCGAAATAGTTCGAAGCGTTGAACGATGAGAGCCAGACTAATTCGTTGAATTTCAACCGTAGTTGACCTTGAGAATGTTGATTTTATTGGAAGAGACACTAATGTTCCTGAAGATCTTCGTTGTATTGATGAAACTGTTGTTTTCTTTCCATCCTTGAAGATCTTGAATGATTGCCAGCTGGACAATCGAGTTTATTCAAATTCCTGTTGCAGTTGATGTCCAAGCCTTGTAGCAATGACGTAACTTCGTTGATGATAATGATGACTTGGAGACCTTGAAGAGTTTCCCATGTCTTTCCAATGATGAATGACCTCGTTGATGTTTGTGATCATTGTTGAAGTAGAATTCCTAGAAATCTTGCTCATTATCCAATCTTTGAACCAATTATGGATGGCAAATGCGTGAGTGATCTTATTGGAATAGCCAGAGGCTGCTCGTTGATTCTTTCAACAATGTCACTAGCTCCGTGACTAGGTAGCCCTGCCGTGATTTCACCGCTGGCTTTTCTTTTGTATGATTCACGAAAGTGTTGAGGTTGTTGATGATCTGATTGCTAAAGATAGCTTAGCTCCGTCCATCTGAAGTGTTAGTAAGCTAATCGACTTACATGACAACACAACCTTATGATTTCTCGATGCCAATGCCGTTGACAATCAGACCTCGCCCGTTTCTTTATGTTGATGCGAAAGATGTTGATTCCAGCGTGAAATATGAACGTTGATTCAGAGCTGGTCCAGAAGAACTGTGTAAAAAGGTTGATTCTTCTATTGCTCCGACTCTGTTTGTGTCCGTGAAGTAATTGGTTGATGAAGACAGTTAACCGTGGATTTCACATCATTATAACCTGGTCTGCTGGCCTTTAGCGGAGGCCTCGTTGGTTTTCTGTAGATAAACCAAATTTTCCTTGATTGATGGTGATGCGTCTGCAAATCCCGGTGTCTGAATACCCGCTTCATCGGTTGATTCTTCCAGTTATCTTGATGTAAATTGATCTCTGATTGATCTCTGTCATCTCGTCCAAGACTTGATTCCAATGATTGACAAGTCCTTGAAATACTGTCTTGCCTGTTGAAATGAAACAGCCGTAGAATGAGGATCAATACCGTTTGCCGTGATGATAACTGGTGTATGGAATGCCGAAAGTTTTTTAACTAGGCGAATTCCCTTGATGAAAATCCGTTATATTGAATTTGTTCGCTGATTCCATGAACGAGATGGTTGTTGGCGTATCCTGTGCATTATCCAAATCGATCAGGAATATTTCGTTGATTATTGCTTGATTGAGCAGCTGGTTGCTGCCCACCATGCAGAGTTTCTGGTTGACCTTGAAGTGCTGGTTCCAAATTGATATTAGAGAACGATGACCTCAAGTATGATGGTGGAAGACGAAGATGATGAAGAAATAGTTGATGAAGAACCGATGTTGCTGAAGAATATGATGATTTGGCTCCGTTCTAGATGATTATCGTTGCTGTTGAGTAGATGATCGATATGTAGTTGATAATCGCTATCTCAAAAGCAATTATGATAGCAATCAATCCTTGGAAGAAGATTCCTGCTTGTGCGCGCGAATTGTTTGAGACAGTCGAGAATCTCCTAGTCGATGGATATCTCAATTGCAGCATGAATGCCGCCCGCCATGGGAGGTTCTTGCCAAATCTTCTGCTGCTAGTGAAGGTTTCATGTAGATTCTCAGCATTCTTCTTGATTCGTTGATTGCTGGCAATTCCTTTGGACTAATGTGTCTTCTAGTTAGTGACCAGCTGTTGACAAGACCTTTAGCTAATGGAACTGGTGTTCCGCGTACCGTTCTAAAAAATCCCGTGAATTTTCCTCTTCGTTTGACGTTGAGAAACCTTTCCGTGTTAATGTTGCACTCAATTCTCTCAGAACATCTCGCGCAGATTGTTAATACACTGCCGATTTATTCTGATGAGTTCAGTGCCCGTTGCACTCAGTTGGTTTTGTTAGGACTCATTGATCGTTGATGAGGTTGAAGTAATCTCTGATGTCCTGTTGGATGAATCTCTCCTGCCTTTGTTGGAGAAGTATTCCCTGTTACTTGTGTACTGATGTTACCGATAGTGACTCCGAAGAGGTTGCTCCGCTCGTTCGGTCATCCCGTATGTCTGGACCCAATGATATGATTATAAATTTGTCGACGACTAGTTCCGTTAACTAGTTCAGTGGCCACTGTATGGTCGATTCGTTGACTATCCTGCTGACGCACCGGATAATGAAGGCTCCGTTGTTTGTTGACAGCCCTAATGATCTCTAAGGATCCTATGCTGGTCCAAACCCCGTATTTTTGCTCATCATGTGGATGCTGCCGTCGAAGATTAACAGAATGTTGGTGTTGATGATGATGAGCAATTGGAAGTTGCTGCGGGTCTTTTAGTGGTTCTCACCAAGAAGTGCGTTGAATTTAATTCATTCATAAACTCGTGAATTTTTTCTCCGTGCACAGAGACCTTGAGCACCGCGTTCAATGTATTGATGAAGCCGACTCTTGTTAGTCGTTGAAGAATCCCATTTAATTTATCATCAGTTTATAAGGTAGATTTTCCTGCCTGGCCTTGTTGAATAGTTCTGTGGGTTCGCCGAAGTTTGTCCAAATTGTGATAATCGTTGAGGATTGATAACCACATTGCCTGGCGAATAAACGAGTCTTTGAGGAAGTATTTAAAGTGAGAAAGATTTACAAAAGTATGGTCTTTACTCACGTAATCAATCCTCATTATCCGTTGGTCGACTCGCTTGATATGAATAATATCATGCTCCGTGATGCGACGATTCGTTGGACGTGCTGATGAGTTCATCTGTACCATGAACTCTGATTGTTGATAGCAATGGGGACCATTGCCATGTCCTGCTGAGTGTCCGCCGTATGAATTGTCACTACTCCGTGAATAGCTCGTTGACTGATTGCTATTGGTTAAACCCGATGACCTTGTAGTGGATTAGCCTTGAAGAAGTCCTCTGTATCCATCTCTCTGGCTGTAGAGATGCCAATGCAATCAATTGTTGAGTACGTTGAGTTTTGTTGGGCTTCCAGATGGGATTTGATGACCTGTTCCCAGATCAATTGATTGGAGAGAAGTGCACGTTGACCATGAGTTCCGACATTCCTGCTAAAAGATTGTAGGTATTAGTCACTTGATATAATGAATGTATTAATGACCTTTGACCCTATAGAACAATTTATTTTATTGTGCCAGTAGGTGGGTCATGTTTGAAGATTCTTTCAAGCTATTAATGTCCTGAAGGTTGTTGAATTGCCGATGCACTCTGTGGAGTGTATGTACACTTGGTTGTGACCCATCTCTCCTCCGTTGATGAATCCCATTCGTGGATGCCTCTGTTTCTGCTTCTTCCCCGTTGCCGTTGGATTTGCCTAAATGACAATGCGTTGATGCTAGCTCGAATTACAGTGAATGTAGATGCTTCAGTGCTTATTCCTGTTGCATATCGCTGCTCATTATTGTACTGAAAATAATTACAAATGATGAGTGAATGCGAGAGAGATAGCGCTACATTACCACGAACGTCGAGTGCCACTCAGCTGATTTGGAAAATCGATAACTGGGCGGAGCTTCTTGCGTCACTGTGCCGTGTCATCGAGCCAAGAGTAGAGAAGGGGAAGAAGACCGCTCGTACTGGCGAACATCTCCGATGATGCTCGACTGCCGTAAAGAAAGACGTTCGGCTTGCTGTCCTTTTAATTCCTTTGTCCGTTGAGTATTTGAATAGCGATGAAATCTGTGATGAAAACACTGGAAACAATTCTATTTCTTGTTGGTGTAGCCCGTTGCCGAAAATAATCGATGTAATCGTCGAGTTAATCCGGAGACAAAAGATGTTTTCGTTTTCGCAGTCTTTTCAAATATCGATCCGTATAGAAACACTAGCCGTTGGAATAAATTATATTTTCCACGATAATGTACCCACTCGAATAATTTCACTTACTCGAAAGTAATCGTTGATAATTCTCCAAATCCGTATTGATTTATTTTCAGCGAAGCCGAACCGTTTTGAATGTACGCGACCTTGTCCGTTAATGTTCCTCTCACGTTGATGCCCGCTCGCTGGCTATGTAAACACTGGCGTTGGTTTCTTAGCGAGAACAATGGAAGTTTTCACTAATCCACAAAAATATCGATTTTTGTGACGCGTTTTACACTTTTATGTCCGAATTTATGTCCTTTAAATATTCACAATATTCACTTTTCACAATTTTTCCGAATTTTCCCAATTTCACCATCCGGCTCGAAGGACCAAATGTTCGAAAGTCAGTAAAAAAAGGAAGAGAAAAATGGACTGGGAAATTGGGTTTTTACAAAATGATGAAAATAACTGAACACTGCACAGAATATTTAATTTTGGTCAAAGTTGCGTTTTATTAGATAAAATTTATGACGATTTTTACACAGTAAAAGTCAATTGTCTTTGTGAAAACACTGCACTCTGACCGGTTGATTGTACCGTGGATTTAATCGAGAATTAACCGAAGAAAAGAACCAATTGTTGATTTAATTATCGTTGAGTGTAATTAAGTTGATGTATCCGAATTAATAATAATTATTTAAACCGTGGATGTAGCCGTACAAGTAACGAAGAAACGTAAACCGTTAAGAAACGCGCGATGTAGCCTTGTTAAACGTTCGTACCGAAGATGTTGATAATGCACCCGTTGAATTAACCCTTTAGTTAATAAAAGAGTAGCATTGTTAGATTGGATGTGATGTCGCGTCACCGTGGATATATTGCCGATTACCGTTGTCGGGTCCAAAACCCGTGTGAACTCGTTGAGACCCCAATGAGAACTTCTCCAAAAACGGGGTGTTATCACGTTGAAGGACCGACGTGTACTGTAATTGAAGTCAAGAGGGGGGGTAATTCAAAAGCGCCTAAATTCCTCGGATTTCTCCCAAATCTCACCCAATCGCTGGAGATTTTAGCGCCAGTTTCGAACACATAAATCGATGGGAAATGAGCTCACCTTTCATTTGAGACCAACCCCAAATCGCTACGACCAATAGAACCAGAGATATTTGCAAAAAACTGAAAATTTTCAAAAAACCAAAGGCTTTTACCCCTCAAAACTACCGAAAAATATCGAATTTTCAAAAAAATCGAAAAAAATACATCTGACACCTATTTTCCAGCTAAAATTTCCTCAGCTTTTCGATAGAATCATCAAAAAAAATCCATCTCCAACCGTTTCATCACAGTATCCATTTTGCCCCACTCTCCCCTATTCATACTATAAATTGAAAAAAAAATTCACATTATATTATTTATAAAGGTGTGCGAATAGTGTTCGAATCGAATCGAATCGAATATTACTATTCGATTCGAATTTCGAATCGAATAATTCAAAAATTCGAATTATTCGAAATTATTCGAATTATTCGAAAATATTAGAATTATTTGAAATTTTTGGAATAATTCGAAAAAATTCGAATCATTCAAAAATTCGAATTATTCGAGAATTCGAATTATTCGAAAATCCGAATTATTCGAAAATTCGAATTATTCAAAAATTCGAATTATTCAAAAATTCGAATTATCCAAAAAAATTCGAATTATTCAAGAAAATTCGAATTATTCGAAAATTCGAATTATTCAAAAATTCGAATTATTCGAAAATTCGAATTATCCCAAAAAATTCGAATTATTCGAAAATCCGAATTATTCGAAAATTCGAATTATTCGAAAAAATTCGAATTATTCAAAAAAAATCGAATTATTCGAAAAAATTCCAATAATTCGAAATATTTGAATTATTCGATTCAAATTTCGAATCGCTCATTAATATTCGATTCGTTACAAATAATTCGCGGATTCGAATTATTCGCACACCCCTAATTATTTATAATTCATTTAATATAATAAAATTGTTTCCAAGACAATATCTATTTTTTTTTTTACCTCGCCCCTAGTTCCGATCGAAAAAACAGTTCCCCGGTGCTTCAAAGAGGCTTTATGAAATATTCCTCGGCCAATATTGTCCTCGACTCCCATTAAATCGTCCTTAGACGGTTTTTCCTCGAACTGCAGCTTCATGAGCCTCGAAGAATAGCTCTTGAAGTAAGAATAATAAATTTTGCTCATAGTGTCCACATATTCACCGCAAATCTCTTCTGCAACGTTTCTCTCATTTGCGAGAACAAATTCGAAAAAAAACTTGTATTTGAGCATATTATTTTGAGGAACTTGGTAGTTCGTCATGGGCTTTCGAAATTTGTAAATTTGCTCCAGAAGATAAGTGCGAATCTTGCTCATCGCCTTTATTTTGAGCTTTTCGACGATATCCTTGACGTCGAGGGTCGATTTTGCTTCCTTGAAACTCTGCTCTTTTATGAAATTTATTTTGTGGTTTAAAGTCTGGAGGTGGGTTAAAAAGTCTTTATCGGTCACTGGACACTCCATAATTCCTCTGGAAAAAAAAGGCAATTAATAATTTTATTTTTATTATATAATGTATTAATAATAATATATTTTTTTTTTTTTTATTAATAATAATAATAATGATAATTAAATTGGCAAATATCTGACAATTTTGTGCATTTTTTTGAAAAAATAAATTATTGAGAAAAAAATTTTTTTAAATTTACATGAAGAGATTTTTCAATTTTCTTGGATGTGCATATATTTTTTTAAAAAATAATTTATCTGTTAAATAAATAAAAAAAAGGGGAAATTGTCAAATTTCGGTTATTTTCGTGCTCTTCGTTGAATTGTAAGGTAAATTAGAAAAAATCTGATGATTTTGTCTATTTTTTTTGAAGAAATGAATTACTGTAAAAAAAAAAAAAAATTTAAATTTGAATTTATAGATTTTCGAATTTTCTAAATGTGCATATTTTCATTTTCTTTTTTAATAATTTATTCGTTTAATGATGAAGCATTTAAAAATGGTCAAATTTCCATGATTCTCATGATTTTCATTTAATGATGCTGAAAATAGCAGAACTCTCAAAATTTAAAGCTTTTTTCTTAACAAATAAATTATTTGAAAATTAAAAAATATGCAGATGTTGAAAATTCGAAAAACTATAAGTGTAAAATTATTAAATTTTTTTTAAATAATAATGTATTTTCTTTTAAAAAATGCTAAAACTCGTGAAATGTGTCCTCATTCCATTATTATTATTATTATTATTATTATTATTATCACGTTATTTCTGAGGATAATTGTTTTAATTACGTGATAAGAGACTCAGAAACTGTCATATCCTCGATAAATTGGCTCAAAGGTGCCCTTATCGACTGTCTATTGGACAACTGTTGGCTCATAGCTATAGAACGTCTCTGGAGATTCAAAATCTCTGTACTTATACTTCCTAAATCTGTCTGGAAACCAATCAGCATTGACTCCATTTTCTGAAAACCAAAAAAAAATTTAAAAATCCGATAATTTTTTCTGTTTTTTGCCAATATTTTTTAAGCAAGTGGCTTTACGTAAAAAGTCCAAGAAACCTTTTTTGTAGCTCTCAAAATTCTCTACAAAAAAGGTCTCTTCAACTTTTCCTCTAAACCCACTCGCTCCAAAGATATTAACAAAAAAAGTTAATTTTTTTTTGTAAATTTCAAATTTAATGAAAAAAAGAAATTAAGTTTACATCAAAAATTAATTAATTCAGCAAAAAAAATAATAATAATAATGAAGCAATGAATATTTTTGCCTTAGAAACAAAGGGGCGTAAGTCCTATACATAAGCCTAACACTTACGCCTCTTTGTTTCTAAAGTGACTATATAATTTTTTTTTTTTTTTCTCTAAAAACTCGAAATTTACAACAAAAAAAATTGTGGAGCTTCTTCTTCGAATATCTTTGGAGCAACTGAATTTACGTAAAAAGTCCAGGAGACCTTTTTTGTAGCTCTTGAAATTCTCTACAAAAAAGGTCTCTTCATATTTTTCTCTAAACCCACTCGCTCCAAAGATATCAAAGATATTCGCAGAAAAAACTCCAAATTTTTTTATAAAATTTTCCAAATTCTTAAAAAAAAATGGTAAAAAAATCGATTAATACCTAAAAATAATTAATTAATTAACCAAAAAAAGGGGATTAACAGTTTTCCATGAATTTTAAGGTTTCAATAATTAATAAAAAAATTAAAATTAATTCTAACCTCCAAAATATTGTCACAAGCTGCAATTTGATTGTGCAAACTCGCAATATTTTGACTTTCCTTGATATAATCCTGTATACTTTTATTCTCAACTTCTTTTAATTCTTTTTCAATTTGTCTCGAGTACTGTCGTAAATCAGTTCCAGTTTTTAATACCTCTTGAACAATATCATCCTCCAAATCTGGAGGTAAATTGCTCTCATTAAAAATATCACTTTCCAATTTGTCCGTTGTCTCCATTTTCCCCAATTTTTCCCAATTTTTTTCGTCAAAAATTGAATTTAATCGATTTTTAATTGAAATTTTTCATTTATTTTCACTCAAAAATGATATGGAGACATGCTGACAGGTCATTGACACAAGCTGAAGTGAGCTGAAGTGTCCAGAAGTGTCAGAAACGTCAGAAATCTCAAGAAATTCAAGATGGCGGCCATAAAAAAGGCGATTGGAGGGGATAGTGTAGAAAACTAACCTAATGTGAGCGCTCTCACGCGCGGTTCTTTTGAAATTGTTCGGTTCGAGTAAAATAGTCTACATTTTTTTAAGTAAAAAATTAGAACAAATTGTCATTAATTGAATGAAGCAATAATTCACGAATTATAGGATTTTTCAGAATCAAGTCGTGATGGCGAAGAAAAAATGGTAATATTTATGGAAAATAATTTGACGACATGAGGTCAAGGCACTCTGAGCATGAAAGAATTTAGTGAAAATATTGTGAGCAATTGTGCAGATATCCGTTAGCCCTCAAGTGAATATTTGGAAGAAATATTGTTTTCTAAACATAGGGGAAGGTGGGGCAAAATGGACATATCTAAATTTTTCGGCAAATATTATGGAAAACTCTTGAAATTAATAGAAATATTGGCGGTGGATTGTTTTTGATGATTTCATTGGAAAGCTGAGGAATTTTTAGGCGGGAAAAAAGTGCAGGAATTAATTTTTTTGAATTTTTGGCGATTTTGACTTTTTTGAGGATTTTAGAGGGGTAAAACACTTCCTTTTTTTGAAAATTTTCAGTTTTTTGAGAATATCTTCGGTTCTATTTGTCGTAGCGTAAAAATTCTGACGGGAGGTGAAAGGTGAGATCATTTGCTATGGATTCATAGGGTTTTAAATTTGAAAATATCGATTTTTAAGATATTCATGGGCATTTTTGTGAAACAGTTTTGTAAAACCATTTTTGGCCTATAACTATTCCAAAAATTGATATTTTTGAATTAAAAACCCCATAAATCGATGGGAAATGAGCTCACCTTTCATTTGAGACCAACCCCGAATTGCTACGACCAATAGAACCAGAGATATTTGCAAAAAACTGAAAATTTTCAAAAAAGCAAAGGCTTTTACCCCTCAAAAATCCCGAAAAATATCGAATTTTCAAAAAATTCGAAAAAAATACATCTGTCACCTATTTTCCAGCTAAAATTTCCTCAGCTTTTCAATAGAATCATCAAAAAAAATCCATCTCTAACCGTTTCATTACAGTGTCCATTTTGCCCCACTCAAAACTTGCTACCCGGGAAAAAATGTTCAGATCTGATCAGATCTATTTAGATCTGATCAGATCTAATTAGATCTAATCAGATCTAAGTAGATCTGACAAAATAGAAATTTTTAACATGAATAGATCTGATCAGATCTAATAAGATCTAATTAGATCTGATTAAACCCAATTAGATCTAAGTCTGATCGGATCTGTTTAGATCTCACTAGATCCGATTAGATCCAACTAGATATGGTCAGATCTAACTAGATCTGATCAGATCTCACTGGATCTGATTGAGTTTATTCATATTGGCTCATCAAATCTGATCAGATCTAATTAGATCTAATTAGATCTGATTAGATCTAATTTGATCTGATCAGATCTGAACATTTTTTCCTGGGTAATTAAAAATGAAATATTTTTGTACCTGTCTTCCTGAGGGAATATAATCATTGAGGAATAGAAAATAATGAAATGTTGAATGATTTTTACCTTGAGGATGTTCTACATAGACCGTAAACGGGGGTTGTGCGGAATGAGCGGGGCAGTGATTTCGTCAGTGTTCCAATGCCAAAACACGAAAAAATGAGTTTTTCAATTTCTCATTGAAATTATTTTTAGGTCATTATAGAACGCTGCGGGTGTTCATTCTGTTTTTTTTCAAATTTCTTATTTATCTAAAATTCAGGAATAGTCAGTGATTTCAGTACTAAAGAGAAATGAGTCATCGTACCAAAACAAGGAAATATTACAGAGTACTGAAAATTTCTGAAAATTTCGATAGCTACAAAAAAAATATGAATGTATCATTGCAGTATCTCACTTTCTCAGATATTCTCGGAAAATTATTGAAATAAAGAATTTTTCAATGATAACTCTGTTTTTTTTATCACTTGTTTTTGCTGAATATCTTGGAAACTAATTGAAAAGATGTTACGCATATTTACTTTGAACTAAACCTTCATAGCGGTCATGTTATCTGTACTGACCTCCGCAATAAAGCCATGAAAAATTCGTCTTCTCAACTTGACCGTTATATAAATAGGTCGGATGAGCAGAAATTTTCGATCAGATCATTTAAAAGAAGAAGAGGATACGAATCATCTTCAGTACAAGCCAAATTATTGTATTATCATATTCCTCGGAATTAAAATCGTTGATTAAAAATTGTAAAGACCATAATTTTCCTCATTTTTGTGTGAATCAACTGAATTCTCAGGTAATATTCACTCATTATAATTCGATAATTAAAAGTCACTTTTTGTTCAATGAATATTTTTATTTTTTTAATTTCAGAGTATTTCTTTCTGTTTTACATTCTGACTAATAAAAAATTTCCAAGATAAAAAAAAGGAGAAGAAAGAGAAATACAAGCATGGAAAAATTACTGATATTATTGAGTATATTAATAATTAGTGAAACAACTGTGCCAAGTGTAATTGCTG
This sequence comes from Aleiodes leptofemur, assembly GCA_963942555.1. Taxonomy (NCBI): domain Eukaryota; kingdom Metazoa; phylum Arthropoda; class Insecta; order Hymenoptera; family Braconidae; genus Aleiodes; species Aleiodes leptofemur. The sequence continues at coordinate 14,844,828 of OZ012619.1, forward strand.
CTAGTTTTTATGAAAAAAAAGATATTAAAGATGTAAATTTTCATTTAAAAACAAACGATAATACCGAGAATTTAGATAGAAATAAAAGATCTAGTGAAGATTATGATCTACCTGATGTTTCTAATATGATCAAAGAAATGCTAACTAAACATTGGATTTCTAATAATAAATGGAATGGAAAGGACTTAACTTCCAATGATTTTACATTAGATATGGATATTAAAATTAAATCATCAGTTCATCAGATGCTTCCAAATGGTACAATTGAAAGAAACAGAAGAATAGTTGCTAGTGATTCAACAATGATTTTTAATGCTGATGATTTTGAACAAAAAATTCGTCCTACTCAAATTATATTAAATACAACAACAACAGAATCGTGGACAATTAGTAATACTTTTGATATTTCTGGGAATGTAGAAATTCCATCAATTCCATTAATAGATTCAAAGAAAAAAATTGTATTTAAATTGTCCAAATCTAGTAGCACAACTGATACAAAAAATGAAGAAATTTCACATGAATTACCATCTCAAAAAATTATGATAAAACCACATAGCAGTAAAACAATAAAATCTGATCTTTATGCATCTGATGCTATATATAAATATTTCTTAACTTTTGAACTTGATGAAAGTTCAACATTCACAGTAAAATATAAAGAATTTCCTGTTGATCCAGACTCAAGTCTGGGTGAAAAGATATTACAGAGTCTAAAAGATGCAGTGGATCCTATGGCGCCAGGAAATTTTATAGACAGAAGAGAGAAGAAACTGCAGATGATGACGGTAAATGGTAATATAAAAGAATCATTAGAATTCTATGTCATATCTAAATATAAAGAATATCCAAAAACTGTATATAATGGATCAATTCCTTGTATAGAATTTAAAGATAATAAAATTTATATTAGCTATTTTCCATTGGAAATTCAAATAATAAAAACATATTTGGATAGCCATATTGAAGATGATTAATTAAATGTGAGATGTTGAATGATTTTTATATTAATTTTGTTAAAAAATAATTGATGAAGTCGAAAAAAAAAATATTATTAAATATTATAATTTGTAAAAATACTATTTCAATAAAAACATCGTAAAATTGATATTTTATTCAATTTCAGTTTATCTATTTGTTGTCCTACCCGAGAAAAAATGATTTTGTTTAAGCATATATGATTACGTATAATGAATTATACATAATTGGATCTGAAAAATGGTTATGTCTAATCAGATATAATTATCTATAACTATGTATAAATATATATAATGAAATATAATTATATAAAATGTCCGAAAACAGATTTTGCCTGATTATACATAATCATGTATGATCAGAGTGTCATTAAACTGGATAGAATGAAGTAATACCAATAAAAAAGTTTAAAAAAAAAAGAGAATATCATAGTATTTGTACAAAAATATTACTTTGATGTCGGTTCAGTGACATTTTTTTTAATGTCAATTCTTTGAGACCTTTTTTGGATTTTTTTAATCCAAATTTTAGCCTTTTAACTATTATTATTAAAGTAACTCGCAATAGCTCAGTGGTCAGAGCACCTGACATGTAATCAGAGGGTCGTGGGTTCAAATCCTGCTTGCGTATTACATATTTTCTCCGAAATTTGATTCTCTTAAAAAATTTATTAATAAAAATTAATTTATTAATTAATTTATTTGTTTAATGGCCCTTTGATTGATTGAAGTAAGTGACACTATGATCTATGGACCACTTAGATTTTTCCCTCAAATTCAAGAGAATTTATGGATCGTTATTCACCGCTTCAAGATTGAACATGCCAAACTATTTTGTCACCCGATGTCAAGAACGATAATTGAGCATATTCCAATAAAAGACATTGATGATTTAATGTTGATTAAATTTGAGGATATTGAAGCAATAATACAGCTCATGAGAGTTGGTAATTATGTATGTAAAAAAATAACTAGAATGAAAAAAAATTGGTTATGATCGATATTAAGAATTTTTTTTTATTCGATATTGAAATTTTTTTTTTCATTCGATATTGAGAATGATTGAATAGTTAATTCGCGTGCTGGTTAAACGTTTGTTTGTTACAGTGAAAATATCATATTGTATGATTAAAAAAATGTGGAATCATATATAGGCTCATACATGATGATGCATGAATTTAATCTAGCCAGATCTGATCAGATCTAATTATGTATGGAGATAGACACAATTAGATATGATTGTATATAAATCCATATATGAAAAAAAAAATCAAATTTTTGAAAATTCTACAGTGGTATTATCTCTTAAGTGAATATTTGAAAGTAATATTGCTTTTTAAACATATCAGTAGCGAATTGGTAAAGGGAGTTAAGGAAGTTCATCCGGTATGGGATTTAGTAGTACGAAAAATTATCACGACTAGCGTAGTGGTTATACGACTAACGTAGTCGTAACCTGTACAGCTGCTATGTACTAGAAATTCTTGTTCGTCGATCATAATTGTTTTTTTGTCAAAAATCGAATTTATAGAAATAATTTTTTTGAAGATCAAATAGAGAAAGGTCAATTTAGCACATTTTCAACTAGTTTTGTATGATTTAATGTGCAAGCATAGCATACATTGCGTTATTCGGAAAGCATTCTTATTGATTTCAAAAAGCGCGCGGTTCTGACGTCACTGTCATGCGAGTGAGACAGAGGTTAACTTCCCAAAAATCAGCATTTTTCGAGACAAATTAATTTATTCTCAAATCACCAAGTATCTAATGCATTTGAGGAAGCTCTTAAACTGTTCTTTACATATTTATTCATCCATTATGGATGTTTCTCCCCAAAAAACCTGTTAATTGCCACAAATTTCATGTTTATAGACGAAAACCCATAAGGGACCGTGTTAATTGAAAAATCTTTATTCATTAATTTCTTCCGAATAAGATATCCGAAGAGTTTGAAATTTTAACAGGTGTCTTTTTAGATTTTCAGAAGTATATTCAAATTTTTTCATAATTATTGGTCTGTTAATTCAGTTACCGGATGAACTCCCTTAAGTCATATAGGATAACCATATATACTTAACTCCCTTTACCACTTCGCTAATGATATGTAAAGTGTTCGGAAACCCTTTAAACTCGCTAGGATAACACAAATAAATAAACTGAAATTGAATAAAATAACAGTTTTACGGTGTTTTTATTGAAATAGTATTTTTACAAATTATAATATTTAATAATATTTTTTTTTTCGACTTCATCAATTATTTTTTAACAAAATTAATATAAAAATCATTCAACATCTCACATTTAATTAATCATCTTCAATATGGCTTTCCAAATGTGTTTTTACTATTTGAATTTCCAATGGAAAATAGCTAATATAAATTTTATTATCTTTAAATTCTATACAAGGAATTGATCTATCATATACAGTTGTCGGATATTTTTTATGTGTAGATATGACATAGGATTCTAATGATCGTTTTATATTACCATTTACTGTCATCATTCGCAGTTCCTCCTCTCTTCTGTTTATAAATTTTTCTGTCGCCATAGGATCCATTGCATCTTCTAAAGACTGTAATATCTTTTCACCCAGACTAGAGTCTGGCTTAGCAGGAAATTCTTTATATTTTAATGTGAATGTTGAACTTTCATCAAGTTCAAAAGTTAACAAATATTTATATATAGCATCAGATGCATAAAGATCAGATTTTATTTTTTTACTGCTATGTGGTTTTAGTGTAATTTGTTGAGATGGTAATTTACGTGAAATTTCTTCACTCTTTGTATTTGTTGTACTACTAGTTCTAGAAAATTTAAATCCAACACTTCCCATTGAACCTATCAATGGAATTGATGGAATTTCTATTTCCCCAGAAATTTCAAAAGTATGACTAATTGTCCATGATTCAGTTGTTGTTGTTATTAATATAATTTCACTAGAACTAAGTTTTTGTTCAACATTATCAGAATTTGTAACTATAGTTGAATCACTAGCAACTATTCTTCTATTTTTTTCTATTGTACCATTTGGAAGCATCTGATGAAGTGATTCAATTTTAATATCCAGATCTAATGTAAAATCATTAGAAGTTAAGTTCTTTCCATTCCATTTATGATTAGAAATCCAATGTTTAGTTAGCATTTCTTTGATCATATTAGAAACATTAGGAAGATCATAATCTTCACTAGATCTTTTATTTCTATCTAAATTCTCGGTATTATCGTTTGTTTTTAAATGAAAATTTACATCTTTAATATCTTTTTTTTCATAAAAACTAGCAGCAATTACACTTGGCACAGTTGTTCCAATAATTATTAATATACTCAATAATATCAGTAATTTTTCCATGCTTGTATTTCTCCTTCTTCTCCTTCTTTTATCTTGAAAATTTTTTTATTAGTCAGAATGTAAAACAGAAAAAAATACTCTGAAATTAAAAAAATAAAAATATTCATTGAACAAAAAGTGACTTTCAATTATCGAATTATAATGAGTGAATATTACCTGAAAATTCAGTTGACTCACACAAAAATGAGAAAAATTATGGTCTTTACAATTTTTAATCAACGATTTTAATTCCGAGGAATATGATAATACAATAATTTGGCTTGTACTGAAGATGATTCGTATCCTCTTCTTCTTTTAAATGCTCTGATCGAAAATTTCTGCTCATCCGACCTATTTATATAACGGTCAAGTTCAGAAGAAGAATTTTTCATGGCTTTATTGCGGAGGTCAGTACAGATAACATGACCGCTATGAAGGTTTAGTTCAAAGTAAATATGCGTAACATCTTTTCAATTAGTTTCCAAGATATTCAGCAAAAACAAGTGCTCAAAAAAATAGAGTTATCATAGAAAGATTTTTTCATTTCAATAATTTTCCGAGAATATCTCCGAAGCTGAGTGAGATACTGCAATGTCAGCTTCATACTTTTTTTCGTAGCTATCAAAGTTCTCAGAAATTTTCAGTACTCTTCGATATTTTCTTGTTTTGGTTGGTTTGCTGGATTCTTTCCTCGATAGGAATGTTCGATGCTTGAAAAAAAAGGGGATATAACCATTGAGGAATACCTCAATCATTGAGTAAATTTTACTGTCATCCTGTCCAGTCTAGCCTTTGTTTCGGCTAAGAAGATCCTGGCGGATCCATCGATTACTATTTGATCGTCATTCGATTGGGGGGTCGACTTGTGCGCTCACCTGATCACTAGTCGAACTAGCACTGATCGAAAAGTGCTTAGAAAATGTTCATGGTCGATCGTTAGTCGAGTCGAAGTTTCCACTTGGAATCGATCGACAGTCAACCCAATGTTCAGCTGATCGCTGGTCATCTCGTTATTCATATTACCATCGACTAATGCTCGACTAGGGGATCACTCTCATATGAGTCAATAGGTTCCCTATACCCCATAGTATATTTTTTGATATTTTTTGGTGAATTTTTTTTTTCTTTCTGAAAACTCATATATATGCTCAGTCACTCCCTCAAATATCATTATTTTATTGCCACTTTTTCTATTAAAAAAAAAATATTCAAAAAACGTCTTTTTTTAGATTTTTACATATTGCTTCATAAAAAGATGTAAAGTGAACAGGAACCCTCTAAAACTTGCCAGGATAACAATTTTACTGTATTTTTATTGCAATAGTATTTTTAAAAATTATAATATTTTTTTGATTTCATCAATTATTTTTCAACAAAATTAATATAAAAATCATTCAACATATGACTTTTAATCATCGTTTTTAACATAGGTATCTATATATATTTTTACTATTTTAATTTCCAATGGAAAATAACCAATATAAATTTTATCATCTCTCAATTCTATACATGGAGTTGATCGTTCATAAATAGTTATTGGATATTCACTGTATCTGGATATGACATAGGATTGTAATGTTTCTTTCAGATTAATATCATTTACTTGCATCGCTTCCAGTCTCTCCTTCGCATTGAGTGCCACAATAGCTCCTTGAATAGGATTAAATATGCTCCCTAAAATATTTACTGCATCACTTGTATCCATAGGAAATTCTTTGTATTTTACTGAGAATGTTGAAGTTTCATCCATTTCAAAAACTAACAAGTATTCATAAATAACATCAGATGCATAAAGATCAGATGTTACTATTTTACTGCTATGTCCTGGTACTTTAACTTGTTGAGATGGTATTTTTCGTGCAATTTCTTCACTAACTGTCTTTGTTTCACTAATAGTTCTAGACAATTTAAATCCAATCTTTGAGCCTATTGCTGGAAGTGATGGAATTTCTATATCCCCAGAAATATCAAGAGTTTGACTAATTGTAAATGATTCGGTTTTTGTTGTTGTTAAAGTTACTTCACCACTAGTTAGTTCTTGTTCATCATCATCAATATTTGTAACTCTATTTGACTCACTGGAAACTATTATTGGATCTTTTTCAATTTTACCATTTGGAATCATTCTATAAACTGATTTAATTTTAATATCCATATCTATTGAAAAATCATCAGAATTTAACTGTTTTCCGTCTTTTTTATTAGTTGATATCCAATATTTAGTTAGCATTTCCTTGATTATTTCAGAAACATTAGGAATATCGTCATAATCACTAGATCTCTTATTTCTATCTAAATTTTCGGTATTATTTTTTGTTTTTAAATTAATATTTATATTATTAGATTCTTGTTTTTTATAAAAATTTGCAGCAATTACACTTGGCAAAGTTCCACTAATTGCTAATATACTTAAAAAAATCACTAATTTCTCCATACTTTGTATTTTTTTGAAACTTCTTTATCCGTTAGAATGTCAAAAGATGCTCTGAAATTGAAAGAAAATATTTATTCAGTAAATGGTGATTTTTGATTATTAAATTGTAATGACCCGGGAAAAAATATTGGGATCTAATCAGATCAAATTAGATCTGATCGGATCTAATTAGATCTAATTAGATCTGACAAAATGGAAATTTTTAACATAAATAAATCTGAATAGATCTGATCAGATCTAATTAGATCTAATTAGATCTGATTAGATCCAATTAGATCTAAGTCTGATCAGATCTGTTTAGATCTAACCAGATCCGATTAGATCCAACTAGATATGGTCAGATATAACTAGATCTAATCAGATCTAACTGGATCTGATCAGATCTAATTAGATCTGATCAGGTCTAAAGAACTCAGATCTAGTTTGATCTGATCAGAGCGTGCCAATTCTCAGATCTGATTAGATCTAAGGAACTCAGATCTAATTAGATCTGATTGCATCTAATTAGATCTAATTAGATCTGACAAAATGGAAATTTTTAACATAAATGAATCTGAATAGATCTGATCAGATCTAATTAGATCTGATTAGATCCAATTAGATCTAAGTCTGATCGGATCTGTTTAGATCTAACCAGATCCGATTAGATCCAACTAGATATGGTTAGATATAACTAGATATGGTCAGATCCAACTGGATCTGATCAGATCTAATTAGATCTGGTCAGATGTGAGAAACTCAGATCTAATTAGATCTGATAAGGTCTAAAGAACTCAGATCTAGTTTGATCTGATCAGATCTAAGGAACTCAGATCTAATTAGATCCAATTAGATCTGAACACTTTTTCCTGGGTAGTAAATAATTCATACCTGATAATTTAGTTGAATTACACAAAATTTAGAAAAAAAAATAACCGTCTCCACAATTTTTAATCAACGATTTTCATTCAGAGGAATATGATAATACGATAATTTGGTCTGTCCTGGAAATGACTCGTATCTTCTTCCTCTTCTTCTTTCGGAGACACTGATCAAAAATTTCTGGTCAGGCCAATTTTTATAGAACCGCCCAGTTAAGGAAAAGCAATTGATATTTCTCAATGCTTGATTACAGAGGTCACTACAGATAAAATAAAATCTATGAATGTCGAATTCAAAGTAAAAGGGCGGGCGAAGAGGGAAAGGGGGGGGGGGTGACGCGTGGATTTCCCCCCATAGAAAAACTGGTCTACACGTGGAGAGTTTAATCTAAATAGATTAAAGAAATTGCGGAATTCAACAAAAAAAAACCCAAGTCTAGAAAGTGAAAAATAAAATTCAATAAAAGCCAAAATAAATACACAATTCATGATTCACAATACAAAGTATAAATAAAGGATAATTTTTTTTTTTTTTTTTTCGTGTAATTATCAATCATTGGTCATAGTTTTCAATTTAAGTTGAAGAAGTTTCACTTCAAATTTTTAATATGTACATATTTTACATTTTTTCAGAAAATTATTTATTTGTTAAGAAAAAAAAAGATCAAAAATTTCAAATGTCTGCTTTTTTTCAGTATCATGTTGAAATACTGAATATTAATTTAATTAATATTCATGAATAAAAAAATCTGTTATAATTATTTGTTTCACTCCGCTTCAAGCATCAATTCAAATTAATTACTGAAGTAAAGTTGAAGTAATCCATTTTTCAATAAATCATGTATATTCAGTCATGTATTAATTTTTTGTAAAATATAAACGAATAAAAAACTGAGATATTCTCAAAATACTGTAATATATTCGTACTAGCGAATGAATCGACATCGGCTTTCTTCGGCTCCAATGCCCCACCATCTAAACTTTTACTTCGGCACGCTTCGGATGTCGATCCTCTCGCTAGTCCTACTATACTTCAGACCTCCTCCCCACTCTTCCCCCGTTTCCATAGCAACGCCCCTCACCCGACATCCCCGTGCCGCCAAAACAAACAGTCATAACCTGGAAGTCCTCCAAAACCACCTCAAAAAAACGTGCAAAATGTTGCCCGAGAATTCGACCGCAAGTCTCCAAAAAATCGGGCCCGAAAAATACGAGTTGACCTTGAAAACTCCTTCAAAGTGCCTTTTACGAACGAATATCCAGCATATTGCCTTCGCCGAAGACGAGGAGAGTCTCGCAGCAATAGACACAAAGGGTACGCTCCACTTGCTGCAGTTCGCCTCCTCCTGGCACTTGCGGACGATCGGTGCCATCGGCCAGTCGACGTTTGTCGCCTTCAACCCGTCACAAACGTCGGAGCTGATCGTCGGCCTGACGTCCAACAGCATCAAGCTCCTCAGCACAACCGGTCCCGAGAAGTTCTGCGACTTGAAAGCACACCAGGTCCCCGCAACGTGGATCTCCTTCTACAAGGACTACTGCCTAACCGCCTCCCGAAAAGAGGCGGTCATCTGGGACCTCCGCACAGCACAAAAGGTCCACCAGCTTCGCCTGGAGACCCCGAAATCCTCCATAAAAAAGGCCCTCGTCTCCGCAACGGGAACGATCGCTGCCCTCTACGAGAACGACACGATCCAGTCCTGGCCCTTCGAGCTCTTCGCCTCCGAGAACCGCATCTCGCTACCACAAATCGGCGTCCGCAACGTTAAGGACTTCATCTTTACTCCAAACGGGCGATCTTTGATCGTCTGCGGTGGAAACCGTCGATTTCTCGTTCTCAGCACGAAATCCTGGACCCCGACGAGAATTTTTGACCTTCCGGAGGGCAATTCGACCGCTCGGAGGGTCTACGCAGTACCGCGCGACCTTGACTGCGCCTGCGACACGGCCGCCATCTTGTTCGACGATGGACGCCTCAAGTTTCTTGATTTGGAGACGAAATCTTTTTTACCGACTCCGCAGATGCACTCGGGGATCAGAAAAGCGGTGGTTTCGGGAAAGGGACAGTGGCTGGCGACGATCACCTTTGAAGGGTCCTTGATCGTGTCCTCTCTCGACCATCTTCTCGCGCCTAAAGTGAAAAGGAAGGTGGTGCCTCTGCGGAAGAGGTCGCACGGGGTTCGGGAGCATCTGAAGTGTGTCAAGGACGAGTACAAAGTGGAACTGGAGCTGGGACGATTGCTGCCGATTCTGAGGGAATTTGGGGAGTATCCGGAGCGACACAGGGCGACCATATGGAAGAACCTCCTGCGACTTCCGGAGAACCGGTCCGCTTATTTGAGCCTTTCGGAGAAGGATGTTGGAGGGGAAGAGGCGGCGCTACTGAGGGAGTGGAAGCTCGCGGATAAAAGTAGGGAACTGCTGCTCGCTGTTACCATCGAGCGGTTCGTCCAGTTCTGTCCGCTCCTAGGACAAACGTCTTTCCTCCCAGAGCTCGTCTTTCCGTTCATCGTCGTCTTCCGGAAGAACCCGATTGCCGGGTTCGAATCCGCTTTGGCGATTCTCTGGAATTTCGGCCAGAAGTGGCTCGAGTACCATCCTCTCCCTCCCATTAACATTCTCGGAATCGTGGAGAACGTTTTGGCTGAAGTCGACCCGGTTCTGATGGAGTTTTACTGTCAAAATGGCGTCACGTCGACGGAGTATGCGTGGCCGCTGCTCAAGACTTGTTTGAGCGTTGTTCTCGAGGGGAACGAGTGGATGGCGCTTTGGGATCATCTCATCACTTTTGGGAGACCTTCGATGCTGATTTTCTCGGTTGTCGCTTACAATGTCTGCAATCGAGAGGCGATTTTGGGGGTTTTGGAGGAGAAGGAAGAATTCGAGCGGTTCTTCGGCAGCCAAGGGCAGGTGAAAGCGAAGCAGATCGTCAAGGTCGCGGAGAGAATAGACGCGCAAGTGTCTGAGGACAATCATCCGAGGAAATACTTGAGGTAGAATTTCAAGTAATAGGATCTCGGAAACTGTTGGGTTTAGGGGAATTTTGCAAGAAACCTTTTTTGTGGGGAATTTAATTCTCTACAAAAAAGGTTTCTTGACTTTTCTCGATAAATCCAATAATTTCGGAGATTTTTGGGGTAAAGTGTAAAAAATTTACAAAGGTGTTTTTTTTACAAATTTTAGGGATTCTTTGAAATTTCTTCCCGGAAGTGGACCCTATCCGCCCTTCCTCCTGAAGGAGTATCCGAAGTTTTTGGTGGGGAATTTGGAGGAGGGGAGGCAGTTGATGGGGATGAGGCAGGAGGAGCTGATGTTAAAAGAGCAGAGAAGACTATTGGCGAAAGAGTTGGAGGAGAAGAGATTGAAGGAAGAAACAGCGAATTTCTTCAAAGAAATTCATGAACAGCGGCTTCAAGAGCTTCAGAGGTGCTATAACGAGCAATTGAAGCTGACGAGGATCAGTTTGGACACCGAACGCCAAAAATTAGTCGAATTATCGTCTGAAAATCTTCTGCACTCGTCGAAAAGCCTTGATTCAGGTTCTAAAATCAACAAAAAGGGGAAAATGAGGAAAAAATCGAGGAAAAAAAGGGATTCTTGTGAAAAAATGAGGGAAGACGTTGACACTCTTGATGCACAGGTCCATTCCCTTTTAGAAAATCTGAGAACTTCGAGATGAACGAAAAAAAATGAAGAAAAATTGTAATTTTACAGAAAAAAAAAATTAGTTTAATCTGAAATAATTTGAGATTTTACTTAAAAAAACGAAATTTCAAGATTTCGAGACTTTTTGAGACACTTTAATTAATTTAATTGTATTATAATTGAAATTGAATTGGATTACAAGCATTTTTGGGGACAAATTAATTAATTTAATTGTATGATAATTGGATATAAAAATATATATTCTTGATGCATAAATACAGTCTCATTGGAATGATTCGATATTGATACGAAAAGAATTTTTTATTAATCCTTGGAATGGCTCCAGCAGTTTAATCTAAAAGGGATCTCAGAAACCATTGAGTTTAGGGAAATTTATGAAGAGACCTTTTTTGTGGAGAATTTAATTCTCTACAAAAAAGGGTTCTTGACTTTTTTCGATAAACCTACTCGCGGCAAAGATATCCGAAAAAAGGTAACTGCTGAAATTTTTTTTTTCTTTTTTTTTTGCTTCTGAATTTATTCAGTCGTATTGGATGAATGAAAATACTGGAGTACCAAGATTGGATCTACCATCAAGATACGTCAGTTCCATGACGACGAGACACTCGACGACATCGGCTCCAAGAGACTTGAGCAATTTAATTGCAGCTGTCATTGTTCCTAAAAATAAAAAATAAAAATAAGTTATTTTATTTTTCGATTTGATTTTTTTTCGAAATTAGGGGAAGATGGGGTAAAATGGACGGATTTCGATTGAACGGTTCGAGCTAGAGATTTTCTGATGATTTCATTGGAAAGCTGAGGAAATTTTGGGTGGAAAACATGTGTCAAAATTATTTTTTTTCAATTTTTTGAAAATTTTACGTTTTTCGCCGAGTTTTGAAGGGGTTTTCCTTTCGAAAATCGAAAAAATTCACTTTTTCGACGATATCTCCGGTTCTGTTGGTCGCAGCGACCTGGGGTTCATCTCAAATGAAAGGTGAGCTCATTTCTCATCGATTCATGTGGTTCAAATTTTTTTAAATCAATTTTTCAAATACTTATAGGCCATTTTCTGAAAATCTGTTTTTGCCCCAAAAGTACTTGAAAAATTGATAATTTTTTTTTTAAACCACATAAATCGATGGGAAATGAGCTCACCTTTCATTTGAGATCAACCCCAGGTCGCTGCGACCAATAGAACCCGAGATATTCCCGAAAACCTGAAATTTTTCAAAAACAGAAGGTTTTCACCTTCAAATCTTGAGGAAAAAAATGGAATTTTTGAAAAATTCAAAAAAATAACTTCTGACATGTGATTTTCATGGGAAATTTCCTCAGCTTTCCAATGGAATCATCAGAAAAAAGCTGTCTCCAATATTTACATCGATTTCGAGTAATTTTCATGGTATAAAGCATGAAAACTAACACGTGCTTGTTTTATCCCTTTTGCCCATTTTACCCCACCTTCCCCTAATTTTAATCGATTTCTCAAATTACCTCCAGTTGCCAGGAGATCGTCAATAATCAGAACCTTCTTCCCATCGCCAATGCTATCAGTTTGAATTTCAAGAGTTGCCTAAAATAAAATTAAACAAAAAAAAATTTTTTTAAATGAAATTTTCAGACAATTTTCCTTTTTTCAATCACTTTTTTGAGAATATCTCGGAATCTAAGCGAGATAGAGCAATTTTCAAAGACACCTTTTTTGTCCAAAATTTCAAGAGCTACAAAAAAGGTTTCCATAAAAATCGCTCTATCTCGCTTAGATTCCGAGATATCTTTTTTTTTCAACTGTTCACGAAATAAAATCAAGGAAAAAATGAATTTTTACTAAATTTTCAAGAAAATTTGTAATTAATTCAAAAAATTACCTCTCCATATTCGAGGGTGAAGTTCTCACGTGTTACAGTGCCAGGTAATTTTCCTTTTTTACGTATCGGCACGAAGGGAATTCCCAATTCAATTGAGATCAATGGACCCAATAAAAATCCACGTGAGTCAAGTCCAACAATTGCGTCAACTTTCATTGGTTTAACATGCTCAACGAGGAGATTCTTCAGTGTCATCAGTGCATTTGGGTTCTGGAAGACTCCGAAAATGTCCCTATGAATAAAAAAAACGTTATATCCCATTATTATTAATTATTCCATTAAATCAATGAATTATTTTATTTTTGATTGAAAATCAATTAATTAATGCTCAATTTTCGTTTTCGACACTCTTTTAAAGATATCTTAGAGGCGAGTGAATTTAGGAAAAAAAGTCAAGAAACCTTTTTTGTAGAGAATTTCAAGAGCTACAAAAAAGGTCTCTTGACTTTTTTTCCTAAATCCACTCGCCTCTAAGATACCTTTAAAAAAAGTGTTAAAAAACCTGGAAAACTCAAAAATTCACATTCTGGAACATCAAAATTTTTTTGAATCTGCTTTTTAAAATTTTCTTTGAAACGAGTGGATTTATCGAAAAATCTCAAGAAACCTTTTTTGTAGAGAATTTCAAAAGCTCCAAAAAAGGTCTCTTAACTTTTTTCCCTAGAACCACTCGCCTCTAAGATACCTTTGAAAAAAGTGTTAAAAAACCTGAAAAACTCAAAAATTCACATTTTGGAGCATTAAATTTTTTTTTCAAAAAAAAAATTATTTTTTTGAAAAAATCTCTGAAACGAGTGGATTTTTCGAAAAATCTCAAGAGACATTTTTTGTAGAAAATTAAATTTTCTACAAAAAAGGTATCTTGACATTTTTTCCTAACTCCAAAGGTTTTCGAATGCCTTTAAAAATAATTCACAAATTATTATTTAATTAAATTAATATCAACTCACTTGAAAATAATTCCCTCTTTAGGAAAATTTTTGTAGGTTTTCACTGCCTCTCTCACGATTTGTACTCTTTCTTCTCTGTCCATTTTATTGATCAAACTTGAAACTTAGAATGAAAATTGACTGTGGCAAAAAAAATTGACTTTGTACTGCGAAAATTTATTAGTAGTTGAAGGTTATTCGTAAAAATCAAAAATTCATTCCTTTTTAATTCAAAAATTGATTGAAATTATGCTTCTGACGTAATTAATTTTAATTTTTTTGTAATTATGAGCATTGGAGCATCACGTGGAGCGACCGATTATTTTTCTGGGCGTCTGAGTACATGAAAATGTGAGAGAGTGGCAACTTTATGCTGAATTTTCATGATTTTCGATGTTTTTTTTATCGACCACAGCAGAAAAATTACATTTTTTTCCAGTTTTTTAAAGGGCTCTCGGAAAATAATGGAGATACGCTTTTTTTTGATAGGACCTTTTTTGTAGGGAATTAAATTCTCTACGAAAAAAGTCTCTTGACATTTTCCTCTAGAACCAACGGCCTATGAGATATTTGCAATGAAATGAAAGTGTTAAGGTAGTATCCTAGAGGAGGGTCGATAAAACAGAAGAAAATGAGAATTTTTGGGATAGTTTTGATTTGAGTGAATAATTCAAGAGCAAGGGGTCAGGAAAACTTGGGAGAATTTTAATCATCCTGTAGGAATGTGTCTGGCATGAAATATTTAAAAAGTTCTTTTTTTTTTTGGGTCCTGGAATTTTTAACGAATTTTTTTTTTCGTGTTTTTTCGTTCGATCGAGTTTATTTTAAAGGTATCTCGGAAAGTATTGGAGTTAGTGGAAAATGTCAGGAAACCTTTTTTGTAGCTCTTGAAATTCTCCACAAAAAATGTCTCTTGACATTTTTTCCTAAACCCAATAATTTCTGAGATCCCTTTAATTAAGGTAGTATCCCAGTGTACGGTTGATAAAACAGGAAAAATGAGGATTCGTAGGTTTGTTTCCAATTAATTGCTGGATAATTCGGGGGAAAAATGTGCTTTAATTTACCCGAAAAAAAAAGTGATTAAACTATTTCGTAAGTCATATCTTGCAGCTTGTGAATATAATTTTTTTTTGTTTCTCGAATTTTTTTTAACATTACTAATCTCCTATCACATGCATGAGACAGAGAGAGAGAGGCAAATAGTTACGACTACCTCCTAATTAATAACAGTAAAAAATAAAAAATAAGCAGTTAACGCTACTTAGATTCCCCGCGATACTATTTCAAATTTCCCGCCACGCAGCTCAGGGCCGTATAAAAAAAGCGCGCCAACTAACCGAGGGTCAAAGCAATTATTCCCCCTTTTTTATCCTCTCTCTCTCTCTCTTTCCACAATTTTCAATGCATTTGTGTGTTGCAGACGTTCGTGAATTCAGTAATTCAGTATCGCCAGCTGTCAAAACAACAGGGACTCCTGTGTCAAAACAAGAGCGACACATTGCCAAAAAAAAATTCAAAAAAAATTCAAAGAATTCCGAGTTTTTCTTTCGAATTTGCCTCTAAATCAACGAAAACCAATCGTTAAAAAAGCGAAAAAAAGACCAAAAAATGGATCAATTTATTGAAAAAAACGTTAATTATTCATCCGAACGTGGAAACGTTGTTTTAAATGATAATTTGGAATTATGGATGACTAAACTCCCGCCATATCTCAAGAGAATACCCATAATACATCTCGCTATTCCCGGTATGTGTTCAAAAACATAATAATTTAAATTTTGAACTCTAGAAAAATTCGAAAATTCGATTTGTGATTTTTCTTTTTGCGATTTTAAATTTATTGAGAACGCGAAATGAATAAAAAAAACACACGAGTTTTTGAAGAAACAAAGGAGCTTTTATGTAACACCTGACGCATCAAATTATCTTCACACACACCTTATCTCTTATTGTCACGCTCATTAAACACATGGCTCATTTTATTCTCATTTTAATGCGATTTAATTGATAATTAATTTAAAGAAAAAAAAAAGAAAAAAAAGAAATTATAGAAAAAAATGTTTTTTAATGTTTTAATGTTCAATATTCACTTATATAATTACTTATTTTTTCTTTATTTTGATATTAAAAAAAAAAAAAAAACTTCATATTTTTAACGTAAAAAAACAGTTTTTTCGAGAATATCGTGGAAACTAAGCGAGATAGAGCGATTTTGCCTCCGTCCTTTTTTTGAAGCTCTTAAAATTCTCGAAAAAAAAGGTTTTTCTTGCAGAATCGCTCTTATTTCCCTTATTTTCCAAGATATTCTCAAAAAAATTGGCATATTTTTAAGATAAATTTTCCATAGGTTCCCATAACACGATGACGTACACCATCAACCGTTCGAATGACGTTGGACCTGACGAGCCGCCTTATCTCCGTCTTCTTGGTCGTTACTGCTCCATCCTGACGAAACCGCTCATCTTCAACTGGTCAGTGACGCAATACGACGACATAAATCAGCAATTAAATGGTGGAATTCGTTATTTGGACCTGCGTTTAGCAACGAAGCCTCCGAATCAAGAGATTCATTTTCTGCATGGTCTGTATGGCGACGAGGTGACGGTGTACTTCCAGAAGATGTCGAAATGGCTGACGGAACATCCGGGAGAGATCATCTTCATGGACCTGCAGCATTTCTACTCTTTTTCGATGAACGATCATCGAAATCTGGTCAACAAGATCAAGAGCATCTTTGGGGATAAAATATGTCCAATTATGGGTGGATTAAGGTATCCCAGGAAAATCGATTACAGTTAATCCCTTATTTTTCTTGATGCCACATCAAAGATGATGGTTTTTTACGTTTTTCTGAATTTTTTCATAATTTTTGACCGTCCAGTTTACGAGATATGAATTATCAAAGTTAGTGGAAGTAGCGGTGGTGGGGATGAAACGCCCTAAATCAGACGGAAATAACGAAATTACTAAAAAACCACAGAGTTGACCCATTATTTAAAAACAACTGGCGAATAGAACAGCATTTTAACCAAATAATAGAAGAAAAAAATATTCAATTCACCGTATAGTTATTGAGAAATTTTAATTAGAAGGTAGTCGTAACTATTTGCCTCTCTCTCTCTCTCTCTGTCTCATGCATGTGATAGGAGATTAGTAATGTTAAAAAAAATTCGAGAAACAAAAAAAAATTATATTCACAAGCTGCAAGATATGACTTACGAAATAGTTTAATCAATTTTTTTATCGGGTAAATTAAAGCACATTTTTCCCCCCGAATTATCCAGCAATTAATTGGAAACAAACCTACGAATCCTCATTTTTCCTGTTTTATCAACCGTACACTGGGATACTACCTTAATTAAAGGGATCTCAGAAATTATTGGGTTTAGGAAAAAATGTCAAGAGACATTTTTTGTGGAGAATTTCAAGAGCTACAAAAATGGTTTCCTGACATTTTCCACTAACTCCAATACTTTCCGAGATACCTTCAAAATAAACTCGATCGAACGAAAAAACACGAAAAAAAAAAATCGTTAAAAATTCCAGGACCCAAAAAAAAAAGAACTTTTGAAATATTTCATGCCAGACACATTCCTACAGGATTATTAAAATTCTCCCAAGTTTCCCTGACCCCTTGCTCTTGAATTATTCACTCAAATCAAAACTACCCCAAAAATTCTCATTTTCTTCTGTTTTATCGACCCTCCTCTAGGACACTACCTTAACACTTTCATTCCATCGCAAATATCTCATAGGCCGTTGGTTCTACAGAAAAATATCAAGAAACCTTTTTCGTAGAGAATTTAATTCTCTACAAAAAAGGTCCTATAAAAAAAACACGTATCTCCATTATTTCCCCAGTGCCCTTTAAAAAACTGAAAAAATCTAATTTTAGTCACAAATCCTCTTTTTTTCTGTTTTTTCTGCTTAAAAGCTCCATTACCATCGACTGGCTAATGAGCAGGAGGCACCAGCTAATCGTCATCTACAGAAATGAAATTGCCCGGATCGAACGTGACCTTTGGCCCTCGGGCCTATGGCCCACTCCCTGGCCCAACACAACTGACACCACCGAATTAATCAATTTCTTGGATCTTCGCCTGAAAACAAGACTACCGGATGCTGGATTCATCTCCCAATGCCTATTAACACCAAATACCAGTTACGTCCTCAAGCATCTTTGCGGAAGTTTGCAGCGAGACCTCGCAGAAAAATGCAGAAAAGCTGCAGTTGACTGGATTGAAGAGAACAGCCCTGGAAGAGGGGGGATGAACATTGTTATCACTGATTATGTGTCTTTTAATAATTTCCAGTTCTCGAAAATTGTGGTCCAGAAGAATGCTGAGTTGATTAGGGAGGAGGGAAAAAAGGGGGGATGGTAAAAAAATTATGTAAATTTGTTGCATTAGTAACGAAGGGGCGTAAGTGTTGGATTTAAGCATATTTAAGCACTTACGCCCCTTTAATTCTAAGGCGATATATATATTATAGGAAAAAAGGGGGAAATGGAGGATGTGTTTTGATGAAACGGTGAGAGATGGAATTTTTTTGATGGTTCCAGTGAAAAGCTGGGGAAATTTGAGGCGGAAAACACATATTAAACGTTGTTTTTGGAATTTTTGGAAAATTTGAAGTTTTGGAGGGAAATTTGAATTGGGTGTTTTTTGATAAAATTGAGGAAAATTAGGTTTTTGGGGATTTTAAGGGTTCTAGTGGTCGGAGCGATGTGGGGTGGGTTTCAAATGAAAGGTGAGATCATTTGCCATTGATTTGTGCTATTTTTGAAGGGGAAATATCGATTTTTGGGGGATTTATGGGGATTTTCGTAAAAAATCAGGTTTTGCACGATAAATAACTTAAAAATCGATTATTTTTCTTTTGAAACCACATGAATCGATGGCAAATGATCTCACCTTTCACCTCCATCCAAAATTTTCACGCTACGATCAACAGAAATCGAGATATCTTTAAAAAAGTGAAAATTTTCGATTTTCTCAATTTTTACTAAAAAAAAGGGGAATTTTAAAAAAATTCTTAAAAATTAATTTTTATATACGTTTTCTATGGCAAATTTTCTCAGCTTTTCAATGGAATCATCAGAAAAAATCAATCTCAAATATTTTCCCTAATTTCCCCCATTTTTACCCCTTTTCTTTTTTTTTTGTAAATAATAATTGAAAATTCTTTGTAAATCATTTATTTTATGTACAATAAATTATATATTTTTATTGAACACCAGATTATCTTCGATATTTCGTGTTAAAATTTCGGAATTTTCATTTTTTTATTTTTTTTCAACTGAAAAAGTACTGGACCGCTGATAACGGACGCAAAAAACAAAAATTAATTACAATTTTAATTAATTGACCTTAGAAACAAAGGGGCACAAGTGCAATGATCCCTCGAAAAAATCTTCTTTTTGAAAATCTCAAAAAAAAAACAAAATTCCCAGAAAAAAACTTTTTTTTCAAATTTTTTGCAATTTACCTTATAAAAATCCGATTTTTTTTTCTAAAAAAAAAATTTTTTAGCGAAACTTTTTTTCAAATAATGTTTAAAAAAAGGATTTTTTCCAGGATTTTCATTACTTACGCCCTTTTACTTCTGAGGCGACAATTTCTTAAGTCTCGCAGTAATTTTTGCAACAATTGCACTTTAATAATTCATTAATTTCGATTTTTGTTCGTTTATTTCAGCGAAAAAAGAGGTAAAACGATGAATTTAATTTTTTAATTCATTTTCCTCTTTTCCCGCCTATTTTCAAATAACAGATCGTATGTATATATGTTAAATTCCATTGAAATTGGGGAAAAAAATTCAATTAATTCAATTAATTCATTGATAAATCGACTTAAATGCGAAATGACTTTCAGTCCAATCTCTCGATGGATTTTTTTTTTTTTTTTTTTTGATAATGAATAAAACGCGATTCAAATTACTGGAGAAGTGAAAATAAAGGGAATTCATAATTACAGATTAATCACAATGCTTTGACTTTGAGCTGTTTCATTCTTGGTGCTCGTTTTTTAGCCAAACGTTTTTGCTCCTTTTCCTCCCATTTTCTCTGTTTATCAGGATCTTCTTCTTGCAAAATTTTCTCTTTTTCGGCTCTTCTTTTTTCCTCGCGTTTTTGAGCAGCTGCCTCAGCTCGTGCTGCATGAGTTGTCTTCAAAAAGGCTTCCTCGACACGCTGACGATTTTTATCGGTCTTCGATTTTCCCTAGAAATCGATTTTATAAAAAAAAAAAAGAAAAAATTGAAATTAAAATTTATTTAAATTTTTTTTAAGTCAATTTTTGGGAGTATTTGGGGAAGGAATAAAGATAGAATTTTTTTGATGATTCCAGTGAAAAGCTGAGAAAATTTGAGGTGGAAAACATGTGTCGCGTGTTTTTTTGGAATTTTTTTTTAAATTTTTTAAAAATTTTTTTTCGATATTTTTGAAAATTTTGATAATCAAAATTTCGAAATTTTTGAAAAATGATGAAAAAATTGTGTGACACATGTTTTCCGACTCAAATTTTCTCAGGATTTCAATGGAACATAGTTTTTTCATCTTCTCTTTACCAAAAAATCAATTTTACGAGAAAAAAAATACGATTAAAATTGATTTAATTTAATTTGACCTCAATTTCTGAGAATATCTCGTGAAGAAATGGAGATAGAATTTTTCTGATGATTTCGTTGGAAAGCTGAGGAAATTTGCATTGGAAAGCATATGTCACAAGCATTTTTAAAAATTTTTAGCGAATTTTGAAAATCGAAATTTTCAAAATTTCGAAAATTTTTGAAAAAAATTTCAAAAAATCGTATGACACATGTTTTCCGACTAAAATTTTCTCAGGATTTCAATGAAATCATCAAAAACAACCCATCTCCCTTCATTTCCACAATATCCCACAAAAAATAAAAAATAAAATAATAAATCACCTCTTTAGAAAGTTTAAATCTTCTCAATTTATCAAGAAGATAAAAAGATAATTGCAGAAGTGCCTTCATCTTCTCCTGATTGTCTCCAGAAAGATGTCGCCCTTTAATACTGATGTTCAGTCCAATAAGAAGCACCCTCTTGACCTCAGGCATCGTCAATTGTCCAGTTTCCCTTTAAAAAAATGCAAAAAACCTTTAAAAGACGAGAAAAAAAACATTTAAAAAATTTCGCGCCTTATGGCGCGAATCTGCTACGAATTTGAATGTGAATTTCTCCCAAAATCCCTCAAAAACCCTTAAAAAAGTACAAATTATCAATAATTTCGCGCCATTAAAAGAAAAAATAGGAAAAAAGGAAATTCCCTTTTTTTTATCATTATTTTTCAGCTAAACATGAAAAAAAAGAAGAATTTAAGAACCAAAAATCGCGAAATCCCAAAATTAAAATTGAAAAAAGTGAAAAAATCGCAAAATTTGAGAATGAAAATATGAAAATAATTTCAAATAAATTTGATGGAAAATATTCATTATTTTTTTACTATAATGACTAAAATGTCCAGTTTTGCTTTTAAAAAATGCAGAAAACCTTTGAAAATCCAAAAACTTTGAAAAATTGCAAAAAAACTTTAAAAAAATGCAACGACCCTCGAAAAAAATGCAAAAAACCTTTGAAAAATCCAAAAACGTTGAAAAAATGCAAAAAACCTTTAAAAAATGCAAAGACCCTCAAAGAAAATGCAAAAAACATTCAAAAAAATGAAAAAACCTTTAAAAAATGCAAAGAACCTTAAAAAAATGCAAAAAACCTTTAAAAAATCCAAAAACTTTGAAAAAATGCAAAAAACCTTTAAAAAATGCAAAGAACCTTTAAAAAAATGCAAAGAACCTTAAAAAAGTGAAAAAAAATCTTTAAAAAATCCAAAAACTTTGAAAAAAAAATGCAGAAAACCTCCAAAAAATCCAAAACTTAAAAAAATGCAAAGAATCTTCAACAAAATGCAAAAAAACATTCAAAAATATGCAAAAAACCTTCAAAAAAATCCAAAAAATCTTTTAAAAAATCCAAAAAAACCTTTAAAAAAATGCAAAAAAACTAAAAAAAAATCCCAAAAAAATCTTCAAAAAGTGGCACTCACTCCTGTTGTTTGGGTCCACTGTACTGATCACTGATATGAACATAATCAATGAGCTGCGCATATTTATTGAAAGCCTGAAGCACCCGCGTATCAAGAATCGCGCTCGCAGCTTCCGCGACTTCCGACATCACCAAAAATCCACTGGGCAGTCCAAATTTGTCTCCCCCCCTTCTTTCAGGGCAATAAGTAGCAATATCTGCAATATCCCTTGTAAAATGCACTGCTGTCCTCTTAGTTGCAACAGCAAGCACAAAATTATCGCTCTCGTCCTTCGATAACTCGATTTTTATGTGCGCCTGGTCGTTTTGCGGTCTAACGAGCTGCGACAAAACTGCAATCAAATCTTGGCGCTTAATTAATTTTAGTTCAATCAGCATCGAGTCACATCCAACTCTGCCAGAACAATAAATTCCATATTGTGACTCGGATTCTTTGACCAAACCGTTTTCACTGAAATCATCGTTGCTTTTTCCAGTATCACCAACGAGCGAAAAATTGTCTCTCAATAATTTACGATTGTCGTTCAACCAATTTTCGCAGATTCGCTGATTTTTCGATTTTCCAGCCAAGTAATTTATGAAGTAGACGATAAGGCCTGTTACCATTAAGATTTCGAGGTAAAAACTGTCCCATCTTGCACGAAGGTGCAATGGCACTTTTGTTATCGTCAACGTTGACGGCTCGTCGGACTTGCCGTTTCCGGAACGACCGTTATTCTCCAATCCTTCGAACTCTTCCTCGTCCTGGAAAATTTAATTAAGAAATTAATGAACAATTTTAATAATATTTTTTTTTAATATTAATAAATTTATTGAATTTGAATTAATATTAAAGAATTTTTTTTTTCGATATTAATAAATTTATTATTAAATTTAATTGATTATTAAATTTATTGATATAATTTATTATTATTAACAATGTTAAAATTGAATTAATATTAATGAATTATTATTTTTTTATTAATATTAATTAATTTATTATTAAATTTAATTGATTATTAAATTTATTGATATAATTTATTATTATTAAAAATATTAAAATTGAATTAATATTAATAAATAAAAATTTTTAAGGAATAAATTTTTTAAAAAATCTTAAATAGTGAATTTTTTATTTTTTTTTATTTTTCAAAATTATTTTTTAGTGTTTTGAGACAAATAGTCAAATAAAAATGTTATTTTTTTCTTTTTTTTTATACCTGGAAGTGATCGAATTCGGAGTCCACGTCGTCCTCAACAAGGGCATCGTCCTCCTCAAAGGCATCCTCTTCTTGCTCTGTTTCTTTGAACTTTGGATCGAGACTTTTTGGCTTTTCCTCTTCGAAATCCTCGAATTCAGCGAATTCGTTGTCCTCGAGGTCCTCGTGAAAATGAGCAGAGGCCCAGAGATTCGTGCCAACTAGGAGAATGTGAAGAGTAACTAGCCAGAGCCTCATTATCTGTAAAACAAAAAGAAATTTTTTATAAAAATTTGATATTTTTTCTTTCAATTTTACGTTTTTTTTTCAATAAAAGGAATTTTTTTTTAGAAATTTGAAGATATCGAAAAGGCAATTGGAGATAGGGGAAAATGTCAAGAGACCTTTTTTAAAGCTCCGAAAATTCTCTACAAAAGAGGTCTCTTGACATTTTCTTCTAAACTCACTCGCATCAAAGATATTTACAAAAAAAAAGTAAAAATCTTCCAAATTTTTACGATTTCACGAAATTCATCAAACTTTCGATAACTCGTGACTGAAATTTAAAGATATCTCGAAAACCGTTGGAGTTAGGTGAAAAATTCAGGAATCCTTTTTTGAAGCTCTCGAAATTCTCTACAAAAAAGGATTCTTGAACTTTTTCCCTAAACCCACTCGCTCCAAAGATATTTACCAAAAAAATATAAAAATCCTCCAAATTTTTACGATTTCACTAAATTCATCAAATTTTCGATAACTCGTGACTGAAATTTAAAGATATCTCGAAAACCGTTGGAGTTAGGTGAAAATATCAAGAAACCTTTTTTGAAGCTCTTAAATTTCTCTACAAAAAAGGGTTCCTGTGATTTTCTCCTAAACTCACTCGCATCAAAGATATTTACCCAAAAAATGTAAAAAAATTTCAAATTTTTACGATTTCACTAAATTCAATCAATTTTTCTTGATAATTTTTTGATAAATTTGGAGTTTATCTTTAAAAATAATTTTTTCACTAAAATTTAAGGTTATTGCATCTTCCAAAATCCACAAAAAACCTTCTAAAAAAACCTGAAAAATCAACTTACGAATTAAAATTAGACTTTCGCACTTTATTTATTTAATTTATTTTCCAATATTTTTTACACAGAATAAACATGTAGTAGAATTTAATTAGGCCAAGAGGTAGTTTTTGTCGACTGAAATAGATACAGTGAGGTGACTTGCACAGTGTGAAGTGAGCAGCAGAAGTCAGAGGCTTGTGGCGCGAACTTGCCGCAAATTTGAATTTAAATAAACTCAAAATTCGTCAAAAATCGCTAAAAAAAAGGGAAATTCATCAATAATGTTTTGCAATTATTCAAAAATAAAGAAAATTCATTATTTTTCTTATTTCTCCATTAATTTGGAACAAAATATTAAAAATATTAATAAAAAGTGAATTTAACAAAAGAAAAATGAATAAAAAAATCAGAAAATTTAATTAAATAATTAAAATTTAGTAAATAATTAAAACTTTAATAAATTAATTCAATTAAATTAAATTATTAAAATTTATAAAATAATTTTGCGCAATTTTTCAACAAAAAAAAACCAGAAAATTCAAATTTTTATTTATTATTTATTATTAATTTTAAGCAAATTGTTTTAATTTTTTGTTTAAAATTGCGAAAAAACAGATTTTTAAAAAATGAGAAAAATGCAAAAAAAAGCGCAGAATTAAAAAATGAAAATAGACAGAAATAATTAACATTTGGCGAAAATTATTCATTGTTTTTTAATAATCCTGAATAATTAAATTGGAAAACTGTTGATTCGATGAATTTTCATTGTTTTTTACACGCGCCTTTTTTTTTACTTTTTTCATCAATGTCATCGAATACACGAAATGCTTACTAACAATTTTTCGATTAATAATTCATAAAATTGAAGCGCGTGGATTAAAATCAGAGTTTTTTAAAAAATTGATGAATTCATTCGAGCGATAATTAAAAAATTAAAAATTCATTTCCGTTCATTCAATTCGAATGTTTTTTTTTTCTTTAAATTTTCAAAACGAAAAGAATTTTTCAAAAAATTTCATTTACAATATTTTAAAATAATATCATCATTTATTCCCCAAATTTGTACAATTTCAAAAAAATAATCGTTCATTTTTCCTCTTCGATCACAATAAAATTAATATTTATCAATTATATAGGGAAAAGATGGGGTAGAATGGATCCTGAAGGATTTCTGATGATTTCATTGAAAAATTGAAGAAATTTTGGATGAAAAATATGTAAAGAAATTATTTTTTCTTCAATTTTTGATTTTTTTTTGCTTTTTTTGCTGAATTTTGAAGGGATTTTCATTTAAAAATCGAAAAAATTCACTTTTTCGGCGATATCTCCGGTTCTGTTGGTCGTAGCGACCTGGGGTTGGTCTCAAATGAAAGATGAGCTCATTTCTCATCGATTTATGTGGTTCAAATTTTTTTTAAATCAATTTTTCAAATATTTATATGTCATTCTCTGAAAAATCAGTTTTTGCCCTATAAGTACTTGAAAAAATTGATATTTTTCTTTTTGAACCCCTTAAATCTATGGGAAATGAGCTCACCTTTCATTTAAGATCGACCCCAGATCGCTACGATCAATAGAACCAGAGATATTCTCGAAAACCTGAAATTTTTCAAAAAACAGAAGAGTTTCACCTTCAAATTTCGCGCGAAAAATGAAATTTTTGAAAAATTCAAAAAAATAACTTTTGACATATGATTTTCATGGGAAATTTTCTCAGCTTTTCAATGGAATCATCAGAAAAAACCTATCTCCAATATTTCCATCGATTTCTCCCAATTTTCATGGTATAAAATACCAAAATCAACTCGTGTCCGTTTTACCCCATCTTTCACTTTCTAAAATTAATAAAAATATAATCAATAAGGATGTTCGTCGAGTAATTCAATTTTTTCCTGATCAGCTTTACTCGTATAAACAGAATGGCTTCCATCGCCTTTTCTCTCAACAATTCTCTTGATTAATTCTGGTCCCATTTCTTTCATATCATATGCCCATCCAATTTTAGCAAATAAATTAATCATTGCTGTTGTACGATTTAGGAAAAATCCACCCAATTCAGCTGCTTTGTAGTCCCATGGAAAGGCATGATGATAATTGTGCCAGCCTTCACCAGTTGTAAACAACGATATAATTCCATTTTCAGTTGGTCTTATTGTTCTAAAAAAAATTAAAATTAAAATTAAAAATTAATTAATTGGCATTCAGAAATATTTTACGATTATGGAAATTTTTTTTCTGGGGAAGGACATCTCAAAAAATTCTGAAAAAATTTGAGAAAATGGCTCAACATATTTCGATTATTGTGTAATTTTTTCAGATTTTTGAATAGAGTCCTTCACCTTAAAAAAAAATCCTGAATCCTTTTTCCCTCAGATGATTAAAAAAAATTTGTGATGCTGAGAATTTTTTTTCCAGTGAAGGACATCTCGAAAAAATCTGAAAAAATTTGAGAAAATGGTCCAGCATGTCTCAAATATTGAGTAATTTTTTCATATTTTTTAAAAGAGTCCTTCACCTTAAAAAAAAATCCTGAACTTTTTTTTCCTCAGATGATTAAAAAAAATTTGTGATGCTGGAATTTTTTTTTCTGGTGGAGGACATCTCGAAAAAATCTGAAAAAATTTGAGAAGATGCTGTAACATGTCTGGATTGTTGTTGAATTTTTTCAGATTTTTTACTAGAACCCTTCACCCTTAAAAAAATCCTCAACTCCACTTTTCCCCTCTATAATTAAAATTGTGTTATCTAATTACTTGTCATAACTGCGATAACCGTAAAAATGTGCAAAACTATTGACAGAAAACATGACATTGACAACATATGGATATCGGAAGAACCATTGGGTGATGATAGCTGCTTTTAAATCTGCACCAAAGAAGTAAACTGGGATAAATACTGGGAGAATGAAGCAGAGGAAGATCTTGAAGAATCGAAAATGCCTAAAAATATAGAAAAAAATTAATTAATTTTATTTCGAAATTAATTAATTTTATTTCGAAATTATTTTTTTTTATTTCGAAATTAATTTTTTTTATTTCGAAATTAATTTTTTTTATTTCGAAATTAATTAATTTTATTTCGAAATTAATTAATTTTATTTCGAAATTAATTCTTTTTATTTTGAAATTAATTTTTTTTATTTCGAAATTAATTTTTTTTTTTTCGAAATTAATTAATTTTATTTCGAAATTAATTTTTTTTATTTCGACATTCATTAATTTTATTTCGAAATTATTTTTTTTTATTTCGAAATTAATTTTTTTTATTTCGAAATTAATTTATTTCATTTCGAAATTCCTTTTTTTTTAATGTCGCGGAATTTAAGCGAGATGAAGCGCGATTTTTCCCTAAAAAACGCCTTAAAACGCTTTTTTTAAAGAAAATTTTGAGTTAAAAAAAAAGAAATTCTTGAAAAAATTGGGAAAAAAATCGAAAAAAATTGGGAATTAAAATAAAATTCGATTTTTCTGGGAAAATTAAAATATAATCATTAATTACTTGTCGAAAAAGACTACAACTGGATCAGCTTTCATATCAGAGTAATCAATTGTATTTCCCAATCTTTTGATTTCTGGATGTTTTCTCATCATTTGCCAGCCAATGTGAGAGAAGAAAAAACCACGATAACTGTTGTGAGGATCTGCATGTGTATCTGTGTATTTATGATGTAATCGATGTTCTCTCACCCAGTGAGAAATTTTATTCTGCCAAAAAAAAAAAATCATTAATGAAAAAATAAAATTTAAAAAAGAAAAAAATTTAGTTTTTTGATAAATTTAATTTTTTTTAGTAAAAAAAAATTATTTTACTGAAAATAACGAATATTTGCTATTTTTTCATCTTTTTCCTTTTTTTTGAAGAATAAATTATTATTTCTTAAATAAAAAATGTGCAAAAAAGTGTAAATTTTTTCAATTTTTCTTTTTTTTAAATAAATTATTTGTTTTATTTTTTTTTTTAATTTCAAATATTAGCTAAAATGAATAAATTTTTTAAAAAATGATAATTTTATGCTTTTTTCAGCTTTTTCCTTTTCTTAAAAAAAGAAATTATTGTAAAAAACTAAAAAAAATATGTATATTTAGAAAAAAACACAAATTTAATAAAATCTGAGTGCAAATTTTTTAAATCCATTTTTTTAATACTAATTTATTTTTTTAAGAAGAATTTGGAGGTAAATCAGAAAAAAAAGTGGAATTTTTGTATAAAATCGTTAATAACAATTTTAAACAAGATAAAATTCTCAAATTTGATTCACTAAATCTGTAAAAAATGTAATAAATAATAAAATAGGCCCTAAAAACAAAAAATTAATTGAAAATAGCAAAAATTTCATTATTTTTAGCATTTTTTCGAATTTTTCAAGATTTAAAAAAACGTAAAAAATAACGAGAATTTTTGTCAATTTTCAATTAATTTTTTGTTTCTAAAATTTATTTAATTTTTTATTTTTTTTTATAATATTTATTAAATTCTTCATTAAATTCTTTACAAATTCACCGAATCAAATTTGAGAATTTCGTATTTTATTAAATTGTTATCAACGATTTTATCCAAAAACTAACTTTTTTTTCGATTTTTTCTTTTTTGTACGTTTTAATTATTCTTGAAAAAAAAGTGCATGTTAATTTCATTGTGTCATAAAAATTTTTACCATTCCAGTTGCAATGAAACAAACAGCCAGAAAAATTCGCAGTGGTAATTTTGCTTTGTACGAACGATGAGTCCAAAGGCGATGTACACCAGCAGTGATTGACAGTAAATTTAATTCTGCCATTATAAATGCTAGAAAAAAAAATAGATGATTAATTGACCTGTGTAAATGACTTTGTAGTTAATAAGATTCATTCGTTTTTAATATTGATTCATAAATGATTTCGAATTCAGTGTGTTCGATAACTTTCTTAATTTCCTTTTTTTTTTTTTTTTTCTTTCGATTTATGCAATTTTTGATTGACTTTGACAATTTTAGAATTTTTTTTTCCTTTTAAATTTAAAATTTAATAATTTTTTTTTTTTTTGAAATTAATTGAAAATAGAAAATTATATGTTTTATAAAATTGGGTATTACATTTTTTTTAGTGATTTTTTTTTTTTAATAGTTTTTTGAGAATATTTCCGAAATTATTGGAGATACGCCCTTTTTTCCCTGAGGCTTTTGAAATTTTCTGTTTAAAAAGAAGGATTTAGGTAAAATCGCTCTATTTCGCTCAGTTTTAGTGGAAATAAACGCAAAATTAAGGTAGTATCCCAGAGTAAAGTTGATAAAACAGTGAAAAATGAGGATTTTTAGTTTTTTTTTTAATTAATTGATAATTCGAGGGAAAAATGTGCTTTGATTTACCAGAAAAAAAGTGATTAAATCATTTGAAAATCATGATTTTGAGGAATTCTGAGAAAAGTATTGGAGATGGAATTTTTTCGATGATCCCATTGAAAAGCTGAGAAAATTTGACATGGAAAGCATATGTCACAAGAGATATTTTGAATTTTTTTTTGAAAATTTGGGCCCAAAAATGGGTTTTGGGCCCAAATTTGAGATAAGACCCAAAAAAAAATCAAAATTACTTCCGACATATGGTTTCCAGGTCAAATTTTCTCAGGATTTCAATGGAATCACGAGAATGTCTCGATCTCGCTTAGATCCTGAGATATTTAGAAAAAAAATGAACGATTTTATTCGAAAGTCATGTCTTCAGCTTGTGAATATAATTTTTTTTTGTTTCTCGAATTTTTTTTAACATTACTAATCTCCTATCACAAGCATGAGACAGAGAGAGAGAGAGAGGCAAATAGTTACGACTACCTTCTAATTGAAATTTCTCAATAACTATACGGTGAATTGAATATTTTTTTCTTCTATTATTTAGTTAAAATGCTGTTCTCTTCGTCAATTGTTTTTAAATAATGGGTCAATCCTGTGGTTTTTTAGTAATTTCGTTATTTCCGTCTGATTTAAGGCGTTTCATCTCAACCACCGTTATTTCCACTAACTTTGATAATTCATATCTCGTAAACTGGACGGTCAAAAATTATGAAAAAATTCAGAAAAACGTAAAAAACCATCATCTTTGATGTGGCATCAAAAAAATAAGAAATTAACTATCCTCAAATTCCCTGCGATACTACCTTAACTCTATTTCTCCTGTTTTTTTACTGAATTATCTACTGCCCCCTTAATTCTTATCACTTACCCCATAGCATCAGGCCCTTGTGTTGAGAAAATGGAAATGTTAATACAAAATACAGAGATATTAAGTGCCAAACAGCTGTGATAATTATGTGATTCCACACGAGTTTCGTTTGAAATTGAAAAAAATTTTCGAATTTCGATAGCACATCTTCGCTTTTTCCATCATCAGCATCTAGATTCAGCTGTTTTAGCTTTCCATTATCCTTAAATGAGTCAATGGGAGTTGAAGGAACTGGTCTCTTCTCCACAGCAGCTAATAAATAATTTTTATCAAATATTAATCATTAATAATTAATTATTTTCCAAATAATTCAATAAAACAGGATAAAATTCGATTTTTTTTCTTATTCGTTTTTAAAAGGGATCTCGGAAACTAAGCGAGATAGCGAAATTTTCGTAGAGACCTTTTTTGTAGAGCAGAATCAGAGCTAAAAAAAAGGTCTCTACAAAAATTTCGCTATCTCGCTTAGTTTCCGAGATCCCTTTTGAAAACGAATGACAGAAAAAATCGATTTTTTCTTTACTTTTTTTTAATCATTAATTATTGAACGAAAACACTTACATATCGTCATGTTTGAAGCGCACTAGTTTGATCGTTCAAAATCACACGATTTCGATGTAATTCCCACTCCGAACTAATGCGCAAAAAAAAACGTCTACTCCACTACTTATAGACACGAAATTTTTTAATTTATTCACGTTAAACCTATTAATTATGATTTTTTAGTCAGTTTCAAGCGAATATATATATATAGAAAAAAATACATATATGTATATATATATTCTGCGATGCAATGAATTCATGAATAGAAAAAGGAAGTATTGTAAAGTAAATGTGAAATTAATTAATTAAATTTGGCAATTTTTTTATTGCAATAAAATTGATTTTTTTTCTTCTATTTGCATCTTTTTCCTTTTTTTTTACAGGTGAAGGAGTTCAAAAAAAAATCTGAAAAAATTTGAGAAGATGCTGCAACATGTCTGGATTGTTGTTGAATTTTTTCAGATTTTTAAATAAAGGTCTTCATAATTAAAAAAAATCCTCAATTAATTTATCATGCAGAATCATTTTTTCTCGATTTTCTTCGTTTTCGATCGAATCGATTTTTTTTTTTCAACCGATTATCAAAAATATCTCGGAATCTAAGCGAGATAGAGCAATTTTCGAAGAAACCTTTTTTGTAGCTCTTGAAATTCTCTACAAAAAAGGTCTCTTCACAAATTGCTCTATCTCTCTTAGATTCCGAGATATTTTTAAAAAATTGAGGAAGTTTTTCGTAGTACGGAAATAATTATTTTTTCCATTACATCACAATTGAAATTGAATGACTGTTGAAAGTTTTTGAATAATTCATGGTATTGTAATTCCAGAGGGTTACCATCCGCATTTCGAGGGGTCATCGACTATGCAAGTTTTTGGTTTTTCTAAAAGAATTCATTCAAAATGGAATAAATCGATTTTTTTTTGATTTTTTTTTGATTATTTATGAATAATTTTATTTTTAAAAAAATTTCATTCATTGAAAAATAGAAGGTTTCTCATCAATTTTGAATGCAGTGACTTGCATGGCGGAAGTCAGAGTCTTGTGGCGCGAATTTGCTTTAAATTTAAATGAAATTCCCTTCAAAAACCCTAAAAAAAGTCAATTATTTCCCGCGCTCATAAAAAAAAAGGAAAAATGCATTTCCCGCGCTTTTTTCAAAAAAAAAGGAAACATATATTTCCCGCGCTTTTTCAAAAAAAAAAAAAAGAACAATATGTTTCCCGCGCATTTTCAAAAAAGGAGGGAGCGATTTCCCGCGCTTTTTTTTTTAACTGAAAGATAAATTTCCCGCGCTTTTTTAAAAAATAAAAAAAAGGAGGAAAATATTTCCCGCGTTTTTTCAAACAAAAAAAAAAGGAGGATAATATTTCCCGCGCTTTTTCAAAAAAAAAGGAGGAAAATATCGGAGATAATTCCTTTTTTATCGACCCTATCGCACGCAACTTCACCCCACCCCCTCCTTTTTCCCCTATTCCTCCCTTCCAACCCCTCTCCAACGAAATCGATTCGCCCGAGTGTGCGCAACTTCACTCCAGTCTGCCCATGAACGCATTGACGACAACACACACACACACTGTAAATAACTTCAGTGCGCGAGAATGTCATTCGCCGCTTAAAAAAGTGAATTACCCTTTAAAAAAAAGCGCACTTGAAATTTCCCATAATTTCGAAGATTCCAGGACTAGAATCGTGAGTGCTCCAATTAATTCCGCATTTTTTTCCCCAGAAAATCCGCGAAAAATCGTGTAAAACATTGGTGAAAGGTGTCACGATGACAACCGTTTGTTGAACCACGTACAAAATCAATACTCGACTCTTCAAAAAAAAAAAAATTCCTAAAAAACCTTTAAAAAAAAATAAAAAAATTCCCTAAACTCGAGATGGAGAAAGAAAAAGAGGTGAGATCCAAGCGAAAGTCTCAAAAATCAGCGATAGTAGATGTGGCAACGCAGTGCGTCCAGGTGGTGGTCCGCTGTCGACCAATGGACGACAAGGAAAAGTCCCGAAATTACAAAAAAGTCGTTGAGGTGTCGCCCTCACGCGGCGTAGTAGAGATAAAGAACCCACGTGAGGACCCGTCACGTGACAACGTCAAGATCTTTACGTTCGACTCCGTTTACGACTGGAACTCGTCGCAGCAAGAACTTTACGAGGAAACGGTGCGACCCCTGGTGTCGTCAGTCCTCGACGGTTTCAACGGAACGATATTCGCTTACGGTCAAACGGGCACGGGCAAAACGTACACAATGGAGGGCTTAAAAGGTGACAACGAGCGGCGCGGAATAATCCCGCGATCCTTCGAGCACATCTTCAATCATATCGGCCGCTCCGAGAACATGCAGTACCTGGTCCGCGCGTCCTACCTCGAGATTTATCAGGAAGAGATCAGGGACTTGCTGCACACGGACCAGTCCTTGCGATTCGAGCTGAAAGAGAAGCCGGAATCGGGGGTTTTCGTTAAGGACCTGTCGTCAGTGATCTGCAAGAGCGCGCAGGAGATCCAGCAGCTGATGAACAAGGGTAATATGAACCGGACAATAGGCGCGACGAACATGAACGAGCACAGTTCGAGATCGCACGCGATTTTCCTTATTACTATTGAGATGGGATCGATGGACGAGAGCGGGATCAGGGTTGGTCGGTTGAACCTGGTCGATTTGGCTGGGAGCGAGCGGCAGAGCAAGACGGGGTCCTGCGGGGACAGGCTCAAGGAGGCTAGCAAGATCAACTTGAGTCTCTCCGCTCTTGGGAACGTCATCTCGGCGCTGGTTGACGGGAAAACCTCGCACGTGCCCTATCGAGACTCCAAGCTGACGAGGTTGCTTCAGGACTCTTTAGGCGGTAATTCTAAGACGATCATGGTCGCGAACATTGGTCCGGCGTCCTACAACTACGACGAGACGCTGACGACCCTGCGTTACGCTAATCGCGCCAAGAACATCAAGAACAAGCCGCGGATCAACGAGGATCCAAAAGACGCTTTATTACGGCAGTATCAGGAGGAGATTTCGAGGCTCAAAGAGAAGCTGGCAGTGAGGGGAACGACTCCAGGGAAGAAGAAGAAACGGGTCAAGAGGAGGAAGGATGATGAGGACGAGTCAGAGTCCGATCTTGATGACAGCAAAGAAGACAACAGGGTTTCCGAAGCTGACAAGAAGATGATCATGGAGCAGCTGAAA
Organism: Aleiodes leptofemur; assembly: GCA_963942555.1. Lineage (NCBI taxonomy): Eukaryota > Metazoa > Arthropoda > Insecta > Hymenoptera > Braconidae > Aleiodes > Aleiodes leptofemur. Next base: position 14,879,099 of record OZ012619.1, read on the forward strand.
GCAGAGAAGCAAGAAACTGAGGATTTGGTGATGAGAATCAAGGATTTGGAGAGCAAGATGCTGTGTGGTGGGAAGAACATCATTGATCATACGAATGAGCAGCAGCGGGCACTTGAACAGAGAGCTGCAGAGATTGCGGAGAGGAAGAAGAGGGAAGTTGAGATGCAGCAGAAGCTGGAGGATGAGGAGTCGACGACTATTGGAGTGCGAGAGACGTATACGACGTTGCAGCAGGAGGTTGACGTCAAGTCGAAGAAGCTTAGGAAGTGTTTTGCTAAGCTTCAGGCACTTAAGCAGGAGCTTGAGGACATCAATGGCGAGTACAACAGGGATCGCAGGGAGCTGGAAGAGACGCAGCATGACTTGATGAAGGAGCTGAAGCTCAAGTACCTCATCATCGATAACTTCATCCCGGTGGAAGAAAAGCAGAAGATCTTGCTCAGGGTCAGATTCGATGAGGATGAAGATTCTTGGGTTATTAAGGACTCATCACCGGCTAGTGTCGACTACATCAAGCGTCCGATTTCCGTCCCAAGCGCCAGAAGACCCGTCACCGAATATGCGAAGATGGCTCTTGCCATGGGCAGAGGCTATAGATATGCTGGCGAGAATATACTCAATATGGAGCTTGATATGCCAGCGAGAACAACACTAGACTATCAGGGTCCTGCTATTGCACCTACTATTCAGGCAGTTCTTGAAGAAGCACTTAGGGATGAAGGGGACATTGATGTTGATGCAGCTAGATTGAGAACACCAAAACCTAGGATACCTAGTGCTAGACAGAGACCAAGGAGTGTTGGAAAAATACCACAGATGCAGATACCAGCACCTGTTTATCCGAAAACTCGAGGACTAGTTCCAAAGTAAATTTAATTGAAAGAAACCTTTTTTTTTGGAGTTTTGTGATAAATTTTGTTCAGGTATTATTTAGATGTGATTTTTGATCAAAGATACCTGAAGAACTGTTGGAATTAAGGAAAAATGTGAAGAGACCTTTTTTGTGGAGAATTTTGTGCTCTACAAAAAAGGTGTCTTGATAAATTCTCGTAAATCTCGTGGTTTTCGAAATATCTTTGAAGTAATGAACACGTAAGCAAGTGTCTCATCTCTGCTAATAAATTGAATCATGAAATTAATTGCTTTTTCAAAGGTTTTTTTTTTCAAAATCAATCATTGAATGAGCTGAGTAGAATATCGTCTTAGAAACAAAGGGGCGTAAGTGTTATGCATAAGCATAGCACTTACGCCCCTTTGTTTCTAAGGTGACGATACATTAACTGAATTTTTACGCAATTTAGCTTGAAAAATGGTCAAAAAATCTTAATAATGTGTAAATAATAATTTCAATTTATGATTAATCTAATTATTATTATTTTTTGTGATAAACACAGTCGCTTCATGTTAATTAGACTGTATTAATTAATCAATAATTGTCTATCTAGTCAATTTGCAGAAAACTGAAACAATAAAATCACCAAATAAAGTGATAATAATAATTTAAAAAAAGAAATAAACACAAATTTTTGTTTAATAGCAAGAAAATTATTGATTTAATGTATTTCCATTAAGTTTTATAGTACAAGTTTACATACCAACTTCAAATATCAGTTTCAAATCCTAAAAAAAAAAAACTTAAATCATGCAAAAATGTTCCATTCACACTTTCACATATATATATATCAGGTTCACGCAATTGTTTCATACAAACACATTATGTCTACAAAAAACCGCAACAATTGTCCTTCTCTCCTTTTTTTTTTATAAGAAACCGCCTTTTATGTAAGAAAATATAACAATTTCTTTGTATCCAAAAAAAAACGTGTCATCCTCATTTTCACCGCCAAATCACTTTTACATTAAATTTAAAAATCATCCAAAATGAACCCTAAATCGAAGAAAGAAGAGGGAAATTTGGTTTTTCCTTCCTTGGAAAACTAAAAAAGATGAAATTTAACGTAAAAAAGAACGAATTTGATTAATAAAACCTTTGTTGTTGCTGCTGCGAGTAATTTCCATATGGATTCTGTTGCGGATAGCCGATCGGCGCTTGTCCACCGCTAGAACCCTGTCCATACTGATTTTGATAGATTTGTTGAGGATACTGTGTCTGTTGAAGATGCTGTGGATACTGCTGATTCATGTTGCTGTAGACCTGTTGCTGATTGTAATTATACCCATTATTCATTCCCATTTGATTCATATACCCCTGATTATTAAAATTCGGTTGTTGATAGCTGTTGAATTGATTGTGGGTCATCGAATTCGGATAAGTTATGGGAGCAACGGTTTGATTCTGATTCTGCTGATTCTGATTGGGGTAAACAGACGCAAAGTTTTGAGGTGGGATGGTGACATTCGAGGATCCTGGAGGCGCGATATCATTGGTCTTCACCTTCTCCTCCCTTTCCGGATTGATATGGCTCTTAACAACATACTTATTTGGAAGATCACCCATTATGTTGGCTATGAGTCGCTTAGTTTCGTTCAGAATAGCTGTTGGATCGCTGGATTTAGCGTCTTTTTTGGGGGGTGAACGAGATCTAGATCGTGATCTGGACCACGATCTCGAAGGAGAACTAGACGTCTTTCTCCTCGCTTTTTCGTTTTCGACAACGTTCTTGTCAGCTGCCTTATAAATGTCCTCGTAGCTGTAGTCATCATCATCGTCAGAAAGATCCAGCTTCTTGCTTTTGTCATCGCTTCTGTCTTTCGCTTCTTTCTCGTCGTCCGCAAACATGTCGAGTTGGGGCTTCCACTTGGCGTGATCGTCATCGGTTGGATTGTGGCCGCCTTTTCTCGTTGCGAAAGGAGATATGCTTCTGCGCTGCTTGGGTTCTTCTTGCGGAGGGGGGGTTTCTTGTTTGGAAGAGGCTGAACCTCCTAAATTCACGAAACCTCGGAGTTTCTCGACTCTCGCAGGATCTGAAGCCTCTAGTTTTTTAAGGAAGTTTATTAGACCATGCTGCTCGTCAGTTCCGAGGTCCTTGAAGTTCTGGAGGAGGTCCTTAAGATCGTTGTCTGTTAGGTTTTCCATTCGCGCTGCGTGAGCTTCGATGGGATCGATTTTGGGTGCTGGGGCGGGAGGAGCAGGAGCAAGTGGCTTTTGGATCGCGATCTCCTTCACTTCTTCGACTTCTTTGACGACAGGTGGGTTTGAGGGAACCGGAGCAACGGATGGAACTGAAGCGGGAGATTCTGCGTTGGTTTGCGTTAGACTTTTAACGAAACTGGCTGCAGTTATGGGTTTGTCCGAGTTTTTCGAAGCTTCTGCCATTCCTACAACCGCATTAATAAGCGTTTCCAATTCGTCTTGAGAAACATTGGTCCTTCCCTGAGCCACCAAAGCAGCGGCTATCTGCTGCGCAATAGCGACCTTATCAACAGCCCCAACCCCTGGAACACTAACAGGCTCCGATTTGACCACAGGAACCTCAACAGTCCTCGGAAATACCGATCTACTATTGAAGTTCGTCGAAATCTGTTGTCTAATTTCCAACGCCTGTTTCTTCTTCTTCTCCTCCTCCTCGTCCTTCTTGCGTTTGTCCTCCGCAGCTTTGTGCAGCAATTGCGCAATATTCTGTATCGCGGACTTCGTAGGCGCCACCGCCATTTTCTCGATCATCCCAGCAAAAAGTTGTCCTTTGAGCTTCTCTTTCACAGTTTCGAAGAGGACGTTAACCTCCTCGTCTAAAAGCAGCTCGTCTGCAGAATTGGGCTTTGCCTTTTCCGCAGCGAGCGCCCGGGAGAGAAGAGCCACTATTTTAGGGCCTAATGAACCTAACTGACCTTCCAAAGCTGTTAACAGCCGCAAAAGTCCGACAATTTCGAGGTCCTCGCTCAGGGTTTCCTCTTTTGGGATCGGACTAGGGGATTTTTCTTTGAGATATGGATAGTGACGCGGTCGCGGCATTGGTCGAGGCGGGGGATAGTAAGAGGACCTATAAGGAGCAGGTTTAGGTCTCAAATAAGCGTAAGAGTAGTCGCGCTCCTCTCGATGACGTTCATAATGCTCGGGACGTTCCATCTTAGCTGATCTCGTCGTTCCGACGTACTCGACCTCGTCGTCCGAGTCCTGATGGTGACGCGCACGTTTCGGAGGAGTCAAACGGTCGTCCTTCTCTCGTTTTGGCGGAGGCTGCCACTTTGGCTCAGGCGGTTTGTCCTTCGGCAGCTCCAAACGCTTGCGGATCTCCTCTTTTCGGGCGGACAACTGCTCGTTGTGTATCTCCCGCATTCTCTTGTTCCAGAACTCTATCCATTCGGGTTTGAAGTCGTGTTTGCTGGGGTCTTTACCTTCCGCTTGGAGCTCCTTGTATCTGCGGTTCCAGAACTTCTTCCACTCGTCGGGATAGGCTGGATGCTTCTCCGGGTTCTTCTCGTGGAACTTTAGGGCGCGGTCCAGGGTCTCCTCCGCTCGGCGGATCTGCTCGCGGAATTTGTCCCATTTGTCGCGCTCCCGGAGAAGCTCGGTGGAACGGGAACGGGAACGACGGGATTTTGTGCTGCGGTAACGGGAATGGTCGCGACTCGATTTACGGGGGGAGCGGGAACGGGAACGGGAGGGGGAGGGGGAGGAGGAAATTGAGGAGAGGGAGGAGAGGGATTTTGTGTCGTCGGAGGGACGCTTCTTTGAGTCAGGGGATTTACGGTTCAGCTTCTCTTTTGTCAGGATTCGGATCTTGAATTCCCTAAAAATTGAAAAAAATTGGATTAATTTTGGATTTTGGAAAAAAGAGGGGGAAAGGGTGAGGTACTTACGATTTACTTGGCTCTGGCTCAATCTTCTTAGGGAATGCCTTATCCAAATCACTCTCTTCCTTCTTCTGTCGATCCTCGTTTTTCTCGTCAAATGCTGAAGATTCTTCGGTTACAGGAAAAAATTTATTAATTTAATTACGAGGAGTCTAAAATTTTTAGCTTCTATCGTGAATATCTTTGGTGCGAGGGAAGTTAGGGGAAAAGAGCAAGAAACCTTTTTTTGAGAGAATTGAATTTTCTACAAAAAAGGTCTCTTGATATTTTTCGCTAATTCCACTCGTTTTCGAGATACTTTCAATTCTTCAAAAAAAAAAAGGAAAAAATCGAAAAAAAGTGTATTTGAATTTTTAAAAAAATCTTCACTCACCTTTTTTCATATCACCGGTAATTTCTGCCATTTTCTCATCAAAGTTAGTCACCCATCTCACATCGTAAACTTCCATAAACGTTAACTCTGGTGTTTCCCTGTGTACACGTAGGAAACAACCAAATTATTTTCTTCAAAAGCAAAAAAAAGTGGAAAAATTGCGGAAAAATTGCGTTTTTTTAGAAAGTATTTCAAATATTCAATAATTAATGCAAGAAAAAAAATCAAAAAAAGCCTCTTTTTTTCTTAAATTACCAAAAAAAAAATAAAAAAAAATAAAATTAGTAAAAAAATTCATTTCACTTACCTAAAATGAAAATCCTGATAAACATTCTTGATATACTGCATTTTATTTTTTTCAAATTGTGCTTTATCAACCAATTGTGGCTGTAATCTTCCGAATTTTTCTTCAATTTTTTTAGCAACAAGTACAGATATTTCATTAGCACCACGTTTATAATTTTGTGTCCTTGGTAATTCCGTAATAGCCCTTGATATTGTTGGAAAATGACGATTTAAATATGTTATACGATGATTGTAACTAGTAATATGTGCCATAACAGTTCTTGGATCACCACGTTTATCACACAAAACACATGTGTAACTTGGTTCACATGATTCATTGTCAATTAATTCTAGTAAATATTCAAGACCAACTAATGGTGAACTTTGATGACGATCAAGTGATACTTGTATTGTTGTATTACGTGATATTTGATCCTCCATACCAGGTGGTACTGGTTCACCAGGTGCCAATGAATCTGAAATTGATACTTGACCGGGCAATTTTACTTTATTATTCTCTCTTTTTGACCACAGTGAGACAGGATAAGGCCATTCGTCTAATTTTATTTTGTGACGAGATGATGTATTGTGTGAATGGAGTTTGTGAGCACCAAAAAGTGCTATATTGCAGATGTGACACCAGATATCACCATCGTCTGTACGGGAATACACTGGACGTAGAGTACCATCTTCTGCTGTTACACTGCATCTCATCAGACGTTTGCGATCACTCTCTTCCTGAAAAAACGAAAATCTCTGATTTTATTCTTTTGGGAGGATCTTAAAAACACAGAGGTGGTGGGGGAAAAGGTTTTTGGGAGATTTTGAGGGATGATGAATGATTTTTTTCAGATTTTTAAAGGGCACTCGGAAAATAATGGAGATACGACTTTTTTTGATAGGACCTTTTTTGTGGGGAATTAAATTCTCTACGAAAAAGGTCTCTTGATATTTTTCTGTAGAACCAACGGCCTATGAGATATTTGCAATGAAATGAAAGTGTTAAGGTAGTATCCTAGAGGAGGGTTGATAAAACAGAAGAAAATGAGAATTTTTGGGATAGTTTTGATTTGAGTGAATAATTCAAGAGCAAGGGGTCAGGGAAACTTGGGAGAATTTTAATAATCCTGTAGGAATGTGTCTGGCATGAAATATTTAAAAAGTTCTTTTTTTTTTAGGGTCCTGGAATTTTTAACGAATTTTTTTTTTCGTGTTTTTTCGTTCGATCGAGTTTATTTTAAAGGTATCTCGGAAAGTATTGGAGTTAGGGGAAAATGTCAGGAGACCTTTTTTGTAGCTCTTGAAATTCTCCACAAAAAATGTCTCTTGACATTTTTTCCTAAACCCAATAATTTCTGAGATCCCTTTTAATGAAGGTAGTATCCCAGTGTACGGTTGATAAAACAGGAAAAATGAGGATTCGTAGGTTTGTTTCCAATTAATTGCTGGATAATTCGGGGGAAAAATGTGCTTTAATTTACCCGATAAAAAAAGTGATTAACTATTTCGTAAGTCATATCTTGCAGCTTGTGAATATAATTTTTTTTTGTTTCTCGAATTTTTTTAACATTACTAATCTCCTATCACTCGAATTCTGGAATACTACCTTAAATTCACATTCAAGAGTTTCAGAGATATTCAAAGCAATATCAATCGCATTAATCAATATTAATCAATGAAAAATAGTAATTATATTTACCAATCTCCAGTATATATACCTCAACTCACTAGCCATTTAATACAATTAACGCCTTTAAATCTTCAGTGATGATAATTTTTTTGTTTTTTTGAGAAAAAAAAATATTTTTCTTTTTTTTTAATTTTTGCATTAGATACCTTTTCTCGTTCTTCCTCAGACAAATGAGAGGGATTCCTTCCCTCAATATCAAGATCATCAAAGTTCTGCATTGTTTGAAGTTCACTCTCTATGTGTTTTTATCATACACACACACAATCCTCAATAATTCTGTAAAATTTCATAATTTATCTGTTAATTATGTAATTAGTGAAAGAAGATTTAAAAAAAAAACAGAAATATTAACTTAAATTCAGTGAATCAAAGAAGAAAATTCGTAAAAATGGGAATTTTTTCCACATTTTATCTACTTACCCCTTTTTTATTTCAACTAATCCTTAAAATTAACAACAAAAAAAAGAAAACAAAAAAAAACCTTATTTTAAATCATTTTCCTCTCAATTCGAATATAAATTTCTCATAAATTCTAATTTTTTAAAAATCTAATTCTTTAAAAAACTAATTTTTTAAAAATCCAATTTTTTAAAAATCTAATTCTTTAAAAATCTAATTTTTCAAAAATCTCTTTTTTAAAAAATCTCATTTTTTAAAAATCTAATTTTTTAAAAATCTAATTTTTTGAAAATCTAATTTTTAAAAAATCTAATTTTTTAAAAATCTAATTTTTCAAACATCTCATTTTTAAAAATCTAATTTTTTAAAAATCTAGTTTTTCAAAAATCTAATTTTTTAAAAATCTAATATTTTAAAAATCTAATTTTTTAAAAATCTAATTTTTAAAAATCTAATTTTTAAAAAATCTAGTTTTTCAAAAATCTAATTTTTTAAAAATCTAATTTTTAAAAATCTAATTTTTAAAAAATCTAGTTTTTCAAAAATCTAATTTTTAAAAAATCTAATTTTTTAAAAATTAATTCTTTAAAAATCTAATTTTTTAAAAATCTAATTTTTTAAAAATCTAATTTTTTAAAAATCTAATTTTTTAAAAATCTAAATTTTTAAAAATCTTTTAACTTGTTTTCTCTTTAATTATCTCATTTTTCGCTGGAATTTTAAGATTACTCCAGCTTACTTACCAAACTCAATAAATAATAATTTATTTGCAATAAATAAAATTAAAAAAAAAATAAAAATAAATAAAAAAAAAAATTAGAAAAAATCCAAAAAAAAAATCACAATTTGCAAAATTCACTAATTTCAAAGATTTTTCATCACCTTAATTTTTGTTTCCTTTCATTTAATTAATAAAAAAATAAGTAATGAAATTATTTTTGACTAATTTCATTATTATTATTATTATTTTTAATTAATAAACATTAAAAATTAATTTTTTAAACACTCAATTAAAAAATTCACTTAATTCACTCCAACTTGACAAATAATTCACGTAAATATTTCAATATTTCTTTTATTTATATTTATAAAAATATATATATATATGTTATTATATGTATATATATATATGTTGAATTAATATAATTTCACGTAAGGAGACGCCGGCGAGGTTTTCTCGTTCGTTAGCTAATGCAACTGCACAATTTGTTGTTCAAAAAATATTAATACTAATTAATATTTAATTACTCACCGATTGTTAACAATTTTAAGGATTCTTCGAAGGTGGTTGCGCGTTTATTTTCCTTTTTTTTTGGGACAATTTTACTCCTCGAAATTTGTGTGTTTTACTGACGATCAGATGAGGGCCACATAGGGCGCGAGAGGATGGCGGCCATCTTTGTTAATGAGGAGAGAAAGAGAAAGGACAACTACAATCTCTTTTTTTTTCGAACGAGTGGCGCTAAAGTCGCGCGAAAATTGGCGCGAAATTTTGAAATGAGGAAAATGACATTCACTGTTTAACTATAGGGGGAGGGGGGAGGGAGGAGGGGGGGGGGGACCTATGGACACTTTTCGCTCTTTTAAAATAATTAATTTCAATATAATAAAATAATTAATCAATTTTTTTATTAATTAAAAAAAAAATCGCTTTTTTCTTTAATTTTTTTTAATTTTTTTTTTTTTACTTTAATAGGCGGGAAATTTTGAAATGAGGAGAATAACATTCAACATATAACTGTAGGAGCGAGGGAGGGAGGAAAAAGGGGGAGAGGGGGGGGGAAGGGAACCTTTGACCACTTCTCGCCTTTTTTTAAATAATTAATTTTGATATAATAAAATAATTAATCAATTTTTTCATTAATTTAAAAAAAATCCTTTTTTTTACATTTTTTTTCTTGTTTTTATCGACTTTGAAAGTTCACCGGAAGAGGCGCACGTGTATTTGGGGGGAGGGGGGGATTTGATAATGTAGGGATTATTTTGAACGAAGGGGGGAGGGGGGAAGGATGTGATTGGCTGTTGGTGAAAGTGGGAAAAGAGGCAGACAGATGGAGTGACTCGGGGATTCCCGGGATTTTTTTTTTTATTATTTTGAATGAATTTTTAAGGGGAAGAATTGATTGTGGGAATTATTTAATAGATTTTTTATTGAAGAAGGGGGCTCCTGGTTCTATTTGAATGTGGGTCGAGTGGAGAGACGAGTTCAATTATTCAAGAGGATTTTTTTATTATTATTAATTAATGAAGTGGAGGGAATTTTACATTTTTTTTTTAGGTATTCAAAGAGGTTGAGTACACTTAACCGCTTGTTTTTTTTCATGGTATTGAAAATGATGGTTTTTTACGTTTTTCTGATTTTTTTCATGACTTTTGTTCGTGTAGTTTATTAGATATGGGTTATTAAAGTTAGTGGAAATAGCGGTGGTGGGGATGAAACGCCCTAAATCGGACGAAAATAACGAAATTACTAAAAAACCACAGGATTGACCCATTATTTAAAAACAATTGGTGAAGAGAACAGCATTTTAACTAAATAATGGAAGAAAAAAACATTCAATTCACCGTATAGTTATTGAAAAATTTTAATTAGAAGGTAGTCGTAACTAGTTGCCTCTCTCTCTCTCTGTCTCATGCATGTGGTAGGAGATTAGTAATGTTAAAAAAAATTCGAGAAACAAAAAAAAATTATATTCACAAGCTGCAAGATATGACTTACGAAATAGTTTAATCACTTTTTTTTCGGGTAAATTAAAGCACATTTTTCCCCCGAATTATCCAGCAATTAATTGGAAACAAATCTACGAATCCTCATTTTTCCTGTTTTATCAACCGTACTCTGGGATACTACCTTAATTAAAGGGATCTCAGAAATTATTGGGTTTAGGAAAAAATGTCAAGAGACATTTTTTGTGGAGAATTTCAAGAGCTACAAAGAAGGTTTCCTGACATTTTCCACTAACTCCAATACTTTACGAGATACCTTTAAAATAAATTCAATCGAACGAAAAAACACGAAAAAAAAAATTCGTTAAAAATTCCAGGACCCAAAAAAAAAAGAACTTTTTAAATATTTCATGCCAGACACATTCCTACAGGATTATTAAAATTCTCCCAAGTTTCCCTAACCCCTTGCTCTTGAATTATCCACTCAAATCAAAACTATCCCAAAAATTCTCATGTTCTTCTGTTTTATCGACCCTCCTCTAGGATACTACCTTAACACTTTCATTTCATTGCAAATATCTCATAGACCGTTGGTTCTGGAGGAAAATGTCAAGAAACCTTTTTCGTAGAGAATTTAATTCCCCACAAAAAAGGTCTCTTCCTATTTTTCCATAAATCCACTCATTTCAAAAATCCCTATTCGGGAATCTTTAAAACCATTTTTTTCCTGTTTTTTCCACTTTTAGAACTTGACGTCTGCTTTTAAATTGAGGAGTGCTAGGGCTAAATGGACATTAGGGATGATGCAAGGTTAATCTCGACGCGGTCGAGAATAAACTCCGTGACCGACATTGACCATCGTGTGTGTGAGAGAAAATAGAACACAGTAACTGAAAAAAAAGGCAAAAAAAAAAAGAACCCCAGTCGTAATTCAGTTTACGTTTCACCGTTTTTCCCACAAAATTCCACGTTAAGTTTCATTTGTATTTAATACCCTCCACCAAGTGGACCAAAAAAAAGAAAAATTTTAATGAAGACTGACAAAACTCTACTTTGCAGCACTTCCACCATCATAATTCACCATTAATCTCATTTACCATCAAATTTAAACAAAGAAGAAAAATATTGAAATACCCAAAACTTTATCTCTTCAAATTACATCTTTCCTTCTGACTGACCAAAAAATGGCTGAAGTAGTCCAAACTTCCTCGACTTTTCTTAATTACCGTGTAATTTATCATCCCTTCATCCCCCCTCCACCCTCCCCCCTCCCTCTAAACCTCGCAGCATCTTCCAAACCCAAAGAAACCCACAAACTCCCAAAATTCCAAAACTCCCCCAAAAAAATGTTCGTGACCTTGAAATCAGTTGACCCCGATATCTCGGAAAGTAAGCGACATAGCGAAATTTTTCAAGAAACCTTTTTTGTAGCCCCGAATCTCTTCTACAAAAAAGGTCTCCACATAAATTGCCCTATCTCGCTTAGTTTCCGCGTGCGCTTTCAATGAAGACATGAAAATTTTGAACTCGATTTTACAGGATTTTTGCTGCAAGTGTCATTGGCCTTGAAATACCTTCCCCCCTCCCCTCCCCTCCCCCCCCTCTTTTCTCTGCGTGACTTTAAACTCCAGGAGATGTATAATTATGTGTATCAAGGTGGGGAGAGTACCTTGGTCACTCTGACCAGTATCTTCCGCATCAAAAAAGACGGAGACCTTGAAACAGTAAACAGTAAATGAAAACAGTTTTGTAAAGTAGTTCTATAGTTCTTCGCACTAGTCATTGAGTGTTAAAGACAAGAAATAAACAGAAAAATCGGCCCAAAAAATTGATATCAACGATTAAAAACGTAGTTCTTGGTGTTTAAAAGCATATTTGAAGAAGAATTTGGGAATTATATTAATTATTTTTGGTTTATTGCATAAATCACTGGTTTGTGAAATGATCGTTTGGCGAAAAATGAATAACAAAAACTTGAAAAATTAATTGTAAATAAACGGTGCATTATTTTGCATGCATTCCCAACTTCGTATTGAAGGAAATTATCAAATCTATAGGCAGATATTTTTTTTTCCCCAAAAAATTGCAGAAATTTTGGGTAATTAATAGTTGAAGTGAATTTTCAATTTTTTACGTTCGTTTTTAATTAATTATAATTTTTTTTGGAGTTTAAATATTTTGATGTGATAATCGGGGGATTTTTTCTTGAAATTAATAGAAATATTGGCGGTGGATTGTTTTTGATGATTCCATTGGAAAGCTGAGGAAATTTTAGGCGGGAAACAAGCGCCGGAATTATTTTTTTTGAATTTTTGGCGATTTTGACTTTTTAGAGCATTTTTGAGGGGTAAACACTTCCTTTTTTTGAAAATTTTCAGTTTTTTGAGAATATCTTCGGTTCTATTTGTCGTAGCGTAAAAATTCCGACGGGAGGTGAAAGGTGAGATCATTTGCTATCGATTTATAGGGTTTTTAATTTGAAAATATCGATTTTTAAGATATTCATGGGCATTTTTGTGAAACAGTTTTGTAAAACCATTTTTGGCCTATAACTATTCCAAAAATTGATGTTTTTGAATTCAAAACCACATAAATAGATGGGAAATGAGCTCACCTTTCATTTGAGACCAACCCCGAATTGCTACGACCAATAGAACCAGAGATATTTGCAAAAAACTGAAAATTTTCAAAAAAGCAAAGGCTTTTACCCCTCAAAAATGCCGAAAAATATCGAATTTTCAAAAAATTCGAAAAAAATACATCTGACACCTATTTTCCAGCGAAAATTTCCTCAGCTTTTCGATAGAATCATCAAAAAAAATCCATCTCTAACCGTTTCATTACAGTGTCCATTTTGCCCCACTCTAAGACGGTCAATAATTTTTATATTGAATTGTAAATTTTTATTTCTTTTTTTTTCTTTTTTTTGAGACACTTTTCAGATTTTAATCTTTGAATACGTGTAGGTATAGAACTACCTTAAGACTTGAAAGAAAAAATAGAAAAAAAAACTACCTTAAGTGAAATAAAAAAAAAATCAGTTAAGAGACCAAAAAAAAATATATTTTACATAATTAAAATAACAAAGGGTGATAAAAAAAAATTAAATCCATACGTTGTTAAACTACCCTATCATGGGCCCATGTTCACCATGGTGGTTAACGTTTATTCTCTTTGTGGTGAAACTGAGTCAACAGTGGCAAGTGTTTGGGTTTTGGCTACCTACCTTCAGTGGAAATTCAAATGAAGAGAATAGTTTAGTGAATAATTCAAGAGCAAGGGGTTAGTAAAACTTGAGAAAATTTTAATAATTCTGTATGAAAGTGTCTGGCATGAAATATTTGAAAAGTTCACTATTTTTTTTATCCTGGAATTTTTAACGAATTTTTTTTTTTGTGTTTTTTCGTTCGATCGATTTTATTTTAAAGGTATCTCGTAAAGTATTGGAGTTAGTGGAAAATGTCAAGAAACCTTTTTTGTAGCTCTTGAAATTCTCCACAAAAAATGTCTCTTGACATTTTTTCCTAAACCCAATAATTTCTGAGATCCCTTTTAATTAAGGTAGTATCCCAGTGTACGGTTGATAAAACAGGAAAAATGAGGATTCGTAGGTTTGTTTCCAATTAATTGCTGGATAATTCGGGGAAAAAATGTGCTTTAATTTACCCGATAAAAAAAGTGATTAAACTATTTCGTAAGTCATATCTTGCAGCTTGTGAATATAATTTTTTTTTGTTTCTCGAATTTTTTTTAACATTACTAATCTCCTATCACATGCATGAGACAGAGAGAGAGAGAGAGAGGCAAATAGTTACGACTACCTTCTAATTAAAATTTCTCAATAACTATACGGTGAATTGAATATTTTTTTCTTCTATTATTTAGTTAAAATGCTGTTCTCTTCGCCAATTGTTTTTGAATAATGGGTCAATCCTGTGGTTTTTTAGTAATTTCGTTATTTCCGTCTGATTTAGGGCGTTTCATCCCCTCCACCGCTATTTCCACTAACTTTGATAATTCATATCTCGTAAACTGGACGGTCAAAAATTATGAAAAAATTCAGAAAAACGTAAAAACCCATCATCTTTGACGTGGCATCAAAAAAATAAGCAATTAACTGCCCTCAAATTCCCTGTGATACTCCCTTAAACCCCTATTTTCCACTCAAAAACCCACTTTTAACGCCCTATCATTCAAAAAACCGTAAAAAAACCATAAATAACAACGTAATTCCATTTATCCCCCGAAAACATCCACAAAACGAGTAGTGACAATGTGTATTGACACAAATACCACCACAATGAATCATTCTCAGCGAATACACACATCGAGACAAAAATCGATAAATTCACATTGAGCATGAAACTTAAAAAAAAAAGCGGGGAAAAAACTTCAATAGCTTTTATTTCATTAGCAGACGACAGCAAAAAAAAAGAAGAAAAAAAAAAAAGGCTTGAATTTAACATGTGAAAAGCCAAATGGATGAGGATACGATGTAATTTCTTTTATGGACTTTAAATTAAATTTTCACCTGCTCTCAGGACACGAAAAAAAAAAAATATAAAAAAAAATCTCGGAATCGCGGTTAATTTAGATTCAATGGATGCTGTATGGAGCATTGAATTATTTCCACGTGTGAAAAATAGAAAAAAAATAGAATAAGGGAGAATACACGTTGTCACACGTACTTCGAATTTCGTGCTTCGATTAAGGAGCGAAATTTGAGGAGAGATCGTTAAAGTGCAATAGATATTATGAGATAATTTATGATAATTAAATTAGCAAAAATCTCACAATCTTTCTGAATTTTTTTTTTTTTTTTAATAAATAATTTTGGAAAAAAAAAAAAATTACAAAAAAAAATTTTGTATGTATAGATTTTTTTTGAATATTTTGTAAAAAAAAAAAAAATGCTGCAAAAGCAAAACTAATTTTTTTTATCAAAGAAATGAAAAAAAAAATCAAAATTATCAAATTTTTCTAATATTTTCAAAATCACGAAAATTTTTAATTACAAATATTTGAAATTCTTCACAGTTTGAACTAATGAGAGGTGATGGCTATTTTATCGCTCATTAAATATTGTGTATTACTAACGATCTCATTTAGCTCTGCCGATCTTTTTTTTTTTCATCTCATTGCAGTTAGTTTTGCGTGATTTGATCGGGTAATTTAATTTGCAGTTTTGTCGGGGATGGGGGCAATACCGTAATGGGCTTTTTAATTATTGAGTGGTGGTTTTCACTGGAATTATTGATGACTAGAGCGTTTATTATTCTTCCGGAGTGCTGCAACACCAAGAAACATTAGTTTCAAATGCAACTGACGATTAATTCAATTCTTTTTGGATTAAACTAAAAGGATTTCTCAAACTGTTGGGTTTATCGGAAAAAGTGAAGAGACCTTTTTTGTGGAGAATTTAATTTTACACAAAAAAGGTATCTTGAGATTTTCCGATAAGTCTAACTCCTTCTGAGATATCTATTGAATTCTGCAAAAATTTCTGGGTTTTTATGAAGAAATGGCGCAAAATACTCATTTATGAGCTATATTTCAATTTTATTATGTTTAATGTGTTTTTAGAGAATTTTAAATCATTCATTCTCTTCGGGGAAAAATGTGCTTTAATTTACCCGAAAAAAAGGTGATTAAATCATTTGAAAATCATGATTTTGAGGAATTCTGAGGGAAGTATTGGAGATGGAATTTTTTCGACGATTCCATTGGAAAGCTGAGAAAATTTGACATGGAAAACATATATCACAAGAGATTTTTTGAATTTTTTTTGAAAATTTGGGCCCAAAAATGGGTTTTGGGCCCAAATTTGAGATAAGACCCAAAACAAAATCAAAATTACTTCCGACATATGGTTTCCAGCTCAAATTTTCTCAGGATTTCAATGGAATCACGAGAATGTCTCGATCTCGCTTAGATCCTGAAATATTTAGAAAAAAAATGAACAATTTTATTCGAAAGTCATGTCTTCAGCTTGTGAATATAATTTTTTTTTGTTTCTCGAATTTTTTTTAACATTGCTAATCTCCTATCACATGCATGAGACAGAGAGAGAGAGAGAGGCAAATAGTTACGACTACCTTCTAATTAAAATTTCTCAATAACTATACGGTGAATTGAATATTTTTTTCTTCTATTATTTAGTTAAAATGCTGTTCTCTTCGCCAATTGTTTTTAAATAATGGGTCAATCCTGTGGTTTTTTAGTAATTTTGTTATTTCCGTCTGATTTAGGGCGTTTCATCCCCACAACCGCTATTTCCACTAACTTTGATAATTCATATCTCATAAACTGGACGGTCAAAAATTATGAAAAAATTCAGAAAAACGTAAAAAACCATCATCTTTGATGCGGCATCAAAAAAATGAGGATTTAACTGTACTCGAGTTCCCTGCGATACTACCTTAATACAGAAAAAAATACTCCACCGCAATAATCGATGCACTATGCAGCACGCGATAACCCGATATTATTGTTATTCACGTAATTTAGAATTTGATGCACACAGAGTAGAATATCTAATAACACAACTACCACGTGTACGAAAGGGGCAACAGCTGTGTACCATTAAGCACGTAGGTATTTTGTGTCGCACCTCGATAAGTTAACCCTTTCGAACGAGAAATTAGATAATATTACAAAATACCAAACACAAAGTGATGAGAATGTTAATGTATTTGACAAAATTAATTTCAACCGATTTCCCCCCCCCCCCCCCCCCCCCCAAATTTTCGATGAATTTCGCCAACAGCGAAAATTAAACACTTTAACATCCATTATCTCGGAAGATAAGCGAGATAGAGCGTTTTTGGTGGAATTCTTTTATGCAGCCCTGAAAATTCTCTACAAAAAAAGGATCTTGGAGCAAAAAGGGCGTATCTCCATTAGTTTCCATGATATTAAAAAAAAAAAAACATTAAATTCCATGATATTTTATATTTTATTTTTTTTTTTATTAAAAAAAAAAAAGGAGACTCATGAATTTTTTTTTTCGTCTCTTTCTAGTATTGAATTTTTTTCCTGTACCAGTGGAGGAGGAGTGTCTCACAGATGACAAACGCCGTAGAGGATTATGCATGAATACGTACGAATGCCGCATACAACAGGGAACCTCCCATGGACCATGTGCTCTTGGTTTTGGCGTTTGTTGTGTCTGTAAGTAAATGTTTGCGGATAAACATCAGTGAAAAGGCAAATATTAGCGAAACAAATGGAAAAGAACCCGAGTCATAAAAAAGAAAAGGGGAATTGAAAAAAAAAAAAATTGGAAGGTGAAAAGGTGGTAAATTGTGAAGAAGTCATAGGTGAAACGATAAAACTGGTCTTGGATTGATCGCACGCTTGACCGGATGAGCCGAGGTACAGTTACTCGATTGCCATCGTTCGTCTGTGCCAGATATAAAATTCTCTCATTCCAATGCTGCCTCATTTTTTTTAAGGCAGTGGGCTGGAGAGAACGGTCGATAAAACAGAAAAAAATGAGGACTTGTACTTTAATTTTCCCGAAAAAAAGTGATTGAATCGTTTAAAAATCATGATTTTGAGGAATTCTGAGGAAAGTATTGGAGATGGAATTTTTTCGATAATTCCATCGGAAAGCTGAGAAAATTTGACATGGAAAACATATGTCACAAGAGATATTTGGAATTTTTTTTGAAAATTTGGGCCCAAAAATGGGTTTTGGGCCCAAATTTGAAATGAGACCCAAAAAAAAATCAAAATTACTTCCGACATATGGTTTCCAGCTCAAATTTTCTCAGGATTTCAATGGAATCACGAGAATGTCTCGATCTCGTTTAGATCCTGAAATATTTAGGAAAAAGACGATTTTATGTGCAAAAATGTGCTTCAATTTACCCGGAAAAAAGTGATTAAAGAGCACTCCTAGTGTGACAGCCTAAAAAAAGGCGACTTTTAAGGGTATATTTATACATATCTTAAGAATACACAGTAAAAGTTTTGAAGAAAAAAATTAAATATTTTTCTCGTTGCGTTTTCCTCGAAACAGTATTTTTCGAATTTGCTACAGTGATTACTCGGAAAAACAGCTAATAAGCCCTGCAAATGGGCTTCTAAAGCTTAATAAAAAAAAAAAAAAAAGATTACTCGGAGACAAATGATTCGATCACTATCAAATTTTTTCTGCATGTTCTGTATATAGTTCTCCATACAATGATCGACCATTTTTTTGATCTGATCGAAAATCAAATTTTGGCAAGCCAAAAACGACTAAAATTCCCATCTAAATAATCTGGAATACATTCCACAAATTGCTTTGCAAACAATCCCCAGTTTTATAACGGATCATAATGAGAAAAACGTTTGAATATTTGAATGTGAATTTCGTAACGAAGTGAAGAGGCCAATTTCAACGGTACCCCATGAATTATTTCTCGTTAAATCGTACCAATCGTAACAGAATACTCGCCAAACTACCTTGTTTACAACCTCCAGTGACTTAAATTCATGTGGCACTCTTTCTCTCTCCCTCTCTCTTTCTCTTCCACATTAACGTTATACCGTTGAGGTTCACGACCGGTTTGCCAACTTACCTGCCCCCTCTCCCCGAATCCAGAAGCTTCCAGGCTCGGCAGCCAGATGTCGCTAGGGAAATTCGCCGCATTTGGCTATAAACACACCGAGTGGTGGGGGGATTGGAGGGAGGGAGGGGGGAAGACCTATATATACGCTGACTGTTCTTCAGCACCTTTTTTTTCGTAAACTAAACAGAGTCAGCGGTGGATCGTGAATTTTTCAACGCTCAGTTTTGCCTTCTCTCTCTCTTTCTCTCTTTCTCTTTCTCTCCTCTTTCTCTCTTCTTCAAATATTCTCTCCCCTAGATCGTGATGTTTGGCTGAACAGCTGAGAGACTTTAGAAATTTACAGAGCAAGGGGAAGAGAGGGGTGGGAGGGAGGGAGCTGGGAGGAAATTGTATGAAGAAGTGAAAAGAACAGAATCGAGAAACAAAGGGAAATAGAGAAAATGAATATGGAAAAAGAGAGTTGTTTAACTATCCGAGGTTTCTTCACGTGGAATGCATAAATAGACAAGTACTTGAGTCCTTTATTTCTATTGTGCCTCTTTTTTTAGAATTGCAGAATGTCTCCTGGGAGTGATGGCTGACGTGAGGCGTTTTAATTTGACTTTGTAATGAGGTTTCACTGAGTATCTCGAAAACTAAGGAAGATAGAGAAGTTTTACAGAAACCTTTTTTGTAGGTCTTGAAAGTCTCTACCAAAAAGGTTTCTACTGAAATTTCGCTATCTCCCTCCAATTCCGAGATATTCGACGTAAACTGATCTCAAGGTCACGGCCTCCAAAATGGAAATCACTTATCACTGTTCACTTTGTAGCCATAAGTCACTAGGATTTATTAGATCCTTTCAAAGTTCAAATTATAAGCCAATAAATAACTTTAACAGTTACAGCAAGCTGTGGAAGTGAAGTTGGTAACAATTTGACGTACATAACAAATCCAGGATTTCCAAATCTAATTGATGAACCAATGAATTGTTCAATAACAATAAGAAAAATTGAGCAGCAAGTCAGTCAACTTAGAATTGACTTCCTACATTTTAATATCGTGAGTTCTTTTCCTTTCTTTTTTGTTCAAAATCTATAAACTTCTCCTCCATTCAAAACTTCTAAGAGATATCTTCTCATATTGATTCTCTCTTATTTTTTTATATCCTTAAAAAAAATCTACTGAAAACACAAATAAGAACTGAAAGTAAAGTACTTTTGGGCGAAAAAAAATAGGGTCAACCAAATAGGCGAACTGGTGGCTGCGACGAGGACATAATGGAAATAACAAGTGGTGATCGTATATATCAGCTATGCGGATGGAACAGTGGACAGCACAGTAAGTATTCATGATATTCATTTTAATATTTTGGCATTAGGTAAATCTTCATGATTTGGATGTTTACGTGAAAGTTATTCAAATAAGAGAATCATGGAAAGAAGCCCATAACTTTTGTCTGTGCCAATGCAGATGGAAACTACGTTAAGAGATGTGTGTATATATATGTTTGTGTGTATCTCTGTATCTTGAAATAGGGAGAAACGACCTTCAGTCACAGTCAAGTCGAATAAACTGCATCATTGATACTGGAAAAGAAGGAGTATCGTACATTTCAAATGGATATATACAGACCTTCTGATTTAAATCCAGACACTGTTATGCATTCGTAATGCAGAAAGATAGCTATCGCAGATGCTTCCCCCTGAAGATGCAGATGTATTTTCGTGCTCAATCGTTGTAATCTTAGTATAATATTTATGTACCAGTAGATACATTGATTGCTGTAGCGAAGAATAGGGTAGAAGTTGATAGATTTCATGACTGATTGCAGTAGCCGAATTAGGGATATCCCAAACATCTTCACCAAATCGTATTTTCCGAGGAAATGAAGGGAGATAAAGAAAAAATGCAAGATACCTTTTTTGTAGCCCGCAAAATTCCCCGTAATCTCCCGTCGGCCCCATGTTTCTAACCCTCCTAGTTCCTCCACAACCACCCTCCAAAATTATAGCTTACTTTTTGAAGAACCTAGGATTCTTCTGATTTCCAGTTTACGTCGATGTAATCGATGAGTCAGTCATCCTGGACTTTGTTCTACCATCAAATCTACAATCTCGCATGTGGGAAATGTCAGTAGTTCAACTGCCCTTTGAACTACGTGCACCAGCTGGCTGCCTTCAGTACTTTGATGCACCACGTGGCACCTTAAAAACCCTAAATTATCTACCAAACGGACGCTACTTATCAAATCAGGACTATCTATTGTGCATAAGACAGGAGAGAGATATGTGCAGTATTTCCTATACTCCATGCAGCAGTGATTCCTTCAGAATTGGACCCAGTAGATTCATGGCAAATCAAAACAATAATACACAGTCAAATACAGTAGATGGCTCTGGCAGTGGTAATGATGATCCTAGTCCCATCAGACGTTGCAATGATCGTGTACTCATCCCATGTGACTTTGAGGAATTTATAACGGTATGTATATGTATGATCAAATGGCTGAATTGATACAGTTCAAGTGTGTTGTGTGTGTGCTTGTTGCCTTGAATGTTTAACGCTAGTCCCCATAGTTCACGTGCATTAATGCACTGTCACGTGTAATTAATGGATAGTTCACATGAGGGGAGGGGGGAGGGGGGGGGGGGTGGAGTGGATCCATTAACACACGACCATCAACATCTGATTCGCTTCGTTTTTTTTTGCAGATAAAGGAATAAAATTTGAAAAAAAATCACTCATTCTTACTTCAGCGGTCTATTCTACCCCACTTTTCTCTCCATCGATCTTCATTGGCCAATGCCAACATCCGTTCAATCCCACAGTACCCCCGTACCTCAATCCTCATGAATTATTCAATCGAATTGATTTTACTAACGCTTCAAACCATTTTCCACCTATTTCTATCTCTCTTTCTTGCTCTTTCTCTCTCTCTTGTTCTCATTCTAACACCCCATTTTATCGCTTTTAACCCTTTCCAACGCAATCCAGTCGTTTTACTCAATTGACAAACGCCAGTTTAGAGCAATTACAAGTTGGATGAATTCTTGAGTGTATTCAAAATGATTATAATCATTATGGTAATTTCATTAATTCCAGGTAATTCGTGATTATTAAGCGTGAAATTGCGAATTTTGATAAGGGGATTTTTTTTTTTAGTTTTTTGGAGGATTATAAGGCATTTAACTTTTTAAGGTAGTATCGCAGGGAATTTGAGGACAGTTAATTCCTTATTTTTTTGATGCCACATCAAAGATGCTGGTTTTTTACGTTTTTCTGAATTTTTTCATAATTTTTGACCGTCCAGTTTACGAGATATGAATTATCAAAGTTAGTGGAAATAGCGGTGGTGGGGATGAAACGCCCTAAATCAGACGGAAATAACGATATTACTAAAAAACCACAGGATTGACCCATCATTTAAAA
This sequence comes from Aleiodes leptofemur, assembly GCA_963942555.1. Lineage (NCBI taxonomy): Eukaryota > Metazoa > Arthropoda > Insecta > Hymenoptera > Braconidae > Aleiodes > Aleiodes leptofemur. The sequence continues at coordinate 14,901,237 of OZ012619.1, forward strand.
ACAATTGGCGAATAGGACAGCATTTTAACTAAATAATAGAAGAAAAAAATATTCAATTCACCGTATAGTTATTGAGAAATTTTAATTAGAAGGTAGTCGTAACTATTTGCCTCTCTCTCTCTCTCTCTGTCTCATGCATGTGATAGGAGATTAGTAATGTTAAAAAAAATTCGAGAAACAAAAAAAAATTATATTCACAAGCTGAAGACATGACTTTCGAATAAAATCGTTCATTTTTTTTCTGAATATCTCAGGATCTAAGCGAGATCGAGACATTCTCGTGATTCCATTGAAATCCTGAGAAAATTTGACCTGGAAACCATATGTCGGAAGTAATTTTGATTTTTTTTTGGGTCTTATCTCAAATTTGGGCCCAAAAACCCATTTTGGGCCCAAATTTTCAAAAAAAATTCCAAAAATCTCTTGTGACATATGTTTTCCATGTCAAATTTTCTCAGCTTTTCAATGGAATCATCGAAAAGATTCCATCTCCAATACTTTCCTCAGAATTCCTTAAAATCATGATTTTTAAATGATTTAATCGCTTTTTTCCCCCGAATTATCCAGTAATTAATTGGAAAAAACCTACAAATCCTCATTTTTTCCAGTTTTATCAACCCTTCTCTAGAATACTACCTTAAGTCTAATACTTTTCTTTGTTTCAAGAAAATAATTGGAATTGAAGGGGCAAAAAGCGCAGAATTTTTAATACCACAAAACTCATTTGAAGATAATGAGAAAAGCTTTTTGCCATTTTCAAAGCTCCATTTTATACTCATTTAATGGGGAAAAACAGTTTCCCTTAATTTTCTACCTCACTTATCAATGGTTTCAAGAAAAAGAGAGCAGAAAAAAAAGGCACTCTCAATTTCTCTCTTATTTTTTCTATTCCCCCTTCAACACACAATAATGAATAATTGATTTTTTATTATTGTACTGCGTGCAAATGAGAAGTGAGGAATTGAATAAATATTTAATTGGGAGCGTTTATTGCCTTGCGGCAGAGTTTACACAGGTAATTTACAAAGACCTCTGTGTAATCTCTGGATTTGTGAGACAATATTTGGATTTGGCTGGTTCAAACGCAAGTGTCAATGCCACTGCATCGATATATATATCGATACAGTCACTCCCAAAGGGACGATTTGGCGGTTTATTTGAATTTCAGGAATCAAAATTTTACGTCTTACCACATAATGTAATAAACCAGATTTTTTTTTTAATGTGAAGGAGGCTCCAAAAAAATCTGTAAAAATTTCACAACAATATAGATATACTCGAACATCTTCTCAAATTTTTTCAGATTTTTTCGTGAACTCCTTCATTGCAAAAAAAAATCTCGAATAATTTTCCTCGAAAATCCTTCTTGAAAATCCTTTTTTTTATTTCAACAATATCTTTGAAGCGGTTGAGTTTAGGAGAAAATGTCAGGAGACCTTTTTTGTAGAGAATTTAATTCTCCATAAAAAAGGTCTCTTGACATTTTCTTCTAAATCCAACCGCTTCAAAGATCCTCATCATTTTCCAAAATGTCCCTTTTTTTGAGGGTGGAACGTAAAAAATTGAGGTAATTACACTAGAAACATCACACGAGACGTCATAAATTTTTAATAAATCCAAAACTTTTTAACAAGATTAATTAACCATAAATTATCTCATTTAATAAATACATCAAAAAAAAAAAGTAAAAAAAAATTAAAGTATAAAAAAAGTTTTAGTTTCATCAAGAAGTGAAAATAATACACCAATTAGACATGCAAAGCCAATGTAAAGTGGGTATTAAAAACTACTTGTCGTTTAACAGCATCATCAAGTATTCACGCTAGTGTCCGTTAGACCCTGCCTCAAAAATTCTCCCTTTTTTTTTTAATTTGCATATTTAATGAACTAGAAAAAAAGGAGGGAAAAAAACGAGTCTGACTCTAAATGGATTTTTTCACTTACGTTTGAATTTTCTCCTTTTGCTTCCGAATGGAAGCTATGTAATCATCAGAATTTTTGATTGTAATTTTTTTTAATAGAAGATACTTAAAATGATGTAAATAGAGAGAAAATTATATTTTTAGCGCATGTCTGTGTATGTATGTGCATAAAAGTCTCAATTACAGCAAAACGGTTTTATAGAAAAATTTCATATTTTGTGGAAAATTTCCTCTCGACAAACTCTATTTTTTAAGCTTTATTTGAAGAGAATTCGATCGATACTTTTTGAGATATTTCCATTTTTCGAAAATCAGTTTTTAATGGAATTTCTGGAAACTATTGAACTGATGTTATTTATACTCATATAGGGGATAGTGGGGCAAAATGGACACTGTAATGAAACGGTTAGAGATGGATTTTTTTTGATGATTCTATCGAAAAACTGAGGAAATTTTAGCTGGAAAATAGGTGTCAGATGTATTTTTTTCGAATTTTTTTGAAAATTCGATATTCTTCGGCATTTTTGAGGGGTAAAAGCCTTTGCTTTTTTGAAAATTTTCAGTTTTTTGCAAATATCTCTGGTTCTATTGGTCGTAGCAATTCGGGGTTGGTCTCAAATGAAAGGTGAGCTCATTTCCCATCAATTCATGTGGTTTTGAATTCAAAAATATCAATTTTTGGAATAGTTATAGGCCAAAAATGGTTTTACAAAACTGTTTCACAAAAATGCCCATGAATATCTTAAAAATCGATATTTTTAAATTAAAAACCCTATGAATCGATAGCAAATGATCTCACCTTTCACCTCCCGTCAGAATTTTTACGCTACGACAAATAGAACCAAAGATATTCTCAAAAAACTGAAAATTTTCAAAAAAGGAAGTGTTTTACTCCTCTAAAATGCTCAAAAAAGTCAAAATCGCCAAAAATTCAAAAAAAATAATTCCGGCACTTGTTTCCCGCCTAAAATTTCCTCAGCTTTCCAATGCAATCATCAAAAACAATCCACCGCCAATATTTCTATTAATTTCAAGAGTTTTCCATAATATTTGCTTAAAAATTTAGATGTGTCCATATTACCCCTGATGTCCATTTTGCCCCACTTTCCCCTATTATCTCGAGATTTGTATCAGTTAGATGCCTGTAAATTTTGAGCTCATTTGCATGATTAGTTCTCGAGTTATTGGCGTTTTAATGAATTTCTTCAAAATTTGATATTTTGATGATGATTTGAAAAAAGTTGCATCACTTCCATTTGAAAGCATATTGCTAAAGTATCAGCAGAAAAACGTATATCAATTGGAAAGCAATACTATTATCCACTTGTTCCTTTTTTTTGGGCTTTTCCACAGCCTGGAAACGATGGCGCTGGCATCTGTGATCTTGAACACTGCGGTAATTCACTGTGTGGACCAAATGAAGTGGATAGCGAGGGTAATTGTCGTGTTGAAACATCAGCAACACCATTTCACATAAGGATAGCATTTGGATCGGGAAATGAGAATTTCACAACAGCTGAGGACATGATTGGTATGTGCATCAGTTATGAACAGCTTCCGTGTGTATCATGATGATTATCAGTGAAGTGCACCGAAATTCTAGTCCACTTGCATTTTTTTTTATTTAATGGAGATTATTTTTTCTGGGGGATGATTTTTTTTTTATTAATGGAAATTTTTTTTTCCTGGGATTTTTTTTAACGATTTTTTTTTTTTTTTTGAGGGGATTATGGGAAATTTTGTGCAATATCTTGGGAGTTAAATGCGATAGATTTTTTTTGATGATTCCAGTGAAAAGCTGGGGAAATTTGAGCCGGAAAACATGGGTCGCACGTTTTTTTGGGGATTTTTGGAAAATTTTGAGTTTTTGGGGGTGAATTTGGGGATTTTTTTGGAAATTTCAGTTTTTTGAGGATATTTATGGTTCTAATTGTCGTAATGGGAAAATTCCGAATCGAGGTGAAAGGTAAGATCATTTGCCATAGATTCATGAGGTTTTGAAGGAGAAATTATCAATTTTTGATAGTTTTTTTGAATTTTCAATGCATTTTTTGAATAAAAATCACGTTTTTTTGGACAAAATTATCCCAAAAATTGATATTTTTCCTTCAAAACCCCATGAATCGATGGAAAATGATCTCACCTTTCCCCTCCATTCAAAATTTCCCCTCTACGACAATTAGAACCAAAGATATCCCCAAAAAACTCAAATTTTCAAAAATTCACCCCCAAAAAACTCGAATTTTCCAAAAATTAAAAAAAAACCTTCAAATATATCATTTCCAGCTCAAATTTTCTCAGCTTTTCACTGGAATCATCAAAAAAAATCCATCTCCCTTATTTACCGAGATACAGCCCAAAACCCATTCAAACAAATCCTTCCAAATAATTAAAAAATTCCACAATAAAAAAAAAACTTTCTTGAATTCACTTTAATGAATGAAAAATCGTGACCTGACGTATTGACATTGTCATGTCGATTTGGCTGAGTATCGATTGGACTTTATGTAATATTTCACACAGTGTACATAGTAGAGATATTTTTAGGATCATGAAAATAGATTTAAATTATTTGACTTGAAATTTTTTTTTTTTTTTTTCGTTTTAAAAGTAATTTCTTCTGCAAATAAAATCGAATAAATAATTTTTATTTATTTATTAATAAAATTATAAATTATTAATAAATAAATTATTTTCCTGAAATTTTTTTTTTTTTAAATAATTGTTAAAAAATAATTCAGTATCGAAAATAAACAATAAATTTTTACGATTTAATAAATAAATCAATTAATTTTATCTGAAAATTTAAAATTATTTTATTTTTCACCAAATAAATTAATTAAAATTCAATCAAAAAAAATGGTAAAAATAAAATAAATGTGGGATGTAAAAATGAAATAAAAGAGGATTTTATTCAATAATTCAGCATTAAATTCAAAGAATCAAATTGTTTTTCCTTTTATTTACAACTCTCAGCCTGTGTTACAATATTTTCTTTTTTTATAATTATTTGTGATTTGTGAAAATTCAGGAAATAATTTTCAACATTTTTTTTACTCTCCCTTTTTCCCAATTGTTAATAAGAGCATTTATCAACGATTACAATAAAATTTATAATTTTATTATTAAATTTTTTTTTCATCATTCATCTTTTGCATCACAATTGAATTAAACAATTTTTTTTTTTTTATTTAAGAATAAATTAAAATTAATTTCAATACTGAAAATCTTCGATTAATTTCATCATTTAATTTTTTTTTAATTATGAAAATTTCATTCATTCAACTTTTTACAATTTTTTTTTTGTTAATAAAATAATTACCTTCTTTTATTATTAATTCTCATTTTTTTTTTAATTATAATTTTTTTTATTTTTGAATTCTCACGTTTTATTCAATTCTTAGTGTTAATAATTAATTCAATTAATTAATCTGGCAAATGGCAACGATCGAGTAAAGAATTAATTCTCGTAAGAAAGTTTGTGGCTTTTTTTTATTTTTTATCAATTTTTTTTCTCATTTTAATTCATTGAATTTGTGTAATAAATAACCAGAATTCAATTTCTTTTTAAAAATTCGATTTAATTATCTACGTAATTGGGATTTTCAGTAAAATATTTTTTTTTTCTCACTTTTTTTCTTCTTTTTCTGCTGTGTAAAAGGTTTTTAATGATACAATGGGCGGTGTTTAGCATTTTTTTCTTTCTTTCTCACTGAATAATTCAAGAGAAAAGAATTAAAACAAATTGAATTAATGTCTTTGTTGCTTTGATATCTTGGAATTGGAGCGAGAAATAAAAGAAAATAATGGGAAATAAAAGGGGCAGAGAAAAAGGAAATTGGGAGGAAAGGGAGGGAGGGGGGGGGGTTGAATTTTGATGGATGCAGTGTCTGGGGAGAATTTTGTGATGGGAAAAGTTCATTTATCCATTTATTATCAGATTCGATTGAGTGGGAAGTGATTTTTGCTGTTTTTTTGGGAATATCTTGGAATCTAAAGGAGATGGAGCTTTCTCGATGATTCCATTGAAAAGCTGAGGAAATTTGACATGGAAACCATATGTCGGAAGGTTTTTGGTGATTTTTTGAAAATTCGGGATTTTGGGGATCGATTTTAGGGGATTTTTTTGGAAAATTTTGGAAAAAGCTTGTGACGTATGGTTTTCATGGCAAATTTTCTCAGCTTTTCGATGGAATCACGGAAAATGTTTTATCTCTTTCAGATCCCGAGAAATCTCGAAAAAAAAAATGATTTTAGGGGAAAAAATCGTTGAAATTAAATTTTTTCACTTTTCCATCAAAAATTACCTCAATACAGAGCACTTGTCTCATCTTCCTCCCCCCCCCCCCCCCCCCAAACCCAAACGAACATTTTTCGCTTCAATTCCAGAATATTTCGACAAAAAGCTTCAATTCAAAATTTTTTAATTTTTCCCACCTAAAATCTCATTTTTTTTGAACATTTGAGTTTTTAAAATCAGGTAATCTAGAGCAACGGAATTATTTGAAAAATTACGCTAACTAAATAAATTAAAGATTAATTTTTAAAAAATAATTTAACAATATTCTCACTTTTTTTTCCTTATCAAATTAACAAATTAATCAATAACTAATCACAATTTTTCCAAATTCTCAATTTTTACACCAAAAATTTCATTCAAATTATAATTTACAGGCAATTAATGAGGCAGAATTCAAATTCTTTCTCATTCATTCCTGCAATAAATTAAAAAAAAAACGTGCGAATTTTAATTCACATTTTATTAATTTTTTTTTTTTTTTCATGGATAAAAATTGTGTGCTATTTATTTTTTCACCTTTATATCGTATACTAGAACACAATGGAATCATGAACGCGACCGTGATTCACCAGACATACGATCTGAAGCCCTTTTTTCATATAATTTTTTCTTTTTTTCACTTTCTTTTGTTTCACTCCAAATTTTTTTTTTCGAGAAAAAACGAAAAAAAAAAATGAATTTATTATTTTTTTTTCTATACGTTATATTCTTCTTTCGCTTTATGTGCATAACGTGCTTGTGGTTTTAACTGCATTTTTCCTCGTGTGTGTGTATGTGTGTGGGTGTTTGCATGTTTTGTGCATAGGTCTGTGCCCACCGCAGATATGCATCCCTTTCATTTGTTCCCCAGTAAACTCCCTGTTTTTTTTATTTTTTTATTTTATTTTAGCCGTTATCTCTTTTTCCGACAAAAATAATCTGTCTAATTAACGATCCTCCCATGGGTTATCACGATTCGCTATTTTTTTAAAAATACTCCCTCAATTTTCAGCGATATGTTGAATTTTTTTTTTTTAGAATTTTTCTGCAATGATAAAATTTAGATTTTGTTGGTTTTTGGCGGGTATCTCGAAATCCGAGGGAGATGGAATTCTCTCGATGATTTCATTGGAAAGCTGAGGAAATTTGAGCTGGAAAGCATATGTCGGAAGGTTTTTTCAAGATTTTCTGAAAATCGGGGATTTTCGGGGGATTTTAGGGGTTTTTGGGGGATTTTTTTAAAAAACTCCCTAAAAAGCTTGTGACGTATCATTTCCATAGCAAATTTTCTCAGCTTTTCAATGGAGTTATTGAAAATCTTCTATCTCTTACACATCCCGAGAAAACCCGAAAAAACAATGATTTAACCCATAAAAAATCCTCAAAATCGATTATTTCGTTCCTCTTCCTTCCAGAATTCTTTCAATCACTTTCGCTTCTCAGCGATATGTTGAAATTTTGTTTTAGAATTTTTCTGCAATGATAAAATTTAGATTTAGTTTGTTTTTGGAGAGTATCTTGAAATCTGAGGGAGATGGAATTCTCTCGATGATTCCATTGGAAAGCTGAGAAAATTTGAGCTGGAAAGCATATGTCGGAAGGTTTTTTCGAGATTTTATGTAAAACTGGGATTCTGGGGGCATTTTAGGGTTTTTTGGGGGGTTTTAGGTGATTTTTTGGGGATTTTTTTTGAAAAATTTCGGAAAAAGCTTGTGACGTATCATTTCCATGGCAAATTTTCTCAGCTTTTCAACGGAATCATCGAAAATCTTCTATCTCTCACACATCCCGAGAAAACCCGAAAAAACAATCATTTTTCCGTTAAAAAATCCCCAAAATCGAATTATTTCTTCCTCTTCCTTCCAGAATTCCCTCAATCCCCTCCCAACTTTCATCTGCAATCCTAAAATATTCGCAAAGAAATCCTGCTCCTCAAGTGACAGAAAATCGAATCAACGAGGAGAAAGAAAGACAATGATCAGACACGTTTTTACCCGACAAATTCCTCAGATTTTTTCCTTTGGAGGGATAATAAATTGCCAGTGAAGGGGATCCACCCCAGGGAGAAACCAAAAAAAAAAGTGACCGCAAATGATCATCTATTTATTTTTACGTGTAGATTAATCGCGACAATTACCGCAGATGGATTGCAGGTGATTCGTCTCTTTTTTTTCACTTTTTTCCTCAAATGCGAATAAACGCGGTTAACGAATGACGAAAAGGGGCCAAAAGTTCGAGTCACTAATTTATGAGATTTTTCCCTCGAATCTGAGAAATAAATAAAACACAAGAGACTTCGAATTTCCGTCTGTTTTCCACCGAAAATTGCTTCTCTACTCCACCCCAGTTATTACACCAACAGTTAAGCTGTATCTGTGTGTTTTTGTGTGTGTGTTTAGCCCCTCAGAGATCGATTATGGTAGTCCTGTAGCCAAACACACAATCGAAGTGTATTTTATCAGTTTTCACCCCCTCTTCGAAACGAGGAAAAAGTGTCACATTGTGTAACCCATAAAAGATCGTCCATTCTTTTTTTTTTTGCTAACTAGAAAATTGAACGTTAGCCCATAAATCACGAAAACGATATAAAAATGAGGGATAAAAAGGTGAGTAGAACGGTTTCGTTTATCATTGTCACTGCACTCCGTGTGGCGCTATTCGCAATTTTTTAATATAAACTGAGAGCTTTTTTTTGGGTTTTAGGTGGTTTTTGGAGAGTATCTCGGTATCTGAGGGAGATTGATTATTTTTGATCATTCCAGTGAAAAGCTGAGGAAATTTGACCTGGAAAGCATATGTCGGAAGGTTTTTTGGGGATTTTTGGAAAATTGGGGATTTTAGGGGTTGTTTTTGGGGATTTTTTGGAAAATTTTTGAAAAAAACCTTGTGACATATCATTTCCATCGCAAATTTTCTCAGTTTTTCAATGGAGTTATGGAAAAGCTTCTATCGCGTAAGAATCCCGAGAAATCCCGAAATAAAACAATACTTAAGCCCCCAAAAAATCCCCAAAATCGAATTTTCTCACCGATTTCCACGGGTTTCTCATGATCTGAGGGAGATAGAACTTTTTCACTGATTCCATTGGAAAGCTGAGAAAATTTGACCTGAAAAACATATGTCGGATGCTTTTTTCGTGTTTTTTTGGAAATTCGGGATTTTGGGGATGCATTTTTGGGAATTTTTTTGAAAATATCAGAAAAACCTTGTGGCATATCATTTCCATGGCAAATTTCCTCAGCTTTTCAATGGGATCATGGAAAAGCTTCTATCCCCTACAGATTTCGAGAAATCCCGAAAAAATCCCCAAAATCTGAATTTTCTCTCTTTTTTCTTCAAGAATTCGCCCAGTCTTGCAACGATTTTCACGAATGGTGGCAAAAATGATGCATTTATCATGATCACTCTACTTCATGTAGCATAATTTGCAATTTCCGACCATAACCTGCAAATTTTTACATCCTAAACGTTATCTCGGAAACTGAAGGAGATAGAAAAATTTACCAAGAGTCATTTTCTGTATAAAATTGAATTCCACACAAAAAAGGTCTCTGCATAAATTTCCCTAAAACCCTCCCATTTCCGATATATTCACAAAAAAAAAAAAAAAAAAGAAAAACCTGTCTTTAATCTCCCGCTCGTCTGAATTTTCCGTTGAATTTCCGTCTAAAATCCAGTGAATTGACTTCCTCAATGTGAGGCAGATCGATACTACCCCCAATAAGAACACGATTCCATTTGCAAATAAACGAACAGAGAAATGTGTCACACAAAAAACTACTCTCAACAAATCGAGAAAAAGAGGCAAAAGAATTTCTCAAAAGTAAAAAAAAAAAAAAAAAAAAAAAAAAAAACGTAAAACGAAAAAATTCCTATACTCGATGATACATTTCGCAAAAAAACTTTTTCTATTCTCCTCTTAACGTGCAGATAGTCGAATTGGCGAACTCGAAATACCGTAAACAGGTACAGTAGTTTTTTTTTTTTTTTTTTTTTTTCCTTCCGGAGAATATTGAAGGAGAAAAAAAAGTCAAGTTTTCCAGCCAGAATGATATGTCGATAGTGTGTAGAATAAATCTTTATAGTTCAGTTACTCTATCTCTCTCTCTCTCTCTACCCTCCCCCCTCCCTCTTTTCCTTCGTTTGTGTGTGTGTATATATATATGTGTATGCGCAAGCACAAGTACTGTACGTTAACTCTGCACATATCGTTCCCTTAGAATTAAAGGGGCGTAAGTGCCATGATTATACATAGGACTTACGCCCTTTTGTTTCTAGGGTGATGATATATATATATATATATGTATCTATATATGTATATATATATCTATATATATATGCATATATATATCGTCATTTTAGAGCCAAAAGGGCGTAAGTGGTTCACGTTTCCGATTTTTTTCCGCTCTTTTCACTCCAAAACGACTATATATATATATATATATATATATAGTCAATCAATCTATCTATCAATATCAATATATATATATATATATATATATTGATATTGATAGATATATATATATTCATCTGTGCGTGAGAATGTTTGTGACATTGTGTTTTTTATATATCGTTTTATGGCTGACACAATTTAGCCAGCTATCCACTGTGATTTATACCACGTGTGTTTGTGTGTGCCAGTGACTTTGTGGAATAACCAATGTGGTGAGTGGAGTAAAAAAAAAAAATTGAACAAAAAAATATTAAAAAATTGTGTGTTGACGTTCGATTGAAAAAACTAGAATTAATAGAAAAAAAGGGGGATTTTTTTTTTTTACTTTCCTGGGGTTTATCCGGGGCCAGAGTGGGTGGGGGGAGTGGGTGGGGGGGGGGTTGATGATTGGTCCCAGTAGTGAGAAATAATGGTATTTTCAAATAAATAAAAATTATAAATCACATTTTTTTTTTCGTCAATTTTCTTTTTCTCAAACGTTCAAATGCAAATTATTGTCGTTTTTTTTCTTCACAAATTATTTTATCTCTCATTTTCACATCTTTGCAGACCAAATTTCCTCCCAATTTTCATCATTCATAATATTGGTCCAGTGAAATTTATTTTTTTTTCTTTTTTTTTCAGGAAAAAGATTTTTTTCATAAAGTTGCAAATTCAATTAACTGTATTTTTTTTTTCAATTTTTGTATGTGGGAGGGGGCGGGGGATTGGAGTCAATATTGAGAGGGACGAGCGAATAATTGGCTTTCATTCAATTTCGCCACTGCGAGATTTAAAAACGTGAGAAAGAAATCCATTCATAGAATTTTTTTTTTCAACCCAAAATTCCGATGAAACCCTTTTTTTTCAGATAACTCATAGGCAATTGGAGATACGCCTTTTTGCCTCAATCCTTTTTTGTAGCTCTCATTCAGCTCTACAAAAAAGGTCATTACAAAAATTTCTCTATCTCCATTATTTTCCGAGATATTTCCAAAAAACGAATTTCAAGGTCAAATCCCCAAAATTCCCAATTAATTAAAGAAAAATGATTAAAAATGATTGAATATTGATAAAAAAAATTGTTTAAGGCCGATTGGAAGTTGGGAAAAGACAGTGTGTGCAGCTTGTGTTCAGAAGCTATATATATATATGTGTGTCTGTGTGTCTGTGTCAATTATATCTCTAATTATATATCATAATTATTTTTATGACAAAAAAGGCAGCGTGGGTGGGCATTTTACTCGAGGGAACGCTCGTTCACATAATAATTTATTTATTATTTTATTAATTCACTCACTTCCAATTATCGGTAGTATCAGTAGTATTTATTATTATTTATTTATTATTATTATTATTTTTTTTTGCCTATAATATGTAGTAACGACCTGTGATTGTGACTGATTGAATAATCAATTATACACTCGTGTGTAAAGACAAGCGTATAAACGGTCATAAATGATGTTTGGGGGTTGGAAAATGGGGATGTGAATCCTTTTTTTTCGTGTTAGGGGCAAGGGGGGGGGGGGTGGTTCTTGTTTTATGGATGGTGATATGTGACCATCATGGATTATCTTCACTCAAGCCCCATTTGCTCGATCTTGAAAGCACTCGTTTCAAACTTTCGTATTAATGTGATTCGGTAAAAAGGGATTTGAGGGGGAGAGGGGGGTGAATGGGGTGAAGTGTTTGGTCGCTGATGGGCATTATTGATGAGAAAAGTTTATTTATTGAGATTTTACTGAATTTAATCGAGTGGAAGGGGATTTTTGGGGGGTTTTGGGGGATTATCTCGGAAACTGGGGGAGATGGGGACTTTTTGATGGCTCCATTGGAAAGCTGAGGAAATTTGAGCTGGAAAGCATAGGTCGGAAGGTTTTTGGAGATTTTTTGAAAATTGGGGATTTTTGGGATCGATTTTTGGGGATTTTTTGGGGGGGTTTGAAAAAAAGCTTGTGGGGTATGGTTTCCATGGCAAATTTCCTCAGCTTTTCGATGAAATCATGGAAAATCTTCGATCTCGCTTAGTTTACGAGAAATCACGAAAAAAATGATAAATTTGCAGATAAAAATCCCCAAAATTGATCTTTTCCCATCAATAATGACCTCAGCACAGGACACTCATTTTTTCTCGAAACCCATTTCACCCCACCCTCCCTCTTCTCTTCTCTCAGTGTCCTAAAATTCTTTCGATAATCGTGTCGGACGCATTTTTCGTCATTGATCTCCAAAATTTCCGTCTTTTTTCACACATTAAATAAGATTTTTATCCATGAACCCATCCACTTCCATTCAACTCTCATTCTCACAATTATTATTGTGTCTTTTTTTAAAAGTAATTCAACTACTCACAATACTCGTAGAGTCCTTGGAAATGAATTAAACAATGAATTTCTGTCTTTTTTCCGCTTTTTTTTTGCTTTGTATCAGATGTTTTATTTCTTATCTTGATAATGGAATCCCCGGGCGTCGTTCGCGGCAGTGGAATATGTTGTTTCTTTAATTAATTAATTTTTTTTAAAATTTCATTTTTAACAGTTAACTCATTTTTCGTCAATTAGCCCAGGCCACCAGACGCTTTGGTCCCGTTTGTCCGTAAATTCGAATGCCGTCTGTCATCATCTGCAAATAAAATGGAAAAAAAGCTCGAATAAATTCACGTAGAATAGCTAAAATTCATTGGCGATAAATTCACTAAAAATTTATCACGAAAATAATAATTCCGAACTCGTTCTTTCTCGTGTGAAAGAAGCGTAAAATGCTTCTTTTATGTGGGTCATACTTGAGTCTCCTCAAAAATGCATTGTCAGCAATTGAAATAAAGCTCAAAGATCTGTGAACTTCCTCGGGGTTTTTTTTCCCCGCGGCACCGAGTGTGTCGTTTGATTTAACGAGAATGTATGTGGAGAATTTAAAGAAGTGATATTCTGCCAACGTAGAGAAAGTAGAAGAAGAGGCGTAAAAATTTGTCGACGAAAAACGAACGAACGAAAAGTCGTAAATTTGAATTTTCAGGAGATTAATCATGAAAGTTGAAGTATCTCGGAAACTAAGCGAGATAGCGAAATTTTGGAAGAGTCCTTTTTTGAAGTTCTTGAAATTCGCTACGAAAAAGGTCATCTTCAAAATTTCTCTATCTCGCTTGGTTTTCGAGGGCACCGGGTACGAAAATTCTGAACAGTACTGAGCAAATCAACCATCCAGATTAATCACAAAACTTGAAATATCTCGGAAACTAAGCGAGTTAGCGGAATTTTTGAGGAGACCTTTTTTACATCCCTTCAAATTCTCTAAAGAAAAGGTGATCATCAAAATTTCTCTATCTCGCTTAGTTTCCGAGATCTACATGGTTCGAAAATCCCGAGGAAATACTGATCAAATCAATCAATTTTTGAATGAAAGACAAGTGATGTTGAATGAACTGAGGAAGATCGATCATCAATCAGCATACAGCACCGATGTATTCTCAGTCTCGACAAGCCCTATTGCTTTTAGAATAACCCACAATTCTAAAAAAAACTGCGATATTGAAATATAATGATTTTGTGGAAGCCTTTAGAAAAGTTGAGATAAAAATAACTAGCATGATTTCAGAGTTATCAATGGAATAGGAACCCTTGAAAACACATAGTATTCTATAGATGAATGTGAATAACCCAATTAGGGTTGATACCTAACAATAATAACAATTTCAAGAAAAATCAACTATTCGAATCAATCAGAAACGATGTAATATCTCGGAAACTAAGCAAGATAGCGAAATTTTTGAGGAGATCTTTCTTGCAGTTCTTGAAATTAACTACAAAAAAGGTTATTACCAAAATGTCTCTATCTCGCTTAGTTTCCAAGATGCACACAGTACGAAAATTCTGAACAATACTGATCAAATTAACCATCCAAATTTCATTACTTTTCAGACAGAAAATATACCAGTACAACTCTTGGGATTAAATTCGAGTTGTATTAGGGCATTGCGGTTCTGCGGCATGAAGTACCGTATGATTAAATAATGAGGGGGTAGAATCTCACTAGTACAGTATCACAACATCAGAAGATACTTGAAGTTGACCCTTTCTGGCTAACGTAATTTAACCCTGGAGTAAAATTTGTCTCTCTTTATTTCACATCTACCGTGGACCATTAAAAATTTATCATCCAATATTTCTACCTGACTCTAACAAAATTATCCAGTTGTTTTGGTGGTCGAGAGGATATTAACAGTATTTTAAAAACTATTTTAAAAGCTCAAAACTTTAACGTGAATGAATTTCCGTTACGGAAATTCATTTATATCGGGTTGGAATATTGGAAAGTTTGTAATTAGTGAGAGAGATGCCTCTTGGGGGCTTTGGATGTGCATTACACGATACTAGTAGACGATCTAATTAAACATGGTTGAATCGTCATCGATAATTGGAAATTTGTTTATTCATTGATGTATAACTCCGTTGAAGAGATCAATTCGGAATTTTCATTATGAAACTGCTGTTAATTTAATTATTTATGGGTAGATGAATTGTTTATTGAATTGATAAAAATGGGCGGAACCGATTCGAACAGATTTAGATAGATTTCAGCAGAGTTGATGAAATTTTGAATGATTTGGGTGAGATCGAAAAGTTAAAAGCAGTCATTCTGCGATTTTGAAGATGATCTAGAAAGAATTATGGCAGATTTGAACAGATTTGAGAAGATATGAACAGATTTAAGCAGATTTGAGGAAATTTTGGATGATTTGGGGAAAATCGACAAGTTAAAAGCAGTCATTCTGCGATTTTAAAGATGATCTAGAAAGAATTATGACAGATTTGAACAGATTTGAGTAGATATGATCAGATTTTAGAAGATTTGAGGAAATTTAGACTGATTTGGGTGAAAGTGGAAGGCTGAAAGCAGTTATTCTGCGATTTTGAAGATGATCTAGAAAGAATTATGGCAGATTTGGACAGATTTGAGTAGATGTGACCAGATTTCAGCAGATTTGATGAAATTCTGAATGATTTGGGGGAAATCGAGAAATTAAAAGCAGTCATTCTGCGATTTTGAAGATGATCTAGAAAGAATTATGGCAGATTTGAACAGATTTGGGTAGATATGATCAGATTTTAGCAGATTTGAGGAAATTTTGAATGATTCGGATGAAATTGGAAGACTGAAAGCAGTTATTCTGCAATTTTGAAGATGATCTAGAAAGACTTATGGCAGATTTGAACAGATTTGAGTAGATATGATCAGATTTTAGTAGATTCGAGAAAATTTAGAATAATACGGGTGAAATTGGAAGGCTTAAAGAAGTTATTTCGTGATTTCGAAGCTGATGTAGGAAGGATTATGGTAGATTTGAACAGATTTGAGTAGATGTGATCAGATTTGAGCAGATTCGAGGGAATTTCGAATAATTTGGATGAAATTGGAAGACTAAAAGAAGTTATTCTGCATTTTTGAAGCTTTCATAGAAAGAGTTGCAGTAGATTTGAACAGATTTGGGTAGATCTGATGAGATTTGAGCAGAATCGAGGAAATGTACAATAATTTGGGTGAAATTACAAGGCTAAATGAAATTATTCTGTAATTTCCGACCTGATATAGAAGATTCAGCTCAAATTTCGCTGAGGACTCGAGGGTACACATAGATCGCTTCAGATCGCTAGATAGCCACGTTCCATCTCACACACACACATACCCAGAAATTTTCTAAAATCAGCAGTTTTCGATGTTTTGGATCATTTGCAGTCATATTATGATAAAATCTCAAACTAAAAGAAGAACGACAACAACATAGCTTCCATATGGAAGTGAAAACAGCCAAAACAACCGTTTTGATGATTTCCAACCCATAATCACAGAATCATCGATGGATTTGACCAGATTCAATCAGACTAACCCATCTACAAAATATACATCCCTATCATTGAAAAACTACAAAAAAAAAACAAATTCTCACCTGTCTTAATAGCAAATTGATCCTTCGGATGATTAGTTTTAATGGCATTCATTCTTCTATTTTGTGGCCCAGTTTGCACAGCTCCACATCCCCCACCCCCCGGCGGTAGAAGGGCAACTTGTTGGCTACATATTGTAGAACCTTGAGTTTGCCCACCTACCACCGGTACCCCGGGTACCCTTACCCGAGGTTGCTCCACCGGAAGCACTCGACGTCTCTTCTTGGGCAGCTTGGCTCGCGCCTGCGTGTGACTGTAATACATTGCAAAATTGCTAACGATCACGGGCACCGGCAGGGCGATTGTTAATACACCAGCTAATGCGCATAATGCACCAACAAACATGCCAGGATATGTTTTTGGCACCATATCACCATATCCAACAGTGGTCATGGTAACTAGTGCCCACCATAAACCTAATGGTATACTCTTGAAGTCATTCTCCGGATTGGACTGGATCCTTTCAGCGTAGTAGACCAAGCTGGCGAAGATGACGATGCCGAGGACCAGGAAGAATATCAATAGGGTGAGCTCTTTAGCTGATGCACGAAATGTTTGCATCAATATTTTTAAACCAGATGAATGACGTGTTAATTTAAATAGCCTTAATATACGTATTATACTAAAAAATTCAAGTATATCTGCATTACCAAGATGTGATGCAAATTTTTGTAAACCTAAATCAATATAGAAACTCATTGTTGCTACCATATCTATTAAATTAACTGTTGTTTGTAAAAATTGCCAACGATTTGGAGTTGCTGTTATACGTATTATAAATTCAAAACTAAACCATGCATTACATACACATTCTATATAAAAAAATGCATCATGTGCATTTGTTGTTTCACGATCTAATACATTTTCTTTTGTATTATTTTTATTTGTTGCATTACGATTGTATATTACTGGTATACGCATATCTGGATGTGTTTTTAAACAAAATGACACAATTGATACGCAGATGAAGAAGACGGATACAACTCCAATTATCTGTGAACAAAAAAATCAGTAAATTTTAGGGTATTTTTTCGTGGAATCAAAGCCGTTAAAAGGCTTTGTTTCGTTTTTGCAGATTTTTTTTGGGGGAGGGGGGATTTTTTAGGTCACGTGCTGACTGCCTTTTTTTTTTTAGTTTTCCGGCGTTTTCTGTCCTTCTCTGCATCGATCCAATCCTCTGGTACTGTGGACGATACTCCGTAGTAATAAGCAGAGAGACTTTGTTTTTTTTTTGCTTTTTTTTTTTGCCTTTTTTTTGACGATGGGCACTCGTCCAGCGAATGTACGCGGGAATATAAGGGGAAAAAAAAGGGGAGGAGGATAATTAGAGAGCTGAAGAGCGATAAGTGGAGGGGGAACTATCGAGTGACAACGTGTGCTGGAGTATTACGTTTCCTTTGTTAATGCGGAGTTCAATTATCTGATGAGGATTTTTTGATAACTTTTTTTTTGAGGGGGGAGGGGGGAAAAGGGGGAGTGGGGGGAGGGAGGTTTTTTTTTGATGATTTCGGGGAAATGCTGAGGATTTTTGAGGTGTGAAATATGGGTCGAGAGGTTTTTTGGGGGATTTTTTTTGAGAATTTTACTTTTTTGGGGGGAAATTGATGGATTTTTGGGGAAATTTGAGTTTTTTGAGGATTTCTTTGGTTTTAAGTGTCGTAGGGGGAAAATTCGGGATGGAGGGGAAAGGCGAGATCATTTGCCATTGATTCATGGGTGTTTGAAAGGAAAATTATCGATTTTTGTGGTGGTTTTGGGGGAGAATCCGTTAATTGGATCCCAAAAAAGGCGATTTTATTAAAAAAAATGAAAAAAAAATTATGATACATGATTTCCGCCTCAAATTTTCTCAGCTTTTCAATGAAACCATCAAAAATCTTCCATTCCTCATATTTCGTGGACTATTCTCCGAAAATTTGAAAGAAAAATTATAGTTTTAGGAAATAATAGCGTTTTTTGGGGAGAATAATTAGAGATAGAATTTTTCTGATGATTCCAGTGAAAAGCTGAGAAAATTTGACGTGGAAAACATATATCACAAGTTATTTCCATTAATTTCCAAAAAATCCTATTTTTTGGGGATGGATCAAACTCAAAAAATCCCCAAAAAATCCCCAAAAACTCAAAATTTTCAAAAAAATCCCCCAAAAAACGTGCGACACATGTTTTCTACCTAAAATTTCCCCAGCTTTCCAATGGCATCATCAAAAACCCTCTATCCCCAATAATTCACCCAATTTTCACAAAATATCCCCCAAAAAATGAAAAAAAAAGAATTTCTTCAATAAACTTTTAATTTAAATCTAGAAAAGACCTCCAAAAAAATTGAAAAAAAATTCTCCCATCCTCCATATACCCCTCCCCCCTTCTTCCTCTTCTCCTCTTCTCAAATTAAAAAAAAAATCCAATTATTTTATCACTCGACTGAATTTTTCTTCGTCCCTTTCACGCCTGAATTAAAATTAACAATTGACTCGATTAATCCAGCACACTTCATCTCATTAAACATATTAAAAATCAGGACAAAAATAGTAAAAGACATCACAAAATAACACACACGTGTACAGGTTAATACATAAACAAACCTAATAATACCAATACGAAAGAAATAACGTAGTTGAATAGATGACTCCACGTTTTTTTCTCCTTCCATTAGCTAATGATTTAAACATTGAACAGTACTCTGTCAAATGCGGGTAAATTTAACCGCAGATAAATGGTTGAATACACCATTTAACGTAGAAATTGTACATCCGTTGAATACTACAGGATACACCGTCAAAACACACTGCATCATGTGTATTTGGTAGTTTACAGTGGAATGAGAGAAATAGCGAAAATTGAAGCAAAATGGACCATTTTGTCAAAAAACATTTGGCATTTTTTTTCCCAATCAAAGACACCCCAAAAAATTCCCAAAAAATTCACCAACAATCCCCACATATTCCACCATATTCTCAAATTTTTTCAGAATTTTTCATCCATTTCTTCACTCCGAAAAAAATTCCCCAATCATTTTGCTCGAGTGGTCCATTTTATCCCAATTTTCCTTAGAATTGAGATGAGATGAGAGGGGAAAGGGGGGAGGGGGGAGAGGGGAAATTGGGAGGAAAAGTGATTTGGGGAAATGGCCTATGAGGTTCTCGGGGGGAGGAAGAGGGGAGGGGGAGGAGGGGGGGGGGGGGGGGGGGTAAACTAT
This sequence comes from Aleiodes leptofemur, assembly GCA_963942555.1. Lineage (NCBI taxonomy): Eukaryota > Metazoa > Arthropoda > Insecta > Hymenoptera > Braconidae > Aleiodes > Aleiodes leptofemur. The sequence goes on from OZ012619.1 coordinate 14,921,011, forward strand.
CCAACAGTAATTCGTACTCATACACATGATGGAATCAGCGACAGGCAAATTACACGTTAAATTCATAAGTGAGTGACGTGCAGCACAATGAAGTAAATGGGGGAAAGGGGGAGGGGGAGGGAGGGAGGGAAAGAGGAGAGAGTAAATTATTTTGTGTGCAAAATTTTCCGTGATTTCGTAATGTTGCGTGTGGTTTGCGTGTTTAGTCGCTTCTCGTAATCGACTCCTGAGAAATTAAAATGGCGGAATTAAGGGAGAATTAAGCACGGGACCTTCAGAAGTCGAGAAAACTTGTGCATGCAATGTGCACTTTTTTTTTTTTGGGTCAATTTATTTCTGCGGATTAAATGAAAAATGCTTTTTTGCAGGAAAGTGAAGAAAAAGTCATTTCTCAGGTTTTTCTTTAAAGAGCACTTGGAAGGTGTTGGAGTTAGGGGAAAATGTCAAGAGACCTTTTTTGTGGGGAATTTAATTCTCTACGAAAAAGGTTTCTTGATGAATTCTTGTAAATTCAACGGCTTTTGAGATATCTGGGAAATAGTGGATAGTTACGGGAAAATTGTGAAATTGTGAATAAAAAAGATTTTTGTGAGTTCTACTAATAGGATCTCGGAAACTATCAGAGTTAAGGGAAAATGTCAAGAGACCTTTTTTGTGCAGAATTTAATTCTCTACAAATTAGATCTCTTGACATTTTCTTCTAATTCTAATAGTTTACGAGATCCTATCACTTCTACTCTCTTCCTCTTCCTTTCTTTCCACTTAATTAAATTATATTAATTAGTTATCTCCTTTATTAGCAGCTTAAGGGTGTCAATTATTTCTCGTTGAACTCCATACAACAGATTCTGTAATTATATTCACAGTTACTCATGTAGAATTTAATTCTTTACTTTTTTTTCTCAATTTTTTTTTTAATTTATTCTCCTTTTTTTATTTCTTTTCAATTTTCTTCAATTTTTTTTTTTCGCTAAATAATTTTAATTAAAATTCGAGGATTTTTTTTATAAACGAGTGAGTCTTAATTGCCGAAATCTCAACCATTCGTCACAATCTCCAAATTCTCTTAATTATAAAAAAAAAATCCGAAATAATTCATTTTTTTTTAAAATAAAAAAATATTAAATTCATTCTTTTTCTCATTTATTCTATTTTTTTCTATTCAAATTGCACAAAAAAAATTGAAAAAAAAAGCGATTATCACACATTGGTGATCATTGAACACCAATAGTCGAATAAAATTGTAGTACCGACCTTGGCGGCATTTGAGGAGTAAGGTTCATCGAATAATGACCACATTTTAGGCTTTAATTTCTGCCACCACGTTAGTGTTCCATCGTAGTATGCCTCTTCAAACCCAAATTTACGTGCTAATTCCTCGTCACTTGGCTTCTCTGTATCAAGATCCAATCTGTCGAGTACTGTCAGTGTCTCCTGTGTGTCTCGATGCTGAAAGGAAATCATTAAAACTTGTTAATTTCGGAAAAATTAAAAAAAATCTCCTTTCTTAAATTTTTTTTCTCAGTTTTTTATGAATATCATTGAAGCCGTTGGCTGGAGAGAAAAAAGTCATGAGATCTTTTTTGTAGCCCTCAAGATTCTCTACAAAAAAGGTCTCCTGGCATTTTCTCCTAATTCTAACGGTTTTCGAGAGCCTTTTAATTGAAAAAAAAAAAAAATTCATCAACTTTTTGTTGCCGGACTTTAATTCGGGAAAATCGTGGAAAATTTTCCGGGAAATCGAGGAAAATTGATGGAAAATTCTGAATTGTGGGGAAAAAGAACATATTTTTCAGAAATCACGTGGGCAATGGCAAGTCACCTTAATTTACTTCGGAAAAATCTCGGAAAATTCTGGAAAATCGTAAAAACTTAGGAAAATCCTGGAAAAATTCTGGAAAATCGTAAAAACTCAGGAAAATCCTGGAAAATTCTGAAAAATCGTAAAAACTCAGGAAAATCCTGGAAAAATTCTGGAAAATCGTAAAAACTCAGGAAAATCCTGGAAAAATTTGAAAATTGTAAAAACTCAGGAAAATCCTGGAAAATTCTGAAAAATCGTAAAAACTCAGGAAAATCCTGGAAAAATCCAGGAAAATTCTGGAAAATCGTAAAAACTCAGGAAAATCCTGGAAAAATCCAAGAAAATTCTGGAAAATTGTGAAAACCCAGGAAAATCCTAGGAAAATTCTGGAAAATCGTGAAAACCCAGGAAAATCCTGGAAAAATCCAGGAAAATTCTGGAAAATCGTAAAAACTCATGAAAATCCTGGAAAAATCCCGGAAAATTCTGGAAAATCATAAAAACTCAGAAAAATCTTAGAAAAATCCAGGAAAATCGTGAAAACTCAGGAAAATCCTGGAAAAATCCTGGAAAATGCTGGAAAATCGTGAAGAATAAAAAAAATCCTGGAAAAATCAGGAAAATTCGAAATTGAAAAAAAAACAAATTCCTGATCTATTCATGGGAAAAAGGGCGTATCTCCATTAGTATCCTCGAAATTTGTGAAGGAAAAAGCTTCCAAATCCTCAAACATAATTTAAAAGTAAAATTGTGTTAGAGAAGGGTTAAGTATGTTTCCCTGTAGCACTAAGATAAACAGGATTTTCATGGAGTAACTGTGGATAACAAGATCCTGCGAAAACTTTTCTATCACCAAGATAACCAAAAGGGGAATATAATCCAGGTCTCTTTACCCTATGATCTGTTCAATTGCTCGCAATAACGAGGATTATGTGGATTTCATTTTCCCTTGTATTTCAATGATAAGAGTTGAAAAATATACAAAAATATTCTCTTCTCTTTTTATCGGGATAAGGTGGGGTAAAACGGGTATGTTTTAGTTTTGGTGTTTTAAACTATGAAAATTACTCGAAATCGATGGAAATATTGGAGTTGTGTTTTTTTTGATGATTCCATTGAAAAGCTGAGGAAATTTCCCATGAAAATCATATGTCAGAAATTATTTTTTTGAATTTTCTCAAAAATTCCATTTTTTTCCTCAAGTTTTGGAGGTGAAAACCTTCTGTTTTTGAAAAATTTCAGGTTTTCGGGAATATCTCGGGTTCCATTGGTCGCAGCGACCTGGGGTTGATCTCAAATGAAAGGTGAGCTCATTTTCCATCGATTTATGTGGTTTAAAAAAAAAATTATCAATTTTTCAAGTACTTTTGGGGCAAAAACTGATTTTTCAGAAAATGGCCTATAAGTATTTGAAAAATTGATAAAAAAAAATTTGAACCACATGAATCGATGAGAAATGAGCTCACCTTTCATTTGAGATGAACCCCAGGTCGCTGCGACCAACAGAACCGGAGATATCGTCGAAAAAGTGAATTTTTTCGATTTTCGAAAGGAAAATCCCTTCAAAACTCGGCGAAAAACGTAAAATTTTCAAAAAATTGAAAAAAAATAATTTTGACACACGTTTTCCACCCAAAATTTCGTCAGCTTTTCAATGGAATCATCGGAAAATCTCTATCTCGAACCGTTCAATTGGAATCCGTCCATTTTATCCCATCTTTCTTCTATAGAAGAACAAATTCGATTCAGATTCGATAAAAGTACATTGTACTCGTCTTTTTTATCGTCTTCAAGTCTAACACCCTTTCCTCTCGTGTAATCGAGAAAAAAGGGAGCAATACCCCTTACTCTACCTGTGACGTCATCCACTTTTATGCCCCCAGGAGGTCTACAACCTCTGAAGCGATAGCTGGCTCTTATGTAACTACTTGAAGTGAAGGTTTTCTCACAATGAATTTTTTTTACCGAAAAAAAATGGATTTCATGGCAGTTTTTTGTAAATATCTTTCTAACTATCGGCTTTAGATGAAAAAGACAAGGAACATTTTTTGTAGCTCTTGAAATTTTCTACAAAAAAGGTCTCTTGACATTTTTCCCTAAATCTAACGGTTTTCGAGATCTCTTTAGTGAAAATCAATTTTTTTCCCTTTTTCCGAGATTTTTTGGCAAAAAAAGATTTTTTTTCTGGGACGTTCTTCGTAATACTGTAATTATCCCGAGAATTAATGATTCTAGGGGAAAAAGTCAAGAGAGCTTTATTAGAGCTTATGAAATTCTCTAGCGAAATGGTTTCTTGATGATTTTTCGTAGGATTGCTATTTAACGAGATAATTAAGAGTTTAGTGAATTATGATTCTTTTGGGGGGATTTTCGTGCTTAATTGTGATTTTTTTGGAAATGAAAGAGTCTAGGGGAAAAGCGCAAGGGAGCTTTTTTTTGTAGCTGATGGAATGGAACTTTGATAGAGAATTTTCTTTGTTTTAGTGAATTTCGAAAACATTTTTCCTTTCTTGGTGAATATCTTCTAAAAATAATGGAAATACGCTTTTTTTGCTTCAATGCATTTTTTTTATGAAATATGTGGAAAATCCTTAAAAAAATGGCTGGAAAATTCTGGAAAATTTCGGAAAATTCAAAATTTAGGAAAAGTCCTCAATTCTCAAGAATTTCGTAGGCAAAAGAAAAATTGTCGGAATTGAATTTAAGAAAATCCTGGAAAATTCATAAAATTTTGGAGAATTTAGGAAAATTCTCGAGAATTTTCTGGAAAATTGTAGAGAATTTTCTGGAAATCCCTTAAAAATCTCGAAAAATTTCAGATTGCGGGTAAAATCTTGATTTTAATTCAAAAGAATAATGAATTATCTTAAAAAATAATTCCGGAAAATCCGTGGAAAATTCAAGAAAATTTTCCGGAAAATTAGGAAAAATCCCAAATTGAGAGGAAAATCATTATTTTTCGAAAATTACGTAAGCAAAGGAAAATTGCTGAAATTCAAATTGGGAAAAACTTGGAAAATTTTCTGGAAAATCTTGAAAAATTTCTGGAAAATTCCACATTAGGAAGAAAAATCTTGATTTTTCAAAAAAAAAAAAACCACGTAGGCAAAAAAAAATGCCGGAATGGAATTTAGGAAAATTCAGGGAAATTCGGGAGAATTTTCTGGAAAATTCAGGAAAATTCAGGAAAATTTTCTGGAAAATTCAGGAAAATTTTCTGGAAAATTCAGGAAAATTTTCTGGAAAATTCAGGAAAATTTTCTGGAAAATTCATGAAAATCCCAAAAAATCTTAAATTGATGGAAAATTTTTTCTCTTCAATTAAAAAAAAATAACTAATTATCTTTAAAAAAAAGTGATTTTACCATGAAAAAAGGAGCTTTTCCCTGTATCTGACGTAATTTTCCATTGAAATGGGGCTTTTAATGACTAAAATACCCTTTGTTCCCTCAATTTTAAATATCAAAATCAATTACTGAGAATAAAGTGATGAGATTCTCGATAATTCTTCGGAAGATGGGCTATTTTCTTCGATCACATTGTGAGGAGTTGAAAAAGAGGGGAGGAGAGGGGAGGGGGCGGGGGTTGTGAGTGAAAAGCCATTGTAGTAGGGAATATTATTCAAGATTTGAGGGTGAATTCAAAAGGCATGAAAAGAGTAAAGAGGAACAGTGAGGATTTTGGGTATCAGCATGAATCCCAACAGGAAGAATATTCAAATGGAGATTTCTATTCATGTTCCTTTTTTTTTTTTTTAAACCTTTTTCTATCGAATGCAGTCAGGAAGATAAGGAGCTTTTACAGATTGAGGCATCTGCCTCAATCTACATGACTTAGCTGTTGGAATTGGCTCGATAAAAAAAGTGTATTCTTTGATTTGAAGTGATTTTATCCTTAAAAATGAAAACTCAACGAATTTTGGTGAAAATCACTTTTTATTTAAAGGGCACTCGTAAACTATTGAGTTTAGGGGGAAAAGTCAAGAGAGCTTTTTTGTAGAGAATTTAATTTTCTACAAAAAAGGTCTCTTGTGTTTTTTTGATGCAATCAACGGTTTCGGAGATATGGGAATAATAATGACCAAAAATTGGTAATTCAAGAAAAATTTCACAAACAAAGTTAACTGATTTTCAGAAAATGGCATAAAAGTATTTGAAAAATTGATGAAAAAAAATTTAAAACACATGAATCGATGAGAAATTAGCTTACTAACAATGTTTTTATCATAATCTTTCATGAAAAACATTTCTTGTGACCATGAGAAGTGTCATGGAACAGTTATTTCAAACTCGAAACTCTCAAAACTCTCTTCCTCAGCTTTAATCAATCAGATTCATCTCGTTTTTCATTAAAACTTTGACGAAACTAAATGCATAACTTTGAATATCATCATGTCTGAAATTGCTTCTTCAATTTTATGTATTATTTCATGAAAATTACCTGAAAATTCGAGTCTGCGCCTTTTTTTTCAACTCATGAATTAATTAATTCGGTTCTAAATTTTCATTTTTTTTGGAAATTTCTTAAATTTTTTTGTGATACTAAAATTATCTCGAGAAATAATGATTTTAGGGGAAAAAATCAAGAGAGCTTTTTTGGAGCTCATAAAATTTTCTTTGAAAATGGTTTCCTCATGATTTTTCGTACGACTGCTCGTTAACGAGATCATTAAGAGTTTAGTGATTTATGCTTTTTTTTGGGATTTTAAGTGCTTAATTCCAATTTTTTCAGAAATTAAAGGCTTTACGATAAAAAAAATGGAGGAAGCTTTTTCAAAGCTTAATTTCATGTATTTTTTCATGAAAATTACTCGAAATTTCGAGTCTGCGCTTTTTTTTAAGCTCATTAATTCATTAATTTGACGCATTAAATTTCGATAAATATCAAAAATATCAGAAAATCGCCAATTCTTTATTTTTTTTCTTAACAAATAAATTATTTAAAAATAATAAAAAAAATATGCACGTCAAGAAAACACAACAAACTATAGCTGCAAATTTTTTAAATATTTTTTTTCATAATCATTCCTTTATTAAAAAAAAAATTAGAAAAATTATTAGATTTAAGCTAATAATTTTTTATTTTTTTTTATTTTAATAATTTAATTATTATGAATTTTTTAAATAATCTATCATCACAAACTAGTTGAAAAGACAGGCAAATCTCCCTGGAGACTTAATTTTAGAGGTGAAATCTTCAAGTGGGTGTCTGGACAGAAGCAAGACAGCTAATAACATTTGGGAAGTTTGAATCGTCCTTTGGGAGAATACGTTGATTCAATTTATTCAACGTCACGAGGATCGAGTTTGAGTTTTCCCAGGTAAGTGCAAAATATACTGAAAGATCATTTTCCATTTATTTATTTATTTTATTTATTTTTTTTATTTTTTTGTGTAGAAAATGAAATTACAAAGTTACTTGGAAAATTGTCAGTTAAATTTGTGAGACGTGAGAACGTCAAGTTTTTTTTTTTTTTTGAGGGGTTGGGAGGTAAGAGGGAAAAGCGAATTTATTTGAGAATGAAAATAGGGGAATCCAGACCCTCTTCATACGTCACATGTACGTGCACTTCTTTTTTTTACCTTTAAAAATAAGGATGTGGAGGTATTTATTCAGAGTTTAAGGTAGTAATATACCAGAGTCGATCGATAAAACGTAAAGAAAAGGGATCTCGGAAAATAATGGAGATACGTCTTTTTTTGATAGGACCTTGTTTTGAGCGTGTTGATTTTATTCGTTGAATTTCAGGGTGGATTGCAGGAGGCGGTTAATGATAGTGAAAATGAGTAATAGTTGGATTTACACTGAGCCGCAAGGCAAAACCGTTTTATTCGGAAAAAAGCCCGCTCGTCGATAGAAAAATTACAAGTTGAATAAATAGACGAATAGTTGAATTTTACACAATAGTTGAATTTAACTACACTTGAGACAAACTCTACAATAATAGAAAATATTAACACTTGAAACAATTATAGAGTTTTCACGATAAATGAATTCGTTGATGCGTCTTGATAGAACATTCAAACGCAAGTGATGAGTCTGGAGGGGATCATTCGCGTCTTGACCCCCCCTTGACCAGGTGTCTGTTGATTGGTCAACTTTACCGGCGGGAGTTTGATTACGTTTCAAACATACTCCCCCCATTCAGCAGTGAGAAGCTGCTGAATCACCTCTTCTGCTCCTGCTAGTTGATCTTCTTGTTGTAGCTCTGGATTTGTTGATTTTTTGTCGTCTTCCTGGTTCAGACTTTTTGTTGTAGCTCAAGGTGATGCACGTTGGACAACATCTTCACGGCCGTAGAAGATGCTGCCGTTGATTAAGGCCTGCAGCAGATCGGATTTGGGGATATCCGTCTGCGATTAGTTCGTTGCGCAACTAATTGAGAATTTCCTGGCTGAACAAGTTCATCCTTGATGATTCACCCTTCTTGTCAGCCCCGTAGTTGATGTTGTTGAACCAGGGTGTACTTCGGCACTTCGTTGCCGATTGAGAATGTCTTGCACGAGGATGTGGCAGTCTGGTTGTAAACCCTTGATGGAGATGGGTGCCTTGTTGACTCGCTTGTTGAAGAATGGTGACTGTCACCTTTTCCCCATGAGACCTGAATTGTTGGATCTCGGTTGGGTCGGCTGCTCAGTTGACCTTGAAAGAGGCGTAAATTCCTCAAGGTCAGCTGGACTCCTGTTGATAAGATTGTTGATGACCTTCTTCGTTGAGATTGTCGTTAGTCCAAGATGTTGAGTCTCTTCATGGACTACGACCTTTGAGTTGATGACACCTGGTTGATGATGATGATTGAGAAGTTGAGTTTCTCTGCTAAGGTTGCCAGTTGACCTTGAAGGAGGCGTAAATTCCTTCAAAGCTGGCTGACACCCTGATGATGAATCTCTTTGTTGATGAGAGTGAATGAAGTCGATTCTTCATTCTCATCTGCTAGTTGGTTTATCGTTGTTGGAAGTCTCACAGCATCTTCCCTTGGATGATGTAGATGCTGGACCAGTTGAATGTGCATGTTCTTCATGCACTATCGTATGTTGGGTGTCGTTGCTCTTGAAGCATATCTCGTTGGGTGTCTTCATGGATGATGATGAAGACTTGTTGAGTGACATTACTGTCTCTGTAAAGAAAACGAGTCTTTGAGGAAGTAATTTGTGTGAGCAAGATATAAAAAATATATGGACTTGACTCACCAGATTACTCCTCATTGTCTGTTGGTTGACTCGTTGATCTAGATGCTGCTCCAAGAGGTGATTCGTTGATGATCTCTTCGTCTGAATGTCGTCGATGATCCGATTGAGCTTCTAGTGTTCGGTTTCCACTTGACCTTGAAGGAGGCGTAAATTCCTCAAAGTCTACAGGATCCCTGCTCATATCCCTAGATGTTGATATTGTTGGAGGTCATCGTTGAGTCCCACAGATGAAGAGTCTTCAGTTGAAGATATTGTTGTGTGTCCAATCGGTTTTCGACACGTGAATTTAATTTAAGAAATTCTTGTTGAGGTGCAATTGATCTTGAGTGTCATTAGATAGAGTTTTCTCTCCTCTCATGACATCCAATTCCCTCTCTTTCTATCATCTTGAGAAATGACAGAATGTGAGGGGAGAGTGAGAGAGATAGAGTTACTATACCACGCGTTGAGTCGCGTCTCAATCAGCTGTTGTTGCAAATCGATAAGTAGGCGGAGCTTCTTCCGTCTCTGCCGCGTTGAAAGAGAATAGTTGAAGGAGAGGGGATAGAAGACCGCTCGCACTGCCGAAGATGTCCAGAGATGCCCGAACCTCGTAGAGAGAGAAACTCGATTTAATTTTCTCTCCTCGTTGGTTTTCTTCGTTGTTTTATTTTCCAGGTAAAATAAATTTAATTCATTTGAGAGATGAATTTTATTCCCTGGATATCTTTCGTTGACAGCCTGTTTTGGTGCTCTTTCTATTGTTGAGTGTGAGCTGCTGTGTCTGAGAATGTGTTGGTGTCCAAACGTAAACAATACTGGAGACCTTGATAATACGCACAGCAACTCACTCACAAATAATATTCGTTGGGTTTCAAATTTATCGCACCAATTTTATTGTCGTTGAAATAGCTCGTGTGAACCCCGAAAATCGTTCACCACGAGGCGTCTCTTTTTTCACTTGACAAAAACTGCACTTTTTATCGCCCTGCACATCCGGCTACTCGAAGGACCAATGTTTTGAGCGTGTTGATTTTATTCGTTGAATTTCAGGGTGGATTGCAGGAGGCGGTTAATGATAGTGAAAATGAGTAATAGTTGGATTTACACTGAGCCGCAAGGCAAAACCGTTTTATTCGGAAAAAAGCCCGCTCGTCGATAGAAAAATTACAAGTTGAATAAATAGACGAATAGTTGAATTTTACACAATAGTTGAATTTAACTACACTTGAGACAAACTCTACAATAATAGAAAATATTAACACTTGAAACAATTATAGAGTTTTCACGATAAATGAATTCGTTGATGCGTCTTGATAGAACATTCAAACGCAAGTGATGAGTCTGGAGGGGATCATTCGCGTCTTGACCCCCCCTTGACCAGGTGTCTGTTGATTGGTCAACTTTACCGGCGGGAGTTTGATTACGTTTCAAACAGACCTTTTTTGTAGAGAATTTAATTCTCTACAAAAAAGGTCTCTTGATATTTTTCTCTAGAACCAACGGCCTCTGAGATATTTGCAATGAAATGAAAGTATTAAAGTAGTATCCTAGAGGAGGGTCGATAAAACAGAATAAAATGAGAATTTGTGGGATATTTTTAATTTGAGTGAATAATTCAAGAGCAAGGGGTTAAGGGAACTTGGGAGAATTTTAATAATCCTGTAGGAATGTATCTGCCATAAAATATTTAAAAAGTTCTTTTTTTTTTGGGTCCTGGAATTTTTAACGAATTTTTTTTTTCGTGTTTTTTCGTTCGATCGAGTTTATTTTAAAGGTATCTCGGAAAGTATTGGAGTTAGTGGAAAATGTCAGGAAACCTTCTTTGTAGCTCTTGAAATTCTCCACAAAAAATGTCTCTTGACATTTTTTCCTAAACCCAATAATTTCTGAGATCCCTTTTAATTAAGGTAGTGTCCCAGAGTACAGTTGATAAAACAGGAAAAATGAGGATTCGTAGGTTTGTTTCCAATTAATTGCTGGATAATTCGGGGGAAAAATGTGCTTTAATTTACCCGAAAAAAAAGTGATTAAACTATTTCGTAAGTCATATCTTGCAGCTTGTGAATATAATTTTTTTTTGTTTCTCGAATTTTTTTTAACACTACTAATCTCCTATCACATGCATGAGACAGAGAGAGAGAGAGAGGCAAATAGTTACGACTACCTTCTAATTAAAGTTTCTCAATAACTATACGGTGAATTGAATATTTTTTTCTTCTATTATTTAGTTAAAATGCTGTTCTCTTCGCCAATTGTTTTTAAATAATGGGTCAATCCTGTGGTTTTTTAGTAATTTCGTTATTTCCGTCTGATTTAGGGCGTTTCATCCCCACCACCGCTATTTCCACTAACTTTGATAATTCATATCTCGTAAACTGGACGGTCAAAAATTATGAAAAAATTCAGAAAATCGTAAAAAACCATCATCTTTGATGCGGCATCAAAAAAAATAAGGGATCGACTGTAATCGATTTTCCTGGAATACTACCCTCAAATAAAATTGATTCAAATCTCGTGCATGGTAAATTGCACCCAGGGAAAATTGAACGAAAATGCAAATTTTACGGTTCAATATGTGGCATTACATGGTATACGATTGAATATAAATTGAAAAAAGTGTCCCTGTGTTGTAATCCACTAAAAATCTATGCAAATTAATTGAATCCACGTTGTGTTTCATTGTCCTCGTGAATTTTCAGTTTAAAATGTGATTATTTCGAAAAATTCGAGGTCCCAAGGGATTTTATGAAGTAACCTCTTTCTTTTTTTAATGAAAAATTGAATTCTCTGCAAAAATTCTATCCTCATTAATTCCTCTATCTCCACTCGTTACAGAGATAATTATGATTAAAGTACAAAAAAAAGAAATTTTTCATGATTTTTTTCATTTTTTTCACATTGTTCAAACTTTCTATCAAAGGGATCTCAGAAACAGTGGAGTTTAGGAGAATTTGTCAGGAAACTTTTTTTGTGGAAAATTGAATTCTCTACAAAAAAGGTTTCCTGACATTTTTCGATAAAACTAACGGCGTCAAAGATATCTAAACAATAAATATCAAAAACCTCGAATTTTACCAGAAAAACCTTTTTTTTTGTACAATTAAATTCTCAATAAAAATCTTCTCTCTTCCCACTAGTTCCACTCATTTCAGAGACATTTACGATGAGAAAGTGCGTTTGAATTTTTTACTATCACTCATTCGTTCAAATTGACTCCACAAACAAATTCTATCAAAGTTCCACAAAGTAATTTGTCTGGTTAATTGCAATTAAGAGTTAACGAACGTTTGATATTTTGATCGAAAATCAATAATGCTCTTGAGTGGTATCTCTTCTCAAGTGTAGCATTAATCGATTTTCCAATGAAAAAAAGTGCAAACACAATAGCATTTGAGTATAAGTTTGAGTATAAAAGTCTCAATTACAGCAAAACGGTTTTACAGAAAAATTTCATATTTTGTGGAAAATTTCCTCTCGACGAACTCTAATTTTTAAGCTTCATTTGAAGAGAATTCGATCGATACTTTTTGAGATATTTCCATTTTTCGAAAATCAGTTTTTAATGGAATTTCTGGTAACTATTCAACTGACGTTATTTATACTCATATAGGGGAGAGTGGGGCAAAATGGACACTGTAATGAAACGGTTAGAGATGGATTTTTTTTGATGATTCTATCGAAAAGCTGAGGAAATTTTAGCTGGAAAATAGGTGTCAGATGTATTTTTTTCGAATTTTTTGAAAATTCGATATTTTTCGGCATTTTTGAGGGGTAAAAGCCTTTGCTTTTTTGAAAATTTTCAGTTTTTTGCAAATATCTCTGGTTCTATTGGTCGTAGCAATTCGGGGTTGGTCTCAAATGAAAGGTGAGCTAATTTCCCATCCATTTATGTGGTTTTGAATTCAAAAATATCAATTTTTGGAATAGTTATAGGCCAAAAATGGTTTTACAAAACTGTTTCACAAAAATGCCCATGAATATCCTAAAAATCGATATTTTCAAATTGAAAACCCTATGAATCGATAGCAAATGATCTCACCTTTCACCTCCCGTCAGAATTTTTACGCTACGACAAATAGAACCGAAGATATTCTCGAAAAACTGAAAATTTTCAAAAAAAGGAAGTTTTACCCCTCTAAAATGCTCAAAAAAGTCAAAATCGCCAAAAATTCAAAAAAAATAATTCCGGCACTTGTTTCCCGCCCAAAATTTCCTCAGCTTTCCAATGGAATCATCAAAAATAATCCACCGCCAATATTTCTATTAATTTCAAGAGTTTTCCATAATATTTGCCTAAAAATTTAGATGTGTCCATATTACCCCTGATGTCCATTTTGCCCCACCTTCCCCTATTATCTCGAGAATTGTATCAGTTAGATGCCTGTAAATTTTGAGCTTATTTGCATGATTAGTTCTCGATTTATTGGCGTTTTAATGAATTTCTTCAAAATTTTATATTTTTATGATGATTTGAAAAAAGTTGTGTCACTTCCATTCGAAAGCATATTGCTAAAGTATCAGCAGAAAAATCTATATCACTTGTTTTCCTTTTTTTTCCCATCAATATCAATGACTGGAAAGACAATTAAAACAATAAATTGACGTATCGAATGGTGATTCGATTGGACAAAAATTCTATTACCATATTTTTTCGTCACTATCCATGCTGGGAAAATGTTTAGAGCCAATTATTTTGAACTATCATGGGTAGTTTCGTGTTGTATATTCAATTATACGACTTTTGGAGTTTAGCCAACGTGTTAGCAGTCATCTGGTGCATGGTGCTTGTCCAACATAGAATGGACATTTGCTTCACCATGTACTCGAATGAGATTTCTCTTTTGTGTCAAAAAGTTGTAAAATCGATAGTAATAAAACGTGAAAACTGACATTTTTTCATTGGATTAAAGGGATCTCTGTAAATAATGGAGCTAGAGTAATTTTCACTGAAACCTTTTTTGTAGCGCTCGTCCTCCTCTAAAAAAAAGGTCTCCTCAAATTTTTCTCTATCTTGTTTAGTTTCCGAGATATCAGCACCCTTTGATTTCAAGGTCAAACGTGTTGATTTTCACGTTTTTCATTGGGACATAGATATCTTTGGAGCCAGTAGGTTTAGGCGAAAAGCTCAAGAGGCCTTTTTTGTAGGGAATTTTATGGGCTACAAAAAAGGTCTCTTGACATTTTATCGTAAATCCAATGGTTCTCGAGATACCTTTAGCAAAAGAAAATAGGAAAAAAAGGAGAAAGCCCAACGTAATTCGAACAAGGAGAAAAATCAATATTTGATCTTAACATAGCTTTGCGAGCTTTTTTTCTCTGTTTCTCTGTATCGAGGGAGAATTTTTAGCCACTGACGACCGAGGCCTGATCTATTTTCTTTTTTAGAACGACCAATCGATACTTCCACAGTTGTACACAGTGCATCACAGCTTGATACAAGCTGAAAGAGACGAAAAAAAAGGCGAAAAAAAATGAGGAAAAAGGAAAAAGAAAGAAATGAAAGAGAATGAAGAAATAAGAATGTCTACATATATATTGTACATTCGTTTTGTGTTTACATGCACCTACGAAATTCATGTGAAACACCTACTGGTATATAAAAAAATTTATGATAAAAGTAAACGGCGAGTGGTGGTGTATTGACGTTTGTTGCAGTAAAACACAAGATGTTGAATAAATAAATTTACGAGACTGTGGTGAAATTATTGCGAAAAGGAGAAGAAGAAATAGAGAAAGAGGGGGAAATTAATAAATTTTTGGGGGAAATGAAAAATTCAGAGGAAAAATGAGGGGACCTAAGACGACTGTCTCTTCAATCATTCTGCGTCAAATATAGCGGAGAATAAAGGAGATAGGGGAATTTTCGTTGAGAGCTTTTTTGTAGCTCTTTTCTTTCGCTACAAAAAAGGTTTCTGTAAAAAATTTCTATCTTTTTTATTTTCGGAGATAACTTGAGAAAACTGGGAGAGTTGGGGAAAGGGACGTTTTTTAAGGTAGTATCGCAGAGAATTTGAGGATAGTTAATTCCTTATTTTTTTGAAGCTTTATTGAAGATGATGGTTTTTTACGGTTTTCTGAATTTTTTCATAATATTTGACCGTCCAGTTTATGAGATATGAATTATCAAAGTTAGTGGAAATAGCAGTGGTGGGGATGAAGCGTCTTAAATCAGACGGAAACAACGAAATTACTAAAAAACCACAGGTCTGACCCATTATTTAAAAACAATTGGCGAAGTGAACAGCATTTTAACTAAATAATAGAAGAAAAAAATATTCAATTCACCGTATAGTTATTGAGAAATTTTAATTAGAAGGTAGTCATAACTATTTGCCTCTCTTTCTCTCTCTGTCTCATGCATGTGATAGGAGATTAGTAATGTTAAAAAAAATTCGAGAAACAAAAAAAAATTATATTCACAAGCTGAAGACATGACTTTCGAACAAAATCGTTCATTTTTTTCTAAATATCTCAGGATCTAAGCGAGATCGAGACATTCTCGTGATTCCATTGAAATCCTGAGAAAATTTGAGCTGGAAACCATATGTCGGAAGTAATTTTGATTTTTTTTTGGGTCTTATCTCAAATTTGGGCCCAAAAACCCATTTTAGGGCCCAAATTTTCAAAAAAATTCGAAAAATCTCTTGTGACATATGTTTTCCATGTCAAATTTTCTCAGCTTTTCAATGGAATCATCGAAAAAATTCCATCTCCAATGCTTCCCTCAGAATTCCTCAAAATCATGATCTTCAAAAGATTCAATCACTTTTTTCGGGTAAATTAAAGCACATTTTTCCCCCGAATTATCCAGCAATTAATTGGAAAAAAACCTACAAATCCTCCTTTCTTCCTGTTTTATCAACCCTCCCCTAGGATACTATCTTTAAAAAAAATCCAATTTCTTTCAGCTTCAACTCTTATTTAAAAGCTGCAGAAAAGTCATTCCGATTATCGAACTGGCACTTTGCCAATTTCACCAATGCGCTTTGGATTTAAAAAATGAAATAAAATATTTCTGATTGCAGATAAAAGAGGGGGTGAGAGGGAGGGGGGGAGGGTGAGTTCAATTGTGATGGAGAGAAAAAAGAGCGCGGATGAAAATTAATTGAGTGAGAAGAGAAAAATTTTAAGAATCTCTGCTTGATGAAGAATCGCCCCGAGTTGAAAGAGTAGGAGGGGGAGGAGGAGGAGGGGGAGGGGAAGGAGGAGTAGGGGAAGGGGGAGTGTTGTTTAGGCGTGGCTGCACAGAGTCGGGAATTTTCTACTGAAATTCTCGAGTTTTTATTTTACTATTTTTTCAAATATCTCGGTAAATAAAAGAGATACGGAATTTTTCCAAGAGACCTTTTTTGAAGCTCTTGATCTCCTCTAAAAAAAAGGTCTCTTCATAAATTCCCGTAAACCCAATAACTTCCGAGATCCCTTTGAAATAATAAAAAAAATTCGGTGTTTTCACAATAATTTGCTGTTTATCGTCATTTTTCGTCATTCAGGATCAAAAAAAAAAATATAAAAAATGTAGAAATGCTCTTGGACAAGTGCTTTTTGCCCTCAGACACTGAATAATAGATGAAAATAAATTATTTTACTACAAAAGGTCACGTACGTTATTCACTTCGTGTTTGTTGTGATAGCCAGGACCATTATTTTCGCGTTATTGTATTTTTTAACACTGTAACGACGTCGTCTGAATGTTCACTTGATGCGATCATGACTTTATTATACCAGAAAAATAGCCAGGATTTTTTTTTCTCCTTATTTTGTGCCTTGGGGAAGTCGTACAATCGCATCAAGGGGAAAATAGACGATTTTGTGTAATGAAAATGGTGTAAAAGAAGGGGAAAATGCTGAGATAGACGGTTTTTGATGGTTTCATTGAAAAGCTGAGGAAATTTGCGATGAAAAACATGTGTCTGCAGTTTTTTATCCATTTTTCCTAAAATTCGCACTTTTTGGGGGTGAATTAAAGGCAAATTTCTGTCGATTTTTCGAAAAATTTCACTTTTTTGAGGATATCTCGAGTTCTAATTGTCGTAGCTGAAAAATTCCGAATCGAGGTGAAAGGTGAGATCATTTGCCATAGATTCATGGGGTTTTGAAAAAAAAATTACCAATTTTTCGTGGATTTAAACGTAATTTTGATAAAAATCACTTTTTTTCCCATAACTACCTCAAAAATCGATTAAATAAATAGCACAAAAAAAAAATAGCTTCAAAACCCCATGAAATGATGGCAAATGATCTCACCTTTCACCTCCATTCGGAATTTTTCCGCTACGACAATTAGAACCAGAGAAATCCTCAAAAAACCGAAATTTCCCTTAAAAATCCATGAATTTTCCAAAAATTCACCCCCAAAAATTCGAAAATTTTCAAAAAATTTCCAAAAAAACTTGCGACCTATGCTTTCCACCTCAAATTTTCTCAGCTTTTCACTGGAATCATCGAAAAAAATCTATCTTCAACCCCTCCCCCCAAAATCCCCCTTTTTCCCCAATAAATCCCAACAAAATCCCCACAAAATTAACTTTAAAGTGGAAAACAAAATGGCGGCCATTGAGAATAGCCTTTGAATAATTAATGAAGTTCGAATGTGAAAGAGAACCAGGTCCTTACATTTCTCAGAATAACTTCAACAATGGTTATAAGACATTGATTTTTTTATTTATTCATTTGTTTAATGGACAAAAAAAATGTTATTTAATTTATTATTCTAGAGTCAAACAATGTTTCAAGAGAGTTCTGCAACCTTTAACTGTTTGAGGTGGATGATCTTAAAAAGCTGTAAAGAAATTGAGTGCTCTACAAACTCGTAAATAGTGAGGAAAAAGAAAGAGACACACAGATAGTTGGAGGAAAAGAATGTAGGAAAAAAAAACGTTTTGTTAGGGTTTTTCTTTTTTTTTTGTACTGTATAGCTTAAGGAAAATGTACATAGACGTTGAAATAATTCAAGACCCATTGAATTTAATATGAATTGTAGATGAGGTCATATTTCTAGATGAGGGGAAATTGTCTGATGCATGGAGTACTTTTGTGCTGAAGTACTGAAGTTTGTGAATGATAAGAATACTTCTGTTCTTTATTGCTTGGGTGAACGATGAAGTTCGAGGAAAATTTCATTTTTTTCGGTTTTTTAAAGGGCACTTGGAGAATAAAGGAGATACGCTTTTTTTTAATAGAACCTTTTTTGTAGAGAATTAAATTCTCTACAAAAAAGGTCTCTTGATATTTTCCTCTAGAACCAACGGCCTCTGAGATATTTGCAATGAAATGAAAGGGTTAAGGTAGTATCCTAGAGGAGGGTCGATAAAACAGAAGAAAATGAGAATTTGTGGGATAAGTTTGATTTGAGTGAATAATTCAAGAGCAAGGGGTTAGGGAAACTTGGGAGAATTTTAATAATCCTGTAGGAATTTATCTGGCATGAAATATTTAAAAAGTTCTTTATTTTTTGGGTCCTGGAATTTCTAACGAATTTTTTTTTTCGTTTTTTTTCGTTCGATCGAGTTTATTTTAAAGGTATCTCGGAAAGTATTGGAGTTAGTGGAAAATGTCAGGAAACCTTCTTTGAAGCTCTTGAAATTCTCCACAAAAAATGTCTCTTGACATTTTTTCCTAAACCCAATAATTTCTGAGATCCCTTTTAATTAAGGTAGTATCCCAGTGTACGGTTGATAAAACAGGAAAATGAGGATTCGTAGGTTTGTTTTCAATTAATTGCTGGATAATTCGGGGGAGAAATGTGCTTTAATTTACCCGAAAAAAAAGTGATTAAACTATTTCGTAAGTCATATCTTGCAGCTTGTGAATATAATTTTTTTTTGTTTCTCGAATTTTTTTTAACATTACTAATCTCCTATCACATGCATGAGACAGAGAGAGAGAGAGAGAGGCAAATAGTTATGACTACCTTCTAATTGAAATTTCTCAATAACTATACGGTGAATTGAAGATTTTTCCGAAAATCATGAAAAAATTCAGAAAAACGTAAGAAACCATCATCTTCGATACCCCATCAAAAAAAAAAGCTCAAAAAAACTAATTCTCTCCCTCCACTTTTAATTCCTCAAACTATACTACCCATGCCCCAGTTTATTTTTTCAACTAAAAAAATTTCAAAATCTTTTCTTAAAGTAATTTGACGAAGCGTAAATCACGTAACATCATAAATGTAATGGATTTTATAGCAGAAGAGAAGAAAAGTTGAGTGTACGCCCGAGGGCGCCACTGGCCTTTCACTGCAATTAGTGAGTCGTTGAATGGGTCGATAAACATTTTAATAACACAGCAGCCACTGTATGTGTGTGTGTGTCTGTGTGTATAGAGTCAAAGTTAAGACACGATTCATTTCCTTTGAAGCTTTTCCTTTTTTTCTCTCCCCCCCTTTTTTTTCTTCTTCCCCCCCCCCCTTCTTTTATCATTCTAAATAAAGCACTGGACGCAATCACGACAAATTCCTTTCTCAATTAATTAATGAGCAAGTAGAATTGTAAATTGATAGCCAAGACACAACTATTTGTTTATTGAATCACTATCGAGGTCACGAAACTTGAGGGAGAAACTCAAATGGTTTTCGGAGAAGTTAAATCAAATGATTGCTAAACAGTTTGGGAATCAATTGGAATCGTGTTATGTCAGGGGAAAGGAGGTAAGGAGAAATTTGTGTGATTGTGTGAAATACTGTGTAATATTTGACCTAGTACGAGTTCTCGAAATACACTGTTTCAATATTGCAGTTAAAGGCTGTGTATTCAAGTTTACTGAAAGGAATTGATTTATTAAGAGCTTGCAGAGGACAAGTGAGTGAATATTATTTATTATTTTTTGAATATCTGATAAACTCTTCTTGTTAGGAAAAAATGTCTGGAGACCTTTTTTGTAGAGAACTTGATTTCCTAAAGAAAAGGTATTTTGAGATTTTCCCTTAAAATCGATAGTTTTCGAGATATTCGTCTTCGAAGAGAGCTTGCAGAGAACAAATGAGTGAAATTATTCGATTATTTCATCAAATATCTAGAAAATCGTTGATTTAATTGAAAAATGTCAAGGGACTTTTTTTGTAGAGAATTCAATTTCCTACAAAAAGCTCTATTGACATTTTCCCCTAAACCCAATAGTTTCGGAGATATTCACCATTATAGAGAGCTTGCAAAGGACAAATGAGTGAATATCTCATTATTTTCTAAATATCTCTCAAACCGTTTGTTTCGAGGAAAAATGTCAAGAGTCCTTCCTCGCAGAGAATTAAGCTCCATATAAAAAGCTCTCTCGACATATTCCTCTAAGTCCAATAGTTTTCAAGATATTTTCACCTTAATCCGCATGAAATTGTTTTCCCGGAAAAATCAATGGTTCCTGTCTGCGTCACGCTGCTCGAGGAAATAAAACGTGCGTGACCGCAGTATGTGTATCCCAGTGTTTGTTTTTATTAAAAAAAAAATCACGAAATAACAATATTTGCATTCAGAAGACACGTGGATTGAAAGTTATCAAACTATCTCGATGGCAGTATCATATAACTTCTAATGAATTCACGAGAATGAGCTTTGTGGCAACCAAGTCACGTAGATGGGATTGATGTGTCACAGCTTATCTTGCGGAAACTTTCGAAGAATTTGATCACGAGTTTGTGGTGATTTACTTAATTTGTTTTTGACATTGTATTGGAACTGAGCCATTTAATTCCAATTATTTCAGCTCCAGAACGCAAAGTTTTCACTCCAATTCTTCACTTTTTCATGAATATTTCGGAAAGTATTGGAGATAAAAAAGTCCCACCCCTGCCTTTCTTGTAGAGCGTGAAATTTTCTACAAAAAAGCTCTCTTGACATGTTCCCCTAGCTCTAAAGGTTTACGAGATAACACACTTTGAAAATCTGGGGGGGAGCTGCGGCATTTCCGCCGCATTGAGCGTAAGTAGATTCAGTATCGGAACTAGTCAGACGCCTTTCTCGCTCGAAATAATAAGGAAATTAGTTGTGTATGCGCCAAGTAGATTCAGTATAGGAACTAGTCAGACACGTTTCTCTCAAGGAAAACATGTAAAATGATACTTTTTGCATCTAGGGAGCGAAAAACGACGTTTCTAACCTCACTTTACACTTTGTTGGATGGAAAAAAGTCAACCTCAACAGAAATTTGGTTGACTTTTTCACTTCCTAGGTGTATAATATATTATTTTTGCTCAGGGTGCCGGAAAAATACGTTTCTAACCGAGTAAAGTGAGGTTAGGAACCCAAAAAAATTCTATATGCAGTATGGGTGGATAAAAAATCATTTCGACTGAATTTCGCACCTGGGCCGAAACGAGATTTTTTCCGTCCTAGGTGTAGGGGAGACCGGGGCAAAATGGGGTACGGTGGCATTTACTTTAAAGTACCCCATTTTGCCCCGGTCTCTCCTATAATGTACTATGTTATGCATCAAATTTTACCTGCGTATACGTCATCCAGCAGCATGGCTCAACTTGATTCGAGTCTAGTCCCCAAAATTCTAATTCCTCTTCGAACAATGGTCCACAGACATCAGTTGGATAATGCAGTTTTCCAGTGCGATAATAATTCAATACTTGTGCGAATACACCCGGATGCCTATCGAAGAAATACTCATTCAGGATCGGATCATAATTAGCTAGTGCCTCAGTCAATCTTGATAATCTTGTTGCTGGTATTTTTTTCAGTGTTGCCTTGTACGTTTCGTGTCTAATACCACCAACATTGAGAACCACACGGTTCTCCGTGTCCATATTAAGCAAATTCATGATTTCTGATTAGTTCCTCATTTTCATTTTTCTTTGTTTAAATCAATGCTTAATGTTTAATTGAGGATACAGATCCCTTGTTCACTCGAAACAATCGATCCGCTGGTGCTCACTGCTACCGCTGGTAACTACTTGCTGCTGCTGTACCATGCCGCGTCACCTGTTATCAACATAAACCAATTATTATGATCGATTAGTCCTTTTCCAACTATTCTCAGTTATTGTTCATGATTTTTGTGGGTATAGGACATTTAAATCGACGTCAGGCTCAAATATTTCATTTCTTCATTTTTTGATTTTTTTTTACTTTGAAGATATCTTCGAAACCGTTGGGTTTACGGGAAAATATTACGATACCTTTTTCATGACGAATCAAATTTCCCACAAAAAAGATCCCTTGCCTTTTTTCTCTAAACCTAACTGTTTCGAAGATATCTTCAAAGTCATAAAAACGTCAAAAATCTAGTTTTTTCATTATTTTGAAAATATCTCTGAAGCCATTGGGTTTGGAGGAAAATATCAAGAGACATTTTTTAAAGAGCATTAAATTTTCGACTTAAAAGGTCATATAACTTTTTTCCCTAGGACCACTCGTTTCGGAGATGACCGGGTACACATCTATTCATCCACTTCGAAACACAAGAAATTAAAGTTTCGCCCAGGGAGAATTATTGTTCAACTGCTTTTGCGCCTCTCTGGGACTACTACTATAATTCCGGAAATTCGAGCTGAAGTCATGGAATTGTTTGGAATTTTCACGAATTTCTGTACATCAATACACTAACCAATTGTGCAGAAACGAGCGCGTCTCATTCATCATGGAATACCTCCACTTCGGATGAAACTGCCTCGTACTTTTAGCAGTAAAAAAGGAAGAAAAAAAAAAGATATTCACCATTGAAAGCTCTCGAGAATGAAAATGTCCCGAAATACGCTACAGTAAAGTTTTGAATATTCAGTGGAGAATAAACTGCAATTCAGTTAAATTATGCAATTTACCTATTTTCTATAATTACTCGTTAATTTGTTGCAAATTCATGTGAAATTAAATGAAGCAAAACATGATAATGATTCGAGCAATAAATTTAAACCGTAAAATGAGAGAAAAATTACTGAAAAATTCGAGGTTTTTTTGATCGAGTGAGTGAGGACGATTCTCGTAAAGTCTCAATTGTGCTCTAAGCCCATCGATAATGTCTGCTGATAGTAGAGTGCCCCATTGAGCATTGATTCCGTCGAGAATTTATGTTGAGCGTTCAAGTTGCAACAGTGTCCCTATTTTTTTTCGATTTAATCGGTCCTACAAATCTTCGGTAAACGGGAGGGGTACATTAAGGTGAGGATATCTCGGCAAGCCTTGGGTTTAAGTGGTTTTGTCATGAAACCTTTTTTGTGCAAAATTTAAATTTCTACGAAAAAGGTCTCTTGATATTTTTCCCTAAATTCAGCGGTTTTTGAGACATTCACGAAAGCAATTTGAGAGTGACCTGGAATATTTTCCACTGCGTTTAGCGTAAGGAGATTCAGTATAGGAAGTGGTCAGACACATTTTTTTCATTGCGGAGGCATCGAATGACCTTGTGGAATAGGAGAATATGTGTAATTTCATGATTCCATGATTTTTAGATTTTTTGGGGAGAAATTAACCGAAAAATTCAGGAAAATGGACCGAATTGATACTTTAAAACAAGGATATCTCATAGGCCGTTAGGTTTAGGAGATTTTGTCAAGAAATCTTTTTTGTAGAGAATTGAATTCTCTAATAAAGAGGTCTCGTCACATTTTCTCGTAAGTCCAACAGTTTTCGAGATATTTACGGGAGAAAAATTTACGGAGAGTTGGAATTTTTTCACTGCGTTTAACGTAAGTGGATTCAGTATAGGAAGTGGTCAGACGCCCTTTTCCCCACTGCAGAGTTATTGAATGGCCTTGTAATTCCATAATTCCTAGATTTTCTTGGTGAAAATTAACCGAGAAATTCAGTAGAATAGACCGAAACTTCTCGTGCATTTCGTAGATGGCGTTGCGTCAAAATTCTTGGTGGAAAGTTTGTTTAGTTTTGTAAAATTCCGGAATTTCCAGATGAAAGCTCGGCAAATTCATTCCATCTACATCCCTCGAATTGCTCGTGATTATTATTATTATTTGCCTTTTTATTAACTGGAAAAATTTTTCCCCATAATTTTATTCCCCTCAATTTTCGGAATAAATTAAGAAAAAAAATTGAGACATTATGCAGAACGATTTCAGCGTCTCGCAAACAACAAAAAATATGAAAAAAAAAGGGGAGGGGGGGTTTGCTCGAGAATCGAATAAAGGAAATTGAGTTCTGTATGGAAAAACGGAGCGTTCTTTAGTAACTTCTTCTTTTCCATCAGTTTTAAATTGGAAACTCGTGTAATTGCGTGTGGCTAGATCTCTGCAGTGTTAGAACGCATGAAAAACAATTTATTTTTACCGGAATTTTATTTTTTTACGATTTGAGGGAAATGAACGGAGATCAAATTGTGAATATCTTGGGAATTATTGGAGTTATCGAAAAAAAGGAGGGGAGCTTTTTTTTCGTAGAAAATTTAATTTCCTGAAAAAGAGGTCTCCTGAAAAGGAGATCCTTTTTTAGGGATATTTAAAGGAATATTTTGCACTTAAAATAGTTTAAGGTAGTATCCTAGAGGAGAGTCGATAAAACAGAAAAAAATGAGTATTTGAAGGTTCGTTTCTAATTAATTGCTGGATAATTCGGGAAAAAATGTGCTTTAATTTACCCGAAAAAAGTGATTAAATCATTTGAAAATCATGATTTTAAGGAATTCTGAGGAAAGTATTGGAGATGGAATCTTTTCGATGATTCCATTGGAAAGCCGAGAAAATTTCACATGAAAAACATATGTCACAAGAGATTTTTTGAATTTTTTTGAAAATTTGGGCCCAAAAATGGGTTTTTGGGCCCAAATTTTAGATAAGACCCAAAAAAAATAAAAATTACTTCCGACGTATGGTTTCCAGCTCAAATTTTCTCAGGATTTCAATGGAATCATGAGAATGTCTCGATCTCGCTTAGATCCTGAGATATTTAGAAAAAATATGAACGATTTTATTCGAAAGTCATGTCTTCAGCTTGTGAATATAATTTTTTTTTGTTTCTCGAATTTTTTTTAACATTACTAATCTCCTATCAAATGCATGAGACAGAGAGAGAGAGAGAGGCAAATAGTTACGACTACCTTCTAATTAAAATTTCTCAATAACTATACGGTGAATTGAATATTTTTTTCTTCTATTATTTAGCTAAAATGCTGTTCTCTTCGCCAATTGTTTTTAAATAATGGGTCAATCCTGTGGTTTTTTAGTAATTTCGTTATTTCCGTCTGATTAAGGGCGTTTCATCCCCCCCACCGCTATTTCCACTAGCTTTGATAATTCATATCTCATAAAGTGCACGGTCAAAAATTATGAAAAAATTCAGAAAAATATAAAAACCATCATCTTTGAAGTGGCATTAAAAAAATAAGGGGTTAACTGCACTCGAGTAAATAAAAAATCAATTTTCATCACTATCCACATCAGCCCCAATGAATATACCCTCTAAAATGTATTTTCAATATCAACGATACTCTAGAAAACCACTAGTAGATGACTCTACTGAAGGATAATCAAGAGCTAAAACCTTGGCAACTAAAATCTTTATGTCTACACTTTACTAGTGCCAACTCACGCTGATGGGTAATACCCAGCTGTTGCTGACTACCACAGAGTGATAAAAAAAAAAGAGGCAGCTATAAATCATGAATTGTGTGCGAATCACAAACATTCAATTAAAATCCAGTAAAAACCACTTTAACGAGATTTTGAGAATAGAGCACTCCTAAAATATTCGATCAATCGAAAAATGTCAAGAGACCTTTTTTGTAGAGAATTTAATTTCCCACAAAAAAGGTTTCTTCATATTTTATCGTAAAATCAATATTTATCAAAATATCTAATCATCAAGAAAAAAGAAAAAAAATATTGCGAATTTTTCTGTTTTTGGAGGAAAAAAATGGGAATTGATGTAAAAAAAAGGGGAAAAAAGGGGGAAAGGGGGGGGGGAAAGGGTCTCATGAATTTCATTGGCCAACAGGCCTTGCTGACTTTCTCATAAAGAAATCGTATTTCATCTGCGTTTGATATTACTTTCTTTTACCTTCGAAATGAAAGAAAAAATGAAATAAACAAGCTCTCGCCCTTTTACGAATTCTCGTATTTCCTCCCCCCCTCCCCCCTTTTTCCCCATCATTACTGGAATCATTCCCATGAATTGCAGCTATAAATACTGAATCGAAGATAATAATTGGATTAAAAATTAATTTATTACACGAGGGAAAGAAAAAATGAGAATCACTTCTATCGAATTTTTTTTTTCCTTTTTTCTTTCATTTTTTGACTGATTCATCCGAAAAGTTCGGGCAGTTTAAGTGAAAGGAAAGAAAAATGAAGGAAAGTCGAGGGAAAAGTGTCGAGTATCAATGATTCATGGAGTTTGGGAGGGACGCAAGAATTTTTTTATGATTTAAAAAAAAATTCTGAAGAAAAATTCAGTAAAAAAAGTGAAATAACATTTTTTTCACAGTTTTTTTAGATTTTCTCGGAAAGTAAGCGAGATAGGGCGATTTTAGAAGATACCTTTTTTTTAGAGGAAAATGAGAGCTACAAAAAAGGTATCCACAAAAAAATCGCTATCTCGCTTATTTTCCGAGATATTTTTAAAAATTTCGGAAATTTTTTAAAAAATTGAAAAAAAAAATTTTAAAACTCGAAAAAAAAAATTAAAAAATTGAGAAAATTTCTTCATTTTCTCGGAAACTAAGCGAGATAGAGCGATTCTGTAAGAACTCTTTTTTGTGGAGAAGAAAAAGAGCTAAAAAAAAGGTTTCTGTAAAAAATCTCTATCTCTCTTAGTTTTCAGAGTTCGCTTCAAAAATGTGTGACCCTCTTTGAAAAATTGATGAAATTTCCTCAAATATTTCTTCTACAAACGCCCCTGTAATCAGCAACGTTCTTCCTCCACCTCCAAAAAAAAAAAAAAATGCCTCCAGACCCTCCGGCAATATACGTCTCTTTCTCCATCCTACATCTCAAATTATAACCCCGTCAACACAAAGGAAACTGCCTCTCGGCTCGTTTTACCCGTAAAAACATATCGCCACATGTATCAACATCAAGAGATATTTATCGGAATTTTTTCTCTTTTGAGGAAAATCATGAGACTGTAATAATTTCGAGGGAAAATAAAGATATTTTTCATGGAAATAATGAATTACGGGAATAAATTAAAGGTAAATTGTGGGAAATTTCGAATTTGAGGAAAATCCTGAGGAAAATTCCGGAAAAGTCTTGAAAACCCCTGGAAAATCGTGAAAAGTCGCAAAATGGGGAAGAAAGACTGAATTTTTAGGAATTATGTGGGTAAAGAAAGGCTTCTGCAGTTCAATTTGGGAAAATTTTGAGGAAAATTCCGGAAAATTTTTGAAATTTTTCTGGAAATGTCTGGAAATTTGGGAAAAACAACAAAGTGAGAGAGAAAAACTGATTTTTCAGTAATTATGTTGGTGAAGAAAGGCTTCTGGAGTTGAATTTGGGAAAATTCCGAGGAAAATTCTGGGAAAATCCGGAAAACCCCTGGAAAATTGTAAAAAATCACAAAGTGTGGGAGAAAAACTGATTTTTCAGTAATTATGCTGGTGAAGAAAGGCTTCCGGAGTTGAATTTGGGAAAATTCCGAGGAAAATTCTGGAAAATCCTGGAAAATTGGGAAAAAAACTGAGTTTTTCAGAGACCATGTGCGTAAAAGAAGTTTGCTGGTGTTCAATTTAAGAAAATTTTTGAAAATCCAGGAAAATCCTGCAAAAATTGTGGAAAATCCCGGAAAAATTGTGGAAAATCGCGGAAAAATTGTGGAAAGTCCCTGTAAAATTGTGGAAAATCCTGGAAAATCCCAAATTGGGGAAAACCTGATTTTCCAGACATCATGAGAGTAAATGAAAGTTGCCTTATTCACATTTTCGTTCAATTTGGGAAAACCCTGGAAAATTCCGGAAAATTTACAGGAAAATACTGGGAAATCCTGGAAAGAGCCAAATTGGGAGAAAAAATTGAATTTTCCCAAAATTTTGTGGACAAGAGGAGGTTGTCGTAAGACAATTTGGAAAAATCCTGGGAAATTCATGAAAACTAGGAAAATTTAGAAAAATTAAGGAAAATTCAAAATTGAATGTTCAATTTAAAATAATTCTGGAAAATCCTGGAAAACTCTAAATTGCAAAGCAAGATCAACAGTCTTCAATTTGGAAAAAAACCTCAAAAATTCCGGAAAAGTGGAAAATTCCGGAAAAACTGCGCTTTTCCTTCAATCATGTATGCAAAGGAAAATCGTTGAAAGTTCAATTTTCCAAAAAACCTCAAAAATTCCGGAAAATTCCAATTTTCTCGAAACCATGTGTCCGCAAAAAATCCAGTTAATTTTCCCAAGAAAATAAAAACGATGAATATTCAGTTCTTTCGTTTAATAAATTTCCCGGAAAATCTCATTTTCCAATTTGAAATAAGTCTGGAAAATTCCGGAAAATTTTAAATTGCAAAGAAAAATCACGAGACTTCAATTTGGAAAAAAAACTCAAAAATTCCGAAAAATTGCGGAAAAACTCCGGAAAACTCGAAAATTCCGAAAAACCTCGAAAATTCCGGAAAATCTCAATTTTCTCGAAACCATGCATCCGCAAAAAATCCAGTTAATTTTCCCAAGAAAATAAAAATGATGAATATTCAGTTTTTCCATTTAATAAATTTTCCGGAAAATCTCATTTCTCAACGCTTAATACCGTTCGCAAGAAATTTGCAAATCCTCTTTGCCAATTGAGGAGGCGAGAAATGCTCCAAAAAAAAAAAAAAAAAAAAAAAGGAAAATCTTCAATTTACGCTGTGAAATTTATCGTGCAGAAGCGGGGAATAAATGCACGGGATAAAAAAAAAGCACTGGACTAGAACACAATGATTCATGCCGAGTGAACATATCCGGGGATTAAATTTTTTTTTGCTCGCGCAAATTAAATACAACAATGTAATACAATGAGGCCATTGAGAAAAAGAGAATTTTTTTATTTTTATTTTTCTTTTAAAATTTTTGTTCTCAATTGCTCTTTGTCTTTGTATGAAAAGAGAACACGGGAAATCCCCACTTGAATGATGAATTTCATCATAATTTACTCGTGTGATATGTGGAATACAGTTTCTGTTTGAAATTATTCGAGGATTTATGATTTTCGTTGAATTATTTCAACGCTCGAGCTGTTTAATCGCGAATATTTCGGAAACGGATCATTTTAACGGAAAATATGAAGAGAACTTTTTTGTAGAGAATTTAATTCCCCACAAAAAAGGTCTCTTCATAAATCCTCTTAACTCTAACGGTTTTCGAGTGCCTTTTAAAATCCAAAACTTCCGATTTTTTTACTTGTAAAAACGACAATAGTATCGTTTTTTCATTCTTTGATAGGAATCTCGGAAACGAGTAGAGTTATCGAAAAAGCTTAGGAGACCTTTTTTATGGGGAATTAAATTCCCCATAAAAAAGGTTTCTTGACATTTTTCCCTAAACCCGCTCGCGTCAAAGTTACCTTCTTTCTTAAAAAATGAATTTCATTCTTCGAATTCTCTCAGAAAAACCGCGAATGATTTTAAATTTCCCGCCCATTTTTTTTAGTGCCTGACCTCTTTGAGCGTTGGAAACACCTCCTGAACCTCCACAAACTACTTCTGAACAAGGGCAACAGAACCACCCCCTCATAACAACAGAAAATAATTCCCGGAAATTGTTTTTTCCCGTAAAAACGCAATAAAAATTGAAATAAAATGAAAAAAAAAATTGAGAAACACAAGTGGATAATAATATTGCTTTCCAACTGATATAGCTCTTGAAATTAATAGAAATATTGGCGGTGGATTGTTTTTGATGATTCCATTGGAAAGCTGAGGAAATTTTAGGCGGGAAACAAGTGCTGGAATCATTTTTTTTGAATTTTTGGCGATTTTGACTTTTTTGAGGATTTTAGAGGAGTAAAACACTTCCTTTTTTTGAAAATTTTCAGTTTTTTGAGAATATCTTCGGTTCTATTTGTCGTAGCGTAAAAATTCTGACGGGAGGTGAAAGGTGAGATCATTTGCTATCGATTCATAGGGTTTTCAATTTGAAAATATCGATTTTTAAGATATTCATGGGCATTTTTGTGAAACAGTTTTGTAAAACCATTTTTGGCCTATAACTATTCCAAAAATTGATATTTTTGAATTCAAAACCCCATAAATCGATGGGAAATGAGCTCACCTTTCATATGAGACCAACTCCGAATTGCTACGAGCAATAGAACCAGAGATATTTGCAAAAAACTGAAAATTTTCAAAAAAGCAAAGACTTTCACCCCTCAAAAATACCAAAAAATATCGAATTTTCAAAAAATTCGAAAAAAATACATCTGACACCTATTTTCCAGCTAAAAGTTCCTCAGCTTTTCGATAGAATCATCAAAAAAAATCCATCTCTAACCGTTTCATTACAGTGTCCATTTTGCCCCACTCTCCCCTGTATGAGTATAAATAACATCAGTTGAATAGTTTCCAGAAATTCCATTAAAACCTGATTTTCGAAAAATGGAAATATCTCAAAAAGTATCGATCGAATTCTCTTCAAATAAAGCTTAAAAAATAGAGTTTGTCGAGAGGAAATTTTCCACAAAATATGAAATTTTTCTATAAAACCGTTTTGCTCTAATTGAGACTTTTATGCCCTAAAAATATCATTTTCTCTCTATTTAGATCATTTTAAGTATCTTCTATTAAAAAAAATTACAATCGAAAATTCTGATGATTACATAGCTTTCATTCGGAAGCAAAAATTGGAAACACAACTCAACAGCATGGTGTTTCTTCGTGTGTATGTGTATATATGTGTGTGCAGAGTAGTCGATCGAAACGGCCTCACTCACCAACTCCTCCCACTCTATCTCTCTCTCTCTCCCTCTCTTTCTCTCTAACAACCCTTGTTGCGCGTGACGTCACGCACACACTCAGTGAATAGAAAAATAGAGAGAGAGAGAAAGATAGAGAAAAATTGAGAAAAATTGAGAGCAATAGAGTAAAACTACGGGTACACACAAGTACGTGTACAGTGTTTGAGGTAAGCAGTCTCGTGAGAATCGATAGTGCTGCGTGAAACGCACGCGATAATAATGAGCTTCGATGAAATGATAATAAATGCGGAATTGAAAAATAATCAGGAATAAAAAAAAATTTATTTAAAAAAAATTGAAAATTCATCATTTTCAATGAGATATCTCGTTAAATAATGGAGATACGCCCTTTTTGGTCTAAGAGTCTTAAAGACACTTTTGTAGGGAATTTGAAGAGTTATGAAAAAGGGTTAGTGTAAAAAGGGCGTATTTCCATTATTTACGAAGTTATTTCAGTAAAAATGAAGAATTTTCAATTTTTTCGGAAATTTTTTTTTTCAGAAATATCTTGGAAACTTAGCGAGATAGGACAATTCTGTGAAAACTATGTTTTTTTAGAGAATTTCATGATAATTAATGCAGAATTGATAAAAAATTATTTAAAAAAAAATTATTTCAGAAAAATTAAAAGAAAAAATTTGGAAATTTTGTCATTTTTGATGAAATATCTCGAGAAATAATGGAGATACGTCCTTTTTGCTTCAACACACTTTTGCAGAGAATTTCAAGAGCTACGAAAGTGGTTCAGAGCAAAAAGGGCGTATCTCCATTATTTCCCAAGATATCTATCCCAAAAATGTGAAAAAATCGACATTTTATGAATTTCATACAAAATTCATTTTTTTTTTCACAATTTTTTAAAAATATCTCGGAAACTAAGCGAGATAGAGCAATTTCACAAGAAACCTTTTTTGTAGAGAATTTCAAGAGCTACAGAGGCACTTTTTTTTGTCTTGGGGCAAAACGGGCGTATCTGCATTACTTTCCAAGATATCGATCAAAAAGACCTCAGAAAATCTCGATTTTATCAATTTTTCACTGAATTAATATTTTTGTCAACAATTTTTTGAAAATATCTTGGAAACTAAGCGAGATAACGCAATTTTACAAGATACCTTTTTTGTAGAGAATTTCAAGAGCCACAAAAGTGTTTTCGGGCAAAAAAGGCGTATCTCCATTATTTCCCAAGATATCTATCCAAAAACATCAAAAAATCCAAATTTTACAAATTTCCTACAAAATTAATATTTTTTTTTTAATGACGAAAAAAAATAGAAATCCTGCGGTTCTTCGTCGACACTCGTTACGTCTGTATCTGTGTGTCTGTGTGTATGTGTATATACATATATATGTGTATATACATGTATATGTGATTGTTGGAACAAAAGAAACGAGCTCATCTTCAGAGAATAAGAGAGAGTTGCCTCAAGAGTCGCGTCGAGGCAAAAAAAAAGTAGAAAAAAAAGTAATAAAAAAAATGTAAAAAAAAAAATGAAAGAACCCAATGAGACTTTGTGTCACGCGATGAGGAAACGAAAGGGTCAGAGAGTCTAAAAAAAAAAAAAAAAAAAAAAAAAACATCCCCCAGAGATTTTCAAGAGCAGGTGAAAGAGTAGTGAAATAAAACAAATGATCCAGTGGAAGAGGAGGAAGAGAGGGGTGGATAGGGGAAAGGGGGGAGGGAGATGATAAAAAAAAGGAACTAACCCTGCAGTCGTCTTCCATGTCTCCGTGTTCCTCCGGGACATCTTCCACTGTTTATTCACACAGTCTCTTCATTTTCATCTTGTCCATCATTGAAGGGGGGGGCACACCTCCCCCCTCCCCTCCTTTTTGCCCCTGTGGCCCCCGAAACAGCCTGCCCCCCTTCTCTCTTCCCACCCCTTTTTTTTCTCTACTGATAATCACCATTCACTGAAAAAAAAAAAAAAACACACAAAAAAATGCAATTTTAATCTTTTTTTTAAACATATATATAGATAATAAAAAAAAAAAAGTACACTTTCAAACAGAAAATCACATTAATCCGTGCGAGTGTTTCAGGCGTTGTCCAGTTGTTTTTTTTTTTTTAATTTATTTTTATTTAATTTCACACAGAAGAAAAGTGTCGAGTCAATAAATAATTACTGGCAAAATATTTTAATTCAATTTAATTAAATTAATTTTACTGAAATTATAATTTTTTACAAAAATTTTTCGCGATTTTTTTTTTTTTTAATTTTTTTTTCGCGAATTTTTTTCTTCGGTCCAGGAAAAACGAAGGAAAAAAGGGGAAAAAAAGGGGATGATGCTATGGGGTCTCTGGTCGAGCACAGACTGAACTGACCCCGACTGGAAGTGGCACTGTTGGGGGGGTGGGAGGGGAGAGGAGGGGAGGGAGGGGGTGGGAGAATAGGGGAAGAGGGTGTCTGGAGAAATAGAGAGGGAGAAGAGGGGAAGGGGGGGGGGGTAGAACAACGGGTATAGGGGAGAAATGGTTTTGCCTGTGTTTCGTGGCTGGAGGGGAGGGGGTGGAGGGGTGGAAGCGCATGCGTGGAGGGGGAAGAGGAGACACCGGTTTACTGGTGAAAGAAACTGAAGTTATAACATGGCAGTGGCCATATGGTGGGGCAACAATAGCTATGCTTGATATTTGGATTTTTTTTCTTGGTTTTAGAGGGGGGGGGGGGAGGGGTGGGGGAGGATTTTCGGGTGATTTTTGAGGGGCTATGGGAAGCTGCACGTGATCTGAGTCAATACTTTTTCAGTTTTGGGGAAAAATTGAAGATTTGGGAAAAGTTTTTTAAAGGTATCTTAAGTGCAGTTGGAGTTAGGGGAAAATGTCAAGAGAGCTTTTTTGTGGAGAATTTGATTTCCCACAAAAAAGGTCTCTTGAATTTTTTTGATAAAGCTACTCATTTCAGAGATATCTACGATTTACTTGAAAAAAAGCTCTATAATTCGTTTTTTCCTGCAAAAAATGAAAGTTTTAAGGGAAAATCAATATTTCGATGCTTTTTCCTAGGTGCTGAGGTATTTTTGATGAGAAAGAGAAGAGGGAGAGTATTTTGGTTCAATTTGTCATGGAGTATGGGAGCATGCACGTGATCTGAGTCAATAATTTCTCATTTTCTCGAAAAAGTTGAGAATTGAAGGGGTAAGGGTAAGTTTTTCAAAGATATCTTTGGTGCGATTGGAGTTAGGAAAAAATGTCAAGAAACCTTTTTTGTAGCCAATTAAATTCCCCACAAAAAAGGTCTTCTGACATTTTCCCCTAAATCCACTCATTTCAGAGATCCTTATGATTCACTCAAACCGACTCGTTTTTTTCTGCGAAAAAACGAAGTTTCTCCAGAAAAAAATCAATATTTCGATGCAATGCTCGATTTGAGGTCGAAATGGACAATATTCATTATTTTCCATTCTTGGACTTCCCCTCCACATTCTTTGATTCCGAAAAAATTGGGGATTATGTAAATGTGTTTCCGTCGTTTTATATATCTATATATATATACATATATTCGACAGACGGCTCGTAATAGCCTGATTTTTTTTTCTTCGGCACTAAAACGCAGAAATCGTATCTGAGTCATCAAAAAGCCTCAATTACCCAAAGCTCCTTTCGAAATCACGAGAAAAAAGATTTTTGCATTTATTATTATTTTTTTTAATTTTAATTGGAAAAACTCATTTTCAAAGATACTATCATCTTCTGCTAATGTATAATAGGAAAAAAAATAAATAAAAAAAAGAAACTGGGTATCCATTATGCCCACTTGGGAGAGCATTTATCTTATCTGAGGCAAGCACTCAACCAATGCCACTCGAGAAGATTGACAGGTGCTTTTTCAGTTGCCCTAGTGAACACGAAAAACTTCAAATTTTTTACGTAATTCTGTATTTTTTATTTAAGAGAAAAGGTGGGGTAAAATGGACACAAGTTAATTATGGTATTTTATGCTAAGAAAATTAGGGGAAATGGATGGAAATATTGGAGATAGGTTTTTTCTGATGATTCCATTGAAAAGCTGAGGAAATTTGCCATGAAAATCATATGTCAGAAGTTATTTTTTTAAATTTTTCAAAAATTCCACTTTTTTCCTCAAGATTTGAAGGTAAAAATCTTCTGTTTTTGATGAAATTTCAGTTTTTCGGGAATATCACGGGTTCTATTGGTCGCAGCGACCTGTGGTCGATCTTAAATGAAAGGTGAGATCATTTCCCATCGATCTATGGGGTTTTTAATTTAAATAAATCGATTTTTGAGGTATTTATGGGTATTTTCGTGATACAGTTTTGTGAAACCATTTTTGGCCTATAACTATTCCAAAAATTGATATTTTTGAATTCAAAACCCCATAAATCGATGGGAAATGAGCTCACCTTTCATTTGAGACCAACCCCGAATTGCTACGACCAATAGAACCAGAGATATTTGCAAAAAACTGAAAATTTTCAAAAAAACAAAGGCTTTTACCCCTCAAAAATGCCGAAAAATATAGAATTTTCAAAAAAATCGAAAAAAATACATCTGACATCTATTTTCCAGCTGAAATTTCCTCAGCTTTTCGATAGAATCATGAAAAAAAATCCATCTCTAACCGTTTTATTACAGTGCCCATTTTGCCCCATTCTCCCCTATAGAGAACTCCTTTTTTTCTACATATATTCATAATTTTTCAATGAATTCAGAATTTTTGAAAATAACAGATAAAGGGGATTCCTTGATAGCCCGCAGTTTTCATGTGCGACGTCAGTTCACATGAGAAACAGCCTTCAGCATGTATGAGACATGAGGAAAGTCATGCAACTGTCATCATTTCATTCAGTGAGAAACATTGAAGTTGACTGTGTATACGTTAATGCTGAAGGCCAGCTGTGATTCAGTCACAGCACAATAAAAAAGAAGAAAAAGTGAGCAAACGTCTAGATTACCGATTTTTGCAAGTAATATGGATTCCACTCCAATAGAATCACTGCCAACGGAAATTTTGCAAAAAATTCTACGTTATCTTCCAGTTCGTGATAGAATACGTGTGGAAAGAGGTAAAAATTCAGTGGCAAAGATTGTTGGAGATAATTTTAATCATAGGAATAATTAACACACGCTTTCATGTTTCGCCATATTCGACAAGAGTGAGGAGATCTTTTTATTCATATTATTATTATTCTACATTTTTGTTTCTTTCTACGAACGCAAGAGTGCGTTACTTCATAATTCTCAACAAAGATGTGTAAAAGGAGAAGTTCGTTTCTTTTGTTTTGTCAAGAATATCTCAGAAATCAAGAATTTATGAGTGTATAGTAAAAATTTTCGATTTGAGGTATCAAATTTTTTTTTTTGGTTAGATTCAGTCCTTCAGAATTCATTGAACTGTGAGGAGAACGACCCGGGAAAAAATATTCAGATCTGATCAGATCAAATTAGATCTGATCAGATCTAATTAGATCTAATGAGATCTGACAAAATGGAAATTTCTAACATGAATAGATCTGAATAGATCTGATCAGATCTAATTAGATCTAATTAGATCTGATTAGATCCAATTAGATCTAAGTCTGATCGGATCTGTTTAGATCTAGCTAGATCCGATTAGATCCAACTAGATATGGTCAGATCTAACTAGATCTGATCAGATCTAACTGGATCTGATTCAGTTCATTCATATTGGCTCATCAGATCTGATCAGATCCAGTTGGATCTGATCAGATCTAATTAGATCTGATCAGATCTGAGAAACTCGGATCTAATTAGATCTGATCAGATCTAAAGAACTCAGATCTAGTTTGATCTGATCAGATCAAATTAGATCTGATCAGAGCGTGCCAATTCTCAGATCTGATCAGACCTAAGAAACTCAGATCTAATTTGATCTGATCAGATCTGAGAAACTTGGATCTAATTAGATCTGATCAGATCTAAAGAACTCAGATCTAGTTTGATCTGATCAGAGCGTGCCAATTCTCAGATCTGATCAGATCTAAGTAACTCAGATCTAATTTGATCTGATCAGATCTGAACATTTTTTCCTGGGGAGGTAAAATTGTTTCGGCAAAATTGCCTCATCTCGCTTAGTTTCCGACATATTCTTCGAAAAAGAAACTCAGTTATCCTTTTGTACCTCTTTACCATCAAACAATTTTTGTGCTGTGAAATTCATGGAATTACTCATTACAGTCTGCAAAAGATGGAAAAACGTGTCTACCGAAGTAATATGGAGAGATGTAGAAGTAATAGTCATTAATCGTGACGATGAAAACTATTATGAGCCAGGTTTCCTTACTTTGTCAGATTTCAATAAATCAAACAAATTCCATCCACGGTCATACAGTAAATTCTGTACTGAAGAGACTCTGCTTAATATGATTCGAAGTTCAGTTTCCAGAGCTGGACAACATGTTAAACAATTCATCTACGAGAATATGGGTGACAAAAATAGCGAACTTTTGTTATCAATTATCGCTGAACACTGTAACAGAATGGAAAGTATTCATTTTGAATGGATTCATCATTCAGAAATCGAAGTATTTTTGAGGTTATTAAAAAATAACGAACAATTACACTCAATTACGGGCAATTCTCATCCAGCCGATATTGTTGAAATATTGCCACTGAGAGACTGGAAGTCGCTTAATTTTGAGAACATTTACAATCTTACTTACATCCAAAGTAGATGGATAGTGAACTTTGGTGAGGAAAGTCCGGTGGAAGAGCGGTGGGAAGATAAAATTGTTGCACTAATTGAAAATTCACCATCTCTCGAAAAATTCTCCATTCGAAGATGGACATCGAAAATACTCACAGCTCTTTCAAAGTGTAAACAGTTGAAAGGTTTGTGTCATCCTGTCAAGGAGGAAATACCTTCGAAAAACCTGATGATGCATACCTCTTTGGTGAATCGTTTAACTTGTTTGAAAATTGGAGACATACAGGGATTCATCGAAGATGCGAATGAGGATGATCTAATTGATTTACTAGGTCACTGTATTAATTTAGAAAATTTACAGCTATACCTCAATACTTGTAATTATCGCTTATATTTTGATTCAAAATATCAGTAGAGAAAAAGTGGAACAGGATAAGTCGATTTTTTATGCCAATTATTCAGCAAAATTATCTTATCGGATTTATTTTTTTGGGATATTGCTGGAAATAAGTTATGAAAAGTGAACTCATCCTCTTCACTAATGACTTTTTTCTCCGATTAATTGTAATAATTGCTCATTTTTCAGACGAAATTTCGGATAGAATCCAAGAAGCTGTATTGGCTCTACCAAAGTTGGAGTCTTTGAGCATAAACGGTCATCATCACACTGATGATTTTCTGAATGATCTACTAAAATTAAAAAATTTGAGATTTAGTGAACGTGATGCTATCACAGAAAATGGTATATTCAAAATGATAACAACATCGAAATGTATTGAAAGATTGGAGATTCATAATGATGATCTTACAATTGAGTTGTTCGAGAGACTTGCTCAAAACATCAGAGCACGTTGTGTAATTTTGATGATAAATCGTTTTACTGGTGACGGGTCTGAAGAGTTTTTTATAAGAGCAAGGGAAATATGTGAAGGCTCTGGTTTACATATATTTCCAGAATATGGGAGTAATTATTTCATGACGAAAATACGAAATTGGTGATCATGATGCGATTGGTGAATTATGATCTCTGCACTAGAATTTTTTGTTTTTCTTCATGTATTAAAAAAGAGTGTAATATTTTTACTTTTAATGATTCTATTTCAAGTGATTTGTGGTTAAATATAATAAAGAAAATCAAAACCTCACAAATATATTTTAAGAATGATATTGAAGCTGAATGCGACTGAATGCCTGAGACACAGTTATATTGACACAATTATAAAAAAGAAAAAAGAGACAAATAACTTCATTGAATCCATCGACATTCTTTCTACACAACAATAGATAAAATCTAAAAGTTCACTTAAACAAATTATTTTCGTTTGTACATTTACTTATAAAACTCTTCTCGCTATTCGTTCTTCAGACATAAATCCTTTTCCATTCAATTATTGTCTTTCACGTTGCTCTTCTCTATCTTTCTCCCAAAAAACTCCATTGGAATTAGAAAAAATCTCTTAATGGAACCCACTCGTACTTCCCGTCTGAGAGCTCAGGCTTGGTAGTCCAGTACTTCTTTCTCGGTGATAATCCGTAACGTACTTCTTCTTCTTCTTATTTATGCTGCGCACACGCAGCTGGCCTTCAACCTTTCAGCTATACAACCAATGCAAAACATCCGTAATGTAAGGAAGTGAATTTTTTCGTGAGCCTGGGCATATCGTTTAATTGATTGATCTTTATCATTTTCCGCGAAAATGATTGGGCCATCGATAAAACAGGAATTTGAAAACTCGTAATTTCCAACAGTAATCAACGAAATGCAGACTTTTGCACTTTTACGTTAAGCAAAAGATTAAAATCTGGAAAGTGTCTTAAAAAAAGGAAAAAAAAATATTTACGATCCAATATGAAAATTATTGACCGTCTCATAATTTTGTAATTAATGATTGTTTTTCAGCATAGGGAAATACGTGAATACGCTAATCAAATGGAATACTAGTGGTTACGTAATAAATTACAAATAATTAATATAATTTCTAAATTCTCCTTCGAATTCGTTTTAAACACCAAGATCTAGGTTTTTAATCATAAATATTGATTTTTTGGTGATTTTTCTGATTATTTCTTGCTTTACACTCAACGACTAGTGCGAAGAACTATAGAGCTCCTTTAATCCGCACATATTCATATTTTTTTAATGAATTCTGAATTTTTGAAAATAACAGATAAAGGGGATTCCTTGATAACCCGCAGCTTTCATGTGCGACGTCGATTTACATGAGAACTAGTCTTCGTGATGCGTCAGCCATGAAGAACTCATGCCACTTTCATCATTTCATTCAGTGAGAAACATTGAAGTTGACTGTATACATTAATGCTGAAGGCCAGCTGTGATTCAGTCGCAGCGCAATAAAGAAGAAGAAGAAGTGAGCAAACGTCCAGATATAGTCCGATTACCGGAAGGTTTATTTTTTTTAAGTAAGGTTAGATACGGTTTCGGGCACTCGGAAAAGTAATCCTTTTAAGAATCGGGCTATAGCTGGTTTTTGCAAGTAATATGGATTCCAGTCCAATGGAATTACTGCCAACGGAAATTTTGCAGAAAATTCTACGTTATCTTCCAGCACGCGATAAAATACGTGCGGAAAGAGGTAAAAATTCAGTGGCAACGATGTGAAAAAGGAGAAGTTGCTTCCTTTTTTTCTTTCAAGAATATCTCGGAAATTAATTTATGAGTGTGTGTTTGAAAAACATTGAACTGTAAGAAGAACGAGGTAGGGAACTGTTCATATTTTGAAGAAAAAAATGACTGAAAATTTATATATGGACCTTGTTGCAGATCACTTAACTCTCATATCTTCAAAACTAAGTAACATTTTTGAATTTTGAAAAAAAATATGGAATGTAAAAAGTTCTAGCTTTAATTCGAACTCCATTATATATTTTTGAATGATTTTTACTTTTGTGAAAAGTTTTATTTTTTTTAAGGGGATAAATAAAAATGATTTCGAATCACCTTAATTTTTTTCAAATTTTCCATCCCAACGGTTTCAAAGAAATTAATTATCAAAGTTGCCTCTTATACATAGGCTCTTATGCACAAAACCTGTTTTAGCACGAGACTTTTTCATCGAGTAAATTTCGGCAAACATTTTAGTCCGAACAAAGCGAGTTTCGGAAAAAATTGCCCTGTATCGCTTGATTTTCGAGATATTCTTGAGAAAAAAAAAATAGTTACCCCTTTTTCACCTCTTTACTATTGAACAATTTTTGTGCTGTAAATTTCATAGAATTACTCATTACAGTTTGTAAAAGATGGAAAAATGTGTCTACCGAAGTAGTATGGAGGAACATACAAGTACTAGACATTCATCAAGTTGATGGAGAATATGAGATCTATTGTCTTAATTCGTCAGAATTTTACGAATTAGGTAAATCCATCCCGCAAGAGGATGGTGAACTTTCTGTTCAGATTACTGATCCCAAAATGTTCAAGGAATTACTTATCAGAGCTGGACTACATGTCAAAGAAATCATCTATGATAATTTTCATGATATTAATCCTGAACTTGTGCTCTCAATTATCGCTACCCACTGTCATAACATTGAAGGTCTTCATTTGAGGAGTATCAGTGACTCGGAAATCGAAGCATTTTCAAGGCTATTAGAAAATAATCAACAATTACGCTCAATTACGTGCTGTTTCTATTCAGACTTTGTTATCGGAATGCTGCCATTGAGAGACTGGAAGTCACTGAACTTTGTGAGCATGATTTGCTTCGATAACCCAATTTATTGGACGAATGTGGACGAATGGTGGCAAGGAAAAGTTATTGCACTCATTGAAAATTCACCATCTCTTGAAAAATTCTATGTTCAGAAGTGGACACCAAGCTTACTTGAAGCTATTTCGAAGTGTGAAAAGTTGAATGATTTGTTTCTTCCAATCGATGAAAAAATGGCAACGAAAGATCTGATAATGCACACCTCTTTGCTGAATCGTTTGCGTTGTTTGAAGGTGGCAAGATATGGTGCATATGCGGCTGATGATGATCTAGCTGAATTACTGGAACACTGTATCAACTTAGAAACGTTGCACTTATTATTTAGAAAATGTAATTATAGCTTATAATTGAGTTTACACACTAAAAATGAGAATTCAAAATTGAGGATTTCAAAATGCCTAATAGGAAGAAATCCATTTCTACTAAAATGTAATCCAGGTCTCTCATGGAAATAATCTTACATAGAGCAATTATTTGAGCCTCAAAATACTCAAAATGAGCTTCACACAGAAACATGAATCGGGTTTCTTTTAATATTCAATTTGAATTTCCTTTTTTTTCAGTGTGTAACATATGAGTAGGGACGAGACGTTGGTGTACGGTTTGATCTAGGCTGAAGCTGCATATAAATCAGACACATTTCAAATGGTTATTAACGTCAAACTGACATTCATAAACGTTAAAGAATTCGTGTTCCTCAATAATATTAAGAATTGGTCAACATTTGAATATTATTATTATTGTTATTATTATTATTATCGTGATGAGTTCCCCCAAGGAGTTCCCTCTAAGGGTTCTCCTAAAGTTCCACTGGAAGTTCCCCTAAAAGTTCCTCTGGAAGTTCTCCTAAAAGTTCCTCTGGAAGTTCCCCTCAAAGTTCTTCTGGAAGTTCACCTTAAAGTTCTTCTAGAAGTTCCCCTCAAAGTTCTTCTGGAAGTTCCCCGAAAAGTTCCTCTGGAAGTTCCCCGAAAAGTTCCTCTGGAAGTTCCCTTAAGAGTTTTTAATGTTCATAATGTTCAGTTTGACGTTGATAAATGTCAGTTTAACATTCATAATCATTCAGAATAGGTTTGATCTAGGATCAACTTCAACCTGGATCAAACCGTGCACCAACGTCTCGGCTCTACATATCAATACTAAACAAGTGAAACAGGATGAGTCGATTTTCTTATGTCTCAATGATTTGTTGAGTGGACCT
Organism: Aleiodes leptofemur; assembly: GCA_963942555.1. Classification (NCBI taxonomy): domain Eukaryota; kingdom Metazoa; phylum Arthropoda; class Insecta; order Hymenoptera; family Braconidae; genus Aleiodes; species Aleiodes leptofemur. Next base: position 14,963,343 of record OZ012619.1, read on the forward strand.
CAAAAAATCAAAGAGATACGACAATGATATTGCTGAAAATAAATGACATCAAAATTGACCTATCCTCTTCACTAATGACTTTTTCCTCCAATAAATTTCAATAATTTCTCATTTTTTAGATGAATTTTCTGATAAAATACGAGAAGCTGTGTTGGCTCTTCCAAAATTGGAGTCTTTGAACCTCGTCATTTCTGACCTAACCAATGATTTTCTCAGTCGTTTGGTGAAATTAAAAAATTTACGACTCAGTGAAAGTAATGAGAAAATCACTGATGATGTTATATTCAAAATTATAACAGAATCAGAATGTATCGAAAGATTGGAGATTCCCAATATTAATGTAACAACAAAGTTTTTCGTGAGACTTGCCGAATACGCCAAGAATCATCGTTTGTTTTTGATAATGAGAGTTGGTCCTCTAGTTTTTGGGGAAGCAAGGGAACTATGTAAAGATTCTGGAATACATATATTTCGAGATTATCACGATTCACCGAGGGAAGTACGACGTTGGTGATGATGATGTAATTGTTGAATTAAAATTTATAAACTATAATTTTTTATTTTTTTCATATATTAACCTTTAGTGGCCACACCTCAGTCAGGCCACATAGCGGCCATATGGGGTAACTCATTACCCCACGCTGAAAAACCTAGTTGTACAAGACATATGGGTATTTCAAGGCTCCTAACCGATTGTTTTATGTTTGTTGAAGAGTTCTTTAACATATCTAACGATTTTTATCGGTCAATTTATAGATGGCGTTCAAAAAACTGATAATATATGGATGGTAATAAGCAATAACGTCTTAACCAACATTTGAATAACTACTATTATAATAATTAATTCTTTAATTCTTTAATTTTGAAAAACTCCAGGCTAATAAGCCCATCGGAGCTAATACATACATGTTTATTACATATTAGAATGACGTAATTGCAATATTTCCTCATTAATTAATCATCTCATTCAATATTATATTATTCTAATTTGTTATCTCACTAAAATTGCAGGTATATTTTTGATTCGATAATTTCTAATATTTAATATTTTCTCATATTTTCAATTGCAACAATCCTATCAATATTGACAGTAAAAATAATAATTCGTAAGTCGGTATCACAGAATGGTTGATTTAAAAATTACAATAATGACTACTACGTTAACAACACATCACAAGTATCACAAACATTCCATTTATAAAATTTTTGATAGACAACGATTTAGCATTTTTATGCATTTTTCAGTTCATTTCTACATTAGTTGCTTATCTCATTGATTTCCTTATTCATCAAATAATCAAAGCATAGTCTTTTGAAACAGTCAATTGATTCTGCAGAAGTCACATCAGCTGGTAGTTCGTTCCAAAATTGTACAGTAGTTGCGAGGAAAGACTTCTGATTTATTGCTGTTCTCGATGTTCGCTGTTGTAGCAAGTCAACGCGACCAGTTTGACGCTCTCTAGCCCTTGAGATCAGTATTCGTAAATTTTCAACAAAAAGGTTTTGATGATTCAGCTTGATTGTTTTATAAACAAAAGTCGCGGCTAGCAAGAGTCTTCTGTTCTTTATTGACAGCCAATTTCGTTGTCTCCTTGCTTCAGTAACATGGTCAAACCGTCTTAAACCAGCTACAAATCGGACACATGCATTGAATGCACGTTACTCATTAACTGATAGATATCTCGGAAACCGTCAGTTTTATCGAAAAATGTCAAGAAACCTTTTTTGTAGAGAATTAAATTCTCTAAAAAAAAGGTCTCCTGACATTTTTCGATAAATCCAACTGCCTTTAAGATATTCACAGAAGAATGATTTTAATACACAATTAATTTCTGAAATTTAAGGAAAAAAGTTACTTTTATCAATTTCGAAGTGTTTCAGACCTGTAATTTCGATTTTTCGATACTTGGAGTAACTAGTTAGGCCGAGCGGCCACTGAGAGTTAAAAAAGAGATGAAGTAACGATAATAGATGTATTCACAGTTTTTTCATCAATTTCCAAATTTTTGAAAATTAAAGATAAATTTTTTTTTGTGATAACTCGCGATTTTTTCGCACGAAGTTGATTTATTATTTTTCATGTTTTTTAACTCAGCAATTCAATGTGATATTTTTTTTTTTTTCGTGATACTTTTTTATTTCAAGGAACCTCGAGTCTCTCAACGATTTTCCACTAAATTAAACAGCCTTCAAGCTATAAGTACTTCATCATGCTTTTACAGAAAAACTGTTGCAAGAATTGAAAAGGATAAAAATAAAAAGGAAAAAAAAAAAAAGAAGAAGAAAATAATGCACTCAGAGATTGGCGAATCAATAAAGTAAGCTTTATATGGATTTTCTCCCTTTTTTTTATTCTTTTATTTTTTTCCTCGATAAAATGGAATTTATAATGAAATGTGAAAGTGTTAGTAACAGTGAAAAAAAAAAATCAATTTTCAACGCTTTTTCCAGAATTACTCATTACCTAATAGATATCTCGGAAACCGTTAGTTTTATCGAAAAATGTCAAGAGACCTTTTTTGTGGGGGATTAAATTCTCTAAAAAAAAGGTTTCTTGACATTTTTCGATAAATCCAACTGCCTTTAAGATATTCACAGAAGAACGATTTTAATACACAATTAATTTCTGAAATTTAAGGAAAAAAGTGTAAAAAAAAGGTGCAATCATCTTATTAATACCTTAAGTAGTGTTTCTACAAGAAGCTCATCATCATCCATCGACTCATGGCATTTGAGCCGTTTTGATAATTAATACATTACCAAAACAGTTATCCACATCACTAGAATGGCATTATCTACTGCCATGTCAACACGAACTGCCACTTCACCCTCTCTCCATTATCGATCAACCATTATTAACACGCTGAGGCTCTTGATACATCCAGTACCACTGGAGACAAAATATTAATCCATAAAACATTAGTATTGAATGAATAATTCAAGAAAAAGCACGAAGAAACGCTAATTTTCTTCTATTTTATTGAGGATTTCGTGAAATAATGGAGATACGCCCTTTTTACTTTCCTGTTTTTTGTAGCTTTTTCCGTTCTACAAAAAATGTTTCTACGATTTTTTCCGTATCTCCCATAAATTCCGAGATATTTTTGAAAAACTGGAAAAAAAAAGGAAAAAAAGCTCAATTTGTTTTTTTTTTCAATTAAAAAAAGGGCTTTTTTTAATCAATAAATTCCTCTTTTCTCTTGACTCTGGAGGGATGAATCCTCATCCATCCAACTATTCCTGAAAAATCATCAATTATCCTTCATTAACAGGGGATTACCCTGATCCTACAAACGAGCTCTCATCGAGTGGTTAAATCGGATATAGTCAGACACACACAAAAAAAAAGCGAGCTTTTTTTTTTTGCCATTGAAGATTAACGTTAGACAGTCGCAGTTGGCTTAGTTCTGATATTTCCATGTTTTTTTCCTCTTCACTGCTGATAACCAGAGCCAGATTACTCGTGGATTAAAATTCAGGTCTTAAGGTAGTGGAGTAGAGAGTGGGTCGATAAGACAGAAAAGATGAGAATTTCGTAGGTTAGTTTTGAATTAATTGTTGATAATTTTGGGAAAGTTCGAGAAAAATTGCATTTTTTTAGTTTTTTAAAGGGCACTCGGAAAATAATGGAGATACGTCTTTTTTTAATAGGACCTTTTTTGTAGAGAATCAAATTCTCTACAAAAAAGGTCTCTTGACATTTTCCTCTAGAACCAACGGCCTATGAGATATCTGCAATGAAATGAAAGTATTAAGGGAGTATCCTAGAGGAGGGTCGATAAAACAGAAGAAAATGAGAATTTGTGGGATAGTTTTGATTTGAGTGAATAATTCAAGAGCAAGGGGTTAGAGAAACTCGGGAGAATTTTAATAATCCTGTAGGAATGTGTCTGGCATGAAATATTTAAAAAGTCCTTTTTTTTTGGGTCCTGGAATTTTTAACGAATTTATTTTTTCGTGTTTTTTCGTTCGATCGAGTTTATTTTAAAGGTATCTCGGAAAGTATTGGAGTTAGTGGAAAATGTCAGGAAACCTTTTTTATAGCTCTTGAAATTCTCCACAAAAAATGTCTCTTGACATTTTTTCCTAAACCCAATAATTTCTGAGATCCCTTTAATTAAGGTAGTATCCCAGTGTACGGTTGATAAAACAGGAAAAATGAGGATTCGTAGGTTTGTTTCCAATTAATTGCTGGATAATTCGGGGGAAAAATGTGCTTTAATTTACCCGAAAAAAAAAGTGATTAAACTATTTCGTAAGTCATATCTTGCAGCTTGTGAATATAATTTTTTTTTGTTTCTCGAATTTTTTTTAACATTACTAATCTCCTATCACATGCATGAGACAGAGAGAGAGAGAGAGAGGCAAATAGTTACGACTACCTTCTAATTAAAATTTCTCAATAACTATACGGTGAATTGAATATTTTTTTCTTCTATTATTTAGTTAAAATGCTGTTCTCTTCGCCAATTGTTTTTAAATAATGGGTCAATCCTGTGGTTTTTTAGTAATTTCGTTATTTCCATCTGATTAAGAGCGTTTCATCCCCTCCACTGCTATTTCCACTAAACCGCACGTTCAAAAATTATGAAAAAATTCAGAAAACCGTAAAAAACCATCATCTTTAATAAAGCATCAAAAAAATGCGGGATTAACCGTACCCCAGTTCTCCCCGATTCCTTAATCCACTTAAAACGCAAATGAAACGGAAGCCAAGAAGTTCTAGAAACTCGTTAAGATTCAAAAGAAAAAAAAAACCCACGGAATTATTTAATCATTAATCAATAATGAAACAGGTATTAATGAATTATTAAAAGCCCCTGAGCCTCAAATTATATTCATAATTCACCTTAGTTTTACCCAAGTGGAAAGTAACTCGTTGTAACTTCTGGAAACGACAGAAAAGGGAAAATAAATAAAAACCAGGACATTGGGGAGCAAAAGAGAAATTTCCCTTTTTTTTTGCCATGAAATAAAGAAAAAGAAAAAAAGGGCACGAATCACTGTTTTTTCTTCATTTCCCCCTTTTTTTTTTTCATTATATTTAATTTACGTCGATTCTGCAGTTCTCTTTATCTCAGGGTAGCACACGCTTTTTACCTATTTATTCCAGTTGTGTCGAGTGTGCTTGTGACGTTGATATATTTATCGGGTTATCTTTACCTCTGGGTCCAATGGAGACCCTGCTGAATAGCGAAATACTCGTTCCACCTTTTGCCTCTTTTTTTTGTGTATTTTTTTTCGTGGTGAGGGAGAAGAGGGGGGGGGGTGGGCTGTTATGAGTGTTTATGCTGATGGATGCGAAATATTTTCAATTTGAGGTTTTTCGGTGGTTTTTGGTGAAATTAAGGATATGTCCAGAAAAAGGGGAGGGGGGAGAGGGTGGGGGGGGGGGGAGGGGAATGTTAAGACACTTTTTTTTGGTGGAAAATTCAATTTTTTATAATGAAGATTTTTGTGGGATTTTGCTATTTTTCTTGTTTTTTTTAGTTATTTGGGGAGAATTGGGGAGAGAAGGGTTGGAGGGAGGGGGGAGAGGAGAGGGGGGTGGGGAATGTTAAGACACTTTTTTTTTTGTGGAAAATTTAATTTTTTATAATGAAGATTTTTGTGGGATTTTGCTATTTTTCTTGTTTTTTTGAGATATTTGGGGAAAATTGGGGAGAAAAGGGATTGGAGGGGGGGTTTTTGGGGGTATTTGAAGAGTGGGGGGGGGGGGGGGGGATTTTTTTGATGGTTTCAGTGGAATGCTGAGGAAATTTGAGGTGGAAAACATAGGCTGGAAGGTGTTTTTGAGATTTTTTGGGGGAATTTGTGTTTTTTGGGGAGTGAATTTGGGGATTTTTGGAAAAATTGAGTTTTTTTGGGGATTTTTCTGGTTTTGATTGGTGGAGTGTGGAAATTATGAATGGAGGGGGAAGGTGAGATGATTTGCCATCGATTTACGGGGTTTTGAAAGGAAAATTATCGATTTTTAAGGTAGTTTTAGGAAAAAAAGTGATTTTTAACATAATTACGGTTAAATCTGTGAAAAATTGGTAATTTTCTTTTCAAACCCCATGAATCGATGGCAAATGATCTCACCTTGCACCTCTATTCGGAATTTTCGAGCTGCGACAAAAAACTGAAATTTTTCAAAAATCGAAAGGAATTTACGTTTAATTTAGCCCCAAAAAGGGCAAATTTTTGAAAAATTGACAAAAAAAACTTCGGACACATGTTTTTCATGTCAAATTTCCTCAGCTTTTCAATGCAGCCATCAAAAAAAATTTATCTCTCATATTTCCAGCGATATTCCCCAAAAAATGCAAAAAAATCGAACAGATTCAAAATTAAATGGCATTTTTTGGGGAAATGATCAGAGGTAGAATTTTTTTGATGATTCCAGTGAAAAGCTGAGAAAATTTGACCTGGAAAGCATATATCACATCTCGTTTTCGTTAATTTTCCAAAAATCCTATTTTTTAAAAATGGATCAAAATCAAAAAAGTCAAAATTTCCAAAAAAATCTTTAAAAAAACTTGCGACACATGTTTTTCACCTCAAATTTTCTCAGCTTTTCAATGCAATCATCAAAAACTCTCTATCTCTCATATTTTCCGAGATATTCCCCAAAAAATGCAAAAAATCGAACAAATTCAAAGTAAAATGGCATTTTTTGGGGAAATGATCAGAGGTAGAATTTTTTTGATGATTCCAGTGAAAAGCTGAGAAAATTTGACTTGGAAAGCATATGTCACAAGTCGTTTTCGTTAATTTTTCAAAAATCCTATTTTTTTGGAAAATGGATCAAAATCAAAAAAATCCCAAAAAAGTCAAAATTTCCAAAAAAATCCTTAAAAAAACATGCGACACATGTTTTCCGCCTCAAATTTCCCCAGCTTTTCAATGCAATCATCAAAAAAATTCCATCTCCAACACTTCCCTCAAAACTTCCTCAAAATTCCCCAAAAATTAACAAATTTCCATCAAAAAATTCAAAAATAAAAAATTCCGAGTTTTAAAAATCGTGCGAGAATATTACTGGCACGACTTGAATTTCCATTTAACCATTCAAGTGATTTAATCCAATCATCTCTCGGTGTTAAAATGAAGAAAAAAGAAGAAAGAAAAGCCGATGATAAAATTCTGCAGTTGAGAAAAGCGAAGAAAATGAAAATTACACAGAAGAAAAAAGGAATAAAAAAGGAAGAATTTTTTTTTTTTATTATAAAAAGGAAGAATTATTCAATGATAACCGAGGTGAATGAGATTCAAAGAGAAAAAATGAAAGAAAAAAAAAGAAGTAAAGAAGAAGAGAACTGATGAAAACGAAGAAAAAGGAAATATTTGAAGAAATATAAAAGAATTGAGGTAAAATAGGTGAAATTTTTTTTATTTTTTTTTATTTTTCCTTTTCTCATCGCCTCTACGTTTCCCTTGAATATTGGCCTCAACCACTCTCAGTAATATTTGACGAAAAAAGTTTCCCGAGCGATTCCACGGTAACGTTGAGTTTTATATTCTCATATTCTCACGAGAGGACAGATGAGAGAAAAAAAAAAGAAAAAAAAAAAAAAACATACACACACATAATAAAAAAAAATATTTGCCCCATTTTTTTTACTCAATTTATTTTACATTAATTTTTTTATTTTTTTTCCTTTAATGAAAAAAAAAAAAAAAAAAAAAAAATTATTTTTATTTACATTAATTAATATTAATAAAATGAGATATTTCCTTTTTATTTTTTTTTGCATTTTTTTCAACGAATTTCAAAAATCATCAAAAAAAATTAGAGAAAATTCGCCTTATCTCGCTAATTTTCCAAAATATTTAAAATAAAAAAAGTAAAAAAATTGATTTTTTTTTCAATTTCTCTCAAATATTTTTAGCTCTTAAAAATCTCTAAAAATAATCTTAGAACAAAAAGGGCGTATCTCCATTTTTTTTCTACATATTTTAGCGAGAATAAACAAATAAGTAAAAATATTCACCCCATTTTTTTTCTTTACCTCAATTAATTCATTTTATACTAATTAATATTAATGAAAAGTGGAACGATAAATTTCCGAGGGATTATCCCTTGAAATAAATCACTTTTTTTTCTACATTTATACTTAAAAATCTCGAAAAATAATGGAGATACGCCCTTTTTACATAAATAAATCATTTCAACAGAGTAAAAAGGGCGTATCTCCATTATTTTGATGATTTTTTTGGGAAAATTCGCCTTATCTCGCTTATTTTCCGAGAAATTCCCCGAAAAAAAGGCAAAAAATCTCTTAATTTCTCTAAAATATGTCGAAAAATGGAGATACGCCCCTTTTTATCTGATCCCATTATTTCTGCCCTTGAAATAATCTCCAAAAAAACGTATTAGAGCAAAAAAAAGGGCGTATCTCCATTCTAAACACGCAAAAAGGAAATAATATTCGTCCCAATTTTCATTTCCTCAATTAATTCATTTTCTACTAATTAATATTAATGAAAAGTAGAACAATAAATTTCCGTCCGCTTATTTTATCTCTTGAATAATCCTTGTTATAACGTAACAAACTAATTCTGTTCAACCTCAGACAACATTTTCGAGTCATTCTGAACAAGTGTTTACAGAATTAGGTCCTCAGTGCTTTGGATAAACAAGTCATTAGCTCGTATCTGTCCGATCTCTCCTCCCGTTTATCGAAGCAAAAGCGCGGAAGGGGAGGGGGGGAGGGGGGAGGGAGGCTGTTATCAGAATGGGAAGCAAAAAGCACAGAATTCCCTAAAAAAAGCGAAAAATCAAGAGCTCGTGACCTTGAAAAGCTCTAACACCTCCTAATCGGCAGCTGTGTAGATAAATATTGTCTGTCTCTTTTCCTATTGGTCCTCCTTCCTCCGAACATGCTTCATAATCAATCTCAACACAAGCTGACACGAGCTAGACAATGTTTGTGAAGATGGTGAAAGGATGCAAAACACACGAGGCTGAGCTGTTGTTGGAACACCTAGTGCACACACACACACAAACGACCAATGATCATTTCTAGACCTGCTTTTGGTGTCATGTCAACGTCACGAACGATTGTCATTGCGAGCAATGCTCAGTACAGGCCTCTGGGAATACTGTCGAAGTCGATTTCTGGGTTTTTGTGAAGAAAATGAAATTCGACGTCGTTGAGAGGATTTATTATTTTGTGAATATCTCGGTAAATAATGGTTTTTTTGTTAAATATCAAGAGACCTATTTTGTAGGCCACAAAATTCTGTACAAAAAAGGTCTCTTGAAGAATCTTCCTAAACCCAACGGTTTTAGCAAGTTCTTCTTGCCAATATATAGCTTATCTTTAAGGTATCTGGCCTGATGTCGTTCGGAGGCGAAAAGGACAGAATTCACTAAAAAAAAATGAAAAGCCCATGACCTTGAGAGCCCTAACAACTCCACTAATCGGCAGCTGTGTAGGTAAATATTGTCTGCCTCTTTCTCTCTCGGTCATTCTTCCTCTAAACATACTTCATAATCAATCTCAACAAGCTGACACGAGCCACCACGATGTTTGTGAAGATAGTGAAAGGATGCGAAACACGAGGCTGAGGGTGAGAACAACGTGAAATAGACGTGCAGAGAAGAACAGAATGCAAAAGAGGGAGTAGGAAGGAAAGGGAGGTGGAGGTGGAGGGGGGGAGAGAACATGCGGTGGGGTCGATGTGACGCGTGCGCCCTCAGACGTTAGCGTCACTGTATTACTCAGTTGGAAAGAGATGAATTTGAGAAGTTCTGAATCATTGAAGTAAAGTATTTTATTTTCTACCTTTTTTATTACTGAAGGAAAAAAGTTATTCAGTATTGCCCGAAGTGTTTTTTTTCCTCCTGCTTTTTCTTTCGAAATGTTTTTTAACTGTTTTTATTAGGTTAAGGTGGAGTTTTTTTTTTATTTCTTTCTTTCCTCCACTTTCTTACGTATCATGACGGTTTCTCTTTACTTTGAAAACAAACTCCCCGAGTAATTTATATGAATAAATGGGTAGGATAAAGGAGAAATGAGAGAATAGGTAAAAGAAGGGGGGGGAGGGGGAGTAAAGAAAAATGCTTATTCTTGAGATACTCTAGCAGCTTGTATTTCATTTTTCTTTTTTACTTCCTATTTTTAAAATGCACGCTTTCACAGTTGCGAGAGATGAAAAAAAAAAAAGGAGAGGATGAAGGACGTTGAAGTCGTTCAGAATATTAAACACAGAGAAGCTAATTAATTCTTTTATCTTTATTCTGGTGATAATTAATGTTTGGTTATAATCATTCTGCTTATTTTTCGGTATTTACATTTTTTTCGAGGATTCTACCTCGAAATTCCATTCATAGAAAAGACTGGGGCGAAATGGACCATTGAGTCGAAGTGATTCGGGATTTTTTTGAGAGTAAATGGCTGTTCAGAAAAATTTGAAAAAATTCACCTACAATATATATATGTCGAAGCATCTTCTCAATTTTTTTCAGATTTTTTCACCATCTCCTTCCCTCCAAAAAAAATTCCCCAAATCATTTTTCACCTTAGGTCCATTTTGCCCCGGTCTCTCTACCTTCTCTTTCGGTTAAAAAATCTACTTTCAGGAAGTGAAGAGATTTGATATCGGTTTGCTAACGCCAGCCGGAATCTTTTATTCTTCTCTGAGTGACGTTGCGAGAGAATGGAAACACATAGACACACACACACCTCCTCTTTCTTTCCACCACTTTTCTTTATCGTATTTCCCTTTTTTTTGCCTTTTTTCTTCATTCACACGATTCTCCTGTAGGTTAGAACCTATGGACCCAGAGTGAGATACTGAAGAGCTTGTCAGTCACTTCTTTCACTTTGTTTTCCTCCTTTTTTAAGGGGAGGGGGGGGGGGGGGGGTTTGGGTTTTGGATGGAGAGGATGGGTATAATAGAAAAGACGAAAAGGATGTCTTCGGGAAGCGATTGAATTCTTCTCCTTTTTTTTTCGGCTCTTCCATCCCACTTTCCCCAACGCTTCCGGGAGATGGCAGATGAGTACAGAGAACCAGAGATATGTAGAACAAAGAGGGACATCACTTTGATAAAGTCGTTTGGGTATGAGTCACTCTCCTGAAAATTTCACTGATCGTTCTCCGTTTTTTCCATTTTTTTTTTGCTCTTTTCTTCTGCATAAACACAAAGCTCTGTGTTTTCCTCACCCTTCTACATTTTTCATTTATTAGAAGAATATGGGAGAGAAAGGATTTTCCAGTTTTTCCTCTGGTCTCTTTGATGCTGATTCTGCTTGTTTTTCTGTGAAAAAAGAGGATTTAATTAATATTGTGATTTTCTAGCTTTTTTTTATTTCATAATGATAATTACTTGGACACCATTTGATTAGGGATTCTAAGAATCAATATTATTCTCGCCAGCCTTGATTCCACCTCGGCAACGCCTCGAAACTTCCGCTGGGAGGACCTTACGTCGTTCCTTCGGTAATTTACTTCTTGCCTAAATGACGAATGAAAAACCATAAATCAATAATGAAATAAAGTTTGATGCTTCTTCTACTTTTCTCCCATTTTTTTCTCTTAAATCCAAGTTTACTTCATTGACGCTGTCATAGACTATTTTTAAAAAGCATTCCAGACCTGGCATTGTACATAGAACATTGAGAAATTGTTGACGATAACAGGAACTGGCAGTGCTATAGTTAGTACACCACCCAGTGCACACAAACCACCAATGATCATTCCTGGAAATGTTTTTGGTGTCATGTCACCGTAGCCAACAGTTGTCATTGTTACCAATGCCCACCACAGGCCTCTGGGAATACTGTCGAAGTCATTTCCTGGGTTTTCCTGAAGAAAATGAAATTCGACATCGTTGAGAGGATTTATTATTTCGCGAATATCTCGGAAAATAATGTTTTTTTTGAAAAATATCAAGAGCCCTAATTTGAAGGCCACAAAATTCTCTACAAAAAAGGTCTCTTGAAGAATCTTCCTAAACCCAATGGTTTTAGCAAGTTCTTCTTGCCAAGTTATAGCTTACTTTTAAGGTATCTTTTTACCTGAAGTCTTTCCGCGTAGAATATCAAACTAGCGAAGACGAAAATCCCAAGAACAAGAAAAAACACGAGGAGACCAAGCTCCTTGGCTGATGCCTTGAATGTATGTATGAGGATTCTCAGTCCTGGTGAGTGTTTGGTCAGTTTGAAGAGCCGGAGTACTCGGACTATCGAGAGTACTTCGAGATAAAGACTAGTTTGAGTTAGAAATTGCTCTGTGTAGAAACTCACTGTTGCTGCCATATCGATTATGTTTACTGGAGATGTTGCAAAAGCCTTCAAACTAGGACTGACCTGTTAATTGAGTTGAGGTATTTCTATCATTACACGAATTTATAGATTAAAATTTTTGATAAATTCTAAGTGGAAGGTCATATGGATTTGAAGAGAGGAACTTTTAGGGTAACTTCTAGGGAACTTTTTAAAATAAATTCTAAGTGGAAGGTTATATGGATTTGAAGAGAGGAACTTTTAGGGAACTTTCTTGAATAAATTCTAAGTGGAAGGTTTTAGGGGAACTTCTAGGGAACTTTTAGGGGAACTTCTAGGGAACTTTCTTAAATAAATTCTAAATGGAACGTTACATGGATCTGAACAGAGGAACTTTTAGGGGAACTTCTAGGGAACTTTCTTAAATAAATTCTAAGTGGAAGGTTTTAGGGGAACATCTAGGAAACTTCTAGGGGAACTTCTAGGGAACTTTCTTAAATAAATTCTAAATGGAAGGTTATATGGATCTGATCAGAGGAACTTTTAGGGGAACTTCTAATGGAACTCTCAGAAGACTAATTGTAACTCAAGATGAATGATAATATCCAAATGTTGACTAATTCATTAAATTATTGAGAAACACGAATTCTTCAACGTTCATACAGTCAGTTTGACATTCATAACCATTCAAAATGTGTTTGATCTAGGTTAGAAGGTACCATTCGTTGCCACTGTACCTTTTTTGGCCGCTTCATATCCAAATGCGAATAATATGAATAATATGAATAATTTTATGAGTACAATAACATCGTCATCTTAGAAGCAAAGTGGCGTAAGTGCTGGGTATAAGCATAACCAATCAATTTGAATTTAGAGTGGCCAAAAAAGGTGCAAAGGTGACCAAAACTGGTACTTTCACCATATCTATAGGCATCTTCAGCATAGATCAAACCGTACACCAACGTCTCGGCCCTAACCATAAATATTGAAGTATTTATATCCCAAATAAATGCACAACACAATTAAAAAGGGCTTGAGCGGATTTCTTATTTAATACAAGAGCTGTGACTTCTTATTAATCCAAATCAGGAATGAATGACATTTTTGTTTTTCCGTCAGTCCTTAGCAACCATACACAGAAAAAAATGTTTTCTTAATTTAAGAATGTGCAGACACTTAATTTAAGAATGTGCAGGTCACTTAAATTAAGAAAGAAAAAGTCACTTGATTTAAGTGAGAAAAGTCACTTAATTTAAGTGACTTTTACTTTCTTAAATTAAGAAAGAAAAAGTCACTTGATTTAAGTGAGAAAAGTCACTTGATTTGCGGGAAAACGCACTTGATTTAAGTGAGTTTCATTTTTTTTAATTAAGAAAGAAAAATTCACTTGATTGAAGTGAGAAAAGTCACTTGATTTGCGTGAGAAAATGCACTTGATTTAAGTGAGTTTTATTTTCTTGATTTAAGTGAGAAAAGTCACTTGATTTAAGTGAGAAAAGTCACTTGATTTGCGTGAGAAAACGCACTTGATTTAAGTGTGAAAAGTCACTTAATTTAAGTGACTTTTACTTTCTTAAATTAAGAAAGAAAAAGTCACGTGATTTAAGTGAGAAAAGTCACTTGATTTAAGTGAGAAAAGTCACTTAATTTAAGTGACTTTTACTTTCTTAAATTAAGAAAGAAAAAGTTACTTCATTTAAGTGAGAAAAGTCACTTGATATGCGTGAGAAAACGCACTTGATTTAAGTGACTTTTACTTTCTTAAATTAAGAAAGAAAAAGTCACTTAATTTAAGCGAGAAAAGTCACTTGATTTAAGTGAGAAAAGTCACTTAATTTAAGTGACCTGCACATTCTCAAATTAATTAAACATTTTTCTCTGTGTATCAGTAGCGAAGTGGTAAAGAGAGTTAAGTCATATAGGACAACCATATACACTTAACTCCCTTTACCACTTCGCTACTGATATGATTTTCATTTCTCTCACTCATCCATCATACTAGAAGGGGCAAAGGGAATTCTAATTCCATATATATAACAGTATCAACATTTAATTATTTTTTCTGTTTGTTTCTCCCTCGACACTCAACAAATAGTGCAAAAAACCACAAAACTCCTTAAACTTTGTCAAATTAAGCTGTTTTTTTTTGGATACGTGACGAGAGACTGATGATACAAGTAATGGGCAAAGATAGGCGAGTGTGTGATGGGTCAGGAGGTATTCTGGCAGCTTTCCAGTTGTCCCACTAGATTTTTCTCCCCCAAAAAAGCAAAAAAAAGGATTTAGAGACAGGATGACAGAAACAATGCTCTATTTAATACATCATGTGCACTGAAATTTGGTAATTCGTTTACGTTTTCACCGAGATTCATTGTATCGAAAAATAATTCGATTATTCTCGCTGTAGTAACAATAAACTTTCTTTGTTGTTTGTGAAGTAGAGAGTTTAATCGATTACGACTGCCACAATATTTTGAAACAGAGAGAAAGATAGAGAAAATAGCTTACCAGTGACTGAATTATTATTTCCACGCCAAACCATGCATTGCATGTGTGTTCAATGTAGTAAAAAATTCGCATGGAAAGCTGCAGTTCGTTTTTGTTCTTTGGGTTTAAAAAACGTGTTTCATTGGTCTTCAGGCAAAATGATAAAACTGATAGACAGATGAAGAGGACAGAGATACAGGCAATGATTTTAGCAGAAATTGATGAACATGGCTCGACGAAAATTGTCCAAATTTTTGGACGAATTCTCTGCCATTTTGTGAGATTTGTAATATTTTCGTAGTTAAAGATGCGAGCGATTTCTTGATCGGTTAGCTTTTCATGGTCGAAATCGAGGTCATTCAGAATTGCTAGGGTTGCTTTTGTGTCTCGATGAGTACTATAAGTGCTCCAACAACAAGGCTCCACCTGCAAAAAGATCGAATTTTCATTGAATGAAAGGGATCTCAGAAGCTGTTGGGTTTAGAGGAAAATGTGAAGAGACCTTTTTTGTGGGAAATTAAATTCTCTTCAAAAAAGGTCTCTTGACTTTTTCCGATAGAGTGAAGGGTTTAGGAGATATCTATGAGAAAAGAGACGAAAACTTGGTAAATCGACTTTTTTTCGGTCGTTTTTCGCTAGTGAATTTCCTACGTTTAAATAGAATTAAGAGAAGGGCAAATGTAATTTTCCAGGGACCTTATCTGTTATAAAGTAAATTAGAATAAGGCTTTTCGGAAAATTAATGCTCAAAAGTACTTTGTAATAATGTGAGGCAATATTAGTTTTAACGAAAATTTTCAAGTCAAGTGAACGTCAAGTGCACTGTGATTAGTTTCAAGTTAATGGCTGAGGGTAAATTTGAAACAGAGAGATAATCATGGCTATAGTTTCTCGAGTTTGTGGAAATTTCATGAAATTTAATTCAGTGGAAGAAAGGAAAATGGAAAAAAATTCGATTTCTTACGTTTTTTCGTTAAATCTCGTTTATTTTCCGGGATATTTAAGGGAAAAAAACAGGAAAAATAGATTTTCTCGCAAGTTTTTTTGAAAATATCTCAAAAATTAAAGGAAATAGGCTTTAAATATATTTTTTAGTGAATTTTGAGAGCTCTTATAGTGAATTAGGACAAAAAGGGCGTATCTCCATTATTTTACGAAATTTTTAACAGAAAAAAACGTGAAAAATCGACTTTTTTCTCTGTTTTTCTCGAATATCTTTGAAAATAATGGAGATACGCCCTTTTTATCATCATCCAGCATCTGTGCAAAAATTTTAAGAGCTAAAAAAAGAAAAATTGGGGCAAAAAAGGCGTATCTCCGTTATTTTTTGAGATTTTTAAGAGAAATAAACGTAAAAAATGACCTTTTTTGTGTTTTTTTTCCTTCAAATATTTCATAAAATACTGGACATACGCCCTTTTGATTCTAACGCACTTTTCTAGCTCTCGAAAATCTCTAAAAAAAAATTTAAACGACGAAAAAGGGCATATGTCCATCATTTTTCGAAATATTTGATCAAAAAAACATGAAAAATCGTTTTTTTCGTTAAATTTTTCGAAAAATGATGGAGATACGCCCTTTTTATACTCATCCTTTTTTATAGCTCTTGAAATTCTCTAAAAAAGCGTTTTTAAGACAGAAAAGGGCGTATGTCCATCATTTTCCGAATTAATTCAGAAAAAAATGAAAATTAAACTTTTTTTTTTTTTATTTGTAATTTTGTAAAAGTACAAAAGTTCAATAATTTAATCATCAATTTCCTTTTTTTTTTTTTCTTAATAACAACTGACATTAATTCACAAAAACATTACGAAAAGCGTTATAAACATTTGACTTTATGGTAACACCATAGAGGCTTGAAAATAAACTGTTAAACTTCTTTACAACCAGTTGAAATGGTTTTTGTCAGTATCAACGTAAAATGTCTGGAGTTTAATTTGAAAACTGGAGAAAAAAATGGGAATTTCTCCTTTTTTTTTCTTTTTTTTTTTATTCGCGAATATTTCAGAATAAAAAATGAGGCGAATTATCATTTTTTAGATGAAGATAGTTGTGAATAATTTCTGCATCGTTAATAAAGTGAATTTATTGTCGAGTAAAAAACAAAAAAACATTTTTACAAAATAATGAAAATTTAATTTACGACAATTTTTTATTATTTTTTAGTAAAATTTAAAAAAATGGAAATTTTCGAGTTTAGAAAATGAAAATTAATTCACTGTGTAATTCAATTCTTCTCGTAAACCTTTGATGTTGGATTAGTGTTGAGATTTACTCGAGCTAATGTGTCTTTGTGTTCATTTTCTGTACAGTATTATGTTCCTCCCCCCCCTCCCTCCCTCTCCCTCTTCATCCCCTTTTTTTTTACTATTTTTCTTCCATTATTTCTGAAAAGGACTATTTTCCTGTTGACGTTTTCGTGAATAACTTTGACGCCGTTGGTTTTAGGGGAAAATGTCAAGAGACCTTTTTTGTGGGAAATTAAATTCCCTACAAAAAAGGTCTCTTGAACTTTTTTGATAAACCCAACAGTTTTCGAGATCCCTTTAACATTATCCGAGTTTCATATTTTTTTTTTTACTTAATTTTTTTATTTTTTTATTTTCTTCAATTTATTTCAGATCTCAATTTATTCTCCCATAAAATGTAGGAAAAAAAAAATGAAAATTTTCATGGGATCACATTCAATCTCCTTGAGATAACATCATTTTTATGATAACACGATAATAAACTTCATTGTCCATAATTTTCCACACAATTTTTACGATTAATTCTCCACGAATTGTAGATAATCATAAAAAAAATGAATGAAAAAAATAATGATAATAATAAAAAAGAAAGATGCCATATCCATTTTCGTTAGAAATTGTCTTACACGATCGAATAGCGCATAAAAAAAAGAAATGGAATCCTTTTTTGCTTCCGAATGGAAGCTATGTAATCATCAGAATTTTTTATTTTAATTTTTTTAATAGAAGATACTTGAAATGATTTAAAAAGAGAGAAAATGACATTAAAGTAGGGGAGAGTGGGGCAAAATGGACACTGTAATGAAACGGTTAGAGATGGATTTTTTTTGATGATTCTATCGAAAAGCTGAGGAAATTTTAGCTGGAAAATAGGTGTCAGATGTATTTTTTTCGAATTTTTTGAAAATTCAATATTTTTCGGCATTTTTGAGAGGTAAAGCCTTTGCTTTTTTGAAAATTTTCAGTTTTTTGCAAATATCTCTGGTTCTATTGGTCGTAGCAATTCGGGGTTGGTCTCAAATGAAAGGTGAGCTCATTTCCCATCCATTTATGTGGTTTTGAATTCAAAAATATCAATTTTTGGAATAGTTATAGGCCAAAAATGGTTTTACAAAACTGTTTCACAAAAATGCCCATGAATATCTTAAAAATCGATATTTTCAAATTGAAAACCCTATGAATCGATAGCAAATGATCTCACCTTTCACCTCCCGTCAGAATTTTTACGCTACGACAAATAGAACCGAAGATATTCTCAAAAAACTGAAAATTTTCAAAAAAAGGAAGTGTTTTACCCCTCTAAAATGCTCAAAAAAGTCAAAATCGCCAAAAATTCAAAAAAAATAATTCCGGCACTTGTTTCCCGCCTAAAATTTCCTCAGCTTTCCAATGGAATCATCAAAAACAATCCACCGCCAATATTTCTATTAATTTCAAGAGTTTTCCATAATATTTGCCTAAAAATTTAGATGTGTCCATATTACCCCTGATGTCCATTTTGTCCCACCTTCCCCTATTATCTCGAGAATTGTATCAGTTAGATGCCTGTAAATTTTGAGCTCATTTGCATGATTAGTTCTCGAGTTATTGGCGTTTTAATGAATTTCTTCAAAATTTGATATTCTGATGATGATTTGAAAAAAGTTGTATGACTTCCATTCGAAAGCATATTGCTAAAGTATCAGCAAAAAAAGCTATATCTGTTGGAAATCAATACTATCATCCACTTGCATTTTTTCTACACTGATAAAAATTAAATAAAAATCTAAGCTGATTCCAAAAAGCTTAGTTTAAAAGTAAAGTTGCGGTGATATTGAATCGTACGTTTCAGTGACGATTGTATATAGCCCTCCAACCATGTGTCCACGTTAAACTTCTCTTTTACCCATTTTGTGGGATATATAAAGTCGTATCCGATAAACTTCGTACACTAGTGAAAGCTCATTGACGTGAAAAAAGCGTGAAAAAAGGGTCAAATGAACATCCAGTCGAGTAATTCCCCCGAAGTCTTCAGATTTCCCAAATTCTCTCAATTCCACTAAAAAGATCGGAAAATTCTACCCCGAAAAGTGCTATAATGCAATCACTTTCGCTCAATTATTCCCTTTAAAAAAAAGCAAAAACTCAATTTCATCAATTAACCGATTTTTTTTACTTTTATTTTAATTATCTCCTCTAATAATGGACCAAAAGAGATTGCATTATAGTACTTTCCGGGCTCAAATTTCCCGCTCTATCCACTGGAATCATCAAAAATTCAAATTTACCTCGTTAAAACTGAATTACTCCATTAATTACAATTTCACGATTTAATTTAGGCAAAATTCCCTTTTTCCCCTTTTTTAAAATTAAATTATAAAATTATTAAATTAATTAAAGGCAAAAGTAATTAATTATTAATTTATTTATTTAAAATACTCACTTGATTGGCATCGAGACCCCAAAATTCAAGTTCCTCCTCAAAAAGTGGTCCACAAACGTCACTCGGATAATGCAATTTTCCTGTACGATAATAATTAAGAATTTGCTCGAAAACACCTGGATGACGATCGAAAAAATACTCTTTATTAACACGATCATAATTAATTAATGCTTCTGTAAGACGCGATAAACGTGTTGCTGGGATTTTACGCAATGTTGATTTATACGTCACGTGACGTGTGCCACCGATATTAAGTGTAACACGTTCATTCATCGTTAATTAAACGGTGAAATCCTAAATTAGGCACATTTTTACGATTTTTAAGGAAAACGCGCCAGTGAATGAACGGTTGTACTGACGAGCTTTGCAGCATTGAATCGTAACTTCTAAGATTAACTTTGGCGTGAATGAGAATTTTTTGGAAGAGGGGGGAGGGGGGGGGGGAGACATGTGTGTTAGATGAAGCGCAGTTATTCCAGGATTTTTTTTTTTTTTTTTTGCTTTTAATTTGGGAATGAGGCGAAATGTTTGGCCACGTGGAACACTAATTTCTGATTAATTAGGCTGATTTATTGTTATTATTATTATTATGATTTTGGTTGATTTAGTGGATCTGAAATTTATTGGAAATTAGTGGAAAATGTAAGGAATTAATGGAATTATAAGAAATTTTCGAAAAAAAATCAAATTTTCGAGAAAAAAAATTAAATTTTCAAAAATTTGAAAAAATCGTTAAATTTGAAAAAAAATCGAAAAATTTGAAAAAAAACTTCAAATTTTCAAAAAAAAAAATCAAATTGTCAAAAATTTGAAAAAAATCTAAAAATCTCAATATTAGAATAAAACTGATTTTTTTTTTTAATTAATTGATGTTATTGATGGGAATTTTGTGTGTTGAGAGCTGTTCATTGAATTTTTTCCCTCTTTTTTTATTTTTTATTATTGAATGGAAGAGGCAATGCCCCAGGGAAATGAGGAGATTTTTATCTTCGACAATTGGAGTGTCTCCATTCAAGAAAATAATGAAAACTGCAATTTTTATTATTGAATTAAATTTTTTTTTTATAATTTTTTTTAAGGGTCTTTGACAAAAATATTTTTTTTTACCTTAAAAATAAAGTGGCATAAGTGTTCTGCTTATGCATGGTACTTACGCCTCTTTGTTTCTAACGATGAATTAATAATTTAAAAAAATATATATATAGGAAAATATGGAATTTTTTATCTAAAATATAGGGAAAAATTGAGGCAAAATGAACTTTTGGGGAGATATGATCTAGGATTTTTTTTTGGGGGGTGAAGGGGTTGATGAAAAAATCTGAAAAAATTTGAGAAGATGGTGCAATATGTGTATATTGTTGGTGAATTTTTTCAAATTTTTTGGAAGACTCCTTCATTCTTAAAAAAAATCATGAATCGATTTTAAACGCAGTTTCATTTTACTCCGGTTTTACTTCTTTATTTTAAAGGGAGTGAGTTGGAAAGAGCTTGTGCTTTGGTAGTAATTATTGGGATGCATCGACGAGTGGTTTTTCGAGGCTCAATTGCACCTGCCCCTTTTCGTGACGCGTTAAAGCAGAGTCTGATCAAGAGAGGCAGTAACTACTTGTGCATTTCTTATCGTGAGTCGATAATCAGAGCTTATTTAAAGAGTATCTCAGAAGATATTGCAGTTGTGAAAAAATCTCAAGAGACCTTTTTTGTAGAGAATTCAATTCTTAAAAAAAAAGATTTCTTGAGATTTCTTCCTATCCCCAACACTTTCCGAGATCTCTTGGAGAAAAAGAACAAACTTCTCCCCAGCTGTTGATAAGGTTGAAATTAAGTAGTAAAAGACGTGCTCTCGGTTATACCAGCTATCGGTACTCTCCAGAACCTTTCAAAACCATCGGTCGAGACCCTCCCGATGCTCAATAACCCCTTACCATCATCCCCTAAAACCGCACCTATTTTAAACCCTCAAAACTCCCCAAAAAAACCCGAATTAATCTCACATTTTTCCTTAATTTTCATTTTTTTAATTAAATTCCTCCAAAAATATGGGATTAAGGTAGCAAAGTCAGGGAAAATAGCAGTAGTGGGGATGAAATGCCCTAAATCAGACGGAAATAACGAAATTACTAAAAAACCACAGGATTGACCCATTATTTAAAAACAATTGGCGAATAGAACAGCATTTTAACTAAATAATAGAAGAAAAAAATATTCAATTCACCGTATAGTTATTGAGAAATTTTAATTAGAAGGTAGTCGTAACTATTTGCCTCTCTCTGTCTCTCTGTCTCATGCATGTGATAGGAGATTAGTAATGTTAAAAAAAATTCGAGAAACAAAAAAAAATTATATTTACAAGCTGAAGACATGACTTTCGAATAAAATCGTTCATTTTTTTTCTAAATATTTCAGGATCTAAGCGAGATCGAGAAATTCTCGTGATTCCATTGAAATCCTGAGAAAATTTGAGCTGGAAACCATATGTCGGAAGTAATTTTGATTTTTTTTTGGGTCTTATCTCAAATTTGGGCCCAAAAACCCATTTTTGGGCCCAAATTTTCAAAAAAAATTCCAAAAATCTCTTGTGACATATGTTTTCCATGTCAAATTTTCTCAGCTTTCCAATGGAATCATCAAAAAGATTCCATCTCCAATACTTTCCTCAGAATTCTTCAAAATCATGATTTTCAAATGATTTAATCACTTATTTCAGGTAAATTAAAGCACATTTTCCCCCGAATTATCCAGCAATTAATTGGAAACAAACCTAAAAATCCTCATTTTTCCTGTTTTATCAACCGTACTCTTATCACACTACCTTAACCCAATAAAAAGCACAACCCCCCTCCCCCCCCACTCATCCCGTTGCCAATGGCAACGGCTGGTCCATCAGAATCGCGCGCATCCACCATTTTCCCATCGACTCTCTCCTCCGCGTTTCTTCCTTCCTCCCCTCCCCTCCCCCCTCCCCCCTCCCACCCTTTACGTAATCTCCAACAGAGAAAGAAACTTACAGCCTCCACCAAATAAAAAATAAAAAAAATAAATAAAAAATAATAAAAAAAAAAAAACACATCCCCTACTACTGTCAACCGTTGATACTATATAGCGCACACAAATACAGAGAAGAGAAGAGAGGCACTGAAGAAGGGATGAGAGCAGAGGGGAGGGGGAGGGAAAAAAGCGCCCCACCTCGTGTATATGTGTGTGTGTGTTTGTGTGTGATACAAGGATCTGTGGAACGTCCTACTTCAATTCCGTCTGTGATAACGCAACGCCAGTGATAGTAGGCATCGTGGCGTGTTTAGTGTGTATATATATTGTGCAGACGCCGCCCGTTTAAATTAATTTTTTTTTTTATAATTTTCCCATGAAATCATGAAAAAATGCATTGGAAAGTGGAAAGAAAAAAGGGAGGGGGGGGAGAGGGAAAATTTGAAAAATCTCAAAAAATTCCAAAAAGTGTTAAAAATGCGCGAATTAATTAATTAATTTGAAAAAAAAACATGAATTAAATGTTTTTAAATAATAATAATAATCATGTTTTAATATGTATTACATTTATAAAATAATAATAATAATATTGAGTTCATTAAAAATATCCGTCCATGTTTTTGTTCCTTTCGTGATAAAAAATCCGTCAATTTAACGTTCCTGACTCTCAAAAAACTCGTGCAAATGTGTATGTGTTGAAAAAACACATTTTTGAGTGGTAAAAATTTTTTTTAGTGGCCTTCAGAGGGCAATGTGTGTGGGAAACAGTTAAAGGGTGAAAAAGGAGTGAAAAGGGGGAGGGGGGGGGAGATAAATTGTGAGAAGTGGTACTGATGAACACGAAGTGTCTTCGAGGGGTTTTCATCACTTTATTGTCAATTGTGGGGGTGGGAGGAGGGGGAGGAGGGGAGGGGGATGTGAAAAAAACCACACACATATATATATGTATATATATATGCACAAACATTTACAGAATATACTCTGCCTTTTTTTTATTTAAAAAAAATTTTTTTTTTTTGAATTTGCAATTTTTGGGTAAATTTTTTTTTTTTTTTTTTTTTTTTTTTTTTTGAGGGGTGAACACACACGAGAGGAAGATCGATAAGCCTGTTAAAGTAGTCTCGGAACAATCAACTAACGGGGTGCGGCTGAGAGGAAAGGAAGATTAAAAAAATAAAAGGGATTTTAATCGAATTATGATACCAATAACTAGAACAGTTGCCAGGCCACGAGGATACAGGGGTGCTGGTTCACCAGGTGCTGAAATTGCTATGGATCCGAGAAATTTGGATCCAGCAATTAGTCAAAGCAACAATATGCACATTGTTCATCCACAGGTTAATTAAAAAAAAAAAAAAAAAAATTTACTTAATTAAGCAAAATTAATTATTAATTGTTAATTATGTTTTTTATTTTGCTTAATTAATTGAGTTTTCATTCGTGGGTTAATGAGGAGTTGACCCCCTGTTCGGAAGGGGTCATTGACCCTGGGGTGAGAGTTCACGTGCTCCTGAAGATTGGAGTTTTTTGCATTTAATCTGGAAAATGGGCAATTGATAGTTTAGGGGGAAGGATCTCTGGAATGGTTGGAGTTAGGGGAAAATGTGAAGAGACCTTTTTTTTAGAAAATTCAATTTTCTACAAAAAAGGTCTCTTCATATTTTTTCCTAACTTCATTATTTTCTGAGTGCACTTTAAAAGAAAATTATTTTAATGTTCAACAGCATTAAATCGTTGAAATCATAGTTTCAATCATAGAATTCATAGTTTAGTGTAAAGGATCTCTGAAACCGTTGGATTTAGGGGAAAATGTCAAGAGACTTATTTTGTAGAGAATTTAATTTCTTACAAAAAAGGTCTTCTGAAATTTTCCTCTAACTTCAGTATTTTCCGAGTGCACTTCAAAAGAAAACAATTTTAATGTTCAACCGTATAGAATCCTCAAAATCCTGAAAATTCATAATTTATATCCTGAAGGATCTCTAAAACCATTGGATTTAGGAAAAAAATATCAAGAGACCTTTTTTGTGAAGAATTTAATACCCCAAAAAAAAAGATCACTCCACATTTTCCCCAAACTCCACTCTCTTCCCAAGTGCTCTTCAGAAGAAACCTCTTTTAATGTTCACAACAGCATTAAATCCTTAAAATCCCAGGAATTCATACTTTACCCTAAAGGATCTCCGAACCCATTAACTTTACAAGAATTTACCACGAGACCTTTTTTGTAGCTCCCAAAATTCCCCACAAAAAAGGTCTCTTGACATTTTCCCCTAACTCCAATATTTCCCCAGTGCACTTCAAAAGAAACCTCTTTTAACGTCCAACAGAATTAAATCCTCAAAATCCCAGGAATTCAAATGTTCCATGTTCAATGTTGATTTATTTAAGATACTTTACCCAAAAAGATCTCCGAACCCATTGACTTTACGAGAATTTACCAGGAAACCTTTTTTGTAGCTCCGAAAATTCCCCACAAAAAAGGCCTCTTGGCATTTTTCTCTAACCCCAATATTTCCCGAGTGCACTTCAAAAGAAGCCTATTTTAACGTTCAAGAGCATTAAATCCTCAAAATCCCAGGAATTCATACTTTACCCAAAAGGATCTCCGAAACTGTTGAGTTTACGAGAATTTACCAAGAGACCTTTTTTGTAGCTCTCAAAATTCCCCACAAAAAAGGTGTCTTGACATTTTTTCCTAACTCCAATATTTTCCGAGTGCACTTCAAAAAAAAGGAAAAAAATTGTTTTTTTAACATTTAAGGTCGACGTATCAACGCAGGTTGATCTTCACAGTTCATTCCACGACTGGGATCGTCGTGCAACGCCTCTGTACTCTCGCGAAGACATAAAAGAGCAGTACTGCATAACAAGCAGACAGCTAGATGCTGTTGAAAAATCAAATACAGGTATATTCGGATGTTTATCAACAAGAGGACCATCACCATGCACAGCAACTCGTGTATCAATTTTATCAGCATGTGTACGTAGTGCATCGAGCGATGAAAACATATGCGATGCACCATATCCACGAAAGCCATTTCAAATATTCTATCAACAGCCTTATCCAAGTTATCATAATCGTGGTATAACGAGATACGATATAGACGATGAAGAATGGGTTGAGAGTTCGTATTTTCGTCGACGTCCCACGTCATTCTGCACGATTCCAGATCCAAAAAGGTGAGTTTTTCTCCCTGAGTGCGAAGTAAAAAAAAAAAAAAAAAGGAAATGGGGTTAAGGAGATTCTTGAAATTTTCATTGAATAATCTCCATTTTTCCCCACTTTTATAATCCAATTTGTGAATCTTTTCACCCAATGGAAAAAAGAAACATACATTGAAATTGAATTCTGAATGTTCTTCGCTTTTTTTTTGCTTTCGAATGGAAGCGATGTAATCATCAGAGTTTTCGATTGCAATTTTTTTAATAGAAGATACTTAAAATGGTCTAAATAGAGAGAAAATGATATTTTTAGGACATAAAAGTCTCAATTACAGCAAAACGGTTTTACAGAAAAATTTCATATTTTGTGGAAAATTTCCTCTCGACAAACTCTATTTTTTAAGCTTTATTTGAAGAGAATTCGATCGATACTTTTTGAGATATTTCCATTTTTCGAAAATCAGTTTTTAATGGAATTTCTGGAAACTATTCAACTGATGTTATTTATACTCATATAGGGGAGAGTGGGGCAAAATGGACACTGTAATGAAACGGTTAGAGATGGATTTTTTTTGATGATTCTATCGAAAAGCTGAGGAAATTTTACCTGGAAAATAGGTGTCAGATGTATTTTTTTCGAATTTTTTGAAAATTTGATATTTTTCGGCATTTTTGAGGGATGAAAGCCTTTGCTTTTTTGAAAATTTTCAGTTTTTTGCAAATATCTCTGGTTCTATTGGTCGTAGCAATTCGGGGTTGGTCTCAAATGAAAGGTGAGCTCATTTCCCATCCATTTATGGGGTTTTGAATTCAAAAATATCAATTTTTGGAATAGTTAGAGGCCAAAAATGGTTTTACAAAACTGTTTCACAAAAATGCCCATAAAAACCTTAAAAATCGATATTTTCAAATTGAAAACCCTATGAATCGATAGCAAATGATCTCACCTTTCACCTCCCGTCAGAATTTTTACGCTACGACAAATAGAACCGAAGATATTCTTAAAAAACTGAAAATTTTCCAAAAAAGCAAGTGTTTACCTCTCTAAAATGCTCAAAAAAGTCAAAATTGCCAAAAATTCAAAAAAAATAATTCCGGCACTTGTTTCCCGCCTAAAATTTCCTCAGCTTTCCAATGGAATCATCAAAAACAATCCACCGCCAATATTTCTATTAATTTCAAGAGTTTTCCATAATATTTGCCTAAAAGTTTAGATGTGTCCATATTACCCCTGATGTCCATTTTGCCCCACCTTTCCCTATTATCTCGAGATTTGTATCAGTTAGATGCCTGTAAATTTTGAGCTTATTTGCATGATTAGTTCTCGAGTTATTGGCGTTTTAATGAATTTCTTCAAAATTTGATATTTCGATGATGATTTGAAAAAAGTTGCATCACTTCCATTCGAAAGCATATTGCTAAAGTATCAGCAGAAAAAACTATATCACTTGGAAAGCAATACTATTATCCACTTATTTTTCATCAATTTTTATCATCTGGATAATTTTCCAGGTCAATTTAACGATCAACTAGAAATTATTAAATTGGAAATAGATGAAATGTTCCGTAAACAATTTTATTCACTTCATCCAATTAACGGAAAAGTACCTACCAATGTGTATCAAGAGGCAGAGAGCCATTCATCCCCTACTTTACACATACACAGACACACACAGACACACAGAAACATTCTATTTTCTTCTTTTTTTTTCATCTCAATTCTCTCTATATCATGGTGAAAACCCTCTTCCCACAGAAAAACACACGGATACAACTATAATCCCACTAGACTACCCCTCCCCCCCCCCCCCCCCTCCTCCCTTTTTTTTTCCTATATTATATTGAAGGGAGGCTTTTACGATTTTCAACGTCTCTCTCTTCGAGGATAATGCCAGTCACATGAATCGAATAGAGATGAAAAAAAAAAATAAGAGGGGCAGAAGAGATTACCTCTTATTTATCTTGTTTGTAAGGGTTTATTGATAATGAAGAAAAAAAATATTGGCGAATTTAATCATCGAAAAAAAAATAAGCGCTATTTGTACAATGCATTTGAAAGCTAATTAGAAATGTTCGATGCTTTAAAAAAACTCGATTTTGTAATCAATGTTTTTTCATCGATACATAAAAAAAAATAATCGGATTTTCAATTCATCGATCATTACGCAAAAAAAACAATATTACGCTTCATTTTCCCTTTTTTTCCAATAATTAGAGTATAATTCAGTAGCGAAGTGGTAAAGGGAGCTAAGTATATATGGTTATTCCATATGACTTGACTCCCTTTACCACTTCGCTACTGAATTAATCATAATAATCATAAAAAGTGGAATAGAACAGAACATTGAACATCGATGAATCATTGACAAAAAGAATCGAGCAAAAAAATCGATTATTAAAAAAAAATCGATTCATATTGTCCATCCTCAAAGCTAACGCAGGATCCTCCGATGTTGCGTCGAACGCTCTACCGATTGATTTATCCAGTTCTATACCAAATTTCCATTCGAATTGCCTTGAAATGTCACTCATACAGTCATATCCTCACCTTTGCCCATCATGCAGTAATTTAAATTAAATTTTGAATTGTATTTCTGATAGACTCTATTTAGTGCTACTTTTGCATCGATTATGCGAATATTGTGCGCCAAAAAATCATATGAAAGAAAATAATTTTTTTTGAAGCTTTTATAAGGATCTGTGCAATTAATGTTATTAGATACACATGGCTCCCAGAGGACGAGGATTCCCTTCGTCTCGAGGGTCCAAGATCCCTGCTGCCATCAACCATCCCACCACCAGCCCGTTCCGGCAGCATTCACAAGCCAAAACACGTGAGTTTCGCACGTTCCCACACACTAACATCATTCGATGTTACTCCAATGAGCAAGAGTCCACCAATAGCCCACAATCCAGAGCGCCTGATCGATTCGCAGCCAACAATACAGGCAACACTACCCCCAGTGCCTACTCCATATCCACTGCCCGAGCCAAAAATACTGGTTCTAGGTATGTTAATATATAACTCCCTAAACTCCCCAAAAAATTGACCTATTTTGATTTAAACTCATAATTTTGTAGAAAAGACGAAACGTGGAGTGATGAAAACACAAGCAACACAAACTGAATTGCCAGATGTTCGTAAAGTTTTGCCAATAACGCTCAGTCCACGTACAATACAGCGTGTCAAAATGGTATCACAGGGTGCGCAGACTAATGGCATTATAAATGGCAGGAAATTGACGAAAAGCTATTCGGAAGCTGGACAATTTGGAACGCCATTGGGCGATGAAAAACAGGATCACGAGCCACTGCAGAGGACACAGAGTGAAGAACCTCCGAGATCGCCATTTCTGGTTGACACGCCACCAGATTCACCAAAGCTTAATAATATCAGTGAAATTCTGGTCAATGGCGACATAGATAAGAAGCACGAAGACGACGAGGAAATCCTGATTGACTTCAAACCAGCACCTGTGTCACCAGATGCCAGAGCTATGCTTCAACAAATGCCGGTGATTTATATGCGACCCATGAGATTGGTGAAGACACTTTCGGATGGTGAGATTAGGGTTGAGAGAAGAGAATTGATTGACGAAGGTGGAGCACCGAGTTATCCACACACGTGTAGAAGGAATTATCATGATCCATGGAGTAGGTCATCTAGGTCACCCGTCCAGTATTCATCAACGCCCGATGATTTGTCACTGCTCAGAACAATGTCACCGGCTGAGGATCATCGTGAGGAGGTAATAAGTCTTTAAGGCTTTTGAATGTAGGATTCCCATTATTAGACTTTAGAGGATCGGGATTTTGGAGATTTTAAAAGCTCATAATTTGTAGTGAAAAGAGAACTGAGGTCCTCAAGATAGAACCAAACTGAGGCGTCATTCCGGCCCGGGACGGTAAAAGTCCATGTTAAATTATGAATTTTGGTTGAAAAGTTGATAATAACGTTTGAATGACCTTATCAATGCTTGAAAATGTACAGACATAGAAGTTTCCGAGGTCGCTGAACACAATTTTGCAGTCAGAATTATGAAATACAAAATAGCGGATTCATATGGCTGCCTTTTTGAACTAAATTTGATATTTTTCACTGATTATGATTGAAATGATCTGTAAAAACATACTAAGGCTCAAAAATATTCACAGACTGGTTTTTGTAATCGTGGATATGATTCCCTCCTCCCCCTCCTAAGGGACAACTTTGGTCCTACTTACTCAAAAAAACTATGAAGCCTCAGGGCGTCATTCCAGCTCTCTAATAGGTTAATCTGCATCTTTTCAGGAATTTCATGAGAACATCATTCGTCGAGGCTTATTCCGGAAACGGAGTGTCTCTCTTGAGGACGGAGTTCAGGACCTGCAGTCTAGCGACTTCAGCCTGCCGCGGTCGCTGCCTACATCTCCGACGTCCCCAACGATCATCGCAGGTAATTTAGGATCTAAGCCATAACTTATCCAAATAATCATCGTTTGAACCTTTAGGTCCCCGGAAAGTGGCGGAGAGTCCGAAGTACGAGATTCGACGACCCAGTTTCTTGAGAACCTGTCCAATAGTTGGAACCGTCTCCTCGCCGTTCGCTTCAAGTGATTCGTTAACCAATGACGCTACTAAGGACCACAGTGACGGTATCTGGAACGAGTCACAAGCAACGGTTCTCCAAGCAGATTCCTTAGCGCTGTTGACGCCTTCGTCCAGAAGAAGACATCTGCTGATGCTGCAGCATCAGCAAAGGTCCTCAATGGACACCGAAGCTCTCGACGTCGAGGACGAGCTGGACCTATCACCTCCAAGCCCGAGAATTCGACTGCAGGCAGCAACTCCAATAGTCCTAACTCCAAAGTACGAAAGTTTAGAACCTATTCCGAATGTTTCCGAAAGATACTAATCAATATGTTTCCATCCAGCGACCCACCGATCATTCTGACGAACGGACGACCGCGGAGTGGTCTCCGCCGTCGAAGTCCTGGTCTCCCCCTTTCTCAACCGCAGTCCCAATCCTCCAGTGAAATCGCTCTCAGCCTAGGAAGAACAGACTCTGGGAGGACCTTAACTGGTGACATCTCCGAAGCATCGACAACCGAAGACTACGTCACTGCCAATACATCAACCGGTACTGGTAATACAACGGGTACATCAGCAACAACAAGTTCATGGTCTAGACCAGGCTATCAGAATTCATCAAGTGCAGCACCATCAACCACTGCCACTGCTGCCGATGGCAGTTCCTTCGAAAGCGCAAGTTCCGTCTACAGTTTGGCGAGAAGTGAGGTAAGTAATAACCCATTATTTCCAATTCGAGTAGCTTTCCACGAACCCTCGAACCTTCGGGGCCATCCATTTGGAAACAACTGTCCACTGGGATTAGGGAGGGAGAAAGGATGTGTGGGGTAACTTCCGATTTACGATACCAAACCCCTCGATTCTATCTTCATTTCCCAACACGTGTACTAACACTAAACAAAATTCGAAAAAAAACTTAGACTCTAAATTCGAATTTACGGTTATGAGATATCGATCGATCCTCTCTGCAGGCTGTAGTTGAGGAGCCAGCAAGTCCCAAGGCAATTCTCGAAGAAATTGAAGCTGTGCTCAATGATCTAGTACCGGCGTCTCCAGCACATTCTAGTAGTAGCAGTAGTTCTGGGAGTTATGACCTAGACGATGCTATGCCGGATCCATCGCAGGAGATTTATCAGACTGCTCCTCTAAGTGGACATACATCAGACGTCGAAATCGAGGGTGATGATTATCATCAATGCGGACAGAATAGAAGGTCCTCTTCTGGTGGTTATATAGAATCCCCGCCTGATGTCGTCGCCTGGAACGAGGAGGAACGTCGCAAACGCCGGAAAACCTTCACCCTCGAGTTTTCTGACGGATTAGAAGCTGATCACAATCATGAGAAGTCCGAAAGTGCGGATGTCAGCCCGACACCTTCACACCGACATCGATCGAGGGGCAAGAACAACACGAGCAGGGGCCAATACAGGAACAATAAGCGACGAGACTCGGGTCAATCCCAGTTATCGACTTTATCGAGAAGTCCGCAGAAAGATGATTGGCTGAGAGAACCTATTGATGATTCAGTACAAATACCAACTTCCGATGATTCTAGTTGTAGTCATCATTATCATATGCATCATCATCATCATCATATGCACCGTGACAATCAAGATGGCAGACATAGGAGGACTAGGGAAAGCCCGAGGAGGAAAACTGGAGGGTATAATGCCTCGCGCAGAAGGAGTAATGAGGTAATTGATGATCGTTTAGGTACAAAAACGAAGGACTTGATTGAATCCTTTTTTTGGACCATTTTTTGAAAATATCTGGGAAATTAATGGAGATACACTCTTTTTCCTTTATTTGTGTTTTTCCTGGAAAACTTCTGGGAAATCCCAAATGGGGAAAAACAGGAGTTTTCGCGTGGGAAAAGGGAGTATTCCGGTTTTCAAGTTGGAAAAATCATGGAAAATCCCAAATGGGGAAAAACCGGAGTTTTCATCTGGGAAAAGGAAGTTTTCCGGTTTTAAATTGGAAAAATCATGGAAAATCCAAAATGGGGGGAAAAGCCTGACTTTTCACGTGGGAAAGGGAAGTTTGCTGGTTTCCGAATTGGAAAAATCATGGAAAATCCCAAATGGGGTAAAAACCGGACTTTTCACGTGGGAAAAGGAAGGTCGATTTTCAAATTGGAAAAATCGTGGAAAATTCAGGAAAATTCCGGAAAATTTAGGGAAATCGTGGGAAATATTGGAAATCACAAAATTGATAAAAATGGGAAAATTGCCAGAGTTCAATTTGGGAAAATCATAGAAAATTCAGGAAAATCCCGGAAAATTCAGGAAAATCGTGGGAAATATTGGAAATCTCCAAATTGATAAAAATGGAAAAATTGCCAGATTTTAAATTGGGAAAATCATAGAAAATTTTGGAAAATTCAGGAAAATCGGGGGAAATATTGAAAATCCCCAAATTGAGGAAAATTGGAAAATTGGCAGAGTTGAATTTGGGGAAATTTTGGAAAATTCAGGGAAATCGTGGGAAATATTTGAAATCCCCAAATTGACAAAAATAGGAAATTTGCCAGAGTTCAATTTTGGAAAATCATGGAAAATTCTGGAAAATCGTAGAAAATTTTGGAAAATCCCAAATTGAGAACAAAAGAGAAAATTGCCGGATTTCAATTCGGAAAAATCATGAAAAATTCTGGGAAAAAGCCCGGAAAATGCAAAATTGAGGGAAAAGCGTAATTTTCTTTTGTAATCTCTTTCCATAACTCTCGAAATTCTTAAAAAAAAAAAAGAAACAGTCTGAAAAAGGCGTATCTCCATTGATTTCCGCGATATTCTCAAAGAAAAACAGCTAAAAAAACGTAGTTTTTCCGATTTTATCATTTTGCCACTAAAATTTCTTATTTAGGACAAGAATGCAGCAATAACTGGAAGTTTACCACGAAGAAGAACCCGACCACCCGACGAAATATGTACAACCCGATTGAGCCCAGGTGGTCGATATCGTAGTCCAGGTCACAACGGATTGACAGCAATTCTCGTTAAATCACCCAGTCCTGAATCAAGATTAAAAGCAGTTTCCGCTGAATCATTACGTTCCGTATCGCCCGGAAGTGACAGTGTTTTTTACAGTGAAAGTGCCGATCAATCTTGCTTGACTGCACACGATTCTCATCATTGCCATAATTGTGGAAAAGAGGCCAGTAACGTAATTTCAATTAATCCTTGGAAAATTTCATTAATCTGACGTATAAAATTGAATTTTCATGGGAAATTACTTTGGGTTAAATAGGTTACTGAGGAAATAGTACAGCCACCAGCTGGTTTTGCAGATTCACCAGAGGGTCCACGTACTGCTACTGTTGCAAAACATGTTAGTCACAGATTGTACAAAAAATTTGACAAAAGATACAGATCAGAGGATCGTGCAGAGAGAAGATATCATCGTAGCAATGGACGCTCTGATGTTAGAGCTAAATCAGAGGAGAGGGGGGGTAGATCATCGAGCAGAGGGTCCATTGAGGATGGAATTAGGAGACGACTACATGCTAGAAGTACTGATGTTAGTATGGAGACACTAGCGTGTAAGTTTGTTTCGTCAAATTAATCTTCAAATTTAGACCAAAGTGAAGTTAAATTCGTTTTTGAAAGGGATCTCGGAAAATAAGCGAGATAGCGTAATTTTTGGAGAACCCTTTTTTGTAGAGGAGAATTAGAGCTACAAAAAAGGTCTCTTTAAAAATCGCGCTATCTCGCTTAGTTTCCGAGAGCGCTTTGAAAGAAAAAATCAGTTTTATTTCAATATTTTAGATTTTTCTAGAATTTTCGAAATTATCATTTGAGGCGAAAGTTAGATTCGTTTTTGAACGGGATCTCGGAAAATAAGCGAGATAGCGTGATTTTTGAGGAACACTTTTTTGTAGAGGAGAATTAGAGCTACAAAAAAGGTTCCTTCAAGAATTGCGCTATCTCGCTTAGTTTCCGTGAGCGCTTTTGAAAACGAATGATCAAAAAAATCAGTTTCTTTTGCTTTATTTCTTCGGTTCTGAATTCTTTTGTGAAAATCTCTGAAATGATAGATTTTATCGAAATTGACGAAGAGACGTTTTTTGTAGAGGATTAAATTCTCTACAAAAAAGATTTTCTGATAAGCTTTCGTAATGCAATAGTTTCCGAGATATCCGAGAAATAACAACTTGTTTTCAGGTCGTGAGGACGAGGATTCCTATGTTGAACCTTACACGGGCAACGAATGGATTTACATAGGGGAATTAGAAGAGAGTCACGTTTGGAAGCGACCGGACAGTCGTGATGGGGATGATGAGTCCTCAGAGGGACCTATAAAGGATCGACGAGGCTCACAGGGATCAACAGAGAGTGAAAAGTGTTTTCAAAAAAAGTATCAAGCAGCTACCCACAGAATGGTGCATCGGAAAAGCAGTGGAGAGATGTACAAACGTATTCAGAGCAAAAGTTTCGGTGAGTGATTAACGCAGTATTTGCTGGAAGTAAAACTGGTGAAGAGGGAAATATTGAATGTGATGCGATATATCGAATTTAATGCGAGATACTGCTTCGATTAATCGATATTTAATGCGATATATCGCATCGATTAATCGATATTTGGAAAAATGTGGATTTTGAGTTAATGTGATATAGTTTTTTTTAAATCGAAAATCTTAAATTTGATTCGAGATATCGTTTCGATTAATCGATACTTGAAAATAATCGATCCATCGAATTTTTTGAAAGTTGGTGAAACCGAATTATCGAATATGATGCGATATCTCGAATTCAAAAATGTGAAAAATTGTATCGATTAATCGATAGTTCATGCGAGATATCGCATCGATTAATCGATATCTCGAATTTAATGCGAGATATCGATTGTTCGATATTTGGAAAAATATGGATTTTAAGCTAATATGATATAGTTTCTTTCATATCGAGAATCTTAAATTTGATTCGAGATATCGTATCGATTAATCGATACTTGAAAATCTTCGATTCATCGAATCCCCTTAAATTGAAATTGGCAAAACGGAACTATCGAAGTTATGCGATATCTCGAATTCAGAAATGCGAGATATCGTATCGATTAATCGATATTTTAAGAATTTGCATCGATTAATCTATATTTCAAAAAATCGATAAGTTCATGTGATCCCTTTTTTTATATCTTCAATCTTGAATTTAATTCGAGATATCGCATCGATTAATCGATTAATCGATATCCGAAAATAATCGATCAATCGAATCACATCAAACGAAAATGCCTCCTCCAAAATTAACGCATTCTGAAATACAAGCACAGAAGATCTTTCATTAAAATAAAAGAGAATCGATTCATTGCTTATTGGATGCTTCAAAGAGATGAAATACCTCTTTCCATCGATTCATTTCACGCTTTCTTCTTCCATCAATAAAAGACTGAAGGTTGTTTTATTTTTAATCAAAAAACACACGTCTACTATCCATTCGACATACTCAAAAAAACTCCCCGTATTTTTTTCCTCGTGAAAACTGTGTTGGAATTTTCTCTTTTTTTTTCCCTGGACTTTTCTTCTTTCTTTGTTTGCCAGTGAAAAAAAGGGGGCAAAAAAAGCTGAAAGCTCATCAGCAAACTGCATCTGTTTGAAAACTTTCCGAGAGAAAAAAAAAATATAAAACATGTCTCTTTTGAAAAGTTGAAAAAAAAGCAGCTTGTGGCCTATAAAAGGACACGAGAAAAGATAGTTAGCCCTCAGGTTATGAGCTTCATCATTATTTTTTTATAAGCTTTTTTTGCTTCAATCATTTTTCTGTATTCGTGATAATGTAGGAGCTTTCTCCCCTTTTTTTTCTAATCTCGATTTTGTGAGGAGGGCTTTTTTTCCAAATTTATCGGTCCCAGACAGTCAATGAACATTGAACAGAGAAACGTTACAGTGATTGGTGGTACTCGAGAGTGGTTTAAGTTTTCTGAGAATAGAGAAAAAAAAAAGTTGAGTACAACCGAGAGACTCTGGCTTCTGTCTTTCTCATTCAACTTTTAGCCGGAGGCTCATAGAGTCGATGACTCAGCCAACGCTCTAC
The DNA here is from genome assembly GCA_963942555.1 of Aleiodes leptofemur. Classification (NCBI taxonomy): domain Eukaryota; kingdom Metazoa; phylum Arthropoda; class Insecta; order Hymenoptera; family Braconidae; genus Aleiodes; species Aleiodes leptofemur. The sequence goes on from OZ012619.1 coordinate 14,999,470, forward strand.
TTCATCTGCCCCTTTTTTTTTAAATCCAGAAAAGACGCCTTTGGGAAATTGAGGGGAGGAAAGATTGAGGGGGAGAGATATATCGTGAAAATCGGGGGAAAAGAGGGGAAATATATGAGATAGGGCTTTTTTGATGATTCCAGTGGAAAGGGGAGGAAATTTTACGTGGAAAACATGTGTCTCTTGATTTTTTTGAATTTTTTTGAAAATTTGAGTTTTGGGCTAATTTTGGGAAAATGTTGTTTTTTGAGAATATCTCCGGTTCTGTTGGTCAGAAGTTGAAAATTCCGAATGGAGGTGAAAGGCGAGATCATTTGCCATTAATTCGTGTGGTTAAAAAAAAAAATATCGATATTTGAGATATTTTCAGCTAAAAAATGATTTTTTTGCAAATTTCGGCCAGAATTGATGGGAAATTGTCAAAAACGACAGGAATCGATGGGAAATCATCTCATCTTTCATTTAAGATCAACCCCAGGTCATTCCGACCAATAGAACCGGAGATATCTTCAAAAAAGTGAATTTTCCCAAAAAATTCCAAATTTAGCCGAAAAAATGAAAATTTTCAAAAAATCGAAAAAAAACCTTGTGACACATGTTTTCCGCCTAAAATTTGCTCAGCTTTTCAATGGAATCATCAAAAAAATTCTATCTCCACTCCCCTCCCTCAAAATCCCCTTTTTCCCCTACTTTCCCCTGTATCTAAAATATTACCTCACTCTCCCCGGAATTTCTCAGTTTCTGGCAAATTGTGAAGAAAAAAGAAAACCCGAAGAATCTGATGGATTTCTTCTTTGCTACATACATTCACAAATATTCAACTCGCCAGTTTGTGAATATCTAAAAATAATATTCCGTGTTGGATGGGGTCGTGGTACTGCAGCATCAGTTCAAACCCAAAATGATTTTTTTAAAACTAATTCCGAGGTAGGGGGGGAAAGCAGAGATGAGAAATAAACGTGGCACAAACGGATGAGCGGCTTTTTGGCTAGACCAGTCAGTGGGTCAGGGCGTCAGAGTCTCGCATTCCATAAGAAACTGTTGTAGCCACAATTATAAAGCTTACAAAATTATTTTAATGAAAGTGGAAACTTTTTTTTTGATAATTGATAAAAAATTGTGGTTCGATATTTTGAGGTGAAAAATAGAAGAAAAACAATGGTGTGCGATTCAGCTGGTAGTAATTGTCCACCAGATTTGGGTGATGATATATCATTGAAGAGATCACTCGAGGAACTGCTCAAGTGTATGCTAAGAGTATGGTGTCGTGAAGAACAGGCATTGGGAAAATTTTCCAATCAATTAAATGGTAAATATTTAATTTATTCTCATCAGTGAATCGAGTGATGTCTTTTTGGCAAATTCTAGAAGCCTCGACCTTCTCCGAATTTTTTTAGCCTCACGGAATTCGGACAATGCCAAGAGTCATTAGTCTTCGACACGTGGATTGATTTTAAAACAAGACGAAAATTCAGAGATTCATCTCTTGAATGATTAGCAGAATCCGGAAATGCTAAATGTTCTTAAAACGAAAAAAAATGACTGGTCTCCAATAAAATTACTATCGAAAAATCAATATTTCAAGATTTTCTTCAAAAAAACATACTTTCATTAACTAATTTCTCATTCAAATCAATAAAGTTCAGATTTTTATGGACAATACTTACATTTCTGTTAGACTTTCTTCAAATATTCTTAAAGAAATCAGCATATTCCTCTTTCCATCCATTAAATCTTCTTATTTCTCAGGAATTGATAGATTTGATCCAAAAATTATCCATATTCGACCAAATTCATAAATCTTTTTGAGAATCTTCAGTTTCCCAAAATATCATATGTTTCCGATCAATAGCTCAGGAAAAATCAATCTCATAACATATTCCGAACTTTGCATGATATCTTCAGTTTTCAAATATCTTCAGTTTGTGTTAGATATGATCCATAGATCATCTTCTGAAATAAATTTTCTGCATAAAACCGAATTTGATTGAAAATTCACAAAGCTTATTTCTGAGGAGATTCGTTTCTCCTGCCTTTTTTTTTTTGGAAAGAACTTTTATTTAGTCACGTTCAATATACATTTTATAAGTAAAAAGCATTCTTAAAAAACCTTAAAACATAACAATTCATCAATTATTTCACTGTTTCCGCCATTCTCAATAATGATCCTTAATAATTTTCCACGATCCAACTTGAGCATAAATTTATCTTACAATTGAATGTTGCAATTGAATCATTCCTATATTGAGTTAATCAATATGTTGAATTCCATATTGATGATTGATTGATTCCATATGGAATTCAACATATGAAGATTGATTGATTCCATATGGAATTCAACATATGAAGATTGATTGATTCCATATGGAATTCAACATATGATAATTGATTGATTTCATATGGAATTCAACACATGATGATTCATTGATTCCATATGGAATTCAACATATGATGATTGATTGATTCCATATGGAATTCAACATATGATGATTGATTGATTCCATGTGGAATTCAACATATGATGATTGATTGATTCCATATGGAATTCAACATATGATGATTGATTGATTCCATATGGAATTCAACATATTGATTAACTCAATATAGGAATGATTTCGCCTAATACTTTTCAAAAAAAAGTACTTAAGCACCAAAAGGTTACTTAAAAACCAAAAAAGTACTTAAAACCAAAAGAACTTCATAAATATTGATATGCCTCTCATCAAATAAGCATACCAATAATATTTGAAGGGTTCCATTCTGACAAAGATGAAGATACCGCTACTCAAACTGTCACGTTACTAAAATAAACCCTTTCTCAGTAGAAGCATGTTGAGGCAGAGACAATGTGCGTAAGCGATGATGCAATGTGTCCTAATCTCTTAATTAATTATTTATTCATTGTGTCAAGCGTAAATTTCATCGCATTAAAGTAGATTAGGTTGCCACGATTCAATTATCACGAGAAATAACATCCTGCTTATGATTAAAGTATCGAAATAGGACGATTCAATAATAGATTCAAGAAGATCAAAGGATTCCTTTTTCTAGACATCCAAAAATAAATCCCTAAAGTTGTTATTGAATAAAAAACCTGAAAAAATAGAATGACCCGATGATCTCATTCTCATTTTTTAGACTCAAGCAAAAAAAATGAAGAAAAAAAAACCTAAAGAATTTCATCTATTTTTATAATTCCAGAGAGCGATAAAACAGTGATAGTAAAACGTGAAGCTGGCGGTGAATTTGGCTTTAGAATACATGGTTCAAAGCCAGTTGTTGTATCAGCAATTGAGCCTGATACACCAGCTGAATCATCTGGTCTTGAAGTTGGTGATATAATAATGTCCGTTAATGGTAGAAGTGTTATGGATGCAACACACTCAGAAGTTGTTAGATTAGCACACTCTGGTCCTGATATATTGGAGCTTGAAGTTGCTAGAACATGTAATGTATTAGCACCAAGAGTTAGTAGAGGTGGACCTAAAGAGAATGTTGAGGTGTCAATTTCATCTGGTTATTTGTGGAGAAAAGCAACAACTGTTAATTCTAATGGTGGTAGTACAGACAAGTGGGTACGCAGATGGTTCGTACTACGTCGTGATAACTGTCTTTATTACTACAAAACAGACACGGTGAGTTTTTGTTTATTTTTAGCTTTTTAGCATTCCACCCAGTAATTTTGTGGTAAATTATTGAGTCATTAGGATGGCTTCTGGATTTAGAATGCTTCTTGAGTTTCCGGTTTTCGATTGTTTGTTTTGTAATGTGGTTTGTTTTTGCTATTCAGGATTCGCAGCCAGTTGGCGCTGTTATGCTTCTGAAATACAGCGTTGAAACAACACCGGATGTGAAAACCAATAGTTTTGTGATTAGGAAGCAAGGAGCACCTTTGCATCATTTAGCTGCTGATAGTGAGGAAGCTATGCAGAGGTGGATAACGGTTATTCGAGAAGCTGTTCAAAGGAATAATCAGGTGATTATTTGGAAATTATGATGATATTTCAGTAAATATTTAGTTTAAGGGGATATAATGGTTTTGAAATGATGGATATTTTTGGGAAAAGGCTGATACGTGGTTGGATTCGTCTCTGCGGATGCAGCAGATGCCCGCAAATGCTATACAAAGACCAGATTGCTTTGGTTATCTCAGCAAACAGCAGGATCGTGCTAGGAAAACATCATCACCAACTGGATGGTCCAGACGCTACTGTGTACTCAAAGATGCTGCTCTTTATTTTTATGATGACGCAAATGCGGAAAAGGCATTTGGTGTTGCTTGTCTACATGGATTTAGGGTGCATGGGTCAGCGCCTAATTCTGGAGGCAGGAAGCATGCCTTTGAGCTGCAGCCACCAGATCCTACACAACGCAGCTATACATTCGCTACGGAATCCGAAATGGATAAAAAGAGGTTGGAATTCTGGAATTTTTTCATTTAATCAGAAGTATCTTTACGGCGAAAGGGTTTAGGAGAAATCATGAAGAGAGCTTTATTGTAGGAAATTAAATTCTCTACATAAAAGATTTCTTGATAAAATCCGCCAAACATCATAGTTAGCCTGATATTCATGGAACAATGAATATGCATGTTTTAGGGCCATTTTCTTTTACTATTTCACCACAAAATGGCGCCCCATTAAAGTGGGTTTATTGGCACATAAATTTTAGATTATTCTCGACATGAAAATATACTGAAAGATCACTAATTTTTCAATACCCATCATTATTCAAACTTTCCACATAATTTTCGTAGCGAAAAGATAAAGAAGACAAAAGAGATTTTCAAAGTTTCAGGGGACTTTGTCACAATGTTGAAGTTATCGGAAGTAGTTTCATTGTCGTATAATGATTTTAAGGAAAATTGATGGGAAAAAACTGCGAAGTTTCATCCTGGATTCACTCAGAATTATTGGTGACAGTGAAAAATGGCTTTGATACGAGTGAAAAATAACTTTTTTAGTAATGAAACTTTACGACTTCTTTTTTTTTATGTTTCCATTTTTTTTAATACTTATACAACATCGCTATTTTTATTGATATTTTTATAGTGAAAAATAAAGTATTCCTCAAAAATTCCAGCTCTCTCCAAATATCTCTGGTTCTAATTAATGCAGAGAGTTGCGGTTAGTTTGCGAATAGAAGCGAAGCGCATTTCCCATCAATTCCATTCTTGGTTTATTGATTTTCCACGAAAATTGAGGGATTGTCTAAAAATAGATTTTCCCCTCCTAGTTCTACGTGAATTTTGGAAATAAGCTTTATTCGTAGAATATTAAATCTATTACAGAAAGAAAAGAAAAGCCATAAAACTGAAATTGAATTTTCTCATATTATTCATGTCATATGGATTTCTGCATACAACCCGAGGGGTTCGAAGAATGTGAACTCGTGATATATAGCTGGAAAAGTATCAGAATCAATACATGTCCTTGCACATTCGCACGCATTACTTTTTATTATTTTTTTAATACAGATTATTTATTTTTTGAACATCCCATTACATTTTCTTAGGTTCAAATAACTTCGGAAGAAAGTTTCTCCCGTAACAAATTATGAAATCTTATTAGTTTGAGTTGCCATCCTTGAAGACATCCAAATAGTTCCGATAATCTATCTTTCCTTTTCAATTTTGGTCATTTTCGATAAAGTAGCATGATGAGATTTTTAAAAAATTTACTTTACATCATGTTACCGAACAAATTGAGCCAAAAATAATTTTTGAAAGAAATCAAATTAACATCAGAACTTCATAAGCGAGATTCAGTTTCAGTTTCACTGCAACAATTCATGATTACAGACCTATTTTTTCCTTATATAACTATATATATTCTTGATCGTCAGAATGTCTATTGATTTTTCAAATCATAAAAGCGCCTGTTACCGGACAAATAGGGACGATTAATCCAATCAATTACATCGTCGCCTTAGAATGAAAGGGGCGTATCTCCACTTATTACTCCAAAATGTTTTCCATGGTGTCCTTGAAGGAGAATCTCATGGGGAATTCTCATTTTAATTACTTAAATGTGTGAAACAGTCTGACAACTTAACATTCAATACATTTGGAATCCGAACGGCTGTCTAGCAACTTAACCGGACGAAATAATAACTAAAGTCTGAGGCCCTAATGATGATTTAGGAAAAAATACAACGAAAGTAGATTATTTGGACCTACAACTTGCATTTATTTATTTATTTATTCGCCAATCCAACAGCTGAAGCCAATAATAGCATCGCAAGAGTAAATACATATGATATTAGATCGTGATAATCGTAGAAATATTCATAAAAGACTCATAATAGATACAGTGGCTAATTCCAAAGGAATCATTTAAAGCTTTATGCATATTGCAGTGATCACATAATTGACTTTATTAGAGTATCCTTAGGATACTCTAATAATTATAGGAATCCTGGGATTTCCTTACTTTCCTAAGTATCTCAAAAATTAACTTATATCTTCAGTTCCTATTTTTTTGTCTTATTTCGAGACTTATCATCATGAATATCAGGACATTCGTTTAGATGCCAATTTAGCTATATATATATAGAAGAATGAAGTGTCTTCCAACAATATAGATTCACATGCATTACTATCGAAGGACATCAATAAAAATTTTATCCATTCCATTCGAAAAATTCTTTAATGAATCATAAAATTTCAGTCTTCTAATTCGCCATAAAAATTTATGTTCTGTGCATCATTTCGTCGTTTTTAGAAACAAAGGGGCATAAGTGATGTGTATAAGTGTAGTACTTACGCCCCTTTGTTTCTAAGACAATGATTTATTTTTATAGGATACTTGACACGTAAACAATTGCCTGCATTACTTCCAAGGTCTATTCAATAATCATTGATCTTAATTGATAATTATCCATTTTTAGGTGGCTAGCAGCGCTTGAGTACTCGATCGACCGTTGGATAAAGGTCGGCTGACGTGTTCCACAACAAATTACCAATAATAACGCAATGTTCAACCAATGCTCATCGAATATAATTGAGAAATTATAAATATCAGGAAAAAAGAGAGATAAACATAATTTTTATTTGTGCTAAATTTTTTTTTTTTTTGGAATAGCTGTAATAATCCCCGCCGTCCCATGTGCATCCTTAATTATATATATATACACATTAAGACTTGGCTAACTATTGTTGCCATTAAATTGTGTGGAAAATCAAATTATTCATGATATCATTCAATTGATTTTTACTGGTGGGGGAAACCGGGGCAAAATGGACTGGTTGTTCAAAAAATTTTGGGGGATTTTTTTGAGAGTGAAGGAAGCTTTGGAAATTTTTGAAAAAATTCAACAACAATGTTTACATATTGAAGTATCTTGTCAAATTTTTTCAGATTTTTTCACCGGGTCCTTCACTCCGAAAAAAAATCGCGAATCCATTTTGTCATCGAGATTCAATTTTTCTCCAGTTTTCTCTATTTGGAGTTCAATGGGTTATATATAGGCAGCATTATATAGACGATGCACTTTTTTTTGAAAATATCCCAATGGAGAATATATATATGAACGGTATTGGAAAAAGTGGGGTAAAATGGGCACAAGGGGTGAAACGGACTCGAAATCAATACAAATATTGAAGATAGATTTTTTTTGATGACTCCATTGAAAAGCTGAGGAAATTTGAGCTGGAAAACATGTGTCACAAGTTATTTTTCGTAATTTTTCGAAAATGCAAAATTTCGAAAAATCAAAATTTCGAAATTTTGAATTTCGAAATTTCGAAATTTTCAAAAATCTCAAAAAATAACGTGCGACCCATGTTTTCCACCTAAAATTTCCCCAGCTTTCCAATGGAATCATCAGAAAATCTCTATCTCGACCCATTTACCCAGAATCGGTCCATTTTACCCCACCTGTCCTCATTTTAAACCAAAAAAATTGAAAAAAAAGTGTAATTATTTAACCGTTAAAAGAAATGCCTAGAAAACACCTTGAACCCATTATCCAGTAAAATCTATTTTTACCTCCACGTTTGTCGCCCTTTTTCCATTTTATTTATTTCATCGATTATATAAAAAAAACCACATAAACTATAAATATTTATTTACTCACGTGCACAAAAATTGCCAATGCTTCATAGCCATCATCGAAGGAGAAAATGAAAATTACCACTGAAAATATAAAAAACATAAAAAAAAAATCGATATTATACATAAACATAATAATAATAAATATATTGTATAGAAAAAAAAAATTATTTAAGATAAACAATTATTTTGTTGATGCAAATTAAGAAATATGCACGAGTGTATGATAAATGTTGAGAGAATAGATTTAAAAAAAAGGGAAAAAATGTGTTTGAATGATGCAATAGTTGTTGTTTATTCATAGTTTTATCAACGTAAAATTCGCATGTTTATTATTGAATTATAAAAAAAATTAGAATAAGAAAAAAAATGATATACGAATAGAGAAAAAAAAAATTGGAGGATATTAACAAACGAAAATTAATTATAATTGTGAGAATGTGAAAAAAATTATGAATGTCGGAGTTTTTGTTATTTAGGGAGATAAATAACAAATCATTGCAACGATTTCTTTTTTAATTTCACATAAAGTATAAATTTAATAAATTATATGGATATATAGATTATATTATATATATATTATATATAAATATGAATGAAATTATTGTGTACCTCAGGCACATGCCTGCATTCAGATTAAAACCTAAAGGAGATATTAATTACTAACATAAAAAAATTAACAAATTTATAGAGTATTGATTAATGAAAAGTGTTGGGGATTTGAAAAATGGGAATTTGAGGTAGAAAAGGTGGAGATTTTGGGGAAATATTGGAGATAGAGATTTTTTGATGATTCCAGTGGAAAGCTGGGGAAATTTGACATGGAAAGCATATGTCACAAGGTTTTTTTCGATTTTTCGAAAACTCAAAATTTCAAAAAGTCAAAATTTCGAAATTTCGAAATTTTGGATTTCGAAATTTTCGAAAAATTGACAAAATAACTTGCGACACATGTTTTCCGGCTAAAATTCTCTCAGCTTTTCAATGGAATCATCGAGAAAATTCTATCTCCAACCATTTTCTCAAAATTCCCATTTTACCCCATTTTTCCTGAAGTTATTGGAATGAAGTATTTGAAAATTTATGACTAAATAAAATATTAACCCTCTGCGCCTATAATAAAAGGCGCAATCGAGGTGGAGGATTATAATGAACATCGAAAAATCAAAATATTCAGTTTATTTTCCCAATTATTAAAAAATTAATTGATTAAATCACTTTTTTTTCTTCTAAATTTTCAAATTCTTCATTCTGATGATAAAACGAATATTTAATGTGTTCTGGGCTCGTAAGCCTCCCAAAGAATTCTCCAAAAACTTGAAAAAAACTGAAGTTTGAGAAAAATTCGAAAATAACAGAATAATAACGATTCGAAAAAAATTTTCTTAGGTCAAAAAAAAAAAAAACGCTCAAAATTTGAGATAATAATGAAGACTAATACCAGTTAAATAACGGCTGCTGCCATAAAATCTCACACACTGTATAATAAATGAGAAAAAGAAAACCCCATTCATCGAAACCAAAGAAGTGAAGAAAAAAATTAAATTAAAAAAAAAAAAATCCGTGAATCATTAGCTTTGGTACATTTTTAATTTGATAAAAAATTTTCATTTTTCCTAATTTTTAAATGTGTGAAGGGACATGTTTCAAGATTAATGAGAATTAGGGGAGAGTGGGGCAAAATGGACACTGTGATCAAACGGTTAGAAATGGATTTTTTTCGATGATTCTATCGAAAAGCTGAGGAAATTTTAGCTGGAAAATAGGTGTCAGATGTATTTTTTTCGATTTTTTTGAAAATTCGATATTTTTCGGCATTTTTGAGGGGTAAAGCCTTTGCTTTTTTGAAAATTTTCAGTTTTTTGCAAATATCTCTGGTTCTATTGGTCGTAGCAATTCGGGGTTGGTCTCAAATGAAAGGTGAGCTCATTTCCCATCCATTTATGGGGTTTTGAATTTAAAAATATCAATTTTTGGAATAGTTATAGGCCAAAAATGATTTTACAAAACTGTTTCACAAAAATGCCCATGAATATCTTAAAAATCGATATTTTCAAATTGAAAACCCTATGAATCGATAGCAAATGATCTCACCTTTCACCTCCCGTCAGAATTTTTACGCTACGACAAATAGAACCGAAGATATTCTCAAAAAACTGAAAATTTTCCAAAAAGGAAGTGTTTTACCCCTCTAAAATGCTCAAAAAAGTCAAAATCGCCAAAAATTCAAAAAAAATAATTCCGGCGCTTGTTTCCCGCCTAAAATTTCCTCAGCTTTCCAATGAAATCATCAAAAACAATCTATCGCCAATATTTCTATTAATTTCAAGAGTTTTCCATAATATTTGCCTAAAAATTTAGATGTGTCCATTTTACCCCACCTTCCCCTAAATGAAAAAAAAAAATTCTAAAATATTAAAAATAATAGAATTTTGAAATAATAAAAATTTAGAAAAAAAAATAAAAAAATAAAGGAAAATCATTCAATAGGTAAGAGTATTTCGAGAGATAAATTATCAACAGGGCAAATATTTTCGTCGATATTAGCCAACAATCGGTAACTCATAATTCTTTATTTCCCATTTCACTAAGTCACTGATCTCAAGTGCAGAAACATAAAAAATTTGAATTTTTTTTTTTTTTTTTTTTGTAAAATAACGAAATATTTGAGATATTTGATTAAAATGCAATTAAAAATCTGATGTAAATAAAAAAAATTAAGTGTGCTCACTTTATAATGTGTAATTAAAAATAAAAATAAAGAGGGAAAGATTTTAGAATAATCGAAAAATTAAAAAAAAGAAGAAAATTGTAAAAAAATTCAGAATCTTCATTTTTTTTAACGAAATTTTCATTTTATCTTAAAAAAAAATCTAGAAAACTCACAATCACTGTTTTAGACTAAAAAATTTAGGTAAAATGCTGTGTGTACAGTAGATGCCCATTTTCAGTAATAAAAAAGCAAATAAAGAAGAAGAAAAAAACGAAAAATGAAGAATGAAGACAGGAAATCATTAGAGTGTGATAAAACAATCTTCAAACATCTCTCGAGATAACGAGAGTATAAAAAAAGTATAGTAAACACCCAATGTGATTTGTTTTCAGGAAGAAAAGAAAAAGATGAAATTCTGTGTTTTCGAAGATTTTTTTGTGTTTTTAGAATTAAAAAAGGAAAACTGAAGATTCAAATTTCTTCGCTAAGAAAAAAACAAATTCTTGTATCAAAAAGATTTTTTTATGAAAAAAAAAATTTTCTTTGCAATTTTTATATCTATATCTATTCTTTTAAAAATCGGTTTTATTCGAATATTTGAGATTTTTCAAAATTTTCGAAACTTTCGAAATTTTTCAAAATTTTCGAAATTTTTATGAAATTTTCGAAATTTTTCGAAATTTTTATGAAATTTTCGAAATTTTTCATGAAATTTTCGAAATTTCTATGAAATTTTTATGTAATTTTTTTTTTCGAAAATTTTTTCTGTTAATAACCAATTAGGCATATATATATATATATATATCGAAATGATCTAGAATTGACGAAATTTTCTTGTTACAAGAATTTCTATTTTTTCTCAGTGTTCAGATCCTTTTCTCTCTCCTCCCAAAAATTTCCTAAAAAATCCTAACGATGGACCTCATGGGAAGCGATTCCCCAAGAAATTCACGCTAGAACGAGAGAGAGAGGTGCAAAAAAGGGAAGAAGAGCAAGAGAGAAGAAGAGAGACAAGGAAAAAAGTAGAGTGGTTAGAGAAACGTAAGAAGAGCAAGATCGCGGAGTTTCAGGGCTCTTTGCGATTTAAATTACAGCCTGAAGCGGCCAGTGCCTATATATATACGTCTATATACAGGCAGTGCCTGTATATATATGTATATATGTGTGTTTATGTGTGTATTGGAGAAGAAAACGGTGGACCCAGACGTACGTGTTATTAGAGCGACCGTGGCGCAACCTAATTATGCAAAAAAAAAAAAAAAGCGGAGAGAAGAAATAATTCATCTTTCCTCGAGAAAAACGCAGCACGCACTAATTCCGCTGTATGATAGGAGGCTGTGTACAGAAAATTAATAAGTAAAACTTGATTACTCGTATTCGTTGAAAAAAAAAATTACCAAATAAATTCTGCACTGATGAGAAAAAAAAGTGCATCTCTTCAAAACGAACAGCTTCCGGGGGAACTTTAAAAAAAACTGATTTTTTCCTAACGCAGCTAAAGAAGTATAACTTCAAAAACAGAGAAATACATAATTCAGAAAGAGTGAATTCATTCCGGGTCATTCAACGGAAGGCAAGAAAGCTGGCAATGGCAATAAACCGATATCGTTTTCTTTTTCAAGTGCCGATCGGATGCCTCTTCATCTTACCCTTTACATCAAATTCTCCTCTTTTTTTTTATTTTTTTTTATTAGTACACAATTTCTCCTCCTTCGTACGTTTTGCCAGTTCCTTCAGTTGCACACTGAGTCTCTCACTCTCTCTCTCTCTCTGTCTGTCTGTCTCTCTCTCTGTCTCTCCCTCTCTGTCTCTCTCCCTCCCTCTTTCTCTCTCTCTCTCTCTCTCTCTGTCTCTCTCTCCCTCCCTCTTTCTCTCTCTCTCTCTCTCTGTCTCTCTCTTTCTCTGTCTTTCTCTCTCTCTCTCTCTCTCTGTCTTACTGCCTCTATCTCTGTCTCACTCCCTCTCTCTCTCTCTGTCTCTCTCTCCCTCTCTTTGTCTCTCTCTTTCTTTCTCCCTCTCTGTCTGTCTCACTCCCTCTCTATCTCTCTCTCTCTCTGTCTCTCTCACTCTCTTTCTCTCTCTCTCTCTCCCACTCTCTCTGTCTGTCTCTTTCTGTCTTTTTTTTTTTCTTCATGAAATGGGCCCGCTGGTTGCCGTTCGATATCCCCAAGATAACTGAGGAGTGATGCTACGTTCTCATTACGTGTCGTGTCGGTATGCCTGCGCAATGATGGAAAGAAAAAAATAAAAAATTGGTAAATTAAAGAGAATAAGGAGAAAGAGAGAGAGAAGAATTGTATACACCTGAGGTGGTCTCTCTGTGCGGAAAAACTACGGCTATGCGTTTTGTACGTTGGATTATAGTTGGATTCTCGCCGGCTAGAAGGGGAGGGGGAGAAGGGGAGGAGGAGGGGGAGGGGGATCTTGGGGCACTGGTATGGCAGGGGAGTGAGAGGAGAGGGAACTAGTTCAGTGAACAAAACGACACAACAGTAAGGCGGTTGCAAGAGCGGCCAACAGCTCTCTGCCTTTCGTACACATATATATACATATATATACACACAATATATATATATGCATACCCATACATATATATACATATATATATCATCGCCTTAGAGTCAAAGGGGCATAAGTCCTGTGTATTAGCATAGCACTTACGCGTCTTTCTTTCTAAGGCGACGATATATATATGTACATATATACATATATATATATATATAATACACATATATATATACATATATACACATAGACTTGAGGCTCTTGGGGCATCAGACGATTCCTTTTGAATTTTTCGTTCCTTTTTTTTTCCTTTTTTTTCTTCTTTATTTTGTATTTAAACCGTCTTCTTTGGGGCCCTCTCTTCTTCTTCTTCTTCTTCCTCTTCTTCTTCATCTTTTACAATTCTCTGGTGCGGTGACTGAATAACCTCAAAGGGAAGAAGATAGCCACTTTGGGTTACGATGTGCACTGGAATGCTATTTCAACGTAAAAATACTTGCGTGAGCCCTAAAATAATACTTCATTTGGCAATGAATACGTTTTTTTTTTGGTTTTGAAATTTTTATTTTTTTTTTCAAAATTTGTAGAAGACGAAGAGAGAGATGCAGAGAAGAGAGAAAAAAACCGTTAAATTCTTTGTGAATTTCTCACAGGGATTGAAAGAATGTTTCATGTTTTTAATATTCATTGCACGTAACAATGAATAAATAAAAATTCTTTGAATTAAATCTCCAAGTTCACATTTAGGATTTAAATTGAAAAATTAAATTTAACTGAAGAGAGAGAGAAACACTGAGCAAGGACATGAAAAATTTTCTGTGAAATTACATCACGTCCATTACGTCTGTATTTACACGAAAAAAAGGCAGCATTGGACAAAGAAAAAAAAGAAGAAAGAGAATGATTTTCCATTCAATTCCTCCTCTATTTCTATTCAAACAAAAAAAGACCAAAAAAAAAAAAAAGAAAAGAAAGAACCTAAAAATATTATTATTGACTCGATTTTCCACTTGACTACGTGGTCTTAGCACAGGTGTTTCCGAAGACTGGAAGTCTCCACATTTTCAAAGATGAAAGCAAGAGAAAGAGATATAAACGAAAAAAAAAGAAAAAAAAAAAAGAGAGGACAGTAGTAAAGTCTTACGAGGACATAAGAAGTGAGCCAAGTATTTTTTTTCCCAGCATGAAGCTTGGAAACCTGGGCGTCGTCGTTTGCCGCCAAGGGGGCCCCTTGAGAAGAGACCCAAGAAGACTCGATCTCACAAGAGCAGCCAAGAATGCCTCTGTGGCTGCAGGCAATATTCTTTCATCTCTGTCTCATTGTGCTCTGTCTTAAGGTCTCATCTGTGCCAGTGCCGTAAACAAGCGCCACGTAACCCTCTGCCCCAAATTTTCCGCAATTAGCCTAAAAATTTGCTGCTGATAGCGCGAATGATAGGCAAATTGTCGTGCCCCAAGTGCGCTTTAATCCGATCATTGTTCAGTCGATTTGACTCGTTCTAACGAAGAAAAATCTGCTTTTTCCCAGAAGCAAAGAAGCAGGCCATGATTACAAGTTGCACAGCCCTGGACTCGTACCTACTGAGTCTCAAACCTCCTGCGATCAACCTGTGGTCCAAGTTCTGTCTCTCCCCCACTCCAGAACCAGTATCCCACCAGGAGACAGACACAGACACACACACGTGCCCCCCCCCCTCTCACTCTCGTGCCCCCCCCCCTTCCCTCTCCATCTCTCTCTCTCCCACTCGCTACACCTGGTCCTCTCACTCCTTCAGGTGCAGATAGCCTTTTTTTTACTCCACGAGTACCTGGTTCATTGTGTGTGTATCTCTTTTCAAAAACACGAGAAGCAGAGAGAGAGAGAGAGATGAATAGCCGAAGTGGGATGAAGGTAAAACGCACCCAGCATCCAGCAGCAACAGCGCTACTAGCGGCAGCCAAACGGAAAGAGTGGACTAACCGCTGTGCCGCTATAGTAACACACAGGCTCAAAAATCTTCTTATACATGCAGGTAGTATGTCTTATTTCAATGTTTGTGTTGGTTAAATTGTAAGGTAGGTACTTTATGTGTGTGTATGTGGAGGTCTATCCAGTGGAAGCCTACCTGACGGCGTCCAACACGCAGTAAACCGCGCAGCACCATCAGCCACGCAAAACCTGCATTACAAAGCGCTTAAGTTCCTAGGTGTTATCAATTCGACTACTGTAACTTCTCCTTTTTTTTTTTCTTTTTTATTTCTCCATATTTATATCGTGGTTCATTGTGCGGACCCTGATGAACAATGTTCTTTAGTGTTCTATGTTGTGATGATATCAAATTGTGTGGATTAAGTTTTGTGAGAGCAATCATTGTGTATGTGAATAAAGAAATTGATAAGGATATATATTAATTTTGGTTTATCTTCATTATGTACTATTGGTTTTAGATATTTAAATTGTGGAAGTGTTTTGAGTGTGATGAATTGTGTGGTTTGAACGGGAGATGATTTTTCTGCAATTTATGTGAAGCTGCGTGGTCCAGAGACCGGAGAGAGACGAAAGATATTGGCCTCGACATGCAAGACTCGTTAGAAGACTGAACAAGATTCCATATCGAATCATTGATTATTCGTAAAAAGGGTAAGCTATTCGGAAAAATCCAAAATTTTAAAGGGAATCTTCTTGTGTTTTGATTAATAAGATAGTCTGATAAGAAATGATAAGCTGCATGAAATACCTTTGGTATAATCCAATATGGCCGACCGGGACCAGCCATGACGGTCCCGCGGTAGCCATGTTGGCAGGTGTGTTGCTCGCTGGAGAGATAACCAGTCTTCTTAGATTCGTGGAATGGCCACTCACACTATTACACTTTGTGTCTTTTTTCCCATTGTGTGTGGATATGAAATCGCTACCGATAGAGAGCGCATCTCATAATTCTATTTTTACAATAAACCAATTTAATTTGAATTAATGCAGGTGAAATCCGTGGAATGGTAAATAAGCGTAAAAAAAAAAATGAGATGATAATTTTGATGTAAAAGAGTAATTTAATTGCTTTACAAATTATAGTGTTGTATATATAAAATTTAATTCATGAATTATAAACGAGTTTCTTTCATTTTTTTTTTTCTTACAGGATACAAAAAAGTAGTCGTATAAAGATGCCAACCGATCTTGTAGTAACTTCAGCCTCAGCAACGGATGATAATGTCCGAACATCCCGTGAATTAATGACATCCTCAAGATCATCTGTATCAACATCATCCTGTTCTACAAGTAGTACAGGATTATCATCACCTAGAACATTTGATCCATCTAGTTTATCAGCATATCATCATCATCATCATGGTTTTGTTGCTGGTCTTGGACATCCACATCATCGAGAATCATCGGCTTTTGTGCCAGTTGTACCATCTAGATTACACTTAGCGCCTTATCCAAGTGAGATGCATTCGCATCTGACTGGTCCTCCATCAGCCTCGTCGTCATCGAATCAGGACCACGAGAATTCGGAGTCATCAGGCAGAAAGACGACATCGAGCTACGAAATAATGGCAATGATGGCGGATAAGCGCAAGGAATTGGCAGCTGCCAGAGCACTTTTGCTTCCTCCGCCTCCGCTTTTAGAACCACCACCAGGGTACCCAGTCTTTACCGGTCCATTCCCAGGCTCATCAGCAATGTATCCACCGGGCGGTCCATTGGCCCATCAGCATCTCGATAGAAGACTCCTCCGAGCCCCTGGCAGAGCATCACGACCAAAAAAGCAGTTCATCTGTAAATTCTGTAATCGTCAGTTTACGAAATCCTACAATCTTCTGATCCACGAGAGAACGCATACAGACGAAAGACCTTATTCCTGTGACATCTGCGGAAAGGCATTCAGACGTCAAGATCATCTCCGCGATCATCGGTAAGTCATACAATTAAAGCTATTGATTCCCTAGAACCCCTTCCCAATGACTCATACTTTTGTTCTTCGTTACAGATACATCCACAGCAAAGAGAAGCCATTCAAATGCGGTGAATGCGGAAAGGGCTTCTGCCAAAGCCGTACATTAGCTGTACACAAGATCCTTCACATGGAAGAGTCACCGCACAAGTGCCCCGTTTGTTCTAGGAGTTTCAATCAACGTAGTAATTTGAAGACCCATCTATTAACCCATACCGATCATAAGCCATATGAATGCACATCGTGTGGCAAAGTATTCCGAAGAAATTGCGACCTCAGAAGACACGCACTGACTCATGCTGTTGGTGATGTTCCACCAGAAGCTCTGGAAGAAGCCTTACGAGACGATGACAGTCCAGAGGAAGACTGCGGACCGGAACCAGGACCCTCAACATCCGGTTCCTCAACTTCGACACCGAGAAATTCATCATCATCAGCTTCACAGTATCCTGGAACCTCCCAGAATCTACCGTCTCGACCACAATTACAAATCAGACGGGATCTTCTTCAAGTCAAACCGGAAACTGTTACCAGTGGCAATTCAGCAGCTCCACAAAACCCAGCACCACCGATTCTCGCACCACCACCGCCGATACTGACGTCATACAGACGTAGATTGGGCTCACCAGGACCGTCTAGGATGCTTCTGGAGCTTCAAGAAAGGGAACGCGAGTGCGAGAGAGAGCTAGAAAGACAGAGGGAGAGGGATAGAATTAAGAGCGAGGAGGAAATTAGACCACCACGTGCACCAACACCACAGCCACCGCCACCACCACCACGACCTGCGCCGGTAAGGCAGGGCTTCACAATTGCCGACATTATGCGTCGATAAATCAGGCAAACTAATGTCCCACATCTTACAAGTGGGATGAATTAAGAGAAGGAAGACAAAAGTCATGTTTAAATGGACTATGACTCTTCATTATTCAGATCCAAACGAAAATGTAATGACGCTACAAAAAAAAGGAGAGAATAAAGGATGACTTTGAGACGTCACCGAGTGAAGTATCATCCATCATTCGTAAATCTTTGGGGCAACTCAAGTCCATCCATTATCGAAGAAAGCTTTATGACCATCAAGCTATGTCATTCATTTCAGACGAAAAATCAGAGGATTCTTTTCAAATCTTCGGGGTTTTTTTATGGGAATTGGCATCTGTAAGAAGACATATATATATGTATATATATATATGTATGTCTTGACAATGAGTAATTATGCAATGGTTAATTAGTGCCTTATTCATATCCTTTAGTAGAGTCTAAGTGGAGAAGTGCAAAATAATATGTGAATATAGTGACATTTATTATGTTTACTTGCCAATAAGTGCAATTAATAACTTTAACGCAACCAGTGATATATAGTAGAGGACAATTCCATTTTTTTTTTAAATGAGGTTGAAGTAAAATTGTGTAAATACCACAAAAGAGAAGAAATTAGTGCCACAATTATCGAAAATAATTATTTTCTTAATTCATTCAAATTGAGCATAATAATAATAATCAACGATTGTTATGAACAATCTCGTCAAATTACTATGCAACGAATTTGTAAAGTATTAATTTCCAGAAAAAGTTACTTCTTGAATGAAATCATTTAATGAAGTGTCCTATTCTGTTTTTTTTTAAATATTATGAAAAATTAAAAATTTGTTCCAAGAACTATTTATCTTACGAAATAAGTACTATGATGAAGCTTTGCTGCTATTCGCCAATATATTGAGGGATCTCTTCTTTTATTTTTTGTTGTAAAAAAATTAATTGAAACTACGGATTATAATACGAAAAAAAAAATTTTTAAAGGGATTTAAGTTCAAATTATTTTCAATTTTTAAGTTTATCTTTTAAAAAAAAATGTTAATTATAGAATGAAGTTGAAAGAAAATTATAAAAAATTTTGGGGAAACAATGAATTTGTAAATACATCAGATTTTAAATTTGAATTAAAAATGAGGCTAAGAATTTTGCAGTTAATGAATTTTAAAAAAAATGTATTACTCATATGTGATAATTTCATTCATGTTTTTTTTTTTAAATCTTTGTTTATTTTTCAGTTTTTTTGTCTTTCGATTGTATTAACGATTATCAATGATAAAGGACTGTTAAAATTTTTGTTATATTTAGTATTTGAAAAATTTATTACAGAGAATCAAAATTTTTTTTGGCAAATTCTACAGATTTTTTATGTGGCAAATTTAAAAAAAAAAATAATAATCATGTACAATTTTTATGTAAGTTTCAAAGTTATCAATTTTTGTTTACTATTATTAATGAATATTAAGCGCGTAAATATAATAAGTATCTTAATTATTAAATTTTTTTTCAATGTTGTTAGTACGAGGAGAGAAAAAAAAACCACAAAAAAAAATAAAAATTGTAAATTATTATAAGAAACTTGAAATATAAAATAAACTACTTTTGAATATCACTAATTTTTTCATTGAAAAATAAAATCGAAGGTTTTATATAATTATAAAACACAATAACACAAAAAAAAATAATAATAATAACAACAAAAATTTAAATTGTCAAAAAAAATCGACTGAATTTTGTTTTTATAATAAAAAAATAAAATAGAGGAGATAATGAAATTTGAATCGAAAATTTGAGACAAAAATTAAAAAAAAAAAAATCGAATTTATTAATTTTTTCTTCATTTTGTAGTAAAATAATATTTTTATTTAGTTGGATCCTTGCCTTTAAAGTGCTAGACACATCTGCTGCATTATAATTATTGGATATTTGCTATGGAATTGGTTTCATTTGAATTTTTGTTGAAATGATTATGCATTTTCCCACCTTTTCACCTTTGCGTTACAATTTCCCAAATAATATTTCTAATGATTTAGTCACCAAAATCTACGAGGCGACTATTCAAGAGAGAGATTCATGATTCCTCAACTGAGATTTTTCTAAAATACTATAATTTCGACAAATTGTCCAAAAGAATGTTCAAAAATTTTCTTACAAGTACCAAATTCATCATGAGAAAAAAAATGACAATTCAATCTCAAATTTTGAAATTCTCGAGAAATCTCGATTTTTTCTATGCGCATATCGTATTATATGCATATTTCATCATATTCATCAAGAAACATCTTCATTCCACAATTCTATTAAAGAATTTTTAATTTTGAATTGAAAATAATATAACTCTAATAATGAAAAATAAATTGAATAAATTTATAAAAATTTGAACACAACAATTATTGAATTATTTAAATTCAAAGTCCTTTTTCATGGATTATTATTTAGAAAAATTATTTTAAACGCAACTTATTGTTCAAGGATCGTTATTCGATCGTTATTACATAACTGCATGATATGGAAATGAATTTCTCTTTTATTCCGTTTCCTAACGCATTTTCCTTCTTACAATTGACAAAACTGCAACTAAACCCCCAATTCCAGAAAAACGACCACTTACTGCTTCATATCGCTCAATAATTCATAGTCAACGTAATATCAAATTCATCCGACAAAAATCGAGCCGCTATTTTCCTTCGATTTCCTCCGATCATTACGAATTCACAAGGCGAATAAAACGGTCTAATTATTAATTCATGATACTCGAACAGGGAAAGAGCAGTCCAGTATTCCAGAAGAAGTGCTTGCGAAAAGACTCAAAGTAAAAATGTTGTCACCTCCTGACTTTTTCGCGAAATCATTCACCGTCAACCGAGCTGCCCTCCGAATGTCCGGAATTTTAGCTGTAGACTCGATTTTTAGTGCATCCAAAAGTCGAAATTTTGATTTTAAGATGAGTTATTATATTTTTGCAATAGCACCGGTAGTCTTCGTTTTCATCTGCGAAATCCGAAGTGTCTTATTTTTCTGGAATTCCGATATTTCCACAGCTTTAGAGATATTAGCGGCAGTTTTAAGTGGAGTAGTAGTGATTGTTCAAGGATTTTGCATGTATTTCTCCCGAAATGAATTGCTGCAATTGATAATGGAGATTCGCGAATTGTGGAGGAAGCAACTGCTGATTAGAAATGACGAAAAGATCATCAAAAGAGTGAAAAGAACGTATCTTTTTACTCGGATTTACGCGGTTTTGGTGATTCTTCTTGCCGGCTGTTTTACCCTCCGGCCATTCTGGTACTCGATGACTCCCACTTTTTCTGCCTCCAGTAACAACGAATTCTTCCAGTTTGCTTCTGACGCATTGGATCATCGGGAAAAACGAAACCTACGATTTGGGGCAAACTGCCTATCCCGCGATTTATCCATTCGAAATTGACAGTTTAGGGAAGTATTTCGTCTGCATTGTTTTGGAGTTTTTGATATTCGTTAGTGTTGGCGCCTGGTGGATAGCTGCGGACATGAATTTTTTGCAATTGACGACGCACTTGTGTCTGCAGTATCAAGTCCTGGGAGATGACTTGAGGTAATATACTTGTTTTTTTTGGTGGGTTATCAAAGATAATGGTTTTTTACGTTTTTCTGAATTTTTTCATAATTTTTGACCGTGCAGTTTATGAGATATGAATTATCAAAGTTAGTGGAAATAGCAGTGGTGGGGATGAAACGCCCTAAATCAGACGGAAATAACGAAATTACTAAAAAACCACAGGTTTGACCCATTATTTAAAAACAATTGGCGAAGAGAACAGCATTTTAACTAAATAATAGAAGAAAAAAATATTCGATTCACCGTATAGTTATTGAGAAATTTTAATTAGAAGGTAGTCGTAACTATTTGCCTCTCTCTCTCTCTCTGTCTCATGCATGTGATAGGAGATTAGTAATGTTAAAAAAAATTCGAGAAACAAAAAAACATTATATTCACAAGCTGAAGACATGATTATGAATAAAATCTTTCATTTTTTTTCTAAATATCTCAGGATCTAAGCGAGATCGAGACATTCTCTTGATTCCATTGGAATCCTGAGAAAATTTGAGCTGGAAACCATATGTCGGAAGTAATTTTGATTTTTTTTGGGTTTTATCTCAAATTTGGGCCCAAAAAGCCATTTTGGGCCCAAATTTTCAAAAAAAATTCAAAAAATCTCTTGTGACATATGTTTTCCATGTCAAATTTTCTCAGCTTTCCAATGGAATCATCGAAAAGATTCCATCTCCAATACTTTTCTCAGAATTCCTCAAAATCATGATTTTCAAATGATTTAATCACTTTTTTCGGGTAAATTAAAGCACATTTTTCCCCCGAATTATCCAGCAATTAATTGGAAACAAGCCTAAAAATCCTCATTTTATCTATTCTATCGATCGTACTCTGGGATACTACATAAAGGAGTCTTCGAGAAAATTCAGAGAGTCCATCAGAACAATTGACCACAATAGGACAACGTCATGCTCATTTGCTGCTGTAAGTAAAGATCAAACCATATTTCAAAAGATTGAAGCCCATTTTTTCTTGCAGATTGTCGAAGAGACTGAAGCACTTCTTTACGCCAATAATATTCTTCATGATACTCGTCACTAGCGCCAACATGTGCGTAGGCGTCATGAGTCTGGAGAAGGTATGAAACATTTTCTACAAAAATTTTCCGTAAATTCAAATGAATAATTGATTTTAAGGAATTATCGAGCAGGAGAATAGCTGGTGCTATTAAGTGTATCGTACACACAATCATTACCATGATACAACCGGCGATTTACTGCAAATGTGCCAATGATCTCTTCAATGAGGTAACTCTTCATTAAAAAGAGACAATTTAGTAAAAAAATTCAGCGAAAAAATGAAAAAGGGGAATGATTCATTTTTCGGTCACTAGTTTTTTTGAAGAACATCTGATAAATGAATGGAGATACGCCCTTCTTACCCTAAATCTTGTCTGTAGCTGTTGAAATTGTCTACAAAAAGGATTAGGACAAAAAAGGCGTATCTCCATTAGTTTTTCGACAAAAAAATGGATTTATCCTGTTTTTGCTTCTTCACTAATGAATTCTCTCGGTTTGTACGTTTTTTTTTTTAAATTCTAGGCCCAGAGAATCTCAAACGCAGCGTACGAATCTAATTGGGTTTATGGAACCAAGAATTTCAAGAAATACATTCGTTTGATAACGATGAATGCCCAAAAGAGTTCGGAATTTCGGATTTATGGATTTTTTTCTGTGAATCTGAATCAATTGACGCAGGTAGTGAGCTCTATAATTTATTGAAATATTTTGTTATTTAAGGGGTAAATTGCCGCAAGTGCTGTGCTTCCCAGGAACCTTTTTTCCAATATAATTCGATCTAATTATATCTAATTAGATATAATTATATCAGAATTTTTCTCTCCCGGGTTAAACATAGAGCACTTCCGCCACTTTGACTCTGAGCTAACAATTTGATGTTCAATATATGTCGTGATCAACAGATTGGTGCTACGGCAGTTCGTTTCTTCACGCTGATAAGAAACGTTTCGTGATAATGTATAGACTGAAGAAGTTCTATGTAGCTGTGATGAATAAAAACTTTTGAATTCCGTCGAATTTTATGAATTTATTCTACACTGAGGAAATTTTTTCATACTGCCCTGACTATCTGCTTATAGTCAAGGTCAAAATCAACTATTTCA
Source organism: Aleiodes leptofemur (assembly GCA_963942555.1). Lineage (NCBI taxonomy): Eukaryota > Metazoa > Arthropoda > Insecta > Hymenoptera > Braconidae > Aleiodes > Aleiodes leptofemur. The sequence goes on from OZ012619.1 coordinate 15,023,201, forward strand.
AACTAGTTATCACGCCCAGAATTATAATGTTAGGTTTACTATTTGAAATCACTGCATTGAATGAAGACGCACAACATATTAATTATTATATTTTAGTTCTGTTAGCCATTTCCATATCATGACCCACACTTTATCAAGGATTGCTCGACTGCAATAGAACAGAATCCATCAAATCATATGTGATTTACTAATGATTGAGTAAGTGAAAATTCTATTTGTGTAAATTTGTCATTAATATCCGATTTTTCTGAAGGCTTTCCTAGCAGAAACAAAATTATAAAAAACTTTGAAAGTTATAAAAAAAAGGAAAAAATTATAAATTGTCTTCTTTTGGGTATCACAACTAATTTTGTACTACAGCTATGAGAATCAAATTTCACACAACGAAAAACCAACAGTTGATACTCATGTCTACTGTCTGATAATTATACTTGAAGCTAAAAAATTCATTTTCAGAATAAAAATTTATATTTCTGATCACAATATTCACTAACTATATGATTATAGTCAAGGCCTTTTTCTGCTATATCTTTTAGTTCGAGACACCAAAAAATTCTCTCCGTGTACCTTTTGATATGAACTACTTGATAAAAATGATAGAATCCATGGAAATATTCAAATCGACATTGACATAAGTCTTCAGTAAACAATTCAGAGCAAACTACCGAAAAACGACGTCTCATCGCACGTGACAGACGATTTTATTCGTTTTCGTTCAGTTTTAAAACGTCCGTAGACGATAACTGAGTTTTCGCCTTTTCCTCAGCATAAAAATTACGATTTACGTTTGTCGATATGGATATTTCAGTAGTTTTTGTATTTATTTGCTTCTTTATTGCTGGAGAAGCGAAAAAAAATCGCGTTCATCTTATTCCGGAAGCTCTGAGGAGAGATCCGTTTCTGACGCCGAGAGAAGGAATTCTTGTGACTCAGGATACACCGATTTATCGTCTCAAAAAGGGACACAATAGAAATACTCTATTTCATAAAATTCCAGACGTATGTGAATTTTACTTGTTTTAGAGATTCTTTAATTCTGTTAATTTTTGATATTTTTGACTTTATTTTTGACTTTACAAGGAGAAATAAATAAATATAATAATAATTGTTTTAGAAGTCATGAAATAGTCGTAATTTTAATGGGAATTCTTTTAGGCGATGGACAGGGTGACAGAACACCTGTTGAATGACGAAAAATACCGGAAAGCAAGCGTGGACGATGTGAATAGTTCGAAAAATCAGGTAATAAAGTATCAACATTTATTCAATTTTTTTCTTCTTATTCTTCGATTGGGGTAAAATGGGTTTTTAGAAAAGGCGGTTGGAGATAGCCTTCTTCAGATGATTCCATTGAAAAGCTGAGGAAATTTGAGGTGGAAAACACGTTTTAGAAGATTTTTTGGTAATTTTTTAGAAATTCTTTTTTTTCTGGGTTTTTTTCGAATTTTTTAGAGAATTCAGTTTATTGAGAATATCTCTATTTTTATTGATTATAGCGTAAAAATTCTGAATGGAGGTGAAAGTTGAGATTATTTGACATCGATCCATGAAGTTTTAAATGAAACATTTCGATTTTTGGAGTAGTTGAAAAGGAAAAATTGATTTTCAAAAAAAAAACTCCTTGAAACGATTCAACTCCATGAAAAATCGACAATATTTCTCTGAATACCAAATGAATTGATAGCAAATGGTCTCACCTTCCTCCTCAATTCTGAATTTTTCTGCTACAACCAATAGAACTGAAGATATTCCTAAAAAACGGAGTTTCCAAAAAATCCGAAATAATGTCCGAAGAAATTGAATTTTCAAAAAATGTTCAAAAACCACCTAAGGCACTTTTGTTTTCTGGCTGAAATTTCCTCAGCTTTCCAATGGAATCATCAGAAAACACCTATTTCCAATACAATACAAATTCAACATATTGATTTCAACATTTTCCATCAATTTCCACATTTTTAACGGGTAAATTTTTTTTCAACTAGACTCCTCATCTCACTATTCCTACATCAATGCCTTGGGAGTGGCCCAAAATTATGTATCCTCACATCATAGTTGTCGTTGCTAACGATTTATACAGGTAAATACAATCTGCCCCAAAATTATCATGAAATCTAATGATATCAAATCAATCAACGTTTTTTTATTCTCTAGAAGATTGGGACAAAAATTGAGAGACACTATACCTTACGTCCTAGCCTTTTGGAACGGCGTTGACATGATGTTCAGATCCTTCAGAAATCCAAAAATTCGATTTCACATTGCGGGAATCATACTGGAGATGGAAAGTGGTTTACTGAGTTACATAAGATCTGATTTCAAATATCTCAAGTACATCCATGGTCTAGCCATTTATGAAGCCGAAAAATTTTGGTATCAACATGATGAGCAAATACCTGTCGAATATTACAACAGTATCATAACTATGACAACGTAAAATATCACTCTTTATATTTGATATTCATCTGCTTCTAATAATTAACGTAATTTCTTCTAATTAGGAAGAGCATCTGTGGCGATCAGCTTGGTGTGTGTGATGAAATACTTGCAGGTAGAGAAAAACATGAATTCTAATTGTATGCACGTTCCGAATAAGTTCTTTAGGCTTCAATATTTCGAATCAAACGTTCCAAAGAAGAATACTAAATGATTAGAATCTTCATGAATCTATTCCTTATCACATGAATTTTCCTCTGATTTCATAAACCCTCGAAAAAACTAACCTTTCCCAAGAAAACATGTTTAGATCTAATCAGATCTAATTGGATCTGGCCAGATCCAGTTAGATTTGACTAGATGCGACTAAATTGCAAAATTCAATATGATGAATCCGATTATTTTGGATCAGCGATGATTAGATTTGGATTGATCCAATTAGGTCTACTAGATCTGTTTGGATCTAATTGAATTTGATCAGACATATTTTGATTCAATTGGATCTGATTATCCCTGATCGAGGACATCTATATTGGGTCATCAGATCTAATTGAATCTAGTGAGATCTAATCAAATCTAGTGGAATCTAATCAAATCTAATGAGATTTAATCAGATATGATCAAATCCATATGAATTCAAATTTGGATGCACCAAGTGATTAGAGAAAACTTGCGAACGAAAAGTGGCAGACAGTTGACATTTTCTAGGTTTCCTAGTTCGATATTATAATGGTGCGGAAGATAGCATGATTAGGAGACAAATTTCATTTCTCGAAGGAATTAATCACATTTTAAAGTTTTCTTTCGAAATTCAAACCGTTTAGAAGTGATGGTAGGATAAAATTGGAGCTAAATGATGTTTCTTTGAAGCCAACTCCATCAGATGCCTTATTCGAAACATCGGAAACTCATTTGATTTTTTCTATAAGATCGCACTTTTCTATAAGACTCTAGACCCCCTTATTCGACACCTGAACTGTACTTAGACATTACAATCTGACTTTATCATTTTTAAAGGTCAATCCTTCTCAGGCAGTATGTGTGAAGATGCTTCAGTACAAAATGGAACTCGAAAAGTGATAATTATAGAAGACAATGGAAAATTCTCAGGAATACCGACAGCCGCTCATGAATTAGGGCATTCGTGAGTTCTAGAATGTAAAATCCGGTTTATCGGATTATAACTATTAAAGATAGAAGAAAGAGTAATCGAATTTTTTCAGTAGAGCATCAAATTCTCTACAAAAAAAGTCTTATAACTTTTTTGATAGTCACTGTTCCTAAAGTTTATTCTCTACATTCATAGCCTCGGTATTTCACACGATGATGATGAGAAGTTTCGATTGGAGGAAGAACTCAAGAAATTTCCCAACTGCAGAAACGTCAGTTCCGGTTACATTATGAGTGCAATTATACATGAAAATGTTTATGAGAAACGATGGTCACAATGTTCTTCTGATCAGCTGACGAGTTTCATTGAGTAAGTTTCGGAATAATCATAACATTGTGGATCTGTATCAAGCTTTGAAGCTTTCGAAACTGTTTTTGAAATGAAAAGCTGCATGAACGGTAGCGTGGTTCTGATGAAACTTTAAAGCTTTAAAACTCTGAAGATTAGAAGCTTTCGAAACTGTTTTTAAAATGAAAAGCCGCATGAAGGGTGCCGTGGTTCTGATGAAACTTTGAAGCTTTAGAAGTTCGAAGCTTTAAAACTTTGAAGCTTTAAAACTTTGAGACTTTGGAGCTTTAAAACTTTGAAGCTTTAAAACTTTGAAGCTTTAAAGCTTTGAAGCTTTAAAACTTTAAAGCTTTAAAACTTTGAGGCTTTGAAGCTTTAAAACTTTGAAACTTTAAAACTTTAAAGCTTTAAAACTTTAAGACTTTAAAGCTTTAAAACTTTGAAGCTTTAAAACTCTGAAGCTTTAAAGCTTTGAAGCTTTAAAGCTTTGAAGCTTTAAAACTTTAAAGCTTTAAAACTTTAAGACTTTAAAGCTTTAAAACTTTGAAGCTTTAAAACTCTGAAGCTTTAAAGCTTTAAAACTTTAAAGCTTTAAAACTTTGAAGCTTCCAAACTTTGAAGCTTTCAAACTTTGAAGCTGTAAAACTTCGAAGCTTTCGAAACTGTTTCTAAAATGAAAAGCTACATGAAATGTAACATGGTTCTGATGAAACTTTGAAGCTTTACAACTTTGAAGCTTTCGAGACTGTTTTCAAAATGAAAAGCTACATGAAGGGTAGTGTGGTTCTGATGAAACTTTGAAGCTTTAAAAGTTTGAAGCTTTCGAAACTGTTTTTAAAATGAAAAGCTACATGAAAAGTACCATGGTTCTGATGAAAATTTGAAGCTTTGAAGCTTCCGAAACTGTTTTTTTTTCTTTCTCAAACACTCTTTTCCAGAGAGAAAGCACCAAAGTGCATATATGCTCCGCCAATATCAAAGAACAAGAAGAAAAAAATACACTACATCCCTCGATTACTTCCAGGAAAGTTGCTCAATTGGGATGAACAGTGTGCAAACGAAGAAGATTGTTCGGTAAATACAGAAATTATCAAAAATTCCTCTGTATTATTAGAGCGTTCATAATTAGAAACACGTGCGTTCTTTTTCAGGCAGTATTAGACACGTGTAAGTATACTCAGTGTGTAGCAACTGATGAAGATTATTGTGAAATTACTACATTCAGTCTAGCAGAAGGAACACCTTGTGATATAGAGGATCCAAAAAAAGTGAGAATCTCCAAAAGAATCACTTATTTTATTTTTAATTATGATATTCAAGGAAAATTCAACATTTTTTTTCAGTTCTGCATGTTTGGAAAATGTCTGAGCGAAGCTGCATTCACATGAAATAGATCCTCATTTTTTCCTTCAATGCTAAACTTAATGATCAAATAAAAAAAGGATCATTAATTGAGAAAAATCGAAAAATCTAGTGGTTTTCTTTCACTCATACCTGAGGTCAATGACACTGATCTCAATTCCTCTTAATTATTCACAGAATTAATGAGCCAATATCATTGATTCATCTGAGAGGATAACGAAGACTTTTTTTTCCCCAAAAATTTACGATTCGAATTGAGAAATGATTTGTTTTATTGAATAAATGTTGATTGAAGATCACAAATGTATTTCATAATCGATTAAACATAGTTGTATTAAATTGGAGCTTTGTATTTGAATGAACTCTGATAATTTCAAGAGAATATTCAAATTATTATTGACTCAACGTGTTGAATTGATAATTTGGAAAGAGATAAAAGGTTAAAAAAATTCTTTCTTGCTGCACGTGGCATGGATCTCGACTGAATTTTGGATTCAGTTGAAAGACAGACGTTTACACAGCCAGACGGAAGAAATTCATTCTCCATCTTATTAACATGAAGATTCTGATAATCCTATGTGTTCTAATAAATCTGCTTGTTTCTATAGAGGTGAAGAAAAGACGTGTTCAATCAATTCCATATTCATTGGAGAAAGACCTGTGGATGACGCCGAAAGATGGAATTTTGGTCAGTGGAGAAACTCCAGTTTATCGGGTCAAACAAGGAACTAAGGGTCACATTCTGTTTTTCGAAGTTAAAAATGTAAGAATATTCGAATGAAATCCTCGAATCATTAATTCATCAACATCTTCCTTTTACTCTTTTTTTAGCTGATGAAGATCATAAAAGAGCATCTGATTGATTCGGAAAAATATCGTAGGGCCAATGCTGATAATATCAACGATCCACACTTGTTTCCGGTAATTCATTCAAACGAATTGTAACAGACAAAAACAAAATTCAAGGTTTTGTTTATTTAGTTGGTATTTACTTGTTTCAGCCTTCAAACTCTTCTATTTCAACGATATCCACATTCGTGCCTAGACCAGTGGGAAATTCTTCAGACATATTGTATCCAAGAATCTTGGTGGTGGTTGCCAACGATTTACTCAGGTAAATACTGAAGAAAACTACGTCATTATATTAAAGCTACGACTTTTTTTTCAGGATATTCTATCCTGGAAATTTTTGTTCAAATATATCATCTCATTATATCTAATTGAATGTAATTAGATACAAACAGATCTGCCGGCATATCTCGATAGATATGACGTCATATTTGTGGAAATGTAGACGGATATGCTATTTAGAATTGACCAGATCTAATAAGATCTGATAACTCCACAACGGAATGGTCCAGATCTGAATCAGATATCATAACATATTATCATATCTCCCGCGATCTGTGGTCAAATATGACAAAATCTGATCAGATCTAAAAATGCAAATCCAATAGTGATCTAGGAACAGTCTAGATCTACATAAGATATGCTTATATTTATCAAGATCTAAATATATTCAGATTTTGACAGATTTGTAATTCAATCAAATTGGATCTGATCAGATCTAGAATCTATAATTCCTTCTGCACTTTTTGAAATCTAAACATATCTGATTTTATATGTACAGATCAAATGAGATAGCGATAAAATTCGGATCTAATTATGTCTAATTGGATATAATTATATCAGATTTTCTTTCCCAGAACATTAAATCATCAATTTTGATGTTTCGATACTGTTTTCCAAATGGTTAGACTGATCTGAAGGGTTCAACATTTCCCCAAACATGAGGAAACGAGCACTTTCAATCACATGCGTGATTCGGTCTTTTTGAGTTGTAGCTGATGCCCATATGTTCCTACCTATTATAGCATCCATCCTATAAACAAACCTAACTTTAATATAACCACATATATCCTGATGCTGAATCCACTGCAATTGTCTCTTTTAACAGAAAATTAGGGAATAAATTCCGGCACAATGTTCCCTACATTCTGGCGTTCTGGAACGGTGTCGACATGCTGTTCAGATCAATCGAAAATCCTAGGATTCGTTTGAACATCGCTGGAATTATATTTGAAGCCGAGGATTACATACTCGATTACATGAGGTCGGATGCCGCATACTACAATCGAATAGATGGATCTGCTATTCACGACGCTAAATATTTCTGGTACAACCACAAGGATCGGATACCTCTGGAGAGTTACGACACCGTTGTGACTATGACAGCGTAATATATTTCTTCCCAATTCCGATATTAATATTTCGCATCCGATTAATGTCCTTTTCTTCAAATCAGCCAAAGCCTCTGTACCAATAGATATGGTGACTGCAACGATGTGGCAGAAAGTCATTCTTGGCCGAGCAGCATGTGTTCGGATGATCCAACCAAAGACGAGACCAACAAGGTCATGATAGTTCAGGACAATGGAAAATTCTCCGGAATTCTTCCAGCTGCTGTCGAATTAGCGCTCGTGTAAGTATCCGAATGATCAATTTCTTTGTTCTAAAGTGGAGAAACCCCCTAATTCTTCATATTCACAGCCTCGGCATAAAGTCCGACCACGACGAGACTTTCCAGTCACCCAAAGAACTCGAAGATTTACCAAATTGCAAAAACGTAAGCTCTGGTTACATTATGGGTCCAGATTTAGGGCCAACTGTTTATCAGAAACGATGGTCACAATGTTCCTTGGATCAGTTAACGAGACTCAACGAGAAAAATCTAACATGCCTACGTAATCCACCAGCTGGAGAACTCGGCGTTCCACGTTTACTTCCAGGGAAACTGACCACTTTTGAGGAACAGTGTAAAAGTTACGATTATCATGGAGCTTGTCAGGTAAATAAGGAAGAAATTGTGAGTTCTTCCATACCATTGAAGAGATTAGTAACTTTTGGATTTTGCAGAAACCACTGCGTCCATGTCAACTTTTGGAGTGCGTCCAACTCGAGGGTGACGAGTATTACTGTTACGAAGAGGATGGGTACACTGCACCAGAAGGAACTCCATGCAGCTTGAGGGATCCTAATAAGGTAATGCTATTCAAATATCAGTACCTTAGAAACAAAGAGGCGTAAGTGTTATGCAGAAGCATGAAACTTACGCTTCTTTGAATCTGAGGTAACGATATGATTTGCTTCATAATTCGATGATTAATTGGTGGCTTTTCAGTTCTGCATGTTCGGAAGATGCATGAGGGGAGCGGTATTCACATGAGACATCAACGAATTAATTCCTATGTACCCAGGAAAATAGTGCTTCTTTTCAATTTTAATGAATAAAACTTTATGGAATGATTAATACTTACAGACTTTCTTATTTCACCTGTTACATCCCAACTCCAGTTCCCATATCTTTCGCAACAGTGACTTCGAACATGAAGACTCACGGAAAAATGATTGTCTGTCGCCAACTTTCTTCGACATTGTCGAAAACCCCCGAATTATTAATATCATAACTCATATTATATTTAGTGAGTTCGATAGGATCGAAGAGTTAATGTCCTAAGTCATATTATATTCAGTGAATTCGACAGAATCGAAGAGGGCAGTGACTCTTTGATGTCCCTGCCACTTAAATATTCATGCAATTGCATTATCTATTTATTCGTGCGGAATGCGAAGAGAAACGCTGCTTAACTATGCAGAAGTAGTAGAGCTCTTACACATGTGATCCATATGAAGAACTAGTTCTCTCCGTAAAAATGAAATTGAAGTCACGCGATCATGCATTCGCATTCGCAAAATTATTCGAAGTTAGTAGAATTGCGTTGCGCCTCTCTGGAGTATTTGCTGTTGATTCTATTTTTGGTAGATCCAAACGAATAACCGATTTGAAATTTCTGTACTACATATTCGGTGTCTGTCCAGCAATTTTCATTATATCCTGTGAAATCGCGAGTATTTATTGTTTCTGGACAACCGACATCGATTTGGCGTTGGATATAACAACAGCAGTGCTCAGTGGTTGTGTTGTTGTTGTTCAAGGTCTCAGCATGTATTATCATCGTCGACAATTACTAAGTTTGATTTCTGAACTCTGTGAATCATGGAACGATCAGTTATCAATGAACAATACCATGGAAATGTTCAAAACTGCTGAAAATACCCATTTCTTCATCCAAATTTATGCCTTTTTGGTCATATCCTTGGCTGCTTCATTCACACTTCGGCCATATGGGTATTCAATAATCCAACTACTTCCTCGCGGTTGATTAATTTAATGTGCTATTCACAGTTTGTTGATCGCACATATGATATCAAATGAAAACGAAATATATGACTTCAGTCAAACCGCTTATCCTGCAATGTATCCATTTACAATCGATACAACAATGAAATATCTTGCATGCATTACCGGTGAACTGTTGATGGTAATGACATTTGGAGCATGGTGGATTGCTGCTGATACAGTTTTTCTCCAATTATCTACTCATCTATATCTACAGTTTCAAGTAAAAACTGCAAAAACTTACGAATTCTTGGGGGACAAAATCCTGATATAATCATATCGAATTGGATATATTTAGATCTCGAAAAGTGCAGAGAAATTCTAAACTTCAGATCTGATCAGATCCAATTCGAATTACAGATTTGTCAAGATCTAAATATATATAAAGCATATCTGATTCAGATTTGGATCGTCTGGTCAAATCTTCTAGCATATCTGCTTATATCTTTACAGATATGACGTCATATCTACCGAGATACCTAATTATATAGAATTGGATATAATCGCATAGAATTCTATCTAATTAGATATAACTAGATCAAATTATATCAAAACAAGTTTTATTAGGTTCCCCAAAATTGATCTGTTTTGATCCTAATTGTTCCAGAATTTGACAAATAAGTTCACGAGCGTTCATTCAAATGGAAAATTTTCTTCAATCCAGCGATTAAATTTTATCAGTCATCGTCACAGTAATCTGCTTTCGTAAGAACTAATTAACGCTTTTCCATTGAGCACACGTGTCTCAACTGATATCAGTAATTTTCAGAATGTGCGATTCATTCCAACAAATATTCAATCCAATAATATTTTTCATGATGCTAGTTACAAGTGCTAATATTTGTATATGTCTCATAAGCCTTCAAAAAGTACCTCGAACTATAAAGTCAATAGTGACGATAAAATTTTCATAAAACTAGTTTCTTATCATTTAATTTGATTAGATTATTCAAAATTTCAGACACTTGTGAACGGAGATGTTGCCGGAGCTGTTAAATACATTGTACACACTCTAGTTACGATGATTCAACCAGCCATGTATTGTAAATATGGTGATAAGCTTTCGGAAATGGTAAAACATTGAATGCTACAATTTTCAGAATCTATGATTCATTGAATCATCTCATAAATTCGAATTGACAGGCTGAAATAATTGCGAATGCTGCATTTGCAAGTGACTGGATCAACGAATCACTGAATTTCAGACGAAATATCCATATGATAATTAGAATTGCACAGAGAGGCTGTATATTCAGAATTTATGGATTCTATTATTTGGATTTGAATCAATTGTCGCAAGTAAGGAATCAAAGTTTTTGGGTCAAAGCTGATGATGAATGATCATTTTTCACGGTAGATTGGTGCTTCTGCTGTGAGTTTCTTCGCATTAGTAACGAGCTTTTCTAATAGAGCTGATAAAACTTGAGGAATTACATATATTTTTCTGATTTTTCGAAGGATGATGCAATAAAGAACCAGATTATTAGATTCTAATGAACTCAGGCTATTGTTTTTTGAAAAATTAATCTCTTTTCCTCTATTCGCATTCCTTTTAGATCACTTCTAAGCAAGTAGGGAAGTGTAAGAATAAGTAGCTACAAAAATGACTCTTTTTATTGGACATTATAATGGTCACGAATGATTCGAATGAGTCATTCGACGTCCGCATTCTCAAGATAGTCATTCTGCATACTTTGAACAATGAAAATCGGTAATAGAGTTGTCTTTCGGGTAACGAATATGGAAGTTCTATTAATTCTGTCAATATTAATTGCTCCCTTCAGCTTTGCAGAGACACTAAATGTGAGGGTTTTCGATTATTCCATCAATAATCAATCAGTTGAAATGCACATACTGAATTTTTTTTTAGGGTGGTGATCGTGAAGGAGATGACGTGGAGAATCAAGAGGGTTCCGGTGAATTCGTAAAATCCGTGCCAGTTATCCTGAAGAAAAATCCATGGTTGACACCGAGTGAAGGGATTTTGGGCTCTCAGCTTACTGGAATTTATACCGCATATTCCGAAGAGAATAATGGAGTATTATTCCGTGAAATTCCGAACGTAAGTGTATGGAAATTTCATAGGTGATTGGTTGATAGAAGAGAGTGGGGAAAAATAGACCTACGTGGCAACATGATTCAGGAATTTTTTTCGGAGGGAAGGACTTCATGAAAAAATCTGAAAAAAATTGAGAAGATGCTTCAATATGTGGGGATTGTTGGTGAATTTTTTCAAGTTTCTTCGTAGACGCCTTCACTCGGAAAAAAAATTCCGAAAATTTTTGGTTCTCCTATATTTGATGAAAAATAGAGATTCTGATGAAACGGCATGAGATAGATTTTTTTTTTTCAAGGCAATGGAAGGTGTCACAGAAAACCTCTTAAACGATGAGAAATATCAGAAAGCCAACGTGGAGAATATCAACAATCCCAATAGTGATGCGGTAAAGTATTTCGATTCAGTTTATCAGAGATAAATATTCATTTTCCTCAATTTTTTACTAGATCATCCCGACTGTCCCCGAATCAACAACTAAAAATTGGCCTGAGTTCTTGTATCCCAAAATAATCGTGATTGTAGCTCACGACATTTACCAGTGAGTCCAAAAGAATCCACCTAATCCACCAAAAGTACTAAAATATTAAATTCATCGGAATTATCTTCGCTCCAACAGAATGTACAATAAAGATTTATCGGAGCTTATTCCTTACATCCTGGCTTTCTGGAATGGCGTTGATACCTTATTTAGATCTATCGAGAATCCAAAAATTCGATTGAATATCGCGAAAATTGTGCTTGAGACTGATCGTGGAGTATTCGATTATGCGAATTCTGATCCTCGGAACGATAAGGGTCTTCTTCCAACTGTTTTTTGGAAGGCTGCATTATTTTGGTATCAATATAGGGAGCACTTGCCCATCGACAGTGCCGATATTATTGTGACCATGACAAAGTAAGCCTATATTTTAAAAATTCGGATTATGTGCTGTGTAGGGGAAGATGGGGCAAAATGGACATCAGGGGTAAAATGGACACATCTAAATTTTTAGGCAAATATTATGGAAAACTCTTGAAATTAATAGAAATATTGGCGGTAGATTGTTTTTGATGATTTCATTGGAAAGCTGAGGCAATTTTAGGCGGGAAACAAGTGCCGGAATTAATTTTTTTGAATTTTTTGGGATTTTGACTTTTTTGAGCATTTTAGAGGGGTCAAACTCTTTCTTTTTTCGAAAGTTTTCAGTTTTTTGAGAATATCTTCGGTTCTATTTGTCATAGCGTAAAAATTCCAACGGGAGGTGAAAGGTGAGATCATTTGCCATCGATTCATAGGGTTTTCAATTTAAAAATATCGATTTTTAAGGTATTTATGGGCATTTTTGTGAAACAGTTTTGTGAAACAGTTTTTGGCCTATAACTATCCCAAAAATTAATATTTTTGAATCCAAAACCCCATAAATCGATGGCAAATGAGCTCACCTTTCATTTGAGACCAACCCCGAATCGCTACGACCAATAGAACTAGAGATATTTGCAAATAACTGAGATTTTCAAAAAAACAAAGGCTTTTACCCCTTAAAAATGCCGAAAAATATCGAATTTTCAAAAAATTCTAAAAAAATACATCTGGCACCTATTTTCCAGCTAAAATTTCCTCAGCTTTCCGATAGAATCATGAAAAAAAATCCATCTCTAACCGTTTCATTACAGTGTCCATTTTGCCCCACTCTCCCCTATATGATAATGAGCAATTTTTTTCTGCATCAGCCGAGGGATTTGCGTAGGCACCCCAGAAGGAGATTGTAACCCACGAATTATTGGTATGAAAGAGCATTTACACAGCTTGAATTCATCCTAATGCCATTCTATCATTTTAAGGTCAATCCTATCCAAACAGTGCATGTAATGCTATTCCTGTCCCCTTTCGCTTGAATGGAATAATATTGAAGGACAATGGAAAATTCAGTGGAGTGGTTAGCGGCGCTCATGAATTAGGCCACACGTAAGTTTCAAAAGCTTCATGAATTCCTTAATTCCAGGAACGTATCAAAAATTTCTATAGAAAATTAGTATGAATTGATTCCATAAAGAATTCTATTGATTCATCGACATTTTATGAAATGAATCCAAAGAAATATTCTATAGAAATATCCAATGAAAATATATTCTATAGAAATTCTCTATAACGATTTTTCATGCATGATCCTTCATTCCTACATTTCCAGCCTCGGGATAGATCACGATCAAGTGATGGCGTCTAAACCGGAAGCTGATTTGGAAGTTCTTCCCAGTTGTAAGACCGTTGGTGCTGGTTATATTATGAATGATGCTGATAAGGCCAGTTCAGTGATGACTGCTTACAAGCAAAGATGGTCACAATGTTCATTACAGCAAATGGGAATATCGATAAAGTGAGTTCGTTCTCCGTAATTAGTATAATGAATCAGCAATTATCAATTACCAACTAAAATTACTTCAATTGATCTCTTCAGAAAAAAGAAAGCAGCTTGCTTATATGATCCACCAGCGGTTGAAGGGATTCACGTTCCACGATTACTTCCCGGAAAATTGACTACCTTAGATGATTACTGCAAAGCTCATGGTTACGGAGGTGTTTGTCCGGTGAATATGGATTGAATTAAAGGATTTTTATTATCTTCTCACAAATTTGATGATTAAATCATTTTCTTTTTTTTTTGTAGCAACAAAATAAGCCGTGTGAAGTTATATTCTGCCAAAATTCTGATGACCCAACCACTTGCATTGGAGACAATTCATTCACCTCTGCAGAGGGAACTCCTTGCGATGAAAATGATCCAAAAAAGGTGAGAATCTAGATTAAACGATTTTGATTTTTGATTACGAATGACAAAGAAGCTTATTTTATGATTTATCGACTTTTTCCAGTTCTGTTTTCTGGGAGAATGTGTTAATGAAACTGAATTCACATGAAATTGGACTGAAAAAGATTTGGAATGGAGGCTTTAAGCAATTCTTATCATCATTGATAAAATTACCTTCAAAAAAAACTCATGTATTTTTTATGGAATAAAAACTCACGTTATCAAATCACGTGTTTCTGATTTTGGTGTCCTTGTGTTTTTCTTCAATTTAAAAAAAAACAGATCCCTTGGATCATTAATAGAAATCTAGGTGTCTTAGCACCTCGCCGGGTATGCTTGCGTGTTTTTTCGACAGCCATCGCTTATCTTTTATAAACCTAATGCTAATACTTTCCGATGACGATGACTATAAAAGCTACGTTTCTTCTTTTTTTTAATCAGATTGCAAACAAAAATCAATTCAACGAAACCCAAATTTACGTCTTCCACATTCGTAGATATGAATATTCTATTGATATTCGTTGCATTAGTTGCTTCCTCCAGTGTTACTGCTGAAGCTAATGTGGAGAATCAAAAAAATATAGAATCCCTAACTGGACGTCTTCGTAATATACCATTAACTCCTAAAAAAGATCCATGGCTGCTACCAAGTGAAGGAATTCTAGCTGCTGGACATACTCCAGTTTATAATGCATGCAGAAAAGCGGATGGTAAAATCGAATTCCGTGAGATTCCCGGTGTAAGTAGAACAAGATCCATAAAAATGATTATTTCATAAAATTGGAGGTACTTAGCACATTCTAATCCAATTTAGGCGATGGAGCAGATAGCAACGAACGTGTTGACCAATGAAAAGTATCGAAAGGCCAACGTAGAGAATATCGTAAAGCAAAATAATGATTCGATGGAGCATAACTCTGTTCCTTCAACAAAAGAAGGTCAACGTAAAGTCTTGTACCCAAGAATCATGGTGGTTGTTTCCTACGAACTTTACGAGTGAGTACAAGAAAAAACCGTATGCTATATTAAGCAATATCAAATTAATCAAAATATTTCAATTCCCACAGGAAATTCGATCATAATATAAACAAAGTAGTTCCCTATATTTTGGCTTTCTGGAATGGAGTTGATATGCTGTACAGATCCTTCGAGAATCCAAAAATTCGACTGAATATCGCAGGAATTATACTCGAAACAGAAGCTGCAGTACTTTCATATTTGTCCTCTGATTACAGAAATAAGGATCATGTTAGTGCGATGGCTTCTTTTAAATCTAAAATGTTTTGGGCGAATTACAAAAATGAAATATCTCCGAAGAATTATGATGCTATTGTAACTATGATAACGTATGATATACATATTTTTTAATTTAACGTATAAACAATATGATGTGATAATTCAGTGGAATTTATTTCTTCATTCCAGGCGATACATGTGCCATGATATTTTTACACGGACGTGCAAGAATCTAGCTGCAGGTACAGAAAAATTAGTTTTGCAAAATTAGATTAGTTTCAAAATTTTCATATGATTTTATCTTTTCAAGGATTTTCCTACAAAGGGACTGCATGTTTGAATGAAGATAATCCTGTGATAATCGAAAAAACCGTAATTTTCCAAGACGATGGAAAGTTCGATGGCATATCAACTGCCGCACATGAATTGGGGCATACGTGAGTTCTCAATTATGATCAATTCTCATATTTCAAAAAAAAAAATTTTGTTAATTTTTATATATTTACAGTTTTGGTATGGATCATGATCAAGAAATGCTAATGGCTAAGGATTTGGACGATTTTCCCAGTTGTAGGAATGTTGGATCTGGATATTTGATGCACGATAGTGCTTATGGATTTGCAACTACAACTCTCTATAAACAACGATGGTCATCTTGCTCATTGGAGCAATTAGAAAAATTCGTACGGTAAGTCGAATAATCCTCATTACAGATTGAATTAGTTAAGAATTATAACATTAGAGCTATAAATAAGATTTGGGCAAAATTGCTCTATTTTCTTTAGTTTCCGAGATATTCTCGAAAAAATAATATCATTTTTTTTTGATCGATCAACATTGATTATCAGTGATAAGAATCTGACTTGCTATAATCCACCAACGGTTGGAGGAACTCGCATATCCCGATTACTCCCAGGAAAGCTTAGGAGCTTAGATGATTATTGTGGATCTCCCCTTCGCCCTTGCACGGTAAATAAGAATGAATTATGTGATCTTGATCTTCAAAATTAAAATATCAATAATTTTTAACATTTTTTTGATCCGTCAGGCAAATTGTACAATTGATCCATGTGAGAATATAACTTGTGATAGTGGATACTATAGTTTTCGAACCGATAACGTTGGCCCTGAGGGAATCCCCTGTGATTCAAATGATCCTGACAAAGTGAGAATATAAAGGAGTCATTCTATTCATATAATAATTATCACCATCAAAATTTTAATTCTTTTTTTCTTCTTATTTTTCAGTTCTGCATGTTTGGACGATGTGTGAATGCAGCTGAGTTCACGTAATCCACGAATTTTTGTATTTTGACTGTTAAAATCGAATGAATAAGAGACAATATAAATAATTAAATCTTACCTTGATATTTATTTATTTTTCCTGTCCTTTCTTCCTCAAAGTTCGCCTAATTACGTGTAAATCACTGTTAAGGTAGTGTCTCAGGGAACTCGAGTACAGTTAAATCCTTATTTTTTTGATGCCATATCAAAGATGATGGTTTATTACATTTTTCTGAATTTTTTCATAATTTTTGACCGTGCAGTTTATGAGATATGAATTATCAAAGTTAGTGGAAATAGCGGTGGTGGGGATGAAACGTCCTAAATCAGACGGAAATAACGAAATTACTAAAAAACCACAGGATTGACCCATTATTTAAAAATAATTGGCGAATAGAACAGCGTTTTAACTAAATAATAGAAGAAAAAAATCTTCAATTCACCGTATAGTTATTGAGAAATTTTAATTAGAAGGTAGTCGTAACTATTTGCCTCTCTCTCTCTCTCTCTCTCTCTCTGTCTCATGCATGTGATAGGAGATTAGTAATGTTAAAAAAAATTCGAGAAACAAAAAAAAATTATATTCACAAGCTGCAAGATATGACTTTCGAAATAGTTTAATCACTTTTTTTTCGGGTAAATTAAAGCACATTTTTCCCCCGAATTATCCAGCAATTAATTGTAAACAAACCTACGAATCCTCATTTTTCCTGTTTTATCAACCGTACACTGGGATACTACCTTAATTAAAGGGATCTCAGAAATTATTGGGTTTAGGAAAAAATGTCAAGAGATATTTTTTGTGGAGAATTTCAAGAGCTACAAAAAAGGTTTCTTGACATTTTCCACTAAGGCCGAATTTCTCTAAGCTAATCCGGATTAAGTTAACTTAAACCAGCAGTTTTGGTTTAAGTTAACTTCTCCCTCCATAGCACTTCCCCTAACGGCGTGTTGTTTCCCCTAACCGCAATTATCAAAGATGGCTGCTGTGGTTAAATGATATTTTTTTATATGAAAAAATAAGTGAAAATTATATTGTCATCATTTTTAAGAGCATTGCAAAAGATAAATATTGATATTTCCTACAATTTTGAGCATCATCGAATTCATGTTCAATTTGATGATCGCAGGTATGAGTGATTGAGATTAATTCGAATCTGAATCATAAGGCAGCGTTATAAGTATCAATAGGAACCATGGTGCGGCGCTAGTCCCGCAGATTCTGGAGGGGGAAGTTAACTTAAACCAAAACTGCTGGTTTAAGTTAACTTAATCCGGATTAGCTTAGAGAAATTCAGCCTCACTCAAATCAAAACTATCCCACAAATTCTCATTTTCTTCTGTTTTATCGACCCTCCTCTAGGATACTACCTTAACATCGAGAAATACACAGTAAACACATCTGGCGAACAACCCCACCAACACTATTTTCAAGAAATGAAGATAAAACAGAAATCTGCAACAGAAAAAAGCCGATAAAACTGACTTAACCCAACCTGAATTTATCCTCTTCTTCAACAAAAAAGACAAAAACTTGGACTTTGAATGGAGAATTGTGTGAGTGATGATATTCTCAAGTAGAGGGGAAGTATTTTTCAATATTCATACACCATCTCCATTTCTGCGATTCATTGCTCCCAAGTTCAATAAGCATCTGATCAAAAAAGTGCTCCAAAATTCACGGGAATCCCAGTGCTAAAAAAACTTTAACAAAAGCGAAAACTTTAACAAAAAAAAAAACATGTCAGAATCACTTCGTTTTGACAACAAAGTTGTGGTGGTGACTGGAGCTGGTGCAGGACTTGGACGAGCCTATGCACTTTTATTTGCTTCGCGAGGAGCAAAGGTTGTGGTAAATGATCTGGGTGGAGGACGTCATGGTGATGGCAGCAGTACAACAGCAGCCGACAATGTAGTAACTGAAATAAGAAATGCAGGAGGAACTGCAGTACCTAATTATGACTCTGTTTTAGGTAAATATGTATAGGGGAGAGTGGGGCAAAATGGAAACTATAATAAAACGGTTAGAGATGGATTTTTTTTGATGATTCCATTGAAAAGCTGAGGAAATTTTAGCTGGAAAACAGGTGTCAGATGTATTTTTTTCGAATTTTTTGAAAATTCGATATTTTTCGGCATTTTTGAGGGGTAAAAGCCTTTGCTTTTTTGAAAATTTTCAGTTTTTTGCGAATATCTCTGATTCTATTGGTCGCAGCAATTCAGGGGTGGTCTCAAATGAAAGGTGAGCTCATTTCCCATCGATTTATGGGGTTTTGAATTCAAAAATATCAATTTTTGGGATAGTTATAGGCCAAAAACTTTTTTTTTTTTTTTTTTATTAGCTTCCAAACCCTTTGTGGGCTTATTCAGCAAAGGCCAAAAACTGTTTCACAAAACTGTTTCACAAAAATGCCCATAAATACCTTAGAAATCGATATTTTTGAATTGATAACCCTATGAATCGATGGCAAATGATCTCACCTTTCACCTCCCATCGGAATTTTTACGCTACGACAAATAGAACCGAAGTTATTCTCAAAAAACTGAAAATTTTCAAAAAAAGGAAGAGTTTTACCCCTCTAGAATGCTCAAAAAAGTCAAAATCGCCAAAAATTCAAAAAAAATAATTCCGGCACTCGTTTCCCGCCTAAAATTTCCGCAGCTTTCCAATGAAATCATCAAAAACAATCTACTGCCAATATTTCTATTAATTTCAAGAGTTTTCCATTCGAATTGTCTTGAAACAAAGTACAAATTTACCTTGTTTTAGATGGACACAAGATCATAAAAACGGCTATCGACCAATTTGGAAGAATCGATATACTGATCAACAATGCTGGTATATTGAGGGACAAATCATTTGTTAAAATGTCTGATGAGGACTGGGATCTCATCCACAATGTTCACTTGAAGGGCTCCATGCTGACGACAAGAGCAGCCTGGCCCTATTTCCGAAAGCAAAAATATGGAAGAGTCATCTTTACTTCGTCGAATAGCGGATTGTATGGCAACTTTGGACAGGCAAACTACTCGGCTGCTAAAATGGCTCTTGTTGGGCTGTCGAACACTCTGGCTATTGAGGGGAATCCCAGCAACATCAAGGTCAATGTTATCGTACCAACTGCTGGATCAAGATTGACCCAGGATATTCTGCCTCCGGAGCTCTTCAAGGTAGTATTTGTAGGAACTTGAGTACAGTTGATTGCTTATTTTTTTGATGCCGCATCAAAGATGATGGGTTTTTACGTTTTTCTGAATTTTTTCATAATTTTTGACCGTCCAGTTTATGAGATATGAAGCATCAAAGTTAGTGGAAATAGCGGTGGTGGGGATAAAACGCCCCAAATCAGACGAAAATAACGAAATTACTAAAAAACCACAGGATTGACCCATTATTTAAAAACAATTGGCGAAAAGAACAGCATTTTAACTAAATAATAGAAGAAAAAAATATTCAATTCACCGTATAGTTATTGAGAAATTTTGATTAGAAGGTAGTCGTAACTATTTGCCTCTCTCTCTCTCTGTCTCATGCATGTGATAGGAGATTAGTAATGTTAAAAAAAATTCGAGAAACAAAAAAAAATTATATTCACAAGCTGAAGACATGACTTCCGAATAAAATCGTTCATTTTTTTCCTAAATATCTCAGGACCTAAGCGAGATCGAGACGTTCTCGTGATTCCATTGAAATCCTGAGAAAATTTGAGCTGGAAACCATATGTCGGAAGTAATTTCGATTTTTTTTGGGTCTTACCTCAAATTTGGGCCCAAAAACCCATTTTTGGGCCCAAATTTTCAAAAAAAATTCCAAAAATCTCTTGTGACATATGTTTTCCATGTCAAATTTTCTCAGCTTTTCAATGGAATCATCGAAAAGATTCCATCTCCAATACTTTCCTCAGAATTCTCCAAAATCATGATTTTCAAATGATTCAATCACTTTTTTCGGGTAAATTAAAGCACATTTTTCCCCGAATCATCAGCAATTAATCGAAAACAAGCCTAAAAATCCTCATTTTTCTCTGTTTTATCAACCGTACTCTGGAATTCCACCTTAAGGAGCTCAAACCCGAGTTCATAGCACCGGTCGTTGTCTGGCTGTGTCACGAGGACTGTTCCGAAACTGGCACCATAATCGAAGCTGCTCTAGGATGGGCAGGAAAGTGCCACCTCATCCGAGGAAATGGAAAACTCCTAAGAAACAACATAAACGATGGAATCACTCCCGAAGATGTAAAGAATAACTGGCAAGACATCCTGTCCATGGAAGGTGCCAAAAGATGCGAGAGCATCGGCGAAGCAACGGGAGAGCTCATGAACGTCATGGAGGTCCTAGGCTCCCCAGAAACTCATCAAAAAACCTCTGATCTCCAGTACTCCATGAAAAATCAATACGACTTCAAGAACACCATCCTCTATGCCCTGAGTGTTGGTGCAAAAATGAAGGATCCCATTGATTTCAAGTATCTTTACGAGAATAATGTTGATTTTGGAGTTGTTCCATGTTATTACGTCATTTTTGGACCTGCTACTTTGATGGAAACTGATATCATGGAAAAGGCCTTTCAGGGAAGACCTGTTAATCTTGCTGGAGTCGTTCATGGAGAACAGTACATGAAGGTGCTGAAGAAAATTCCTACTGAAGCTATGGTAAAATCATTTTTTTCGATCAATTCATTGAAATCATTAGAATAATATCGTTAACCTTAGACAAAAAGGGGCGTAAGTCCTATGCTCATGCATAGGACCTTAAAAACAAAGTGGCTTAAGTGCCATGTACAAGCATAGGACTTACGCCCCTTTGTTTCTAGGACAATGCTATTTATGATGTGGTCTTAGTAATAAAGGGGCGTAAGTCCTACCTATAAGCATACGACTTATGCCCTTTTGTCTCCAAGGCGATGACATGATTATGATTCATTTTTTTAAAGAATATCTCGGAAACTAAGCGAGATAGAGCGATATTTCGCCTCAAAGTGATTTCAGAATCCTTAAAATTCTCTATAAAACCAGGATTTTTATTGCAAAATCGCTTTATCTCGCCTAATCTCCAAAATATTCAATCATATTAGATCAATTTATCTACAGATTTTATAATTTTTTTTTTAAACAAATTATTTTAGGTGGAAACTAAGTGCAAAGTTCTGGATATTTTGGACAAAGGAAGAAATGCCATTCTTCTCATTCAGCACGACACTTTTGACGCAAAAACTGGTGAAAAAATAACTGAGGGTCGATTAGCTGCGTTTGTGAAAGGAGCAGGAGGTTTTGGTGGTCCCAAGAAGTCCCAGTATGAAATCGAAAATGTGGAAAGACCCAAACGATCTCCAGACACTTCTTATTCCGAGAAAACTAACACAGAACAGGCGGCAATTTACCGATTGAGCTCCGGGGACTTTAATCCACTGCATGTTGATCCAAGTATTTCGGCAATGGGGGGATTTAAGGAACCAATTCTTCATGGACTTTGCTCACTTGGATTTGCGACTCGACATGTGCTCAAGACTTTTGCCGGAGGTGATTACGAGCTGTTCGACAGTATCAGGGCACGTTTCGCTAAACCTGTTCTTCCAGGGCAAACTTTGAGAACTGATATGTGGAGAGATGGGAATAGAATCCATTTCGAGATGACTGTTGTAGAAAATAACATTCCTGTGATCACCAATGCTTTTGTGGATCTTAAACAAGTGAAAATTCAAAAAAATTCGAAATTGTAAAGACTATGTAAAATAAGACGGATTTTATGATTAAGAAAGTTTGGAAGGTATAATCGGAAGAAAAAAGTTAATTTTTTGGATAAGATCGTTAATAATAACTGATACAAGTAAAGGTTTGATCTAGGCTGGAGCTGCCTATGAATCAAACCCATTTTAAATGGTTATTAATGCCAAATTGACATTTATAAAAGTTGAACTCACTTTATAAACGTTAAAGAATTCATGTTTCCCAATAATTTGAGGAATTGGTCAACATTTGGATATTATTATTCATCGTGATGAGTTACTCTACGAGTTCCCTGAAAAGTTCCTCTGGAAGTTCCTCTGGAAGTTCCTCTGGAAGTTCCCTTAAAAGTTTCTCTGGAAGTTCCCCTAAAAGTTCCTCTGGAAGTTCCCCTAAAAGTTCCTCTAGAAGTTCTCTTAAAAGTTCCTCTGGAAGTTCCCCTAAAAAGTTCCTCTGAAAGTTCCCCTAAAAGTTCTTCTGGAAGTTCCCCTAAAAGTTCCTCTGGAAGTTCTCCTGAGAGTTTTGAACGCTCATAAAGTCAGTTTGATGTAATAATTGATAAAATAAGTCTTAAAAACACAAAATCAGTTGAAAATTGAAAAATTAGTATGATTTTCTACATTTCTTTAGATTTTTTAAGATTTAAAGAACTGTAAAAAATGGTAACTTTCATTTTTTAATCAGTTTTTTGGTTCTACGTCTCATTTTATTCTTCATTACACTCTTCACTTACTGAATCAATTTCGAGACATTTATCTTATATACAATGTTATTTACGATTTCATACAAAAAATAAACATTTTTTTGCCGATTGTATCTCCCAAACATCCTTAAGGAATGAAGGACCTAATTATTATTATTATTATTTGTTATTAAAGGTGCATGGTGATAGAGTTTTTATAAAATCATAATTATTACATAAAAAATAGTTTCTCAATTTTTTATCCTTCCCGCAGCTCATCCGAAAATTCTTAAAAAATTCAGGAATTTTCAGAACTTATCGATTAAAATTTTTTTCTACGTTCACTGAAATCTGTTCACTAAGAAAAATTAAAAACTAATTAACGATTTATAAAATTTGAGGATATTTCAATAAACTCAGCAGGTTTCTCCGCATGCAGCCAGTGTCCAGCATCCTCTATGTACACAAATTCAGCGGATGGAAATAATTTTCTGATCTCTTCGTGATCTCCCTTCTCTATATAATCACTCTTCCCTCCAGCTATAAAGAGCGTTGGTCCATCGAATGTTCTTCCTTTCAATTCCTCACGTAATTTAGAAAATCTTGCGATATCGGTATTGAAATACTGTGCAAGTACCGGTAAATTAACTTTCCATGTAAAGACACCCGGTGATTTTTCAATAACATTTGTTATTAAAAATTGCCGAAGAGTCGGGGATTTTATGGTAGAAGATAAAATCTCATCTACATGTTTTCTTGCCTGTAATTAACATTAATTAATATTAATTATAATCTGAATATTATGATAGTAAAATTATGAATCTGACAATTTTTGTTATTTTTCAAACTAATAGATAATTTGAAGAAAAAAAAATATTTAAATTAGTATAATTTGTTTAAATATTTTCAATTTCTTTATTATAATTTATTTAACATATTTAATTAAATTAATAAATAATTAATAAATTATTTGAAATATTCAAATTTTTCGAATTTTTTTGTGCATATGTTTTTTTTTTTAATAATTTATTTATTTAAAAAAATGATTAAAATTATCAGATATCTGATATTTTCGAAATTTTTGAATATTTTGGGAATTTTTGGATTTTTAAAAAAAGGCCAATTTACCTGGGAAAGTGTCTGGAGACCCTTAAAGTCAACTGATGCCATAGCAACGAAAATTCCAGACATTTGATGAAGAGATGGACTCGTTTTTATTGGCGTCATGTCGACAACCACGAGTTTTTCCACTAGTCCAGGATATTTGAGAGCTGTTAGCATGACTATAGCACCTCCCATGCTGTGGCCCATTAAAACGCCTTTATTCAAACCAAAATCGTTCAATAAATGCTTGATGTCCTCTGACATGGCTCCATACGTCATTTCTGGATGATGAGGAGAGTCTCCATGATTTCTAGCATCGACAGCAATTATTTTTCTCCTCGTTTTCTGATTTAGAGTTCTGGACAATGAGTTCCAGTTGTTCTTGGAACCGAAGAGACCGTGGACCACGAAAACTGGAGATTTTTGTGCCTTTTAGAAAAAAAATAAAGGAAATTTATGAAAGAAATTTTAAAAAAAATGTAAAATTTTTAGAATTTGTTTTTTTTTTAGTTTTTTTGGGGGGATCTTGGAGAATAAGCGAGATAAAGCGATTTAGGTTTGAGAATGTTTACATAGAATATCAGGGGGTCTAGAAAAAAAATTTAAATCGCTTTATCTCGCTTAATTTCCGAGTTTTCATCGAAAATTGGATTTTACTTTTTAGTTTTATTGGAATATCTCGGAAACTAAGCGAGATAGAGCGATTTCGCTGGAATAACGTTTTGTGCAGAATTTTAAGAGCTACAAGAAAGAATTGAGCTAAAATCGCTCTATCTCGCTTAGTTTCCGAGATATTTTAGAAAAACTAAACGTGAAATCCGTTTTTTTGAGAATATCTCGGAAATTAAGCGAGATAGAGCGATTGAGGTTTGAAAATGTTCACACAGTATATCAGGAATTACAAAAAAAATTCGAAATCGCTTCATCTCGTTTAATTTCCGAAATATTCTCAAAAAAACTCCTTCCATTTTCACATTTTGTTTAATATCTCGGAAATTAAGCGAGATAGGGCGATTTTGCATCAATCCTTTTTTGTAGCCCTCAAAATTCTCTACAAAAAAGAATTCATTCAAAATCGCTCTATCTCGCTTAGTTTCCAAGATATTCTCAAAAAAACTCTTTTCATTTTCACTTTTTTCAAAATATCTCGGAAAATAAGCGAGATAGGGCGATTTTACATTAATCCTTTTTTGTAGCTCTCAAAAATCTCTACAAAAAAGGATTCATCCAAAATCGCTCTATCTCGCTTACTTTCCAAGATATTCTCAAAAAAATTAAAATTAAATCCATTTTTCTAAAAACTTCATTTTCAAAAGATGAAAAAAAATGAAAAAAAATTAATTAAAACATATATTCACCTCTTTTAGAGTATTTTCGTCATATACAGCATGTGCAAGCTTCACTGGACTCTTTTCTTTGGTAATAGCAGTACTGTAACACCTGATTCTCAAAATTCTTCCAAATGGAATCATTTTTTTCTTTATTATTCAATCAAAAAAATCAAACAAATAAAATGATTTCTTGTTTTTTTTAGGTTATGATTCTATTGTGCAACAATTTGCGTTTGTCCAGACATTATTGGAGTACTTCAGTAATTTTTAAATCACAAGCAACCTCAGGAAATCCCTTTTTCACCAAAAATATGACTGCAAAAACTGCTATTTTGCTTTTGGCTGATGGAGCTGAGGAAATGGAGGCTGTCATCACTGCTGATATACTCAGAAGAGCCGGGGTAACCTTGAAATTTTCATATTATCAATGTTTTTTCTGTAATATTGATGATTTTTTCATTAATTTTAATTTTAAAATATTATTTACAGGAGAAAAAGGCGTAAAAATCGACTTTTTTTACATCAAAATCTCGAATTTTCGAAGGAAATTCAAATTTTCAGACATTCAACACTTTTTTGTGACCATTTTTTTGAGAATATCTCGGAATCTAAGCGAGATAGAGCGATTTTCACCCAAACCTTTTTTTTAGCTCTCGAAATTCTCTACAAAAAAGGTACTCATGCAAAATCGCTCTATCTCGCTTAGTTTCCGAGATATCATTAAAAAGCTGATGGTGTAAAATTGATTTTTCTAAAAAATTCATTTTTCTCTATTTTCCTCAACTTTTTTAAAATAATTTTCTTCTTTTTTTTTTCTTGCATTTCATTACATCTTCTCATTATTATCATTTTACTCAGATTGCTGTTACAATTGCCAGTATCACGGGAAAGGAATGTGTCAGATGCTCCAGAGACGTCAAAATTTGTGCTGATGTTCAGTTGTCTGATGTCATTGAATCAAAAACTTATGATGTTGTCATTTTACCAGGAGGTCTTGGAGGCTCAAAAGCTTTGGCTGAAGTAAAAAAACCTTTTAAAACCTTCAGATCCTATTTTTCCACCAAAAATAATGGTTATATCCTTAAAGGAAAAATCTAGAAGCCTCGTAATTCATTTAAATGCAGCAGAAACCAAAAAAGGCCACTTTATGACCATTATGATCGAAGATTTTTTTTCCTGTTAAAAGGACATCACGAAAAAATCTGAAAAAATTTGAGAAGATGCTGCAACATGTCTCACTTATTGACAAATTTTTTCAAATTTTTTCGTCGAGCCTTTCACTCGCAAAAAAAAATTTTGGATCATTTTTCTCCATTGGTCCATTTTACCTAAAAATTTGTTAATTTTAGTCGAAACAAGTTGGAGATTTATTGAAGGCCCAGGAACAGGCGAGTCGTGTAATTGCTGCTATTTGTGCAGCACCAACAGCTTTGAAAGCTCACAACATTGGAATTGGAAAGAAAATCACTTCTTATCCAGCCATGAAGGACCAGTTGAGCAAGGACTACGTTTATCTTGAGGAAACAGTCGTTACGGATGGTAATCTTCTTTTTATGGGGGAACTAGAGGCAAAATGGATGGGTTCGGATTTTTTTGAGGGGGAAGGGCTCTTCATAAAAATTTGAAAAAATTCAGGGAAAATATTCACATATTCGAGCATCTTCTCAAATTTTTTCGAAATTTTTCATGGAGTCCTTCACTCCGAAAAAAAATATCTTGAATCATTTTACTCTGGAAGTCCATTTTTTGAGAGCGAAGGATTTTTTTTGAGAGGGAAGGGGTCTTCATAAAAATTTGAAAAAATTCACCGAAAATATATATATATTGGAGCATCTTCTCAAATTTTTTCAAATTTTTTCATGGAGTCCTTCACCCCGAAAAAAAATATCTTGAATCACTTTACTCCAGAAGTTCATTTTGTCTCGTTCAAGAAGATTAATTAATTAATTAATAATAATAATATATAATTTTTTTTCTTTTTCAGGTAATTTAATTACGAGTAGAGGACCAGCTACTGCTTTTGCTTTTGGTCTCGCAATAGTTTCTCAACTTTTGGGAGAAGCTGCTGCTGTTCCTGTAGCCAATGGAATGCTATACACAAAATAAAAGCCAGAAAATGAGTTAAAAAAAAAAATTCCATAATTATCCATAATCTGTAATTATTGCAAATAGAAAATACACGAATCAGCTTCTTTTATCTCTAAAATCAAGATAACATCGGTGAGTTAATGATAAATTTATACAAAAGTTGATATAAACATTGTCAAAAACATTTTGATTGTCAGAAACGAAAAATAAAATTAAATAATTCAACTTATTTTGAGAAGTACCGTTGTGGTTCTGGTTAGAAGAAATGGATGGAAATATTGGAGATAGGTTTTTTCTGATGATTCCATTGAAAAGCTGAGGAAATTTCCCATGAAAATCATATGTCAAAAGTTATTTTTTGGAATTATTCAAAAATTTCATTTTTCGCGCGAAATTTGAAGGTAAAACTCTTCTGTTTTTTGAAAAATTTCAGGTTTTCGGGAATATCTCTGGTTCTATTGATCGTAGCGACTTGGGGTTGATCTTAAATGAAAGATGAGCTCATTTACCATGGATTTATGGGGTTTAAAAAGAAAAATATCAATTTTTTCAAATACTTATAGGGCAAAACCTGATTTTCAGAAAATGACCTATGAATATTTGAAAAATTGATTTTAAAAAAATTTGAACCACATAAATCAATGAGAAATGAGCTCATCTTTCATTTGAGATCAACCCCAGATCGCTACGACCAACAGAACCGGAGATATCGCCGAAAAAGTGAATTTTTTCGATTTTCAAAAGGAAAACCCCTTCAAAACTCGGCCAAAAAAGTCAATTTTTCCAAAAAATTGAAAAAAAAACGTTTGAAACATGTTTTCCGCCTAAAATTTCCTCAGCTTTCCAATGGAATCATCAGAAAATCTCTATCCCGAACCGTTCAATTAGAATCCCCCCATTTTACCCCACCTTCCCCTATATATAGTCAAAAACTACCTCTAAACCCTCAAAAACCAGAACAACCAACGCTCCAAAAAAAAGCCTATCGTCCACTCAACAATTTCTCTATTTTCACATTATTCCTCATGATATTCGCTTTAGTCTGAAAGATCTGCTTCATCTGTTCCCCAATAGTCGCCTCAATCTCCTCCAGACTCTCCTCCATCGGTTTAACCGAGTCCCTCATCACACTTCTCTCCAAAACCAATTGTTCCCTCAAATCACTGAACTGGCTCCTCCACTCCCAAAGCTCCTTGTCCATGATCTCCACATCCTCCTGCAGAAAATCCATCAATTTCCCCAAAGGATTAGTCGTTCTCGTCAATCTTTGTATAGTTTCCCTCAATTTGTCCACTTCTTTAACAACAGCCTCGGCCTTGTCCTTCTTCATCCCAGACTCCCACTCGATCTCCACTTTATTAGGAATTATCTCGACATTTCCCTCGTTCACAAGTTCCCTCTGTGTCTCCAAAATCTGGGCAACGAGGTACCCATGCTCTTTTATCAGCTCCTTATTCAACAAATCAGAAGCTCCAATCAGGTTCCCCTCAGCTCCCGAACTGTCAACAACAACCATTTCCTCCGCATCCTCTTCTTTTGTCTCGAAATTCTCGACAATTATGTTCACATCCCCCATTTGAGTCATTTGAGCATCTGCATTAACGAGGAAATCACTCTTTCCACGTATTTTTGGAGCTCCAGGACGTGCGGAAGGAGGTCTGACACTTGGCGGACGAAGCAGCGCCTTTTTTGGCTCTGGCGGAATTCCCACGAACTCATCGTTCCCGCCCAAATTTTCAAATGTTTCCAAAGGCTTTTCAGTCGATTTCGCGTCATTCTCGTCATCTGCAGCTTTTATCTGGACTTCCTCAATTTTTGGGTCTACTGCAGCTTTTTCTGAGGGTTGGAGAGCTTCATTCTTGTGCTCGAGAGCTTTTTCAAGCTCTTGAGGAGAACTGCGCTTCTCTTTTTTCGCAGTTTCGACGATTTTTACCTTCGGCTTTCGTTCCGAGCTTTCCTCGCGAGGTTTACTCCTCGATTTTCCGTCTTTGAGCTTTAAAGCTTCGGAGGAACTCGACTTTTTTGAGGATTTCCGAGCTTTTTCCTCGTGTGACTGAGCTTTTTGCTCGTTTTTGTCAGAAGACGCGAGCTTTCGCGATTTTTCAACAGATTGAGCTTTTGGCGGCTTTTCTTCGGAAGAAGCTTTATTCTCCTTTTTTTCACCCGGTTTTTTTGTTCGCTGCTTTTCCTTTCGTTGGATCGATTTCTTGTAGTGATCGATTGCTTCGGAGCTTGCGATCTTTTTGTCCAGAGCTTTTCCGATGGCTTGCAAAAGCTCGTTTGTTTTTATTGGCTCTTGACCGGATACTATTTTTGAGGGACGAACCGATAAGTCGTTTCCGGTTATCAACTTCATTGCTTCGATGAGCTTTGTCAAATAAGCGAGCTTTCCCTCTTTGTCGGTGATGCTCGAGGAATTAAGCTCTTCTTCGGTGAAAAGACCTTTTAAAAAGCTCGTTTCTTTTATCACGGAGTTTATAATGTCGTGGAGAAAACGAAAGGGCGGCTTTTTCAAGAGCTTTTCCGTTAATGGCGGCTTATTTATGTACTTGCCCAAAAGCTCCTGCGTCTTTTTCACAGATTCTTGAAGCTTTGCCTCTTCTGACATGATGAAAAAAAGGGTTAAAATCACGTGCGAACATTAACGTGGAAAAGAGACACTTAAAACGTGGGTTTTTCTTAATACTTTGGGCTTTGTTGTGGAATTTAGACGCCAAGGTCCGTTGTCTTGACAACGAAACTGACTTATCGACTGTTGTGGGAGAAATTCGAAATTTTAGATGACGTAATTTCGAATTTGAAAAATAGGCGGGAAATTATAATAATGAGATTAGAAGAAATTTGATCATTTTTTGAATTTTTTTAAAATAAATAAATTATAATTAAAAAAATTTGCGTTTTTAGTTGTTTGAATTTCCTACGTGTGCATCTATATATAGTTCTGATATCTCTGGTTCTGTTGGTCGTAGCGATCTGGGGTTGATCTCAAATGAAAAATGAGCTCATTTCTCATTGATTTATGTGGTTCAAATTTTTTTTAAATCAATTTTTCAAATATTTGTCGGTCATTTTCTGAAAATCAGTTTTTGCCTTATAAGTACTTGAAAAAATTGATATTTTTCTTTTTAAACACCATAGATCGATGGGAAATGAGCTCATCTTTCATTTAAGATCAACCCCAGATCGCTACGATCAATAGAACCAGAGATACTCTCGAAAACCTGAAATTTTTCGAAAAACAGAAGAGTTTTCACCTTCAAATCTTGCGCAAAAAATGAAATTTTTGAAAAATTCAAAAAAATAACTTTTGAAATCTGATTTTCATGGGAAATTTCCTCATATTTCCACTGGAATCATCAGAAAAAACCTATCTCCAATATTTCCATCCATTTCTCCTAATTTTCATAGTATAAAATACCAAAATCAACCCGTTTTACCCCTTGTTTCCATTTCATCTACTTTCTCCTATATGATAACAAAAGAAACAATTTATCGATTTAATTGCGAATACCATAATAATTTTATTTGGAATTTATTTCGATTTACATTCCAAGAAAAATACATCGAAATAAAAGAATTTTGGATCGATAATGTGGTTTGGCTATTCAGTTCCCGTTTAGCCGTTGTGCAGAGTAAATCATGGGCTCAATATCCATTGATTTTGATAAAATTAATTCAAAAGTGAAGTTAATTTAATGCATTGATCTATTAATCAATTTTATTTATAAACAATAGATAAAAGCGTCATCATTTTAATTGGGTGAAAAACAGGTAGATTAATAATGCAGTTTTTTTAAAGATATCTATTAACTTGTGACGGATTAATTTGTGAGTGAATGTATTTAGTGTATAAAGTATAATATTTATTTCGTAATTGAACATTGAGTGTGTGAATTATTATTTTGTCTACTGGAGGAGCCTCGAGCTATTCAACGAATCATCACCGAGTAAGTCATAGAAAAATTTCTTAATTTATTTTTAAAATTTTTTTTATTTAATTCATTTAATTTAATTGATTTAATTCGATATTCCGGCTTTGCTATTGCAATTTATTTTTTGCGGACACGAAAAGGATGTATGAGCGTGGTGAAAATTGTCTTTCTGAGGTTTTAAGGATGTTCTACCAGTATTTTATCAAAATTTAAAAATGTACGAATTCAATGGAATTTTTTCCAAGATTCTTCAAATCATAAAAAAACTGTATGCAAAATTTTGGATTTTTTTCATACCTGGTTTGAAAATTATAAATTTTTGAAAAAGCATCATTTAACATGTGTTATTATGGAAAATTCACAAAAGCTTTGAAAATTTTTCGAAAACTTCAACTGAACATGAATATTCAGAATCAAAATGACTTGAATTTTCAATTTTTTTTTTTTAATTTTTCTTATTTTTAGTAAATTTTCAAGAAACAATTAAACTAAAATTGACCAATTTCATTGATATCCAGGCGTAAAATTATTTGAAAATCAATGATGTGTTCATTTTTCAATGACGTAATTATCGGAAATTTCAGTAGAAATGTGACTTATTAGAAATTTCTGGGATTCTGCACGATTTTAAGAATACTACGTATCCATTCATTCTGACGAAAACAATAGAATTGAAAATCGAATGACTTCAATAATCATTCATTTCGCGCCGCGATTTTCCAGATTCACAGTTTTCCCACGCTCTCGCTCATACATTCTTAAATCATAATTATTTATCGAAATATCGCAATAGTAGATATTCAAAGCGCAATTCATCGCAGAAATATGAATTTAGTTTAAACGCGAGCTGTAATAATTTTTCATTGAATCATTGGAATTACGGTGAAATTGAGGATCTGAAGATTTTGAAATTCAAGTTCTTCCATTCAAATATGATCCAATTATGTGATTAGGGGGTAACAAAAGCCCTTGTATACATTGAATTTTTGAACAAATTGTTTGACGATATTTATCAATTTTTTCGTTGTCAAAAAGTGGCAACGACTGACGAAGGGAATCAAAAAGTCGATGCTTCTGTTATTTCATGAAGAAAATCATAATTATTGCAGAAAAATGGATTTGACGATTTAAAATTTACTGGGTCTTCCGTTTTACCCCTTAAGGGAGTATCCCGGCAAACTCGAGTCCAGTTAATCTCTCATTTTTTTAATTCCATATGAAAGCTAATAATCCTTTACATTTTTCCTATTTTTTTTATCATTTTTACCTGTGTAGTTTATAAGATACTAGCGCCGTCGGCGGCCGCAAGCGGCCGCCTCCGTTGATTAGTGTAGATTTCTATTTTTTATTTTAAATTTTAATGATACCTCCGTATACTTAGCAGATAGAAAAATTATTTTCAAAGCTAACTAATCCTTAAACATTTCGGAACAGTTTAGGGAAGTTTAGGAAAGCATTTTTATAATTTGGGAAAGAGTCATTGATTTATTATTAATTCAAACTTCTTTTATGTATAGATAGCAGAAATAGCTATCAGAGATAGCAGAATTTAAGATTAGTTAGAATTCAGGCTCAGCCAGGCTCGCCAGGCTCAGCCAGGCTCAGCCTGGGCTCAGCCAGGCTCAGCCTGGGCTCAGCCTGGGCTCAGCCTGGGCTCAGCCAGGCTCAGCCAGGCTCAGCCAAGCTCAGCCAGGCTACATAATCAAAAATAGCAATCTATAAATGCTTTCCTCAACTTCCCTCAACTATTCCCAAACGTTTAGGATTAGTTAGAATTCAGGCTCAGCCAGGCTCAGCCTGGGCTCAGCCGGGCTCAGCCAGGCTCAGCCTGGGCTCAGCCGGGCTCAGCCAGGCTCAGCCTGGGCTCAGCCGGGCTCAGCCAGGCTCAGCCTGGGCTCAGCCAGGCTCAGCCTGGGCTCAACCGGGCTCAGCCAGGCTCAGCATGGGCTCAGCCAGGCTACATAATCAAAAATAGCACTCTATAAATGCTTCCCTCAACTTCCCTCAACTATTCCCAAACGTTTAGGATTAGTTAGAATTCAGGCTCAGCCAGGCTCAGCCGGGCTCAGCCAGGCTCAGCCAAGCTCAGCCAGGCTCAGCCAAGCTCAGCCAGGCTACATAATCAAAAATAGCAATCTATAAATGCTTTCCTCAACTTCCCTCAACTATTCCCAAACGTTTAGGATTAGTTAGAATTCAGGCTCAGCCAGGCTCAGCCTGGGCTCAGCCGGGCTCAGCCAGGCTCAGCCTGGGCTCAGCCGGGCTCAGCCAGGCTCAGCATGGGCTCAGCCAGGCTACATAATCAAAAATAGCACTCTATAAATGCTTTCCTCAGCTTCCCGCAACTATTCCCAAACGTTTAGGATTAGTTAGAATTCAGGCTCAGCCGGGCTCAGCCAGGCTCAGCCTGGGCTCAGCCAGGCTCAGCCTGAGCTCAGCCAGGCTACATAATCAAAAATAGCAATCTATGAATGCTTTCCTCAACTTCCCTCAACTATTCCCAAACGTTTAGGATTAGTCAGAATTCAGGCTCAGCCAGGCTCAGCCTAGGCTCAGCCAGGCTACATAATCAAAAATAGCAATCTATAAATGCTTTCCTCAACTTCCCTCAACTATTCCCAAACGTTTAGGATTAGTTAGAATTCAGGCTCAGCCCGAATTCTAACTAATCCTAAATGTTTGGGAATAGTTTAGGAGGAGTTAGGAAAGCAATTATAGATTGCTATTTTTGTTTTATATAGATTTTCTTGCGCTTGGAGGCTCAAGACATAATTTTCATTTTAATTAAATAATTATTGATTCTTAAAGGATGAAATTGATTTTCTTAATATCCCCAAATGACTTCCAAATAGATGAAAATAATTTCAATAATTTTAAAATTTATTTCTGCTATCTATACATAAAAAAAGTTTTAATTAATAATAAATTAATGACTCTTCCCCAAATTATAAAAATGCTTTCCTAAATTCCTCCAAACTATTCCCAAACGTTTAGGATTAGCTGAAATTGAAAATAATTTTTCTATCTGCTAAGTATTTTGATGACTAAATAATTAAAAAAAATTAGTTTCCGTAATGTCCACCAGAATGCGCTTTTGTCGATTCGAGTTCGACTATTTTCATTTCGAGTTCGATTATCCTTCAATTCGAGATGAAATCCGCCATGTTCGATTTTAATGCCCTGTCCTTTTTATGAAGGGATATGAATTATCAAAATTACTGAAAATGCCGATTGTAGGGATGAAACACCCTAAATCTGACAGAACCAACGAAATTTGAATAAAATCACACAATTGACTCATTATTTAAAAACTATTGACGAAGAGAGCAACAGCTGTAACTAAATAATAGAAAAAAAAAATTCAATTCTAGTCGTAATTATTTGCCTCTTTCTCTTCATCGGATACATGTGATAGTAGTAAGAAAAAAGTAAGCACCAATTGAAATCCAGGAAAGCAGGAATTTATTTTATGCTCAAGTGGTCACTACGAGTATCGGCATTATCCTATGTTGATAAATACTGCAGGTGTATTTACCATCGGTAATTGTAGCAGAACTGGTCACTGGGAGCATCTGCATTACCGTATGTGTATAAGTACTACAAGTATTTACAGTCGGTAACTACAACAATGCTATCAAACAATGAAATTTTGGTTCCATTTGTGGGAAACATTCAAAATGCCAGGGGAAAATCACGTTTCAATGGGATTTGCATTTTTTTTTCATTCATTTTTTTTCTTTGTTTCCACCTTTACCAATGCGAATTGAAATCGAAGAAATACGAATTTATTTCATACTTACCCGGTCACTTAGAGCATCTGTATTCTCAGATGTCCATGCAGCAGTGTTATCGAGTAATGGAACGTTTGAAACTCTGAGTAAAATAACTTTTGAAGGAAATTAAAATGCTTTTCCATTTATTTTCTTTATTCATTTTCATTTAGATTCAACATGAATCAAGTTTTAATTGGACTGATTAATATTCATAGAAAAATTGTGTAGGAAAAGTGGGGTGAAATCGACATTCCGAACAAAGAGTTCGAGATAGAGATTCTCAAAAAATTCTATTGGAAAGCTCAGGTGAAAAACATTCATCTAAATGATTTTTTTCCATTCCAATTTACTTCCAATTTAAAATTATTAGTTAACTGATTGATTGATTGATTGAAGAAAAAACATGATTTTCCCATTTCAATAACTGGCCCCTGCGAGAAAAAAAAATTGAAAAAAAAATATGTAAGTTCCCTATTAATTGGTAAACATCCAACGAATCCTCATTTTTCTCTATTCTACTGACTGTACTCTGGAATACTACCTTAATCATGATTGATTCATCGAAACTCTGGTGCAAAATTAATAAAACCAAGTACAACTTTTTTAAATGTTCTTTATAGTAATTTATTTGTTCAAGAAAATACAAAAATTGCTACATGGGTGTTGATTCTATTAACATATCAAATTATCAACAAATAGTTAAGTTGTTACAATACTAAACAAGCAGGAGCCCTACTACTTATGCGTAATTCGGACATCGTACATTTCATATTCTGCCAATGCAATTGGCAGAAAGCTTCCGAATGGATTTTCTAATCTTACATCTACCGTCGTCGATCTGTGCGAGGAATGGGAAAATCAGAATAGGCCTAAGAGGGTTAAGTTCGTCCCAAATATAATCAATTGAATAGTTTGGAAGATATAGCTAGCTTTTCCGGACGTTTCTATGCTAACATCTGAGAAACTACTGGACCGATTCCGCTCAGTCACAATACCAAACTTTGTGCTTATCAGATGTATAACCTCACAAAATTTGAGGTCTCTAGCTCAATTATTTATTAAGTTATCGTGGAATCAAGATTTTTACGAAAAATTTCTCAAAAGTTTTATACTGGATAAACTAAGAATCTGAGCTCCCACCACCCCGGGGGTCAAAGATGCAGCTCTCGGACGCACATCTCCTTGCTGAGAGTGGACGCTGTGATTCCATTTTTCATCAAGAAAAGTCGAAAAAACGATATTTCGACATTTTCATTTTTCTCAAGAACTATACGACCAATTTAGCTGAAATTCTTGTGAGAACTCGGGGCACGCATGGCAAACTTATGGTAAAATTTCCAAATCGCTAGCTAGCTCCATTTCAGAGTAAAGCGGAAAATGCGTCATCACACACACACCCACATACATACACGCAGACAGTTTTTTAAAAACGGCGGTTCTTGATGTTTTGGGTCATTTGCAGTCGTATCTAATGAAAAATGTGAAACACAATAAAAATAATTAGTTGTTCGAATTTTCCACGTCACAAATGCAGCAAATTGAGCTCTTGCTTGTGCAGATTGTACTGCCTTTTTCTTGCCTTGCATCAATTGATATTCATAGAGAATTGCATATGGATGGTAATAAGCAATAACGTCTTGACCAACATTTTTTCGAAATTCTGCAAAGGGCATATTTGGGTTTAGAAATGTTTCTTTAGTGAAAATACACTAATAAGAAATTTTTTTTAAGTGTTGGTTAAGACGCTATTGCTCATTATTATTCATATAATTTTTGAAATTTTCCAATTTGTAATTTTCTAGATTCCCGCACTCTCATCATGGCTTCATGCTGTCAATATTTTGTTGAGGACCCCGATAGTATCAACTATGAAAACGGACAGGTGATAGCTACAAAGGTTGTATGTGAACCAAATCCTAGGATAGGATTGAATCCTGAAATTTACGATGAATGGCTGCATGCTGTCAATGTTCCATTGATGATCCCACTGATATCATCCAGAAAAATGAGCAAGGAGTTGCAGCGTGACTTGTTGGCGACCAGGAGGCCTACATGGAATTGCATCGAGAAATTCAGGATGTTTGGCCATCAAGATGTGGATTCCTGACACTTCAGGCATGGGATCATCCCAACGCTTTTTTGAATGAGCTATTCGAGTTAGGAGGAGAAAAGACTGGCATCGCCAAAGTGATTGCTCCTCAGGAATGACGACAGGAAATCGTCAAAAATTATAATCGCATTCCTGGAGAGCGAAAGATAATTCCACGGGAGCAAATTATTAGGGAAGAAATAGACTGGCAACTGTATCTGATAACGGTCGAAGAATTAGGAAAGAGAATATTCCAAAATTACTTGAGAACCGAAAAACTGTCTGTGATCACATCAATTATTTAACCTTGGAGAAAGCGAGTCTTCTTCATGATAAAAAATTGAATGAAAATAGTGCACTTGGTAAATGGGTTAGTTATGCTCCAGACATCGAAATATCGCTGATGCCCGATTCATGTCATAATATTGAGTCTAAACATCGGCCTACGATCGAGAAGAATAATTTTACTAACAAAGTAGGAGAATTGACACTCGAGGATATTTTAATGGCTGGTTTCATTGCGACATACGTGTATGTAAACAGCGCGGATGACGTTTTTCACTCCGGGATGCATGTGGAAGATATGAATTTGCATTCTATGTGTGTTACTGTGGCTGGAAATACTGGATAGGCGTATTTCCAGAAGATAAAAATCAAAAGGAGAATATCCTCAAAGTGCATTCGCTAGAAGATTGGAGTTTATGCCAGTATGCATTAGTGAATAAAAACAATTCGACTTCGAGCGAATTCGTGGAATCACGTAAAATACGTCACGTGAAGCTAGTGCAGAAACCAGGCGGAGTGATTGTAACTCTTCATGGTGGGATACACTCCGGGTCAAATCTAGTGGCAAATATCTGCGAAACCATTGGTGCAGCTTCACGTCGTTATATTCGTCACATGATTGCGGCTGGGTATTGCCCTTGCAGTCCGCAATAAGTATATGCTTTTAGCTGGTGAGTACTAAATGAAGAAATTTGAAGGCCTCTGATAAGATTAGTGCATAATCCAGGAGCATCTCGTGATCCATTAAAAAAAAGAGCGAAAGCAATCAATACAAGGGTTTACAAGACAAGGAGCAGATACTAACAGCCAAGGCGGATGAATACAAGAAGAAAACAAAAAAACAATTTCTATTATTATTAGAGCGGGGAAAAAATATAGAAGATATTACCGGATTGTTGAGATTCCATTCATGAAATCCTCATTCCTGAGATATCATTCAAAAGAATGAGCAAGGAATTGCAACGGGGCTTGTTGGCGACCAGGAGGCCTACATGCGATTACATCAAAAAACTTAGGATGTTTGGCCATCAAGATGTGGATTCTTGACACCTCAGGCATGGGGTCATCCTGATGCGCTTTTGGGTGATCTATTCCAGTTAGGAGGGGAAAAGACTGGAATCGCCAAAGTCATTGCCCCTCAAGAATGGCGACAGGAAATTGTGGAAAATTACTATCGTATCTCTGTAGAGCAGAACATCATTATGTCCACAGGAGGAGATCATTAGTAAAGTAGGAGACGGGAAAATGTATCTCATAGAGACCAAAAAAAAGAGAAAAACAAAATTCCAAAATTATTTGAAAACTGAGATACCATGAGAAAATTACATTAACCATTTAACCCTGGAGAAAGCGAGTAGAGCTTTCAATGAGGAATTGCGTGAAAATAGTGAATCTCGTAAACGGGTCATTTATGCTTCAGATATCGACATGTCGCTCATGCCTAACTCATGTCACAAGATGAATTTTATTCAATTTTCAAATCAAGCAATGAATATGGCTTTTAAATTTGGCGGAAAAATGCCAAATCAGGTGACCAAGTCATTGACCTTCCGAGGGGCCCGCGCTTTTCATATTTGGGACTCTATTCTGGCACTCTACGTAAAGCTTTTGGTGGAAACAGACGCAATTTTGTCAACTGTTACTCAAATCGAGTGAAATAATTTTTTTTTATTTTTCCATTAGTGAGTCAATATTTTTTTTATTAGTGAGCAATAAATATCAATTAATTAGTGTAATGAATTTTCGAAAATAGTGTATTTTTTTATTGTTTAAAAATTGGAACAGTGGAGTGCATAAATTCAGAATAAAAAACATTGCTGATTTATAGACACGATAATAAATTAAAAACTCAATTAATTACTTTTTTTTTTAATTCTTAATTTTTTTATTGATTAAAAACAATAGTTCAATTAATTAGTGAACGGCTTAGTTAATAAATTAGTTCTAGTGAATTTTAGCCCATAAAACTTAGGAAATAATTAAAAATTAAGTGATTAAATATAAGATTTGAACGGTCAAATAGTATTAATTTTATTTTTTGTATTTAATTTAATTTTATTCAAACGTGCAAAAATCGCCGTTTTAACAAGTGTCTAGTGCTGTTCTCTACATCCTCAAGATCATCCCACGGTGGAGGTCAATTATAAAAACACAGGTGCGAACGAAAAATAGAGGAAAACTCGACGAAACGTGGAAAACGAGTTTCAAGGTAAAAACTCTGAAATAAAATTATAAAATAAAATATTTAGATTTTATAAAATTGCTTCAGAAACCCCTTTGATTCTTGGAAGCAATGAATCAATAGCAAATGATCTCAGCTTTCATCCCCAATTGGGATCATTATGCTGCAACCAATAAAATTTGACATATTTTCAAAAAAAAAATCGTTTATCTAAAAGACTTCGTTTTTCATGGGAATTAACGTTAGAAGATAGATAGCAGGCTGGATTCACCACGGCTTACACTTATGTGAACAATGAAGAAACCGTTCCTTACTTCAGGATGCATGTGGAAGATATGAATCTCCATTCCATGAATGTGTGTTACCGTGGCTGGGAATACTGGATAGGTTTATTTCCATAAAATGAAAATCGAATGAAGAATATCCTCAGAATTCATTCGCCCGAAGATTGCCAGTATGCATTGGCACATAAGAGGAATTTGGCCCTGAGCGGATTCCTCAGACTACGTGGAGTACGTCACGTACAGTTAGTGCAAAAACCAGGAGAAGTTATCATACCTTTCCTGGTGGGATACATTGTGGGGCCAATCTCGTCCCAAATACGTGCGAAGCTATTGGTACAGCTTCCGCGCATAATCGCAGCTAAGCACTGCAACTGCAGCAGATTGCAGTATCCATTTGAGAGACAGGAACTAATTTAATAATTCAATTATTCTTTGATACCTTTATTGAGAAATCCGAAAATCTTATTAATCTATTCCTTCCGCGGAAATCGGAAACAGAACAATTTCAGTCTCTGGATAGTATGATGGAAATACGAAAAGCCCGACGTGAGAGTAAGAGTAAAAAACAAAAGCGAGGGAGTCCATTGGCCGAAAATCCGGAAAGAGCAAAAGACGAGATCACGAAGTTTCTACGATATGTTTTGGAGCATGGTAATGGTAGGGGATCAATTAATAATATACCGCATTGACATGAGGCGAAAAAGAAAATGAACATTTTCAAAGGTTTTGACGTGAAACAAGCCCCTAAATTTGTTGGAAAGGCAGTAAAAGGTCGACAAAGCCTTCAATTATACACAATACTGGAAGAAAACGAAAGGGATAGGATCTTCGGGGATGAATAGGGAAGAATATGGATAAACGGAGCACGCTCATGAGATACATTGTTAACCCCGGAGATGGTGGATGCTTCAATTCTTTGTTTAGGCAAAATACAACTTTTGAGGAATTTCTTGTGAAATTCCTTTTACCCGCATAACTCAATTGATAATTGAGCTAGATCTTCAAGTTTCGTAAGTTTATGAATCTGATGAGCACTAAATTTTGTATTGAAGTTGAAACTAATCAGTCTTGTAATTCGCGCGATATTTGCATACAACGATCCCGAAGAAACAAGCAATATTTCGAAGACTATTCAATCGATGATCTCGGAAGTGTACCAATATGAATTGGCGCATAAAAGGAATCTAGCTACAAGCGAATTCCTAAGATCACATGGAGTACGTCACGTGAAGCTAGTGCAAAAACCAGAAGAAGTGATCGTGACTTCTCCTGGTGGAATCATCCAGATGCACTATTAGAAGAGCTTTGGAAGATAGGTGCCGGAAAAACTGGAATTTCGCGGAAATATATTCCACATGACTGCAGTTCAGCATTGCACTTGCAGACAATTGACGTATCCATCTGACAGAGAAAAAATTAATTGATAAATTCAATTATTCTCTGGTCAATTTATGAAGGAACCAGGAAAATCCTAGTAATCCTTTTCTTCTAAGAAAGTCTGAAATTTAAAAAAAAAAAGAATCTGAAAATTGATAAAAAAAGATAGGATTGAGTGAGGAGAATTTTGAGGAGATAATACGAACTCTTACTATCATCGACTGCGCAAGCATAATAGAATGAAGAAAAGGATGAAAAAGTACATGCAGAGGAGAATGGGATTGAAAGAGAAATTGTAAATTATCTCACTTGGACAACTGTTTATTCGCCTCATTGAACAACATTGGTTGCATTTGCATCTACAACAATTCTGGAGGAATACAGTGGAAGGGATATACCTTAGTTTGTATGTCTTGAATTATGAAAATCGGGAGAAATTAGTGAGCCATAAAAGAAGCGTGGAAGACACACCGAGGCTTGTAGTGCAGTGAGAGCATATTATTTATTTATAATCTCTTATAACTCTATTATTTATTATTCCTCCATTAGCCCATATCGTTTATTTCTGTTAATCAATTTTTTTATTATCCGTCTGTTAGTAAGTGAAAAGTGTGTTTATATATTTTCAATTATTTGACATTAGTGTGACTTTTCCGAATTTTACTTCAGTACTCCGTTGTGAGAAATCAGATGTAAATTTTATCAATAACTTTTTGTCTTTTCATTTTTCATAATTCTAATAAATCATTTTTTCTTATCGTATTTTCTGGAGAGATATTTTTTTTTAATCAGGGAGTGAGAAATAATTCGCTCTTATTTCAAGACGAAATTGTTTTTTTTGCCCGGAGAAAAGAACGATAAACAATTGGAAACTCAAAAATGTCAGTGCACAAAACACAAAAGAAAAGAGGGAAAATTCGGCGGATGAGAAAATGGATGGAAAATAAAACTGGGAGATAGAATTAAAAGAAATGAAATTTCGATTCTCGAAGAGAACTATCCATTCGAGATGTGAAATTACGGTCATTTTCAAAACGCGTTAGGTCAGAAGTAACTGACCATTTCCTGATAATTGCTGATTTGGCCATTTATTTCCGTTGCAACATGACTGTCATTTTTTTGGAGTCTCAGTAAAAATTAGATTATCAGAAATTCATCAATATAGAATATCAGAATATCATCATTATTCTTCACGGCTATGAATGGATCACTGGTGAAAATCATGATGCCTCAGAGTCGGCAAAGTAACTCTTAATTTTTAATATTTCTCTATTTTTGTTCTTCTCAAATCTTCATAGTTATTGTCTCTGTAGTCTGACGAAAAGATTTTTTTTTACTAAAAATAAAAAGATCTCAGAATTTCAAATGTTAGTATGCAATTGCAACAAAAGAGAATAGTGTTCAAAAATTTATGAAGAAAGGCCAATTGAGAAATTTAAAAACCCTCTCGTCACACTATAAAGACACTGATTATAAAGATTTAAAAAAATAAAGTTCGAAAAAATATTAGAAATTGACAGAATTATCATGCTGAATATTAATATAATAATGATGATATTGGAAAAAAATCGCTTTCCCATAGTTGGAAAATTAATAAACAAAATAAATCAAAAAATTTATTTTTTTCATCTCACAGCGTAAGTAAAAAATTTCGAAATTTGCACGATTTTTAGCATTTCCAGGGGTATGTATCCCCTTAAAAGTAGATAAAACAGAAATAATTGGATATTTACCCTCCGCCACATATTTCATCCACTGCAGCCATTGCGAT
Organism: Aleiodes leptofemur; assembly: GCA_963942555.1. Lineage (NCBI taxonomy): Eukaryota > Metazoa > Arthropoda > Insecta > Hymenoptera > Braconidae > Aleiodes > Aleiodes leptofemur. The sequence goes on from OZ012619.1 coordinate 15,066,682, forward strand.
AATCAATCCATCCAGTTTCTCGTCAATATCTGACTCACAAAGTCGTATGGACAATTGAGGAAACTCATTAAGGTCAACTGTAATGAAATTAAATCATTCTCCTTTTTCTCATAAATGAATAATTCGATAACAGCAACAATTAAGTTACCTCATAATCATGAGAGCTCTCCATAACATGAATACAAAGATCCACGTTGCTCCGATAGACGCAGGTGAGTCCATTCAGCATGATAATATCTTTATTGGATTTGTGGGTTTCATTGAACAAACTTTTCTCGAATATCATCTGTTCTTTCCACGTGGAGAAGATATTTTTGTCATGATATTTCGCTTAAATTTTATTGCCATCATTGTCGACAATGGACATTCCTTTGATCGTATAGGTGTCGGTTCCTGTAAAAAAAAAAGAATTTATTTAATGAAAAACTACAGATTAAAAATTACTAATGAGCTATGAAATTTTTCCGTTTGCTTCAAAATTAAGGGATGATTCTAAATATGATATGATATAGAAGTGCAAAAACCTCAATATTAAGCATGTATCATATATATATTAAGAAATTGAAAATATTACCAGCAACTGTCCATCCATATCTAAAGTCGTACTGGCCAATGGAGTAACTTCGGGAATATTCGGCTCCTATGCTACAGCAGGTAAGTTTCAGCTTCGGGTCGACTTCGGAGATTACCTCTTCGGCTAGTTCGACAATATGATGCGAAGCAACGTGTCAGACAAACATGTGCAAATTGAAATCGATGTTTTTTTTTTTTTTTTTTTTTGAAAATTCCAATTTTTTGTCCAAGACTTTTCGCGTGAGTTGTGCCAGAAGGTCGTATGCGCACTTTTTTGGATTTTTCATAAATTTTGAGCCAAAAGGTCGTATAAACACTCATTTAGGGAGTAGTGAATGTCCACGTTTCAGACGATTCTGAATCATCCTAGATGATCCCTGAATGAGGTTTTTTTACGACCTTTTGGTTCAAAATCGCAGAGGTTGGACCAAAAAGTCGTATAAACACTCATTTAGGGAATAGCAAATCTTCACGTTTCAGACGATTCTGAATCATCCTAGATGATCCCTGAATGAAGTTTTTTTCACGACCTTTTGGTTCAAAATCGCGCGAGTTGAACCAAAAAGTCGCATATGTACTTTTTTGGATTTTTCATCTATTTCCTGAAATAAATAATGGGAGAATAACTATACAAGAATTAACGTTTTGCATGAAATATTCTAGTGGAGTTAAGGGGCCATTCTAGTGTGACGGCCGGAAAAGGGCTCATTTTTACCATTTTTCTTTTACAGTTAGAATGCTCCGATCAGGCTAATTTTTTCATCACAAATAAAAGGACTCATGAAGAAAAAAAAAAATTTTTACTATATTTTTATCAATTTTTCACAAATTTCTTGGACATTGAAAATTGAAAGAACAAAAAAAAGTTTCTTAATGGTGTGCAAGTTGGGGGTCGTAATTCTTGTCTGTAAAAAAATTTCCAAAAAGATTATTAATCCTCATTAATGAAGCGAGCTCCTGATGGAGGCTTTTTCTTTTCTTCTTAAAATTAGAAAAATGGCGGCGGTTTAAACAGAAAATACCAAATGAGAACTTTTTTTTTGAATAGTTTTTCTTTAAAAAAAATAGGAAATTTTGGAGAAAAAAAAGCCTCCATCAGGCACTTGCTTTATCCATGAGGATTAATAATCTTTTGGGAATTTTTTTTTCAGACAAAAATTACGACCCCCAACTTGCACATCATTAAGAAACTTTTTTTTGTTCTTTCAATTTTCAATGTCCAAGAAATTTGTAAAAAATCAATAAGAATAAAGTAAGAAATTTTTTTCTATTCTTCATGAGTCCTTTTATTTGTGATATAAAAATCAGCCTGATCGGGGTATTCTAACTAGAAAAAAAAAATCGTAAAAATGAGCACTTTTTTCGACCCTCACACTAGAATGGCCCCTTAAAGTATAAATTTCAAGAATGAACGAAAGTGCAAAGTTGATGAAGTTATTCTCCCATTATCCATTTCAGGAAATAGATGAAAAATCCAAAAAAGTACATATACGACCTTTTGGTTCAACTCGCGCGATTTTGAACCAAAAGGTCGTAAGAAAACCTCATCCAGGGATCATCTAGGATGATTCAGAATCGTCTGAAACGTGAAGATTTGCTATTCCCTAAATGAGTGTTTATACGACCTTTTGGTCCAACCTCTGCGATTTTGAACCAAAAGGTCGTAAAAAAACCTCATTCAGGGATCATCTAGGTTGATTCAGAATCGTCTGAAACGTGGACATTTACTATTCCCTAAATGAGTGTTTATACGACCTTTTGGCTCAAAATTTATAAAAAATCCGAAAAAGTGCGTATACGACCTTTTGGCACAACTCACGCGTTTTCTTCACAGCACATACGCCTCTTTGACTCTGAGGCGACGATATTATGATACTGAAAATAGCAGAAATCGAGCATTTTTTAGTTTTTTTTTCTTAATAAATAAATTATTTTTAAAAAAATGAAAAATATGCACATTTAGGAAATTTGAAAAACTGGAAGCACAAATTTTCCAAAAAACATCAAAAAATATATTTTTTTTTCACAATTTTTGGAGAACGAAAATTTCGGAGCAAAGTGAGTAATTAACAAGAATACCTTTTTTTACTGATGATTTCCACTTTAGAAATTAGTGACGTGAATGATATTCCGTTTATCAGCTTTCTTTCGTTCTTTATGAAAGAAACGTGGAAGTCCTTCAGTCGCCTCCAATCTAGGAAATGAGCAAGTCCAATGATTTGTCAGCCATTGCGCTTCTTTCCCACCCTTACGACTCTACTGATATGAACAATTATTAGTCGATAAGTGAAAAGAATCGATCTTACAAGTGATCGATTTATGAAAATCGATTTTTCTTTAAAAAATGAATCGACTTAGTCGAATTTTTTTTCTAATTGAAAAAAAATCTATTTTCAAAAAAAAAAAAAAATCCTATTAATCAAAAAAAAAAAAAAAATACAGGAATCGATTATCGATCTCGAACTAGTCAATTCAGAATTGTGTCCCATCACTAGTCTTTTTTTGTACACACACAATGTACATGTATACATTATATGTGTTAGGGATTTACTCGATCCCTCTCTACAACTCTTGTCAAGGTGGAGTTTGAATAATTCGGCTCAATTATTTGAAAAGAACAAAGTTTATTCATAAAAAAAATAAGTGAGATTAATAATGCAATACAACTCAACTCTCTCTGTTCGCACTCAACAGCAGATCTCAACTACTCTACTCTTCTCAGCACGCACGCCCTCTTATATATCCTTATTACATCTAGATCCTTCTCAATTTTTCCAAAACATTCTCACACATTCTTCCACTCTCTCTCTCATACAGATTATTGTTTCTATCATATGTATATATAAATGTATAAGGGGAAGGTGGGGCAAAATGGACATCAGGGGTAAAATGGACACATTGAAATTTTTCGGCAAATATTATGGAAAACTCTTGAATTTAATAGAAATATTGAGGGTAGATTGTTTTTGATGATTTCATTGGAAAGCTGAGAGAATTTTGGGCGGGAAACAAGTGTCGGAATTAATTTTTTTGAATTTTTGGCGATTTTGACTTTTTCGAGCATTTTAGAGGGGTGAAACCCTCCTTTCTTGAAAATTTTCAGTTTTTTGAGAATATCTTCGGTTCTATTTGTCGTAGCGTATAAATTCTGACGGGAGGTGAAAGGTGAGATCATTTGCCATCGATTCATAGGGTTTTCAATTTGAAAATATTTATTTTTGAGGTATTTATGGGCATTTCTGTTGAAAAATTTTGTGAAACAGTTTTCGGCCTATAACTATCCCAAAAATTGATATTTTTGAATTCAAAACCCCATAAATCGATGGGAAATGAGCTCACTCTTTATTTGAGACCAGCCCCGAATTGCTACGACCAATAAAACCAGAAATATTTGCAAGAAAATGAAAATTTTCAAAAAAGCAAAGGCTTTTACCCCTCAAAAATGCCAAAAAATATCGAATTTTCAAAAAAAATTGAAAAAAATACATCTGACACTCGTTTTCCAGCTAGAATTTCCTCAGCTTCTCAATAGAATCATCACCAAAAATCCATCTCTAACCGTTTCATTACAGTGTCCATTTTGCCCCACTCTCCCCTACAGCACTTGTGCGCTTTTGTTTCCAAGGTGACAATAATACTGATTAATTTGAAAAAAAACGGAAATTTTTGTTTGTTTACAGGTACAGAATCATCATTTATCTCCATAGCTTCTTGTTCCTGTGAGAATGATGTATTCACTGATCCAGCAGCATTTTAGGGCACTTCAACTCTCTCAGACTCTTCCAAATTTCTTTTTAAATAATTTCAGCGACCTGATAGCAGTATTTTTTATTGGATGCAATATTGCTATAACTTCATCAACAGCTTCCTCCATACGATCCTTCATTTCCTTATTCTCGCAACGAATTACCAATAATTTCAATGACTTTACCAGAATTTTATCATCAATTTCACTGTCTTCATTGGCTAATTCATTCAATATATCAAATGCAAGTTGATTGTGTGCATCAAAATTCTCTTTACCTGGTTTATTATTGTAACTGCTTGTCAAATCTATTATAAATTTAGCAATATGAAAAGGATCAATTTCTTGGAACTTAATATTGTGTGAAGTATCGACAAGTTTCTTCATTGTAGGTATGAAAACCTGTTGAAGACAGCTGCTTCCATCCGGTGTAAAATTTGGATACGCTTTGAAGAAATTCTGGAGTGTTCCACGTAAATCAAAATCATTTTCAGTAATTGGATCAAAGAGGCGAATAATTAAAGTCGACAGGAGACTATTATTCTTGATTTTACCATGAAGAAGAAGCTTGCAGAAGCCAGTAACCGCAGCAGTTCGAACATCTCGATTCGAATGATCTATAAAATTCAGCAGGTTTTTCATCAAATCTCTTTGATCATCACTGATCCCAGCTTTGAAATAATCCAGACTATATCGTAGGAATAAATCGAAAATAACAGACAAACACGTCAGCAAGAGATCATTATTATCAGGATCTGTCGTCATTGCAACAAAATACATCATCCAGTGCTTTCTCGCTAATTCGCCATCGAGCCAGAGACAAACACCCACAGCTTTAAGAGCTAATGATTGAACTGCTCTATTTTCATGATCAATACTGGGCATTGCAAGATCATGAAAGAGACTTCTTAGTGTTGATGTTAGAGTTTCAACGGAAGGATCCAGGGTCATTGTGAACATAATTGTGAGACATTTAATCATTGTTTCAGGATTATTTCTCTCTTTTTCCTGTGTCTGTGGCTCAATCAACATCTGTTTTTTTGATAATTCCTCTATTTGTCTCTGTAAATCCTTCATTTCTTCTTGTACTACTTCAGCTTCACCAAATTTCTCTGCTTCCACCAACAAGATTTTATAAATTTCCTTCTTAAGGAGTACAATCTTGAATTTCTGACACTGCACCAATCTCTCAGTGACTTTCTCATCTGATTTTTCATCTACATTATCAGTTCTCATTGGTTTTTGTATTTCCTTGATAACACGTGCCAATGAAGTCAAACGACTCGAAACATCGGGAACAATTTTTGCATAATATTTGACAATACATTCAATTATTTCAACAGTGGAAAAACAACTCATTAGTGTATCCTCAATTAATTGTCTTAAATTTCCCCTTCCAAATTCATCAGAGAGATCAAAACTTTTGGCAATTTCAAATAATTGTAAATGTATAAATTTAAGTGAATCTTGTTTATCGAAATACCATGCATTCTCTTCGGTTTCACCTTTTTTGAGAGAATATTCCCAAACCTTTTTTGGGATTTTCGTTTGAAAATCACGAATATAGCTGCAGAAAGCTGTTAGTTCTGGAAGTGTATCATCTAGCATTTCATCAGCATCTTTTTTATGAATATAGTTAATGAAACAACGCCAATATAGAACATTGTCGCTGTTTAGTTTATCGATTGGAATCAATTTAGCTTTACGGTTTAACGGTAATTGTTTGAATAGTTCATCTAAACTCTGAAATTCAAATAGTATATTTAAAACTAAAATTCCAAGTTCAGATTCCAATTCAATATCCAGACGATGAAGCAATTGACAATAATCATTCTGAAGGTGTGTTAACCATGCTGACAGGATGGCATCCTTCAATGTTTGACGAATAATTTCAGAACAGTCCTCGAGTCCAGTTTTAATGATACAGTGACGTTGTTTGATCGTCAATGATTTAATAGTAACTTTTGACAAGAAAATGTATGCTGCTTTTCTAACAGACTCATCAACATCGTGAATTCTCTTCAGTACAGCTTGCACAGTTTTCTGTGTTTTAGCACTGTATCGAATGGCTGCTCTTCTCACTTCAGCATTTGGATCCTTTGACATATGAAATATATACATTTGTTTTATTGGACACTGTTCATCCATTGGATCTTGGATTCTATGCAGGGCAGCTATTGCTTGTATCCGAACTTTGAATGATTCATCGTTGAGTCTTTCAGCCATTGTGACACGAATTTCTTCGCATCTTTCATCGCTCAGATCTGCTTCATCGCTCAAGGACTTTAGCAAAAGATTCATGAAGAAACATATTCGATATCTCACGGTTTCATCAACTGCAGCATGATTCTCCAGGCAAAAATCAATGAGCCTCTGCAAAAATGGACCTTCATAATTCTTTTCAAGGTCATTTTCTGGATTTGGTACTGGCTGGAAACTTACTGCAAATTTAGCAGCGAAATTGAATGTATTTTCAACTGTTGGATATCTTTCGGCGACAACTAGAACGAGTTTCAGGCATCGGATAAATTTACTCACGAATGTCTCGAAATCAGCCTGAAAGCATAAATTATGTATAACGATATAATTATTGAGAGGAGAAGTTTGATAATTATTGGATTGATACATGGTAATGAAATTAGTATAGGGGAAGGTGGGGTAAAATGAAACACTCTAATTGAACGGGTTGAGATAGAAATTTTTTGATTATTCCATTGGAAAGCTGAGGAAATTTTAGGTGAAAAACATGAGTCAAAATTCTTTTTTCTCAATTTTTGGAAAAATTGACTTTTTTTGCCAAGTTTTGAAGGGGTTTTCCTTTTGAAAATCGAAAAAATTCACTTTTTCGGGGATATCTCCGGTTCTGTAGGTCGTAGAGATCTGGGATTGATCTCAAATGGAAGATGAGCTCATTTTTCATCGATTTATGTGGTTCAAAATTTTTTAAAATCAATTTCTCAAATATTTATAGGTCATTTTCTGAAAAATCAGTTTTTGCCCTATAAGTACTTGAAAAAATTGATATTTTTCTTTTTAAACCCCACAAATCGATGGGAAATGAGCTCACCTTTCATTTAAGATCAACCCCAGGTCGCTACGATCAATAGAACCAGAGATATTCTCGAAAACCTTAAATTTTTCAAAAAACAGAAGAGTTTCACATTCAAATCTCGCGCGAAAAATGAAATTTTTCAAAAATTCCAGAAAATAACTTTTGACGTATGATTTTAATGGGAAATTTCCTCAGCTTTCCAATGGAATCATCAGAAAAAATCTATCTCCAATATTTCTATCAATTTCTCCTAATTTTCATAGTATAAAATACCAAAACCAGCCCAGTGTCCATTTTACCTGTTGTGTCCGTTTTACCCCACCTTTCCCTACATCTGACAATTCTCCAAACTTTTTCAAACGAATAAATTATTGTAAAAAAAACAATTTTTGAATTTTCTGGATGTACATATTTTTTCATTTTTTAAAAATAGTTTTATATGATGAAAAAAAAAATGAAAAATTGTCAAATATTTGCGGTTTTTTTTCAGTTTCATATTAATACTCTACTCACATGATCATACACTTCTTTCAGGGTTTTTACGAGTGTATCGTGGCTTTCATTTGTCTTTTCGGCTTTTTTAAACGTCTGGATTATAACCTCTTTTACTGCAGCATTAGTATATTCCATTTTTTATTATCAATATTTCATCTATTCTTCTACTTCAATAATTATTGTTTATTCAATTGTGTAAATTACTAATATGTTATTTGTTAGAATTAAATTGAGAATGATTAAAAATTAATAATACTCCGGTTGCTCCGGTTCAGACTTTTCTCTGTTTTGAAAATATTTAAAATCCGTTGAGAATGTATGATCGAGAGAGTGGGGGAACCGTGAATTTTGATTGGTGAGGATAGGCCCGAACGGTTGCGGGGGGAGCCGAAGTGAATGACCACGTGACCATGTACTGTGAATCTGGCCAATCACGTGCGAGAAATATTGCCGAATTACTACTTTTGAAAAAAGGATTATGTTCAAAAAATAAAGATAAGATTCTCAAAAAAAAAAAAAAATTGGAGAATTGACGGAAAAAGATCGATTATCGAGAAAAAATCGATTTTACATATAATCGATTCGCGACAATCGATTCTTCCCAAATCAAAAAATAGACTAATCGATTTTTTCCCATTCCAAAAAATGCATTTAAAAAAAAAAAAAATCTCAAAAAAAGAAATCGATTATCGTTCATTTCGAGAATCGAAGAAAAAAAGATCGATTATCGAATAAGAAACTCGACTAATCGATTTTTTTCAGTTCGAAAAAATGCATTTTTCCCAAAAAAAATCCTAAAAAAAAAAAGAAATCGATTATCGTTCATTTCGAGAATCGAAGAAAAAAGATCGATTATCGAATGAAAAAATCGACTAATCGATTTTTTTCAATTCGAAAAAATGCATTTTTCCGCAAAAAATCCTACAAAAAAAAGAAATCGATTATCGTTCATTTCGAGAATCGAAGAAGAAAAGATCGATTATCGAGAAAAAACTTGACTAATCGATTTTTTTTCAGGTCACAAAAATGCATTTTTCACAAAAAAAAATACTAAAAAAAAAAAACGATTATCGTTCATTTTGAGAATCGAAGAAAAAAAGATCGATTATTGAATTAAAAAAATCGACTAATCGTTTTTTTTCAGTTCCAAAAAATGCATTTTTCCTCAAAAAAATCCTAAAAAAAAAAAGAAATCGATTATCGTTCATTTCGAGAATCGAAGTAAAAAAGATCGATTATCGATCGCGAAATAGTCGATTCAGAATTGTGTGTCCCATTACACTAACTCTTTTTTTGCACACACACACACAATGTATATGTATACATATATATATAATGTATATATTCAATACAAAATCCAATGTCCAGATGACTTTTGATGGAAGTTAAAAAGTGCTTTAATTATCAAGTATTTTCATTCCATCGAATGTGATACTGTCAATTCTCTTATCTATATATATTTCCATTCATTTTTTTTTTTAATTATCATTTCAATGACTGGAGTATAGTTAAACCCGAGTCATTCTGCATCTGCGTAATCAGTGGGTGAAGGCAACTGGAAAACGCTCATCTTTAATTTACTTATTAGTTTCCCACTTTTTTGTGTTATATATATATATTCCACCAAGTTGGAAAACAAATTGGCAATGACTACTGAGGAAAAATTTGATGCAGCTGTCAATGTCATCAGGAATTTGCCAAAAAATGGTGAGATTTAATTTTTTACGTTAAAAAACATTTTAATAAAAACTTATTATTAAATTTAAGTTCAAATTGAACAAAAAAAAAAGGATTTTTCTTTACATTTATTCTCAATTGTTGTTTCCTCTATTGTAAATTCGTGACGTCACGTGTGGAGTGATACAAAGTCCATATGCATAGTCATTAGCTCCATTTAATTTCAAAAAATGAAAAAAAAAATTGAGGAATTTGATAAAGTGCATTAATATTATGTACTTCGTCTTTTTATTCAATTACATACATATATATATATGTATATATTTCATTTTTTTTTGTTTGATGTCTTTTTTTTTTGTTTTTTAAATTTTTAAAAATTTTTTTTTGAATAAAATTCCTTTTCTTTCGTTTTTTGAAAAAAAAAATTCGTTCTTTTATCCAAATATATATATATATGTTATATTATCATATTTATATATATATATATATTTCATTTTTCTGTTTGATGTGTTTTGAATTTTTTTTTCTTTTTTTTTGAAAAATTCCTTTTTTTTTTGTTTTTTGAAAAAATAACTTCGTCCTTTTATTCAAATATATATATATATATATATATGTATATATGTATTTCATATTATATTATATTATTATATTTATATATATATATATATGTTTTTTTTTTTGTCTTTTGAAATTTTTTTTTTTTTTTTTGAAAAAATTCCTTTTTTTTTTGTTTTTTGAAAAAAAAAAATGTTAAATAAAATTTCGAAAGTGATATTAAAACAAGAATATACATATATATATCTGGTTAGGCTTTGATGAGTGGAAAAATTGAATTAACACTTTCACATTCTTCAATTTCCTGATAAATTCAAGGAGAGAGTGCTATATATATAGCTCTATATATACAGGCAATAGGCGAGTTCATCGAGGAAGTCTTCCGCTTGAAAAAACCGCAAAAAAAACCTTTTTTTCTATTGCCTATATATTTAAAGCTATATATATATAATTCATGATATAATTACTGATAAAAATGTGTTTTTTTTGCAGGCGCTTATCAACCAAGTCACGAACTTCAGTTGCGATTCTACGCATATTTCAAACAGGCCACTGAAGGTCCATGTCAACAGGCAAAACCAGCTTTTTGGGAAGTTGTTAGAAAAGCAAAATGGGACGCTTGGATGAGACTCGGAAATATGAGCAGACAGGAAGCTATGAACAACTATGTTGCTGAGTTAAAAAAAATCGTTGAAACAATGTCGTATACTGACAATGTAGCTACTTTTTTGGGAAGTTTGGAGTCATTTTATGAGAGTGTACCACCTGAGGATCTTGAACTGCTTGTTGGACCAGTTATTGAACGCATGAAGTCACAACCTGGTTCTCCACTCTCTGGATCTCCTTTAGGTACACGGAAATTCAGGGAATTTTGTGTTTTCTTTCAAATTAATTTTGGTGATGTTTTATGATAATGAGGGGAAGGTGGGGCAAAATGGGTACATCTAAATTTTTAGGCGAATATTATGGAAAACTCTTGACATTAATAGAAATATTGGTGGTGGATTGTTTTTGATGATTTCATTGGAAAGCTGAGGAAATTTTAGGCGGGAAACAAGCGCCGGAATTAATTTTTTTGAATTTTTTGCGATTTTGATTTTTTTGAGCATTTTAGAGGGGTTTTTTTGAAAATTTTCAGTTTTTTGAGAATATCTCCGGTTCTATTTGTTGTAGCGTAAAAATTCCGATGGGAGGTGAAAGGTGAGATCATTTGCCATCGATTCATGGGGTTTTCGATTTAAAAATATCGATTTTTAAGGTATTTATGGGCATTTTTGTGAAACACTTTTGTGAAACAGTTTTTGGCCTATAAATATCTTAAAAATTGATATTTTTGAATTCAAAACCCCATAAATCGATGGGAAATGAGCTCACCTTTCATTTGAGACCACCCCCGAATTGCTGCGACCAATAGAACCAGAGATATTCGCGAAAAAACTGAAATTTTTCAAAAAGCAGAGGCTTTTACTCCTCAAAAATGTCGAAAAATATCGAATTTTCAAAAAAATCGGAAAAAATACATGACACTCGTTTTCCGGCTAAAATTTCTTCAGCTTTTCGATAGAATCATCGAAAAAAATCCATCTCTAACCGTTTCATTACAGTGTCCATTTTGCCCCACTCTCCACTACATTTGACAATTTTTTTGGTTTTTTTTCAACCAATCAATTCTTATGAAAAATAATTATTCGAAAAATTTTCACTCATAGTTTCTCAAATTTCCCATATGTGGATATTTTTTATTTTTTAGAAAATTATTTATTTAGTTCTTAAAAAATAAAAAATTGTCAGATGTCTCCTAAAATCAGCATCATTATATCTTTGCCCCTTTAATTTTAAGCCTAAAATTTTGAAATTCAAAAAATTCGAAAATTAAAATATGAAAATTAAAAAATTAAAAGTAAAATATTAAACTTAAAAAATTAAAATTAAAATAATTAAAATTCATAAATGCCAATTTAGAAATCAAAATTTTTAAAAATATTTAAAAAAATATGAAGATTTCAAATATATTGATGTCATTTTCCATTTTTCTAAAGTCTCGGAGACTAAGCGAGATAAAGCAGTACTGTTCTAATCCATTTTGTACAGAATTTCAAGAGCCACAAAAAAATAAATCGAAAAAAAATCGCTCTATCTCCTTTAGTTTCCAAGAAATCTTTAAAAAAAAATTTTTTTTTGTGATACTTTGAAGAAAAAAAAAAATTTGTAATATTTTTCTAGGATCAAGGGAAACATCTCCTCAGAGGGCCAGAAATCCTTCCAGACACATAACAAGTAGCCTGGAAACAAGTCCAGCAAGTAGTCACAGTGCAAGTCCACTTCCACCAGACACAGACGGAGAAGACGAGGAGTACAAAGATACAGTTGAGGTTCAGCAAAAAAGAAAAAATGAATAATTTATTATTATGAGATTGACACAAATCTCGTCAAGTAGTCATAAATTAATTTTTTTATTCTGCCTTTTTTTAATGCAGGTTGTTTCGGAAAGAACAGGGATAAAGTCCAAGGCTCCTGGACAGAATCACATAATGCAGACTACGAAAACACTGACAAATGGCTATAAAAATAATTCTTTTGATGTGGAGATGAAGGAGACGAATTCGAATCAGGAGAGGGGTCGTTCGAGGGAAAAAAAGGAAAATGCGGAATTTCTCAATCAAATGGCAGCTACTTTGCAGAATCTTCAGAGGGATTTGGACAGAATAACTGGAAGAGTCAGGAGCTTGGAGGGACAGGCACTTCAAGCATTAGCACCACAGCATGTGCGTTATTTAATTTTAATAGGGGGGCAAGATGGGTTGAATGGAAACGAGGAGTGATATAGCGGAGATATCTTAAGTTTAATGTTCTAAATTATTTATTTATTTATTTACGCAATTAAATGCATAAATAAATGAAAAAATCAATTATAAAAAAATTATAAAGTTATAAATTATTTAAAAAATTATAAATTTATAAATTATAACAATAATTATGAATTTATAAATTATAAAAAAATTATTCAAAATCGATGGAAATATTGAAAATATGTTTTTTTCTGATAACTCAATTGAAAAATTGAGGGAAATTCTTATGAAAATCATGTGTAATAATTGATTTTATTGTATTTTTTTTCCAAATTTGATTTTTTTGGGTCGAAATTTGAGAGTAAAATTCTTTTTTTTTTTGAAAAATTTCGATTTTTCGGAGATATCTCTAGTTTTGTTGATCGTAACGACCTGGAATTAGTCTCAAATTGAAGATGAGCTCATTTTTCATTTATTTACATCGTTCTAAAAAAAAAAATTGGATTTTTTAAATAGATATTAAGCTAAAACTGATTTTTTAGAAAATGGGTTTCAAGTACTTGAAAAATCGATTCAAAAAAATTGCGAATCACTCAAATCGATGGCTAATGAGCTCACCTTTCATTTGAGATCAACCCCAGATAGCTACGACCAATAGAACCGAAGATATCTCCAAAAATAGAAATTTTTTCGATTTTCGAAGAAATTTTTTTTTCCAAAAAATTCAAATTTTCCAAAAATTAAACATAAAATCATTTTCAATACATTTTTTTTTACCTAAAATTTCCTCAGCTTTTCAATGGAATCATCAAAAAATATCTATCTCGAACCGTTGAGTTGAAAAATCCATTTTACCCCACCATTAAATTAAATCAATTCTTAATAATAATTAAATAATTAAATTTAAATTAATTTTTGATAATAATTAAATAATTAAAGTTAAAATTTTTTTAATAATAATTAAATAATTAAATTCAATTTAATTTCTAGCTTTATAAAAATTTGTTAAATTTCTATAATTTTTTATTTTTTTATTTTCAGAAGCCTTCACTTCATTATCCAAGGTGGTGGCCTATCTCTGACTGTTCTCCTCGATTATTTACAGTCATGATTTTATGGCCTTTCGTTGCACATGGGCTGATACTCTTCATGCAGCGTTATCGTCAGAGAAAAATGTGATGGAAAAACGAGAGAGAGACAACCCTTCCGGCAATATAATTGCTTGCATCTGGGCCTAAAGCAATACTTCGTTAAATAAGAGACTCTATTAATCCCAGAGTTATCAGGAGAGTAAAAAAAAAAATTGGGTCTCCTTTTTTTTTTAAAAAAGGGGGAAAATCGCAGTTACGTGAAATATAGAGTAAAAATGACAGAAATTTGCGGTTGAATTGTTTTTTCCTCAAATTTTTATAATTGCGAGCACAAAATTCATTTCGTTCTGATCAAATATCACGTAAAAATTATTTAATTAGGAAATTTTGTAAATAATCGATATATCTAATATTAGGAAATATTGCTCAAGTAGTTTTTCACAGGAAAATTAGAAAATTCAGTTGCTAACAGCAAAAATTACGCGATTAGGAAATAATATGAATGGGAGACTGGGGCAAAATGGACTTATGGATGAAAAGGATTCGAAATTTTTTTTTCGAGTGATAGCCTTTTCTAAAAATTTTTAAAAAAATCACCAACAATTTCTGCATATTGTAGCATTTTCTCAAATTTTTTGAGATTTTTTGGAGAAGTCCTTCACTCCGAAAAAAAAAGATCATGAATTATTTTACTCCAGAGGTCCATTTTCCTCCGATTTTCCCTAAAAAAAAGATTCAAAACAAGAATTTTATTCTTTTTCTTCACATTTTTATAATTATTCCTGTTTAAATAATCTTTTTTATCATAAATTGATGTCTCAACCGTTTTCACTCTGTCTCTCTTCCCTCATTTTTAATTTTTGATTAATTATCTATGGTTCTATGGTGAATGAAAATTGTATAAAAAATGAAATTTTTATTGTTTATCGATACGCAAATTGATGTAATATATATATTTATGTGGAATAAGTGATAATGAATTTTGTATTCCTCAAATTTTTCAGACAAATACAGTGTTAGAAGAATTAATTGTTAATAATGCTTTTTTTGTTTATTTATTCAGAATTTTTTATTCCTTGTATTTATGTATTAGTCGAGAGGACGTGATATTTTATAGAAGAAAGTGTGGTAAAATGGACAGGAGGGGTAAAACAGGTGTTTTTTGGTATTTTACCTCATTTTGGCCATTTTACCTCACTTTCCTCTTGAAATTAAACATAAAAACTTATTTTAATGGTTATTTTTCAATTAAAAAAAATAAGTAAACAATTTCAAAAATTTAAAATAGTAAAGAAAATTTAAAAAAGAGGGGGAAGAAGCAAATTCAAATTTAAGGTACGGTCCCAAAAAAGCGTTGTGCGCATGCGCATTGCCTCTCGAGTTGCAGTACGCATGCGCACACGTCAAAGTGGAATTATGAATTGGTTTTCGCGCTCTCTCCCTCCCCCAATCGATCCCCCCTCCTCCTGCATCTGCTTATCAGTATGCCACAGGTTGTCTCGTTGCATTTTCGCATTTTTCTGCATTTATAGCAAATTTATCCTCAAATAAACATTAAAAAAGTGCAAAAAAAACTCAAAAAATCCCAAAACAAATGGGAATAAATTGAGAAAATTATAAAAAATGATTTTGCTGAGAAAATTCTTTTTTTTAAATTTATTTACACTTTCACTCTTTTTTCCAAGCTTGGCTGCTGATTCAAATCTTGGAAAAATCATTTTCGCGAATATCGTAAGTAAATTATTTTTATTATTTTTTCATATCGCAATAAATATTTTATTAATTTTATTTTATTAACAGGTGCTTTTTTTAAAGTTCACTAGTTCTCGTTTGGAAAATTGAGATTATTGCAAATTGTGGTCGAGGTTATCTCTCTGTAACCTTGAGATAACATTCACCAGCTGTTCTGCACCTTTCAAAAAGCGTCTACATTAAGAAAAAAAATCTCTACAACGAAATTTTTAAAAAATTCACGAATAATTTATGATATTAAAATTAGCAAACAATCTCAAATTTTTGGATTTTTTTTTTAAACTAATAAATTTTGATTAAAAAATATATTTTCAAAATTCGCGCTTTTAGTTTTTCAAATTTTTTACATTTGCATATTTTTAATTATTTGAAAAATAATTCATTTTTTGAAAGAAAAAAAAGAATAGAATTGCTGGATGTGTTCTATTTTTAATGTCATAATAATGTAGACATATTAAAGGCTTCACGCACTTTTTTTTAACGATTTTATAAATTTTTATAAATATCTTTATATTCAAATTCTAATACCTTTTTTTTTCAATTTGCAGCTATTCAGACATGGAGATAGAACACCTTTGGAACCCTATCCCAATGATCCATGGAAAAATGAATCTCTTTGGCCTGTTCCCTTTGGACAACTCACAAAAGTAAGAAATTATCAGTTTTTTTTTTTCAAATATTGATGATATTGGAAATAGCAAATATCTGACAATTTTCAGTCTTTTTTTTTTCTCAAACAAATGAATTATTTTGAAAAAAAAAATGAAAAATATGTACTTATAGAAATTTCGAGAAACTATGAGTGCAAATTTTTTAAATATTTTTCTAATAATAATTGATTTGTCTAAAAAAATCCGAAAACTTGTTAGATTACTGCTATATTTAAAATCTTAAATATTTCGGAAACTAAGCGAGATAGAGCGATTTTGTCTCAATCCCTATTATTCGTAGTCCTTGAAATTCCCTACAAAAAAAGGATTGAAGCAAAATCGCTTTATCTCGCTTATATTCCTTGACAACAAAAAAAAAAGCTGATAACAAAAACTTTATGTTCTTCATTTTTTGATAAAAATAAAGAATATGAAGTTTTTATAAAAAAATGAAGAATATGAAATTTTTACCTAAAAATGAAAAATATGAAGTTTTCATAAAAAAATTAAGAATACAAAGTTTTTATCAACAAATGAAGAATACAAAATTTTTACCTAAAAATTAAGAATATGAAGTTTTTATAATTTTTATAAAAAAATAAAAAATATGAACTTTTTATCAAAAACTCCAAAATTTATCATAAAAAAAAAGCATTAATCATCTTTATTTCCAATTCGCCATAAATTCCAACTGTCTTAACAACGTTTTTCCTTTTTATTTTGCCTCCAGCTGGGGGCACATGAGCACCTCATCCTCGGTCGTTGGTTCAGAGATCGCTACAAACAAATCCTGCCCCAAAAATATTCGTACTACGATATTTACGTGAGAAGTACAGACGTGGACAGAACCCTGATGTCAGCAGAGGCGAATTTGGCTGGTCTCTATCCTCCAGAAGGTGATCAGATCTGGGACAAGCTCAAATGGATGCCAATTCCGGTGCATACAGTCCCAGAAACCGAAGACAACGTCCTTTACAGCAAAAAATACTGTCCCCGATATAATTACGAATTAAATGAGCTCTTAAAAACCCCGAAATTCGTTAAAATCATCGATGATAACGCGAAACTATTTGAATATCTCACGAAAAAGGCGGGAAGAAAGATCGATTCGTTGGAGCATTTGGAGTATTTGTACAATGTTTTGTTCATCGAGGAGCTTTACAACAGAACATTACCGAAATGGACACAATTGGTTTATCCAGATGCTATGAAACCACTTGCTGATCTCAGTTTTTCAGTCGCTGCTAATACGAAAATTTTGAGAAGACTGAAAGTTGGATTGCTTATCAAAGAAATGGTGGAACACATGAATTTGAAATCGAAAAAGGCGCTCGTTCCTGATAGGGTCCTGTGGATTTATTCGGCTCATGACGAGACTGTCGCCAATTTTTTGATGTCCTTGGACCTTTTTGAACCTCATTGTCCTCCTTATGCAGCTGCAGTTCTCGTGGAATTGAGGGAAAATCTGGGGAATGAGCAGAAGGTTGTGACGATTTCCTACAAAAATTCGAGCGGAGAACCGGTTTTATTGACACTGCCAGGATGCCTTGAGAGATGTCCTTTGGAGCAGTTTATCAAATTGACGAAGGATATTATACCCGAGGACTGGGAACAGGAGTGCTCGATTACTTGGGAGAGCTATGGGATTAAACTCAGTATTTTAACAGTTTTAGGTGAGATTTTAGGGTTTATTTGATGGGGGGGGGGGGGGTAGCGGGAAAATCAAATCAAATCGAATAATTTGGGGTTTTTGAACTATTTGATATTTTCAATTTATTCGAAGCTTTTTGAATTATTTGAGATTTTAAATTTATTTGAGGTTTTTTGAATTATTTGATATTTTCAATTTATTCGAAATTTTTAAATTATTTGAGATTTTCAATTTATTCGAAATTTTTCGAATTATTTGAGATCTTCAATTTATTCGAAATTTTTGAATTATTTGAGATTTTCAATTTATTCGAATTTTTTTTGAATTATTTGAGATTTTCAATTTATTTGAATTTTTTGAATTATTTGAAATGTTCAATTTATTTGAAATTTTTGAATTATTTGAGATTTTTAATTTATTAGAAGTTTTTCGAATCATTTAAAACTTTAGAATTATTCAAAATATTAGAAATTTTTCGAATTCTAAGGTTTAAAAATTTTTGTATTATCAGAAAATTTGCAATTATTAGAAATTTTGTAATTATTTGGAATTTTGCAATTATTTGAACACTTTCGAAACATTCGAAATTTAGAAATTATCGAAAATAGTAGAAAATTTCGAAATATTAGAAATTTTTCAAGTATTTGAAGTTCCAGCAATTATCCGAATTATTTGAAGTTTCTGGAATTATTGAAATCCAATCGAAAATAGAAAATTTCGAAATATTAAAATTTTCATATTATTAAAAAATTTCGCAATTACTCGAAATTTTGCAATTATTCGAAATTTCCAAACCATTTAAAATCTTATAATTCTATAAAATATTAGAAAAATACGAAATATTGAGAATTTTTCAAATAATTCTAAATATTAGAAATTTTGAAATTATTCGAAGTTTCTGAAATAATTCGAAATATTTGAATATAGTTTATTTACAATTTTTTAAGTATTTTTATTCTATTGGGCATTAATTGAGGATTTTTGTGTTTCAGGTACAATGATCTCTGCTATTGTTCTGCTGATTATAGTTGTTCTGCTGATAATTATATTTGTCTTTTGGCATTATCAACGTGAGCATAGTCAGTATTACACTCCAATTTCAACAGATCCAAATTAATTAATTTTATTTAATCTCTGATTGGCGCGAAAATTCTGAATTTTTTTTAATTTTCGAATTTTTATGAGGGCCCAATGACTCAACTACCTCATCTACAGTGGCTGAATTTATTTTTTACGAATTTTCACCTCGATAATCACGTGATAACTATTTTTTAATTTAATTTTCTTGAGATAAAAAAGAGAAAAAACGTAAAAATATGTATTTTAATATGAAACATTTATTTTTGAAAATATTTATGAAGCAAAAAAAAATTGATTGAATGTGTGAAAAATAAATATTTTAAGATGATATTAATAATAATTAAAAAAAAAAATGATAATAAATTTGAAATCGATGGATATATTAATGTGATAATAAATTTTGAAATTAATTGATATTTTAAATGTGATAATAAATTTGAAATCAATGGATATCAACAGATGCCATAAATTTATTTATTAAAATCCAACAAATAATTTAATTTAATTTATATTTAAAGATCTCCAAGGCTTGTAAAACTTCCATTCAGGCTTTCATGTATCGTGAACGCTGGATTAACTCTAAAAAATAATTTAAAAACTAAAAAATTGGGGAAAATTGGAGGGAAAAAATTCTAATTTTATGAATAACTTGACGAAAAAAAAATTGTCCTACGATTTTTCAAAATGAAAAAATCAGAATAAAAATGAAGACGTACCTTCGTCAGTACAATTCTTCAGTGGTATTCGTCGTAAGGCCATGCTATTAAAGGTGAGTTAGGAAATAGTGTTAATTACAGTGCATCAATTACCTAAATATTAAAGATTGTGTTCCATTTTCCTATTTACAGGGGGAGATGGGGTAAAATGACCGGATTCTGATTGAACGGTTCGAGATGGAGATTTTTTGATGATTCCATTGAAAAGCTGAGGAAATTTTGGGTGGAAAACATGTGTTAAAATTATTTTTTTTCAATTTTTGGAAAATTTTACGTTTTTCGCCGAGTTTTGAAGGGGTTTTCCTTTCGAAAATCGAAAAAATTCACTTTTTCGACGATATCTCCGATTCTGTTGGTCGCAGCGACCTGGGGTTCATCTCAAATGAAAGGTGAGCTCATTTCTCATCGATTCATGTGGTTCAAATTTTTTTTTATCAATTTTTCAAATATTTACAGGCCATTTTCTGAAAATCAGTTTTTGCCCCAAAAGTACTTGAAAAATTGATAATTTTTTTTTTAAACCACATAAATCTATGGGAAATGAGCTCACCTTTCATTTAAGATCAACCTCAGGTCGCTGCGACCAATAGAACCAGAGATATTCCCGAAAACCTGAAATTTTTGAAAAACAGAAGGTTTTCACATTCAAATCTTGAGGAAAAAAATGGAATTTTTGAAAAATTCAAAAAAATAACTTCTAACATATGATTTTCATGGGAAATTTTCT
Source organism: Aleiodes leptofemur (assembly GCA_963942555.1). Classification (NCBI taxonomy): domain Eukaryota; kingdom Metazoa; phylum Arthropoda; class Insecta; order Hymenoptera; family Braconidae; genus Aleiodes; species Aleiodes leptofemur. The sequence goes on from OZ012619.1 coordinate 15,087,235, forward strand.
CAGCTTTTCAATGGAATCAACAGAAAAAATCTGTCTCCAATATTTCCATCGATTTCGAGGAATTTTCATAGTACAAGATACCAAAACTAACACGTGCCCGTTTTACCCCACCTTCCCCTACAAATGCCCAAGAGCAGAAGCGATTGATGCACATCACAGAAAATCGAAGAGAATTTATCCTGTATTTTGGTTTTTTTTTTTGTTATAAATGATGAATTAAAAGGGGATATATTAAATTTTATATTAAAATTTGAAAAAAATTTCGAAATGTGCCAAATATTAAAATAAAACTGATTTTTCTTTTAAATTTTCACTTTATAATTTCGTGACAATGAAAAATCCCTTCAGACGTCACAGATGTGATGAAGAAAATTTCCAAAAACTGCTGTAGTGTGTTAGAATAGCTGTGAATGATAAAAATGACGAGCAAACAGACAAAAATTATGAATAATTCGGGAAATGTTAAAGGTTTAAAATTTCGTTTTTGATTTATTTTTCTTTGAAAATAGAATGACAATAGAACAATTGTCCGATAAATCTAATATTGATAACGTTTTTCTTTTTTTTATTTTAGTATTACACAAAAATAGTATTAATCAGTTAATTAATAGCTACTCCATACTTCTATCTTTTTTTTTTTTTACAAAAAACCCCCTGAGAACAACAATTTCTGGAATTCGCCGATTAATTTTTACAAAATTAAACAATTTTTTTCAAAGACATTTAAAAAAAAGACATTTACCAAGGCACAAAAAACACATTCCCCCACCAACATGAACCCTGACCAATAAAAGACCGTAAAATTAGCAGAAATGTTAAAAAATTTGAATCTTTTTAAACAAAAAAATTCTTTTAAAAAAAAATATACAAAAAATTTGAATTTGCAGTTTTTTAAATTCACTACATTTGCATATTTTCAATTTTTTTTTAAATAATTCATTTTTTAAATGAAAAAAAATTAAAAAAATGACAAATATCTGCTATTTTCAGTGTCATACCATCAGCTACAAACATATATAAATTAAAAGATAAAATATTAGTAAAAAGTAACGAATTTACCACTTTTCTATTCTAATGAGCGTTTAATTATTGACATTTTTAATTAAAAATATCCTCGTCAAGGTTTTCCCTGTATTTTTAGAACACAGTCTTACCTGGCATAGACTGCTGGATTTGTAAGAGCAAAGTTCATTTCTGTTGGACCCCCAATATAATCAGCAATCAACTGAAAAAAATATGAAAAAATTAATTTTCTCATGAAAAAATGTGGTTCATTGCTTCCGAATGGAAGCTATGTAATCGTCAGAATTTTCAATTGTAATTTTTATAAATAGAAGATACTTAAAATGATCTAAATAGAGAAAAAATGATATTTTTAGCGCATGTCTATTTTTTAAGCTTCATTTGAAGAAAATTCGATCGAAACTTTTTGCAAAATTTCCATTTTTCGAAAATCATTTTTTTTTTTTTTACTAATTTATTTATTTATTTTAATGAATTTCTTCGAAATTTGATATTTTGATGATTTGAAAAGAGTTGTATCACTTCCATTAGAAAGCATATTGCTAAAGTATCAGCAGAAAAAGCTATATCATTTATTTTTCGAAGGGCATTCGGAAACTAAGCGAGATAGCGCAATTTTTGTGGAAACTTTTTTTCTAGAAAATTTCAAGAGCTACAAAAAAGGTCTCTACAAAAATCACGCTATCTCGCTTAGTTTCCGGATGCCCTTTAAAAACGTGATTATAACGTAAAATTCTCACGAAAAAACTAAAAATAAATGTGAAAAAAAAGGAAAAAGAGTTTTTACGGGAATTGAATTAGCAAAATTTGATATTTTGATAATGATTTGAAAAAAGTTGCATCACTTCCATTCGAAAGCATATTGCTAAAGTATCAGCAGAAAAAGCTATATCACTTGGAAAGCAATAATATTATCCACTTGTTGATGATAACTTACTCTATTTCTTGTGAGCCAGCTAGCACCCATGGCTATGGCCATGTGGACCACGAAATAAAGGCAAAATCCAAGATAAACAATTGCATAAAGTGTAATTCCCAGATAAACGTACCAACTTGGATTGGGAATTTCTTCGTTAACTGTTTGAGTGACGAAATAAATGTTGATCGCTATAACTACAGCTGAAAGTGCTGTAGAAACGGCTTTATTAAATCTGAAAAAGAAAAGATTATTAATTTTATGATAATTAAAAAATAGCTAACATCTGATAATTTTTAGTTTTTCATTTTTTTCTTGGAGAATAAATTATTTTTAAAAAAATAAAAAATATGCAAAAAATCTATAAAAATAGAAATCCACATTTTTTAAATACTTTTTTAAATTTAAAAATTTATTTTGGAAAATAATTTTATTTGTTCAAAAAAATGCAATAAATCATCAGATTTGCAAGAAAAAAATCAAGAAATAATGGAATTTGTACTAATTTCATTATTATCAGAACTCACAATTTTTTCGCATTTTTTTAAACAAATAAAATATTATTTAAAAATATTTTAAAAATTTGCAATTGTAATTTTTGAAATTTTCTACATCTGCATATTTTTTATTGTTTTAAAAATGATTTATTTGTTAGAAAAAATGGAATTTATGAAAATTATCAGATGTTTTCTATTTTCAGAATTATCTAATTTTATTATCGCTTAATTCCCACTTTTTCTTCAAATAATTCCTTTTTATTTATACTTACATTCCATTTTTGAATTGTCCCATGATATGTACACTGCTGGTGAATGCAATTGTTGGTAATGTAGCAAATGGAAGCTGTAGACTCATAATTGCATTCAATATATCATTCATTCCCGTAAGATCATTGATATTTGAATAAAAAGCAACGAAGAATGTTGGAACAATGGCAATTGTTCTCGTGAAAAGAACTCTTTTCCAACGTGCCCATTGAAGATTCAAAAAGCCCTCCATGGCAAATTGTCCAGCATAGGTACCAGTCATTGTTGAAGACTGACCAGCTGCTAAAATACCAACTGCCCATATGTACATTGCAGCTATTCCAAATTTACAGCCAAGATAAATTCCTCCTGAATACAAATCTGCACTTATTGGTTCTGAATTATTCTGAGAATTTTTATTATCATTATAAATAATTGAATTATTAATATTTTTGATTTATTAGTTATTTTTGGGTATATTTACCTGAAATGCCTTCATTCCTAGAGTGTCATTGGCAGCTTCGCAAATTTCGTACTGAAAAATTATGGAAATTAATAGGGGAAGAAGGGGTAAAACGGGCACGTGTTGGTTTTAGTATTTTATACTGTGAAAATTGCGAGAAATCAATAGAAATATTGGAGATAGATTTTTTCTGATGATTCCATTGGAAAGCTGAGGAAATTTCCCATGAAAATCATATGTCAAAAATTATTTTTTGGAATTTTTCAAAAATTTCATTTTTCGCGCGAAATTTGAAGGTGAAACTCTTCTGTTTTTTGAAAAATTTCAGGTTTTTGGAAATATCTCTGGTTCTATTGGTTGCAGCGACCTGAGGTTGATCTTAAATGAAAGGTGAGCTCATTTCCCATAGATTTATGTGGTTTGAAAAAAAACTTATCAATTTTTCAAGTACTTTTAGGGCAAAAACTGATTTTTAGAAAATGGACTATAAGTATTTGAAAAATTGATTTAAAAAAATTTGAACCACATGAATCGATGAGAAATGAGCTCATCCTTCATTTGAGATGAACCCCAGGTCGCTGCGACCAACAGAACCGAAGATATCGTCGAAAAAGTGAATTTTTTCGATTTTCGAAAGGAAAATCCCTTCAAAACTCGGCGAAAAAAGTAAAATTTTCCAAAAATTGAAAAAAAATAATTTTGACACATGTTTTCCACCCAAAATTTCCTCAGCTTTTCAATGGAATCATCAGAAAATCTCTATCTCGAACCGTTCAATTGGAATCCGTCCATTTCATCTCATCGTCCCCTCCGTACTTCAATTATCAGGTATTTTTAATACTCACTACGTCACTATTCTTCTTTTCGAAGAGGCCATGAGCGAATACAGCTACTACAAAGACGTTTATGATGAAGGAAACGAGAAGAGCGACTGCTGCCTCAATAAAGTAATACATATTGGCTTCTTTTACTTTTTTCGGTTGTCTTCTGTCGATGTCTCTGGACTAAATAAAAAATTTAATTTATTTTTTGTTGATTTACAGATCAAAATGATTCGAAATTTTTTTTTTAAGGGGGAAAGAGTCAATTTAAAAATCTGAAAAAATTCTACAATAATTAGCATATTTTGGAGCATCTTCTCAAATTTTTACAGATTTTTTTATTGAAGTCCTTGAATTTAAAAAAGAATTTCCTCATTTTTCCTTGAATAAATATTATAAAAAAAAAGAAATGTAAATAAATAAATAAATAAATAAATAAATAAATAAATAAACAAATAAATAAATAAATGAATAAATAAATAAATAAATAATTGAATGATAATGATAGCAGGAAGAAATAAATAAAATGAGAATTTTGAGATATTTCAAATTAATAAAAAGAAAAATTGAATTGAAATTTACCTTTACAAGAGCACTGTGCAAATATAAATTGTGTGGCATTATGACAGCACCAACAATACCAACAGCTTGAAGGAGAACACTGCTATCACAATCCTTGCACATTGGAGTAAACATTCCTTTGAGAACTTCTAATTGTGGGGGTGCAGAGACAACATACTGTAAAAAAAGAATATCCCCTCAAAATATTTTTTATAATGACTTTTCCGAGCAATTTTGCCCAAATCTTTTTTTTGCAGCTCTTGATATTGTCTGCAAAGAAGGATCAGAGCAAAATCATCTTATCTTGCTTAGATTCCGAGATATTAAAAACAAATAGTGACAAAATAAAGTGAATTTGTAAAAAAAAAATCAATTTTCTGCAATAAAAATGATATTTTTGCAATAAAAATGATTTTTTTTTTACCTCATAGCCGAAAGTCACTGCCATTATTGAAATCAATATGCCAAAGAATAGCTCCAGCTTCCTCAGTCCATATTTATCGAGGAATAAGAAGGTGAAAGTATCAATAATTGTAATTAAAACACCTCCCCATAATGGAATCCTAAAAAAAAATAGGAAAAAAATAATTTTTTATATTCTGAGTATTTTTTTTTTTTTTCAATAAAGATGAAGAAATGATTTATTATTTACTCACCAGCCATCTGATAAAAGATAAAGTGCAATAGCAGTGCCAATGACTTCCTGCATATCACTGCCAATAATTGCAATCTCAATCATGAGCCATAAAAAAATACGTGGAATTGTTTTGTATTGTCTGTAGCACATTTCAGCTAAATGAAGACCAGTAACAACCCCCAAACGTGCACTCAGTCTCTGCATTACTAGACCAAGCACTGTTGCACTCAATAGAACCCATAATAACTGAAAAAAAAAGATAAAAATTCGATAAAAAACAATAAATTTCGATTAAATCGAAAAATTAACAAAAAACAGAAAAATCCATTTTATTTCGTCATCAGTTTTTTGAAGGGATCTCGGAAACTAAGCGAGATAGAGTAATTTTCGAAGAAACCTTTTTTGTAGAGAAGATTTGGATCTACAAAAAAGGTTTCCATGAAAATTGCTCTATCTCGCTTAGTTTCCGAGATCCCTTTAAAAAACTAACGATGAAATAAAGTCGATTTTTCTGTGAAAATTTTGTAATTGTTGAAATTTTCATTAATAATTTATAAAACCTTGTATTTAGCTGCAACTCCAGATTGTAAATCAGATTCGATGTTTCCAGGATCTAAATAAGCTATGGACATGAGAAAACCAGGTCCTGTAAAAGCCCATAGCTTTCGAAAGCTGAAACTATCCTGAAAAAAGAAAATTTCAAATTAATATTAATTCACGAGTTTTTTTCGAGAATATCTCGGAAACTAAGCGAGATAGAGCAATTTTGCATGAATCTTGTTTTGTAGGTCTCAAAATTCTCTACAAAAATGAATTGGAGCAAAATCACTCTATCTCGTTTAGTTTCCGAGATATTCTTAAAAAACTGATAAAATAAAATCCAATTTTCCAAAAAAAAAATTAATTTATATTAAATTATAATTAAATCAAATAATAATAATAATAATAATATATATTAATATGTATATTCAATATATATATGTGAATATATATTTAATGCATTAAATAATAATAATAATAATATCTAATTTAAATTAAATTAATTCACAAAAAAATTAGATAATATTAATATTAATTGTCAAAAAAAAACATTTGAATTTCTCACATTTGGAGTTTCCGGAATATGAACTCTTTCATCCGCAAAATAAGTTGAATTTGTAATTGGATTTAACGACGAATTTTCGTTAAAATTTTGTGTACCGGAAGTGGGTGATTTTTTTTCTTCAGAAATACTACCTCCACTTCCGGTAACATCCAAATTCTCCCTCGAACTGTTGTCCATTTAATTTATTTTTCTGCAAAAAAAAGAGAAAAAAGTCATTTATTTTAAAAATTTAATTTAAATAAATGTTTATAAATCTTAAAAAATTAGAAAAATACATTTTTCCATTATTTTCAGGTTAGATTTACGATTTAAATGTCCAATAAATACTATTTATCACTCACCGTAAAAAGTAAAATGCAACTGATGACTCAATGAGGAAAAAATGTGGAAAAAAAAAGAAATATCAGCGAAATTGTGCAAGTATTAATCATTATCCATAATGTTCATGTCTTTATCACAAATTTTACTAATTTTTAAATACAATTTTTTAATTAGTTATTATTTTTTCCAATTAATTACGAGGATATTGTCACTAATTACTTGATATTGACACTTGAAAGATGAAATTTCTGGAGTTTTTTTCGTTTAAATACAGAAAACAATGAAAAAAATCAAGTAATAATTGATTATTATTGTTATTTTTGGAACACATGAGTTCTATGTAGTGAGTGCAGCAACTGAGAGACCCACTGACACAACAATTACGTTATACTTCACTTCCCCCTCTCCCCCTCTCTCCCCTCCTCCTACTTCAATTCCCTTTCCCCTTCTCTCTCTCTCTTTTATTTCGCGAGACGCATGTTCTTCTCATTAATTTTCGTCATATCTTGATAATAAATATTCTTGTCAATGATGGCAAGTGAAGGTTTTCAACGTTAAAAAGAATTCTACTTGTGTTTTTTTTTTTTGTAATGAAAGAATACTTTTTTTTTGCAGGATTTGAAGAGAAATTTGGCGGGTAAATGGAGAAAAATTGGGAGTAATTCAAAAAATTGCCAATTGCGGGAATTTTTTTTTTATATAAAAATTGGGGTGGAGGGGGAGGGGGAGGGGGGGGGGTATTAGGGGGAATATTTGTAAGAGGGTGTTGCTGATGATTTCACTGGAAAGTTAAAGAATTTTAAATTTTAATTCGAAATATTCGAATAATTTGAAAAATTCGAATGATTAAAAAAATTCGAATAATTTGAAAAATTCGAATAATTCTAAAAATTTCGAATGATTCGAATAATTTGAAAAATTCGAATAATGTGAAAAATTCAGATAATTTGAAAAATTTGAATAATTCTAAAAAATTCGAATGATTCGAATAATTTGAAAAATTCGAATAATTTGAAAAATTCTAATAATTTGAAAAATTCAAATAATTTGAAAAATTCAAATAATTTGAAAAATTCAAATAATTTGAAAAATTCAAATAATTTGAAAAATTCAAATAATTTGAAAAATTCGAATAATTTGAAAAATTTTCTCAGCTTTTCAATTGGATCATTAAGGAAATTCCAAAGCAATCTCTTTTTCATTAAAATATCTATTATTATCAATTTCTCAGAAAAAAATCACGATAATAAATAATTGTACTTTCCTCTTTGAATATCTCGAAAACCGTTGGGTTTACAAAAAAATCACAAGATACCTTTTTTGTAGAAAATTTGATTTTCTTCAGAAAAGCTCTCCTCACATTTTTCTCTCAACCCAATATTTCACAAGATATCTTTAATTCTACCAAAAATTCCCAAAATTATATTTTCCAACTCTTTTTTTCAAGTATTTCCAACTAAAAATTAAAAAAATTCACAAAAAAATTTGAAAAAAATTAAAAAAATTGATTCTGAGACATGATTTCTCACCAAAATTTCCTCAGCTTTCCAATGAAATCGTCAAAAAAATTCCATCTCACCTCCTTCAAATCAGAATTTCCATTTTCCCGCCAATTTCACCTACAAAAATGATTAAATTCTAAAATAAACATTTTTGCTACCAGTCACGTCTCCAATAATATCTAATCAACCATTATTAAATCTGATTATAATCACGTATATGATAAGAGCGATTAATTACGACACGTACGAATTCTAAAGATAAATTTAATCTCCAGTCGAAATTTAAGTAAACAAAAAAACGGAAAAATTGTAAATAAATTTGTGAATTAATAGGGAAAAGAGGGAAAAATGGACCACCGGAGCATTATCATTCCGGAATTTTTTCGTAGTGAAGGACATCATAAAAAAATCTGAAAAAATTTGAGAAGATGCTGCAATGTGTCTCGCTTGTTGGGTAATTTTTTCAAATTTTTTCGAAGAAGCCTTCACACTTAAAAAAAAACTCAGATTTTTTTTTTTTGAACAGGTCCATCTTGCTCCGATTTTCCATATTTTTATTGCATAAAGCGCGCATCAATTACGCGAGCAATAATAATAATAATAATAATAATAATAATAATCACTAAATTTCTGTAGTTTCCTTGTGGGGAGTCCCCGTAAGATGAGCCGGAATTTCCTTCTATTGAATTCTGCGTCATTTCTCTATTCGTAGAACTGCAAAATAGCAGAAAAGTCATTAAATTCAATTTTAAGGGGTCTGTCTACTTTGGACGCCTGGAAAAAACGCTACTTTCACCAATTTTTTTTAAGAATACTGTTATGTTTATTAATATGTAACTTGTTGGGTTCAACAAAGGCATTCTTAAATTACACAAAAACATTTTTTTAAATTGATTTTAACTAGGGGTGTGCGAATAATTCGAATCCACGAATTATTCGTACCGAATCGAATATTAATATTCGATTCGAAATTTGAATCGAATAATTCGAATTTTGGAATAATTCGAATTTTGGAATAATTCGAATTTTTGAATAATTCGAATTTTTGAATAATTCGAATTTTTGAATAATTCGAATTTTTGAATAATTCGAATTTTTTAATAATTCGAATTTTTTAATAATTCGAATTTTTTATTAATTCGAATTTTTGAAAAATTCGAATTTTCGAATAATTCGAATTTTTTTGAATAATTCAAATTTTGGAATAATTCGAATTTTCGAATAATTCGAATTTTCGAATTTTTTCGAATAATTCGAATTTCCTTGAATAATTTGAACTTTCGAAAATTCGAATTATTCGAAAATTCGAATTTTCGAATAATTCGAATTTTCTTGAATAATTTCAATTTTTGAATATTTCGAATTTTCAAATAATTCGAATTTTTTTGAATAATTCAAATTTTCAAATAATTCGAATTTTCGAATAATTCGAATTTTCAAATAATTCGAATTTTCGAATAATTCGAACTTCTCGAATAATTCGAAAACTTTCGAATTATTCCGAAAATTGCAAATAATTCTAATATTTTCGAATAATTTCGAATAATTCGAATTTTCGAATTATTCGATTCAATTTTTTTTTTTCAGATTGGCCTTTCTTGAGATTTTTTCAACAGCGCACTTTTACAGAACTCCTGTTTACCTGGAATTTTCACACTGAAGAAGTGTTGTTTTTTGAAATGAATTTTAAAAAATGTTTTTGTGTAATTTAAGAATGCTTTTGTTGAGCCCAACAAGTTTCATATTAATAAACATAACAGTATTCTTAAAAAAAATTGGTGAAAATAGCGTTTTTTTTGCAGGCGTCCAACGTAGACAGACCCCTTAAGAGAGTTTAAATTCGTTGAACACGATAATCTAAAATTCAAATAGCCCGCGCAATTCTACGCAAGCGCCCCCACTTAGTTCGTGTAATGGCCGCGAGAAAAATATGGGCAATGCGATCCATCGACTTAACCTGTCAAAAGGAACAAAGTGAAGTCCGTGAGAGTACAGATTTGGGCGGTACACCATAGGTAGCGGGGAAAAGGGGTATATTGCAATTTTTTTTTATTGCAATCGGTTGGTGGTCGGATGGTGGTAAAAGGTATAAAACTTTTAATCATTAGGGAGTAAAAGTTTTTTTTATTTTTAATGATTAATTATTGACCTATTGTCCACGGGGGAATTTCGGATTTTGAATTGATTCTCCCTTCAAATAGATGTAAAATCAATTGGTGGTAAAAGGTAGTCCAATATCAAAATGATTGACTGATTGGTTTGTCCTTTTTCCTCATTATTTAGGCAATATATGTGGGTGAATTGTGTATGCGACCTTAGCATCACCCTCTCCACTATTGTTCGCGGTTTTCATTTGAAAAATTCGATCTGTACGAATCTATAATGCTGTGAGATTGTTGTTTACAAATAAATAAAGAAATAATGATTAAGGAGTCTGGAGGGTAAATATAAAATGACGGGAAAAGTTTGAATTTTTTAACAGGGATGGAAAAAATGATTTTGAATCACCTCAATTTTTTTCCAAATTTTTCATCCCATCGGTTTTAGAGGAATTAATTATCAAACTTGAATCTTATACCTGGGCTCTTATGCACCAAACCTGTCTTAGCACGAGACTATGTTACCCCCTTAGTCGGTACACCTTGACTTGACGCATTCTCCTCTCTTCAAACACCGATGGAAATCATTGCTGAAGAGAGGGAAACGGTCAAATTGCAGGAAAAAATTGAAAAAAGGGCTGAGAGGCCCACCCTTTTCTATTATTTGAAGTAAAAGAAATTTCAACTATTTTCTCGTCATGACGCATTCCCCTCTCTCCAGCAACAATAAAAATCATTGCTAAAGAGAGGGGGGCACGGTCAAATTGCAGGAAAAAATTGAAAAACATAAATAAATTTAATGGCAGAAGGGCCCGGCGTTTTGCACTATTTAAAAAAAAAATTCCTTCCAACTAATCCTTTGCCTTGACGTATTCCCCTATCCAGCAACGAAGAAAATCATTGTTGAAGAGAGGGAACAGTCAAATTGAGGAAAAAAATTTTAAAAAAATGGCTGAGAGGCTCGGTCTTTTCTACTATTTTTTCGAGTTTTTTTTCACCTATTCCCTTGCTTTGACGCATTCCCCTCTCTTCAGCAACGATGGAAATCATTGCTGAAGAGAGAAAAACTGTCGAATTGAGGGAAACAATTGAAAAAGATAGCAGAAAAGGCCCAGCTATATGCCTTAAATTTTTTTTTTTTACAATTTTTTCTTGCAATTTAACCGTCCCCCTCTCTTTAGCAATGATTTCTATCGTTCCTGAAGGGAGAGGAATGCGTCAAGGCAAGGGAATAGTTGAAAAAAAATGGAAAATAGTACAACAGGCCGAGCTTTTCTGCCATTTTTTTAATTTTTTTGTTCCAATTTTTTCCTGCAATTTGACCGTTCCCCTCTCTTTGTCAATGATTTTCATTGCTACTGGGGAGAGGAGAATCCGTCATGACGAGAAAATAATTGCAATTTTTTTTTTTATAGTAGAAAAGAGTGGACCTCAGCCATTTTTTCCTGCAATTCGACTGGTTCCCTCTCCTCAGCAATGATTCCCATCGTTGCTGAAGAGAGGAGAATGCCTCAAGGCAAGGAAATACTTGAAAAAAAATAGTAGAAAAGGCCCACTCTCTATTATTCTTTCTTATTTTTTCATACAATTTTTCCCCTCAATTCGGCGGTTCCCCGCTCCTCAGCAATGATTTTCATCATTGCTGAAGAGAGAGTCACGTGTCAACGCAAGGGAACAGTTGAAAAAAAAAATTTGAAAATGTGGCAGAAGCCTGGACTTTTTGCCATTTTTTTCCACTTTCTCTCAATTTGACCGTTCCCCTCTCTTCAGCAATGATTTTGATCGTTGCTGGAGAGAAGGAAATGCGTCTAGGCAAGGAGACAGTTGAAAAAAAAATTTGATGTGGAAGAGGACTGAACTCTGTCATTTTTTTTTCAATTTTCAATTTTCTCCTTCAATTTAATTGTTCCTTTCTATTCAGCAATGATTCTCATTGTTGCTAGAAAGAGGGGAATGCATCGAGGCAAGGGAATAGGTGAAAAAATTTTGAAAAAATAGAAGGAAAGGCCGGGCCTTTCAGCTATTATTTTTTTTTCAATTTTTCCCCTCAATTTAACTGTTTCTCTCTCTCCAACCATGATTTTCATCGTTGCTGAAGAGAGGGAAATGCTCCAAGGCAAGAAAACAGGGGAAAAACAAATTTGAAAAATTATAGAAAAGACCGAGCCTCTCAGCCATTTTTTTTCAATTTTCTCCCGCAATTGGACTGTTCCCCTCTCTTCAACAATGATTTTCATCGTTGCTGGAGAGAGGGGAATACGTCAAGGCAAAGGGATTAGTTGAAAGAAATTTTTTTTTAAAATACTGCAAAACGCCGGTCCCGTCTGTCATTAAATTTATTTATTTTTTTCAATTTTTTCCTGCAATTTGACCGTTTCCCTCTCTTCAGCAATGATTTCCATCGCTGCTGAAGAGAGGGGAATGCGTCAAGGCAAGGTGTACCGACTCAGGTGGTTACATAGTTTCGTGCTAAGACAGGTTTGGTGCATAAGAGCCCATGTATAAGATCGAAGTTTGATAATTAATTCCTCTCAAACCGATCGGATGAAAAATTTGAAAAAAATTGAGGTGATTCAAAATCATTTTTTCTATCCTTGTTAAAAAATTCAAACTTTTCCCGTCATTTTATATTTACCTTCCAGACTCCTTAATCATTATTTTTTTATTTATTTGTAAACAACAATCTCACAGGATTATAGACTTGTACAGTTTGAATTTTTCAAATGAAAACCGCGAAAAGTAGTGGAGGGGGTGATGCTAAGGTCGCATACACAATTCACCCACATATATTGTCTAAATAATGAGGAAAAAGGACAAACCAATCAGTCAATCATTTTGATATTGGGCTACCTTTTACCACCAATTGATTTTACATCTATTTGAAGGGAGAATCAATTAAGAATCCGAAATTCCCCCGTGGACAATAGGTCAATAATTAATAATTAAAAATAAAAAAAAATTTTACTCCCTAATGATTAAAAATTTTATACCTTCTACCACCATCCGACCACCAACCGATTGCAATAAAAAAAAATTGCAATATACCCCTTTTCCCCGCTACCTATGGTGTACCGATTTGGGCTCCTGTGTAGCGAGCCTGTGCAAAAAAAAGGAAAAAAAAAAAAAACGAGATATATTTTTGGTAAAAATTGCTTCAAACGTATTTGAATTTATTTATGTTTGGTTATAATTTTTTCGGAAAATTCAAAAATTGCAGAGAAAGCGACATAAACAGGCACATATATATAGAACATATATATATATGTATATGTAAAAATTGAATTTCTGAAAAATTTGCTACCCTAGGACGCCTTGCTGAGTCAAAAAAGTACGTCGATTTCAGTTTGTCAAGGTACAGGCTGCAAAATTTCATATGTTATGCATCGTATAACATCAAAAGGTTCGTATTAATTAATTAATCAATAATATTTCCTATTTTTTTAATGGACGACTTTAAATTTATGATTATAAACCTCAAAAATATGTTAATGTGATGTGGAAATATATAGTATATATAGTATATATACCATAACTGTATTTTTTTAAAAAGAATAATTGACAAAGAGAAAAAAATAAAAATGACTAAATTATTTAAATAAAAAAAAAAATTGGAATTAAATATTAAATGAGATTTTTTTGTTTATTAAATTTTTTTTAAAATTATTTTCTCTCTCTCTCTCTTTCTCTTTCTTTTCCTGAATTAGAGAAAGTCAATTGCTTTTGTTATCAAATAAATTCCCAGAAACACAAAGAAAATCCACTAAAATAGACATTTTTGATAAATAAAATACAAAAAAACACTAAAATTTTTTTTTTCCTTTTTGTCTAGATTTTTTGCAGTAATCTTTGAAGTCAATTTTTGCAGCTCCGAGATAATTAAAAAAGGCCAAAAAAAGGATTTATTATTTGACCATCAAATAATAACTGAAGAATTAAAGAAAAAGAAGGGAAAAATCATTGGAGAGGAACTGATTGTTTTGTAAAAATGACTAGCCATAGAGGAGGTCATCAGGGTGGTCCCCCAGGTTTAAAACAAATTGATTTAGATCAAATATGGGGTGATTTACGTGAGGGTATTGAGCAAGTTTACAATCGTCAGTGTATGTCCAAACCACGTTACATTGAATTATACACACATGTATACAATTACTGTACATCAGTACATCAACAAGTAACACGTAATACAACAAAAAGTAAAAAAGGCCCAATATCAGGTGGTGCACAATTAGTTGGATTAGAATTATACAAACGTTTACGTGATTTTCTAAGAAATTATCTAATAAGTTTGTTAAAACATGGAATTGATCTGATGGATGAGGATGTATTGCAATTTTACACAAGACAATGGGAAGAATATCAATTCAGTTCAAAGGTATTGAATGGTGTTTGTGCATATTTAAATCGTCACTGGGTTAGAAGAGAATGTGAAGAAGGTCGTAAGGGTATTTATGAAATTTATCAATTGGCACTTGTAACATGGAGAGATAATTTATTTAAACATCTCAATAGACAAGTTACAAATGCTGTTTTGAAGCTAATTGAACGTGAACGTAATGGTGAAACAATAAATACACGACTTGTTTCTGGTGTTATTAATTGTTATGTTGAGCTTGGATTAAATGAAGAGGATCCTGGTGCAAGAGGTGCCAATTTAACAGTCTACAAAGATTCATTTGAGAATGTTTTTCTCGAGGATACAGAAAGATTCTATACCCGCGAGAGTTCAGAGTTTTTGAGGCAAAATCCAGTCACCGAGTACATGAAAAAAGCGGAAATGCGTTTATTAGAGGAACAAAAACGTGTACAAGTCTATCTACATCAAACTACACATGAACGTCTTGCTAAAACATGCGAACGTGTCCTGATTGAAAAGCATCTAGACATATTTCATTCGGAATTTCAAAATTTACTTGATGCTGATAAGAACAATGATCTTGGTAGAATGTATCAGTTGGTTGCAAGAATACTAAATGGTCTTGGTGAACTGAGAAATTTACTTGAACAGCATATTGCCAATCAGGGATTAGCAGCAATTGATAAATGTGGGGATTCAGCAGCTAATGATCCAAAAGTTTATGTTAATACAATACTTGAGGTACACAAAAAATATAATGCACTTGTACTAGTTGCATTCAGTAATGACAGTGGTTTTGTTGCTGCATTGGACAAAGCATGTGGAAGATTTATCAACAGTAATTCTGTTACAAGAGCTGCTAATAGTAGCAGCAAATCACCCGAGCTATTAGCCAAATATTGTGATTTATTGTTGAAAAAAAGTAGTAAAAATCCGGAGGAAGCTGAACTTGAGGATACATTGAATCAAGTTATGGTTGTATTCAAGTACATTGAGGATAAGGATGTTTTTCAAAAATTTTACAGTAAAATGTTGGCTAAAAGATTGGTACAGCATATGTCAGCCAGTGATGATGCTGAGGCATCGATGATCTCGAAATTGAAGCAAGCTTGTGGTTTTGAGTATACTTCAAAGCTGCAAAGGATGTTCCAGGATATTGGAGTGTCGAAGGATCTCAATGAGGCATTCAGAAGACATTTAACAAATTCAGCTGAACCACTGGATATTGATTTCAGTATACAAGTATTGTCTTCTGGCTCTTGGCCTTTTCAACAGTCCTTCACTTTTTCACTACCAACAGAGCTAGAAAGATCTGTTCACAGATTTACGACATTCTACAGTTCTCAGCACAGTGGAAGAAAATTAAATTGGCTTTACAACATGTCCAAGGGTGAATTACACACAAATTGCTTCAAAAATCGCTACACACTTCAGGCTTCGACTTTTCAAATGGCTGTTTTACTGCAGTACAATGCTGCTACTATGTGGACAATACAACAGTTGCATGATGCTACACAGATTAAAATGGATTTCTTACTTCAAGTTGTTCAAATTTTACTGAAAGCCAAATTACTTACGGCACCTATTGAAGATGAAACTGAACTCAATCCAGCTAGTACTGTTGAATTGTTCACTGCTTATAAAAAGTAAGTTTTGGAATATGGGAGAGAGTGGGGCAACATGATCTAGGATTTTTTTTTTTTTGGGTGAAGGACTTGATAAAAAAATCTGAAAAATTTGAGAAGATGCTTCAATATTCGAACATTGTTGGTGAATTTTTTCAAATTTTTTTGTAGAATTTTTCACTTGAAAAAAAAATCCAGCAGGTCCATTTTGCCTTTTTCTACCCATTAGATTCATCAAATAATTTTCTATTTATTAAATTAACACTATTATTTATTAATTTCAGTAAAAAATTGAGAGTCAACATTAATATTCCCATGAAGACGGAATTGAAGGTGGAACAAGAGACAACTCACAAACACATTGAGGAAGATCGTAAACTCTTGATACAAGCAGCAATTGTGAGAATCATGAAGATGAGAAAAGTCTTGAAGCATCAACAATTAGTTGCAGAAGTCTTGAATCAACTAAACTCGAGGTTTAAACCAAGAGTTCACGTTATTAAGGTGAGGCAAATGATAATAAGTCAATAAAATTTTATTAATTTATCTGTATTTTAATTTTTTTTACAGAAATGCATAGATATCTTGATCGAAAAGGAATATTTGGAACGCACGGAGGGTCAGAAAGACACATACAGTTACTTGGCATGATTTGCCGATGATTAGTTATCATTTTTCCTTTAAAAAAACAAAAAAAAAAAACCTAATAACAGAGTACGGAAACGGAAAATAAAGGAAAAATCGTCATAATAATTCTTTTCTTTTTGTCACCAAATATATATGATTTTATGGCTATTTTTTCTTTTATTCTCATCACAAGTATATATCAGTAATCGGTAATGCTGGAGAAACCAAAATTCTCTCAATTTCCTTTTTAAAAAAATAAAACGAGGGAATAACATTGGTTTACAACAGTTATCCGGTATTTTTTCATAAAAACCTTTGGATAAAATATAAGAAACAAAAAGTAATAGCTCAAATTGTTAAAAAAACGAAAAGAATAACATTTTTTGAAAATTCTTATAAGTTAAAATTTTTTCATATTTTTTTCTTTCTTTTTTTGTTGTATTTTTCTCACATATTGTTTTATTTATAATGAGAAAAAGCATTGAAACTACAAAATTTTTTTCACGAATCAGTGAGATCAATTGATATCATTGAAGGGAAAAACAAAAAAGTAGGGCAGTTAAAAAAAATGTTATTCTTATTAAAACAATTTTGAAGGTACAATGAGAGAAAAATGGCATTGCTTAAGAATGAGTTTAAAAATAGACATTTTTCTTAATAAATAATTTGATTTGTTTGTCGTTTTTCCTTTCTTTTTTTTCTTATTTTCTCTGGCTCTATTACTATATATCATAATGATCTCCAAATACATGAATTCATTTTTTTTTTCGTCACGAGGAGGTAGGATAAAATTGTTTCACTCATGTAAATGTATTTTATTAACAACACATAAAGAAAAGATTGAGAAAAATTGTGAAAAAAAAAAAAAAAAACGTATTCAAGTGGAATGTTCAATTTTCCAATTTAAAATTTTTGTAAATTCATCTTGGGTCAATTGAATTTGTTTGCTTACTTCCAAAAATGCTATTTGTTTTTTCAAATTTTCCACAAGGAAAATTTGCTTTTTAAATGACTGCAGTATTTCTAACTTTTCTTTTTGAAGACATCTTGATATATTTGTTTCTTTGTCCTTTAATTTTTTTATTTCATTTCGCAATTCTCTTTCTTCCATTTTTTTACATTTCAAGGAATCTTTTAGCTTTTCAGTTTCTTCGAGCAATCTATTCAAACGAAGATCACGTTGAATTAATTGCTGGCTTTTCATTTTTATCTCTTTTTTCAAACTCTCGATCTCCTGTGAGGAAAAAATTACGTGAAAAATAGGATAAAATGATGATTTTGAGGGAAACTGTTGTAAATAGGATTTTTTTGATGATTTCATTGGAAAGCTGAGGAAATTTTACGTAGAAAACTTGTATTAAAATTCATTTTTTCAATTTTTTTTTGGAAAAACGATATTTTCAGGGGAAAATTGAAAGTCAAACCGTTTCCAAAATCGAAAAAAATTCACTTGATCGAGATATTTTTGAAAAAGTGAATTTTTTAGATCTTGAAATGGATTTGACCTCCAATTTTTCTTTAAAAATTTCGAATTTTTGAAAAATTCGAAAAAATCCATTTTTCTTTGGAAATTTCGATTTTTCGAAAAATTCGAAAAAATCCATTTTTTGGGGGAAATTTAGATTTTCCAAAAATTTGGTAAAAATCAATTTTAATATATGTTTTTCACCTAAAATTTCCTCAACCTCATTTCATTTCTCTAATCTAATAAAATAATATCAATTAATTACTCACTTTTTTCAACGATTCATTCTGTTTAGTTTGCTCTTGGCAATTTAATTGAAGACTATTTACATTTGCCTCTAATTTTTCCACTGTTCCCTTCAATGAATTGTTCTGATCGTGGAATTTATCTCTGACTTCACAAGTTTTTCGATTTTCTAATTCCAAATCCTTGCAGTAACTTGATTTTTTTGCTAATTCATCTTTGAGACTTTGTACTTCACTCTGCAGCATTTGAACTTTTTGTCTCAAAAGTTTAACAACTGGATTATTCCTGGAATAATCACGCTTTGGAGACGAAATTTCACTTGGATCGATGTCATTACTCTTCCTTAAATTAAAAAAAACAACATTAAATTGCATTTTATTACGTTCAAGTGGACCAGAGCAGCAAAGTAAAATTGAGGAATTTTTTTTTAGGTGAAGGACTCGATTAAAAAATCTGAAAAAATTTGAGAATATGCTCCAATATGTCTATATTCATGTGTAATTTTTTCAAATTTTTTGGTAAAGCCCTTCACTATCAAAAAAAATCCTGGATCATTTTGCCCCGGTTTAATCGTCCCTTACATAAGAAAAAGTGTGGGAAAATGATCCAGAATTTTTTTTTAATAGTGAAGCCTCCACAAAAAAATTTGAAAAAATTACCCAAGAATCTCGACATATTGGAGCATATTCTCAAATTTTTTCAGATTTTTTGATCGAGTCCTTCACTCTGAAAAAAATCCCGGATTATTTTGCCCCTATATAGGGAAAAGTGGGGTAAAATCATCTGGAATTTTTTTTTGATAATGAAGGCCTTCACCAAAAATTTTGAAAAAATTACACAAGAATGTAGACATGTTGTAGTATATTCTCAAATTTTTTCAAAATTTTTCATGAAGTCCTTCATTTAAAAAAAAAAACCTTGCATCATTCTGCCTCGGAGGTCCATTTCGCCTCAGTACTTCAATATATAGTTGCCTTAGAGTTAAAGGGGCGTAAGTGCTGTGTATAAGCATAGCACTTAAGTCCCTTTGCTTCTAAGGCGTCTTTTTTTTTTATAAAAAAAAGGATTTTACCCATTCTCCTGCGAGTGAAATGGATAATCTGCATGAAAATCTTGAAAAGCTGTAGCCAAACTCGTTTGAAATCCCATGAAATCTTTGTACGAGTTCTGCACAACTAGATCTACGTCCCTCATGATATCCTTAGTTTTATCATCAAGTTCTTTATTCAAACGATAAAATTCTTTTTCCTTATTCGAGAGATTATCCATCATTGTTAAATATCGAACTAGAAAAAAAATCAATCACAAAAAAAAAGTGGTATTTCTGGTTGCTAAGGTCGTTGCTAGGCGAGAAATTCAAATAAAAATAAACAGATCCCGAATTTATTTTAATTCTAATTTTAATGATAAAAAACATCAATTTTTTCCGTCAAATGAACAATTTTCTCCTGAAATAATCATTAATTTCTGCAAAAAAAATGACAGCACGAATAATTTCTCAAGGTATTAATAAAAAATTTAAATTAAATCGAAATTCTGGAAAATTACTTATTTCGAATTTTTTTTTTTTAAAGCATTGACCGAATATCAAACAGCTCGTTTGACATTTACAAAAGCAATATCAGAATTAGCATCAAGACCAGAAAATATAAGTGTCCTCGAGGATTTTGGTGTTGTCAATCTTCTGGAGCCACTTCTCTTCGATCGAGTAACATCAATTCAACAAAATTCGCTGATTGCTGTAGGTAAATTGGCAAATTCAAGTTCTCGAGTAGCACAGGATGTAGTGGAGAGAAATGTCATGCCGATACTCATTAAAAATATGGAAAAACAAAACGTACGAATCGGAATGTAAGCATTTTGGATGTTATCAATTAGTTTGAAGGATGGAGAGAGAATTTTTTTGAAGAATTTTTTTTTTTTGTAGAAATTTATTAAAAAGGCGATACTATTTGTGATTCGTGCTATTTCGAAGCACTCGAGTAAATTGGCTGAAGCTGTTGTGGACTCGGGCGGTTTGGGTGCTATTATCATTTGTCTGGAGGATTTTGATACTGGAGTCAAAGAATCGGCTGCATGGGCAACTGGATATATTGCGAGACATGACAAAATTCTTGCGGAAACAGTCACTCGTGCTGGTAAATTAATGTGTATCTTTGACTGGGAAAGAATGTTTAGATCTGATCAGATCTAATTAGATCTGAATAGATCCAATCAGATCTAAGTCTGATCAGATCTAAGGAACTCAGATCTAATTAGATCTGATCAGATCCATGGAACTCAGATCTAATTAGATCTAAGGACCTCAGATCTAATTAGATCTAAGGAACTCAGATCTAAGGAACTCAGATCTAATTAGATCTAAGGAACTCAGATCTAATTAGATCTAAGGAACTCAGATCTAATTAGATCTAAGGAACTCAGATCTAATTAGATCTAAGGAACTCAGGTCTAAGGAACTCAGATCTAAGTAACTCAGATCTAATTAGATCTGATCAGATCCATGGAACTCAGATCTAATTAGATCTGATCAGATCTAAGGAACTCAGATCTAAGGAACTCAGATCTACGGAACTCAGATCTAAGGAACTTAGATCTAATTAGATCTAAGGAACTCAGGTCTAAGGAACTCAGGTCTAAGGAACTCAGATCTAAGGAACTCAGATCTAAGTAACTCAGATCTAATTAGATCTGATCAGATCCATGGAACTCAGATCTAATTAGATCTGATCAGATCTAAGGAACTCAGATCCAAGGAACTCAGATCTAATTAGATCTGATCAGATCTAAGGAACTCAGATCCAAGGAACTCAGATCTAAAGAACTCAGATCTAATTAGATCCGATTAGATCTAAGAAACTCAGATCTAATTACATCTGATCAGATCTAAGGAACTCACATCCAAGGAAATCAGATCTAAGGAACTCAGATCCAGGAACTCAGATCTAAGGAACTCAGATCGAAGGAACTCCCATCTAAGGAACTCAGATCTAATTAGATCTCATCAGATCTAAGGAACTCAGATCTCATTTGATCAGATCAAAACATTTTTTCCCGCATAGTAATGATGAGGAGAAAAAAAAATTGTGTTTCTCAGGTGCTGTCCCATTACTGGTCCTCTGTCTGCATGAATCTGAACTTTGTCTCAAGCAGATAAGTGCATCTGCCTTATGCGACATCAGCAAACACTCTCAGGAGCTTGCACAGGCTGTTGCTGATGCTGGTGCTGTCCCATTTTTTGCTACATTGCTATACAATCCGGATGCTAAACTGAAGAACCAAGTGCTCTATGCACTTGCAAGTATAGCTAAACATTCTGCTGATTTAGCTGAAGCTGTCGTCGAAACTGATATTTTTCCACAAGTTCTCATACATTTGGGACATCCTGATGAAAATGTGGAGAAGGCTGGAGCTATTCTTATACGCGAAATTGTTAAGCACAGTCAGGAAGTAATTTATCCATTCATCTGAATTTTTTTTGGATCAGGAATTTTTTTTGGAGTGAAGGACTTGGTGAAAAAATCTGAAAAAATTTGAGAAGATGCTTCAATATATGTACATTGTTGCTGAATTTTTTCAGAATTTTTTTCCTCAACGCCTTTAATTTAAAAAAAAAAATCAAAAAAAAATCCATATTGCTCCGGTTTCTCCTATATTTTCATATTATTTCAATCTCTTATTTTATCATAGTTGGCACAGCTAATTGTGAATACTGGAGGAATAGAGGCACTCATCGAAATGATAAGAAATACCAAATCCTCCACCAGATTGCCTGGAATAATGTCCCTTGGCTACATAGCAGGTCACTCGTGTCAAAGTGCAATAACGATAATTGCCTCAAAAGGTGTTTTACAATTATCATTGGTTCTTGATGAAGAGACTGATCATCATATTCTGGCAATGACAATTTGGACATGCGGACAGATTGGAAAACACAGTCGAGAACATGCAAAAGCTGTAGCTGAGGCCAATATTTTTCCAAAAATGCTTCAAGTACTGATACAGCTATTATTAATCATTAATTCATATTTTCTCTTTCTTTTTTTAATTAAATTGCTTTTTTTTAGATCTACAAATGTAAATCGAGTACAGAAGATCTGCGGGAGAAGATTGTATTTGCCTTGAAGCATATATTAGACAAGTGCATGGATATTGAGATTTTAGAGCCACTTTTGTATTCAACATCACAAAAAATCCTGAAATATACCTTGAGACAATTGAGCAAGGTAAGGAATTCTTTTTATAATAAAATATTAACAATATTCACAATAAGTATGTTTTTGAAATTTTAATAATAATAATAATAAGAGTAATAATAATAAATATTACACATTGTTCATTCATTTTTAGCAATGAACATTGATGAAAGAATCGTATAAAGTCACAAATATATATAAACTTTAAATATCCATACAATATTTCCAATTGAACAAAACAATTGAAATGTTTTTCATTTTTTTTTAAAATTTTTTCTTTACATTTTATTATCTTATCTTATGGATTGGCATATTTTTCAGCGAGTGAACTGTAGCTTATCAAAAACATTCTGTTTTGATTCTAAAAAATTTGGTCAAGCAATTTTCTTGTTTTTTTTTTCATTCATTTTCATTTTTAAGGCAGGTATTTTTCTTTTTTTACTTCTCTATTATATTCAATTAGTCTTCCTACATTTGTTTTATTTTTTTTTCTCACTTTTTCATTTTTTTCCCAAAAAATGGAATCCAGTGCCAGCCAAAAAAACAAACAAATTACCTTGAAATCACGAAATTGTGGAAAATTTGCATTCAATGGAATTCTGAATGTTTCTGTAAAAGTTCAATTTATTGGATTTTTTTTCAAATTTCCTCAGTCTCAGATTGTTTATTTCATAACAATGACAATTTTCAGACTATCTAGAGATTGAGATTGTAAATCAGTAAGCGTAGTTTTTTTTTCTCCTAGAGCAAATATGATTCATAGTCAATAAGTTTTATATATATTGCAACTACATTATTCAAGTAATACGTATATTGCACCTGTGAATTTTTCCATTTTTCTATTAATTTATGCCGTGCTGATTTAAACATTGACATTGTTTTAGTTGATTGTACATCGACTGTATATAGTTTTTCTTTCAGTTTTACCTCAATTAATATCTCTTTTTTTTTTTTAATTTATACAAAAACACATAAAGAGATTAGTCAAATATTTTAGAATATCAAAGTTTCAATATTTTTTAAAAATAAAATTGAGGAGATAACATATATAAGCAAGCCTTCGAAGCTAAGAAAATTTTCTAAATTTTTTTTTTCATTTATTTAAAATTTTTCTAAAATAACACACTACTCTCTAAATGCAACTGAAAAATAAATTTTTTGCAGTAAAATAAATTCCATTTCAAATTAATCGAAATATTATCATTAACATTTTTTTTCTTTTTTCTATCTATAAAATCATTTAATTCTGTTTTATCGTTACAAAAATTTGATTACTGGCAGTAGAGAAGGAACGAACACACCATGCACAAAGAAATATAATTAAAAAAATAATGAAAAAAAATGAAAGAAAAAAAAAATGTTAATAACATTTGAAAAGGAGAAAAATTTAAAAATTGTGTTCGTCATAAATTACATTTGGAGAAATACAATTTCATTGCATTTTTAATACTAACTGATATATTGACACATAAGGCATTGCGTTTGATACTGGCATTAATCATTACTTAATTTACTTGTATCTAAAGATTTTCATACATTATTTCCTTTTTTTTTTCTATTAATTCATTTTAAGCTCGGTAAAACATTGAAATATTATAAAATGACTTGATCTCCAATTTGGTGTTTCTGTAGGCATACTTTAACTATATATATATATATATATATTATATCCAATCAAATAGTAGCTTAAGATGTAATAAATACCCTAAAACATTTTTTGTCCCATTATGTTATCGAATCTATACGCAATCAAGGCAAAAATTCGACTCAGAGCATGCAATTTGTTCGCATTTTTCTGTAAAAAGTAAGAAAAAAAATGCAAAATTGTCAAATCAAAATTATGGAATGAGTATTTTACTGTTAACGTAGAGAGCTCATCTTAAATAAAATAAATGCCAATGGATATTGTTAAGTTTTTTGAAAAAATAACGAAAATGAAAAACAATTAGATGATTACTATCATAATTTTTAGTATTATTAATTAATTAATTAATTAATTAATCGTCCGTTTCATCGTTAGCTTTAATACTAGCGTAGTTGTTAACATTTCTATTCACCCTTAACATTTTGAGAAAACTTCCAAGCACCAATATTGTTTTCCTGTGTCTTCTGAATATACCAGAATAAAGTGCCTCTCTAACATCTCTTCTATCACTAACATCTGAATCTATACTTGATACAGAAATTACTGAGGGCTTTGCTGACACTGGATTATGATGATACTGTGGATCACCGGAATTTAAAATAACTCTCTGTTGATTAATCATTTTTAATTTTTTTTAAAAAGACTTTACGATTTTTTCTACATTATCAAACAAACATATATGTCTATTTTTCTTTTAAATTTCGTCGTCACTTCTTCTGGAGTCAACTTTCTAGAATTTATTAAAATAAAGTGAGACTGATTCTTATCTTTTCCCACTTTTATATGAGTTGAATGTGATGTGCTCCTTTCGGGGGAATTACTTCGATGATAAACGATAAGGTTGTTTACACTGTCAAATAATTATAATTTATATTTTTAGTCTATCCAATGTTACTTCTGAGAATTTATCGTTTAATGTAATATGATTATACTTTACGTTTGCTCTATTTAATAAGCATTCTTGTTTTCAATTCTTCATATCTCTTATTATTTTTTTCCTTTTAATAAGAAGTGCGTCTTTACTTGCTTCACTGATTAGATTCAATATCCAACTGTCGATTGTATCTCGAAATTCACTTCCTTGAGTTTCTGTAGAGTCATCAATTTGGAATTTCAAAGATTAGCTTGTCTAAGAATTTTTCCATTTCAGTTCTATCTCTCTGTAAATTTCAAAACGTACAATTTTCGTTATTCAATTCACTGACGTGCCTTTTTTTTTCTTGTCGATTTGATAAAAATAGAAATAATAAGTGGGTATGTTTAAAAAATTTAGTATTCTGAATTTTTTAGTAATGAGAAAAATAGGGAAATTGCTTTTTTAACGTTTTATAGGTATATATATGCCTCACGTCATCAATTAATCAGTTATATCCTTTTTATTACCCTAATTTCTTTTTTTTTCCCCTAAATACCTAATTTTATAATTCATAATTCATTTGGAACTACAAACAATAATAAAATAAGCTTCTACTTACAATTTTAAATGATTTATTAATAACGTTGTTTGTTTTCCTTCTTTCATGTGATTCGGAATAATAAAAAGGAAATGAATTATTATGGAACTTCAAAGCTTACTTAATTCTGTCATAAAATAGTAAAAAAAGTTGAGAAAAATACGTTTTCTACGAGGAAAAACCATTTTATATTTATAAACAGATGAAAATGAAGTTTTTTTCGAATCATTGCACTATTTTAGTTTCTCAATAGATTCTAATTGGATAATTCATAGGGTTTCCCCCAGTTCAGAGAGTTTTCACACAAATAAAGATATAATTAACACGTTGAAAAAATACGATTTGTAAAAAAATTGAATTAACGTTATTTTTAAAAAAAGTTAAATTTTTGGATAAAATCGTTGATAACAATTTATACGAGATAAAATTCGTTAAATTTGATAAAATAAGTGATAGAAACAAGAAATTAATTGAAAATTGGAGAATTTTCTGTTTTTTTACGTTTCTTCATTTTTTTAAGTTTTGAAGAAATTTTCAAAAATCACAGAAAAATTTACAGTTTTCAACAAATTTCTTGTTTCTAGGATTTATTTTATTTTTCATTACATTCTTTACAGATTCACTCCATCAAATTTGAGAATTTTATCTCGTATTAATTGTTATTAATGATTTTATACAAAAATTTAACATTTTTTTTGACTGTACAGATAGAAACATCTTAAATTGAAGTTTTCACGAGATAAAAAGAGACATATTTCGTTACAAGGATATATATATGGTCAATGTATAATTGCATTTATTTTATTGATACTAAAGTTTAATTATTACCAAGTTTCTCTAGCTACTCTGATTGACGGAGGCAATAGCACTGTAATTCTTGTAATGTATAAGTCAGGTTTCCGAAGCCTTATTCTCAAGCCTAGCATTGTAATAACACATAGACCAACAGTTGCAAAATATCATCGTCATCATCTTAAATCTCACATGAATCTTAAAAAAAAAAAAATAGAAAAACTTTTTTTTTTTATTGAAAAAACCAATTTTTTTTGTTTTTCATTGAAAAAAAATTTTTTTTTTGTTTTTTATTAAAAAAAAAAAAAAAAAAATTGATGAATAAAAATTTAAATGCTATTTATTTGAAGTATCATGGAGAATTGGAAGGTTTTTTTTTAAATTAAAATACTAAAATATTGTCAATTTTAATTAAAGAACAACCTTTTAGTATTTTAATTTACAGAAAAATCTTCCAATTATTAAATAACTATTATTTTTACAGATATTGCCAAATGATCCACAAGCTAGAAGATTACTCGTTACAACTGGAGGCTTGAAAAAAATCCAGGAAATTCAATTGGATCCAGGATCAAATCTCTTTCAATATATAACAATAATAAATTCCTGTTTTCCTGAAGAAATAATAAGGTATAAAAAAAGAAAAATAATGTATTTAGCAGACATTTCCTGGATAAATGCAATTTTTTGCATTTTTTTAAACAAATAAATTATTATTAAAAAGTAAAAAAAAATGTTTTTAAAATAATTTATTTGTTAAAAAAAACATGTGAATTTTCAAATGTCTGCTATTTTTCAATTTTATGATATAAAAATGATTTAAAAATGAGTAACAGGATACAATAACATTAAAATAAGAAAAAAATCATAATAATGAATTTTAGCACACATCTCACAATTAATTGCATTTTTTTTAACAAATAAATTATCATTAAAAAAATATTTAAAAAATTTGAAACTTTAGTTTTTCAAATTTTTTAAATATACTAATATAATTCTTCATTTTTTAAAAAGAAATTTATTTGTCAAAAAAAAGAGAAGAAAATTATAAGAATTGTTAGATGTCTGCTATTTTCTGTATTATTCTGTTTATTATAACAAATTCACTTTCACACCTGTTGAATACTTGAGTCATTTCTTCTCGCCTCAATATTTTACTAGTCCTCATCATCATGACGTGATTTTCCATCCTAAACACTAATCCCTTATCCTCCATATAAAATTTTCCTTATTTTTAACGTTCATGATTAAATTTTATCTAATTTTTCTTGAATTTTTATTTAATTTAATTATTTAATTTTCGAAATACACATAATGTGAAATTTATCCACTTTCAATACACAGAAAATTGTGTCACATCATAATGAAATGTATACGTCATTCGCATACGTTGAGAAAATGAAACAATACACATTTTTTACACATTCATACGTCAATAAATGTTTTTTTTACTAAAATGAAAAATTAGATGAACTCATTATATTCGCAGATGAGACGATAATTTCATTTTTCATTTTATTTTAAAATATTATTCTATTGCATATATATATGTCTGTATTTTTTTTTCTAAAAAATTATTTACGAAAGAAATGCAAACACTGGTGTATAAACGCCATGTTCGAACAGCTGATATGACGTTTTAAAAAGGGGGTTGAGGGGCTGGAGGGGGTTGAAACGATCAATAAACAGTATATATAGGTCATAGAGCCAGTACACAGGTGAAAGAGCTCGTGTGTCGCTTCATTCTCGCGGTTTTTCATTTGAAAATTCCACAAATCATTGGAAATTTAGAAACAAAGGGGCGTAAGTGCTATATATAATCATAACACTTACGCCCCTTTGTTTCTAAGATGATGAAACAAAGGGGCGTAAGTGCTATGCATATCTATAGCACATACGCCCTTTTTTTCTCACGTAACGAAGTTTTTTTTCAACCTAAAAGTGGTAAAAATTCAAAATTTAATTAATTAATTTTTTATTTTTTATTTTTTTTTAAGGTACTTCTCACCTGGATATCATGAAACAATTCTGGAAATTGTTGACATGTATCAGCCAAAATTGACAGCATTTCTTCAAGATTCACAGCAAGACAGACTGTCATCAGACAAATCAAGTTCTTCAATTTCTTTGAAATAATTGAGATGCAAAAATGTGATGAAAAATCGTGAAATTATGATAGTGAAACATGAAATTTAATAAATTTGGAATTAAATTTGTTTTTTTAGTGTGATAATTGTAATTAATTATTAATATTATTTAATAATTATTAATATTATTATTAATTATTAATTATTAATATTAGTATCATTATTATTATTATTATTGAAAGGCAACTATGCTGACCATTACACAACCATCGAAATAATTATTAATTATTATTATTTATTGGATTATTGAGAACTTGTGAATTTTCAAGTTATCATGCTGAACCTGAGGAGGTGACAAGGTCATTACGATATGTCCATGGGTTAAGTCAGTTTGTCTGATTTTGTACTTGGAAAGACCACAAAAATACCAATTATTTTATAACAATTATCATTTGTCATAATTTTTAATGTGACAATGATAAAAAAAAATACTTAGGACGTGTTGGAGTTATTAATATTGTCAATTGTCAATTTTTACGTCAATCTAATATTATGATAAGTCATTTATCAAATTGAGTCAAGTGCCTCAATGATGGAGCCAAAAGAAAAGCAGAAAAATGCTGGAAGAGGTAAAAAAAAGAGTTTATGAATTATTTAAAAATTATAATTAAATTAGCAGACATCTGACAAAATTTTTTGCATTTTTTTAAACAAATAATTCATCAAAAAACACAAAAATATTTAAAAAATTAACATTTATTGTTTCTTGAATTTTCTACTTATGTAGAAGATTCAAAAATATGTTCACATCTTTCATGTTTTTAAAAATAACTTAGACTAAAAATTGTTAAAAGTCTGCTATTTTCATGAAAAACAATTTGTTCGTTTTTTTTAAACAAATTATTTATTACAAAACACAAAAATATTTGAAAAATTAGCATTTATAGTTTTTTAAATTTTCTAAATGTGCATTTTTTCACAAAAAATTGATTCATCAAGGAAAAAAAATAAAAATTGTCAGATATCTGCTATTTTCAGTAAAATATTTAAAAACCAATTGATTATTTTTTTTTTTTACAGGAAACGCCTCATTGAACATATCGGAGTGTGGTGTCTACGCCTATTTATCGATATGCAGTATTTGTCTGTCGAACTTATTTCCAAATGATTCCAATCTCGAATTTAATAGAAAATATATAAAGTCCCTTTGTAAACGTTTGAATGCCAATGAAAATCAGGAGATTGTGATGATGGCATTGTTGGAGGATAACAATGGTCAATCAACTGAACCATATGTGGCTTTATTACTAAAAGAACCAGCTATCAATGGAAAAGCCATTCTAATAATTCAATTTACGGTTTTCAGTGCTGTTCAAAGTGGTAAGTTCTTTATTAAATTCAATATCTCTTTCATTACTCTATTCATGATTTCAAGTAGTGTGTAGCTTTTTGATGATAAAATATTTAAAAAATAAATGTTAAACATATTTGCTGCATCTTTTTTGGCAGGAATTGAATCAGGTAATACACAGAATAATGAAAATTGAAATTAGCAGAGATGAATGGAGCCAATTTTTTAATGATAATGAAATTACCAGACATTTGACAATTTTACTCATTTTTTTTAAACAATAAATTACAATATTATATTATAATTATTATAATATTATATTATAATCATTATAATATTATATTATAATTAAAAAAATATTTAAAAAATTTGTACTGATAGATTTTTCAATTTTTCTACATGTGCATATTTTTTTTCTTTTTTTTTCACTAATTTCTCTGTTGAAATTTAAAAAATTTAAAATATGTCCAATGTCTGCTATTTTTAGCATCATTTTTTTTCTTCCTGTTCATATTATGAAAAGTACAAGGATCTTTATATTTTCAGGTGAATATGATGCTCGACAGAGAGTTCTAATAAGAAATTTAGCTGAAATTCTTCGGGTTCCTTTCGAATTGATTGAACTTTATGAGCATTCATTAGTCGAACTGCTGACGAATGAAGAGTCATCACAAACAGAGTTGGATTTTTTTATTTTTTTTAATAAATTGAATATTTAAGGGAGAAGAGGAGAAATAAATTTATGTTCTTTTGACTAAGGGAAGAGAAGGAAGCAGTGAAACGTCGAGGCAGAATCAAGAAAATCAAGAGATATGTGTCTGTTGGAGTTGCCACGATGGCTGGTGGCACTTTGATTGGATTAACAGGTGGTTTAGCAGCTCCTTTCATTGGTGTTGGTATTGGAACAATTTTAGGAGGTGCTAGTGCTGCTGCTTTAACGAGTACTGCTGGAATGGCTATTATTGGGTCCATATTTGGTTTTGCTGGAGCAGGATTAACAGGCACGTGTCCAGATTATATTTATTTATTTATTAATTTATTTATTTATTTAGGGGAAGATGGGGTAAAATGGGCACTCCAATTTAACGGTTCGAAATTGAAATTTTCTGATGATTCCATTGAAAAGCTGAGAAAATTTTAACCCAAAAACATGTGTCTAAATTTTTTTTTCTCAATTTTTGGAAAATTTTACTTTTTTGGCCAAGTTTTGAAGGGGTTTCTCTTTTGAAAATCGAAAAAATTCACGTTTTCGGCGATATCTCCGGTTCTGTTAGTCGCAGCGACCTGGGGTTGATCTTAAATGAAAGGTGAGCTCATTTCCCATTGATTTATGTTGTTTTAATTTTTTTTAAATCAATTTTTCAAATACTTATAGCCCATATTCTGAAAGAACAGTTTTTAACACTATAAGTACTTGAAAAATTGATAATTTTTTTTTTCAACCACATAAATCGATGGGAAATGAGCTCACCTTTCATTCAAGATCAGCTCCAGGTCGCTACGACCAATAGAACCAGAGATATTCCCAAAAACCTCAAATTTTTCAAAAAAAGAAGGTTTTCACCTTCAAATCTTGAGGAAAAAAAGACAATTTTTAAAAAACCCAAAAAAATAACTTCCAATATATGATTTTCATGTGAAATTTCCTCAGCTTTCCAATGGATTCATCAGAAAAAATCTATCTCAAATATTTCTATCAATTTCGAGTAAATTTCATAGTATAAAATGCAAAAATCGTGTCCATTTTACCCCACCTTTTCCTTATTTTAATCGAATCAATTTTTTTTATGGATCAAGTCAAATAATAAATGTCTCTCATTTCCTCAGGGTATAAAATGAACAAGAGAGTCGGTCACATCGAGGAATTCTCTTTCGAGCCATTGAGCCGTTTGGTAGATACTGATCGTCAGCTTCACATAGCAATAGCAATAACCGGTTGGCTAAAATCCGAAGAAACAGCACAAGTATTGGAACCATGGCATTGTCTCTCAATATCCAGGGAACAATACGCTTTGAAATATGAATCAAAGTATTTGGTAGAGCTTGGCCAAGCCTTCGAGTATATTTTAAGTATGGCAGTATCTTTTGCAACTCAGGAGGCTCTCAAATACACGATTTTGAGTGGATTGATGAGTGCAATTGCTTGGCCAGCAGCACTTTTGTCTATGGCATCTATAATTGACAATCCATGGTCAGTATGCTGTCGAAGAAGTTCAGAAGTTGGCAAACAGCTTGCTCATGTTCTTTTAACTCGAGAACATGGAAAAAGACCAGTTACTCTAATTGGATATTCACTTGGTGCAAGAGTTATTTTTTACTGTCTTCGTGAAATGGAGGAAATTGGAGGAAATAATGCACAAGGAATTATTCAGGATGCTATACTTCTTGGTGCACCTGTTACAACAAATGAAAAACAGTGGAACAAGTGCTGCAAAGTTGTAGCTGGTAAAATTGTCAATGGATACTCAAAAAGTGACTGGTTACTCAGATTTTTGTACAGGACACTTTCAATGACTGCTGAAGTTTCTGGATTAATGGCTGTTGAGAATTCAAAAATTGAAAATATTGATTTGAGCTTGATTGTCAAGGGACACACTGAGTATTCTCTGAAATTAGAGGAAATTCTTAAATTAGTCGGTGTTAAGACAAAATCAAATAAAATATTGGATGACGAAGGAGTTATCAAGAAATCTGTTTCTGAATATGACCAAACTTACAAACTTTACAGAACTCTGAGTAATGTACATCTTAGAGAAACGAAATCTAGTGACTGCCTTTCGCAAATTCCATCCACTTCGTGCACAAATAATTCTCCGAGCTAAAAATAATCCGTCCTATTTAATAATAATGATGAAAAAATGAAGTAAATGATTGTGAAAAAAAAACTATAAGCTTTCTTATCAGGATAAAATGAATTTTATTTACATAAAGAACATAATTTTTCGATATCCATATAAAAGTGATGTAACATATTTATATTTACAAAACTATATTGAATATTTTTGTGGATATTATATTCATATAAAAGAGATATTTGTTATTATTATAAAATTCTATCACAGTATTAAATCCGTAATGAACTTATTTCTCACCTCTCAATCCATTGTTCATTGAAAATTGTCGTTTTCTTATATTAATCATCATTATTTTTTTGGACCTTCTTTAATTATTAGTATATAAATTATTTCGAACAATTTTCGCAGCAATAATAATGAGTAAAATCATAAAAATAACGTAGGGAAAGGTGGGAAAAAACGAATTTTTATGCATATATTAAGAAAAAATCTTTAAATGAATAAAAATATTGGAGATGGATTTTTTTCAATGATTTCATCGGAAAGCTGAGGAAATTTTAGTCGAGAAACATGTGTCAGAATTAATTTTTTTCGATTTTTTGAAAATTTGATTTTTTCTGGGATTTTTGAGGAGTAAAAGCCTTTTGATTTTTGAGCAAATTCAGTTTTTTGGAAATATCTCTGGTTCTATTGGTCGTAGCGACCTGGGACCGATTTTAATTGAAAGGTGAGACATTTCCCATCGATTTATGGGGTTTTGGGTTCAAAAATATCGATTTTTCACATAGTTATAGGGCAAAAACCGATGATCATAATTTTTCACAAAAATTCCCATAACTATCTGAAAAATCGATACTTTTGAATTCAAAACCCCATAAATCGATGGGAAATGATCTCACCTTTCATTTGAGATCGGTCTCATGTCGCTACGACCAATAGAACCGAAGAAATTTAAAAAAAAACAGAATTTTTCCAAAAATCAAAAGTCTCTTCCCCTCAAAATCGCCCAAAAAAATCAAATTCTCAAAAAATTAAGAAAAAATCAATTCTAGCATTCGTTATCTGCCCAAAATTTCCTCAGCTTTTCAATAGACTCATCAGAAAAAATTTATCTCCCACTGCGTTTTCATTAAAATGTCCATTTTGCCCCACCTTTTCCTACAATAATAGCATTTTCATATCTTAAAAATTAAAAATAAAAATAATACAGTAGTTTAAAATCGATACAATAAATATATATGGAATCAAAAAGCATTAGAAATGTTTAAAAAAAACAATCTCGTAGAATTAGCAGATTACTGCAATTAGAGTTAATTAATCCTTTATTACAAAGTAGTTGAAGTGACTGCACTGACTCCATGAACCAAAACAGTAGGTGGAAGATCAACAGTCAATTCAGTGAGAAGTTGGAGATATTGTTGATAGAGTGTAGCTTCCTGCCAGGTATTGGCTGCTGGTGGAGCAGGAAGATAAAGAAAAACAGCAGCAGTATTAGTACTCTGTTCCCTGATGAGACGATTAGCACTGAGAATATAGCTTCTCGCTACATTGCTCAACTCAACAGGTTCTTCTTCTCCTTCCAATCCTTGATCATGATCAATATCTTGAATTAATCCCTGCAAATCTCCCACTTTACCAGCCCAACCAGGAATTTTCTGAATTTGAGCTGAAATTCTCAGCATATTCAAAAGTTTTCGAATTCTATGCTCAGTTGAAACCCCAATAAATTCAGTACTCGTACTTCCAGGATCAGAAATACTCAAATTCCTTCCTTCCTCCTCAACTTCCACATAATAAACCCGTAAAGTCAGACTTTTCCATGAAGGCACCATGTTAATAATACAAGCCAATTGCATCATAAATAAACTCGTAGTATCAAAGGGATCTTGATCGGTTGGATTAAAGAAATTAACTGGCCAAACATCGATAAACTCGAGTGATCCACTTTTTCCCATTTTCGTTTTATCCAAAATATGAAAATTCCTGCACAAACATAGATTTTTCTTCATTCGCAGGACATCAGAGCACATGCCAACATATTGAACTCCATCGACTGTCTTTTGTGCACCAAATCCTCTGATTGGAAACCAAGTTTGATGATGCTGATCAAATAATTCAGTTGCATACTTGGATTCTTTGAAGAAATCCCTGGGTACTTCTTCGTCGTGAAAGCCAAGGATTATCGTATTTGGTTTCATAGCACCCATTCCAGATATTCTGACGAGATGCTGAAGACCTTCTCTCACGGTTCTAGTTATTGTCAGTTCAACGAAAGCTTTTACCTTCATATGATCAACCAATGACAACCATTGGGGATATTCTTCGATAGTTGGATCGACATTCTGCCCAGAAAACTCTCCAGTTTTCACGTGTCCGATGACATAGAGTCCTCCTTTTTTCAGATCATTAACAAAATCTATCAAGGGGCAAGCAGATCTTGGGGAAGCTACCATCAGAAGTATCTGAGGTCTCCAAAATTTGACATGATCCTTTCTCGAGTCCAGCATCAATAAATATTTTCTGACCTGATGAAAAATCAGAGCCTGAGATATACTGCCCCAGGCTGCATTTTTGCTTGGACTGAACAAGTGAAGTACAATAATAAGTATCAGGCACAAAATAATACTGGAAGATGCATAAATGCTGTTAATTATAAACATCATGATGAGGGTTCCTAATAATCCAATAGTGGCTGTATGCCAAGTGAAATAATTGAAAGTTGGACGAAAATTTGGAGCTGATGCAAGTTCTAATCCGAGACAGGCTAAATTTGTTGCCAAGTAGCTCAGCAAAAAGAGAACAGAATTTATCTGGGCTATCGTATTCAATGAACCGATTAGAAGAATTACTTGTACCAATGTCCATGATGTTAAAACTGCAGCTATTGGATTGCCCCTCCAGGTCCCATGTACAATAAAATTTAAACCAGATCCAAATACATTGTCCTTGGCTAGTGCTTCTAATACTCGGCTAGAGCCGATTAAATTTGATAATCCTGCGCTAAATGTGGCTGTTAAAATACCAAGTGCTACAAATGGAGGCCAGACATTAATTGGCATCATGTAAATAAAATTATTCTGCAGTAAAAACCTGCTTGACGTTGCTGCAGTCAAAATTGATAGGATTATGTAACAAATAAAAGTAAAAAGAACAGCTGAAAGGGTTCCTCTTGGTATATTTCTTCCTGGATTCTCCAATTCTCCGGACATATTGGCACCTGCCATTATTCCTGTTACTCCGGAGAAAAGAACACCAAATACACTTGCAAAATCTGATAGGGATCCCTCACTTGAATAATCAGCTGAATAGTTTGAATACAAATTGGCAATGAGGGTCTCCGAGCTCAAACCTGTTACAAAAATCATAATTATCATTAATTATCTGTAGGGGGAGGTGGGGCAATATGGATATAGGGGGTAAAATGGACACATTTCAGTTTTTATGCATATATTATGCAAAAATGTTTAAGTGAATGGAAATATTGGAGATGGATTTTTTTTAATGATTCCATCGGAAAGCTGAGGAAATTTTAGTCAAAAAATATGTGCTAGAATTAATTTTTTTGGGAATTTTTTGAGGAAATTCAGTTTTTTGGAAATATCTCTGGTTCTATTAGTCGTAACGACCTGGGACCGATTTTAAATGAAAGGTGAGATCATTTCCCATCGATTTATGGGGTTTTGGATTAAAAAATATCGATTTTTCACATAGTTATAGGGCAAAAACTGATGATCATAATTTTTCACAAAAACTCCCATAACTATCTGAAAAATTGATATTTTTGAATTCAAAACCCCATAAATCGATGGGAAATGATCTCACCTTTCATTTGAAATCGGTTTCATGTCGCTACGATCAATAGAACCGGAGATATTCCAAAAAAACTGAATTTTTTCAAAAATCGAAAGGCTTTTACCCTCAAAAATGCCAAAAAAAATCAAATTCTCAAAAAATTAAAAAAAAAACAATTCTAGAATTTGTTATCTGCCTGAAATTTCCTCAGCTTTTCAATAGAATCATCAGAAAAAATTTATCTCCCACTGTGTTTCATTACAATGTCCATTTTGCCCCACCTTCCCCTAATTTGAAATACATTTATGAGATTTAATTCATTATTTTTTGTTTCACCTGTATAAGTTGCGTTGAGATGAATCGTAGCATTTTTTACAATTGTATTGGCATCAGGAATAGCTACTTCCAAGGGCCCCTGAACGAGAAAACTGATGATGACACTGACAAGACAGATGCAAACAATGGCCAGAATTGCTACACTTGTTTTAGCAAACATTGCTGCTCCAATCAAGCAAACTAGGAGATTTGCTGTATTTAAAATTGTACAATAGAGAAATCTCCACCATCTACCGTCTGGGAATAGAGATTCAGAGCCTATCAAGTAACCATTGGGTCCAAAGTTCTCCACAATTCCTGTGAAAATGCAGAAAAAAAGGTATAAGCTGGATAAATAATGATGATGCTGAAAATAGCAGAAATCAGACAATTTTTAGGATTTTAAACAAGTAAATTATTTTTTTTTAAATATTTAAAAAATTTGCATTCATAGTTTTTTGAGTTTTTTACATGTACATATTTTTCATTATTTTGAAAATAATTTATTTATCAAGAAAAAAAGGCTTAAAAATTGTCGGATGTCTGCTATTGTCAGTATCATTAATAATTAAATTAAAATAAATAATTTCCATTATTAATTGGCTTACAGGGAAAATGGGGATAAAATGCACCTGTTGGTTAAAATGATTTGGGATTTTTTTTGAGCATGAAGACCTCTACGAAAAAATTCTAAAAAATTCACCAACAATCTCCACATATTGGAGCATCTTCTGAATTTTTTTCAGATTTTTTCTTCAAGTCTTTGACTCCGAAAAAAAATCCTGAATCATGTTGCCCCGGGGGGATTGATTTTGCTCGTCTTTATTATCTATCGGTCAAAGTGGGGCAAAATGTACCTGTTTTTAAGAATTATTTGGCATTTTTTTAGAGAATAGGCAGCTCTATAAAAAAATTTGAAAAAATTATACAACAATGAAGACATATTGAAGCATTTTCTCAAATTTTCTCAGATTTTTCCCTCGAGTCCCTAAATGCGAGAAAAAAAATCCTGAATTATTTAGTTGTAGAGGACTATTTTGCCCCATTCTCTCTTATACCTTCAGCACATCCAGAGATACATAGGGCAGATGAGACAATATTGGCCATGAAAAATAGTGTTCCAATGGATCCTCCAAATTCAGGACCAAGTGTTCTGCTGATCATGAAATAGGCACCACCACCTGAAATAATTTTTAGTTATAAATTTATACTTTATTTGAAAATACCTTAAAAAATAAGCGAAATAGAGCAATTTTGCCTGAAAAATCTTTTGTAACTCTTGAAATTCTCTACAAAAAAAGATAAATAATATCATCTTATCTCGCTTAGTTTCCGTGATATTTCCTTTCAAATGATCACAAAGATAAGTCGACTTATCCTGTTTTATCTCTTCACTATTGAATTATTAGATATTAATTTATAATTAATATATTTTACCCTCCACAGCTCCATTCGTTGAAATAGCACATACAGATGCAACAGTGAACACGAGTATTCCATAAGCTATGATAAATTGAGTCAAAGTCACCAAGAGTCCAGCATTTCCCACGATATAGCCCATACGAATGAAGACAAGGGCAGAAAACATGGACAGTGTAACTGGACTGAATACACCAGCAAATGTACCAAGTGTACGACCATTGTCTGCTCCAATACTGCTGAATTCAACGTAACCATCTGATGTATTTGGTGATACCTTATGGAAGCCAAATAAAGAACCCAAACGTCCTAGCACTGAACGACCTGATATTAATGGTGCTTTTTCGGAACTAATGCGGATATGAACTGCATCGGAGTTTGTTGAACCAACTTCTGGGGCAAGCATTATCACTGGCTTATTATCTGCTTACTTATCTCATGTGTTTCTGTCAAAAAGGGGCGCGCAATGTTGGCGAGCTGTTAATGAGAAGGCTAATTATGATTGTATGCTTCAATGAAAATTGATGATTACATTACAAACACATTTTTCGAGTTATTTATCACTAAAAGCTATTTTTTGATGCAATTTTTGACGCTTTTACTCTCATTTGATGTTATGATTCACTGAAACAAGTACAGTTATCTTTTGTATTATTACACATGAACATTATAAAATATGGCATGTTTTTTAGATGAGGAGGGGGGTTTGCTGCGAACAGCGCTATGATCAATGCGATGGTGTCAATATTAGGAAGCTCTAGAGCCGTGAGAAACAGTAGTAATACCATTTTTTTAAATAAATATTTATAAATAAGATTTATTTAATGATAATAATGCTACTTATTGATCCAATTTTTTTAACGTCTAACTTATAAGGAAACGGGGAATTTGTAATTTCACGATTTTTTTTTTGTTATTTCAATTATAGGACAGGAATTTATAAGGATAATATAGAAACGATTATTTGATCATCATTATTGCCCTGATTTTTTATTATTCATATAAGAAAAATATTACATTTTTATTCTCATGTGCAAAATGAAACAAGTGAATGATAAATCCTATACGTAACCGACAGTTTGGCTGTTCGGTCTGTGTACGGCTCGGCGGATCTACCGGGTTAAGCAGCATTGCGTCTGGTTACTACTTGGATGGGTGACCGCTTGCCGTACACAGACTCAAACGACAAACTGAACCATACGGTAGGTGTGACTATAGAGAATTAGTGTGCCTTTCTCGTCAGCGTGACAGAAAGACACATTAAGGCTCTGTACGAATCCGACTGCACTGATCAAGGTTTTCCATGGTTTCCCTTGGTCCACGGCAAATACGGGTTGAGGCCAGAAGCGCCGACATTCACTCGTCAAGGTGGGGAACCGTATGAAAAAAAAAAACCCTATGCCGAATGTATACGAAAATTTTCTTCCTGTATGCATAAATCACCATCAAAGATTGTGGCTGCGCTTTTCAAAAGCAATGGATCTTTGGACATTAATGAAAATTGGAAATAAAATGAAAATGTAGATTTTGTGCGTCGTTAAGAAATAATTCATTGATAAATTTGACATGTAAATAATTTCCAATTAGGAACAATTTTCTTCAAAATTCTTCATAAAACTGATGCTAGAATTCATACTGTAGGGAAAATCTCATTAAGTGATCGTTTCAGAATAGTAGCCAGTCTTCCGATTGCTCGCATCACTTCAGTTGTCATTCAAATAATTCTTACGTTGAAAATGTAAAGTTCTAGGAGATTTGTGTTGCAGGTGTTAAATAAGGAACATGAAAATATCAACGAATTTTTTTTTTGATTGCACGGCATACGTATATTTTACAATTATTCTGGATTTGACAATGTCATGGACTCATGGGTGAAATTTTGGAGCATAAATACGGCGATGATCATCAGAGAGATAAATATGCTCAATGTTTATTTCTAAGATCGAACCGTCTGTAAATATGCACTTGTTGATATGGAGTATAGCTGAATATTGTAGTATTGAAATTGAGCTAGACCGCAAAATGAAAATGACATCACATGATGCATGCTGTAACAATCTAGGAATAAGACTTCATCATTGCAGTGATGAAATTGTAAGAAAATGACGACTTGAGGTAAGGTGTAATTTTTTTCCTGATGATGTGCATGAACCGAAATTAATTGAACTTACAATTTGATTAATTTCTAAACGAAAAGATAGTCTATGTCCAAACTCATTGGGTCACCGAGTTATTATGCCACAAA
Source organism: Aleiodes leptofemur (assembly GCA_963942555.1). Taxonomy (NCBI): domain Eukaryota; kingdom Metazoa; phylum Arthropoda; class Insecta; order Hymenoptera; family Braconidae; genus Aleiodes; species Aleiodes leptofemur. Next base: position 15,127,837 of record OZ012619.1, read on the forward strand.
CAAATTTTCAATTTGATTGAATTTTCTGGACAAACGTTGATTGTCCTAAAAATGGCGGTCGGAGAATTATCTGAGACATCTCGGATGGTTTGTTACCGACAGCAAGTTAGAGGGGAGGAAGCACCAAATGATATACCGACAGAGTTACATGCTAATAGTTTCGGTTTTTCCAACAGATGGCGTGACAATATTCATTTTTATGGATACGACACTGAAATTTAAAAGAGGAATTATGAGTGACGTATATTGAGCAGATAAAAATGAAGAAATTGCAAAGGGACTTTTTAAATATTTTGGAATTTATTCAATGTTTATTAAATGAACTCAATCGCGATTTACCTCTTTTCTATTGAATTTATCTCAATTCATCGCTCTCCTTTCACGATTCTAATCAAACTAAATTGTCCCTTCCACAGATCATTTCATTTCGTCATCAGTTTTTTTTAATTTCTTGGAAACTAAGCGAGATAGAGCGATTTTACCTTAATCCTTTTTTGTGGAGAATTTCAAGAACTTCATTGAAGGATTTAAGCAAAACCGCTCTATCTCGTTTAGTTTCCGAGATATCTTTGAAAAAAATCATGATGGGATAAAATCGATATATCTGAAAATTTCATAATCATTTAATTCATTTTTTTTTCTTTCTGATAGAAACCAAAGGTCCGACTAACCCAGAGTCAGTGGAGATGCTTCAGGTCCAGGCCCAGTATATACTCTGTGATTACATAAGATCACGTTATCCTCGTCAACCAGAGAGATTTGGACATTTTTTTATTTCACTACCAATGCTACATACAGTGAAACCAACGATAGTCCAACTTCTATTTTTCCGTGAAATAATTGGTGAAATTCCCATTGCATAATCACTGGGTGACATGTATCAGATGGAGCATCATTCAGCACATAGTGAATGACCATTTCCTTTTTTTTAACGATTACTTTTGCTCTATTCATTCAGTTAAAATATTGAAAACAAAAAAATTAAGATTTTTCACAGATTTCAAAGCTAATTTATTAAACAAATAAATTTATTAATAAATTAATTTTTTATTAATAAATTTTTTAAGAGAATCAAATTTCGGAAAAAATATGTAATGCGCAAGCAGGATTTGAACCCACGACCCTCTGATTACATGTCAGGTGAATATAATAGTGCAATTTCATTTTCTCATTTTTCTAAAAGAATATCTCGAAAGGGATGAGAGATAGAAAATCTTCATAGAAACCTTTTTTGCATAGAATTTCAAGAGCTATAGAAAACATCTCTACTAGAGGTGTGCGAGTAATGGTCGAATCAAATCAAATCGAATATTACTATCCAAATTATTCGCAAATTTTCGAAGTATTTTAAATCTTTGAATTAATTGAAATTTTCAAATTATTCGAAAATTTTCAAGTATTTGAAATTTTTCAATTATTCAAAGTATTAAAAATTTTTCGAATAATTCGAAAACTTTGAATTATTTGCAAATTCAAATCGAACAATTCGAATTTTTAATTTTTCGAATTATTCGTAAATTCCCGAAGAATTAAAAATTTCCAAATTTATAAAAAAATTTGAATTATTCATAATTTTTCAAAAACTTTAAATTACCCGACAATTTCAATTATTCGATTCGAAATGAACAATTCGTTTTTTCCAAATAATTCGCACACCCCGCGTCTCTTCAAAAATTCCCCCATATCCCAAAAAATTTCCCAAACCCAATTAACTCATCAAACCAATAAAATTCCAGGGAAAACTGTACACTTCAATTGAAGCTCAAAATCACTTCAACGACATGTGCATCGTCCCGGGAACTGGCATGCTCTTCCTAGCTAACAAGTCCCGAAAAATGCAGACTTACTACACCCCAAGCCTCGGTCCAGCGCCTAAATGGAGCGGTTTCCTCGACACGATAATCGAGGAACTGGAGGGATCGAACTTCAACACAATTTACGACAACTACAAGTTCGTAACAGACAAAGAATTGGAGGAGCTCGATCTCACGCATCTCGTGGGGACAAATCTGTTGAGAGCGTATATGTCAGGTTACTTCATGTACGTGAGACTCTTCAGAAAGGCGCATGACGTCATCAAACCCTTTGCCTTTGAATAATACAAAAAGAAGAAAATCCGCGAAAAATTGAGCGAAGATACTGTGAGCAGAGTTCAAGTGCAGAAGCTTCCAGATGTCAATAGAGAATGAGCGTTCCAGCTGATGGAGAGTCAGGCAGATAAGAATGTGAAGAAGAAGAGGAAGAGTGATGCTGCGAGTATTCTTAAGGACGACACATTCAAAGCGCTTTTCACGAATTCTGTGATTTCGCAGGTGGATAGAGGAAAGGCGAATAAGCTGAAAGCGATGGAGAAGAGGGAGGAGGAGGGAGCCAATCTCCACGGTTTTTGATGAGGATGCTGAGAACAATGGAAGCTTGGATAAGGAATTGCTGCGGGAGAAGAGCTCGGATGATGAGAAGATTTGGTCGAAGGAGATGAAGAGGAAGTACAGAGAGGTGAACAGGAAGAGGCGGCAGGAAGAGTGGGAGAAAAAGGAGGAGGAGGAGGGAGAGGATGAGGATAAGGGGGATGAAAGGAAAAAGGTAAAAAAACAACCGGAGTTTTATGAGATTAAGGACGGAGCGGAATTCAGAGCTGGGAAGACGTACATGAAAAAAAGAATAAAGCAAGTAATTTGATGGTGGGGGGGGGGGGGGAATGAATTTTTTTCATGAATAATTCGGAAAGTTAGCGGGCTAGGGCGATTCTGCCTGGAAGTTATTTTGGGAAAAATTTTGAGAGGTTCAAAAGAAGATTGGGACGAAATCGCCCTATCTTGCTTAGTTTTCGAGATGTTTGGAGAAAAAAGTCGATTATTTTGCGATCGAAAATTTCAGAGATTTTCTTGAGGATGGAAAGAGTTGAGGAACTTTACTTTCCATTTAAAATACAGATAAAAAAAAAATTTCCAAGAATATGCCCATTTTGCCCCGCCTTTCTTCTTTATGTCGAAATAATAGATTTTTTATTCCAATCTCTTGTTTTTTCAAATATCTCGGAAACTAAACGAGATAGAACGTTTTCGCACCAAGCTTTTTTCTGTACAGAATTTCAAGAGTGTCACAACAAGATGAGTACAAAATCGCCTTATTTCGATTAGTTTCCGAGATATTTAAAACAAACCATTTGAAAGGAAAAAATTCGATTATTTTGAGATTGAAGAGAAATACGGGGGGAAATAGAATTGGGTACATTGTTGATGAGTAATTTTTTTTCTCTCATTTAGATAGAAATTGGAAGTAAAACCCTTCCTATTTTCAAGAAAATCTCAAAATATTTCTTTTTTTCTCAATCAAAAAAATGAAAAGTTCTAAATTTCCTGACTTTATTTTTAATTTCTCAATTTTTCTTCTTTTGCAGAACAAGTTTAGGAGACAGATTAAAGAGCGACGAGGCCAACTTCATCAAAGTAATTGGAACACGTAGTAATCGTGAGATGACATTTGTAGTTGGAAAGAAGAAATTCAGCAGACCAACATTTAAACACAGAAGAGCAGACGAAAAGGATCTTTCAAGACGGAAATATCGGAAAGAAGAAACACAAAATATGAAATAATTATGAATTAAATTCAAAAAATTAGTGTAATTTATATATTTTTTGACAAAAAAAAATCCTAGAAAATTAAGTTAAAAAAAAACTTTGTTGCCTAAAGAAACTATTGACATTTCCCTCCGAAAAATTAAATCCCTCATTAGCATCAATTTCAAATTACCAACATAATTACAAATATATACAAATATATTACAAATATAATAATCAACAGCTGTGTATTTACGAGGTCGATGTGTCATCATTTGAGAAATGATAGTATTTTTTTTTCGAAGACTTAGGGTAAAAAATTATAACAATTTCAAGTCTCAATATTAAACTCAATGTTGAGGTATTATTAATAGCGAATGGAAAATGGTAAGTTCATTCAATAGATCAACTTTTCATTTGAAAATTCAAAATTTCTTGAAAACTCATAGGTATTCGAATTTTTTTTCTCTTAAGGCCCGGATACGGTACGGTTTTTTGAGAAAATGTAGTTCTCACATTACGAGGTCGAAAATGGTTCAATTTTCCAAAACTCAGTTCAGCACTATTGTTCTGCATTGTCTGTATAATGCTAGACTGAGTTTTTGACAATTGAACCATTTTTGACCACGTATATAGAAAACTACGTGACTAGTACTTTAAATACTCGAAGTGTAAAATTCTCGGGTAAACGTAAACAGTAAACACAGAGTTTCTGTATTAATTATGATAATGACACTTAAATTCAATCCGTTATTCGCGAAATTGTGTCAATTAATGAAAAAAAATATATTAATTGAATTTTTTTTTTTTTTTAAGGGATTTCTTCTACTTTTCTCGATGTTCTTTTCGACTGATATCGAGAGCAATGCTTCTGCCAATGGAAAAAATGGATCAGGACGATCAAAAGGTCCTGGAGATGCTAGAAGTTCCGTTTTATCCGTTTTACGCCTTGGAAGAACTGAAGTAGGTGACTATTTCACAATTAAATTCTAAAAATTCCACGAATTTCTCTGTTCTCTAAAGAGATCTCGGAAACTAAGCGAGGTAGCGAAATTCTTGTAGAGACCTTTTCTGTAGAGAATTTTACGAGTTACGAAAAAGGTATCTTAAAAAATTGCCCTATCTCGTTTAGTTCCCAAGATATGCCAAGAAAACAGTTTTCAAGCGTTATTCATAATAAAATTCCAATAAATTCATTTTCTCCACACAATTAATAGATTATCTCATTATCCATCAGAGATAGAGAAATTTTCATGGAGACCTTTTTTGTAAAGAATTTCAAGAACTAAAGAACAAGATTAGGACCAAATCGCTTTATCTCACTTGGATTCCGAGATATTCTCAGAAAATTATGAAACAAACGCATATTAAACATTAAATATTGAAAAAAAATTGGATTTCTTCAGATTGGATGCGTCACAGAGACTCCAGATTACGAGAATTTGAGTCTATCAGCTGCTCTACACTACTGCAAATGTAAAATTCTGATGCCTTATTTGAGGCTCCTCTGGGTGATGAGGTTGAGACCAGCAAATACGGATTCTGATCGTTTATCGTGTTATTCTCTTGCTAATATTCACATGGTCCAAGGAACTGTCTTCATGTGTATTGAATATATTCTGCAGTACATGGCTTGTTCCAGGTATCATGTGCTAATTGCTGCAGCAAAGATTAAATTGACCAACCAGAAGAAGGTGGGGTAAAATGGAGATTCTAATTGAATGGTTCTAGATAGAGATTTACTGATGATTCCATTGGAAAGCTGACAAAATTTAAGGTGGGAAACATGTGTCAAAATTACTTTTTCATATTTTTGGAAAATTTGAATTTTCTGGCTAAGTTATAAAGGAGTTTTCCTTTTGAAAATAAAGAAAATCCACTTTTTCGGCGTTATCTACGGTTCTGTTGGTCGTAGCGATCTAGGGCTGATTTCAAATGAAAGGTGGGTTCATTTTGCGTCGATTCATGCGACCCATTTTCTAAAAATCAATTTTTCAAATACTTATAAGCCATTTTCTGAAAATCAGTTTTCGCCCTATAAACTCTTGAAAAATTGATCATTTTTTTTTAAACCACATAAATCAATTGTAAATGAGCTCACCTTTCATTTAAAATCAACCTCAGATCGTTACGAGCAATGGAATCAGAGATATTCCCGAAAAATTGAATTTTTCAAAAACAGAAGAGGTTCACCTTCAAATCTTGAGCGAAAGATGGAATTTTTGAAAAAGTCAAAAAAATAACTTCTGACATGTGGAATTTCCTCGGCTTTCCAATAGAATCATCAGAAAAAAACCTATCTCCAATATTTCCATCGATTTCGAGTAATTTACATAGTATAAAATATAAAAACTAACACGTATCCGTTTTACCCTTCGTGTCCATTTTATCCCACCTTCCCCTATTGAAATAACATTCTGACAAAATTGTCTTTTCGCAGATTTATGCGGCTGTCTTTCAACCACTTAGAGTCTCGAGACATCAATTTGAAAAAGTATTAAATTGCATGAAAACCATGAGACAATTGAAATATCAAATGTTTATGCACAAGAGAAAGTAATTAAAGTTGAATCATTGTCACTTGTATTGTCTGGTAAACTTGTTATATCCTCGAATAGAAGAGCATTGCACATTGTCTTCCCCCATCAATTTCTCGATTCACCTGAATGGTTTGGGGTATCTACAGATGAATATTTTCAAATATGAATTTCATGAAATATGAATTTAGTAAGACAGAAGAATTTACTCATTATGTTAATAATTAAATTCTTGATTTAGGTATCAATAACGGCAATGGAGGAATCTAGAATACTTCTTTGACACCGAGATGAACTTAAATTAAGTATAATGAGTGATTAATTCTTGCAGGCTGTATTTGATCATGTACTGGGCAGGGACGTGGTTAAAAAATTGATGCAAGTAATTTGAAAACTCCTTTATTTTTATGAAAAAAAAAATAAGAGAGATTTTTTTTGATGATTCCATTGGGCACATTACAGCAATGCGTGGTCCAAAATAGTAAATAGTGATGAGTGATTTTCAATTGATGTAAAAAATCGATGCTTTTTTCTTAATCGATTTTTTTGGGCTATTTTAATCAATTATGATTAATCAATTTTTACATTATTTATTGGAAGAATTTTTTTATTCTTTTTCTGAAAAAATATTGAAATATAGGATTGATTGCCTCTTCAACTGAAACTAAAAAATTTGAAAAAATTCGTCAACCATTTAGACATGTCAGAGCATCTTTTCAAATTTGCTCAGATTTTTTTATCAGGCCCTTCGCTCTGAAAATTTTTTCATATACTTTTCGAAAAATTTTCTTTATTGAATTCATTTCTTCCTAGAATTTCTTCCAGAGAGAACTTTCTCCTAAAAATATTTGAAGAATCTCAACAATGAACCGGACATATTGGGGCATTTTCTCAATTTTTTCGAGATTTTACTTGATCTTATGCATGAGATAGAAACAAAAACAAATAGTTACGACTATCTACTAATTAAAATTTCTCAATAACTCTACGAAAAATTGAATAATCACTTCTTCCATGCAAAAATGTATCCGCTGGCGCCATCTCTGAGTCGCGTGTGGTAATGGAAAATCAGCTAATCTTTATTGCTTCATTCTACATTATCGGCAGATGTTCGCTACAGTACCAGCTGAAAATTCAGTATTTGCTCATACCGACATTTCTTTTGCAAATCAACGTTCGTCCAAATTTTTATTTGGCCACATACACACACTCCCTTTCAACGTATTGGCCATAATTCATTCGTAATCTTCCTCGTTTTTTCAATAATAGAATTTGCATAGATGCACGAATCGAATTCAAAATTTTGGTATGATTTTTACTCCTGTAATTCCAAAATTTCCAATCTAATGGTTCTACAATTAATATATATGATGGATACATCACTTTGCAAGGCTCGTAATGCATGAAGACACCTTAATGTTTCTAATTATTTCTCATAATTCGGCTTCAATTTCAAACTCATTTGGAGCAATTCATATATTGGTTAAATTGTATATATACATATCGTGCTTAAAAAGAGAAATCTTCACTTCATTAATTTCATCATGTTCCAATTTTTTCGACCTGCTGAGAAAATACTTCATTAAAAATTAAGGAATCTCATTGAGAAAAGAATAATGGAGTGTACAATGTAGTGATAAAAATTAATCGAAGTTTACAAACTTATACGAAGGAGAATTTATTAACACACTTCACACACTCATCAACATTCAGCGATTCAACGCATTGTACAGAATTTTATTAGTGGATTGCGCTAATCAACTCATTCGTAATATTTCTTTTTCTAGCATAGTCCCTCGGATGAGGGACTTTTTTGTAGAATTATTAAATCTAATCTCTCATCAATCTTTGATATTCGACCAAGCTTTCCAATATGTAATAAATCATATAAATCATTTCTGCATTCAATTTCGCGAAGAAGCAGGTCTTTTGTGAATATCATTTGTAATAATTGAAGAGGGCATACATTCTCGAGTTGGAAAATAATCTTTTCATCACTATCAGACTCAGTAAATAGCTAATTATGACGGACACTAATTTTGAAAATGGTAGTTTCTAGGGATATTGAATTCTTTGCATTGTCACTTCATGCACATGAACTTCGGCGCTCGTGACCTCAACTCCGCAAAATAGGGAAAGAAGGCGGCAAAAAGGCAAAAAGGCTGAGGAAAGGGGAGGGTATAAAACCAAAATGGTAATACCTAAGGAAATATTTATTTATTTTTCTTTTTTAATTAATTTTTTTTCATATATATTCATTTCATTTTTAAAATCTGCAAATAGATTAATTCTTTCTTTCCGACCTCCGCTGTAACATGCGCTTCATCCTCAACACAGCAATAACAGCTTGGATTGCGCCTAACCATCTGGCCCTCGCTGTCTTCTTTTCCTCAACATCACGTTCTCCATTCCCATTCACTAGCTTTCCCAATTGAGAGCGGAGATGGGCCAACGACCGCTTATAGACGCCAATCTCAATACAAAGATAGCGCTTTTGGTACTTGAGCGCGTTTATTCTGCTCTCGAGTTCTCTGTTCTTGTTCCTTGATTCAGTCAGCTGCTCCTGCACCTCATCCTTCGTTTTCTTAGAAACATCAAGCTGTTTTCTCAACGTGTTTTTCCAAACTTTTTCAAATTTTTCTAAATTTTTTCAAATTTTTTCAAATTTTTTTGAATTTTTGAAATTTTGAAATTTTTTCGAAATTTTCTCAAATCAAACTCCAGCAACCTTCCTTTGCCAATATATATTACAAAAATCAGTTTTATTTTAATATTTGAGATTTTTTTCGATTTTTCTCGATTTATTTCAAATTTTTCTAAATTTCTTCAAATTTTTCTAAATTTTTTTGAATTTTTGAAATTTTGAAAATTCTTCGAAATTTTCTCAAATCAAACTCCAGCAACCTTCCTTTGCCAATATATATTACAAAAATCAGTTTTATTTCAATATTTGAGATTTTTTTCAATTTTTTTCGATTTTTTTCAATTTTTTTTCAAATTTTTCTAAATTTTTTCAAATTTTCTTGAATTTTTGAAATTTCGAAAATTTTTAAATAAATGAATAACGAAAAAAACTTACCATCTCCTTCTGTTGCTCCATCACTCAAGCCGGCGCCAATCGCTTGGTGGCCAGCTATTAAACAAATAAATTTATTAATGAATTAATTTTTATTAATAAATTTTTTTAAGAGAATCAAATTTCGGAAAAAATATGTAATGCGCAAGCCGGATTCAAAATATTCGAATAATTCGAATAGCTCAAAGTATTCGAATTATTCAAATAATTCGAATAATTTGAAGAATTGCAATTATTGAAATTATTTAAATTAGGGGTGTGCGAACAATTCGAATCCACGTATTATTCGTACCGAATTGAATATTAATATTCGATTCGAAATTTGAATCGAATAATTCGAATTGTCGAATATTTCGAATTTTCGAATAATTCGAATTTTTGACTAATTCGAATTTTCGAATAATTCAAATTTTTTTAAATAATTCAAATTTTTGAATAATTCGAATTTTCGAACAATTCGAATTTTCGAATAATTTGAACTTCTCGAATAATTCGAAAATTTTCGAATTATTCCAAAAATTTCAAATAATTCTAATATTTTCGAATAATTTGAATAATTCGAATAATTTCGGATAATTCGAATTTTCGAATTATTCGAATTTTCGAACAATTTGAATTTTCGAACAATTCGAATTTTCGAATAACTTGAATTTTCGAATAATTGGAATTTTCGAATAATTCGAATTTTCGAATAATTCTAATTTTCGAATAATTCGAATTCTCGAATAATTCGAATTCTCGAATAATTCGAATAATTCGAATTCTCGAATAATTCGAATAATTCGAATTCTCGAATAATTCAAATTTTCGAATAATTCGAATTTTCGAATTTCCGAATAATTCGAATTTTCGAATAATTCAAATTTTCGATTAATTCGAATTTTCTTGAATAATTCTAATTTGTGAATAATTCGAATGTTCGAATAATTCGATTCGAAATTCGAATCGAATAGTAATATTCGATTCGATTCGATTCGATTCGATTCGAAATTTATATTATTATCATTTATGTTTTTAATTTTTCAGTTTTCATGCATTATAGGGGTATTTTAGCTTCAATTGCATTGGTCAAAATGCATTAGAGATTATTCTCGAATTCACCAAAGCCGGAAGTCGACCCGAAGCTGAAATTTACATGCTGTAGTATAGGAGCCGAATATTTCCGAGGATCCTTCGTTGACTGAGACAACTGTATTGTCGTACTAACGAAAGAATCGACACGGAGAACCGTAGTGGGGGAGCCTAGCTCCTAACGTTCCTCACGTTGATTCTTTCGTTAGTACGACAATATAGTTGTACTAGCGAGTGAATCGACATCGGCTTTCTTCGGGTCCTGTGCCCAAGCATATAAATTTTGGCTTCGGCACACCTCGGGTGTTAATTCTTTCCTTAGTTCGACAATACATATTTTTTTTTGACACGTCAGTTTGCATCGTAAATATGGACGGACAGTTACTGGTAATATTTTTATTTTCTTCATTCTTCGTAGATATTATGCATCAATTTATACCAGTATTTATTAATTGTGCTGAATTATTTCCAGATTATTATCAATATTTTTACTTTATTTTCTTATGAGTATGTTATGTGTCAGGTCGAATAAAAGTGCACATAACCTCAATATCATGCATGTATTGTATTTTGAATTATTCCTTAATTTCAGAACAATTACGAAATTCTACAGCTCATTATCAATTTTAAATTTGTAGTTTTCCATTACAATATTTAAAAAAAAAAAAAAATCACTTTAATCTCGAGTAAGTTCAAATTTGACCAAAAATCTCAAAATTTCAAGATTTTGAGATTTTTTAAAAGATTTTTCGAGTTTTTTGGTATAGTTTCTTCTATAGTTTTTTTTTTTTATTTGTTATTAATCTTCACCTATTCAAACTTCAAAATCAGTTTCATCTCAAGTATTAAATAAATAATTTTTTTCTTTTACAGGAACCGACACTCTACACGGTCAAAGGAATGGCCATTCTCGACAATGATGGCAACAGAATATTGGCAAAATACTATGATAAAAATATCTTTCCAACGTCAAAGGAGCAGAAGGCATTTGAGAAAAATCTTTTTAATAAAACCCACAGGTCAAATACAGAAATTATCATGCTGGATGGACTGACCTGTGTCTATCGGAGCAATGTGGATCTTTATTTTTATATTATGGGAAGCTCTCATGAGAATGAGGTAACTTAATCATTGCTATTAGCTAATTATTTTTTAGGAGAAAAGGAAAGAATAATTTTATTTAATTGCAGTTGATTTTGATGAGTGTCCTCAATTGTCTGTACGACTCTGTGAGTCAAATATTGAGGAGAAACGTTGAAAAAAGGGCAGTTCTTGATGGATTGGACATCGTAATGCTGGCTATGGACGAAATATGTGATGGAGGGTAAATATCCAATTATTTCCATTTTATCTCAATTTTAGGGGGTATATAGGGAAGACTGGGGCAAAATGGAACTCTCTATTTATATATTAAAATTAAATTTTCATTTTCATTTGAATGATTAATTTTCATTTTTAAATGATTAAGGATTTTTTTCAAAGGGAAAGATTGTGCGAAAAAATTTGAAAAATTTCAGGAAAATGCTCCAACATTTTCACGTTATTGATTGATTTTTTTCGAATTTTTTTCGTGAAGCTCTTTACTCTTAAAGAAATCTTCCCCCCCTTTTCCAAAGAGATGGAATTCTGCTTTTTTTGGGAATACTCTGGTTCTATTGGTCGTAATGACCTGTAATTGGTTTTAAATGAAAGGGGAAATAATTTGCCATCAATTCATGTGATAAAAAGAAATATATAATTTTTTCAATATTTAAAAATCCAAAAAATGAATAGAATTTTCTGAAAATTGAAAGAAATCGATTTTGAAATAGGGCTTCTACCGCCAATTTCCTCGGTTTTCCATTAAAATCATCAAAAAAATGCATTTCAAATACTCGCCCTAATTTCTTCAGATTTTTCTAATTTAAAACACAAAAAACTAAAATATATCCTCTTTCCCCTTTTCCTTCCAGTATTATTCTAGATGCAGATGCAGCCAGTGTTGTACAAAGAGTAGCCCTACGTACAGATGACATTCCCCTAGGTGAACAAACAGTTGCCCAAGTAAGATAAATTAAAATTCCTATCAAATTTTCTGTTTTTTCGAAATACGACTTTAGTGATTAATTTAGTTGTAAAAGGTGGCCTTTTAGGTCTCTGCAAATTTCGTAACTTCATTTAAATCTGCAGAGACCTAAAAGGCCACCTTTAAGGGGTAATGGAACACTTCATATTTATTGAATTTTCAAACCAATTTTTTAACGGAATTTATCAATATTTTCATGATGAAAAAAATTGCAAAAACTTGGAAAGAAAGTAAGAAAGTCCATGCTTTTGATATATAATACAAAAAATCGTAATTATTACTAAAAAATGGATTTGAAAATTTGAAATTTACTGGGTCTTCCATTATCCCTTAAAAACTCTACTAAATTTACATTTTTTTTTGCACGCCCTTTCTCTTTCTTTTTTTTATTCTGTTATGCTTGCACAGTCGATGATAGTAAGTGTTTGTAATTATTTCCTCCAAATTCCAATGACTAAATTCCTATTTTTAAAATTAATTTACAGGTATTTCAATCAGCGAAGGAGCAGCTCAAGTGGTCATTACTAAAATAAAATTCCTTTTAACTTCTAATTTTCGTTTAAATAATTACGATTTTGTTTTTTATTAATTAAATACAAGAATACTTGGATTATTTTGTTATCAGTGAATTAAAATTATCTTATTATTATTATAATAATTATTATAATTAATATATAATTAAAAATTATAATAATTATAATAATTTAATTGAATAAATTTGAAGGAAAAAAACGTATTAAATTTTTTTTTAATAGATTAAATAAATTAAGTAAATTAAATAATTTAAAAAATTAAATAAATAAGCATTAGATCGTAATTATTAAGTGCTCTGCTCCGAAGTACTTCGGGAATTTTCGGAGTGCATCTTTTCACTCGTGTCAGGTGTGTCAACAAATGGGACTGACCCAACAACAGGTCATATTTCAATGCACTTCCGGTCGATCAGTCACAGATTTATGGAGGGCATAAACACTTTACAGTTGTAGGTTAGTGTCTAATGGCAGACAAATCACTGTAAACCCAAAGTAAGGACGCGCTTGTGTTTTCTCATAGTTTTTTTTATTTTTTTCGGCATTTTGAGTGGCAATTATTTGAATATTTGAATTAATTATGGAGGAGCCAAATCAAATGATCAATAGACTTAATGTTATTGAGCAAGAGTGCTCTTGGCTCAACGAAGAAAGGAGATTTCTTTTGAACAAAGTTATTTCCTTTGAGAAGAGGATTAAAACATTAGAAGCTGAAATTACACATTTTCAGTCGATTCAGGTAAAAAAAAATTGAGGAACAATACTATTGCATCATTTTTTTTTGTAATTATATTGTGATACTCCAAAATGAAGATAATTATGTGAAAAAAAAAATTATTTTAATTTTTTGCACATTTTTAATGAGAAAATTAAAGAATTTCAATTTTTTACACATTTTTAATGAGAAAAAAAGAATTATTTCAATTTTTTACACATTTTTCATGAGATAAAAAAATTATTTTAATTTTTTGCACATTTTTAATGTGAAAAAAAAAATTATTTCAATTTTTTACACATTTTTAATGAGAAAATTAAAGAATTTCAATTTTTTGCACATTTTTAATGTAAAAAAAGAGTTATTTCAATTTTTTACACATTTTTCATGTGAAAAAAAGAATTATTTTAATTTTTTACACATTTTTAATGAGAAAATTGAAGAATTTCAAATTTTTGCACATTTTTAATGAGAAAAACCAATTATTTCAATTTTTTGCACATTTTTAATGAGAAAAAAAGATTATTTCAATTTTTTACACATTTTAAATGTGAAAACAAAATTATTTTAATTTTTTGCACATTTTTAACGTGAAAAAAAATTATTCCAATTTTTTACACATTTTCAATGAGAAAAAAAGATTATTTCAATTTTTTACACATTTTAAATGTGAAAACAAAATTATTTTAATTTTTTTGCACATTTTTAACGTGAAAAAAAAATTATTCCAATTTTTTACACATTTTCAATAAGAAAAAAGATTATTTCAATTTTTTACACATTTTTGATGTGAAAACAAAATTATTTCAACTTTTTGCACATTTTTAATGAGTAAATTGAAGAATTTTGATGATTATTTATTTTTAATGACACTGAAAAAAGCAGAAATTTGTCAATTTTTGGATTTTCTTTCGTTTAACAAATAAATTAATTTTTTTAAAATTAAAAAAATGCATTTTTAGTAAATTCGACAAACTATAGATGCAAATTTCTTCAATATTTTTTTGAAAATAATTTATTTGTTTAAAAAAATTTTAAAATTCTTCAGATTTTTGATAATTTTGTGGGCATTTATTTTTAATCCCTCTGATTTATCAGAAAATTGAATATTTAATTGTTTTTTTGGGGATTTTAAGGACTCTATGGAACAATCAGATGACGCACTGACAGCAAGACTCTCGAAATTAATGCATCAGACCCAAAGAAACCTAGTTGAGGTAAATTATTGATACAAAACTACTATTCTATGAGGAAAAAGTGTGAATTTATTGATTAATTGAATTAATAATGATTTTAGCTCCAATACGCTCTTCCCAGTACCTACGAGGAAATCCAAAAATTGGTAAAATAATTAAATTTTCTTTCATTTACGATTATGAAATTTTCGTCGAAATTTTTTCAATGACATGAAAATAGCAGACATCTGAAAATGATCATAATTTCCATATTTTTTGTAAATAAATTATTAAAAAATGAATAAGAAAAATATGCACATATAGAAAATTTGAAAAACTAAAAGAGCAATTTTTGAAAATATTTTTTAATAATAATTTATTTGTTAGAAAAAAGTATGGAATACGTGCTAATTTTATTAGAGAGTTTTTCAAGAATTATCTATAAAATTTTGTCGTGATTTCTCTTATTTTTCACGATATGTAAGAAAAACTGGTGATAAAATCAAATTAATGTGTCTGAGAATTTATTATAATGAAATTAGGACAAATGGAACAATTTTTTGTATTTTTTTTCTGATAATTAAATTATTGAAAACAAAAAATAGTCAAAAAATTCGCAATTATAGTATTTTTAAATTTTAACATCTTCATATTTTTTATCTTCCTTTTGAAAGATTAAATTAATAATTAAATCATTAGAAAAAAAAACCAATTCAAAAAATTCGTAATTATAGTATTTCAAATTTTCTCCTTGTTTATGATTTTCATTTTCCTTATAAAAGATGAAAAAATCTCGAAAAATTCAGATTTCTGCTATTTTTAGTACTCCAAAACCTTTATTTTTTTCATAACTTCCA
The DNA here is from genome assembly GCA_963942555.1 of Aleiodes leptofemur. Lineage (NCBI taxonomy): Eukaryota > Metazoa > Arthropoda > Insecta > Hymenoptera > Braconidae > Aleiodes > Aleiodes leptofemur. Next base: position 15,143,423 of record OZ012619.1, read on the forward strand.
TAAATTAAAAAAAAATCCATTTACTGATTTTTAAAATGAATTTTCCCCCTACAGGAAACAGTTTTGGGGGCTTTAAAACAGGAAAAAGTCCAACTTTCCATGATGCTGAGCTTCACAACGATGCGGATTAATTCCACCAATACCCAATAATTAATAATTATTTTGTAATAATTCTGATGTAAATAAATTTTGTGAATAAATAATCGAAACACGAGAAAAATCTCCTAATCCCTCATTTCACCTAAAAAAAAGTAAAAAAATTAACTAACAAATTTGAATTTCCCGCTCGAAGTTAAAAGCCACGCCATCTTGAATTATCGACACTTCCCACAATGCATCAGCTAAAATTCCCCCCCCCCCCCTTTTTCAATCTTCGCCATTTTTAAAGGGATTCAGTGGCCGATCGACTGTCGCACTGCGCGGTTCGATCGTTCATTATTATTATTATTAGAGAGAGACAGAAAAAAACCTAAAAAAAACTTTGAAAAAACCCCAAAAGTCACTAAAAATCCCCCACTTTATGTACCTCGACAAGTAGATTATCAATATGTCGTATTAAAAGTGAATAAATATTGAAATTTTGAGATTCTAGTGATTTCTTGTGGAATTTTAGTGTTTTTTTCACGTTTATTCACTCCATTTCGTGTTTAAAATAGTGAATAATTCATTGTTTTAGCTGTTATTTCGTAGGTAGAGGGGTTAAGGAGCCCCGTGGGGTCGATAATCATTTTCAAATCAAGGAAAATTGAAAATTTTGGATTTAAGTGAAAAAAATTTTTTTTTTTGAAGAAGCTTCGCTATGTCCGGAATTCCACATATGTCCGGGGGTCTATCAAAGCTCAAGAAAAAACACTTTCGTGTCAAGCACCAAAAGGTCAAGCTTTTTCGTGCCAATGAGCCACTCCTCAGTGTTTTTATGTGGGGAGTTAATCACACGGTATGATATATATATATATCTATATATATATGGATAATATATAATTTTTTTTATGATTTTCACTTTTTTAAAAATAATTTTTGTAATTTTGTAAAAATCATAAAGGTTATCAAATTTTTTTTTTTTTAATTTGTAATTTTAATTATTTTAATTTTTTCTTTCATTTGCAGATAAATGAGTTGAGTCATGTCAATATACCTGTGATGCTACTGCCTGATGATTTCAGGGCTTACAGCAAGCTCAAAGTTGATAATCATCTTTTCAACAAGTAAGAAACGCAGTTAGTCTATGATTCAATATTTATGACACTAAAAATAGGGATATTTGACAATTTTTGAATTTTTTTTTTCTGTTAACAGATAAATTTTGAAAAAATTAAAAATATGCATATTTAGTAAATTCAATGGACTAAAAATGCGAATTTACTAGATATTTTTTTTAATAAATTAATTATTAGAGGAAAAAAATATTAAAAGAATTTGCAATTAAATTAAAATTTTGCAAGTCTTTTTGTATTTTCTAAACGTGCATATTTTTTGTATTTTTTCAAAAATAATTTAGTTATTAAGAAAAAAAAAGTATCAAAATCATGAAATTTCTGCTATTTTCAGAATCATTAATTTCCTAATCCCCAATAAAATATTTTGTAAAATGAAGGAGGTACGCCCTTGTTTGACTTTTTTTTTGTTAAAAATTTCAATCATTGCAAGAGTGAATTTGGGCAAAATCTCCATATTTCGTTTAGTTTCCAAGATATTCTCCAAAAAAAATGAATGAAAAATTGAAATTATTCGCCTTCACCTTTTCATTACATTTTGAAAATTTTTAGTCTTTCTTTTTCTTAACAAATAAATTATTAAAAAATAAAAAATGAAAAATATGCAGACGTAGAAAATTAAAAAAACTACAAGTGCAAATTTTTTGAATATTTTATTTGTTAAAAAAGAAAGAAAAAATTGCCAAATGTCTGTTATCTTCAGAATCTTTTGATTAAAAAATTATTTTTGATAATATCTCGGAAAATAACCGAAATAGTGTGATTTTTTTAAGAAACGATAAAAAAAAATTGATTTATTCTATGTTTTATCTTTCCCCTGATGAATTAATAAATCAAAAATTCAGCTATCATTATCTCCGAATTTTTAATAATAATTTTAACAAAATTTAGTTAAATTGAATTGATAATAAGACAAAAAGCGATGAAATATTCCTCGAATTTCCCTTATCGGTTAAAAATCGAAAGACAAATATTGGAGACAAAGTAAACAATTAATTTCGAGGTTTTTACTAGAAATTTTTACACTTAGACGAAGTTTAGTTTGAAATTCTAAATATAATCATTATTTTGATAGCTCATTGCCAGTAACTACCACGTGATATTAGAATCAAACCTCACGGATGTACCAATTGTATTAATCATTGGTATATATAGGGGAGAGTGGGGCAAAATGGACCCTCATAGTAACATGATTAAAAAATTTTTTTTTAGAATGAAGGACTTGACAAAAAAATCTGAAAAAATTTGAGAAAATCCTTAAAAATGTCTAAACTGTTTGTAAATTTTTACAGATTTTTTTAAGCAACCGCTGCTTTTTTAAAAAATCTCCAGTCATCTCATCTTCTAGGTCCATTTTGCCCCACTCTCCCCTATCAAATAACTTCAATAAAGAGGTGAATAGGAGAATATGCTGTAGAAATTATGAAAAAAAAAATTCATGCATTATATTTCACGTTACAATGAATAATAATTGTTTGTACAGGTGTGTCCCCAGAGTGTCTGCTAAATTTTTGAGATAAAAAATTTATTTTTAGATAAGCACGTGCTGTCTCACTAAAACAAAATTACTCCAATTTTTTAATTTATTTTTTTTTTTACCGAATTATTTTATCAATACTAACTATTTTTATTTTTACAGGGAAAATATGCCATCACACTTCAAAATTAAGGAATACTGTCCTTTAGTATTTCGTAATTTACGAGAAAGATTTGGAATCGATGATTTGGACTACAAGGAATCAATGACAAGGTATAATTAATCCATATTTTCATAATTTTATCGTAAAAAAAAATTATTTAATTGAGAAAAAAGTAAAATTTCTATTTAAATTGAGAATTATTCGCTGAAATTTTGCTTTAATTGCAAAAAAAAAAAAAAATGCTTGTGAAGTTTTACTTTTTCTTTATTTTCAATGAAAAATTGTCTCCACTATCATGTTTTTTTAACACGTGGGTCCTTAAAAAAAGGTCAATTTAGTGTAAAAAAAAATTTTTTTTACCAAAAATTAAGAAAATACTATGTATATGTATATACTTAGATGTCGTGCATTTAATCCTTCGCGACCAAATCGACGTTCAAGAATTATTGAAAAACGAGATATATCGCCAATCAACGAGAAATCCATCAAACAACGTCTAATGGTACAACGATCTGCCACTGTTCCTTCTATTAATGTTACAACATCGGGAAATAACGCGTCACAATTACCAAATATAAATAAGCCACAACGTACCTACAGTTTTAAGCCAAAACGTCTGAGGTTAGAGCTTTTGTTTTCATTCATTGCCAATTTTTTTTTTAATGTTTTTTTTTCTCTTTTTTAATTATTATCATTGAAACAAGAATTTTCTACTTTCAATTTTTTTTACCATTTTTACACATGTGGCTAATGAAATGAAATCGTAATTAAAACCAGTTGAACTAAAATGAAAATAAATGAAATATCCATTTTTTCTATTCATTAATTAAATAAATTTAGAAAAAGGCAGTAGTAAAAAATTATAAAAAAATACTTGTCTTTTAATAAATAGAGAAAGATTTTGATTTTGGAGATTGAAATAAGAAGCAGATAGGGGAAGGTGGGGTAAAATGGGCACTCTGATTGAACGGTTCGAGATAGAAATTTTTTGATAATTTCATTGAAAAGCTGAGGAAATTTTAGGCGGAAAACATGTGTCAAAAGTTTTTTTTCTCAATTTTTGGAAAAATTGACTTTTTCGGCCAAGTTTTGAAGGGGTTTTCCTTTCGAAAATCGAAAAAATTCACTTTTTCGGCGATATCTTCGGTTCTGTTGGTCGTAGCGACCTGGGGTTGCTCTCAAATGAAAGGTGAGCTCATTTCTCATTGATCTATGTGGTTCAAATTTTTTTAAAATCAATTTTTCAAATATTTATAGGTCATTTTCTGAAAATCAGTTTTTGCCCTATAAGTACTTGAAAAAATTGATATTTTTCTTTTTAAACCCCATAAATCAATGGGAAATGAGCTCACCTTTCATTTAAGATCAACCCCAGATCGCTGCGATCAATAGAACCAGAGATATCCTCAAAAACCTGAAATTTTTCAAAAAACAGAAGAGTTCCACCTTCAAATCTCGCGCGAAAAAATGAAATTTTTGAAAAATTCCAAAAAATAACTTCTGACATATGATTTTCATGGGAAATTTTCTCATCTTTCCAATGGAATCATCAGAAAAAATCTATCTCCAATATTTCCATCCATTTCTCCCAATTTTCATAGTATAAAATACAAAAATCAATCCTTGCCCATTTTACCCCACCTTCTCTTATAATTTTTTTCGTCACCTTAGAATCAAAAAGGCGTAAGTGCTATACTTATACACATCACTTACGCCCCTTTGTCTCTAAAACGTAAATTTATTTCAATCGATTCAAATGCAAAATCAATTTGCGTTATTAAAGAGTGAAAATGTAAAATAAAATTTAAAAAAAAAATGTAAAATAAGGAATTTTTGCACGAAGTACTAACACAAAGATCACCATCTACATAGACTAGAAAACTTGCATTTATGATTAATGCCACACGCCCACAGACACGCGATGATAAATCAACTCATAATTATGTTGAGAATAAGGAAAATCGTGTAATATTAGAGAATAGAGAGAGAGAGAGAGAAAAAAAAATTAATGTCATCATGGATTATAATTTCTTTTTTTAATTTTTATTCACAAAAATCATTGGCAAATGCATTTAAAATAGCAGTGAGCATTAATATGCACTCTCGGATGTGTTAATTTGGTATTAATGTCCTTGATGGACTTCTCTCAAGGCTTTGTTGCTTGTCATTAATTTTAATCACGTGCAAATATTAATTTGTGTGATTTGTGTGAAATTTTTACAATTTTATACAATTTTTTTTCTTTTACAATATGGGGAAAACGTAGTAAAATATTGAGTAAAAAAAAAATTGCTGTATTTTTTTTTTCAATCGAATGAGTTTTTTCAAAGATTTAAACTAGGGGTGTGCCAATAATTCGAATTTCCTTGAATAATTTAAATTTTCGAATTATTCGAATTTTTTCGAATCATTCGATTTTTTTCGAATAATTCGAATTTTCGAACAATTTGAATTTTTGATTTTTTTTGAATAATTTAAATTTTGGAATAATTCGAATTTTCGAATAATTCCAACTGTCGAATATTTCGAATTATTCGAATTTTGTCGAATAATTCGAATTTCCTTGAATAATTTAAATTTTCGAATAATTCGAATTTTCGAACAATTCGAATTTTTTTGAATAATTCAAATTTTTGAATAATTCGAATTTTCGAATCATTCGATTCGAAATTCGAATCGAATAGTAATATTAATTAATGTAAACAAATTGTTCTGAAAATTTTACCTCATTTTCCCCTCAATTGTATCTTTTGATCCTCACACGAATAATCTCAATTGTGTCAATGCTTCAATTTTTCCCTCGAATTAATGTTAATTTTTTTTCTTCATTTTATATTGAATTTTTTAATTATTAAATTTTTTTTTTCTAGATCACAGCCAACACTGGACGACTCTTCAGGAAAAAGTGGAGCCAAATTTTATCAGTCTTATGACAAATTATTTATTATCAAGACATTGACGAGCGAGGAGGTTGAAAGGATGCATTCATTCCTCAAACATTATCATCCCGTAAGATCTAATGTTTTTTTTTTAATCAAAAAATAATTATTAATTAGGGAAAAATCGGAGGAGAATACACCTCCAAGTCGAAATTATTTTCAATTTTTTTTTTTTCATAGTGATAGAGTTTGCGAAAAAATCTGAAAAAATTTGAGAAGATGCTCTAACATGTCTCCTTTATGCCTGAATTTTTTCAATTTTTTTTGCATAGTCCTTGTCTTCAAAAAAAAAAAAATTGTAAATCATATTGACAAGGATCCACTTTGCCTCAATTTTCCCTCTCCACAATTTTTATTCAATCAACATTTCTTTTTCAGTATATCGTAGAAAGGCATGGAAAAACGCTGCTGCCCCAGTATTTGGGCATGTACCGCCTGACAGTGGACGGAGTAGAGCATTACGTCGTAGCAATCAGGAATGTCTTCTCGAATCACCTCACAACGCACAAAAAATTTGACCTCAAGGGCTCAACAGTAGACCGAGAAGCATCAGATAAAGAGAAAGAAAAGGACCTACCAACATACAAAGACAATGACTTTGTCAAGGATGGAATGAAGATTTACATTGGAGAAGAGGCAAAATCAAAATTGATCGAGACTTTAACAGCAGACGTTGATTTTTTAACGAGGCTCCATTTAATGGATTATTCGCTGCTGCTCGGACTCCACGATTGCGCCAGAGCTGAACAAGAAAACAGGGAAAGAGCTGAAAGGGGCGAAGATGAGGAGAATCACGACGACGAAGAGGACAGTGAGTCAGGAAGTGGAGTAGATTCGAGAGGTCCTGTTGCAGATCGACTCTGGGGATGGTCTGGAGTTGCCAGCATGACGACACCACCAGAATCACCTCATCCAGCACTCATGAGAGATGCAAGTCTCCAATACGATGATGCTATCATCCCAGAACTCGATATCTACGCTATTCCCAGCAGAGATGGAGCCCCAAATAAAGAAATTTATTTCCTAGCAATTATCGATGTTCTAACGCATTATGGCGTGAGAAAACAGGCAGCTAAAGCAGCTAAAACTGTCAAATATGGGGCAAATGTCGATGGAATTTCTACTTGTGATCCTGAACAGTATGGCAAGAGATTTATCGAATTCATGAGCAAAGCTATCGAGTAAAATGTTAATTAAAAGATGGAAATTTCGAAATTGAGGATAAAATTGGACACTTTTAGCTGCTGAATGACGGATAATTGAAGACAATTTTTAAATACAGGTGTACGAGTGATAAGATGAATGTTTTTCATTTTTTAATTTTTTTTTTCTTTTTTTATTCTGGAGAAGAAAGGGGAAAACGCGCAGAGACTCACGATCCTCTTCAAGTTTAATATTATAGTTTATTTTTAATGCTTTAACTCTCACGATAGCCATTTATTTTATTTTTTTTGAGAAGATACTCCATAAAAGTGATCTCTTCAATTTTTTTTTCAATTTTTAAAAATTCAAATTTCACTTTTTTCAACGATTACATTTATTTTCCTATTTGTTGTTTTTTTATTATTATTTTTCTCATTCTCTCTGTCTTTTTCCGAGTTATCTAGAGCATTGAGTGTTAAATAGTTAAATGAAAAATGAAAAGACAAAAATAATAATTATGATGATTAAAAAAAAACTGTTTATGATACAATAATAATTAATGTTATAAATTAAAAATTATTGATGAAAAAAAAAAGTGAAAGAATGCCGAAACTTAATATAAAATTTATTTTTTAAAGATGTAAGAAAAACTCTTTTATCTAGTCCTTAATTTTTTTTTTGCATTAAAATTTAATAATTTCTGATGAAAAAAAAAGAAAAATTCTGTTTCTATACTTGAAAAATAATTTTTTATGCCGAAATATTTATAATTTCATGATTTTCATTGTCAATGGAAAAGTTAATTATTTGAAATAAGATGAAAATAAAAATTATTGATGAAAAAATTTGAATAATTAGTGAACAGTATTCGAAAAAAATGGAAAAAAATACGCTCAATCATTCATATTTTGCGTCCTAGATATAAGAAATTGAAATAAAATTGTCCCAATTTTTTTTCTAATGTCAATTTTTTCATACTCTACTAATTCGTTGCATTTTCATGAAAAAAAAAGCTTATAAATAAGATGAATTAAATATTATCAGCAAGTGATCCCAATTAATTACACTCGAAAACACAAAATAATTAAATTTAAAAAAATATCCGAGGCGGAAATTAATTTTATTTTTCACTGTAAAATTTTCCTTTTAATTTTAAAATATCGTTTTTATTTTTCATTCGCAAATTTTCCACTTAATCAATGTAAACCACACATAAAAAAAAAAAAAAAACTAAAAGTTAAAGACGTTAATCAATTAAAAACGTTGAATACACCTACATAAAACAAATAAATCGTTGTATATATGTTTAGTATTTACCGAGTGGCAATATGGTCTGACTTGTTCATCCATGAACAAAATACAGAAAAAAAAAATAATAAAAAAAAGGATACTAATAAAGAAAATGGAAAAATTAAATGGCATTACTCGGATTTATTTCGAAAGTGAGTCTCCGAATATTTAAGAAAAAAAAAAAAACTAAAAAGTTATTTCTTCTTTACTTTAAGGACCTCCAGGACCTGAAGAAGGGGAATTAATAGGTTTCGCATGGAAAAATTGAAACCCGTAGCTCGCGTAGCCCCAATTACTATTAATAATTATCCGAAAACTGAGGAAATTTCATATGGAAATCATATGTAGGAAGTTATTTTTTTGAATTTTTCAAAAATTCCGTTTTTTTTTTCCTTAAGATTTGAAGGTAAAAACGTTCTTTTTTTGAAAAATTTCAGGTTTTCGGGGATATCTCGGGTTCTATTGGTCGTAGCGATCTGGGGCCAATCTTGAATGAAAGGTGAGCTCATTTCCTATTGATTCGCGTGGTTGAAAAAAAAAAATTATCAATTTTTCAAGTACTTATGGGGCAAAAACTGATTTTCAAAAAATGGCTTATAAGTATTTGAAAAATTAATTCAAAAAAATTTTGAACCACATAAATCCATGGGAAATGAGCTCACCTTGCATTTGGAATAAACCCCAGGTCATTGCGATCAACAGAACTAGAGATATAAAAAAAGTTAAACAGAAAAGTTAAAGTTCCTTTGTTCAGTACTTACCAAACTGTAGAATGCTGCAGCTTTTAAAGGAAGAAAATTCAGATGATGTTTTTTTCCTGAAAAATTGCAATAAAAAAAAATATAGTAATAGTAAAATTATTCATTAAAATTATTTTCAAGTTATTCATTAACTTCAGCGAAATTTCAAGGAAAATTTTGAAAAAATATTAAATTTTCACCAAAAATCCTCAAAATCTCTCCATTTCGAGATTTTTTGAGATTTTTGGTAAATTCAGTATTTTTTCAGATTTTTCTCAAAATTTCTCTGAAATTTAACTACAACAATCTTTCTTCGAGAAAATAAAAGTTCAAATTGTTAATAAATAAATTCGAAAAAATCAAATAAACTTACGAGATCGATGAAAATTTTTTTCAAATTATTCGGAGCGGCAAGATATTCCTCTGAATGCAAAATTCTGTAAAAAAAAAAGAAAAAAATAGTTATTAATAATTAATGAAACAAATGTGATGAAATTAAATTGTGCGACTTGAATTAAATAATTGCAGAATGTTGAAAAAAAAAAAAAATTAAAATTCCTAAAATTTTCTACGCAATAAATTTTATTCTAAATATTTCTTAGAATTTTTTTTTTCCGTATATTTTACATTGAAAAGATAGCTGAAGACTTTTCCACGTAGAGCCGGCGTGTGTTTATGTTTTTCGTCCTTCAGTAAAAACCGCGTTTTTGCTGAAGGACAAAAGAATTCACTGATCCTCACAGTCACGTAGAATATTATTTAACACGACAAAGGAAGAAATGAAAATAAGAAAAATTGAAGAAAAAAAATTATTTTTTTGAATTACGTTAAAATATATTTTTTTTTGTACTTAATAATTTTTTTTTTGCAATTTTCAAAAACGAATTTCTATGAAAATTAATTTAAAATAAAAAAAAATATTTACCGCTTTTATTGTTAATTAGGACGAATTATTACCTATCTCTTGTTTTTGAAATATTTATAAGGAAAATATATAAATAAAATAGAATATTTTGAGGAATTTTGAAAGAAAAAAAATATGAAAAAAGAGAATAACGGTCGAATACTTGCGGGAATTTGAAATACCTCTGTTCCGTTTCGACACAACTTCTCGAATGACTACAGCGCTTCTTCTCGGGATGTTCGGGCTCGTCCGGCTCAGTTCGTTGAACTGGGTCTTTTCGCGCGCAAAATTTAAATCTCGCGGCAGACAAAATTTCTCTTTTTTTTTGGGAATATCTTGGGTTTTATTAAATATTGAATATTGAAAAAGAAAAGGATTTTTCCTGATGAATATGAAGAAATATGTATATAATACTATTCATCGCATAGAAAAAATCAATATTTCTTGAAAATCTCAAAATTCGAATCATTCTGCTCCGCGTGGCTTCGGGAATTTTCGGAGTGTCGTTTACGCGCGCTCGCGTCAAGTTTCGACCAATGGGAGACTGGCTCTAAATTCAAATTTTGATGCGCTTCCGAACGCATATTAAATCCTCGGAAATATTCGGCTCCTATGCTATAACATGTGTTATGTCATATACATATATATTTTAAATTTTTATTTCCATTCTGAGAGAATTATTTAAATTTAATTTTAAAACAATTATTTAAATTTAATGATACTGAAAATAGCAGACACTTGATAATTTTCATTTTTTTCGCGGATAAATGATTTTTAAAAAAACGAAAAACATTACATATATGTGCACATTTATCTATGTATAGAAAATATGAAAATTTACAAATGCAAATTTTTTGAATATTTTTTTCATGATGATTTATTGCTTTAAAAAAATAAACAGACGTGTCAGATGTTTGAAAATTTCTTTATGAAGATTCAAATAGATTATAGCGATAAATTAAATGTGATAAAGCAAAACTGCACTTGGATTAATAATAGACTCTCGAAATATATCAGCAAAAAGTTGAAAAAAAAAATGGTTTGATACAAAAATTAATTTTATTATTCCCTGTAAAATTTTATTTTCAATTAAAAAAATATTTTATTTTTTTTATTTTCAAATTTTTCACAATAATAAATTCAAACCACACATACCAAAAGAGAAATTACAAGTTAAAGACGTTAATTACTTGAAAACGTCGAATAAAAGTACATGAAAAAAATAAATCGTACATATGTTAAGGTATTTACCAAACGGCAATATCGTCCGTCTTGTTTATCAAAGAAAAAATTACAAAAAAAAAATATAATAATAAAGAAAATTGAAAGTTAAATAAAGTCACCCGCATTTATTTCGCAAGTGAAAATCTCAAAAGTAACTAGAGTTTTATTTAAAATTAATTAATTAACAACTCTAGGTCTTTTAGTTTCTAGATTCTCTGAGATTTGTCCTTCTTCATTATTAACACCGCTTCTTTTTCTCCTGGCAGAGGGTGACATTTGTTTGAGGCACTCGACATCGCTAAAAACAACTTGAGCACCCCCTCCACTAGTGGGTACAATGTCTCCTTTATAAAGCTTGGTCTCCAATTCTCCATCGGTGTCATGCTCCTGAGCAATCAAGCAGTATCTAGAAGCTCCATCAGTGATGTCTTTAGGTGAAGTTAGCTTCGTGATGCTTCTTCTCCTCCTCATCAAAGGCTGAAGAACAGTTCCAACAGGAACAAGTGCTCCTGGCCTATGATCAACCCACCTATCAGCACTCTGTGACCTTCTGTGCCTCAAATTAACAACAGGAATTTGATCTCTCCTCGATCTTCCATCACCTCCAGGTGTCTTCGCCCTAACGCAATCATTGACACCTTCTTCAGCCTCTCTGCCATTAACCGGAACAATGATATTCCCATCATCATCCAAAATTGCCTTCACCAATCTCAGCTTTTCCTCTTTATCCTTCATTTGATTCTGCAAACGATGTCTCTGTTGTCTCAATTTAGTCTCAAGTTCCCTATTCATTTTATCAGTTTCCTGCTGAATTTTAGTGTTAAATTTGTGCTTGACTTTTTGCTTCTCAATGAGTCTCTGATTGAGCACTAAATCCTTGTCCCTGACCTCCAATTGAAGTTTTTGAATAGTATCATTGGCAGAATTGAGCTTTCTCAATAGACTGTCAATTTGACTCTCAGTTTTACACAAATGTCCCTCAAGTGCAGCTAGTTTCTTCTTCTGCTGTGAATTAGCAGCTTTCAAAGACGCATTCTCCACTTGATACGTCATATTCTCTTGCTCCAATCCAAGCAGCATCTTCCTGAATTCATTCTGTTTGGCCTCAAGATCAGATCTAAGAATATTTCTTTTTGCTATTCTTTGCTCCAAAAAATGCATCAAAGTCATGATAATCTCTTGATTATGAGGATTTGTAATGTCCAATGATGGAAATGGTCCACCAAGTGAATAAACAAGACCAAGATCTACTTCCAAGTCAGCAGCCTCTGGTCTACCCATGTGTTCCAGTCTTGTTCTAGCCTCTTTAAATATTCTATTAGCCTGTCTCCTACCAGGCGTAAAGCCAAGATCAATTTTAGCCACACTTGGTCTAGCAATCTGCACTTCCTGTGTCATTTCCGCGAATTTCATGATCTGAATATTCTCATCATAGTCATCAGTCCGTGGATTAACGCAAATAATCATTCTAACTGTTCCATCGCCGTCAAAATAATTCTTGAAGAGTTTCGTCAGGTTTGAGTCTCTGTAAGGCACCTTTTTATTGGTCCCCATCGTCTGATTCTCTCTGAGTATTTCCATGCACAATCTGAGCGTCAGCAACGAGTTATTGATGCTTGAAGTTTCTGTGAGCAGTTGCCCAGTATTTTTCGTCCTTTTCGTCCTCTCCGAACCAGCAAGATCAACAAGTGACAATTGAGATATTGATAAAACTCGTTTATCATGAATAACACCTTCTCCCTCGTGATCAAGAGGTGCTTGGACCAATCTGATCGTAAAAACCGAGTGAGACCTTGAAGATTCTGCGTTCAGAGCTGTATGGGCTACTCGTCGTTTTCTCTGGCCCCTGTAGAACACCTCGAAAGCTTCGTCAGCACTCTTCACCTCAATCTCCGTCACTGCATGAACGTACATATTCTGATTTCCGTCTTCTCGTATTATCTTTGACTGCAAAATTCGGCCTTTTGGCTCCTCCTCGTCCAGAAGATCATAGACAGATTTGTTGTATAACTCGACATAAGTGATGAAAACAGCGTAGACATTGTCCTCGTCTACTGGAAGGACTTGGGACTCGTCTGCAGATCGAGGAATTGGAGGATTACTGTCGGAATCACTGTCCTGACGCTTTAGTTTGCTCTTCTGGACACGAGGAGTCGTCAAACCTGCGTGCAGCTCTGATTGACGATCCAACATGGCATCAGTATCACTTTGGACATCAAAACCATTTAGTCTATCTGGTTTGAAGACGAATTTCTTTGACTGGTAGGAGGAGATACTGTTGAAGAGGACGTCCAAGCAGCGTGGCATTATTCCAATGTTTCCCATCTCGCCTGTCATCGTGTAAGTCTTGCCGGAGCCTGTCACTCCGTAAGTGAAGAGCAAACCGTTCTTTCCATGGATCAAATTGTCGACGAGGGGAAGGGAGACGCAGTTGAAGATTTCACGTTGGGAAATGTCCGGAGTGAAGACTTTGGTGAAGGTTGTCTGGATCTCTTTTGTGGTTGAACGAAAGTTTACAGCACTTTCTGGTGGAGTTATTAGGATTGTTGTGGGGGAGATGACTTTCATGCAGGAGGTGTCTGAGGGATGCTGCATCGGACGCAATCTGCAGTAGACTTGGACTGGATCCTTGGAGTTGAGATTTGCGTGGCGGGGGCGAGCTGGCTTTCGGGCCGATAGAGGCATCTTTGGACGTCTAGAAAAATTAGAATTATTAAAATTTAAAATTTGAAAAAACTGTTGAAACTATTATTTTACTCATCATTCATTTTTACAATTTTTTTTTTCACTATTTATTTCAATAATTTCTTTTTCGACTCAATATTTATTGAAATTAGTTTTTTTTATTCCTTTTTTATCGCAATAATTATTAAAAAATTTAATTTTTTGATTTTTTAAATTTTAATAATTAGTAAAATTACTTTTTAAAAAAGTCGAGAGGTCAAGTTTTTCTTAAATATCGCGGAATCTAAGTGAGATAGAGCGACTTTATACTAATCCTATTTTATAGAGAATTTCACTAGCTACAAAGTAGGATTCAAGTAAAATCACTCTATCTCACTTACTTTCCAAGATATTTCTAAACAGCTCATAATTAAATAAAATCGATTTATTTTGAAACTTTATAGTTATAAATAATTTTAAAAAATGCGTTTATATTATTTAGTAGTCCATAAAGGCAATCTATATATTTTATGCACTTTCTATTTTTCACTTCTCAACAATGATTAATATTATTTTCTTTATTTTATAAAAAAACAACATTAGGCACTGACAGATCATTTAACCTAAAAAATCCCTAGATTTTTATTTAAAAAAAAAAAATGTACTTACGTTTGTTTCATCTTTGCGGTTTCGTCGAATGCACTCTCAAAGTATCAACAAAACACATATTATATTAATAATTAACAATTTATGAAATTTTCACAAATAAAAAGTTGATGAGCTCTTTTTTGGACATTCGAAAATGCGTTGAAAAACCGATGCGGGGGATGGGTGCAACTGACCAGAAAAAACTGACCAGACTACAACTGGCCATACATTTTGGGTGTTTTTGCAACTAGCCAGAAAACGCCTGTGCTCCAACAACTGAAGGCCGGAAAGTGACGATAGCTTTGTTACCCTCCGAGATTCCGATTGAAAGTACAATCCATTTCGGAGAGATGGCGTTTACTCAGCATTAATATCGAAAAATGAGCAAAAAAACTGTTCTGGATTCTGAATTGTAGCTAGTCGGGAACATTTGGGAACAGTTATGACGAAGTTAAGGGGGAACGTCAGTTGAATCGAAATGTAGAACTAATCTTGAATAAATTCACAGATATCGTTGGATGTGTTTTAGGATTAGCTGCAGAGATTCGAGTGAATTCATCCTGCCAGTACTGAATGATTAATTAACAAAATTTTCAATTTAACATGCGCTCTTATGTATCATCATTCATGCGTAGATTCCTCACAATTTCAAAATGCGAAATTCGTATTAAATGTTCGATACCTATATTACTTGATTCGAAGACAATCGATGTGTAAAATTTGATGAACCTTCATCAAGCCAGTTATTAATAATTGAAAAAAAAAGAGGGAAAAGTCTTGACGGATCTCTGTCTAACACCGACAATATCAGAGGCTAGCTCTCTCATGCACTTCGTTCGCGTTTGTCTCCTCCCTGCGCCCCATTTCGTCCTTCACCGCACCCCCCGAATGAAAACTTTATTATGCCCAGATGTTTATTGACAATCGATAGGGTTTTTCATGAATCAGATATTCTTAAGATTTTGTATTTTTCAATCAATAATCACTCAACGAATGAAAAAATATTGTTTTAGCAACACGAATATCAATCGATTACAAATTCAATTATTCGAATAAATCAATTATGGTGTGGAGAAGACTTAAAAAAAGAAATATTTCCCTGAATTGTAAGATAAAAGATTCAGATGAATTTGTTATTTATTGTGAATTATCCATTCGTCTGATTCATAGAATTCCGCTTAATTAATTGTTCATAAACGATCACTTCACAAATAGGAAGGAATCAGTCTAGAAATATAGATATCAGTCAACTAGAAATCTTATGAATGAAATGAATAGTTTATCGTGTAGAGAATGAGTTCAAAAAATTAAACTCCTTGTTCATAAACAATGAATTGAAGAACAAAGAATATTAATAGCCCTGCAATGATATCACTTGACTGAGAATTCTATGAATCGGACAGATGAATAATTGATAATGAATTGATAATTTATCGAATTTGTCATTTTAGTATTACTAAAGTAAATTGTTCTTTAAAAATTTGAGAATCGGTCCGTCCTGAAGTTGAGGAGGAACATCAGACCATATCGAAGAGTGTAATTAATGATCTCTACTAGATCGCCTACTAATTTACATTAGCTGTTTGAACCATATTCACCGAAATATGAGCAAATGAATATAAATGATGGGGTCTCGATTGTAGAAATCGAGCAATTTCCTTTTAACAGTCAATTAAATTTTTCGGCTCGTCTTTTTCAAGTATATTTAGAGTTTTCAGGAATCTCGATGATCGCTACTAGATCCCCTACTAATTTACATTAGCTGTTTTGACCATATTTACCGAAATATGAGCGAATGAATAACAATAATGGGGTCTCGATTGAAAAAATCGAAGAAGTGCCTTTCAACAGTCAATTGAATTTTTCGGCTTGTATTTTTCAAGTATATTTAGAGTTTTCCAGCATCTTGATGATCTCTACTAGATGGCCTATTAATTTACATTAGCTGTTTTAACCATATTTACCGAAATATGAGCGAATGAATATCGATAATGGGGTCTCGATTGAAGAAATCGAAGAAGTTCCTTTCAACAGTCAATTGAATTTTTCGGCTTGTATTTTTCAAGTATATTTAGAGTTTTCCAGCATCTTGATGATTTCTACTAGATCCCCTACTAATTTACATTAGCTGTTTTAACCATATGTACCGAAATATGAGCGAATGAATATCAATAATGGGGTCTCGATTGAAGAAATCGAAGAAGTTCCTTTCAAAAGTCAATTGAATTTTTCGGCTTGTATTTTTAAAGTATATTTAGAGTTTTCCAGCATCTTGATGATCTCTGCTAGATCCCCTACTAATTTACATTGGCCGTTTGAACCATATTTACCGAAATATGAGCCAATGAATATGAATAATGGGGTCTCGATATGGCACTTGCCCCTCTATGGCGATGTAGCCAATTGGAATAAGAATGGGGTCTCGATTGAAAAAATCGAGCAATTTCCTTTCAACAGTCAATTAAATTTTTCGGCTTGTATTTTTCAAGTATATTTAGAGTTTTCCAGCATCTTGATGATCTCTGCTAGATCCCCTACTAATTTACATTGGCTGTTTGAACCATATTTACCGAAATATGAGCCAATGAATATGAATAATGGGGTCTCGATATGGCACTTGCCCCTCTATGGGGATATAGCCAATTGGAATAAGAACGGGGTCTCGATCGAAAAAATCGAGCAATTTCCTTTCAACAGTCAATTAAATTTTTCGGATTATATTTTTCGAGTTTATTTAGAGTTTTCCAGCATCTTGATGATCTCTGCTAGATCCCCTACTAATTTACATTGGCTAGTTGAACCATATTTACCGAAATATGAGCCAATGAATATGAATAATGGGGTCTCGATATGGCACTTGCCCCACTATGGGGATATAGCCAATTGGAATAAGAACGGGGTCTCGATCGAAAAAATCGAGCAATTTCCTTTCAACAGTCAATTAAATTTTTCGGATTATATTTTTCGAGTTTATTTAGAGTTTTCCAGCATCTTGATGATCTCTGCTAGATCCCCTACTAATTTACATTGGCTGTTTGAACCGTATTTACCGAAATATGAGCCAATGAATATGAATAATGGGGTCTCGATATGGCACTTGCCCCTCTATGGGGATATAGCCAATTGGAATAAGAACGGGGTCTCGATCGAAAAAATCGAGCAATTTCCTTTCAACAGTCAATTAAATTTTTCGGCTTGTATTTTTCAAGTATATTTAGAGTTTTCCAGCATCTTGATGATCTCTGCTAGATCCCCTACTAATTTACATTGGCTAGTTGAACCATATTTACCGAAATATGAGCCAATGAATATGAATAATGGGGTCTCGATATGGCACTTGCCCCTCTATGGGGATATAGCCAATTGGAATAAGAACGGGGTCTTGATTGAAAAAATCGAGCAATTTCCTTTCAACAGTCAATTAAATTTTTCGGCTTGTATTTTTCAAGTATATTTAGAGTTTTCCAGCATCTTGATGATCTCTGCTAGATCCCCTACTAATTTACATTGGCTAGTTGAACCATATTTACCGAAATATGAGCCAATGAATATGAATAATGGGGTCTCGATATGGCACTTGCCCCTCTATGGGGATATAGCCAATTGGAATAAGAACGGGGTCTCGATCGAAAAAATCGAGCAATTTCCTTTCAACAGTCAATTAAATTTTTCGGATTATATTTTTCGAGTTTATTTAGAGTTTTCCAGCATCTTGATGATCTCTGCTAGATCCCCTACTAATTTACATTGGCTAGTTGAACCATATTTACCGAAATATGAGCCAATGAATATGAATAATGGGGTCTCGATATGGCACTTGCCCCTCTATGGGGATATAGCCAATTGGAATAAGAACGGGGTCTCGATCGAAAAAATCGAGCAATTTCCTTTCAACAGTCAATTAAATTTTTCGGATTATATTTTTCGAGTTTATTTAGAGTTTTCCAGCATCTTGATGATCTCTGATAGATCCCCTACTAATTTACATTAGCTGTTTGAACCATATTTACAGAAATATGAGCCAATGAATATGAATAATGGGGTCTCGATATGGCACTTGCCCCTCTATGGGGATATAGCCAATTGGAATAAGAACGGGGTCTTGATTGAAAAAATCGAGCAATTTCCTTTCAACAGTCAATTAAATTTTTCGGATTATATTTTTCGAGTTTATTTAGAGTTTTCCAGCATCTTGATGATCTCTGCTAGATCCCCTACTAATTTACATTGGCTAGTTGAACCATATTTACCGAAATATGAGCCAATGAATATGAATAATGGGGTCTCGATATGGCACTTGCCCCTCTATGGGGATATAGCCAATTGGAATAAGAACGGGGTCTCGATCGAAAAAATCGAGCAATTTCCTTTCAACAGTCAATTAAATTTTTCGGATTATATTTTTCGAGTTTATTTAGAGTTTTCCAGCATCTTGATGATCTCTGCTAGATCCCCTACTAATTGACATTGGCTGTTTGAACCATATTTACCGAAATATGAGCCAATGAATATGAATAATGGGGTCTCGATATGGCACTTGCCCCTCTATGGGGATATAGCCAATTGGAATAAGAACGGGGTCTTGATTGAAAAAATCGAGCAATTTCCTTTCAACAGTCAATTAAATTTTTCGGCTTGTATTTTTCAAGTATATTTAGAGTTTTCCAGCATCTTGATGATCTCTGCTAGATCCCCTACTAATTTACATTGGCTAGTTGAACCATATTTACCGAAATATGAGCCAATGAATATGAATAATGGGGTCTCGATATGGCACTTGCCCCTCTATGGGGATATAGCCAATTGGAATAAAAACGGGGTCTCGATCGAAAAAATCGAGCAATTTCCTTTCAACAGTCAATTAAATTTTTCGGATTATATTTTTCGAGTTTATTTAGAGTTTTCCAGCATCTTGATGATCTCTGCTAGATCCCCTACTAATTTACATTGGCTGTTTGAACCATATTTACCGAAATATGAGCCAATGAATATGAATAATGGGGTCTCGATATGGCACTTGCCCCTCTATGGGGAGTAGTTAGTACACATTCTGGCGAGACAGCGTGTACCCCCTCCACCTCCCCACTGGCGCCAGTGCACACGTGCACTGTATACTAATGAGCTGGACCCAAATGTCTGGGCCCAGATAGAGATCTCGGAAAAAAGGGGGTGGGGCTTGTTGGAAGAAGAAAATTTGGGAAATTGGTAATTTATTCCGAATCCCACAGGAATAAGACACGGGTTCATTGAAAGTATAAATCCAGATATAAGAAAAAGTCCAGATATTTATTAGATAAATTTTTCATCTTTGGAATTCACCAATTTCAAATAATTAAACAAATTATTCATAGGATTTGATAATTCCTAGGGAATTTCAATTCAGCAAGTTACTTATTTAAGGCCAGGTCAGAATTATTATTTCTAATGAATTCCTAATAACATGGAAAAGAATCAATGTCATGAACAAATACTTCTATGACCGAAAACCTAATAATAATATATCTACTGTCGGTAAAATCAAATTCTGTAAATCAATCTCCTTTTTAAGGTGGTGTTATGAGGAAGAGGGTGTGTGGAAATTAAGGTACCGAACCTCTATGGAAAGGGCCTGCAATCCATATGCTATATTTCAATTGTCCTTCTGACATACCCGAAATCCATTCAACCAATATTGAAGTATGAAATTTCAAATCTAATAATGAATTTTATAGGAATCATGCGAGGTTTTAGCAAATTCTTGATATCTCCGAAATGATACAGCGCTGTATTCACACATCTAAACATTCATTCACACACATACACAGGCACATATGACTATGCCATATGATCAATCACGTTTAAGATGCGGTCAGCTCTCTTCAGTCGTAGATTTTACTGAATTCTCCTGAATTCTAAATTGGAGAAAAGAAAATACGTAATGAAAAATATTGAATTCACTTTCAATTTCTCCGGAATATTTGAAGAACCCCTAAATATTTTTCATAAAAATCCATACGATCTGTTTTAAAAAAAGAACATTTCAGGGTTTCACTCCTTACTGTGCGTTAATAGTTGGAACTTGGAAGTTGAATATTTCATTGATTATGTGGTAATATTTTTCAAAATTTTCCATGGAAATTGGAGATAACATATAGTTATTTCACACAATTTGAAGAAAACCTACTGATCACATGAAATCTCATACAACTAACTTGAGCCTAGTTCAATATCAATAGCTTGGGATGAGGGAAATGGGTGAAATTTTGAATTCGGATGAATTTTCAATCATCATAACCAGAGGAAAGAATTATTTATAGAACAAAAATACTAATTCAGCATGAAGCATTTTGGAAGAGAATGAAGGTTTTTTATCACACAGAAAAAAATCTATCATGCGGAATAGTTCATCTTTCCAGAATTGATCTGTCAACACGAGATAATGTCTTATATAGTATTTCGAATTTACGTTTCAGTGAGATATCAATAGTCTCACTCTTGTAATTCAATCTCAATGGAAAATATGTATATTCTTGTGAATTATTAAAATTCATAGACTTTCGTGGATAAGGGTGATAGTTTTCAGAATTCAATGCTTGATACAATGTTAATCATACAATGTTCAATTAACTCAACTGTGCGTGTTCCTCCAAC
Source organism: Aleiodes leptofemur (assembly GCA_963942555.1). Taxonomy (NCBI): domain Eukaryota; kingdom Metazoa; phylum Arthropoda; class Insecta; order Hymenoptera; family Braconidae; genus Aleiodes; species Aleiodes leptofemur. The sequence goes on from OZ012619.1 coordinate 15,164,459, forward strand.
GCAGTGTTCAATTGACTTCAATGTCTCTGAAATTATTTGTTGTAACAATCACAGCTCGTGCATTTGATCCATACATTACATCCCGTGAAATAAATCTACAATTTCGTATAATATCGTTTTCCATGTGCAAAGAATTCTTTGAATGGAATTCACAAACAAACAAAATTACGAGAAACTTCAAAAGATTCAAACAAGAGAAAAATTATGAATTGTCTCTTTTTAGTTACCATGAAGAAATCTGTATCACAACTATGAGAATTGAATTTCGCATAACAAGAACCAACAGTTCATACTCATGTTTACTATTTGATAGTTATACTCGAAGTTAATGAAAGTCATTGTTGTCAGAATGAGAACAACTAGTTTTTCACCAAAATAGTTAATAACAATATGTCAAAACATATTTCAAAGCCTTTTCCAACAATATTTTGCAGTTCCACACTCCGAAAAATCTTCCAATGCAATTGTACTTCCATAACGCATTCTAATATAATTTTTAATAGGTTTTGATTGAAAAATTTTTGTAAAAAATACACTGAGATAGTTGATAGAGGTTAAACATGAACTGATTGACTCGCTCCTATTGCTATATAGAATGAAAATTATTTGCTAAAATTTTAAAGTTTTAAAATCATAATTTTCCTTCCGTCTTCTCCATCCAATATTAATTGAAATGAAAGATCAATTCCCGGTCTCATGAAAAAATAATGCAACGCCATTCTAGTTCATAATAGTTGTTTAAGAATAGAAATTGGAAGAAGACAACGTTCTAACGTTACACTCAAGTGAATGTCTGTCAGTGTTCGAAAACCACCCTCGCTACAGATTTCTACGTGACATTTCTCAGACTCTAACATGGACCTGTTTCAAGGAATCACCCCCACCAAGTAATTCAAGATTTTCCAAATTTTCTCCTACTGGAGGGGGAAATCAGTGTATAGAAAGAACAGTCTTTTTATTTTATCAGTTTTCCTCTGACATCCTAAAACAAACATGGATCCTCGCTCATATGACATGTCTACTTATGGAATAACCGTGGATTTAGATACTATACAACGTTTAGAAAGACGAACTCCACCATCATCGAACAATTCAGACAGTGTTCATGAAGTAGACAATGGCGGTTATTCATCAATTGATTATCGCTTAGAATCAGCAAGGCTTGCTAGCTATGAAAACTGGCCAGCGCCATACTTAGATCCAGCTAAATTGGCAGCTGCTGGATTTTTCTTCACTGGCGATGCTGATCGCGTTCAATGTTTCGTATGCGGGGTTGAGTTTTTTGAGTGGATTGAAGGGGATAATCCGGCCTCTGATCATCAACGTTGGCGCCCGATCTGTAAATTTGTACGTAAATTGCCATGTGGAAATGTACCAATTGGCGTTGATCCTGATACAGTACCAATACCGACATCAAGGAGTAGAGATATTAATTATGGAGAAGACTACAGGCTAAGTGCCTCACCAGATTTCCGATTTTCGAACGCACCTAGACTCAGCAGTTCGAGCATGGCTAACCCAAAGACCGTAATGCATTCAGAATATGCTGGCTATGATTTGGAATTAAGGACATTTCATAATTCACCAAAATCCGAAGAACAATTGACTGACGATGGGAGAATATGTAAAATCTGTTACGACGGAGAATTGGGGATTGTATTTTTACCCTGTCGACACATGGTTGCCTGTGTGAGATGTGCACTTGGTATGGACAATTGCGCAGTGTGCCGAGAAAAAGTCATAATGACCGTTCGTGCTATAATATCTTAGTACTACGCACTAAATTTGCTATTGCTTTCAAGCGAAATCAACAACAATTCTGAATTGATAGGTGAAGAACTGGAAAACAAATAATACTTGAACGTTAACTTCCCCATTGTGAAGAATCAAAGATAATGTTTAAAGAAGACAACTAAATTCGTAGATTAAAATTCTTCTAAATATCTGAATATCACATGACTCATTGATTTAGTAGACTCTAGGTGAAATTCCATGCTCTCCAGTGGTAATTAAATACAATTCTATTTGCATTCCACATTCAGAGTATCAATCCAATCATACCGAACTTCAATAATGATTTCTTAATTTTTTCTATTTCGTAATTTTTTAAGTTTGAATCCTTTGAGCTGCGTATGCATTTAATTCACATTGAATTTCTAAGTGTGTCTGCACCCGAGAAGAATTGCTATTTTTATACTATGTTAAGAATTGATTATTATATTGCCACAACTCAGGAAAAATATCAGTGAAATGTGCAATTGAACACCATTGTCTGTAGAAATATATATAAATATATATATATATATTTATGACGCAAAATAAATGTATTTAGTTCACTCCATAATCAGACATGACTTGTATGCTAACAATTACAATTCAGACCATTTATCAGTATATATAAAATATATGGAAGATATATTTTCCATATATCTATGATATATATAGATTTCATCTCTTTAAAAATATATATTCTGCCGCGAGGGAAAATTTTTTCTCAAATTCTGAATAGTATGATCGAGAAAATGGCCAAAGGAATTTTTTTTGGCATCCTAAAAAAATTCGGAGGATGAAGTCTATTTCTGATGAAATATTCTCAGACAACATAACTCCTCAACAGCCCTCTGCAAGGAATTAAAAATAAATCATTCCATCATAATTGCACGGCAATATAATGTGCAACAATCGGACACCGTACTCAATTCATTATGTTTCTAATATGGATAAACCTTGAGGATGTGTGGATGGTAGAGAGGCTGTATTAATGGTGTAACTGGTTCAGTATGATCAAATCTACTCAGTCATTTGAGATCATGAAGATATGGTTCTTGTGGTATCACTCTGTCACGCAGAGATTTTCATCAATAGGAAAATATAACACCATAGTTGGTTATATCATCAGCTTATGGGTCAAGTACCGTGGGGTCATATTCTACCAAGTATCCTACGAACTTCGAGAAATAATGGAATTGCTATTTCACGAGTTCTGTTCACCGTCAACGTTCGTCAATCACAGAAAATCATCAAATTTAATCCTTTCAATATTTCAAAGAGTCAAGATAATTAGTGATGATCAACATAAATCCTCGATTACTGAGAAGCTGATCAGTGTGACTTGAAATAAAATATGGGATAAAATCGAGAAAGAACAGTCATTATTGTCATGTCAAGTTAATCTAATGTGGAAGGAGGAATCATTGGAGGAACCTTCAATTGTATGCAGAATATTATAAGAAATTTGTGCACATGCGTTGCTCCCTTCATGTCTTCCAATGTTGGTATCCTGATGGAATTATTGGGAGGTCCGAATACTGTGGAATGATTTTCACTCAAGGCAGCAGTGCACTCATCTGAGCGCTCTGCAGCCTGAGCAAGAAATTCAGAAGATATGCAATCATAAGACTCTGAGGTAAAGCCGTACGTTGAACTGGCTGATTCGAAAATGATTCCTTACTTGTGAATAAATTGCGTTTCTCAGATGAATCAAAACGGTTCAAAAATATTTAATATGAAAGTGGGCTTAAAATTGATTGAGAAATGATTCAAAAACATTCGAAAATGATTTCTCATCCAAAATTGCTTCAGAATGATTCGGGAATCATTCGAAAATAATCTCTTAATCGAAATTCAATTTCAAAATTTATTCTGAAGTGATGAAAAGAACGTTTAAAAAAAACAATGCTGTTTAGAAATTTCTCATTCAAAGTTAATTCATAAATAATCTTTAAAAAACTAGTTAAATATGATTCTTCATTAGAAATTCAAATCAAAGACCGTAAAAAGTCTGATATTGTACAAAAAATCGCAATCGAAAAGGAATTTTGGAATTAATACAAAGAAATTTCAAATGTCATTCAAATAAATTTCAAAATTGATTCCGGAGTGATGAAAAGAACATTTAAAAAAATTCTCCTATGGAATTTTTTATTTGAAGTTCATTCGAAAAATATTCCAAAAAATAACACTCTAAAGTGATTTCCTCGTGTGAAATTTGATTCAAAAAAGATTCAATAACTATATAAAAATAATTTTTTTCGAAGATAGATTTTAAAATTGCACCGAAAATAATTCAAAAACTATTAACAAACAATTTACTTGTCGAAATTCCGATTCAAAAATAATTTGAAAATAACTCAAAAATAATTTTCAAAAAACTAGTCGGAAAGAATTTTTTTTTTTGGAATTTGATTCAGAAAATATTCAAAAATAATTGAAAGAAAAAAATCAGTCGAAATGAATTTTCTTATTTGGAATTAGATCCCAAAAATATTCAAAAATAATTTCTCCTTTGGAAGTTGTATTCAAAAATGATTCTTAAGTGATAAAAAAATATTGAAAAGAAAAAATCCCATTCGAAAATTTTTATTCAAAAATAATCCTTTAAAAACTGGCCAAAAAGGATTTTGTTATTTGGAATTGGATTCAGAAGATATTTAAAAATGATTTTTAAAAAACTAGTCGAAAATTTTCTTATTTGGAATTTGATTCAGAAAATATTCAGAAATAATTTCTCCTTCGAAAGTTTTATTCAAAAACAATTCTCAAGTGATAAAAAAATACATTAAGAAGAAAAAATTCCTTTCGAGAATATTTATTTAAAATTCTTTCAAAAATAATTTTTCATAAACTAGTCGAAAAGAATTTTCTCATTGGAAATTTGATTCAGAAAATATTCAGAAATGATTTCTCCCTTGAAAGTTTCATTCAAGATTGATTCAGAAGTGATAAAAAAAACAGTGAAAAAAAAATTCCCTTTCGAAAACTTGTATTCAAAAATTATGTTTGAAGAACAAGTCAAAAACGGTTTCTTCCTTTGAGATTTGATTCAGAAAATACTCAACAATAATTCTCTTTTGGAATGTTTATCCAAAATTGATATGGAAGTAATTCAAAACCGATTCAAAAACGATTTACTTATCCACATTTGAATTAAAAAATAATTCAAAAGTAACTCGAAGATAATTCCTCATTCGAAACCAAATTTTGAAATCGATTCTACAATGATAAAAAAACAAACCATTCGAAAAAGAATTTCTCATTCGAAAATGAGTTTCAATATTGATTTAACAATGCTCCGGGGAAGAAAAAAATATTCAAAAGTAATTTATCCTTCAACAATTTTATTCAAAATTCATTCTGAAGTGATAAGACGAACATTCAATAAAGTAGTTCCTTCTCAGAGTTTTTTTTTTAAATTTCATTCAAAAAAAATTTTGCATTTGAATATAAATCTTAATATTGACTCACAAAATGATCGAAAAAAAAAAACATTTCAAAATCAATTCTTCTTGGACATTTGCATTCAAAATTGATACTGAAGTGATGAAAAGAACGTTCAAAAAAAATTTCTCATTCCAAAACAATTTTCAAGAAAGTAGTCGAAATTTTTTTTTTTTTACTGTGAATTCAATTTGAAGTTCATCGGGAAAAGAAATTCAAATACTATGTAAGAAAAATTTTTATTCGAAAATGAAATTTGAAATTAATTCTAGAGTAGAGTAAAACGTTGAAGAATAATTTTCCATCTCAAAACCAAACTCAAAACTGACTCATGAACGATTTGGCCGAAAAAATATTCAAATATAATTCCTCCTTCGAAAATATTCTTCAAAAGGAATTCAGAAATGATTCAAAAGTAACTCAAAGATAATTTCTCATTCAGAAACCGATTTCGAAATTGATTCTACATTGATGAGAAAAAAAAAATCTGTTTAAAGATAATTTCTCTTTCGAGAATGAATTTCAACATGGATTCAGAAACGATCCAAGGAAGAAAAAAATATTCAAAAATCATTTGTGCTTCGAAACTTTTATTCAAAATTGATCCTGAAGTATCAAAGAGAAGGTTCTAGTAATTCCTTTCCAAACATTTTCTTTCAAAATTCATTCGAAAGTAATTTTTCAACAAGTAGTTGAGAATAATGTTCTTACTGGGAACTCTATTGAAATTCCATGAAAAAAATTCAGATACTATATAAAAAAACATTCTCATTCGGAAATAAATTTTAGAATTTATTCAACAATGATTCAAAAATTATTCACAATCAATTATGATTTTGGAAATTGAGTCAATTTGTATTTTGCAAACGATTCAAAAATCATTTTGGATCAACTCATCCAAACATTTTCAACTTGCTTCAGAATTTTAGTCCACGAAGGTATTTTGAACAGAAAAATCCATATCTCCATCCACATAGTTAGAATGTATCTGCTCAGAATAACGACAAATTTCTCTCATATTATGCGCTGACTCCCTCATTAAAGATGGAAACTTTGTTTCAAAAGATAAAAATATTTACCACAAAGAAACACACAATTTTTACGATTGATAATTGAGAAATTTTCGACTGAAATAAAGTCTCACTCTGAATACCTGAAATTTCCAAGTTCAATAAACATGGAAACTGCATTTTAAACGATTGCAATATTTGTGATAGAAGAAAAGTCGATTTTTCCATTTCTTGCAATCAATGACCGAGAAATTTCTACTCAAATGAACGCGAATTTTCCATTCTGAGTGGTTGGAGTATTCTTAACAAAAGACACAGAGAGTGTAATATCAATAATTGAGAAATATTTCACTTATAACAAATTGAGCCAATTTTCTAAAATAACTGTAAATTTTCACTCTTAATGAATTGAACTCAAACCAGGAAATACTTTTCCATTGATTTTGATTCCGTGAATTTCAGATTAGGAAGAATTTTGGATCGTTCGAAACAGCGCAAAAATGTATTCAAAGAACAAAGATGAAAATTTCATAATGAGAAACCCATTACGATCACCGAGTGTAATATTTATCCTAATAATTCAGCTCTTCTACGTAAGAACAATGTTCAAATTCCTGAAATGAACATTTATTCAAAAAGAGAATGAGTACTTCATTTCTTTGACACTCAGAGAAGTAAACTCTAACACCAATTAATTACAATATTCTCCGAGGATTTATCTATCGTTGCAAGATAATTTTATAGTATTCCAATGTTTACATTTTCGAGATGAATACAATTCCTCTCTTTCTTCAATTCAATCTCGATATAATAGATATTCTTTTTAAGGGATTCTCGAAATTCACACACTTCCGTAAAAATAATTGTTGAATTTTCGAAATTTGATTTCTAATACAGCATCTAATCAATTTATCTCGTTTTATGTCCTTCCAATGTAGTATTTAATTCACTTTAATGTCTCTAAAATTATTTGTTGTACCAGTTCTTTCTCGAATCCATGAACTATTACGCGATAAAAATAAAAACATAATGCAACACAATTCTTTTTCTATGAAATTTTTGATAATGATTTATTTGAAAACAGAAAACCACGGTCTGACGTCACACCAGTCTTAAACCTCCATTAGAACTAAACACTCAATTTTAAGTTTCCACGCTGTAGAGTTTATGAGGTATCGTGCTAATGAGGTATTTGATATAGATCTCCTCAAAACGAAAATAATGGAGGAGTTAGTTCAAGAAGAAATCAGGAAAAATTCAGATGATTGAGGAGATGAGAGAATTCTAAGAAAAGTCACCGGAGTATTTTGTGGAGCTTCCTCACCTTCAATCTTCTTCCGTTGCTCTCGTCAAGGCCCAAAAAGTTCTGTGAGTCGCACCACAGCTTCCAAAAATTCCCATGGATCAGTTATTTCATCTTCCCCAAAATGTTCGGCAATAACATTGCCGAAACTGCGAAGACATTGGGGAGTACTGCACCATTTTTTGGCCTCGTATGGCTTCAAATTATCCGTGATGACTATCAATTTCTTGGATCCTCATCTGAGATTCTGTAGTTTCTCATCACCGCCTCCTCACTCTATAGATTTAGACAGTTTCGAAATCGGTTAAAAATATTAACTTCTGAACCTGCTCTGAATATTTTTTTCGAGGGTGCTGTTAAATGCTAAGTCTTCAATATTAAATTTCACTTGACGTTCTTTGGAAGCCCTTTTTCCATGCCACGTGTTTTCTGTGTAACATTCCCCAGGTATGTAGACTCTCCGCCGATGGACCGGTTTTAAGGGCCCATTCTCCTTGAATGGTGGTGGGAGATTTCCCAAATTTCTTGAGGAACTGGAGGGGAGAATGAGTATAAAGAAAGCTGAGCCTTGGATCATCTCATCAGTGTCTCAAATTGTACAATGAGAAACACCTACTCGCTACGAAGAGCAGACTTGGAAAAACGCTGGAACCTTCTACAAAAAAAAATTCAAGGAGCTAAGAAAGACATTCTACAGAGGATTGAAATACTTCAACTCTGTGCAAAACTAGTCAAGCTTCCAATTGAATAAGTATGGATTTCACAAGAATTAACGCTGCTGGACAATTCCGTAATGGATATTTACCTAGTGTGAAAATCGCAGATCTTGACAAAAAGAAATTCTTCATTGTCACAAAGATTTGCAGAGCAAATACTCGTAATGGTCCAGCAATCATGGTTGAGCTCGATAATGCTCAAGCCACTTTCCTGCCAAAGAAATCAACTACATTTTTCTTGGAGAATCTGGACCAGTTGGAGGCCATGCAAGACGCTATTACAGTCGGAGAACATCCAGTTGCAATGCGATCCATTGGAACTAGATTTAATCAAGTAGAATTCACCCAAGACTTGGAAGAATGGAGGGAGGACGGAATGCAATCGTAAATTTTTTGAAATAAATATCGAGTCTTCGAAAATTTGTTCTAGATATTTCTCGAAAATTGTAAGCTCTTAGCGAGATTATATTAAAAATTTATCTTATAAATGTAATACACACTAATCATGAATAAATCACTTATGTCTTGAAATTTTTTCTTTATTTTAATATTGCACAACCCACAATCTTCATCATATGTATACTATCAATCACATCACCACCCCAATCATCGTGATGTATAAGACATCGCTTGTAACGGAAAATTTATCGCTCCGCTTTCATTTTGTTTCTTAATTTTCACCAAGCTTCATGCACATTGGATGCAGCAAATGTACTTATTAGAATTATTGGTGAAAATGATGTCTTTAGCATCCATCAGTGCAAAATTTCCTCATTCGAAATATATCTGTATAGATCTCTCTGTTGAATGGATATTCTTCTTTGACATCCATTCCTTCAGTAATAGAACATTGTCAGCAACACATACCATATTTTTCATATTCCAATGAGAAAGGACAAGCATTAACTGGTACATCTTCGAAGTTCACAATTGATGGGTGATCATCAGAGAATCATTGATGAAAAAAATTTTCAACTATACGTTCTTCTCGCAACTTTCTATGTAAACATAATTGGTATTTTTCAATATCATCTGGACATACATTTTCCACTCGAGCATATAGAATATTACCATAATTCCATGACATGCCATGAAAATTTCGCTCAAGCCATACGTTTGTACTCCTATATTTCACTGGTATCTTGTCTAAATTACACGGAAGCTTGAAAAACCTTATAGTTGTTTTTTGTACTTATTCGTCTAGAGATGTTTAAGCCAATTCTTTCAAAATGAATTCATTGAAGACCTCTTAGAATCCTTGCACGTCCACCAACAGCTTCATGGTGACTGACGTTTTCCCAGATGGACTGTTTGATATTCAAAATTTTTTCTCCACGTTTCAACTAATTTTCCATCCCACAGCTAATAGGATGATATTCTATTATAGAATTCTGTAGAATAAGACAATAAGGTGCTGTAAGAACTGCAAAACTATCTCTAGCTTCAAATTTCGAGCGAACATCAATCGCTCCGAATTTCAGAGCTCACTTTGTCGAGAACAATCAATTACAAATCAGTGGGGCATTAATTAAGATAAGATAGACATGTGTTTTTCATTGGCAATGGGTTCGCTGGCTCATCATGAGACGATGGGTGAAAATTCGCGAACATATATTGAATTATCACTTAATTTCGTTGCTGAAATTCATTATTCATTAAAATTAAGAGTAAGAGTTCAAAAATGAATCAATGTGGCTAGAGCCGGCGAGGCTAACATAAACATAAACAATGATTCCATAGGGAAAAAGAACTGATGGCTCTTTGTTCTTAGGTATAGATATTTTTCAGGTCTTGGTGACGAATCGTTAGTCTCTCGTGGAGAGTTCACTGATGCACTGACGGTCCATCCTCGTGCAATTGAATAAAATCTTGTTTCCGATAATATATGATATAGAACATCATAATATTTGTTTACCCACATTAATGTTCATATTCCCATGACGATAATATTATGAACTCAAAAATAGTTCCACATCAGCAATTTTGCAATTATCGAAATGGTTAGCATGGGTCTTTCAATCAGTTTAAAAACCTTAGATGATATATTGAGCTTTTTCTAAATTCAGTAGCTCTTTTCACTGACGAATCATCCTTAGTTGTTCGGAGGAGCCAGAACATGTTCATATAATTCGCCCGATCTGAAGCTCATTGAAATAGCAGGGCCTTTCTGAAGAAATTTTCATCAAATAGGATCACAGTTGGTATTAACCATTCAATTTGACCCTGAATACTTTTGATTGCCTCATCAGCGGTTCGAAAAGTGGCATTTTAATCATTAAGATCTTATTAATCTCAATTTATGTTTCACATTAACAATAATTTCATAAAATTCAGTAAATCCTAGTAGCACACTCAGGGACAGATATACATCAAAATTTGAAATAGCATCGGTGAATTTTGAGGTTCAGGAATATCTATCCCTCGACATTTTTCAATATTTAAGATTGAGAAAATTGAGGTAATAGAGATTTGGGAAAGGATGAAAGTGCCCATCGAAAGAGTCGAATTGCTCAAGGGAAGTCTCCATTAGAAAGATGCAATTAACATTGAAAAAATATCCAATAAAACTATTAACATTTTGGTTGATAATGGTCAACTGAACGATAGTAACTTACAGTGAACCATTTTAACCAATGAAAGATTAAGGAGATTTGAATGAAAATTTTCAGAAAGGGTTTTTTTTGAACGTTCTTCTTGTCACTTCGGAATGAATTTTGAAGGAGAAACTATTTTTGAAAATTTTTTCTTGTTCCTGAATCGCTTTCGAATTAATGTTGAAATTTATTTCCGAATGAGAAATTATCTTTGAACGGTTTGATTTTTTTATCAATGCATTTTGAAATTTGTTTTCAAATAAGAAATTATCTTTGGATTACTTCTGAATATCATTTTCGGAGAAATTATTTTTTAATATTTTATCCTTTCCAGGATCGTTTTTAGATCAATTTTGAGTTTCGTTTCAAGATGAAACTTTATTTTCCAACGTTTTACTCTTCTCTAGAATCAATCTTAAAATTTATTTTCGGATGAGAATTCTTTTTACGTAGTATCTGAATTTTTTCGTCAATGCACTTTCAATTGGATTTACAATAAAAAAAGGATTTTCGACTAGTTTCTTAAAAATTATTTTGAAATTGGTTGCGAATGAAAATTTCCAAAAGGAAATTATTTTCTTTGAACGTTCTTCTCACCACTTTAGAATCAATTTTGGATGAAAATTTCGAAGAAGAGATGATTTTGAAATATTTTTTTTTCTTTCTTCGATCATTTTGTGAGTCAATATTAAGATTTATATTCAAATGAGAAATTATTTTTGAACAACTTTTTTTTTTCCTATCACTGTAGAATCGATTTTGAGATTTGTTTTCGAACGAGAAAATATCTTTGAGATATTTTTAAATTATTTTGAAACAATTTCAAAGTTTATTTTCGAATAAAATTATTTTTACACTTTTTTTTGAATCTCTTTTGAATTAAATCTCGAAGAAGAAAATCATTTCCGACTAGTTTTCTAAAAATTGATATTGAATGAATGTTAAATAAAAAATTTTGAAAGGAACTTCTTTTTCGAACGTTCGTTTTATCACTTGGGAAATAATTTCGAGTAAAATTTTTGAAGGAGAAATTATTTTTGCATTACTTTTTTTTCTGTTTTAACCACCGTAGAATCAATTTCGAGATTTGTTTTCGAACGAGAAAATATCTTTGAGTTACCGTTAAATTGTTTTGGAAACAATTTTAAAGTTTATTTTCGAATAAAATTATTTTTACACAGTTTATGAATCGTTCTTGAATCAAATCTCGAATGAGAAAATCATTTTCGACTAGTTTGAAAAAATTGATTCTGAATGAATGTTAAATAAAAATTTTTGAAAAGGAACTTCTTTTTCGAACGTTCGTTTCATCACTTGAGAAATAATTTCGAATAAAACTTTTGAAGGCGAAATTATATTTGAATATTTCTTTTCTAGAGCGTTGTTGAATCATTGTTGGAATTCATTGTCGAATGAGAAATTGTTTTTGGATGGTTTGATTTTTTATCATTGTAGAATCAATTTCGAAATTTGTTTTCGAATGAGAAATCATCTTCGAGTTACATTTGAATTATTTTCGAATTAAAATGTGGACAAGTAAATTGTTCTTGAATAGTTTTTGAATTATTTCCAAATTAATTTTAAGATTTATTTTCAAATAAGATTCATTTTGAAATAAGATTATTTTCATATGAATCCCGAATCTGTTTTCAGATGAAATTTCGAATAAAAAAATTATTTTGACTAGTTTTTCAAAAATTATTTTCGAATACAAGTTTTCGGAAGAGAATTTTTTTTTCACTTTTTTTTTTATCACTTCTGAATCAATCTTGAATGAAACTTTCGAAGGAGAAATTATTTTTGAGTATTTTCTGAATCAAATTTCAAATGAGAAAATTCTTTTGGCATAAAACTTTCGAAGGAGAAATTATTTCTGAATATTTTCTGAATCAAATTCCAAATAAGAAAATTTTCGACTAGTTTTTTAAAAATCATTTTTAAATATCTTCTGAATCCAATTCCAAATAACAAAATCCTTTTTGGCCAGTTTTTAAAGGATTATTTTTGAATAAAAATTTTCGAATGGGATTTTTTCTTTTCAATATTTTTTTATCACTTAAGAATCATTTTTGAATACAACTTCCAAAGGAGAAATTATTTTTGAATATTTTTGGGATCTAATTCCAAATAAGAAAATTCATTTCGACTGATTTTTTTCTTTCAATTATTTTTGAATATTTTCTGAATCAAATTCCAAAAAAAAAAATTCTTTCCGACTAGTTTTTTGAAAATTATTTTTGAGTTATTTTCAAATTATTTTTGAATCGGAATTTCGACAAGTAAATTGTTTGTTAATAGTTTTTGAATTATTTTCGGTGCAATTTTAAAATCTATCTTCGAAAAAAATTATTTTTATATAGTTATTGAATCTTTTTTGAATCAAATTTCACACGAGGAAATCACTTTAGAGTGTTATTTTTTGGAATATTTTTCGAATGAACTTCAAATAAAAAATTCCATAGGAGAATTTTTTTAAATGTTCTTTTCATCACTCCGGAATCAATTTTGAAATTTATTTGAATGACATTTGAAATTTCTTTGTATTAATTCCAAAATTCCTTTTCGATTGCGATTTTTTGTACAATATCAGACTTTTTACGGTCTTTGATTTGAATTTCTAATGAAGAATCATATTTAACTAGTTTTTTAAAGATTATTTATGAATTAACTTTGAATGAGAAATTTCTAAACAGCATTGTTTTTTTTAAACGTTCTTTTCATCACTTCAGAATAAATTTTGAAATTGAATTTCGATTAAGAGATTATTTTCGAATGATTCCCGAATCATTCTGAAGCAATTTTGGATGAGAAATCATTTTCGAATGTTTTTGAATCATTTCTCAATCAATTTTAAGCCCACTTTCATATTAAATATTTTTGAACCGTTTTGATTCATCTGAGAAACGCAATTTATTCACAAGTAAGGAATCATTTTCGAATCAGCCAGTTCAACGTACGGCTTTACCTCAGAGTCTTATGATTGCATATCTTCTGAATTTCTTGCTCAGGCTGCAGAGCGCTCAGATGAGTGCACTGCTGCCTTGAGTGAAAATCATTCCACAGTATTCGGACCTCCCAATAATTCCATCAGGATACCAACATTGGAAGACATGAAGGGAGCAACGCATGTGCACAAATTTCTTATAATATTCTGCATACAATTGAAGGTTCCTCCAATGATTCCTCCTTCCACATTAGATTAACTTGACATGACAATAATGACTGTTCTTTCTCGATTTTATCCCATATTTTATTTCAAGTCACACTGATCAGCTTCTCAGTAATCGAGGATTTATGTTGATCATCACTAATTATCTTGACTCTTTGAAATATTGAAAGGATTAAATTTGATGATTTTCTGTGATTGACGAACGTTGACGGTGAACAGAACTCGTGAAATAGCAATTCCATTATTTCTCGAAGTTCGTAGGATACTTGGTAGAATATGACCCCACGGTACTTGACCCATAAGCTGATGATATAACCAACTATGGTGTTATATTTTCCTATTGATGAAAATCTCTGCGTGACAGAGTGATACCACAAGAACCATATCTTCATGATCTCAAATGACTGAGTAGATTTGATCATACTGAACCAGTTACACCATTAATACAGCCTCTCTACCATCCACACATCCTCAAGGTTTATCCATATTAGAAACATAATGAATTGAGTACGGTGTCCGATTGTTGCACATTATATTGCCGTGCAATTATGATGGAATGATTTATTTTTAATTCCTTGCAGAGGGCTGTTGAGGAGTTATGTTGTCTGAGAATATTTCATCAGAAATAGACTTCATCCTCCGAATTTTTTTAGGATGCCAAAAAAAATTCCTTTGGCCATTTTCTCGATCATACTATTCAGAATTTGAGAAAAAATTTTCCCTCGCGGCAGAATATATATTTTTAAAGAGATGAAATCTATATATATCATAGATATATGGAAAATATATCTTCCATATATTTTATATATACTGATAAATGGTCTGAATTGTAATTGTTAGCATACAAGTCATGTCTGATTATGGAGTGAACTAAATACATTTATTTTGCGTCATAAATATATATATATATATTTATATATATTTCTACAGACAATGGTGTTCAATTGCACATTTCACTGATATTTTTCCTGAGTTGTGGCAATATAATAATCAATTCTTAACATAGTATAAAAATAGCAATTCTTCTCGGGTGCAGACACACTTAGAAATTCAATGTGAATTAAATGCATACGCAGCTCAAAGGATTCAAACTTAAAAAATTACGAAATAGAAAAAATTAAGAAATCATTATTGAAGTTCGGTATGATTGGATTGATACTCTGAATGTGGAATGCAAATAGAATTGTATTTAATTACCACTGGAGAGCATGGAATTTCACCTAGAGTCTACTAAATCAATGAGTCATGTGATATTCAGATATTTAGAAGAATTTTAATCTACGAATTTAGTTGTCTTCTTTAAACATTATCTTTGATTCTTCACAATGGGGAAGTTAACGTTCAAGTATTATTTGTTTTCCAGTTCTTCACCTATCAATTCAGAATTGTTGTTGATTTCGCTTGAAAGCAATAGCAAATTTAGTGCGTAGTACTAAGATATTATAGCACGAACGGTCATTATGACTTTTTCTCGGCACACTGCGCAATTGTCCATACCAAGTGCACATCTCACACAGGCAACCATGTGTCGACAGGGTAAAAATACAATCCCCAATTCTCCGTCGTAACAGATTTTACATATTCTCCCATCGTCAGTCAATTGTTCTTCGGATTTTGGTGAATTATGAAATGTCCTTAATTCCAAATCATAGCCAGCATATTCTGAATGCATTACGGTCTTTGGGTTAGCCATGCTCGAACTGCTGAGTCTAGGTGCGTTCGAAAATCGGAAATCTGGTGAGGCACTTAGCCTGTAGTCTTCTCCATAATTAATATCTCTACTCCTTGATGTCGGTATTGGTACTGTATCAGGATCAACGCCAATTGGTACATTTCCACATGGCAATTTACGTACAAATTTACAGATCGGGCGCCAACGTTGATGATCAGAGGCCGGATTATCCCCTTCAATCCACTCAAAAAACTCAACCCCGCATACGAAACATTGAACGCGATCAGCATCGCCAGTGAAGAAAAATCCAGCAGCTGCCAATTTAGCTGGATCTAAGTATGGCGCTGGCCAGTTTTCATAGCTAGCAAGCCTTGCTGATTCTAAGCGATAATCAATTGATGAATAACCGCCATTGTCTACTTCATGAACACTGTCTGAATTGTTCGATGATGGTGGAGTTCGTCTTTCTAAACGTTGTATAGTATCTAAATCCACGGTTATTCCATAAGTAGACATGTCATATGAGCGAGGATCCATGTTTGTTTTAGGATGTCAGAGGAAAACTGATAAAATAAAAAGACTGTTCTTTCTATACACTGATTTCCCCCTCCAGTAGGAGAAAATTTGGAAAATCTTGAATTACTTGGTGGGGGTGATTACTTGAAACAGGTCCATGTTAGAGTCTGAGAAATGTCACGTAGAAATCTGTAGCGAGGGTGGTTTTCGAACACTGACAGACATTCACTTGAGTGTAACGTTAGAACGTTGTCTTCTTCCAATTTCTATTCTTAAACAACTATTATGAACTAGAATGGCGTTGCATTATTTTTTCATGAGACCGGGAATTGATCTTTCATTTCAATTAATATTGGATGGAGAAGACGGAAGGAAAATTATGATTTTAAAACTTTAAAATTTTAGCAAATAATTTTCATTCTATATAGCAATAGGAGCGAGTCAATCAGTTCATGTTTAACCTCTATCAACTATCTCAGTGTATTTTTTACAAAAATTTTTCAATCAAAACCTATTAAAAATTATATTAGAATGCGTTATGGAAGTACAATTGCATTGGAAGATTTTTCGGAGTGTGGAACTGCAAAATATTGTTGGAAAAGGCTTTGAAATATGTTTTGACATATTGTTATTAACTATTTTGGTGAAAAACTAGTTGTTCTCATTCTGACAACAATGACTTTCATTAACTTCGAGTATAACTATCAAATAGTAAACATGAGTATGAACTGTTGGTTCTTGTTATGCGAAATTCAATTCTCATAGTTGTGATACAGATTTCTTCATGGTAACTAAAAAGAGACAATTCATAATTTTTCTCTTGTTTGAATCTTTTGAAGTTTCTCGTAATTTTGTTTGTTTGTGAATTCCATTCAAAGAATTCTTTGCACATGGAAAACGATATTATACGAAATTGTAGATTTATTTCACGGGATGTAATGTATGGATCAAATGCACGAGCTGTGATTGTTACAACAAATAATTTCAGAGACATTGAAGTCAATTGAACACTGCGTTGGAGGAACACGCACAGTTGAGTTAATTGAACATTGTATGATTAACATTGTATCAAGCATTGAATTCTGAAAACTATCACCCTTATCCACGAAAGTCTATGAATTTTAATAATTCACAAGAATATACATATTTTCCATTGAGATTGAATTACAAGAGTGAGACTATTGATATCTCACTGAAACGTAAATTCGAAATACTATATAAGACATTATCTCGTGTTGACAGATCAATTCTGGAAAGATGAACTATTCCGCATGATAGATTTTTTTCTGTGTGATAAAAAACCTTCATTCTCTTCCAAAATGCTTCATGCTGAATTAGTATTTTTGTTCTATAAATAATTCTTTCCTCTGGTTATGATGATTGAAAATTCATCCGAATTCAAAATTTCACCCATTTCCCTCATCCCAAGCTATTGATATTGAACTAGGCTCAAGTTAGTTGTATGAGATTTCATGTGATCAGTAGGTTTTCTTCAAATTGTGTGAAATAACTATATGTTATCTCCAATTTCCATGGAAAATTTTGAAAAATATTACCACATAATCAATGAAATATTCAACTTCCAAGTTCCAACTATTAACGCACAGTAAGGAGTGAAACCCTGAAATGTTCTTTTTTTAAAACAGATCGTATGGATTTTTATGAAAAATATTTAGGGGTTCTTCAAATATTCCGGAGAAATTGAAAGTGAATTCAATATTTTTCATTACGTATTTTCTTTTCTCCAATTTAGAATTCAGGAGAATTCAGTAAAATCTACGACTGAAGAGAGCTGACCGCATCTTAAACGTGATTGATCATATGGCATAGTCATATGTGCCTGTGTATGTGTGTGAATGAATGTTTAGATGTGTGAATACAGCGCTGTATCATTTCGGAGATATCAAGAATTTGCTAAAACCTCGCATGATTCCTATAAAATTCATTATTAGATTTGAAATTTCATACTTCAATATTGGTTGAATGGATTTCGGGTATGTCAGAAGGACAATTGAAATATAGCATATGGATTGCAGGCCCTTTCCATAGAGGTTCGGTACCTTAATTTCCACACACCCTCTTCCTCATAACACCACCTTAAAAAGGAGATTGATTTACAGAATTTGATTTTACCGACAGTAGATATATTATTATTAGGTTTTCGGTCATAGAAGTATTTGTTCATGACATTGATTCTTTTCCATGTTATTAGGAATTCATTAGAAATAATAATTCTGACCTGGCCTTAAATAAGTAACTTGCTGAATTGAAATTCCCTAGGAATTATCAAATCCTATGAATAATTTGTTTAATTATTTGAAATTGGTGAATTCCAAAGATGAAAAATTTATCTAATAAATATCTGGACTTTTTCTTATATCTGGATTTATACTTTCAATGAACCCGTGTCTTATTCCTGTGGGATTCGGAATAAATTACCAATTTCCCAAATTTTCTTCTTCCAACAAGCCCCACCCCCTTTTTTCCGAGATCTCTATCTGGGCCCAGACATTTGGGTCCAGCTCATTAGTATACAGTGCACGTGTGCACTGGCGCCAGTGGGGAGGTGGAGGGGGTACACGCTGTCTCGCCAGAATGTGTACTAACTACTATGGGGATATAGCCAATTGGAATAAGAACGGGGTCTCGATCGAAAAAATCGAGCAATTTCCTTTCAACAGTCAATTAAATTTTTCGGCTTGTATTTTTCAAGTATATTTAGAGTTTTCCAGCATCTTGATGATCTCTGCTAGATCCCCTACTAATTTACATTGGCTAGTTGAACCATATTTACCGAAATATGAGCCAATGAATATGAATAATGGGGTCTCGATATGGCACTTGCCCCTCTATGGGGATATAGCCAATTGGAATAAGAACGGGGTCTCGATCGAAAAAATCGAGCAATTTCCTTTCAACAGTCAATTAAATTTTTCGGATTATATTTTTCGAGTTTATTTAGAGTTTTCCAGCATCTTGATGATCTCTGCTAGATCCCCTACTAATTTACATTGGCTGTTTGAACCATATTTACCGAAATATGAGCCAATGAATATGAATAATGGGGTCTCGATATGGCACTTGCCCCTCTATGGGGATATAGCCAATTGGAATAAGAACGGGGTCTCGATCGAAAAAATCGAGCAATTTCCTTTCAACAGTCAATTAAATTTTTCGGATTATATTTTTCGAGTTTATTTAGAGTTTTCCAGCATCTTGATGATCTCTGCTAGATCCCCTACTAATTTACATTGGCTAGTTGAACCATATTTACCGAAATATGAGCCAATGAATATGAATAATGGGGTCTCGATATGGCACTTGCCCCTCTATGGGGATATAGCCAATTGGAATAAGAATGGGGTCTCGATTGAAAAAATCGAGCAATTTCCTTTCAACAGTCAATTGAATTTTTCGAATTATATTTTTCGAGTTTATTTAGAATTTTCCAGCATCTTGATGATCTCTGCTAGATCCCCTACTAATTTACATTGGCTGTTTGAACCATATTTACCGAAATATGAGCCAATGAATATGAATAATGGGGTCTCGATATGGCACTTGCCCCTCTATGGGGATATAGCCAATTGGAATAAGAACGGGGTCTCGATCGAAAAAATCGAGCAATTTCCTTTCAACAGTCAATTAAATTTTTCGGATTATATTTTTCGAGTTTATTTAGAGTTTTCCAGCATCTTGATGATCTCTGCTAGATCCCCCACTAATTTACATTAGCTGTTTGAACCATATTTACCGAAATATGAGCCAATGAATATGAATAATGGGGTCTCGATATGGCACTTGCCCCTCTATGGAGATATAGCCAATTGGAATAAGAACGGGGTCTTGATTGAAAAAATCGAGCAATTTCCTTTCATCAGTCAATTAAATTTTTCGGCTCGTATTTTTCAAGTATATTTAGTGTTTTCCAGCATCTTGATGATCTCTGCTAGATCCCCTACTAATTTACATTGGCTAGTTGAACCATATTTACCGAAATATGAGCCAATGAATATGAATAATGGGGTCTCGATATGGCACTTGCCCCTCTATGGGGATATAGCCAATTGGAATAAGAACGGGGTCTTGATTGAAAAAATCGAGTAATTTCCTTTCAACAGTCAAGTAAATTTTTCGGATTATATTTTTCGAGTTTATTTAGAGTTTTTCAGCATCTTGATGATCTCTGCTAGATCCCCTACTAATTTACATTGGCTGTTTGAACCATATTTACCGAAATATGAGCCAATGAATATGAATAATGGGGTCTCGATATGGCACTTGCCCCTCTATGGGGATATAGCCAATTGGAATAAGAATGGGGTCTCGATTGAAAAAATCGAGCAATTTTCTTTCAACAGTCAATTGAATTTTTCGAATTATATTTTTCGAGTTTATTTAGAATTTTCCAGCATCTTGATGATCTCTGCTAGATCCCCTACTAATTTACATTGGCTGTTTGAACCATATTTACCGAAATATGAGCCAATGAATATGAATAATGGGGTCTCGATATGGCACTTGCCCCTCTATGGGGATATAGCCAATTGGAATAAGAATGGGGTCTCGATTGAAAAAATCGAGCAATTTCCTTTCAACAGTCAATTAAATTTTTCGGATTATATTTTTCGAGTTTATTTAGAGTTTTCCAGCATCTTGATAATCTCTGCTAGATCCCCTACTAATTTACATTGGCTGTTTGAACCATATTTACCGAAATATGAGCCAATGAATATGAATAATGGGGTCTCGATATGGCACTTGCCCCTCTATGGGGATATAGCCAATTGGAATAAGAATGGGGTCTCGATTGAAAAAATCGAGCAATTTCCTTTCAACAGTCAATTAAATTTTTCGGCTTGTATTTTTCAAGTATATTTAGAGTTTTCCAGCATCTTGATGATCTCTGCTAGATCCCCTACTAATTTACATTGGCTGTTTGAACCATATTTACCGAAATATGAGCCAATGAATATGAATAATGGGGTCTCGATATGGCACTTGCCCCTCTATGGGGATATAGCCAATTGGAATAAGAACGGGGTCTCGATCGAAAAAATCGAGCAATTTCCTTTCAACAGTCAATTAAATTTTTCGGATTATATTTTTCGAGTTTATTTAGAGTTTTCCAGCATCTTGATGATCTCTGCTAGATCCCCTACTAATTTACATTGGCTAGTTGAACCATATTTACCGAAATATGAGCCAATGAATATGAATAATGGGGTCTCGATATGGCACTTGCCCCTCTATGGGGATATAGCCAATTGGAATAAGAACGGGGTCTTGATTGAAAAAATCGAGCAATTTCCTTTCAACAGTCAATTAAATTTTTCGGCTTGTATTTTTCAAGTATATTTAGAGTTTTCCAGCATCTCGATGATCTCTGCTAGATCCCCTACTAATTTACATTGGCTAGTTGAACCATATTTACCGAAATATGAGCCAATGAATATGAATAATGGGGTCTCGATATGGCACTTGCCCCTCTATGGGGATATAGCCAATTGGAATAAGAATGGGGTCTCGATTGAAAAAATCGAGCAATTTCCTTTCAACAGTCAATTAAATTTTTCGGCTTGTATTTTTCAAGTATATTTAGAGTTTTCCAGCATCTTGATGATCTCTGCTAGATCCCCTACTAATTTACATTGGCTGTTTGAACCATATTTACCGAAATATGAGCCAATGAATATGAATAATGGGGTCTCGATATGGCACTTGCCCCTCTATGGGGATATAGCCAATTGGAATAAGAACGGGGTCTCGATCGAAAAAATCGAGCAATTTCCTTTCAACAGTCAATTAAATTTTTCGGATTATATTTTTCGAGTTTATTTAGAGTTTTCCAGCATCTTGATGATCTCTGCTAGATCCCCTACTAATTTACATTGGCTGTTTGAACCATATTTACCGAAATATGAGCCAATGAATATGAATAATGGGGTCTCGATATGGCACTTGCCCCTCTATGGGGATATAGCCAATTGGAATAAGAATGGGGTCTCGATTGAAAAAATCGAGCAATTTCCTTTCAACAGTCAATTAAATTTTTCGGATTATATTTTTCGAGTTTATTTAGAGTTTTCCAGCATCTTGATAATCTCTGCTAGATCCCCTACTAATTTACATTGGCTGTTTGAACCATATTTACCGAAATATGAGCCAATGAATATGAATAATGGGGTCTCGATATGGCACTTGCCCCTCTATGGGGATATAGCCAATTGGAATAAGAATGGGGTCTCGATTGAAAAAATCGAGCAATTTCCTTTCAACAGTCAATTAAATTTTTCGGCTTGTATTTTTCAAGTATATTTAGAGTTTTCCAGCATCTTGATGATCTCTGCTAGATCCCCTACTAATTTACATTGGCTGTTTGAACCATATTTACCGAAATATGAGCCAATGAATATGAATAATGGGGTCTCGATATGGCACTTGCCCCTCTATGGGGATATAGCCAATTGGAATAAGAACGGGGTCTCGATCGAAAAAATCGAGCAATTTCCTTTCAACAGTCAATTAAATTTTTCGGATTATATTTTTCGAGTTTATTTAGAGTTTTCCAGCATCTTGATGATCTCTGCTAGATCCCCTACTAATTTACATTGGCTAGTTGAACCATATTTACCGAAATATGAGCCAATGAATATGAATAATGGGGTCTCGATATGGCACTTGCCCCTCTATGGAGATATAGCCAATTGGAATGAGAATGGGGTCTCGATTGAAAAAATCGAGCAATTTCCTTTCAACAGTCAAGTAAATTTCTCGGATTATATTTTTCGAGTTTATTTAGAGTTTTCCAGCATCTTGATGATCTCTGCTAGATCCCCTACTAATTTACATTGGCTGTTTGAACCATATTTACCGAAATATGAGCCAATGAATATGAATAATGGGGTCTCGATATGGCACTTGCCCCTCTATGGGGATATAGCCAATTGGAATAAGAACGGGGTCTTGATTGAAAAAATCGAGCAATTTCCTTTCAACAGTCAAGTAAATTTTTCGGATTATATTTTTCGAGTTTATTTAGAGTTTTTCAGCATCTTGATGATCTCTGCTAGATCCCCTACTAATTTACATTGGCTGTTTGAACCATATTTACCGAAATATGAGCCAATGAATATGAATAATGGGGTCTCGATATGGCACTTGCCCCTCTATGGAGATATAGCCAATTGGAATGAGAATGGGGTCTCGATTGAAAAAATCGAGCAATTTCCTTTCAACAGTCAAGTAAATTTTTCGGATTATATTTTTCGAGTTTATTTAGAGTTTTCCAGCATCTTGATGATCTCTGCTAGATCCCCTACTAATTTACATTGGCTGTTTGAACCATATTTACCGAAATATGAGCCAATGAATATGAATAATGGGGTCTCGATATGGCACTTGCCCCTCTATGGGGATATAGCCAATTGGAATAAGAATGGGGTCTCGATTGAAAAAATCGAGCAATTTCCTTTCAACAGTCAATTGAATTTTTCGAATTATATTTTTCGAGTTTATTTAGAATTTTCCAGCATCTTGATGATCTCTGCTAGATCCCCTACTAATTTACATTGGCTGTTTGAACCATATTTACCGAAATATGAGCCAATGAATATGAATAATGGGGTCTCGATATGGCACTTGCCCCTCTATGGGGATATAGCCAATTGGAATAAGAACGGGGTCTCGATCGAAAAAATCGAGCAATTTCCTTTCAACAGTCAATTAAATTTTTCGGATTATATTTTTCGAGTTTATTTAGAGTTTTCCAGCATCTTGATGATCTCTGCTAGATCCCCCACTAATTTACATTAGCTGTTTGAACCATATTTACCGAAATATGAGCCAATGAATATGAATAATGGGGTCTCGATATGGCACTTGCCCCTCTATGGAGATATAGCCAATTGGAATAAGAACGGGGTCTTGATTGAAAAAATCGAGCAATTTCCTTTCATCAGTCAATTAAATTTTTCGGCTCGTATTTTTCAAGTATATTTAGTGTTTTCCAGCATCTTGATGATCTCTGCTAGATCCCCTACTAATTTACATTGGCTAGTTGAACCATATTTACCGAAATATGAGCCAATGAATATGAATAATGGGGTCTCGATATGGCACTTGCCCCTCTATGGGGATATAGCCAATTGGAATAAGAACGGGGTCTTGATTGAAAAAATCGAGTAATTTCCTTTCAACAGTCAAGTAAATTTTTCGGATTATATTTTTCGAGTTTATTTAGAGTTTTTCAGCATCTTGATGATCTCTGCTAGATCCCCTACTAATTTACATTGGCTGTTTGAACCATATTTACCGAAATATGAGCCAATGAATATGAATAATGGGGTCTCGATATGGCACTTGCCCCTCTATGGGGATATAGCCAATTGGAATAAGAATGGGGTCTCGATTGAAAAAATCGAGCAATTTTCTTTCAACAGTCAATTGAATTTTTCGAATTATATTTTTCGAGTTTATTTAGAATTTTCCAGCATCTTGATGATCTCTGCTAGATCCCCTACTAATTTACATTGGCTGTTTGAACCATATTTACCGAAATATGAGCCAATGAATATGAATAATGGGGTCTCGATATGGCACTTGCCCCTCTATGGGGATATAGCCAATTGGAATAAGAATGGGGTCTCGATTGAAAAAATCGAGCAATTTCCTTTCAACAGTCAATTAAATTTTTCGGATTATATTTTTCGAGTTTATTTAGAGTTTTCCAGCATCTTGATAATCTCTGCTAGATCCCCTACTAATTTACATTGGCTGTTTGAACCATATTTACCGAAATATGAGCCAATGAATATGAATAATGGGGTCTCGATATGGCACTTGCCCCTCTATGGGGATATAGCCAATTGGAATAAGAATGGGGTCTCGATTGAAAAAATCGAGCAATTTCCTTTCAACAGTCAATTAAATTTTTCGGCTTGTATTTTTCAAGTATATTTAGAGTTTTCCAGCATCTTGATGATCTCTGCTAGATCCCCTACTAATTTACATTGGCTGTTTGAACCATATTTACCGAAATATGAGCCAATGAATATGAATAATGGGGTCTCGATATGGCACTTGCCCCTCTATGGGGATATAGCCAATTGGAATAAGAACGGGGTCTCGATCGAAAAAATCGAGCAATTTCCTTTCAACAGTCAATTAAATTTTTCGGATTATATTTTTCGAGTTTATTTAGAGTTTTCCAGCATCTTGATGATCTCTGCTAGATCCCCTACTAATTTACATTGGCTAGTTGAACCATATTTACCGAAATATGAGCCAATGAATATGAATAATGGGGTCTCGATATGGCACTTGCCCCTCTATGGGGATATAGCCAATTGGAATAAGAACGGGGTCTTGATTGAAAAAATCGAGCAATTTCCTTTCAACAGTCAATTAAATTTTTCGGCTTGTATTTTTCAAGTATATTTAGAGTTTTCCAGCATCTCGATGATCTCTGCTAGATCCCCTACTAATTTACATTGGCTAGTTGAACCATATTTACCGAAATATGAGCCAATGAATATGAATAATGGGGTCTCGATATGGCACTTGCCCCTCTATGGGGATATAGCCAATTGGAATAAGAATGGGGTCTCGATTGAAAAAATCGAGCAATTTCCTTTCAACAGTCAATTAAATTTTTCGGCTTGTATTTTTCAAGTATATTTAGAGTTTTCCAGCATCTCGATGATCTCTGCTAGATCCCCTACTAATTTACATTGGCTAGTTGAACCATATTTACCGAAATATGAGCCAATGAATATGAATAATGGGGTCTCGATATGGCACTTGCCCCTCTATGGGGATATAGCCAATTGGAATAAGAACGGGGTCTCGATCGAAAAAATCGAGCAATTTCCTTTCAACAGTCAATTAAATTTTTCGGATTATATTTTTCGAGTTTATTTAGAGTTTTCCAGCATCTTGATGATCTCTGCTAGATCCCCTACTAATTTACATTGGCTGTTTGAACCATATTTACCGAAATATGAGCCAATGAATATGAATAATGGGGTCTCGATATGGCACTTGCCCCTCTATGGGGATATAGCCAATTGGAATAAGAATGGGGTCTCGATTGAAAAAATCGAGCAATTTCCTTTCAACAGTCAATTAAATTTTTCGGATTATATTTTTCGAGTTTATTTAGAGTTTTCCAGCATCTTGATAATCTCTGCTAGATCCCCTACTAATTTACATTGGCTGTTTGAACCATATTTACCGAAATATGAGCCAATGAATATGAATAATGGGGTCTCGATATGGCACTTGCCCCTCTATGGGGATATAGCCAATTGGAATAAGAATGGGGTCTCGATTGAAAAAATCGAGCAATTTCCTTTCAACAGTCAATTAAATTTTTCGGCTTGTATTTTTCAAGTATATTTAGAGTTTTCCAGCATCTTGATGATCTCTGCTAGATCCCCTACTAATTTACATTGGCTGTTTGAACCATATTTACCGAAATATGAGCCAATGAATATGAATAATGGGGTCTCGATATGGCACTTGCCCCTCTATGGGGATATAGCCAATTGGAATAAGAACGGGGTCTCGATCGAAAAAATCGAGCAATTTCCTTTCAACAGTCAATTAAATTTTTCGGATTATATTTTTCGAGTTTATTTAGAGTTTTCCAGCATCTTGATGATCTCTGCTAGATCCCCTACTAATTTACATTGGCTAGTTGAACCATATTTACCGAAATATGAGCCAATGAATATGAATAATGGGGTCTCGATATGGCACTTGCCCCTCTATGGAGATATAGCCAATTGGAATGAGAATGGGGTCTCGATTGAAAAAATCGAGCAATTTCCTTTCAACAGTCAAGTAAATTTCTCGGATTATATTTTTCGAGTTTATTTAGAGTTTTCCAGCATCTTGATGATCTCTGCTAGATCCCCTACTAATTTACATTGGCTGTTTGAACCATATTTACCGAAATATGAGCCAATGAATATGAATAATGGGGTCTCGATATGGCACTTGCCCCTCTATGGGGATATAGCCAATTGGAATAAGAACGGGGTCTTGATTGAAAAAATCGAGCAATTTCCTTTCAACAGTCAAGTAAATTTTTCGGATTATATTTTTCGAGTTTATTTAGAGTTTTTCAGCATCTTGATGATCTCTGCTAGATCCCCTACTAATTTACATTGGCTGTTTGAACCATATTTACCGAAATATGAGCCAATGAATATGAATAATGGGGTCTCGATATGGCACTTGCCCCTCTATGGAGATATAGCCAATTGGAATGAGAATGGGGTCTCGATTGAAAAAATCGAGCAATTTCCTTTCAACAGTCAAGTAAATTTTTCGGATTATATTTTTCGAGTTTATTTAGAGTTTTCCAGCATCTTGATGATCTCTGCTAGATCCCCTACTAATTTACATTGGCTGTTTGAACCATATTTACCGAAATATGAGCCAATGAATATGAATAATGGGGTCTCGATATGGCACTTGCCCCTCTATGGGGATATAGCCAATTGGAATAAGAACGGGGTCTTGATTGAAAAAATCGAGCAATTTCCTTTCAACAGTCAAGTAAATTTTTCGGATTATATTTTTCGAGTTTATTTAGAGTTTTTCAGCATCTTGATGATCTCTGCTAGATCCCCTACTAATTTACATTGGCTGTTTGAACCATATTTACCGAAATATGAGCCAATGAATATGAATAATGGGGTCTCGATATGGCACTTGCCCCTCTATGGAGATATAGCCAATTGGAATGAGAATGGGGTCTCGATTGAAAAAATCGAGCAATTTCCTTTCAACAGTCAATTAAATTTTTCGGATTATATTTTTCGAGTTTATTTAGAGTTTTCCAGCATCTTGATAATCTCTGCTAGATCCCCTACTAATTTACATTGGCTGTTTGAACCATATTTACCGAAATATGAGCCAATGAATATGAATAATGGGGTCTCGATATGGCACTTGCCCCTCTATGGGGATATAGCCAATTGGAATAAGAATGGGGTCTCGATTGAAAAAATCGAGCAATTTCCTTTCAACAGTCAATTAAATTTTTCGGATTATATTTTTCGAGTTTATTTAGAGTTTTCCAGCATCTTGATAATCTCTGCTAGATCCCCTACTAATTTACATTGGCTGTTTGAACCATATTTACCGAAATATGAGCCAATGAATATGAATAATGGGGTCTCGATATGGCACTTGCCCCTCTATGGGGATATAGCCAATTGGAATAAGAACGGGGTCTTGATTGAAAAAATCGAGCAATTTCCTTTCAACAGTCAAGTAAATTTTTCGGATTATATTTTTCAAGTTTATTTAGAGTTTTCCAGCATCTTGATGATCTCTGCTAGATCCCCTACTAATTTACATTGGCTGTTTGAACCATATTTACCGGAATATGAGCCAATGAATATGAATAATGGGGTCTCGATATGGCACTTGCCCCTCTATGGGGATATAGCCAATTGGAATAAGAACGGGGTCTTGATTGAAAAAATCGAGCAATTTCCTTTCAACAGTCAATTAAATTTTTCGGCTTGTATTTTTCAAGTATATTTAGAGTTTTCCAGCATCTTGATGATCTCTGCTAGATCCCCTACTAATTTACATTGGCTAGTTGAACCATATTTACCGAAATATGAGCCAATGAATATGAATAATGGGGTCTCGATATGGCACTTGCCCCTCTATGGGGATATAGCCAATTGGAATAAGAACGGGGTCTCGATCGAAAAAATCGAGCAATTTCCTTTCAACAGTCAATTAAATTTTTCGGATTATATTTTTCGAGTTTATTTAGAGTTTTCCAGCATCTTGATGATCTCTGCTAGATCCCCTACTAATTTACATTGGCTAGTTGAACCATATTTACCGAAATATGAGCCAATGAATATGAATAATGGGGTCTCGATATGGCACTTGCCCCTCTATGGGGATATAGCCAATTGGAATAAGAACGGGGTCTCGATCGAAAAAATCGAGCAATTTCCTTTCAACAGTCAATTAAATTTTTCGGATTATATTTTTCGAGTTTATTTAGAGTTTTCCAGCATCTTGATGATCTCTGCTAGATCCCCTACTAATTTACATTAGCTGTTTGAACCATATTTACCGAAATATGAGCCATTGAATATGAATAATGGGGTCTCGATATGGCACTTGCCCCTCTATGGGGATATAGCCAATTGGAATAAGAATGGGGTCTCGATTGAAAAAATCGAGCAATTTTCTTTCAACAGTCAATTGAATTTTTCGAATTATATTTTTCGAGTTTATTTAGAATTTTCCAGCATCTTGATGATCTCTGCTAGATCCCCTACTAATTTACATTGGCTGTTTGAACCATATTTACCGAAATATGAGCCAATGAATATGAATAATGGGGTCTCGATATGGCACTTGCCCCTCTATGGGGATATAGCCAATTGGAATAAGAATGGGGTCTCGATTGAAAAAATCGAGCAATTTCCTTTCAACAGTCAATTAAATTTTTCGGATTATATTTTTCGAGTTTATTTAGAGTTTTCCAGCATCTTGATGATCTCTGCTAGATCCCCTACTAATTTACATTGGCTGTTTGAACCATATTTACCGAAATATGAGCCAATGAATATGAATAATGGGGTCTCGATATGGCACTTGCCCCTCTATGGGGATATAGCCAATTGGAATAAGAATGGGGTCTCGATTGAAAAAATCGAGCAATTTCCTTTCAACAGTCAATTAAATTTTTCGGATTATATTTTTCGAGTTTATTTAGAGTTTTCCAGCATCTTGATAATCTCTGCTAGATCCCCTACTAATTTACATTGGCTGTTTGAACCATATTTACCGAAATATGAGCCAATGAATATGAATAATGGGGTCTCGATATGGCACTTGCCCCTCTATGGGGATATAGCCAATTGGAATAAGAACGGGGTCTTGATTGAAAAAATCGAGCAATTTCCTTTCAACAGTCAAGTAAATTTTTCGGATTATATTTTTCGAGTTTATTTAGAGTTTTCCAGCATCTTGATGATCTCTGCTAGATCCCCTACTAATTTACATTGGCTGTTTGAACCATATTTACCGGAATATGAGCCAATGAATATGAATAATGGGGTCTCGATATGGCACTTGCCCCTCTATGGGGATATAGCCAATTGGAATAAGAATGGGGTCTCGATTGAAAAAATCGAGCAATTTTCTTTCAACAGTCAATTGAATTTTTCGAATTATATTTTTCGAGTTTATTTAGAATTTTCCAGCATCTTGATGATCTCTGCTAGATCCCCTACTAATTTACATTGGCTGTTTGAACCATATTTACCGAAATATGAGCCAATGAATATGAATAATGGGGTCTCGATATGGCACTTGCCCCTCTATGGGGATATAGCCAATTGGAATAAGAATGGGGTCTCGATTGAAAAAATCGAGCAATTTCCTTTCAACAGTCAATTAAATTTTTCGGATTATATTTTTCGAGTTTATTTAGAGTTTTCCAGCATCTTGATAATCTCTGCTAGATCCCCTACTAATTTACATTGGCTGTTTGAACCATATTTACCGAAATATGAGCCAATGAATATGAATAATGGGGTCTCGATATGGCACTTGCCCCTCTATGGGGATATAGCCAATTGGAATAAGAATGGGGTCTCGATTGAAAAAATCGAGCAATTTCCCTTCAACAGTCAATTAAATTTTTCGGCTTGTATTTTTCAAGTATATTTAGAGTTTTCCAGCATCTTGATGATCTCTGCTAGATCCCCTACTAATTTACATTGGCTGTTTGAACCATATTTACCGAAATATGAGCCAATGAATATGAATAATGGGGTCTCGATATGGCACTTGCCCCTCTATGGGGATATAGCCAATTGGAATAAGAATGGGGTCTCGATTGAAAAAATCGAGCAATTTCCTTTCAACAGTCAATTAAATTTTTCGGATTATATTTTTCGAGTTTATTTAGAGTTTTCCAGCATCTTGATAATCTCTGCTAGATCCCCTACTAATTTACATTGGCTGTTTGAACCATATTTACCGAAATATGAGCCAATGAATATGAATAATGGGGTCTCGATATGGCACTTGCCCCTCTATGGGGATATAGCCAATTGGAATAAGAATGGGGTCTCGATTGAAAAAATCGAGCAATTTCCTTTCAACAGTCAATTAAATTTTTCGGATTATATTTTTCGAGTTTATTTAGAGTTTTCCAGCATCATGATAATCTCTGCTAGATCCCCTACTAATTTACATTGGCTGTTTGAACCATATTTACCGAAATATGAGCCAATGAATATGAATAATGGGGTCTCGATATGGCACTTGCCCCTCTATGGGGATATAGCCAATTGGAATAAGAACGGGGTCTCGATCGAAAAAATCGAGCAATTTCCTTTCAACAGTCAATTAAATTTTTCGGATTATATTTTTCGAGTTTATTTAGAGTTTTCCAGCATCTTGATGATCTCTGCTAGATCCCCTACTAATTTACATTAGCTGTTTGAACCATATTTACCGAAATATGAGCCAATGAATATGAATAATGGGGTCTCGATATGGCACTTGCCCCTCTATGGGGATATAGCCAATTGGAATAAGAATGGGGTCTCGATTGAAAAAATCGAGCAATTTCCTTTCAACAGTCAATTAAATTTTTCGGATTATATTTTTCGAGTTTATTTAGAGTTTTCCAGCATCTTGATAATCTCTGCTAGATCCCCTACTAATTTACATTGGCTGTTTGAACCATATTTACCGAAATATGAGCCAATGAATATGAATAATGGGGTCTCGATATGGCACTTGCCCCTCTATGGGGATATAGCCAATTGGAATAAGAATGGGGTCTCGATTGAAAAAATCGAGCAATTTCCTTTCAACAGTCAATTAAATTTTTCGGCTTGTATTTTTCAAGTATATTTAGAGTTTTCCAGCATCTTGATGATCTCTGCTAGATCCCCTACTAATTTACATTGGCTGTTTGAACCATATTTACCGAAATATGAGCCAATGAATATGAATAATGGGGTCTCGATATGGCACTTGCCCCTCTATGGGGATATAGCCAATTGGAATAAGAACGGGGTCTCGATCGAAAAAATCGAGCAATTTCCTTTCAACAGTCAATTAAATTTTTCGGATTATATTTTTCGAGTTTATTTAGAGTTTTCCAGCATCTTGATGATCTCTGCTAGATCCCCTACTAATTTACATTGGCTAGTTGAACCATATTTACCGAAATATGAGCCAATGAATATGAATAATGGGGTCTCGATATGGCACTTGCCCCTCTATGGGGATATAGCCAATTGGAATAAGAACGGGGTCTTGATTGAAAAAATCGAGCAATTTCCTTTCAACAGTCAATTAAATTTTTCGGCTTGTATTTTTCAAGTATATTTAGAGTTTTCCAGCATCTTGATGATCTCTGCTAGATCCCCTACTAATTTACATTGGCTAGTTGAACCATATTTACCGAAATATGAGCCAATGAATATGAATAATGGGGTCTCGATATGGCACTTGCCCCTCTATGGGGATATAGCCAATTGGAATAAGAATGGGGTCTCGATTGAAAAAATCGAGCAATTTCCTTTCAACAGTCAATTAAATTTTTCGGCTTGTATTTTTCAAGTATATTTAGAGTTTTCCAGCATCTTGATGATCTCTGCTAGATCCCCTACTAATTTACATTGGCTGTTTGAACCATATTTACCGAAATATGAGCCAATGAATATGAATAATGGGGTCTCAATATGGCACTTGCCCCTCTATGGGGATATAGCCAATTGGAATAAGAACGGGGTCTCGATCGAAAAAATCGAGCAATTTCCTTTCAACAGTCAATTAAATTTTTCGGATTATATTTTTCAAGTTTATTTAGAGTTTTCCAGCATCTTGATGATCTCTGCTAGATCCCCTACTAATTTACATTGGCTAGTTGAACCATATTTACCGAAATATGAGCCAATGAATATGAATAATGGGGTCTCGATATGGCACTTGCCCCTCTATGGAGATATAGCCAATTGGAATGAGAATGGGGTCTCGATTGAAAAAATCGAGCAATTTCCTTTCAACAGTCAAGTAAATTTTTCGGATTATATTTTTCGAGTTTATTTAGAGTTTTCCAGCATCTTGATGATCTCTGCTAGATCCCCTACTAATTTACATTGGCTGTTTGAACCATATTTACCGAAATATGAGCCAATGAATATGAATAATGGGGTCTCGATATGGCACTTGCCCCTCTATGGGGATATAGCCAATTGGAATAAGAACGGGGTCTTGATTGAAAAAATCGAGCAATTTCCTTTCAACAGTCAAGTAAATTTTTCGGATTATATTTTTCGAGTTTATTTAGAGTTTTTCAGCATCTTGATGATCTCTGCTAGATCCCCTACTAATTTACATTGGCTGTTTGGACCATATTTACCGAAATATGAACCAATGAATATGAATAATGGGGTCTCGATATGGCACTTGCCCCTCTATGGGGATATAGCCAATTGGAATAAGAACGGGGTCTTGATTGAAAAAATCGAGCAATTTCCTTTCAACAGTCAAGTAAATTTTTCGGATTATATTTTTCGAGTTTATTTAGAGTTTTTCAGCATCTTGATGATCTCTGCTAGATCCCCTACTAATTTACATTGGCTGTTTGAACCATATTTACCGAAATATGAGCCAATGAATATGAATAATGGGGTCTCGATATGGCACTTGCCCCTCTATGGAGATATAGCCAATTGGAATGAGAATGGGGTCTCGATTGAAAAAATCGAGCAATTTCCTTTCAACAGTCAAGTAAATTTTTCGGATTATATTTTTCGAGTTTATTTAGAGTTTTCCAGCATCTTGATGATCTCTGCTAGATCCCCTACTAATTTACATTGGCTGTTTGAACCATATTTACCGAAATATGAGCCAATGAATATGAATAATGGGGTCTCGATATGGCACTTGCCCCTCTATGGGGATATAGCCAATTGGAATAAGAACGGGGTCTTGATTGAAAAAATCGAGCAATTTCCTTTCAACAGTCAAGTAAATTTTTCGGATTATATTTTTCGAGTTTATTTAGAGTTTTCCAGCATCTTGATGATCTCTGCTAGATCCCCTACTAATTTACATTGGCTGTTTGAACCATATTTACCGGAATATGAGCCAATGAATATGAATAATGGGGTCTCGATATGGCACTTGCCCCTCTATGGGGATATAGCCAATTGGAATAAGAACGGGGTCTTGATTGAAAAAATCGAGCAATTTCCTTTCAACAGTCAATTAAATTTTTCGGCTTGTATTTTTCAAGTATATTTAGAGTTTTCCAGCATCTTGATGATCTCTGCTAGATCCCCTACTAATTTACATTGGCTAGTTGAACCATATTTACCGAAATATGAGCCAATGAATATGAATAATGGGGTCTCGATATGGCACTTGCCCCTCTATGGGGATATAGCCAATTGGAATAAGAATGGGGTCTCGATTGAAAAAATCGAGCAATTTCCTTTCAACAGTCAATTAAATTTTTCGGATTATATTTTTCGAGTTTATTTAGAGTTTTCCAGCATCTTGATAATCTCTGCTAGATCCCCTACTAATTTACATTGGCTGTTTGAACCATATTTACCGAAATATGAGCCAATGAATATGAATAATGGGGTCTCGATATGGCACTTGCCCCTCTATGGGGATATAGCCAATTGGAATAAGAACGGGGTCTCGATCGAAAAAATCGAGCAATTTCCTTTCAACAGTCAATTAAATTTTTCGGATTATATTTTTCGAGTTTATTTAGAGTTTTCCAGCATCTTGATGATCTCTGCTAGATCCCCTACTAATTTACATTGGCTAGTTGAACCATATTTACCGAAATATGAGCCAATGAATATGAATAATGGGGTCTCGATATGGCACTTGCCCCTCTATGGGGATATAGCCAATTGGAATAAGAACGGGGTCTCGATCGAAAAAATCGAGCAATTTCCTTTCAACAGTCAATTAAATTTTTCGGATTATATTTTTCGAGTTCATTTAGAGTTTTCCAGCATCTTGATGATCTCTGCTAGATCCCCTACTAATTTACATTAGCTGTTTGAACCATATTTACCGAAATATGAGCCATTGAATATGAATAATGGGGTCTCGATATGGCACTTGCCCCTCTATGGGGATATAGCCAATTGGAATAAGAATGGGGTCTCGATTGAAAAAATCGAGCAATTTCCTTTCAACAGTCAAGTAAATTTTTCGGATTATATTTTTCGAGTTTATTTAGAGTTTTCCAGCATCTTGATAATCTCTGCTAGATCCCCTACTAATTTACATTGGCTGTTTGAACCATATTTACCGAAATATGAGCCAATGAATATGAATAATGGGGTCTCGATATGGCACTTGCCCCTCTATGGGGATATAGCCAATTGGAATAAGAACGGGGTCTTGATTGAAAAAATCGAGCAATTTCCTTTCAACAGTCAAGTAAATTTTTCGGATTATATTTTTCGAGTTTATTTAGAGTTTTCCAGCATCTTGATGATCTCTGCTAGATCCCCTACTAATTTACATTGGCTGTTTGAACCATATTTACCGGAATATGAGCCAATGAATATGAATAATGGGGTCTCGATATGGCACTTGCCCCTCTATGGGGATATAGCCAATTGGAATAAGAATGGGGTCTCGATTGAAAAAATCGAGCAATTTTCTTTCAACAGTCAATTGAATTTTTCGAATTATATTTTTCGAGTTTATTTAGAATTTTCCAGCATCTTGATGATCTCTGCTAGATCCCCTACTAATTTACATTGGCTGTTTGAACCATATTTACCGAAATATGAGCCAATGAATATGAATAATGGGGTCTCGATATGGCACTTGCCCCTCTATGGGGATATAGCCAATTGGAATAAGAATGGGGTCTCGATTGAAAAAATCGAGCAATTTCCTTTCAACAGTCAATTAAATTTTTCGGATTATATTTTTCGAGTTTATTTAGAGTTTTCCAGCATCTTGATAATCTCTGCTAGATCCCCTACTAATTTACATTGGCTGTTTGAACCATATTTACCGAAATATGAGCCAATGAATATGAATAATGGGGTCTCGATATGGCACTTGCCCCTCTATGGGGATATAGCCAATTGGAATAAGAATGGGGTCTCGATTGAAAAAATCGAGCAATTTCCCTTCAACAGTCAATTAAATTTTTCGGCTTGTATTTTTCAAGTATATTTAGAGTTTTCCAGCATCTTGATGATCTCTGCTAGATCCCCTACTAATTTACATTGGCTGTTTGAACCATATTTACCGAAATATGAGCCAATGAATATGAATAATGGGGTCTCGATATGGCACTTGCCCCTCTATGGGGATATAGCCAATTGGAATAAGAACGGGGTCTCGATCGAAAAAATCGAGCAATTTCCTTTCAACAGTCAATTAAATTTTTCGGATTATATTTTTCGAGTTTATTTAGAGTTTTCCAGCATCTTGATAATCTCTGCTAGATCCCCTACTAATTTACATTGGCTGTTTGAACCATATTTACCGAAATATGAGCCAATGAATATGAATAATGGGGTCTCGATATGGCACTTGCCCCTCTATGGGGATATAGCCAATTGGAATAAGAATGGGGTCTCGATTGAAAAAATCGAGCAATTTCCTTTCAACAGTCAATTAAATTTTTCGGCTTGTATTTTTCAAGTATATTTAGAGTTTTCCAGCATCTTGATGATCTCTGCTAGATCCCCTACTAATTTACATTGGCTGTTTGAACCATATTTACCGAAATATGAGCCAATGAATATGAATAATGGGGTCTCGATATGGCACTTGCCCCTCTATGGGGATATAGCCAATTGGAATAAGAACGGGGTCTCGATCGAAAAAATCGAGCAATTTCCTTTCAACAGTCAATTAAATTTTTCGGATTATATTTTTCGAGTTTATTTAGAGTTTTCCAGCATCTTGATGATCTCTGCTAGATCCCCTACTAATTTACATTGGCTAGTTGAACCATATTTACCGAAATATGAGCCAATGAATATGAATAATGGGGTCTCGATATGGCACTTGCCCCTCTATGGGGATATAGCCAATTGGAATAAGAACGGGGTCTTGATTGAAAAAATCGAGCAATTTCCTTTCAACAGTCAATTAAATTTTTCGGCTTGTATTTTTCAAGTATATTTAGAGTTTTCCAGCATCTTGATGATCTCTGCTAGATCCCCTACTAATTTACATTGGCTAGTTGAACCATATTTACCGAAATATGAGCCAATGAATATGAATAATGGGGTCTCGATATGGCACTTGCCCCTCTATGGGGATATAGCCAATTGGAATAAGAATGGGGTCTCGATTGAAAAAATCGAGCAATTTCCTTTCAACAGTCAATTAAATTTTTCGGCTTGTATTTTTCAAGTATATTTAGAGTTTTCCAGCATCTTGATGATCTCTGCTAGATCCCCTACTAATTTACATTGGCTGTTTGAACCATATTTACCGAAATATGAGCCAATGAATATGAATAATGGGGTCTCAATATGGCACTTGCCCCTCTATGGGGATATAGATAATTGGAATAAGAACGGGGTCTCGATCGAAAAAATCGAGCAATTTCCTTTCAACAGTCAATTAAATTTTTCGGATTATATTTTTCAAGTTTATTTAGAGTTTTCCAGCATCTTGATGATCTCTGCTAGATCCCCTACTAATTTACATTGGCTAGTTGAACCATATTTACCGAAATATGAGCCAATGAATATGAATAATGGGGTCTCGATATGGCACTTGCCCCTCTATGGAGATATAGCCAATTGGAATGAGAATGGGGTCTCGATTGAAAAAATCGAGCAATTTCCTTTCAACAGTCAAGTAAATTTTTCGGATTATATTTTTCGAGTTTATTTAGAGTTTTCCAGCATCTTGATGATCTCTGCTAGATCCCCTACTAATTTACATTGGCTGTTTGAACCATATTTACCGAAATATGAGCCAATGAATATGAATAATGGGGTCTCGATATGGCACTTGCCCCTCTATGGGGATATAGCCAATTGGAATAAGAACGGGGTCTTGATTGAAAAAATCGAGCAATTTCCTTTCAACAGTCAAGTAAATTTTTCGGATTATATTTTTCGAGTTTATTTAGAGTTTTTCAGCATCTTGATGATCTCTGCTAGATCCCCTACTGATTTACATTGGCTGTTTGAACCATATTTACCGAAATATGAGCCAATGAATATGAATAATGGGGTCTCGATATGGCACTTGCCCCTCTATGGAGATATAGCCAATTGGAATGAGAATGGGGTCTCGATTGAAAAAATCGAGCAATT
Organism: Aleiodes leptofemur; assembly: GCA_963942555.1. Classification (NCBI taxonomy): domain Eukaryota; kingdom Metazoa; phylum Arthropoda; class Insecta; order Hymenoptera; family Braconidae; genus Aleiodes; species Aleiodes leptofemur. The sequence continues at coordinate 15,203,005 of OZ012619.1, forward strand.
TCCTTTCAACAGTCAAGTAAATTTTTCGGATTATATTTTTCGAGTTTATTTAGAGTTTTCCAGCATCTTGATGATCTCTGCTAGATCCCCTACTAATTTACATTGGCTGTTTGAACCATATTTACCGAAATATGAGCCAATGAATATGAATAATGGGGTCTCGATATGGCACTTGCCCCTCTATGGGGATATAGCCAATTGGAATAAGAACGGGGTCTTGATTGAAAAAATCGAGCAATTTCCTTTCAACAGTCAAGTAAATTTTTCGGATTATATTTTTCGAGTTTATTTAGAGTTTTCCAGCATCTTGATGATCTCTGCTAGATCCCCTACTAATTTACATTGGCTGTTTGGACCATATTTACCGAAATATGAACCAATGAATATGAATAATGGGGTCTCGATATGGCACTTGCCCCTCTATGGGGATATAGCCAATTGGAATAAGAACGGGGTCTTGATTGAAAAAATCGAGCAATTTCCTTTCAACAGTCAAGTAAATTTTTCGGATTATATTTTTCGAGTTTATTTAGAGTTTTTCAGCATCTTGATGATCTCTGCTAGATCCCCTACTAATTTACATTGGCTGTTTGAACCATATTTACCGAAATATGAGCCAATGAATATGAATAATGGGGTCTCGATATGGCACTTGCCCCTCTATGGAGATATAGCCAATTGGAATGAGAATGGGGTCTCGATTGAAAAAATCGAGCAATTTCCTTTCAACAGTCAAGTAAATTTTTCGGATTATATTTTTCGAGTTTATTTAGAGTTTTCCAGCATCTTGATGATCTCTGCTAGATCCCCTACTAATTTACATTGGCTGTTTGAACCATATTTACCGAAATATGAGCCAATGAATATGAATAATGGGGTCTCGATATGGCACTTGCCCCTCTATGGGGATATAGCCAATTGGAATAAGAACGGGGTCTTGATTGAAAAAATCGAGCAATTTCCTTTCAACAGTCAAGTAAATTTTTCGGATTATATTTTTCGAGTTTATTTAGAGTTTTTCAGCATCTTGATGATCTCTGCTAGATCCCCTACTAATTTACATTGGCTGTTTGAACCATATTTACCGAAATATGAGCCAATGAATATGAATAATGGGGTCTCGATATGGCACTTGCCCCTCTATGGGGATATAGCCAATTGGAATAAGAATGGGGTCTCGATTGAAAAAATCGAGCAATTTCCTTTCAACAGTCAATTAAATTTTTCGGATTATATTTTTCGAGTTTATTTAGAGTTTTCCAGCATCTTGATAATCTCTGCTAGATCCCCTACTAATTTACATTGGCTGTTTGAACCATATTTACCGAAATATGAGCCAATGAATATGAATAATGGGGTCTCGATATGGCACTTGCCCCTCTATGGAGATATAGCCAATTGGAATGAGAATGGGGTCTCGATTGAAAAAATCGAGCAATTTCCTTTCAACAGTCAATTAAATTTTTCGGATTATATTTTTCGAGTTTATTTAGAGTTTTCCAGCATCTTGATAATCTCTGCTAGATCCCCTACTAATTTACATTGGCTGTTTGAACCATATTTACCGAAATATGAGCCAATGAATATGAATAATGGGGTCTCGATATGGCACTTGCCCCTCTATGGGGATATAGCCAATTGGAATAAGAATGGGGTCTCGATTGAAAAAATCGAGCAATTTCCTTTCAACAGTCAATTAAATTTTTCGGATTATATTTTTCGAGTTTATTTAGAGTTTTCCAGCATCTTGATAATCTCTGCTAGATCCCCTACTAATTTACATTGGCTGTTTGAACCATATTTACCGAAATATGAGCCAATGAATATGAATAATGGGGTCTCGATATGGCACTTGCCCCTCTATGGGGATATAGCCAATTGGAATAAGAACGGGGTCTTGATTGAAAAAATCGAGCAATTTCCTTTCAACAGTCAAGTAAATTTTTCGGATTATATTTTTCGAGTTTATTTAGAGTTTTCCAGCATCTTGATGATCTCTGCTAGATCCCCTACTAATTTACATTGGCTGTTTGAACCATATTTACCGGAATATGAGCCAATGAATATGAATAATGGGGTCTCGATATGGCACTTGCCCCTCTATGGGGATATAGCCAATTGGAATAAGAACGGGGTCTTGATTGAAAAAATCGAGCAATTTCCTTTCAACAGTCAATTAAATTTTTCGGCTTGTATTTTTCAAGTATATTTAGAGTTTTCCAGCATCTTGATGATCTCTGCTAGATCCCCTACTAATTTACATTGGCTAGTTGAACCATATTTACCGAAATATGAGCCAATGAATATGAATAATGGGGTCTCGATATGGCACTTGCCCCTCTATGGGGATATAGCCAATTGGAATAAGAATGGGGTCTCGATTGAAAAAATCGAGCAATTTCCTTTCAACAGTCAATTAAATTTTTCGGATTATATTTTTCGAGTTTATTTAGAGTTTTCCAGCATCTTGATAATCTCTGCTAGATCCCCTACTAATTTACATTGGCTGTTTGAACCATATTTACCGAAATATGAGCCAATGAATATGAATAATGGGGTCTCGATATGGCACTTGCCCCTCTATGGGGATATAGCCAATTGGAATAAGAACGGGGTCTTGATTGAAAAAATCGAGCAATTTCCTTTCAACAGTCAAGTAAATTTTTCGGATTATATTTTTCGAGTTTATTTAGAGTTTTCCAGCATCTTGATGATCTCTGCTAGATCCCCTACTAATTTACATTGGCTAGTTGAACCATATTTACCGAAATATGAGCCAATGAATATGAATAATGGGGTCTCGATATGGCACTTGCCCCTCTATGGGGATATAGCCAATTGGAATAAGAACGGGGTCTCGATCGAAAAAATCGAGCAATTTCCTTTCAACAGTCAATTAAATTTTTCGGATTATATTTTTCGAGTTTATTTAGAGTTTTCCAGCATCTTGATGATCTCTGCTAGATCCCCTACTAATTTACATTGGCTAGTTGAACCATATTTACCGAAATATGAGCCAATGAATATGAATAATGGGGTCTCGATATGGCACTTGCCCCTCTATGGGGATATAGCCAATTGGAATAAGAACGGGGTCTCGATCGAAAAAATCGAGCAATTTCCTTTCAACAGTCAATTAAATTTTTCGGATTATATTTTTCGAGTTCATTTAGAGTTTTCCAGCATCTTGATGATCTCTGCTAGATCCCCTACTAATTTACATTAGCTGTTTGAACCATATTTACCGAAATATGAGCCATTGAATATGAATAATGGGGTCTCGATATGGCACTTGCCCCTCTATGGGGATATAGCCAATTGGAATAAGAATGGGGTCTCGATTGAAAAAATCGAGCAATTTCCTTTCAACAGTCAAGTAAATTTTTCGGATTATATTTTTCGAGTTTATTTAGAGTTTTCCAGCATCTTGATAATCTCTGCTAGATCCCCTACTAATTTACATTGGCTGTTTGAACCATATTTACCGAAATATGAGCCAATGAATATGAATAATGGGGTCTCGATATGGCACTTGCCCCTCTATGGGGATATAGCCAATTGGAATAAGAATGGAGTCTCGATTGAAAAAATCGAACAATTTCCTTTCAACAGTCAATTAAATTTTTCGGATTATATTTTTCGAGTTTATTTAGAGTTTTCCAGCATCTTGATAATCTCTGCTAGATCCCCTACTAATTTACATTGGCTGTTTGAACCATATTTACCGAAATATGAGCCAATGAATATGAATAATGGGGTCTCGATATGGCACTTGCCCCTCTATGGGGATATAGCCAATTGGAATAAGAACGGGGTCTTGATTGAAAAAATCGAGCAATTTCCTTTCAACAGTCAATTAAATTTTTCGGCTTGTATTTTTCAAGTATATTTAGAGTTTTCCAGCATCTTGATGATCTCTGCTAGATCCCCTACTAATTTACATTGGCTAGTTGAACCATATTTACCGAAATATGAGCCAATGAATATGAATAATGGGGTCTCGATATGGCACTTGCCCCTCTATGGGGATATAGCCAATTGGAATAAGAACGGGGTCTCGATCGAAAAAATCGAGCAATTTCCTTTCAACAGTCAATTAAATTTTTCGGATTATATTTTTCGAGTTTATTTAGAGTTTTCCAGCATCTTGATGATCTCTGCTAGATCCCCTACTAATTTACATTAGCTGTTTGAACCATATTTACCGAAATATGAGCCATTGAATATGAATAATGGGGTCTCGATATGGCACTTGCCCCTCTATGGGGATATAGCCAATTGGAATAAGAACGGGGTCTTGATTGAAAAAATCGAGCAATTTCCTTTCAACAGTCAATTAAATTTTTCGGCTTGTATTTTTCAAGTATATTTAGAGTTTTCCAGCATCTTGATGATCTCTGCTAGATCCCCTACTAATTCACATTGGCTGTTTGAACCATATTTACCGAAATATGAGCCAATGAATATGAATAATGGGGTCTCGATATGGCACTTGCCCCTCTATGGGGATATAGCCAATTGGAATAAGAACGGGGTCTCGATCGAAGAAATCGAGCAATTTCCTTTCAACAGTCAATTTAATTTTTCGGATTATATTTTTCGAGTTTATTTAGAGTTTTCCAGCATCTTGATGATCTCTGCTAGATCCCCTACTAATTTACATTGGCTGTTTGAACCATATTTACCGGAATATGAGCCAATGAATATGAATAATGGGGTCTCGATATGGCACTTGCCCCTCTATGGGGATATAGCCAATTGGAATAAGAACGGGGTCTTGATTGAAAAAATCGAGCAATTTCCTTTCAACAGTCAATTAAATTTTTCGGCTTGTATTTTTCAAGTATATTTAGAGTTTTCCAGCATCTTGATGATCTCTGCTAGATCCCCTACTAATTTACATTGGCTAGTTGAACCATATTTACCGAAATATGAGCCAATGAATATGAATAATGGGGTCTCGATATGGCACTTGCCCCTCTATGGGGATATAGCCAATTGGAATAAGAACGGGGTCTTGATTGAAAAAATCGAGCAATTTCCTTTCAACAGTCAAGTAAATTTTTCGGATTATATTTTTCGAGTTTATTTAGAGTTTTTCAGCATCTTGATGATCTCTGCTAGATCCCCTACTAATTTACATTGGCTGTTTGAACCATATTTACCGAAATATGAGCCAATGAATATGAATAATGGGGTCTCGATATGGCACTTGCCCCTCTATGGAGATATAGCCAATTGGAATGAGAATGGGGTCTCGATTGAAAAAATCGAGCAATTTCCTTTCAACAGTCAAGTAAATTTTTCGGATTATATTTTTCGAGTTTATTTAGAGTTTTCCAGCATCTTGATGATCTCTGCTAGATCCCCTACTAATTTACATTGGCTGTTTGAACCATATTTACCGAAATATGAGCCAATGAATATGAATAATGGGGTCTCGATATGGCACTTGCCCCTCTATGGGGATATAGCCAATTGGAATAAGAACGGGGTCTTGATTGAAAAAATCGAGCAATTTCCTTTCAACAGTCAAGTAAATTTTTCGGATTATATTTTTCGAGTTTATTTAGAGTTTTTCAGCATCTTGATGATCTCTGCTAGATCCCCTACTAATTTACATTGGCTGTTTGAACCATATTTACCGAAATATGAGCCAATGAATATGAATAATGGGGTCTCGATATGGCACTTGCCCCTCTATGGGGATATAGCCAATTGGAATAAGAATGGGGTCTCGATTGAAAAAATCGAGCAATTTCCTTTCAACAGTCAATTAAATTTTTCGGATTATATTTTTCGAGTTTATTTAGAGTTTTCCAGCATCTTGATAATCTCTGCTAGATCCCCTACTAATTTACATTGGCTGTTTGAACCATATTTACCGAAATATGAGCCAATGAATATGAATAATGGGGTCTCGATATGGCACTTGCCCCTCTATGGAGATATAGCCAATTGGAATGAGAATGGGGTCTCGATTGAAAAAATCGAGCAATTTCCTTTCAACAGTCAATTAAATTTTTCGGATTATATTTTTCGAGTTTATTTAGAGTTTTCCAGCATCTTGATAATCTCTGCTAGATCCCCTACTAATTTACATTGGCTGTTTGAACCATATTTACCGAAATATGAGCCAATGAATATGAATAATGGGGTCTCGATATGGCACTTGCCCCTCTATGGGGATATAGCCAATTGGAATAAGAATGGGGTCTCGATTGAAAAAATCGAGCAATTTCCTTTCAACAGTCAATTAAATTTTTCGGATTATATTTTTCGAGTTTATTTAGAGTTTTCCAGCATCTTGATAATCTCTGCTAGATCCCCTACTAATTTACATTGGCTGTTTGAACCATATTTACCGAAATATGAGCCAATGAATATGAATAATGGGGTCTCGATATGGCACTTGCCCCTCTATGGGGATATAGCCAATTGGAATAAGAACGGGGTCTTGATTGAAAAAATCGAGCAATTTCCTTTCAACAGTCAAGTAAATTTTTCGGATTATATTTTTCGAGTTTATTTAGAGTTTTCCAGCATCTTGATGATCTCTGCTAGATCCCCTACTAATTTACATTGGCTGTTTGAACCATATTTACCGGAATATGAGCCAATGAATATGAATAATGGGGTCTCGATATGGCACTTGCCCCTCTATGGGGATATAGCCAATTGGAATAAGAACGGGGTCTTGATTGAAAAAATCGAGCAATTTCCTTTCAACAGTCAATTAAATTTTTCGGCTTGTATTTTTCAAGTATATTTAGAGTTTTCCAGCATCTTGATGATCTCTGCTAGATCCCCTACTAATTTACATTGGCTAGTTGAACCATATTTACCGAAATATGAGCCAATGAATATGAATAATGGGGTCTCGATATGGCACTTGCCCCTCTATGGGGATATAGCCAATTGGAATAAGAATGGGGTCTCGATTGAAAAAATCGAGCAATTTCCTTTCAACAGTCAATTAAATTTTTCGGATTATATTTTTCGAGTTTATTTAGAGTTTTCCAGCATCTTGATAATCTCTGCTAGATCCCCTACTAATTTACATTGGCTGTTTGAACCATATTTACCGAAATATGAGCCAATGAATATGAATAATGGGGTCTCGATATGGCACTTGCCCCTCTATGGGGATATAGCCAATTGGAATAAGAACGGGGTCTTGATTGAAAAAATCGAGCAATTTCCTTTCAACAGTCAAGTAAATTTTTCGGATTATATTTTTCGAGTTTATTTAGAGTTTTCCAGCATCTTGATGATCTCTGCTAGATCCCCTACTAATTTACATTGGCTAGTTGAACCATATTTACCGAAATATGAGCCAATGAATATGAATAATGGGGTCTCGATATGGCACTTGCCCCTCTATGGGGATATAGCCAATTGGAATAAGAACGGGGTCTCGATCGAAAAAATCGAGCAATTTCCTTTCAACAGTCAATTAAATTTTTCGGATTATATTTTTCGAGTTTATTTAGAGTTTTCCAGCATCTTGATGATCTCTGCTAGATCCCCTACTAATTTACATTGGCTAGTTGAACCATATTTACCGAAATATGAGCCAATGAATATGAATAATGGGGTCTCGATATGGCACTTGCCCCTCTATGGGGATATAGCCAATTGGAATAAGAACGGGGTCTCGATCGAAAAAATCGAGCAATTTCCTTTCAACAGTCAATTAAATTTTTCGGATTATATTTTTCGAGTTCATTTAGAGTTTTCCAGCATCTTGATGATCTCTGCTAGATCCCCTACTAATTTACATTAGCTGTTTGAACCATATTTACCGAAATATGAGCCATTGAATATGAATAATGGGGTCTCGATATGGCACTTGCCCCTCTATGGGGATATAGCCAATTGGAATAAGAATGGGGTCTCGATTGAAAAAATCGAGCAATTTCCTTTCAACAGTCAAGTAAATTTTTCGGATTATATTTTTCGAGTTTATTTAGAGTTTTCCAGCATCTTGATAATCTCTGCTAGATCCCCTACTAATTTACATTGGCTGTTTGAACCATATTTACCGAAATATGAGCCAATGAATATGAATAATGGGGTCTCGATATGGCACTTGCCCCTCTATGGGGATATAGCCAATTGGAATAAGAATGGAGTCTCGATTGAAAAAATCGAACAATTTCCTTTCAACAGTCAATTAAATTTTTCGGATTATATTTTTCGAGTTTATTTAGAGTTTTCCAGCATCTTGATAATCTCTGCTAGATCCCCTACTAATTTACATTGGCTGTTTGAACCATATTTACCGAAATATGAGCCAATGAATATGAATAATGGGGTCTCGATATGGCACTTGCCCCTCTATGGGGATATAGCCAATTGGAATAAGAACGGGGTCTTGATTGAAAAAATCGAGCAATTTCCTTTCAACAGTCAATTAAATTTTTCGGCTTGTATTTTTCAAGTATATTTAGAGTTTTCCAGCATCTTGATGATCTCTGCTAGATCCCCTACTAATTTACATTGGCTAGTTGAACCATATTTACCGAAATATGAGCCAATGAATATGAATAATGGGGTCTCGATATGGCACTTGCCCCTCTATGGGGATATAGCCAATTGGAATAAGAACGGGGTCTCGATCGAAAAAATCGAGCAATTTCCTTTCAACAGTCAATTAAATTTTTCGGATTATATTTTTCGAGTTTATTTAGAGTTTTCCAGCATCTTGATGATCTCTGCTAGATCCCCTACTAATTTACATTAGCTGTTTGAACCATATTTACCGAAATATGAGCCATTGAATATGAATAATGGGGTCTCGATATGGCACTTGCCCCTCTATGGGGATATAGCCAATTGGAATAAGAACGGGGTCTTGATTGAAAAAATCGAGCAATTTCCTTTCAACAGTCAATTAAATTTTTCGGCTTGTATTTTTCAAGTATATTTAGAGTTTTCCAGCATCTTGATGATCTCTGCTAGATCCCCTACTAATTCACATTGGCTGTTTGAACCATATTTACCGAAATATGAGCCAATGAATATGAATAATGGGGTCTCGATATGGCACTTGCCCCTCTATGGGGATATAGCCAATTGGAATAAGAACGGGGTCTCGATCGAAGAAATCGAGCAATTTCCTTTCAACAGTCAATTTAATTTTTCGGATTATATTTTTCGAGTTTATTTAGAGTTTTCCAGCATCTTGATGATCTCTGCTAGATCCCCTACTAATTTACATTGGCTGTTTGAACCATATTTACCGGAATATGAGCCAATGAATATGAATAATGGGGTCTCGATATGGCACTTGCCCCTCTATGGGGATATAGCCAATTGGAATAAGAACGGGGTCTTGATTGAAAAAATCGAGCAATTTCCTTTCAACAGTCAATTAAATTTTTCGGCTTGTATTTTTCAAGTATATTTAGAGTTTTCCAGCATCTTGATGATCTCTGCTAGATCCCCTACTAATTTACATTGGCTAGTTGAACCATATTTACCGAAATATGAGCCAATGAATATGAATAATGGGGTCTCGATATGGCACTTGCCCCTCTATGGGGATATAGCCAATTGGAATAAGAATGGGGTCTCGATTGAAAAAATCGAGCAATTTCCTTTCAACAGTCAATTAAATTTTTCGGATTATATTTTTCGAGTTTATTTAGAGTTTTCCAGCATCTTGATAATCTCTGCTAGATCCCCTACTAATTTACATTGGCTGTTTGAACCATATTTACCGAAATATGAGCCAATGAATATGAATAATGGGGTCTCGATATGGCACTTGCCCCTCTATGGGGATATAGCCAATTGGAATAAGAACGGGGTCTTGATTGAAAAAATCGAGCAATTTCCTTTCAACAGTCAAGTAAATTTTTCGGATTATATTTTTCGAGTTTATTTAGAGTTTTCCAGCATCTTGATGATCTCTGCTAGATCCCCTACTAATTTACATTGGCTAGTTGAACCATATTTACCGAAATATGAGCCAATGAATATGAATAATGGGGTCTCGATATGGCACTTGCCCCTCTATGGGGATATAGCCAATTGGAATAAGAACGAGGTCTCGATCGAAAAAATCGAGCAATTTCCTTTCAACAGTCAATTAAATTTTTCGGCTTGTATTTTTCAAGTATATTTAGAGTTTTCCAGCATCTTGATGATCTCTGCTAGATCCCCTACTAATTTACATTGGCTGTTTGAACCATATTTACCGAAATATGAGCCAATGAATATGAATAATGGGGTCTCGATATGGCACTTGCCCCTCTATGGGGATATAGCCAATTGGAATAAGAACGGGGTCTCGATCGAAAAAATCGAGCAATTTCCTTTCAACAGTCAATTAAATTTTTCGGATTATATTTTTCGAGTTTATTTAGAGTTTTCCAGCATCTTGATGATCTCTGCTAGATCCCCTACTAATTTACATTAGCTGTTTGAACCATATTTACCGAAATATGAGCCATTGAATATGAATAATGGGGTCTCGATATGGCACTTGCCCCTCTATGGGGATATAGCCAATTGGAATAAGAATGGGGTCTCGATTGAAAAAATCGAGCAATTTCCTTTCAACAGTCAAGTAAATTTTTCGGATTATATTTTTCGAGTTTATTTAGAGTTTTCCAGCATCTTGATAATCTCTGCTAGATCCCCTACTAATTTACATTGGCTGTTTGAACCATATTTACCGAAATATGAGCCAATGAATATGAATAATGGGGTCTCGATATGGCACTTGCCCCTCTATGGGGATATAGCCAATTGGAATAAGAATGGGGTCTCGATTGAAAAAATCGAACAATTTCCTTTCAACAGTCAATTAAATTTTTCGGATTATATTTTTCGAGTTTATTTAGAGTTTTCCAGCATCTTGATAATCTCTGCTAGATCCCCTACTAATTTACATTGGCTGTTTGAACCATATTTACCGAAATATGAGCCAATGAATATGAATAATGGGGTCTCGATATGGCACTTGCCCCTCTATGGGGATATAGCCAATTGGAATAAGAACGGGGTCTTGATTGAAAAAATCGAGCAATTTCCTTTCAACAGTCAAGTAAATTTTTCGGATTATATTTTTCGAGTTTATTTAGAGTTTTCCAGCATCTTGATAATCTCTGCTAGATCCCCTACTAATTTACATTGGCTGTTTGAACCATATTTACCGAAATATGAGCCAATGAATATGAATAATGGGGTCTCGATATGGCACTTGCCCCTCTATGGGGATATAGCCAATTGGAATGAGAATGGGGTCTCGATTGAAAAAATCGAGCAATTTCCTTTCAACAGTCAATTAAATTTTTCGGATTATATTTTTCGAGTTTATTTAGAGTTTTCCAGCATCTTGATAATCTCTGCTAGATCCCCTACTAATTTACATTGGCTGTTTGAACCATATTTACCGAAATATGAGCCAATGAATATGAATAATGGGGTCTCGATATGGCACTTGCCCCTCTATGGGGATATAGCCAATTGGAATAAGAATGGGGTCTCGATTGAAAAAATCGAGCAATTTCCTTTCAACAGTCAATTAAATTTTTCGGATTATATTTTTCGAGTTTATTTAGAGTTTTCCAGCATCTTGATAATCTCTGCTAGATCCCCTACTAATTTACATTGGCTGTTTGAACCATATTTACCGAAATATGAGCCAATGAATATGAATAATGGGGTCTCGATATGGCACTTGCCCCTCTATGGGGATATAGCCAATTGGAATAAGAACGGGGTCTTGATTGAAAAAATCGAGCAATTTCCTTTCAACAGTCAAGTAAATTTTTCGGATTATATTTTTCGAGTTTATTTAGAGTTTTCCAGCATCTTGATGATCTCTGCTAGATCCCCTACTAATTTACATTGGCTGTTTGAACCATATTTACCGGAATATGAGCCAATGAATATGAATAATGGGGTCTCGATATGGCACTTGCCCCTCTATGGGGATATAGCCAATTGGAATAAGAACGGGGTCTTGATTGAAAAAATCGAGCAATTTCCTTTCAACAGTCAATTAAATTTTTCGGCTTGTATTTTTCAAGTATATTTAGAGTTTTCCAGCATCTTGATGATCTCTGCTAGATCCCCTACTAATTTACATTGGCTAGTTGAACCATATTTACCGAAATATGAGCCAATGAATATGAATAATGGGGTCTCGATATGGCACTTGCCCCTCTATGGGGATATAGCCAATTGGAATAAGAATGGGGTCTCGATTGAAAAAATCGAGCAATTTCCTTTCAACAGTCAATTAAATTTTTCGGATTATATTTTTCGAGTTTATTTAGAGTTTTCCAGCATCTTGATAATCTCTGCTAGATCCCCTACTAATTTACATTGGCTGTTTGAACCATATTTACCGAAATATGAGCCAATGAATATGAATAATGGGGTCTCGATATGGCACTTGCCCCTCTATGGGGATATAGCCAATTGGAATAAGAACGGGGTCTTGATTGAAAAAATCGAGCAATTTCCTTTCAACAGTCAAGTAAATTTTTCGGATTATATTTTTCGAGTTTATTTAGAGTTTTCCAGCATCTTGATGATCTCTGCTAGATCCCCTACTAATTTACATTGGCTAGTTGAACCATATTTACCGAAATATGAGCCAATGAATATGAATAATGGGGTCTCGATATGGCACTTGCCCCTCTATGGGGATATAGCCAATTGGAATAAGAACGGGGTCTCGATCGAAAAAATCGAGCAATTTCCTTTCAACAGTCAATTAAATTTTTCGGATTATATTTTTCGAGTTTATTTAGAGTTTTCCAGCATCTTGATGATCTCTGCTAGATCCCCTACTAATTTACATTGGCTAGTTGAACCATATTTACCGAAATATGAGCCAATGAATATGAATAATGGGGTCTCGATATGGCACTTGCCCCTCTATGGGGATATAGCCAATTGGAATAAGAACGGGGTCTCGATCGAAAAAATCGAGCAATTTCCTTTCAACAGTCAATTAAATTTTTCGGATTATATTTTTCGAGTTCATTTAGAGTTTTCCAGCATCTTGATGATCTCTGCTAGATCCCCTACTAATTTACATTAGCTGTTTGAACCATATTTACCGAAATATGAGCCATTGAATATGAATAATGGGGTCTCGATATGGCACTTGCCCCTCTATGGGGATATAGCCAATTGGAATAAGAATGGGGTCTCGATTGAAAAAATCGAGCAATTTCCTTTCAACAGTCAAGTAAATTTTTCGGATTATATTTTTCGAGTTTATTTAGAGTTTTCCAGCATCTTGATAATCTCTGCTAGATCCCCTACTAATTTACATTGGCTGTTTGAACCATATTTACCGAAATATGAGCCAATGAATATGAATAATGGGGTCTCGATATGGCACTTGCCCCTCTATGGGGATATAGCCAATTGGAATAAGAATGGAGTCTCGATTGAAAAAATCGAACAATTTCCTTTCAACAGTCAATTAAATTTTTCGGATTATATTTTTCGAGTTTATTTAGAGTTTTCCAGCATCTTGATGATCTCTGCTAGATCCCCTACTAATTTACATTGGCTAGTTGAACCATATTTACCGAAATATGAGCCAATGAATATGAATAATGGGGTCTCGATATGGCACTTGCCCCTCTATGGGGATATAGCCAATTGGAATAAGAACGGGGTCTCGATCGAAAAAATCGAGCAATTTCCTTTCAACAGTCAATTAAATTTTTCGGATTATATTTTTCGAGTTCATTTAGAGTTTTCCAGCATCTTGATGATCTCTGCTAGATCCCCTACTAATTTACATTAGCTGTTTGAACCATATTTACCGAAATATGAGCCATTGAATATGAATAATGGGGTCTCGATATGGCACTTGCCCCTCTATGGGGATATAGCCAATTGGAATAAGAATGGGGTCTCGATTGAAAAAATCGAGCAATTTCCTTTCAACAGTCAAGTAAATTTTTCGGATTATATTTTTCGAGTTTATTTAGAGTTTTCCAGCATCTTGATAATCTCTGCTAGATCCCCTACTAATTTACATTGGCTGTTTGAACCATATTTACCGAAATATGAGCCAATGAATATGAATAATGGGGTCTCGATATGGCACTTGCCCCTCTATGGGGATATAGCCAATTGGAATAAGAACGGGGTCTCGATCGAAAAAATCGAGCAATTTCCTTTCAACAGTCAATTAAATTTTTCGGATTATATTTTTCGAGTTTATTTAGAGTTTTCCAGCATCTTGATGATCTCTGCTAGATCCCCTACTAATTTACATTGGCTGTTTGAACCATATTTACCGAAATATGAGCCAATGAATATGAATAATGGGGTCTCGATATGGCACTTGCCCCTCTATGGAGATATAGCCAATTGGAATGAGAATGGGGTCTCGATTGGAAAAATCGAGCAATTTCCTTTCAACAGTCAAGTAAATTTTTCGGATTATATTTTTCGAGTTTATTTAGAGTTTTCCAGCATCTTGATAATCTCTGCTAGATCCCCTACTAATTTACATTGGCTGTTTGAACCATATTTACCGAAATATGAGCCAATGAATATGAATAATGGGGTCTCGATATGGCACTTGCCCCTCTATGGGGATATAGCCAATTGGAATAAGAACGGGGTCTTGATTGAAAAAATCGAGCAATTTCCTTTCAACAGTCAATTAAATTTTTCGGCTTGTATTTTTCAAGTATATTTAGAGTTTTCCAGCATCTTGATGATCTCTGCTAGATCCCCTACTAATTTACATTGGCTAGTTGAACCATATTTACCGAAATATGAGCCAATGAATATGAATAATGGGGTCTCGATATGGCACTTGCCCCTCTATGGGGATATAGCCAATTGGAATAAGAACGGGGTCTCGATCGAAAAAATCGAGCAATTTCCTTTCAACAGTCAATTAAATTTTTCGGATTATATTTTTCGAGTTTATTTAGAGTTTTCCAGCATCTTGATGATCTCTGCTAGATCCCCTACTAATTTACATTGGCTGTTTGAACCATATTTACCGAAATATGAGCCAATGAATATGAATAATGGGGTCTCGATATGGCACTTGCCCCTCTATGGAGATATAGCCAATTGGAATGAGAATGGGGTCTCGATTGGAAAAATCGAGCAATTTCCTTTCAACAGTCAAGTAAATTTTTCGGATTATATTTTTCGAGTTTATTTAGAGTTTTCCAGCATCTTGATGATCTCTGCTAGATCCCCTACTAATTTACATTGGCTAGTTGAACCATATTTACCGAAATATGAGCCAATGAATATGAATAATGGGGTCTCGATATGGCACTTGCCCCTCTATGGGGATATAGCCAATTGGAATAAGAACGGGGTCTTGATTGAAAAAATCGAGCAATTTCCTTTCAACAGTCAAGTAAATTTTTCGGATTATATTTTTCGAGTTTATTTAGAGTTTTTCAGCATCTTGATGATCTCTGCTAGATCCCCTACTAATTTACATTGGCTGTTTGAACCATATTTACCGAAATATGAGCCAATGAATATGAATAATGGGGTCTCGATATGGCACTTGCCCCTCTATGGAGATATAGCCAATTGGAATGAGAATGGGGTCTCGATTGAAAAAATCGAGCAATTTCCTTTCAACAGTCAAGTAAATTTTTCGGATTATATTTTTCGAGTTTATTTAGAGTTTTCCAGCATCTTGATAATCTCTGCTAGATCCCCTACTAATTTACATTGGCTGTTTGAACCATATTTACCGAAATATGAGCCAATGAATATGAATAATGGGGTCTCGATATGGCACTTGCCCCTCTATGGGGATATAGCCAATTGGAATAAGAACGGGGTCTTGATTGAAAAAATCGAGCAATTTCCTTTCAACAGTCAAGTAAATTTTTCGGATTATATTTTTCGAGTTTATTTAGAGTTTTCCAGCATCTTGATGATCTCTGCTAGATCCCCTACTAATTTACATTGGCTGTTTGAACCATATTTACCGAAATATGAGCCAATGAATATGAATAATGGGGTCTCGATATGGCACTTGCCCCTCTATGGGGATATAGCCAATTGGAATAAGAACGGGGTCTTGATTGAAAAAATCGAGCAATTTCCTTTCAACAGTCAAGTAAATTTTTCGGATTATATTTTTCGAGTTTATTTAGAGTTTTTCAGCATCTTGATGATCTCTGCTAGATCCCCTACTAATTTACATTGGCTGTTTGAACCATATTTACCGAAATATGAGCCAATGAATATGAATAATGGGGTCTCGATATGGCACTTGCCCCTCTATGGGGATATAGCCAATTGGAATAAGAATGGGGTCTCGATTGAAAAAATCGAGCAATTTCTTTTCAACAGTCAATTAAATTTTTCGGATTATATTTTTCGAGTTTATTTAGAGTTTTCCAGCATCTTGATAATCTCTGCTAGATCCCCTACTAATTTACATTGGCTGTTTGAACCATATTTACCGAAATATGAGCCAATGAATATGAATAATGGGGTCTCGATATGGCACTTGCCCCTCTATGGAGATATAGCCAATTGGAATGAGAATGGGGTCTCGATTGAAAAAATCGAGCAATTTCCTTTCAACAGTCAATTAAATTTTTCGGATTATATTTTTCGAGTTTATTTAGAGTTTTCCAGCATCTTGATAATCTCTGCTAGATCCCCTACTAATTTACATTGGCTGTTTGAACCATATTTACCGAAATATGAGCCAATGAATATGAATAATGGGGTCTCGATATGGCACTTGCCCCTCTATGGGGATATAGCCAATTGGAATAAGAATGGGGTCTCGATTGAAAAAATCGAGCAATTTCCTTTCAACAGTCAATTAAATTTTTCGGATTATATTTTTCGAGTTTATTTAGAGTTTTCCAGCATCTTGATAATCTCTGCTAGATCCCCTACTAATTTACATTGGCTGTTTGAACCATATTTACCGAAATATGAGCCAATGAATATGAATAATGGGGTCTCGATATGGCACTTGCCCCTCTATGGGGATATAGCCAATTGGAATAAGAACGGGGTCTTGATTGAAAAAATCGAGCAATTTCCTTTCAACAGTCAAGTAAATTTTTCGGATTATATTTTTCGAGTTTATTTAGAGTTTTCCAGCATCTTGATGATCTCTGCTAGATCCCCTACTAATTTACATTGGCTGTTTGAACCATATTTACCGGAATATGAGCCAATGAATATGAATAATGGGGTCTCGATATGGCACTTGCCCCTCTATGGGGATATAGTCAATTGGAATAAGAATGGGGTCTCGATTGAAAAAATCGAGCAATTTCCTTTCAACAGTCAATTAAATTTTTCGGCTTGTATTTTTCAAGTATATTTAGAGTTTTCCAGCATCTTGATGATCTCTGCTAGATCCCCTACTAATTTACATTGGCTGTTTGATCCATATTTACCGAAATATGAGCCAATGAATATGAATAATGGGGTCTCGATATGGCACTTGCCCCTCTATGGGGATATAGCCAATTGGAATAAGAATGGGGTCTCGATTGAAAAAATCGAGCAATTTCCTTTCAACAGTCGATTGAATTTTTCGGCTTGTATTTTTCAAGTATATTTAGAGTTTTCCAGCATCCTGATGATCTCTACTAGGTCCCCTACTAATTCACATTAGCTGTTTTAACCATATTTACCGAAATATGAGTGAATGAATATCAATAATGGAGTCTCGATTGAAAAAATCGAAGAAGTTCCTTTCAACAGTCGATTGAATTTTTCGGCTTGTATTTTTCAAGTATATTTAGAGTTTTCCAGCATCTTGATGATCTCTACTAGATGGCCTACTAATTTACATTAGCTGTTTTAACCATATTTACCGAATCATGAGCGAATGAAGATCAATAATGGGGTCTCGATTGAAGAAATCGAAGAAGTTCCTTTCAACAGTCGATTGAATTTTTCGGCTTGTATTTTTCAAGTATATTTAGAGTTTTCCAGCTTCTTGATGATCTCTACTGGATCTCCTACTGATTTACATTAGCTGTTTTAACCATATTTACCGAAATATGAGCAGAAAATAGGGATTCCGGCTAATCAAATATTGCACATGCTTTCAAGTAGCGCATAGAGAAAATCAGAAGACGACAATAACGACATTGAGCGGTTGTCTTAAAAGCTGTCCCCTACGCATTGCATCCTGGGAGTGTCGGCTCATTAAAGGTTACCAATACCTTCTTCTATCATACCTTATTCTAGAGAAAATGACGATACATGGCAATACACTCAGACACACACAACCACACACACACACACACATACAGGCATGCTTTAAAATTATGATTTTTCGACGTTTTGGATCATTTGGAGTCATATTCCGATGAAAACTCGAAATCGAAAAATCCGACGTGTACAAAGCTTCCATTCGGAAGCAAAAGAAGAAAAGAAACAGAATTTGCATTTTTTTTCTTCTTTTTCCATAAGTTTAAACCCTTTTCGCGATGAAAATGTGAGAAAAGCTGAGGAATTTTTTTTTTCATTTTGTTAAAGATTCTGAACTGATAAATGCAAAAAACGTGATCGTTCAATTTTTTTCAAAAATTCAATCGAATAAAACAAAAAAATGGCTGGCTGGATTGAATTGAAACTTTGTAGGGTTCTTGTGGGTATGTTGAACTGTAAAAGGGACACTTAACATTAGCGATTCTATCGATATTTCTGATTGAAAGTTTGATGTTCCAAAAATTAATCAAAAACCTTTTTTTTTTGTTTCTTCCAATTCATGTAAAGGATGTAAAAAAAAATTTTCACGAAAAAAAATGGCTTGTTCTTGTAGATCATATATTCAAATTTTCAAAACCCACCGTTAATTTTTTGTGCGATCGTTGGTTGCTGAGATATTGATGATCAAAGACAAAACGATCTTTTTTCTTTCGAAGTCCGATATCTCAGCAAAAAACGGTCGAATCAGGGTAGAAAAAAAAGAGAAGCTGAATAAACAAGCTATCCGGTCCATATGGCGGTTGAGTTGGAAAAATTTTTCCCAAGTCGATGAACGAAAACAACAAAAAAAAAAATTAAATTTTTTTTTTTTATTGTACTTATCAGAATAGCGCGATGCACATGCCTTAAATTTTTTTTCGTGTCACGATCTCGAAATTAGAGACTTCAAGCTTCAAATTGGTTTCCTTGTTACTCCAATACGATCTTTTTTAAGAAAGATACGACCATTTGAAAAACCTCTCAAAACTCGGAATTTTTTTTTGATCCTTTAATTTTTTCCACTAGTGTATTTCAAAAAATTTAATATTTTCTTCGTTGAATAAACAATAAATTCACAAAATAGGGAAAAAGCCTTAGCAATATAGGTAGCAAATCAATAGAAATTTGATGAATCAGACGAATGAATAATTCACAATAAATAACAAATTTCCCTAAATTTTTTATCTTACAATGCATGGAAATTTTTTTTTTTTAACTCTTCTTCACCCCATAATTAATTTATTCGAATCATTGAGTTTGCAATTGATTGATATTCGTGTTGCTAAGACAATATTTTTCCATTTGTTGAGTGATTATTGATCGAAAAATATAAAATCTTAAAAATATCTGATTCATGAAATACCCTATCGATTGATAATAAACATCTCGGCATAAAAAAGTTTTCATTCGGGGGGTGAACGATGGGGAACGAAGTGCATGAGAGAGCTAGCCTTTGATTTTGTCGGGTTAGACAGAGATCCGTCAAGGCTTTCCTCTCCTTTTTCCTCTCTTTTTTTTTCGATTATTAATAACTGGCTTAATGGAGGTTCATCAAATTTTACTCATCGATTGTCTTCGAATCAAGTAATATACATATCGAACATTTAATACGAATTTCGCATTTTGAAATTGTGAGGAATCTACGCATGAATGGTGATACATAAGAGCGCATGTTAAATAGAAAATTTCGTTAATTAATCATTCAGTACGG
This sequence comes from Aleiodes leptofemur, assembly GCA_963942555.1. Lineage (NCBI taxonomy): Eukaryota > Metazoa > Arthropoda > Insecta > Hymenoptera > Braconidae > Aleiodes > Aleiodes leptofemur. Next base: position 15,222,926 of record OZ012619.1, read on the forward strand.
GCAGGATGAATTCCCTCGAAACTCTGCAGCTAATCCCAAAATTGATCTGACAATATCTGTGAATTTATTCAAGATTAATTCTACATGTCGATTCAACCGACGTTTTCTCTTTACTACCCCATAACTATCCCCAAATGTTCCAGACTAGCTACAATTCAGAATCCAGAACAGTCTTTTTGCTCACTTTTCGATATTAATGGTGAGTAAACTCCATCTCTCCGAAATGGATTGTACTTTCAATCGGAATCTCGGAGGGTAACAAAGCTGTCGTCACTTTCCGGTGTCCAGTTGTTGGAGCACAGGTGTTTTCTGGCTAGTTGCAAAAACACCCAAAACGTCTGGCCAGTTGTAGTTTGGTCAGTTTTTTCTGGCCAGTTGCACCCATCCCCCGATGCGGCTTGTTTGTGTTTGAAAATTCTAAAAGAGTGGGGGAACAGCCAATCAGATGCTCGCTCGGCGATCCTCAAGATGGCGCTGCAAGAAATGGCGGTAATTTTGAATTAATCTCTTCTTAATCATCACTTTTATTTATATTTACATAAAAATCCATTAATATCTCAATTATTTTGACCGTAATTTAAAATTTTTTCTCTTGAATATCAGCTCTCAGATGAGTTCCATCGCAAAATGGCTGATTTAAAGTCTGCTTGCAATTGCTTGGTATTCCTCGAATAGTGAAATTCAATTCGATTTTCAAATCGAATAATTCGATTCGCAAATCGAATATTCGAAAGTTCGATTCGAAATTCTAGCAGAACTCTCTTTGGATTAATGATAGTCTCTCGAAATATATCCGCAAAAGGCTGAAAAAAAAATTGTTTGATACAAAAATCATTTTTATTATTCCCTGTAAAATTTTATTTTCAATTAAAAAAATGTTTTACTTTTTTTAATTTTCAGATTTTCCACAGTAATAAATTTAAACCACACATACAAGAAAAGAAATTACAAGATAAAGACGTTAATTAATTGAAAACGTCGAATAAAACTACATGAAAAAAATAAATCGTACACATGTTTGGATATTTACCGAGCGGCAATTTAGTCCGTCTTATTCATCAAGAAGAAAAATTACAAAAAAAAAATGAACGAAATAAAAAAAAGTATGATAATAAAGAAACTCGAAAGTTAAATAAAGTCACCCGAATTTATTTCGCAAGTGAAAATCTCAAAAGTAACTAGAGTTTTATTTAAAATTAATTAATTAACAACTCTAGGTCTCTTAGTTTCTAGATTCTCTGAGATTTGTCCTTCTTCATTATTAACACCGCTTCTTTTTCTCCTGGCAGAGGGTGACATTTGTTTGAGGCACTCGACATCGCTGAAAACAACTTGAGCTCCACCTCCACTAGTGGGTACAATGTCTCCTTTATAAAGCTTGGTCTCCAATTCTCCATCGGTGTCATGCTCCTGAGCAATCAAGCAGTATCTAGAAGCTCCATCAGTGATGTCTTTAGGTGAAGTTAGCTTCGTGATGCTTCTTCTCCTCCTCATCAAAGGCTGAAGAACAGTTCCAACAGGAACAAGTGCTCCTGGCCTATGATCAACCCACCTATCAGCACTCTGTGACCTTCTGTGCCTCAAATTAACAACAGGAATTTGATCTCTCCTCGATCTTCCATCACCTCCAGGTGTCTTCGCCCTACCGCAATCATTGACACCTTCTTCAGCCTCTCTGCCATTAACCGGAACAATGATATTCCCATCATCATCCAAAATTGCCTTCACCAATCTCAGTTTTTCCTCTTTATCCTTCATTTGATTCTGCAAACGATGTCTCTGTTGTCTCAATTTAGTCTCAAGTTCCCTATTCATTTTATCAGTTTCCTGCTGAATTTTAGTGTTAAATTTGTGCTTGACTTTTTGCTTCTCAATGAGTCTCTGATTGAGCACTAAATCCTTGTCCCTGACCTCCAATTGAAGTTTTTGAATAGTATCATTGGCAGAATTGAGCTTTCTCAATAGACTGTCAATTTGACTCTCAGTTTTACACAAATGTCCCTCAAGTGCAGCTAGTTTCTTCTTCTGCTGTGAATTAGCAGCTTTCAGAGACGCATTCTCCACTTTATACGTCATATTCTCTTGCTCCAATCCAAGCAGCATCTTCCTGAATTCATTCTGTTTGGCCTCAAGATCAGATCTAAGAATATTCCTTTTTGCTATTCTTTGCTCCAAAAAATGCATCAAAGTCGTGATAATCTCTTGATTATGAGGATTTGTAATGTCCAATGATGGAAATGGTCCACCAAGTGAATAAACAAGCCCAAGATCTACTTCCAAATCAGCAGCCTCTGGTCTACCCATGTGTTCCAGTCTTGTTCTAGCCTCTTTGAATATTTTATTAGCCTGTCTTCTGCCAGGCGTAAAGCCAAGATCAATTTTAGCCACACTTGGCCTAGCAATCTGCACTTCCTGCGTCATTTCCGCGAATTTCATGACCTGAATAGTCTCATCATAGTCGTCAGTCCTTGGATTAACGCAAACAACCATTCTAACTTTTCCCTCACCATCAAAATAATTCTTGAAGAGATGCGTCAGCTTTGAGTCTCTGTAAGGCACCATTTTGTTGGTTCCCATCGTCTGATTCTCTCTGAGTATTTCCATACACGATCTCAGTGTCATCAACGAGTTATTGATGTTTCCAGCTTCTCTGAGCCTTTGTCCATCATTTTTCGTCCTTTTCGTCCTCTCCGAACCGGCAAGATCAACGAGCGACAATTGAGATATCGACAAAACTCGTTTGTCCTGGATAACACCTTCTCCCTCGTGATCAAGCGGTGCTTGCACCAATCTGATCGTGAAAACCGAGTGAGATCTTGAAGATTCTGCGTTTAGAGCTGTATGGGCTACTCGTCGTTTTCTCTGGCCCCTGTGGAACACTTCGAAAGCTTCGTCAGCACTTTTTACCTCAATCTCCGTCACTGCATGAACGTACATATTCTTATTTCCGTCCTCTCGCACGATCTTTGACTGCAAAGTTCGGCCTTTTGGCTCCTCCTCGTCCAAAAGATCGTAGACAGAGTTGTTGTATATCTCGACGTAAGTGATGAATATAGCGTAGACATTGTCCTCGTCTACTGGAAGGACTTGGGACTCGTCTGCTGATCGGGGCAGTGGAGGATTACTGTCGGAATCACTGTCCTGACGCTTTAGTTTGCTCTTTTGGACACGAGGAGTCGTCAAACCTGCGTGCAGCTCTGATTGACGATCCAACATGGCATCAGTATCACTTTGGACATCAAAACCATTTAGTCTATCTGGTTTGAAGACGAATTTCTTTGACTGGTAGGAGGAGATACTGTTGAAGAGGACGTCCAAGCAGCGTGGCATTATTCCACTGTTTCCCATCTCGCCTGTCATCGTGTAAGTCTTGCCGGAGCCTGTCACTCCGTAAGTGAAGAGCAAACCGTTCTTTCCGTGGATCAAATTGTCGACGAGGGGAAGAGAGACGCAGTTGAAGATTTCACGTTGGGAAATGTCCGGAGTGAAGACTTTGGTGAAGGTTGTCTGGATCTCTTTTGTGGTTGAACGAAAGTTTACAGCACTTTCTGGTGGAGTTATTAGGATTGTTGTGGGGGAGATGACTTTCATGCAGGAGGTGTCTGAGGGATGCTGCATTGGGCGCAATCTGCAGTAGACTTGAACTGGATCCTTGGAGTTGAGATTTTGGTAGCGGGGGCGAGCTGGCTTTCTGGCTGATAGAGGCATCTTTGGACGTCTGGAAAAATTATAATTATTAAAATTTGGGAAATTTGAAGAATTGGTGGAATTGTTATTTTACTCAGCCATTTTTACAATTTTTTTTCCTCACTATTTATTTCAATAATTTTTTTTTATTTCAATATCTATTAAAATTATTTTATTTTCATCGCAATAATTATTTAAAAAATTCAATTTTTTTAATATCTATTAGAATTAGCAGTTTATTCTATTTTTATTTCAATAAATATTTGAAAATTCAAATTTTTGAATATTTATTAAAATTATTTGTTTATTGTTTTTTCTATCTCAATAATTATTAAAAAAATTGAATTTTTAAATATCAATTGAGATTATATGTTTATGTTTTTTATATCTCAATAATTATAAAAAAATTTAATTTTTTAATTTTTAAAGTTTTTAATAATTATTAAAATTATTTTTTAAAAAGTCAAGAGTTTTTCTTAAATATCTCGGAATCTAAGTGAGATAGAGCAATTTTGTCCGAATCTTAATTTGTAGAGAATTTCACGAGCTACAAAATAGGATTCATGTAAAATCACTCTATCTCGCTTAATTTCCGAGATATTTCCAAACAGCTAATGATTAAATAAAATCGATTAATTTCGAAACTTTATAGTCATAAATAATTTTAAAAAATACGTTTATATTATTTAATTGTGCATAAAGGCAATCGATACATTTTATGCACTTTTCAACAATGATTAATTTTTTTTTTAATTTTATAAAAAAACATTATGCACTGACAGATCATTTAACCTAAAAAATCCTTTGATTTGTCTTTGAAAAAAAAATAAAAAATTACTTACGTTGGTTTCATTTTTGCAGTTCTGTCGAATGCACTCTCAAAGTATCAACAAAAAACGTATTATATTAATAATAAACAATTTATGAAATTTCCATAAATAAAAAGTTGATGAGCTCTTTTTTGAACGTTTGAAAATACGTTAAAAAACCGATGCGGCTTGCTTGTCTGTTTGAAAATTCGAAAAAAGAGTGGGGGAACAGCCAATCAGATGCTCGCTCGGCGATCCTCAAGATGGCGCTGCAAGAAATGGCGGTAATTTTGAATTAATTTCTTCTTAATCATCACTTTTATTTATATTTACATAAAAATCCATTAATATCTCAATTATTTTGGCCGTAATTTAAAATTTTTTCTCTTGAATATCAGCTCTCAGATGTGTTCCATCGCAAAATGGCCGATTTGAAGTCTGCTTGCAATTGCAGAGCCAGTATTCCTTGGTTTTTTTCACTTGAAATGGCACTGGCCTCAATTTTATTTTGAGAAAATCATTTCTGTGGGTTCCATCACAAATTGGCTGACTTTTGCTCTGTCCACAACTGCACCAATGATACGTTCTTCCAGCGATAAATTTCAATTTAAATGGCCTTTTATCATAGATTTTTCCTGTTCCTGGCTGTTGATGGGCGCTGATTAGTCCTTTTACTTCGAGTTCGTTCCTTGGAATTTCTGGCTCCTCTGCTTCTTTTGAAACGGAATATCTCGATACCTTCAATTGAAGAAAAATCATTTTTTTCATTAATTATAGATAAAGGGGGGGGGGGAGTAAAATGGACACATCTAAATTTTCAGGCAAATATTATGGAAAACTCTTGAAATTAATGGAAATATTGGCGGTAGATTGTTTTTGATGATTTTATTGGAAAGCTGAGGAAATTTTAGGCGGGAAACAAGTGCCGGAATTAATTTTTTTGAATTTTTGGCGATTTTGACTTTTTTGCGCATTTCAGAGGGGTTTTTTGAAAATTTTCAGTTTTTTGAGAATATCTTCGGTTCTATTTGTCGTAGCGTAAAAATTCCGATGGGAGATGAAAGGTGAGATCATTTGCCATCGATTCATGGGGTTTTCAATTCAAAAATATCAATTTTCAAGGTATTTATGAGCATTTTTGTGAAAACGTTTTGTAAAACAGTTTTTGGCCTATAACTATCCCAAAAATTGAAATTTTTGAATTCAAAACCCCATTAATCGATGGGAAATGAGCTCACCTTTCATTTGAGACCAACCCCGAATTGCTACGACCGATAGAACCAGAGATATTTGCAAAAAACTGAAAATTTTCAAAAAAGGAAAGGCTTTTATCCCTCAAAAATGCCGAAAAATATCGAATTTCCAAAAAAATCGTAAAAAATACATCTGACACTTATTTTCCAGCTAAAATTTCCTCAGCTTTTCAATAGAATCATCAAAAAAAATCCAACTCCAACCGTTTTATTTCAGTGTCCATTTTGCCCCACTCTCCCCTAATTTATTTTATTAAATAAAATCACTGGTCAATGAAAATTCGAAAGGTTAGGTATTTCTATATAATTTCACTTATCTGGAAAATAATGAGCGAATGATAATTACTTACTGATTGATATTGATAAAGTCTTCCACGTATTCGATGCGAGAATTTAATTAAAAAAGAAGTCAACATTTTCACTCTGGACTAAAAGTTATAAGTTTGCGAGTTTTGGGGAGGTTAAGGGGCCACTTTCATACGTTCAGGATAAGTGTATCTATATATATTGTCGAAGTAGCCGGAGAGGTAACTTCCGAAGTTGACCCGAAGCTGAAATTTAAATGTTGTAGCATAGGAGCCGAATATTTCCGAATATTTCCGAGGTTACTTCATTGGCCAGTGCGACTGTATACTATATATATAATATATATATATGCATATATATATATATATATATATATATATATATATATATATATATACAAAAAATTTATATATATATATAATATATAAAAAATGACTTTTTAATCTCAAACTTTGAAATTTTCGAGAAATCTTGATTTTTTCTATGCTATATATCGTATTATATGCATATATTCTCATATTAATCAAGAAACATTCTTATTTCACAATTCTGTTAAAGATATTTCTTATGTATATAGATCATATTCCAGCCTCCCCTACTACTCCACGATTATTTCTCCCCCTCCCCACTTTTATCAACCCTCTGGTGCTGAAAATGAGAAGCACAGTCGAACTCATTCGTATGAAAACAAGTCAACGGTTCGCAAAAGTGGCAAAAGTGTGAAAGCAGAAATTAATTAATCTTTCAAAAATATTTTCCCTTTTTTTTTTTCATCCTAAAAATATTGAGCTTAAATTATAAAAATCTTAAATTAGAATTCAAAATCTTAGAATTTTCTCGAGGCCCAGTCGTAAAAATCCTTTTTATTATTCAAAATGCAAAGTTTATAGTTATTTGAAGATCAAAACATCGCTAAACAATGGAGTCATTGCCAATAGAAATATTGACATATATTTTCACATTTCTTCCACCTGTTGACAGGATTCGATTAGAAAGAGGTATTTAATCATTACAGGGAATTCGTGGAATTGAAAAAAATTTTGGTTTGATTTATTTTTGAATTATAATTGAAGTGAATTTTATTATGAAAAAATTCAAATTTAATCTAGGGGAATGTGGGGCAAAATGGACATTGTAATGAAACAGTGGGAGATGGATTTTTTTTAATGATTCCATCGGAAAGCTGAGAAAATTTTAGTTAAGAAACATGTGCCAGAATTAATTTTCTTTAATTTTTTGAGAATTTGATTTTTTCTGGCTTTTTCGAGGGGTTCAGTATTTTGAAAATATCTCTGGTTCTATTGGTCGTAGCGACCTGGGACCGATTTTAAATGAAAGGTGAAATTATTTCCCATCAATTTATGGGGTTTTAAATTCAAAAATATCAATTTTTTAGGTAGTTATGGGAACTTTTGTAAAAAAAATTATGATAATCGATTTTTGTCCTATAATTATGTAAAAAATTGATATTTTTGAATTCAAAACCCCATAAATCGATGGGAAATGATCTCATCTTTCATTTAGAATCGGTCCCAGATCGCTACGACCAATAGAACCAGAGATATTCCCAAAAAACTGAATTTGCTCAAAAATCGTAAGGTTTTGACCCCTCAAAAGTGCCGGTACAAATCGAATTTTCAAAAACTTGACAAAAAAATAATTCTGACACATGTTTCTCCACTAAAATTTCCTCAGCTTTCCGATGGAATCATTTCAAAAAATCCATCTCCAATATTTTCATCCATTTAAAGATTTTTTCATAATATATGCATAAAAACTCAAATGTGTCCATTTTAGCCTCTATAGCCGTATTGCCCCACCTTCCCCTATTATTTTTCAAATTTGCCATTTTATTAACCACCATGTCTTCCAATAATTACGTTCAAATGAGTTCCATTAAAATGTGTACTTCATCTCATTTTTTTTTGCTATTTTTTACGTGTATTATAAATACATTGACTCATTCTTCTGTTATAGTGTCCAAATCATGGAGGAAAGCATCCCTTAAGTCTTGGGCGAGTATTCATAAATTATGCCTTCCTTGGGGCCTTGCAGATCGCTACGATGATCTCAATGATTTGATTCGTTTTGAAAAGGGTATACTGATCATTAAGATCTTTGATTCAAGAATTTTTCATAGCATCACAGTACGTGTCAAAAAATATATCACATCAATGAGTATCGATCTTGGCCCTGATCCGAACTCTCGAAGAATTGACGTCATTTTTACGCAGCATTTTCGTAAACTTGAAGCTCTTATGTATTATGCGTGGCCTGAAGTCGATGAGAATATGTTACTGAGAATTATCAGAAGAAATAAACAATTACACTCTATTCAAAGTTATCGTTGGAGTCAGAATATCCGATCCGTGCCAAGAAGAAGGTGGCGAGCATTGAATTTTAATTATGATGGTTGGGAGTCATCGACCATCGAAATTTGGGAAAACTTGATTATCCCAGCAATGAATTCGAGATCGTTCGAAAATTTCAAAATTTGCGAAGTGTGGTCACCATCTGTCATGGAGGAAGTCTTAAAACAGACAAATTTGAGACATTTGGAGATGACAGACATATATAATCCAGAATTCTTGGATTTCCTTCTGGAAATTCCTAGACTACAGAATTTAAAGATTCTTCACCTTGAAAATTGTAAAATTGTGAATGACGTTTTAGTCAATTTATTGAAGGGATTTTCACAGAACTGTCATGGTTTAGAGGAACTAAAAATATGCGGTAATTATTTCACGATTTTCTTATAATTGTCTTGGCTATAAAAGAAATACTTCTTAATTATTCGAATTTTAGAACCAGAAATTTCCATTGAAGCACTTGCTGTGCTTTCAACTCTACCACAATTGACGACATTATCGTTGAGACTTTCAATTTTGAGTGATCAGCATCTAATTCATCTAACTTGTTACAAGAATTTAGCGATCGATGGATATATAAAACGTAATTTTGGTACTTCTACGGATGACGGACTGATTAACATGATAAAAAAATCTGAGAAACTGGAAAAACTTGATCTTTTCCGTTTGAATGTGATACCAGAGATGTTCGAGATACTTGTATTGGAAACGATAAATCGTCCGTCATCAATTAAAATTATTGTTGACGAGGATATAGTCGATGAAGTATCAGAAATTTGTGAAGATTCTAAGATACAAATAGCGGAATGGGAAGACGAGGATTGGATAGTTGAGGATTTTGATAGATTGGTAGGTTCAAAAAAATCGTAAGGATACTTTTCAAACAAGGATTCACATTATATAATATAAAATGTATAAAAATAAAGCTATTACAATTTTCATTGCAAAAACATTGTATTAACGAGTATTTCTTTATTAATAACTAGGGCCAAAATGTTGGTGTACGGTTTGATCTAGGCTGAAGTTGCCTCTGAATCAAACACATTCTGAATGATTATGAATGTTGAACTGACATTAATAAACGTCAAACTAACTTTATGAGCATTCAAAACTCTCACGGGGACTTCCAGAGGAACTTTTAGGAGAACTTTCAGAGGAACTTTTCAGGGAACTCGTAGAGTAATTCATCACGATAAATAATAATATCCAAATGTTGACCATTTCTTTAAATTATTGAGAAACACGAATTCTTCAACGTTTATAAATGTCAATTTGGCATTAATAATCATTCAAAATGGGTTTGATTTATGGGCAACTTCAACCTAGATCAAACCTTACACCAACGTCTTGGCCCTATTAATAACAACTCACTGAATTCATTGCATCCTTATAAATTTATCATTCTAAGGTTTCAAATGGAAGACTTGGGTGAATCGTAAATTCAAAAGTGCCATTACCTTCATCTTCTCTTTTATATGATTCTAAGGATCTCTCTTTGGTACATAGCACTTCTGTTCTCACCAGCAGTGGGAATAGAAGAGTTCCCCAGGTTTTAACTGTCGGTAATAGCTAATTCGAAACTGGGAAAAAAAACACTTTTTCCAATAATTAATAATTTCTCGATTTTTTGAAGATTATATTTTCCATATCTTCACAACTCACTGCGCATTTTCATTTAATCACCGATTGCATCGTCATGGGCTCTTGATTTCCTCGGGATTAATTAAATCAATTATTGATTTTCTGACGATAAACTTTTATTCAAAAATTCCGATTATAATGTATCTTTCATAATGATATCTAAAAAAAAAAAATATTTTCCAAATATTAATTAAGATCAAAGATATGTACTTTTGTAATGCAATTGACGAAAATCCTAATTCCAATGCTGATAATTAGAGTGAATCCTCTCTGATAAATTAAACTGCGCCCCAAGTTGGACATAATTTGTCTTCTTTTTTTTCGCCTCGAGTCATACTCGATTAACCCACTGAGGTCTCTAACACAGGCCTCAGAAAAGCCTCCAAATGTTGTACTCAATTGTGTGTTACAGTAAATAGAAAAGAGAAGAAAAAGGAGCATTTATCTCCAAATAAAAGAATATAACAGAATAATAGGATAGAATAAATATCCAAAAACAAACAAAAAAAATCGAGTAAATGATAAAAATTGATGTATATTAATAATAATTTTTCTCTGCACTTCCAGTCCACAGGAAAAATGAGAATGAATGGATTTCTTATCAGTTATTATTATCTGCATTATGAAAAACTAATTAGACCTCATAAATAACAGAATGAAGCCGATATTCAACAAAAAAAAAAACGACCCACGCAACAAGTAAAAGAGAAAAAAAAATAAAAGTTTATCCTCATACGTGGACACTGGGGCGAAGTCCTAAGGGTTCCCTTGAGATTTTTCAACATTCACTAAATATATGCGACAATATGCGTACTCACTTATATTAATTAATTTTGAAAAAAAAAAAAAAAAATTGAAATTTTCCGAAGCTTTTTATTTTTCAATAACGTCATTTCCTCTATTTTTTCCATTTTTTTTCATTATTATTATTATTATTATTATTATTATTATTGTTGCATGTTTAGGCGCAACATGTGACCGCAGGGAAATGAAGTTTACGTGGAAGTTTAGTGTTTCTCTCAAGAGTTCAGATAATCTTATAAAAAATTTAAGGTACAAGGTAACTCTAATTTCATGCGAAATTATTCAGGATTTTTTGGTAGATGGGGAAAAAAAAATTAACATTGAAATATATATTTTTGTCATGTGTTATCAGATGTATGTGGGTTTTTTTTTGGGGGGGGGGGGGATTTATGGTGGTGCATCGAGGAATTATTCATTTTTTGTGACAATAGAATAACGAAAATAGAGCGATAACGATCTGCGCTTCTGCTGCTTATTAGAAAGGGGAATTAATGGGGGATTTTCTTTTTTATTTGATAAAAAGTCTGCGGTTATCAGGAAAAAGTGATAAGAACTATCAATTATTTGTTTTAGTAGTGCTTAATAAATATTTTTCTTGAAAAAATTGAAAAAATTTGTTAAATTTGCTGATTTTTTTTTTATTAAGAAAAATCAATTGTTTGATTTTTAAAAAAATCAATAAATTCAGTAGTGAAGAGGTAAAACAGGATAAATCGACTTATCTTTGTGATCATTCCGAAGGAAATATTTCGGAAACTAAGCGAGATAAGACGATATTACTCATTTTCTCTGGTAGAAAATTTCAAGTGTTACTAAAGAGATTTGGGGCAAAATCGCCTTATCTCGCTTATTTTCTAAGGTATTTCCAAAAGAAGGGAATCAGCAAAAAAATCGACTTATCTCGTTTTACCTCTTCACTACAGAATTCAAACACTGATTTGTTTGAATGTAAAAAATCCAGGAAATACAGCATTTTTTTGGTTCCAAATGGAAGCTATGTAATCATCAGAATTTTCGATTGTAATTTTTTTTGATAGAAGATCCTTAAAATGATCTAAATAGAGAGAAAATGATATTTTTAGCGCGTTTCTGTGTATGTATGTGCATAAAAGTCGCAATTACAGCAAAACGGTTTTTATAGAAAAATTTCATATTTTATGGAAAATTTCCTCTCGACGAACTCTATTTTTTAAGCTTCATTTGAAGAGAATTCGATCGAAACTTTTTGAGATATTTCCATTTTTCGAAAATCAGGTTTTAATGGAATTTCTGGAAACTGTTCAACTGGTGTTATTTATACTCATATATTATCTCGAGAGTTTTATCAGTTAGATGCCTGTAAATTTTGAGCTTATTTGCATGATTAGTTCTCGAGTTATTGGCGCTTTAATGAATTTTTTCAAAATTTGATATTTTTCTGATGATTTGAAAAAAGTTGTATCACTTCCATTCGCAAGCATATTGCTAAAGTATCAGCAGAAAAAGCTATATCAGTTGGAAAGGAATACTATTATCCACTTGTTTGAAGCGGATTTCAAGGGCTACAAAAAAGGTTTCTTCACATTTTTATGTAAACCCAACAGTTTTTGAGATCCTTTTGATTTTGATCGTAAAACTGAGGAATTTAATCAAATTTAATAATTTTGAATATATTTTTACTATTCGGGAGAAAGGGTTGATGCACTCGGAAACCGTTAGTTTTAGGGGAAAATGGCAAGAGACCTTTCTTGTAGAGAATTTGAAGGACTACAAAAAATGTCTCTTGGTAAATCCTCTTAAACCCAACGATTTTCGAGATATCTTTAATTTATTAAAGATTTCTCGATTTGAAGTAATCTAATGCCTGTAAATTTTGAGCTTATTTGCATGATTAGTTCTCGAGTTATTGACATTTTAATGAATTTCTTCAAAATTTGATATTTTCATGATGATTTGAAAAAAGTTGTATCACGTCCATTCGAAAGCATATTGCTAAAGTATCAGCAGAAAAAGCTACATCAGTTGAAAAGCAATACTATCATCCACTTGTTTCCCTCAATTGTAATGATGAAAAAATAGTAAACAAATAAATTTAATTTTTTTTATCAACGAATTTTTTGAATCAACAGAAACTGTCATGTGTCTACTGTTCCAGGCCCTGAGGGTCAACCCCTCTACATGTGATGAGCGGTGGGCGGTGTGGCACCACTGAGTATATAAACTTCTGCGGATGTCGGAGGATGCCACACAGTCGTTTCACCCCCTCGAATGCCCTCAGCTCTCCCAAATTTTTGTGAGTTTTAATTGAAATTAATAGATAATACACAATTTCCTTAAAAGATGTATTTAATCAATTAAATGAATCATCCGTTAAAATTGAGTGTTTTTTCATTCTATCTGGTAAATTAATCTATTTTTTTTACTTTCAAGGAATAAAGAGATGTTTGGTGGATAAAAGAGGGAAGAGAAGACTTGTATTTAAATAATTGAGAAACGGTTTTTCTTGCGAAGGAAATTCTTCCTTCAATCTACTTTTGAAATGATTACTTATTTGGGAATCGTTCTCGTAATCACGAATATCGCATTTGCAGAACATAATTTTTACACTCAGGGACGATATGGAAAACGCGAAGAATCGCATCCATGTAAGTATTTATTGATAATTTTTTAAAAAATTTATTAATTTATTAATTTATTAATTTATTTATTTAGCATTATTATTATTATTATTATTATTATTATTATTATTATTATTATTATTATTATTATTATTATTATTATTAATATTAATAATGTCACATTGATTAAAAATTAAATTTTCTTAATATTTTTCATATAAGGAGCCTTTTTTTGAATAATTAGTCACCTTAGAAACAAAGGGGCGTAAGTCCTATGCCTTTACACAGCATTTACGTCCCTTTTTTTTCTAATATAATTAATTTTGTCACCTTAGAAAGAAAAGGGCGTAAGTGCTGTGGATCGGTATAGCACTTATGCCCTTTTGTTTCTAAATTAATGAAATCAATGAGATTTTAACGATAATTTTCTAATGAAACATTTGCGTGGGATTCAGAGATGTGCACTCTGTATTTATCTCGGTGGCTTTAGACACTCGAAACCTCTGAGGATTTTTTTTTTTGCGAATCACAAAGAGATAGAGAAACACACATTCGAAAGGGTGAATTAGAAAATACGGAAATAATCGTGGAGGACAGTGTAATCTCAAATTCACTTTAATTAAAAGCGCAGACACATGTAAATTGTTTTTTTTTAAATTAAATCAAACTACCTACGATTTATACTCTATTTTCACTTTGAGACAGATGATAGTTAAATGACTTTAGGAAAATTTAAAATAAATGGAAAAAAAAGTGAATAAGAGACTTATTGAGAGTTGAGAGGAAAGAAAAGCCTTTTTTTTTTAGTCGCTGCTTTTTTTTAAATTAAAAATTGAATTTAAAGAGAAAAAGAATGTATTTTTACTGAGAAAAAAGTGGTAAAAACAATTAAATATTGATGCTATTGGTTCTAAAGCCAATTTTTTCTTTTCAATTCAATCGAAAAAATTATGCAATTTACTGAATTTAGTTGATTTGAACAGATTAACTATTTTAATTAAGTAAATTCAATGAATTCAACGACTTTTTTGATTATTTTGGAAGAATATGGGCTTAGGTTTCTTAGTTTATCTTCATCAGGATGCATATAATTAATTTAATACCTTGAAAACATTATATCATTACCTTAGAAACAAAAGGGCGTAAGTGCAATGCTTAAACACTGCACTTACGCCCCTTTGTTCCTAAGGTGACGATATAATGAATCATTATTTACTGTTTAAAAATTACATTTATAGATTAATTTTCAAAAATTAATTCAAAAAAATTAAAAAATCGAAAATTTTATTCAAAATTGTTAATTTTTTTTTTTTTTTTCATTTATGAATAGCTGCAGTGTCCTTGCCGTTCTTTTCTGGCAGTAGATATGGTCGTAGTGGTTCAAATACAGGCAGACCTCCAAAAGAAGATACTAAAACAGTGGAAATTTCACCTCGTGTAGATCGATTTTTTTTGGGAAGTCGATATGGAAAACGTTTGCCATCAGGAAATGGTGAATTAACTGATGGAAGTCATCTTGCTTCACTCAAGAGGCTGCAGGCTGCTTTGAGCTACTTGGATCGTGCTAGGAGGTCCGATCAGCATCGTTCGAATGAAAATTATGAGATCGAACAGATTTATTATGACAATGGCTATGATGATGGAAATGATGGGAATTATGAGGAACAGAGAAATGATGGAACTCCATGTCAATCTTCTGGTAAGGGATTTCGAGGAAACGGTCTGAGATAGGTTCTTTTTGATGGTTTTAATGAAAAGCTGAGGAAATTTTAGATGGAAAACATGTGCCACAATTTTTTTTTTGAATTTTTTGAAAATTTTGAATTTTTGGTAAATTTTTGAATTGTAAAATTTTCGAAAATGGAAAAAAATGAATTTTTTGGGAATATCTCGGGTTTTATTGGTCGTAACTTGAGAATTTCGATTAGAGGTGAAAGGGGAGATCATTTCCCATCGATTCATGGGGTTTTGAATCGGAAAATATCGATTTTTAACATATTTATGGGTATTTTTTATGGAAATCCGTTTTTTGATCGATAAATAGGTCAAAAATGCATGTTTTTTCATTCTAAACCCCATGAATCGATGGGAAATGATCTCACCTTTCACCTCCATTCGGAATTTTTACGATACGACCAATAAAACCAGAGATATTCTCGAAAAAGTGAATTTTTTCGATTTTAGAAAAGAAAGACTCTTCAAATCTTGACTCAAAAAGGCAAATTTTTTCAAAAAATTCTAAAAAAAAAATTGACACATATTTTTCACCTAAAATTTTATCAGCTTTTCAATGAAATCATCAAAAAAAACCAATTCCAAATTTTTTCGAGAATTTTCCGCGATTTTTATCAAAAAATGAAATAAAAATCAAATTAAAATGACTTTTTTTTTAAATTTCAGACAACAGTGACTGCTCATTTCAAACATAAAAATGAAAGTGAGACATAATAAACCAGTGTTGGACACGAACAAATAACTATATCAATGATTTTTCTTCCCTTGAACTTACTCTTGGCTTTAAAAAAATCACGCTAAATCAATTTCAAAAAAAAAAAATAAAAAAAAAAAACTGAATAAAATGAATAAAATTTGATTTTCAAGTAAAAATCAAAGACTGAATTATGTTGTAAAAACGCAAGATGGTATTTTTGACTTCCTCTATTAACTTAAATTACCTATAAATTTTCTTTCCTTGTTCTGTAATACAAATTTTCTACTGTAATGCACAATTTGTCATCTGAAGAAAAAAAAAGCTATTAAAAAATAATGATTAAGCTAACAGTTCGAAAAAATCTAATAATTCATTAGTCATGCTTCTGCAATTTTTATGATTTCCCGAGAGTATTTTTTACTGTTTTTTAAGAACACAATATTCGTCATCTTAGAAACAAAGGGGCTTAAGTGCTTTGCATAAGCATAGGACTTAGGCCCCCTTTTTTTTTAAATGACGATATTATCTTCCGAGTTTTCCTTTTTATTGTGAACATAAAATCATTTGTTAATTTTTTTTTTTTCGAAATAGAGCAAAGCGAAAGTTTTTCAACTCAAATGATCAATCAACTTAGGTTTTACATTATAAAATAAAAAAATATAAATGTATGAGGCTCTAATTTCTTGTAATTGGTGAAACTCTCTTTTGTGCATTGGAAACAAATTTAATCGAATAAATGATTAATTCACTCTATTAAGAATGATTGGAAGGTATAATGGGGAGAAAAGTTAAATTTTTTGTATAAAATCGTTAATAACAATTTGATGGGAATTCTCATGAACGTGATATTGAATTTTTTTTAATGGGAAGATGATTATTCAAAGGAATCTATGAGTCTTGAGTAGAATTGAGACGAAAATTCTACAAATTACTTGAATTTTCAACTGAACATGAATACACTGAGGGAATTTTTCATACTGTCCTGACTATCTGCTTATAGTAAAGGTCAAAATCAACTATTTCAAACTAGTTATCACGTCCAGAATTATAATGATAGGGTTACTATTTGAGATCACTGCATTGAATGAAGACGCACAACATATTAATTATCATATTTTAGTTCTGTTAGCCATTTCCATATCATGACCCGCACTTTATCAAGTATTGCTCGACTGCAATAGAACAGAATCCATTAAATCATATGCGACTTACTAATGATTGAGTAAGTGAAAATTCTATCTGTGTAAATTTGTCATTAATATCCGATTTTTCTGAAGACTTTCCTAGCAGAAACAAAATTATAAAAAACTTTGAAAGTTATAAAAAAAAGGAAAAAATTATAAATTGTCTTCTTTTGGGTATCACAACTAATTTTGTACTACAGCTATGAGAATCAAATTTCACACAACGAAAAACCAACAGTTCATACTCATTTCTACTATCTGATAATTATACTTGAAGCTAAAAAATTCATTTTCAGAATAAAAATTTATATTTCTGATCACAATATTTACTAACTATATGATTATAGTCAAGGCCTTTTTCCACTATATTTTCTAGTTTGAGAAACTGAAAAATTCTCTCCGTGTATTCAGAATCAAAATGACTTGAATTTTCAATTTTTTTTTGATTTTTTCCTGTTTTTACGAAATTTCCCAGAAACAATTAAACTGAAATTTACAAATTTCATTGATTATCCAGGCGTTAAATTATTTGAAAATCAATGATGTGTTCATTTTTCAATGACGTAATTATCTGAAATTTCAGTAGAAATGTGACTTGTTTGAAATTTCCGGGATTTCCCCTAGAAACCAAAAATTAATTGAAAATTGAAAACATTTCATTATTTTCTACATTTTTTCAAATTTTTCAAAATTTAAAGAAATGTAAAAAATAATGAAAATTTTTCAATTTTCAATTAATTTTTTATTTCGTGGGCTTATTTCATTCTTCATTAAATTCTCTACAGATTCACCAAATCAAATGTGAGAATTTCATCTTTTATAAATGGTTATTAACGATTTCATACGAAAAATTTAATTCTTTCAAATTTCTTCAATGATTGACTTGAGGAAGTGAGCATCGAATGACTTTATATATACATGTATTGAGTAGTATTGTCACGTGTCATTCACTTTCGCTAATGAAAACAAGCCGACACACATGACTGTGTGTCGTAAGTCCAAGTTAAAGATATTCTGCAGAAATAATTGAGTAAAAAAAAAATTCAAAAAGATTTCATCATTGATTTTCTTTTCCTTTTTCCTCAAATATTTCAGAAACTGATGGAGATACGCCCTTTTTACCCGAATCCTTTTTTGTAGAGAATTTCAAGAGCTAAAAAAGCCTCAAATCAAAATCGCTCTATCTCGCTTATTCTCCAGAATCTTAAAAGAAAAATGAACAAAAATACACGAATTTCACATTTTCCATTGAATTTTCGAAAGAAAGAATGAAATAAAAGAAATGTGTATTTTTTTCCCATAGTCCTGGGATTTTCCTCAAGGTCAAATTACTTTGTAAAATTAATATATAGCCTTGTTTATATATATATATATATCTACGAAATAAGCCAGCTTTCAACGTAAAATTTCTAATTACGCTACGATGCTCAGTGTTATGTGAATGCATACGAACCATTGAATTTCTTACATATCAAGACACATGTAGCTGTATTGGGGACCTACTTTTCATATCACCACGAACGTCTCTGTGTGGTACGGCGAGAGAAAGTAAGAGGAGTCGACAAAACTCTTTTTTTTTTTTTTTTTCCTTTTTATTTATTATTATTATTTTCTCTCTCATTTCTTTCTCTTTGAAGAGTCCAACACACAAGAGTCCATACTCAAAGAGAATCTCAGTGGCTAGTGTTCACAACGTGAAAGTAATACGGATTTCTGGTGTCTTCGGTTCACATAAGACGCAGTCTATTGCTAGATTTTTTTATTTTTTTTTATTGTCTCTCTAGTGAGTGCATCATCATAATGAATGTTTTTAGGAAAATCTATTTTTTATTGAAATTTTTTTCTCCGACCATTCGTTAAATTGAGATTTGGTAAAATATCGGCTATTATGGTAACTCCCAAAAAAATTTAAAATTTTAATTGACTTTAATTTTTGAATGCATCAACGTTTTGTCCACTGTTTAAAACTGTTTTATGTCTCGTTTATGAGTCTTTCTAGCATCGCAGCTTCAGGCAATAATTTCGGAGTTTCTAGCTTCCGAATGGAAGCCATGTGATCATCAGGATTTTAGATTGTAATTTTTTTAATAGAAGATAGTAGTCGTTAATAATTATTTTTCTTGAAAAAATTGAGAAAATTTGTTAATTTTGCTGATTTTTTTTTTATTATGAAAAATCAATTGTTTGAATTTGAAAAAAAAATCAATAAATTTAGTAGTGAAGAGGTAAAACAGGATAAACCGACTTATCTTTGTGATCATTCCGAAGGAAATATCTCGGAAACTAAGCGAGATAAGACGATATTACTCATTTTCTCTGGTAGAAAATTTCAAGTGTTACTAAAGAGATTTGGGGCAAAATCGCCCTATCTCGCTTATTTTCTAAGGTATTTCCAAAAGAAGGGAATCAGAAAAAAATCGACTCATCTCGTTTTACCTCTTCACTACTGAATTCAAACACTGATTTGTTTGAATGTAAAAAATCCAGGAAATTCAGCATTTTTTGCTTCCAAATGGAAGCTATGTAATCATCAGAATTTTAGATTGTAATTTTTTTTGATAGAAGATACTTAAAATGATCTAAATAGAGAGAAAATGATGTTTTTAGCGCATGTCTGTGTATGTGTGTGCATAAAAGTCGTAATTACAGTAAAACGGTTTTTATAGAAAAATTTCATATTTTGTGGAAAACTTCCTCTCGACGAACTCTATTTTTTAAGCTTTATTTGAAGAGAATTCGATCGATACTTTTTGAGATATTTCCATTTTTCGAAAATCAGGTTTTAATGGAATTTCTGGAAACTATTGAACTGATGTTATTTATACTCATATATTATCTCGAGAGTTCTATCAGTTAGATGCCTGTAAATTGTGAGCTTGTTTGCATGATTAGTTGTCGAGTTATTGGCGTTTTAATGAATTTCTTCAAAATTTGATATTTTCATGATGATTTGAGAAAAGTTGTATCACTTCCATTCGCAAGCATATTGCTAAAGTATCAGCGGAAAAAGCTGTATCAGTTGGAAAGGAATACTATTATCCACTTGTTTGTAGCGGATTTCAAGGGCTACAAAAAAGGTTTCTTCACATTTTTATGTAAACCCAACAGTTTTTGAGATCCTTTTGATTTCGATCGCAAAACTGAGGAATTTAATTAAATTTAATAATTTTGAATATATTTTTACTATTCGGGAAAAAGGGTTGATGCACTCGGAAACCGTTGGCTTTAGGGGAAAATGGCAAGAGACCTTTCTTGTAGAGAATTTTAAGGACTACAAAAAATGTCTCTTGGTAAATCCTCTTAAACCCAACGGTTTTCGAGATATCTTTAATTTATTAAAGATTTCTCGATTTGAAGTAATCTAATGCCTGTAAATTTTGAGCTTATTTGCATGATTAGTTCTCGAGTTATTGACATTTTAATGAATTTCTTCAAAATTTGATATTTTCATGATGATTTGAAAAAAGTTGTATCACTTCCATTCGAAAGCATATTGCTAAAGTACCAGCAGACAAAAGCTGTATCAGTTGGAAAGCAATACTATCATCCACTTGTTTTTATGGGATTTGGGATTTTTTTTAGAGTGAAGAAGTCGCTGAAAAATTTTGAAAAAATTCAACAAACATCTCTACATATTGTAGCATATTCTCAAATTTTTTCAGATTTTTCCATCGACTCCTTCACTCCCAAAAAAAATCCTCAATCTTCTCGCAAAGAAGGTCCATTTTGCCCCATTTTTCCCTAATTCCTTTTCCTCGAAATTTGTCTTGAGTCAAATAGCATTTCTCTGCTCATCAAATTATCACCTATCGTAATAGTGAAATGAGAAGAAGGAGAAAAAAGAATGGAATCTCGAGAGTTTCGATATCAGAGAAAGTTTAAAAGTATTATTACAATAATCGTGATCTCGTTCAGTAAAAAAAAAAAGGAAATTAAAGATAAAAATTCATGTTTCTTTACTCCCAATTTATTTAATCGTTTAATGTCATAATTTTGTCTCATTTTTTTTCCTCCACTTGTAAAAACACTAATTCAACACGAGCTTTTTTTTTGCATTTTCCCGAGTTTTGGTCGAGTGACAGTATTTTTTCTTTTTTTTTTCAAACTTTCCACTCGATCTTGACTGAAAACATCTCGTTTGTCGCAAGAACTAATAAAACCGGATGTGGCTTGATTGGAAAGTACTCAGATGTGCACACAAGATCAGAATCAATGCCTTTATTCATTGAAGATATTAAACAGAGACAAATCGAATTATCTTTGCGATAGAATATGTTAAAAAATAATTGGAGATACGCCTTTTTGGTTCGGAATCGAAGTATTGTAGTCGTGATTTTGATTTTTTTTTAAGGAAAAATGGATTAATTTTCCTTTAGTGGGTTCCGAACTTCTTTGCTTGAAGTGGAAATTATGATCTGGGGTGATTTTCAATGGAAACACCAGCGAGTCTGGAGATTGGAACCAGTGTAGATGACATTTCTCAATCGTAGGACCTTATTATATCGGATATGGAGCATTCCATGTGAGTATAAGGCGTAAAAAAAGGGCGTATCTCCATGAGTCCCCAAAAATGAATAGGGGAGAGTGGGGCAAAATGGACACTGTAATGAAACGGTTGGAGATGGATTTTTTTTGATGATTCTATCGAAAAGCTGAGGAAATTTTAGTCAAAAAACGAGTGTCAGATGTATTTTTTTCAATTTTTTTGAAAATTCGATATTTTTCGGCATTTTTGAGGGGTAAAAAATTTCCCTTTTTTTTGTAATTTGCCTTTCCTTTTTTGAAAATTTTGAGTTTTTTGCAAATATCTCTGGTTCTATTGGTCGTAGCAATTCGCGGTTAGTCTCAAATGAAAGGTGAGCTCATTTCCCATCCATTTACGTGGTTTTGAATTCAAAAATATCAATTTTTGGAATAGTTATAGGCCAAAAATGGTTTTACAAAACTGTTTCACAAAAATGCCCATGAATATCTTGAAAATCGATATTTTTAAATTGAAAACCCTATGAATCGATGGCAAATGATCTCACCTTTCACCTCCCGTCAGAATTTTTACGCTGCGACAAATAGAACCGAAGATATTCTCAAAAAACTGAAAATTTTCAAAAAGGGAAGTGTTTTACCCCTCTAAAATGCTCAAAAAAGTCAAAATCGCCAAGAATTCAAAAAAAATAATTCCGGCACTTGTTTCCCGCCTAAAATTTCCTCAGCTTTCCAATGGAATCATCAAAAACAATCCACCGCCAATATTTCTATTAATTTCAAGAGTTTCCCATAATATTTACCTAAAAATTTAGATGTGTCCATTTTACCCCACCTTCCCCTAATGAATAATTGAGTAGTGAATAGATGAATATCCCGGAAAATAAACGGGATAGGACGATTTTGTCTCAATCTCCTTTTTGTAGCTTTCGAAATCCTCTGCAACTCATTATCCTGCTATCTTGCTTATTTTCCGGGATATTAAAATAAAAATAAAACACAAAAAAAAATCTAATATCTGAATTGAAGATATATATTGTTGCCCGATTAATTGACATGAAAATAGTAGAAAGTAATCGACTACTTCCGTTCTAATTAACTCATTAGATCTACAAAAGGGGCTCTTCTATTTCAAAGAACATATGAAAACATAATCTCATTGTCTTACTCCAACGAGAGCATGAAAAAGAAAAATCTCATTCTACGAACCCATCTTTTCTTTTGAATCCCATCTATTCTCTGATCTGTCGATTTTTTTTTTTTTTTTTTTTTTTTTTTTGAATGCATGAGTTTAAAAAAATGAAAAAAACAAAGAGTTGAGTCAGCGGAAGTAAGAAGAAACGATTTTCGAGAGAATTGCCACTTTCGTTACGAGCCGGTGACTGACAGAATTCTAGATGTCCTCGGGGAACACTTATTTTTCGCAACTACTTGAATTGTGGTAAAGGGAAAGGGGCAAAATGGGACAAAATGAGGCAGAATTGTTGTTTTGTGGTGAAGATGTGTCAACAAACATCTTTAAGATAGTTCTGTATTTACACGAATTTGAAGATTAAAATCTGGAATAAATTTCAACTGAAAGCTTAAATAAAATCCCGGAAATTTCGAACGACTCACATTTCTCCTGAAATTTCAGATAATTACGTCATTTAAAAATGAACACATCATTGATTTTCAAATAATTTCACGCCTGGATAATCAATGAAATTTGTAAATTTCAGTTTAATTGTTTCTTGAAAATTTAGTAAAAATAGGAAAAATTCACAACATTTTTTTTTTTTAATTTTTGGAGATTTTGACTTTTTTGAGCATTTTAGAGGGGTAAATTCCTTTTTTTGAAAATTTTCAGTGTTTTGAGAATATCTTCGGTTCTATTTGTCGTAGCGTAAAAATTCCGAATGGAGGTGAAAGGTGAGATCATTTGCCATCAATTCATAGGGTTTTCAATTTAAAAATATCGATTTTTAAGGTATTTATGGGCATTTTTGTGGAACAGTTTTGTGAAACAGTTTTTAGCCTATAACTATCCCAAAAATTGATATTTTTGAATTCAAAACCACATAAATCGATGGGAAATGAGCTCACCTTTCATTTGAGACCAACCCCGAATTGCTACGACCAATAGAACCAGAGATATTCGCAAAAAACTGAAAATTTTCAAAAAAGCAAAGGTTTTTACCCCTAAAAAATGCCGAAAAATATCGAATTTTCAAAAAAATCGAAAAAAACACATCTGACACTCGTTTTCCAGCTAAAATTTCCTCAAATATTGGAATAAAACTGATTTTTGTAATATATATGGGCAAAGGAAGGTTGCTGGAGTTAAATTTGAGAAAATATCGAAAAAATTTCAAAATTTCAAAAAAAATTGAAAAAATTCAGGAAAATTTGAAAAAATTTGAAAAAAAATCGAAAAAAATCTCAAATATTAAAATAAAACTGATTTTTGTAATATATATGGGCAAAGAAAGGTTGCTTGAGTTAAATTTGAGAAAATTTCGAAAAAATTTCAAAATTTCAAAAAAATTTGAAAAAATTCTGAAAAATTTGAAAAAATTTGAAAAAAAGTCAAAAAAAATCTCAAATATTGAAATAAAACTGATTTTTGTAATATATATGAGCAAAGGAAGGTTGCTGGGGTTGAATGTGAGAAAATTTCGAAAAAATTTCAAAAAAATTTGAAAAATTTGAAAAAATTTGAAAAAAAATCGAAAAAAATCTCAAATATTAAAATAAAACTGATTTTTTTTTCTTTTTTTCTTCAGTAGATCCATCGAAAAAAAATCCATCTCCAACCATTTCATTACACCCTCCATTGTGCCCCTCCCCTACTTCAAGATCATTTTCCACGTTTTTTTCAATGCCTTAAAAAGAGATTTGGCCCATCCAAGCCTTTTTCCCATACGAAGATTCAGAAGTAGTGGGGGAGTGACGGAGAAGCCGAGAGAGTTTAAAAAAAAAAAACTGAAATGAAACTACAAACTCGCCGGAGAAAGTGAGAGCTAGGAGGCAACGGGTTTTGATGTTGTATTAATGTTTTGGCCTCAGTTGTTGTGTGCTGTGTGGCATACAGAGCTCGAGTTTTTCAAAGAGCAAAGGAGTACAAGTGTGCTTTTAGCCGGGCGCCAGTCATTGAAGGATTGACGCCAGGCTTCCTAAAAAGTGCAAGAAAAAAATAATAATAATAATAATAATAATTAATATTTTTTTTATCCTAAAATTTGGTGATAATCCTAAAAAAATGAAGTTCCAAATTAATTGAATTAATTAATTGAAAAAATGAATTTGTTCACGATATTTTGGTGATGAAGAGGAGAAAATTAAAGTGAAACTTCGAATTTTATATTGTTTTTTTTTTTTGTTTTAAATTTGTGGGTATGATAGAGTGAATTTTAAATTGTGATTAAAACAATTTATTAATTCGGCAAATAATTCGGAGTGCAAACAAAATTTAATTAAAATTTGGATATTAATTAGGTGAGTTAATTCTTTTTTTTTTAATTGAAAAAAAAATAGAAATTTTTTTTTTTCACAAATTTATTCATTTAATAATTTTATATTTAATGTGCATCCTTTTTTTTAATGTGAAATGATTAATTTTAAATATGGGGGTGAAAATATATAGGAGAAATAACAAACCGTTACACAATGGAAAGTACTCGTGACGAAAGTGTGAAAGATTGTAAATGAGTGGCAATGAGAGAGAGAAAGATGAGTGAATTAGAGCACAAAGAGTCGTTTCAAGGCCACAAGTGATGCGGGGGGGGGGGGGGGGGAAGAGAAGCTGGGGGGGAGGGGGAGGAGATGAAGAAGAGATATGTGATTTGGACCGGTTTTTACGGAAGGTGAAAATACGATTTTTTTTTTTTTAAGACGAATTAAAATTGAAAGGATCGATCGATTAATTTCACTTTCATTTGGAAAAAATTATCGATTATTTCACGAAACTATTAATTATTCGTTATTTAAATGATAATCATTTAAATTATTGAGACACTGGATTGAATTAAAAAACAGAAGGTTTAAATCATGAAAATAATAATGAACGAGTGAACGTGAACGTGAACTTCAAATCCTCGTGGACTCCTGTACTTTCACTCCTGCGTATCTCTAACACTATATCTATATATATATATAGCTATATAAGTGTTTTGTATTGTTAAGCCAATGACCCACTAACATAACGGTACAGTGTGCAGGCGCGGAAAAAAATTAATTACGGGGCAAAACGGGTTAGAGGTGAATGAACTGAAATTATTTCTCAAAAAAATGGAGATACGCCCCTTTTTTTTTAAACCCATTTATTAAGAATTATGAAAAAAAAATCTGTAAAAAATTTCAAGAGCCAAAAGAAAAGGATAAGGACATCGCCTTATCTTGCTTAATTTCCAAAAAATTCGGAAATACTTGTTTTTTCAACAATTTTTCTCAAATATCTTGGAATTAATTAATTAATTAATTAATTAATCAATTAGGAAAAAATCGCCTTATCTCGCTTAATTTCCAAAAATTTCCCAAAATAGTTTTTTCAGCAATTTTTCTTAAATATCTCGGAATTAATTAATTAATCAATTAATCAATTGATTAATTGATGGAGATACGCCCTTTTAGTCTGATTAATTTTTCTCATTTTAGCTCTTAAAATTCTCCTTAAAAGAAGGGTTGGAGCAAAAAGGGCGTATGTCCATTAGTTTCCGAAATATTTAATGAAGATATTAGGATCAAGGACATTTTTAAAAAACTCATTAATTTCCATGTATTTCCTGTATCCGTTTTGGCTGTTACGTAATCACGACTCGATGACTAAAAAAATAAAGGAAATGAATGGGTTTATTTCATTTTGTAAGAGTATAGGTGTCAAATGAATTAGATTTCGTGAAAGTTTCGGCAGACGAAAGCTTAACACATCCGGAGACGTGAATATTTTGCTGTATATCGTTACGAAACAGCTCTTCCCAATAAAAAATAAAAAAAAACTATAAAATGCGTATGTGTGATTCACCTTCCACGTTGAATTCAACAGGGGAAAAGAAGAGACGACCACTTTCCCTTTGGAACAGACAAGACTATAACCAGTTTTGAATCTTCATCGCTTTCCCCCATCCGGATAATGCTTCTTATTGGATTTCTGTGAATTTTTTTTGTATTTCTTTCACTTTTCAATAGAGAATCGTTCAAGATATCTCCGCTATTTCTCGATTAATTGATTTATGTAGTAAAGTAAAAGTCAATTTTTTTTTTATCAATTTCTTTTTGAGAATACCTCGGAAACTAATGGAGATAGGTTCTTTTTGCTCGAATCATTTTTTTTCAGAGAATTTTGAGAGTTACTGAAGTGGATTGGGGGCAAAATCGCCCCATCTCGCTTGTTTTCCGAGATATTTTGCAAAAAACTATTGAAAGAAAAAGTTAAATTGTGTTTTACCTCTTTACTACTGAATTACTCTCTCCATGATAAAAGTATATTTTTCAAAGAATTCTTCTCTGCATTAATTCTTTAATTTGTTAAAAAAACTGTTGTAAATAACATTGTACAAGTAAATTACACGATTTCTCAGTTATATAAAAATTAAAAAGTAAAACAGGACAAGTCGATTTTTTTTGCCCATCTTTTTTTTGAGAATATCTCGGTAACTGATGGAGATACGCCTTTATTTTATCCTGATCCATTTTTACAGAGAATTTTCAAGAGCTGCAAAAGTTGATTGGGGTAAAATCCGCCCTGTCTCGCTTATTTTCCGAGATATTTCCAAAAAAAATGACTGAAAAAAATCGAATCCTGTGTTTTATCTCTTCGCTACTGAATTATTCATTCATGGAGATACGCCTTTTTTGTAGAGAATTTCAAGTGAATGAAGACAAATTCCCTTATCTTCCTTATTTCCTGAGATATTCTCAAGAATTGCCAAAAAAAAAAAATGTTTTTTTTCTTAAATAGTCTTATCCTTGAAATTATCAAGATAAAAAAAAAAATTACCTCATGTCTCTTTATTTCATTATCTTCATCAGGGAAAAAAAAATGAGGTCTTTGACAAAAAAGTTTCACTGGTACGTCATCACGTTTCTCCTAATGATTGAATGGGTGTACACAGAGATGGAAGTACAATCGAATAATAGAACAGAAGGTAGCCTGACACTGGGTCCAATTAATCGAACAAATAGAAGAAGAAGATTCGTAAGATTTCCAGTTGGTCCTGGATATTTGGAGCCGACAGCCTCGAGTTCAAGAAATTCTTATGGAATTTCGAGATTCACGCCAGTGCAGCAGGGGCCACCTTGGAGACATGCAAAGTCATTCTGGAGACCGCCAGTACCGGTTATGGGTCACAGAAGTCCTCGACTTGTGTTTAGAAACGATTATCCAACATTTCCAGGCTCTGCAATAGGATCTTCTCTATTTCAGTCCAACCACGTTTCTCCAGACATCGAGGAGGATCTGAGAGGTTTTATTTATTTCTTTAAGGTAGTATCCCAGAGTACGGTCGATAGAACAGGAAAAAAATTTGGGGAAAAATGTGCTTTAATTTACCCGAAAAAAAGGTGATTAAATCATTTTAAAATCATGATTTTGAGGAATTCTGAGGAAAGTATTGGAGATGGAATCTTCTCGATGATTCCATTGGAAAGCTGAGAAAATTTGACATGGAAAACATATGTCACAAGAGATTTTTGGAATTTTTTTGAAAATTTGGGCCCAAAAATGGGTTTTTGGGCCCAAATTTGGGATAAGACCCTTCAAAAAATCAAAATTACTTCCGACATATGCTTTCCAGCTCAAATTTTCTCAGGATTTCAATGGAATCACGAGAATGTCTCGATCTCGCTTAGATCCTGAAATATTTAGAAAAAAATGAACGACTTTATTCGAAAGTCATGTCTTCAGCTTGTGAATATAATTTTTTCTGTTTCTCGAATTTTTTTTAACATTACTAATCTCCTATCACATGCATGAGACAGAGAGAGAGAGAGAGAGAGGCAAATAGTTACGACGACCTTCTAATTAAAATTTCTCAATAACTATACGGTGAATTGAATATTTTTTTCTTCTATTATTTAGTTGAAATGCTGTTCTATTCGCCAATTGTTTTTAAATAATGGGTCAATCCTGTGGTTTTTTAGTAATTTCGTTATTTCCGTCTGATTTAAGGCGCTTCATCCCCACCACCGCTATTTCCACTAACTTTGATAATTCATATCTCATAAACTGCACGGTCAAAAATTATGAAAAAATTCAGAAAAACGTAAAAAACCATCATTTTTGATATGGCATCAAAAAAATAAGGGTTCAACTGTACTCGAATCCTCTGGGATACTACCTTAATCAAACCAAAAGTCTGTACTTTTTTGTTTAAGTTCATGAATTTCTCTTTCAGATCACCGGAAACAAATTTACACCGATTATCCAAAGGTCGAGTCAGGTAAATACCGTTCAATGTAACACGATTTACGCTTGTCATAATTACCCTCATAACGTTAAAAAAAAAAATTGAAGAAATGATAAAAATTGAGAGAGAATAGACGTTGCTTCATTATACGCAACTAACATCCTAATAAGCCCGGAAAGACGATAAAAAACAGAGAAATGAGAATTAGTGTTCATGTACCAGTGACTCTTTTTCTTTTTTTTTTTTTACGACAGTATGTTTCATAGACCACCGGAAACTCGACAGTTTATTGCGAAACGTTTATTCGTCACGGTGACTAAAGATTTTCTTCGCAATGATTCATTTTGTCATCAGGTTACTCAAAAATTTGCGTTTTTGTGTCAGAAATAAGATTTTAAAGAAAAAAAAAAAGGAGAAATCATTTAAAAATTGAGTAATTGTTATTTTTTTTCTTCATTTTTCATTCATTCTGAAGGACTTGGAGTAATTCAGGTGAAAAATTCTCTCTTCTAATTGACAAATCGTATTTTTTAAATGTACTTTGAACATTTTTTTACCTTTTTTTTTTATTGGACTTTTGGAGGAAAAAAAAAGCATTCTTTTTATTCAGAAATACCGCGGAATGAAAAAAAACCATCGTGGCAGGGCGACGAAACTTTGTGCAATGATGGAAGAAGCTGCGAATTTTTTCTTAAATGCTGGATGACATCCGGTCTATTGGATGGAAGTTGCGGTGGTATTATGTATGCTTGTTGCCATCGTAGAGATCCGAAAACTAGCAATGATTTAAATCTCGTGGATAGCCCTAGAGAACAGTTGCATCCCCAGCTTGAATTGGACGGATTAACGGCTACAGCGAATGACGAGCGTAAGTTGACGTATTAGGCATGAAAAGAAAAAGAAATTAAGGATGTATGATCGAGAGAGTGGGAGAACAGTGAATTTTGATGGGTGGGGATGGGGCCCGAACGGTGGCGGAATGAGCCGAAGTGAATGACCACGTGACTGTGTCCTGTGAATCTGGCCAATCAAGGCGAGAAATGAATGCTAAAGTGAAGTAATTCGAATTTCAATTCTATTTTTTTCTTCAGAATGAATGGATACTAGTCGTGTTTTTTGGTCTCTTCATTTAGAAGAGTGATTGGGGGCGCATGCGCATTAGCGTTAACCACGAGAATTTGAATTTTGAACATAACCTGGAAACTCAGAAAGTCGTCATCAAACTCAGAGCTATTTCTTAAGTTGTCAAGAATTAGTTGGATAAAAGTTTAAATTTACAGTTGATATGAAAAATATGGACACTGATAAAGCTTTACTGTCTTTCAAGGTCATGATTTGAACTAACGTGTCGTGCGCATGCGCTTTCATCACTCTTGTAAATGAAGAGACCAAAAAACACGACTACTGTAACGTGATATTTGAATTGACGTTACTTTTTATCGTCCGGGTACGTAATTAATTTTGATATATTATTGAAAAAAACTATTTTTTTTAAAATAGTATTTCCTCATTATCGTCCATCTGGTGTCTCCCTCTTACAGTCGTGAGACATCAACTCAATTGACGATAATCCAATGAGCATTAACATACAAAATTAACCAATCAGCATTAGTTTTACTCATTTTTACCAAAAATTGAACTCTCGTGGATCATTTATTTTGATTCGCGATTGGTGGTGACAAATTTATTCAAATTCAAAATTAATTACGTGCCCAGACGATAAAAAGTCACGTCTATCCAAATATTACGTTACAATACATAGGATTTTTTAAATATCGCCGAATTACTACAATATCCATTTTTCTTATGAATATTTGTTCTTTGAACTACGAAACCTTGAAAATTGGATATTTATTAATTTACGATCATAAACTCCATCTTTCCATAAGAGCCCATGTATTTACTGTAAATTTTCAATAATTTTTTTCTTTCTTATATGAATGATTACCTATTCCGGACTTTTTACAGTAAAATTCTTTAAGAAATAATCTAACTATAAAAAAATTTTGAAGCCCCAAATCGAAGAATTTTTGACATGATCATACATCCTTAACTCTACACACACACGTCAATTAATTTATCTGCAAGAGAAATAATGAATGATTTGAAATTTAATGATTTATTTAATGAGACAATGAGATATTTTTCGTCTATCGAATGTGCATGACTCCAAAAATGATAAAAATAATAAATTTAACATAAATTTAGTGCGGAGTAATTGACAACACTGGCACGTGGTTACTTTATTTACTCTATTCACCCTATTTAACGCGTGAATTACTCCAAGTCTAATGATTTTTTCAAAAAATTATATGCATTACACGTATTTATGGATTTTTTTTTGCACTTATGCATGAAGAGTTTGCTGGTTTTTTTTGGACAGGAGATAATTGCAGTTTCTTTGGATAATTATTTTTCTTTGTAGAATGCGGAATATCGTCAACCAAACAAACTGCTCAGAGGCGAATTGTTGGGGGTGATGATGCTGGATTTGGAAATTTTCCGTGGCAGGTGAGATTTCATTTTTCCTGTTTTTGAGGCAATGCGAGTGACTGATTTTGATTTTTCAATGAAAAATCGATGGATTTCCTTCCTTTGGGTCCTGAAGGTCCTCAAAGTAGACAAACAATATAGGATTATAACTAGGGCCGAGATGTTGGTGTACGGTTTGATCTAGGCTGAAGTTGCCTCTGAATCGAAGACATTCTGAATGATTATGAATGTTAAACTGACATTTATAAACGTCAAACTGACTTTATGAGCGTTCAAAACTCTCTTATCAAAGCTCTCGATCAGCTAGACATATTTTCGTATAATAACCAAAAACTCCTCAACAAGCCTACAGCTAAAATTGCATTCATCATTCAGAACTGCATAAAAAAAACCAAAAAATCCATCTAAAGTTTAATTCAAATCCAAATCCAATCCAAAAGAAAATCAATTTCATCCTTTAAGAATGAATAATTATTTAATTAAAATGAAAATCATGTCTTGAGCCTTCAAGCGCAGGAAAATCTATATAAAAAAAAATAGCAATCTATAATTGCTTTCCTAAACTATTCCCAAACATTTAGGATTAGTTATAATTTGGGCTGAGCCTGAATTCTAACTAATCTTAAACGTTTGAGAATAGTTGAGGGAAGTTGAGGAAAGCATTTATAGATTGCATTTATTAGCATTTATTTTTGATTATATACCCTGGCTGAGCCTGGCTGAGCCCGGCTGAGCCTGGCTGAGCCCGGCTAAGCCTGGCTGAGCCCGGCTGAGCCTGGCTGAGCCCGGCTAAGCCTGGCTGAGCCCGGCTGAGCCTGGCTGAGCCCGGCTGAGCCCGGCTGAGCCTGGCTGAGCCCGGCTGAGCCCGGCTGAGCCTGAATTCTAACTAATCCTAAATTCTGCTATCTCTGATAGCTATTTCTGCTATCTATACATAAAAAAAGTTTAAATTAATAATAAATTAATGACTCTTTCCCAAATTATGAAAATGATTTCCTAAACTTCCCTAAACTATTCCGAAACGTTTAAGGATTAGTTAGCTTTGAAAATAATTTTTCTATCTGCTAAGTATACGGAGGTATCATTAAAATTTAAAATAAAAAATAGAAATCTACACTAATCAACAGAGGCGGCAGCTTGCGGCCGCCGACGACGCTAGTGGAGCCATAACAAAGAAGAAGAACAAGGAGAAGGAGAAGCGTTCAAAACGCTTAGGGGAACTTCAAAAGGAAATTTTAGGGGAACTTCCAGAGGAACTCGTAGAGTAACTCATCACGATGAATAATAATATCCAAATGTTGACCAATTCTTCAAATTATTGGGAACCACGAATTCTTCAACGTTTATAAATGTCAATTTGGCATTAATAACTATCTAAAATGGCTTTTATTTATAGGCAGCTTCAGTCTAGATCAAACCTTACACCAACGTCTCCGCCCTTTTAATAACTATTTTTAAGTTCTAAAAAAGGCGTATCTCCATTAGTTTCTGAGATATTTGCAAAAAACAAATGTTTCACCTCTTCACCAGTGAACTGATCATTTTTATTTGTTTTTGTATGGATAAAATTTTTATTGATTAGGCCTACATACGCATTGGATCGAGCAGATGTGGTGGAACACTGGTTAATCGTTATCACGTGGTAACAGCAGGACACTGTGTTGCTAAGTAAGTAATCTTCAATATTCCACTATTTTTATCATAAAAAGTAGAGAAACGGGAAAAATTGAGAGAAATGAAAATTAATGTTCACAGAGCAGCAGCGAGGCAGGTTCAAGTGACTCTAGGAGATTATGTAGTTAATTCAGCATCTGAGAATCTTCCTGCTTATACTTTTGGAGTTCGTGAAATTCGAGTGCATCCGTATTTTAAATTTACTCCTCAAGCAGATCGATTTGATGTTGCTGTTCTAAGGTTGGATCGACCAGTGCATTATATGCCGCATATTTCACCGATTTGCTTGCCTGAGAGAAATGAAGATTTTCTTGGACAGTATGGATGGGCAGCTGGATGGGGTGCACTTCAAGCTGGTGAGTTTTAAAGAATAACGTAATACCTAATATTTATTGAATTTTCAAACCAATTGTTTGACGAAATTCATTAATATCTTTGGTAATTTTGAATATTAGGGGCCTTTTTCATAAAATTTGAAAATCTTAGAATCAAATTTCGGAAAAAATAGGGAATGCGTAAGCGAGATTTGAACTCACAACCATCAGATTACATGTCTGATGCTCTACCAATTGAGCTATTGCGAGTTCCACTATTTACCTTCGAATTTTCGATTCCGATATATTATCTTATTTTCTCCCCCTCCCTTCCTAAAGCAATTTTGAATTAATTTTTGTTTTCTCCAAATTCCCATTTACTAATCTTCATTTTTTGCAATTTTTTAAAGGCTCCAGACTGAGACCGAAGACGCTGCAGTCCGTAGATGTCCCAGTTATTGATAATCGAGTCTGCGAGAGGTGGCACAGATCGAATGGAATTAATGTCGTCATTTACGACGAAATGATGTGCGCTGGCTATCGAGGAGGTGGTAAAGACTCGTGTCAAGTAAGAATTTCATTCACCCCATATGAAAATACTTTGATCATCTATATCTATATCTATAGAAAATTAGTACATTTACTTGGACAAAGAAAATTTTTTTGAGTTCCGATTTTTTTTTCTCAGTGTAGGCTCTTATTCTGCATGTTTACCATCAAAATTGCATCTAATTGGAAAATGCTTATTTTTATCTTCAGGGAGACAGTGGCGGTCCTCTAATGTTGGAGAGAACAGGACGTTGGTACCTGATTGGCATTGTCTCGGCAGGATACAGTTGTGCCCAGCCAGGGCAACCGGGTATTTACCATCGAGTTGCGAAAACCGTAGATTGGATCACATACGTCATAAATTCATAAAAAAAACACAAGAAAATTAAAAGAACCGGAACTTCTTTCATTTTTGAAAATCAATTGAAAGATCACGATTTTTTTACAATTTTACTAGATATACTGCCTATTTAATAATTGTGATATATATAAAAATATTAATTGTATATATAATAAATTTATTCTGTTATTTCGTTAAAAAAATGATGATTTTCGTTATTTTAAGGCATTTTCCTATTCTTAGACCCCTAATTGCTAATTCTGCTTGTTTTTTCATATTTTTTAAATGAACGATAAAACAGGAATCTGCAATTTTCCTTTTTTTTAAACAGATTCCTATATTATCTTGAATGGATTCATCCATTCTTCTCTTCTAGAGGTTTCCGTTGAGTCGACTTTAGTACAAGTAGAATCTTTCATTTTCAGATTTTCAGGTTTTTAACGCAAATTCGTGATGCAGAGGTCTCTCTACGTCAGATGATGTTCAATAATAATTTCTGGATGATCAGACCCTTAAAAAAGGGCAAAAAGACGCAATGCCCTTATTATTTCCGCAACATTGCATTAATGCATCACCTATTAACTAAAATCCAAAATTCAACGAATCTCAGCAAAAAAATCTTCATTAAATCCCCTTTTTTTCGTTTGAGAACCAAAAAAATGGAGAATCATGCGCAAATAAGAAAGTAATAAAAATTATTAAATAATATTAAATAAAATTAAGGAAATAAATAAATGCGACAGTGTCTCAGGGGAAATTTTCCACCCCCTGTAGTCGAGAGTGCAAGGAATGGGAGGAAAGAGGACAATTTGAGACTCAGAGTAAAAAGTGATTCGATTGTAGCGATTCTGGGTTCACATACAACCACGTTTGGGTGTGACACTCAGGACTGGATTTCCGGTCATTTGAATGAATTTTATATTTGATTAACTTCTCTCCACTTTCCAGTACTTTATATTACATGATTCTCCTTCTTTTCGTACTTTTTTTGTAGGTCTTTTTGCTCATTCACTGTTAGAAAAAAATGGAAATTTCATAGACAGAATTTGATGGGAATTTTCATAAACTTGATATTGAAGTTTTTTTCAATGGGAAGATGGTTATTCGAAAGAATCTATGAGTCTTAAGTAGAATTGAGACGAAAATTCTACAAATTACTTGAATTTCAACTGAACATGAATACACTGAGGGAATTTTTCATACTGTCCTGACCATCTGCTTATAGTAAAGGTCAAAATCAACTATTTCAAACTAGTTATCACGCCCAGAATTATAATGTTAGGGTTACTGTTTGAGATCACCGCATCGATTGAAGACGCACAACATATTAATTATCATATTTTAGTTCTGTTAGCCATTTCCATATCATGACCCACACTTTATCAAGTATTGCTCGACTGCAATAGAACAGAATCCATTAAATCATATGCGACTTACTAATGATTGAGTGAGTGAAAATTCTATCTGTGTAAATTTGTCATTAATATCCGATTTTTCTGAAGACTTTCCTAGCAGAAACAAAATTATAAAAAACTTTGAAAGTTATAAAAAAAGGAAAAAATTATAAATTGTCTTCTTTTGGGTATCACAACTAATTTTGCACTACAGCTATGAGAATCAAATTTCACACAACGAAAAACCAACAGTTCATACTCATTTCTACTATCTGATAATTATACTTGAAGCTAAAAAATTCATTTTCAGAATAAAAATTTATATTTCTGATCACAATATTTACTAACTATATGATTATAGTCAAGGCCTTTTTCCACGATATTTTCTAGTTCGAGAAACTGAAAAATTCTCTCCGTGTATTCAGAATCAAAATGACTTGAATTTTCAATTTTTTTTTGAATTTTTCCTATTTTTACTAAATTTTCAAGAAACAATTAAACTGAAATTCACAAATTTCATTGATTATCAAGGCGTAAAATTATTTGAAAATCTCACAAATTTCAGTAGAAATGTGACTTATTTGAAATTTCCGGGGATTTTGCACGAAAAATACAGACAGAAATTTTTAAATAATATCAATACCACTTCTTTAAATAATTCCCATTATTCGCAGTAAAAAAATCCCCCTGATTCTTCATGCCCCCCACCTCTTCAATTGACATTTGTCTCTTCCCCAGGAATAATAGCTATCCCCACTTTATTTATGGCATTAATTCTCGTAGTCTCTCCTCTCTCACCTCTTTTTTTTTTTTCACTAGAATTTATCGCTATACTGGAAATTGTAAGGATTTTCAGACGACAAATTGTTGTCACCACATGTTTTTACCAAAACTGTTTTTCAAAAATCTCCAGGTGTTTGTGGTGGCAATTACAGCATTATAAAATTAACCTCAGTGATCCCATTGATGGCCATCAGGCACCACTGACCTAAAATGGACACTTACCACCCGCACATGAAAATCACACCATCTGCTATACTTTCAATGATTTAAAAAAAAAAAGGATCTACTATTAGACCTATATATAGTGTTATTTTCTTCGTAACTTCGTTCTAAAGTCTTTGAAATCTCCTTTTTTGACCTAATTCACGTTTTTAGCTCCTAAAATTGTCTACAAAAAGGGCGCATCTACATCGATTATCGAAACATTTCCAAAAAAATCATAAAAAATTGAATTTCCATAATTTTTTTGAGAATATGGCGGAAAATAATGGAGATACGCCCTTTTTTTGGCCTAATTCACATTTTTAGGCCCTAAAATTCTCTACAAAAAAAAAAAAAGTACACTTAGTTTCTCAGATATTCGCAAAAAAAAACTAGAACATTTATGATTCAAAATAAAATTGAGGAAAAAAAAATAGAAAAAAAAAAATCAATGAAAATATTGAACTAAAATTGAGACTTAAAAAAAATGAAAAAAAAAATTAATGAAAATATTGATTTAATCAATAGGAATAATGCAGAGGTGTATACATACACAAACCGCCTCTTTTTTCTCTCTCCTAGTTGAAAAGGCAAAAATTCAGTAGCCAAGTGAATGAAGAAGTTGTTTGCTGCAGTTTCGGGCATTATGATGCGCTTCCAGGGATGAAAAAAAAAAAAAAAAAAAAAAAGGGCCAAAAGATATACTGCTGTGCGAGACTAATGTGCTGGGACTGGGACTCAGGGGGCTGTGAAGAACCATTGAGATATGAGATGAGTTTCAGAGAGGGAAGGGGGGGGGGGGGGAGGGGGAGGATTATTTACGAGCTCTGTTTACCGACAGAGATTGCGGGTGGTTCGTATTATACTCAGAGACTCACACAGAAAATCACTGACTTTTCCGAAATATTTGAAATGATGAACAATAAAATCGCATTTTAGTGTGGAAAAAGGGGGGGGGGGGGAGAGGAGGGAGGGAAATGCAGAGGAAAAAGTGCAAAGTCTTTAAACGATTTTCGAGAGTAGATTAATGGAGCTTTGTTATATAGTGCGAATGGAAATTCGCTCCCCCCCCCCCCCCCCCTCCCCCCATCGTATATGCGGTTGGCAATCCTTCCGAGTCTCAGGTGGCGATGCTCAGAGCCAATTATGCGCGAATACAGTTTCTATCTCTATCTCTATCTCTCTCTCATACACTCAGAGGAGGGGCCCCACAAGTTTAACGTGTCCGCACTATAACGGATTAACTGCCTTGGAATTTATTCCTTCAAAAGTTTATTTCCACTTCAATATCACTCGTTTCATTCAACACACCCTTCTATTTTAATTATCGGGGGTAAAAAGGGCAAAAAAAAAATTATTGCATTTTTTTATGAAATTAACAACAATTTCAGATAGGAAAAAAGGGGAAAATCTTCTATTTTAATTACCGAAAGAAAGGGGGGGAGGGGGGGGGGTAAGAGGAACGAAAAAAAAAAAAATATTGCATTTTTTTATGAAATTAAGAAAAATTTAGGACAGGAAGAAAGGGAAAAACCGTCTATTTTAATTACTGGGAGGGAGGGGGGGGGGGGGGGGGGGGGGGTAAAAAGGAATAAAAAAAAAATTAATGCATTTTTTTATGAAATTGACAAAAATTTGGGATAGGAAAAACGAGGAAAACGTTCTATTTTAATTATCGGGGGTAAAAAGGAACGAAAAAAAAAATTACTGCATTTTTTCATGAAATTAATATAAATTTGAGATAGAAAAAAATGGGGAGTACGTTTTTTTGGTGGAAAAATGGCAGGAAAATAATGGAGATACGCCCTTTTGCTCCAAAATTTTTTGTAGAGCATTTTAAAAGGGCGTATGTCCATTAGTTTCTGGAATATTCGAGAAAAATTGGTTAAAAAAAAGTGAAATTATCATTTTTTTTATCTTTTCGCCACTGAATTATTTAAAAAAAGCTTGAAAACTAAGCGAGATAGAGAAATTTTTGCTTTTTTCTCTTTGTGGCTCTTGAAATTCTTTATTTTTTTGCAATAATTCCAAATTATTCAATTATTTATTAAATATAATTTTTTTTTTTTAATTGTTTTTTTTTCTTAATATCTCAGTGTTAAATAGATTAAAAAAGGCGAAACTCCTCTATTTAACGAGATTTTTCTTTAAAAATGAGTGAAAAAAAAATTATTATCCTGTTTTTTTTTCTTTAAATTTTTGTTTGTGAAATAATAAGATCAATGTTACATTCAAATTCTTACGAATTCACCGAAACTAAAATATATTCCATTTTCCAACCCTTGGAATAGGGGGTGGTAGGTGGGGGAAAAGAGTCTAGAGGGAGGAGAAGGGGGTGGAAATGGCTTTATCTTTTGGTATTATCGATAGCTGGCCGGAGACCAACATGGCAGCTTTCCTCTAGCGCGTGTAGCTTTTGTACCCGCCCACACAATTCTCGTTGCCAGGGTAACCCTTACAGATATTTTCCTCTGCCTTCTTCCTTCTCTCTTTTGCTACTGTTGTGTAGGGAGAGCCCCATCATCCGTACCATTATCGTGCTTTCTCATAAATAACAACTCATCCACTACCTCATTTCATTTTATCGTTTCCAACAAAAAAAAAAAAAAAGGAAATTTCTAATGAAAATTCAAGATTTTTTTTTTCTTTCAGATTATTATTATCCATTTATTTTTTATGAAGACGAATTTTTTTTTTTTTGGTGATTATAATGAGAGACGAAAATGTCAAAATGGTGGAAATTTCAAACAAGCCACATTTCTACTGGAATTTCAGATAATTACGTCATTGAAAAATGAACACATCATCAAATTTGTGAATTTCAGTTTAATTTTTTCTTGAAAATTTAGTAAAAATAGGAAAAATTCAATAAAAAATTGAAAATTCAAGTCATTTTGATTCTGAATACACGGAGAGAATTCTTCAGTGTCTCGAACTAGAAAATATAGTGGAAAAAGGCCTTGATTATAATCATATAGTTAGTAAATATTGTGATCAGAAATATAAATTTTCATTCTGAAAATGAATTTTTTAGCTTCAAGTATAATTATCAGATAGTAGAAATGAGTATGAACTGTTGGTTTTTCGTTGTGTGAAATTTGATTCTCATAGCTTTAGTACAAAATTAGTTGTCATACCCAAAAGAAGACAATTTATAATTTTTTCCTTTTTTTTATAACTTTCAAAGTTTTTTATAATTTTGTTTCTGCTAGGAAAGTCTTCAGAAAAATCGGATATTAATGACAAATTTACACAGATAGAATTTTCACTTACTCAATCATTAGTAAGTCGCATATGATTTAATGGATTCTGTTCTATTGCAGTCGAGCAATACTTGATAAAGTGTGGGTCATGATATGGAAATGGCTAACAGAACTAAAATATGATAATTAATATGTTGTGCGTCTTCATTCGATGCAGTGATCTCAAATAGTAACCCTAACATTATAATTCTGGACGTGATAACTAGTTTGAAATAGTTGATTTTGACCTTTACTATAAGCAGATAGTCAGGACAGTATGAAAAATTCCCTCAGTGTATTCATGTTCAGTTGAAAATTCAAGTAATTTGTAGAATTTTCGTCTCAATTCTACTCAAGACTCATAGATTCCTTTGAATAACCATCTTCCCATTAAAAAAAATTCAATATCACGTTCATGAAAATTCCCATCAAATTGTGTCTATGAAATTTCCATTTTTTTTCTAACAGTTTAATACAGAAGCTATGGGGATGGGTGAGAAGAATGGGTGGGAGGATGAATATTTCGGGGTGAAAAAGGCTCATGAACCTAGGGTCTATGAACAAAAGCTGTGCTTTTCATTATTTATGTCCCAATAAATTTTTTTTCCTCAGGAAAAAAAGAGAGACAGTACCCTAGAAGAGAGATGAGAGATGAAATGGACACAGTGAGAAATTTTCAGCCCGGAGACTGCACTTTCTCGGTCAAGGTCTTTGCTCAAGCAAGGGATTTTCTTCTTCGGTGTTATTCAACAAAATAAATATGAGATGAGAGTTTTTCTACTCTGGATGTTAAACTTTTTCACTCTCCTGTGGTGCTACTGAGTTTTGGGAACTAGTATTTTGTCGCAGTTCTGGGGCACGTGCCACTTCTTCAGGGGGTTTCTAGACCTTGTGCTAAAATGTTTTGAAAATATTGACCGACTGGCACAGAGAAGAGACGAAAAATTATATTTATGGGTTTTCTATTCACTTTTTTTTCTTCGGTGTATTATCTCAAGGCTCATATTCTCAATGGAATGGCTTGGAAAGTAATGGAGATAGGTTTCTTTTTGCTAGAATCCTTTATTTTTTTGCAGAGAATTTTCGAGAGTTACTAAAGTGGATTGGGGGCAAAATCGCCCTATCTCGCTTGATTTCCGAGATATTTTGCAAAAAACTGTCGAAAGAAAAAGTTAAATTGTGTTTTACCTCTTCACTACTGAATTACTCTCTCCATGATGAAAGTATATTTTTCAAAGAATTCTTCTCTGCATTAATTCTTTAATTTGTTAAAAAAACTGTTGTAAATAACATTGTACAAGTAAATTACACGATTTCTCAGTTATATAAAAATTAAAAAGTAAAACAGGACAAGTCGATTTTTTTTGCCCATCTTTTTTTTGAGAATATCTCGGTAACTAATGGAGATACGCCTTTATTTTATCCTAATTCATTTTTACAGAGAATTTTCAAGAGCTGCAAAAGTTGATTGGGGTAAAATCCGCCCTGTCTCGCTTATTTTCCGAGATATTTCCAAAAAAAAATGACTGAAAAAAATCGAATCCTGTGTTTTACCTCTTCACTACTGAATTATTCATCATGGAGATACGCCCTTTTTACCCCAATCCTTTTTTGTAGAGAATTTCAAGTGAATCAGGACAAAATCTCCTTATCTTCCTTATTTTTCGAGATATTAAAAAAAAAAATCCATTAATCCACTATTTTACTTCTTCACTACCA
Source organism: Aleiodes leptofemur (assembly GCA_963942555.1). Classification (NCBI taxonomy): domain Eukaryota; kingdom Metazoa; phylum Arthropoda; class Insecta; order Hymenoptera; family Braconidae; genus Aleiodes; species Aleiodes leptofemur. The sequence goes on from OZ012619.1 coordinate 15,264,583, forward strand.
AAAATTCAATAGTGAAGAGGTAAAATAGGATAAGTCGACTTATCTTTGCGTTCATTTGGAAGTAAATATCTCGGAAACTAAGCGAGATAAGGTGATATTATTTATCTTTTTTTGTAGAGAATTTCAAGAGTTACAAAAGATTTTTTGGGCAAAATTTTTCTATTTCACTTATTTTCTAAGGTATTTTTAAACAATTAAATGAGAAAAAAATAGACTTATCTTGTTTTACCTCTTCACTACTGAATTTAATTTTCCCTAAAATTTACCTTGCAGTCACCTGAATAATTGACTGAAGCTTCCTTGTGTGTCCTGGAAGTACATTTGGACGCTGCTGTGACTTTTGAGAAAAAAGGTTACTTGGGTAGGAGGAGCACGTCAAAATATTGTGTCAAGGTCTCAAAACGTTTAGCATCATTGTCCCCTCAGTAGGGAATGGGTACTTTTAGTGAGGAGCAAAATCCCTCTTACCTCCTCTCTGACACTGTGAATTATCCTTCCATTTTCTATTTTATTTTGCTTCGACTGGTAGGAGAAATAATACGTGCATTGGAGATGATCCAATTCAATTGCTGATATCATGTCCTTTCTCCTTCTTTTCTCCTCTTTTTTTTCCTTTTTTTTGGACGTCTTCTTTCTTATATATATTTTTGCGGAGAGTGATAAGGATTTTTTCCGAGCTATTGCTTGCGAGAGATTACATTTGCTGGGAAGAAAGGGAAGGGGGGAGGAAGAGGAGGGGCAAAGGCAGATTAAGATAGAATGAAATAAGGAAGATCAAGATACATGGCGTCTTGTGAACAATAAAATGAGAGAAAAGTAAAGCATTTCACGTTAAATTATTTTGGGTTCAGCCTTTTTTTTCCTCTTTTTTTCCCTTATTCAGTGATTATTTTCATGTGATTATTCTATTATTCTTCTGGAAAAGCAGCAAAAGTTTATGAAGATGCTTGAATCGTTGAGATAAAGAAGGAATTTTATTGTCAATTTTATTATTATAGTTTCATGATTAAAAAAAAAATTATCTTAAATTTTTTTTGGATTTTACTCGAAAATTCTTCCCCTTTTTACATGAAATTGTTGCATCCCTTGTAAATTATGTGAAAATTTCCTCGGTCAACTTTCGATTTTACTACCTTTGAAGTTATTTTTTTTTTTTTTTTTTTTTTTTTTTGGGTCAGTAGAGTCATCCTCGTGCTTTCACCTCCTTTGGAAAAGGCTCAAGGTCCTTTTTCCAAAGGAAGATCCTGTTATTACACAATATCATAGAGTCTATTAAGTCAAGATCCTTTGAAATACTGCATTTTCTGGACAATTTTGATTCAAAAATTGAAATATTCAAGAAAATAATGGAGATACGCCCTTTTTAATCTTCGAAACCTTCATTCAGCTTTTGGAAAATTTTAAAAAAATTCTTTGGAGTAAGAAGGGCGTATCTCCATTAATTTTCCGAAATATTCCCTAAAAAATTATGAAAAAATCGATTTTTTTGGGGATATTTTATTGGAAATATCTTGAAAAATAATGGACATACGCCCTTTTCTACCTCAAAATATTTTTGTATCTCTTGAATTTTTTCAAAAAATATTTTGAGGATAAAAAGGGCGTATCTCCATTATTTTTCGACATATTTAAAAAAAATAATTAAAAAAATTGAGTTTTTATCATTTTTTTGGGAAATAATAAAATAATAATGGAGATACGTCTTTTTTTATCCAAATCCCTTTTTTTGTTGAGAATTTCAAGATTTTTGAAGACTTTTTAGGATAAAATCGCTCTATCTCGCTAATTTTCCGAAATATTAAAAAAAAATTGAAGATCAAAAATTGAATTTTTAATGAAAAAAATGGAATTTTTAATGAAAAAATGGAATTTTCAATGAAAAAAAGGGAAAAATCAAAAGTTGAGTTAGAAATTATTAAATAAAATATTTGAAATAATATTTGTGCTCAATAATTAGTCGAAAATACGTGAAATACTTGAGAGTCCTTGACAGTTTGATTCATTTGGTAAAATCATTTTCAAGGCTGTTGCTTCTGTGACGTTAATATTTTTCACTCGAAGGATATGAAAGTTTTGTGTTTGGGAGCCAGAAAGATTTTGGTTTCTCGTTGGGGCTAGCTACCGTGCTTCCCAAAATTCACATGATTTACAATCTTGTAACGCTTTTCAACTTCCGTATTGGTCGCTCATACCTACTAAAGTATTCGTTAAACCTGATGTGAAAAAGGGAAACTGAGAGAGAGAGAGAGAAGGAAAAATAAGGAGGCGAAACTGTTCTCTCTTGTGTCTTTTCTTATATATGTGGAAGAGGATAAGGTAGCATCATAAAATAATAAACCCACTATTAGGTAGAAAGATGTCCAAGAGGACCTGGGACTCCGCAAATCAATGGAAAAGCCGTGCATTTTACTTATACAGTGTTATTTACAACATTAACGAAAATTGAAGAATTAATGCGAAGAAGAATTATTAAAAAAAAAAAAAATTTAATAGTTTTTTTTGAAAATATCTCGGAAAATAAGGGAGATAAGGGGATTTTGTCCTGATTCACTTGAAATTCTCTACAAAAAAGGATTGGGGTTGAAAGGGCGTATCTCCATGAATGAATAATTCAGTAGTGAAGAGATAAAACACAGGATTCGATTTTTTTCAGTCATTTTTTTTTGGAAATATCTCGGAAAATAAGCGAGACAGGGCGGATTTTACCCCAATCAACTTTTGCAGCTCTTGAAAATTCTCTGTAAAAATGAATTAGGATAAAATAAAAGCGTATCTCCATTAGTTACCGAGATATTCTCAAAAAAAAGATGGGCAAAAAAAATCGACTTGTCCTGTTTTACTTTTTAATTTTTATATAACTGAGAAATCCTGTAATTTACTTGTACAATGTTATTTACAACAGTTCTTTTAACAAATTAAAGAATTAATGCAGAGAAGAATTCTTTGAAAAATATACTTTTATCATGGAGAGAGTAATTCAGTAGTAAAGAGGTAAAACACAATTCAACTTTTTCTTTCAATAGTTTTTCGCAAAATATCTCGGAAACCAAGCGAGATGGGGCGATTTTGGCCCCAATCCACTTTAGTAACTCTCAAAATTCTCTGCAAAAAAAAAGAATTCGAACAAAAAGAAACCTATCTTCATTAGTTTCCGAGATATTTTAAAAAAAAAAAATCCAATAAAAATTAAGGTAAAATAAGAGTTAATAGTGTGATACGAATTTAGAAATTTTCACAGGACAATTTATTAGTACTGTGATGAATTTACGATGTACGGATATTGGATCAAATGAATCAGGTTCCCTCATGGAATTAAGTGAGCGTTTCTCCACGCAGATAGATCGCCTTGACCTGGCCTACCATTTGCGTTACACCTTTATTAACTGCTTTAGTTTTAGTAGGAAAGAAAAAAATGGCGAAATGAAAAGAGGCAAAGTACTGTATATTTTATACAGTATAGGGAAAGGTGGGGTAAAATGGGTTTCTTTTGGTATTTTATGCTATGAAATTTACTCGAAATGGCTGGAAATATTGAAGATAGATTTTTCCTGATGATTCCATTGGAAAGCTGAGGAAATTTCCCATGAAAATCATATGTCAGAAGTTTTTTTGTGGACTTTTTCAAAAATTTCATTTTTTTCGCAAGATTTGAAGGTAAAACTCTTCTGTTTTTGAAAAATTTCAGGTTTTCGAGAATATCTCTGGTACTATTGATCGTAGCGACCTGGGGTTGATCTTAAATGAAAGGTGAGCTCATTTCCCATAGATTTATGGGGTTTAAAAAGAAAAATATCAATTTTTTCAAGTACTTATGGGGCAAAACCTAATTTTCAGAAAATGACCTACAAATATATGAAAAATTGATTTTAAAAAAATTTGAACCACACGAATCAATGGAAAATGAGCTCATCTTTCATTTGAGATCGACCCCAGATCGCTACGATTAACAGAACCGGAGATATCGCCGAAAAAGTGAATTTTTTCGATTTTCAAAAGGAAAAGCCCTTCAAAACTTGGCCAAAAAAGTGAATTTTTCCAAAAATTGAGAAAAAAAAAATTTAACACTTATTTTTCGTCTAAAATTTCCTCAGCTTTTCAATGGAATCATCAGAAAATTTCCATCTCCAACCGTTCAATTAGTGTCCATTTTACCCCACCCTCTCCCTATACTCATCTCTAATCAATTATCATTGGTTTCCACTTCTCTGCCAAAAATTCCACCAATTTTTACTCTTCACACACACATTCGCAATGGTACTTCTCTCATCCGAGAAAAATCCTGTTATATATCTCATAACGCATTTTTCTTCGTTACGGTTCTACAATATTTTCCCTACAATTGCATGTTTCAAACAATTACAGTGAGAGAGAGCAAACGGGGCACCCTGTGGTACATTTTTGGGTCCTGTAGATTCTACAGTGTAGAAACGGCAGATAATAAACCAAAATAAAACCATGAAAAGATTTACAATATGGTCCTTTGAGGTTCGGTAACTCAGGAGGGCCTATTGGCTGGGTAAAACCAATTGAGCTCTCAATGTACCGACAATTTGGGCCTTACAGGGCCGCAACTTCCCAAAAAAAAAAAAAAAAAAAAAAAAAAATTTCGATGATTTTTCGTGAAAATTTCGAAAAATAAAGAAAATTTTTTTTTTTTTGTTCGAAGACACTTTAATAGAGAAGTTAAATAGCTACAAAAAAAGACGTGAATTAATGTAATTAAGGTAAAAAAAGGCGTAACTCCATCATTTAATGGGATTTTTATTAAAAAATTAGTAAAAAAAAATTTTTCTCCTGATTTTATGTTTATTAGTGAATTTTTTAACTTTAACTTTTTTAATTTTTGCTTTGAAGGTAATTTTCTGTTGATTGAACAAATGATTAACCGTAGTAAAGCCACGAAGACGTTCCCAAAGTATCATAAAATCAGTGAATATCATAAATACATAAACCTTTTGAGGAGAATAGTCCCTTGGTGGTCCCACCATTGGTAAATATTTCTTCTTCTTTTTTTTTTTTGGTGTATTTGAAAATTTATATCCCATTTACTAGTAAAAACATGTAAGTACTGTGTTTTTTTTTCAAGGATTATTGCGTGATGACATTGAGTAACAATTAGGCATGGTTGACATAGTGGCGTGGTTTACCATTTTTTGGTGTAAAAAAAGGGCAAAAACAATAAATTCTTTTGCAGAGAATTTTGAGAGTTACTAAAGTGGATTGGGGCCAAAATCGCCCTATCTCGCTTGGTTTCCGATATTTTGCAAAAAACTATTGAAAGAAAAAGTTAAATTGTGTTTTATCTCTTTACTACTGAATTACTCTCTCCATGATAAAAGTATATTTTTCAAAGAATTCTTCTCTGCATTAATTCTTTAATTTGTTAAAAAAAACTGTTGTAAATAACATTGTACAAGTAAATTACACGATTTCTCAGTTATATAAAAATTAAAAAGTAAAACAGGACAAGTCGATTTTTTTTGCCCATCTTTTTTTTGAGAATATCTCGGTAACTAATGGAGATACGCCTTTATTTTATCCTAATTCATTTTTACAGAGAATTTTCAAGAGCTGCAAAAGTTGATTGGGGTAAAATCCGCCCTGTCTCGCTTATTTTCCGAGATATTTCCAAAAAAAAATGACTGAAAAAAAATCGAATCCTGTGTTTTATTCATTCATGAAGACACAATCAATGAAATCGATCGAAATAAAATCAATTTGCCTGAAACCTTCATAATCTTATGTTTTCACACTCTCCCATCAAATCTCTCGCCCCTCCAAAAATTTTCACGGGAAAAAAAAAATCGAATTAACATCAAATTAGCTACACCCAGGAAAAATACCAGTGAATTTGTAATACTCAATACACAAGTTTATCATGTTACGTAGTTTATTATATTCATATCGAATGAAAGTACGTTTTTATTAGAAGGGCGGGATGAAGGAGATAAAAATATATATATATATGTATCGAGTAGGGATAACTAGATCGATGCACACACATTGGCAGAGGCCAATTGGCTGTGGATATAGGGTGATTCGCAATGGTTCGATGTTTATGAGGGAAAATTGGTGTCCCACAGGAGATCAAACGGCCGATTAATTTTATCGTTCATGCGCGTGTACTGGCTCACAGTTTCTGTCAATTCAAATTTATTTCCTTTTCATACACACACACATACACGCAGGTTAAACCTTTTTTTTTTCATTTTGCTTGCGAATGGAAGCTATGTGATCATCAGAATTTTCGATTGTAATTTTTTTGATAGAAGATACTTAAAATGATCTAAATAGAGAGAAAATGATATTTTTAGCACATGTCTGTGTGTGCATAAAAGTCGGAATTACAGCACAACGGTTTTTATAGAAAAATTTCATATTTTGTGGAAAATTTCCTCTCGACGAACTCTATTTTTTAAGCTTTATTTGAAGAGAATTCGATCGATACTTTTTGAGATATTTCCATTTTTCGAAAATCAGGTTTTAATGGAATTTCTGGAAACTATTCAACTGATGTTATATATACTCATATATTATATCGAGAGTTGTATCAATTAGATGCCTGTAAATTTCGAGCTTATTTGCATGATTAGTTCTCGAGTTATTGGCGTTTTAATGAATTTCTTCAAAATTTGATATTTTTATGATGATTTGAAAAAAGTTGTATCACTTCCATTCGCAAGCATATTGCTAAAGTATCAGCGGAAAAAGCTATATCAGTTGGAAAGGAATACTATTATCCACTTGTTTGTAGCGGATTTCAAGGGCTACAAAAAAGGTGTCTTCACATTTTTATGTAAACCCAACAGTTTTTGAGATCCTTTTGATTTTGATCGCAAAACTGAGGAATTTAATTAAATTTAATAATTTTGAATATATTTTTACTATTCGGGAAAAAGAATTGATGCACTCGGAAACCGTTGGCTTTAGGGAAAAATGGCAAGAGACCTTTCTTGTAGAGAATTTTAAGGACTACAAAAAATGTCTCTTGGTAAATCCTCTTAAACCCAACGGTTTTCGAGATATCTTTAATTTATTAGAGATTTCTCGATTTGAAGTAATCTAATGCCTGTAAATTTTGAGCTTATTTGCATGATTAGTTCTCGAGTTATAGACGTTTTAATGAATTTCTTCAAAATTTGATATTTCGATGATGATATGAAAAAAGTTGTATCACTTCCATTCGCAAGCATATTGCTAAAGTATCAGCAGAAAAAGCTATATCTGTTAAAAATACTATTATCCGCTTGTTTTTTTCTCTTTTTTTTCGTTAAAGAATTATGATCTTTACAATTTCCAAAAATCCTCGAAATTCAATGGAATACAGTATTTGCTGTTTTATGTCTTCGTTTTTTTTGCTCAGAAAAAAAAGGGGTCGAAAAAATTGAGTATTTATGAGGAGATGAAAAAAAAGGGGGCAAAAAATTTGGCTCCATGTGGAAGACACATTTTCCAATGTCCGAGGATTAACGAAAGAAAAAAAAGGCCAAAAAAAAAGGGTTGGGGCACAATATTTTGGGATTTTTCGAGGTCCTAATAGTTGAGGGCTGTCCGAGAACAGTTAACTCAATTTATTTATGAGTTGAAAGCCCTTTAGTATTGAAACATCAATAAAAATACGACAAATTCCAGTAAAATTGAGTTTTTGGAAATTAGAAAATATTTCGGAAATTAAGGAAAATACGCTTTTTTTTGTCTCAAGATATTTTTTTTAGTCTTCCAAGTGCTTCATAAATTGTTTAAGCACAAAAAGGGCGTATCTCCATTATTTTCCAAGATATTCTCTAAAAAAAAGGTTCAAAAAATGAAGAGATTTAAAAAATGAAGTTTTTCAATTTTACCGCTTCATTAAAAAAATTTTAATAATGACAATAATCTTCATGCATCATCTTCTGAATTGTCGGCATGTTTGTTTTCATTCTCTGAGGCTTTATGAACTCGTGAAAAATCCTGTCGACACAGCCCAATCCTACGAAAAACACGCACCATGGGTGGTTATTTCCACGCTTTCACTATAATCTACAGCATAAACCTGTATTTTCCAAACATTTTTCCCCTCTTTTTCTTCGTTTTTCAACGTTTTGACTTTTCAATTAGCTACAGAATCCCATTTTCACCCAAATATTGTGCCTCTTTTAATTTCGTCACGCAGTTTCCATTTTTTTCGCCTCTGGATCAAGATTTTCTGCATACACACACAGCTCTATGCTTCATTTCCTTTTTACGGAAAATTATTTCAGTAAAAAAAAAAAACGAAAAAAATCCTACTGTAAATCCATTAAACAATAAAAATTGAGGAAAAAAAAGCGCATTTTTTTTTACAATTTTTTCCATTATTTCCAAGTGACTTCGAAATTTTTTTAAAGACTTTACGACTTTTTACAACGTTTGAAAGCTAAAAAAAAACGTTTAAAAATTTTTTTTCGATTATTTTTTTACGTTACGGCAATTTAATATTTATGGAAGATAGATTAGCAGTTTCTGTTTGGGTTTTTTTTTTTTTTTCGAAAAATTACTTGAACAAGTCCCTTTTTCTCTCCTACCTTCTAGGACCTTCGTTGAATTTTATGGTTTTATAACGTGTTGCCGATGGTTTTAGAGACCCTTTTCATGATTCTTAAAGCAGATGTCCTAAGAATACAATTTAGCTGGGTCTTACATAACTGAGGATTATTGAAACGTTAATTATAATGCTAAAATTAAACTAGGGAAAGGTGGGGTAAAACGGATACAAGTTCATTTTTGTATTTTATAGTATGAAAATTAGGAGAAATTGATGGAAATATTGGAGATAGATTTCTTCTGATGATTCCACTCGAAAGATGAGCAAATTTCCCATGAAAATCATATGTCTGAAGTTATTTTTTGGAATTTTTCAAAAATTTCATTTTTTCCGCAAAAACTGATTTTCAAGAAAATGACCTATAAATATTTGAAAAATTGATTTTAAAAAAATTTTAACCACACAAATCAATAAGAAATGAGCTCATCTTTCATTTGAGATCAACCCCAGATCGCTACGACCAACAGAACCGGAGATATCGTCGAAAATGTGAATTTTTTCGATTTTCAAAAGGAAAACCCCTTCAAAACTTGGCCAAAAAAAGTGAATTTTTCCAAAAAATTGAGAAAAAAAAATTTTGACACATATTTTTTGCCTAAAATTTCCTCAGCTTTTCAATGAAATCATCAGAAAATTTCAATCTTGAACCGTTCAATTAATAGTGTCCATTTTACCCCACCTTCCCCTAAAATCAACTGATTTTCCCTCTGAAAATCTAAGTTGATGTGTCATTTTCCCCGGATAAATCCTCCGTTTATCCGAGATAATCAGTTATATCCCCCCCCCCCCTTCTTTTCTCGTGTTCACAGCTATGAAATAGTTATATACTAGGGGCTTGGATAGAATAGGGGGAGATAAGTTGTGAAACAGGGATAAATAGTTGTTCCAAAGAAAAAAAAAGAGGGGAGAAAGTTAATTGAGCTTTAGATACAAGCAACACCAACTGCTCATTTTAAATTGTTGTTCCTCCTACTCTTAAAAGCGCAAATCCACCCCCTGGATGCACTTCTGTCTGTGTCTATTGCCTTTAGACACCATTGTGTTTACATCCAACAATTTAACTCCCCCATTTCCCTATTAATATACCCACAATACCAATACCACAATTTACAAAAAGATATTCAAACCATTTAACATCTAATTGCTCCAATTTCCCTCATTTTCAAGTACTTCATCAAATCACAACAAATTTTTTTTTAATTTTTAATATATATATATATATTTATTCTCCTCTGTCCTCAACTTCTCACATTATTTACAAAAATGACAATTAAAAGAATTACCATTACCATTATTTCGACATTATGGTATCACAATAAATAAAACCTAATTTTACAAATTTTTTGACACGAAGAGTTTGCTTTTTTTTGGAGAATGTCCATTTAAAAAATTTACGCTATACATTTTTCTTTCGCACAGCGACTACTACTCTCCTATCGAAAGCATTTAAAAAAAAAACCGTAATTATTATTTACAATTTGATACATGATTATATGCATTATTTACAATTGATTGCACTTTGACAATAAAAATGATCTATTTTAGAATTAAATTCACGCTTTTTCAGTGATATCACTTTTGTATGGTTGAAATAATTTGGGTGCTTCGATTTTGGTCGTCTGAACGGGAGTAGTTCCACTGCTGATGATTCCATGATGATAGCCTCCATTTTTGCTCTCAAATGCACTTTGGATCGTTTGAATTTGTGCAGGTAACTCAGACAGATTCAAGCCAGCTGGGAGTTTGAGTGGTGGAGTCTTGTCACGTCCTTGGAATTGATGGGAATGATGATGATGAAGTGTTCCAGCGCAGTCGCAGTCAGACGAAGCATCGGAATGAGCTGGACTTAGTTCGGGAAGATGCGCAGAAGATCTGTAGATGCTTCCAGGTGGCAGAACAGATGTGTTTGATTGACTAGTGGGTGTGACTGACACAAAGTTGCTAGGAAGACTTGGAACACCGAGGTTGGACAGATGAAGGGGTGGAAGCGGATGATGCTGCATCATATGTGGATGTGGAGGATATGCTGGTGACTGAGGATGTGGTCTATGAAGCGATGATGGACTTCCATTTGGTCCAGCTTGATATGGAGAGTAGCGTGTTGCGTAATAAGCTGCATAACTTGCACCAAGATGTCCTGGTGGTGGTCCTTGCTGATAGGGTGCTGGCGACATGACTGTTGCTGCTGCTGCCAAAAGACCCGCAGCTAGTGCAGGATCTGTGTACATGGCATATGGCCAAGCCATAGCCATACGCTGACGCTTATCCTTCATCCTCCGATTTTGAAACCATACCTAAAAAGAGCAATGAAAAGGTTTAGATTTTAGACTTTCTACTTTTTTTTTTAACGTTGAGAATCATAAAATTATAATAATTCTATTAGTTATCATGATGTACTGTTAAAAGGCCACTGCTAATTGAGTCGCTTAACACCTGCGTCTTCTTTTAGTCTTTTATGTTCATCAGGATAGCTTCTATTTGTTAGCATATAAATTTCTTAAAAGCCATAATCAATAATCAAACAGAAAACCTACGCAATAACCGAAAAAGAAAGGAAAACTCGCTAATTTGAAGGTTTAATTATAACAGTTGAATTTCTTAATTTACCTTGATTGTTGATTCGGGCAAGTGTAGTTCAGCAGCAAGTTCACCTCTTTTTGGACGTGTTACGTAATTTTCACGGTGAAACTCTTTTTCCAAACGTGACAATTGTTCTCGTGTGAATGCTGTTCTGTATCTTCTTATGTTTGGATCCATTGGAATTAGCTGGGGGCGTTGAGAGTCGTGGCCTTGTTGGTTTGACGATGCATCTGTGTGGACAATAAAAAAAAGGGCAAATGGTCAGTTTTTGTGGAATTTTGGTTAAATGGAACACTGGGAGGTCTTAGCCAAATAAAAAAATGTCTTTGACATAAAGCCGACAATGGCGGACTTCCGACACCTTTTCGGAAAGTGAAATTATTCTCAAAAATTTGAATTCTAAAAAAAAAAATTTCTAATTTTCTTATTTAACAGAAAAAATAAAATTTTTACCTTTTTCTGGTGTTTTAGGAATGATTCCACCAATTTGTGGGCTGTGAGGTGGACTCAATTGATACTGCGGTGGCACCAAATCAACTACAATTGTCTCTTCATCTCTGTGTCCTCTCTGCTCATCTTCATAACTTCTTCCCTGATATCCCTGCATCTTCATTTGGTAATAAATTACGTGTAATCCACTTCGGTAAATAACGAATCGGCGAAAATCAACGAATTTCACTGAATTTAATCACTCGCAATTATTTATTATTATTATTATTATAACTGAATTTCTCGACTTTTAGACGACTGGAAAACACTGCTCTCGAGGGTAAATGTGCTCGGTTGAGTTCGCAAGTGTGACTGAACTCTGTAAACGATCCGGAGGGAGTTTATATGCAGCCAAAGGAGAGGGGATCAGTAGCTGGGAAATAGTGGCATGCTATTGGCTAACTCTGCTGCTTGGTTACTCCCACTAAGTGGCAGGTTAGGGGGATGACTACGCCTTTCTATGTCTCTCTCCTCTACCCTCCACACGCTTATTATCTCCAATCGCTTCTTTTTCCTCACTTCTTCGAGGCTTTTTGCGTCTTTTTTCTTGATGGAATAAGGGGGTTGAGGGGAATTTTCCACCCACCATCTTATACATGATAATTCGACCGGGTTAATCCAGATCGATGAAAAAAAAATTGGAGCCAAGGTGGAGAAGCACTTATGGGGATTGGGGAACAGTTACGCTCAGTGCATTTTTTTGGGAGAATTAGAAATTGAATTATTAAGGAATATGAGGAGGGTTGAGACGTTGGTGTAAGATTTGATCTAGACTGAAGCTGCCTATAAATATATAAGCCATTTTATATGGTTATTAATGCCAAATTGACATTTATAAATGTTGAACTGACTTTTTTCTTCTTTTTTAACATGTTTATTAAAGCCAGCATTTGTACATATGGATACATTGTTATTTTTCATTTGCTTATGATACTGGGAAACATGGAAAACAGTATTTTTCTTAACCCAACAGTTTTTAAGGCACGTATATACTCATTGTACATATTCTGCTTTGTAGTAGAATAGTTTTTATACATTTTCTGTATTTTTTTTTTGAATTATTCGTTGTCTTTCGTTGCTTTTCTGTCTGGAGACCGATTTTGCTTCTTATTATAGGTTTTTATGTGATCAGAAACTGGCAGAAAACTGGTTATTCTTATTGAACTGACTTTATAAACGTTAAAGAATTCGTGTTTTTCCAATAATTTGGAGAATTGGTCAACATTTGGATATTATTATTCATCGTGATGAGTTACTCGACGAGTTCCCTGAAAAGTTCCTCTAGAAGTTCCTCTAAAAGTTCCTCTTGAATTAATTAGAGGTTATGTGGGATATTTGGACTAAATAAAATAAATTGTAAATGTCAATCTTCACATTTATTTTCTATTATTTCCTTTTATTTGGTCCAAATATCCCACATAACCTCTGATTCAATCTACAATAATATGGACGCAAGAACAAATTGAAGTTCTCCTAAGAGTTTTGAACGTTCATAAAGTCACTTTGACATTTATTGAATGTCAGTTTAATATTCATAATCATTCAGAATGTGTTTGATTCAGAGACAACTTCAGACTAGATCAAACCGTACACCAAAGTCTTGGCCCTAAATATGAAGAATTTTATGGGGATTAAAATTCATATTATAGGATTGGTCAACATTTGGATATTATTATTCATCATGAAGAGTTACTCGACGAGTTCCCTGAAAAGTTCCTCTGGAAGTTCCCCTAAAAGTTCCTCTAGAAGTTCCCCTAAAAGTTCCTCTGGAAGTTCTCCTAAGAGTTTTGAACGTTCATAAAGTCACTTTGACATTTATTTAAAAAATGTCAGTTTAATATTTCATAATCATTCAGAATGTGTTTGATTCAGAGACAACTTCATGCTAGATCAAACCGTACACCAACGTCTTGGCCCTAAATATGAGAAATTTTATGGGGATTAAAATTTATATTATACGATATTAGTGAAAAGGCAATATTTGGTTTGACTTTTGGATTACCTGCATTTTCTAGACAATAGCAGAGTCAAATAAAATTTGGTTGGCCTGTCTTTTCAGAGTTTTGCAGGGCGTTTTCCTGGGGGGGATATATTGAGAAAACCAAAATTAGAGCAACGGGAAATGTCCGGGGACACTGAGTTGTAATTCATATCATTGTGTATTTCGGTGACTTATCGATTTTTATTGGGTGTAGCATTGTAGTGAAGAGGGAATGACCGTAAAAATAAGAAAAACGGGATCATTCTTTTTTCTTCTTTTTTTATTTGCATGTTCCTGTTAAACCGGCACTTCGTTCTTTGCTCTATTTTTAAATGGTATTTTTCGGGCGATGAATTATGGCTTTCAGGTCAGTTTTTTTTGCTCCAAAAATCGGAGAAGTCAACGGAAATAAACAAAAAAAAATGATTAAATCAAAGAAATAAACAAAAATTGTCGGATTTTTTTTTCATAAAAAAAAATCGAATTTTTGTCGTTAATTACCAAAAAAAAATGGGTTTCCAGTCATATGAAATGGCTGAAATAAAAAATTATGTGGAAAATGTTTCTTAGAATTAGGAAAACATTTTTATGGACCCTAAAAATATAGAGCACTTCTTTATTTTTCATTATTTATTACGTCACACAATTTTTACGAAAAATTACGACAATTTTTCTTTGACGTAACCTTCAGCGAAAAATTTTCATATTTTACTATTTTTTTTTTTTCGGATTAGGAAATTTCGAAAACACGATAAGTTCGTGTTGCTTCTTTTGGGGGAAAATATTTGGGGATTTTTAATGAACCATAAACACTTTTTTTTGTGTGTTCCAGGGGTTAAGAAAGTTTTCGTCGAGTTTTGTGTGTGTCTTTATCTGACGGTTAGTGTCCAGTCACAATAAAACCCTGTCCCTTTTTCCTCCCTTCGAAAAAGGGGGAAAGGTGCAAAAAAAAGAGGGGAGAAAAGGAAAAGATGGTCAAAATTTGAAACAGAAAAAAAAAAGGGTTGACTCTCTCTTTGCGAGAGGTTCTTTTCAAATAGTCCCCAAAATCCGGACCCATTATAAAGTTTATAAACGTTTCCTTTTTCGAAATAATAGAAAATTTGGGAAATTCTTTTATGGATTATGTGGACCTGAAAGTGTTGGGGTTCTTTATTGCTCACTTTCAACCCTTTTAGATCAATTGAGGGGGGGGGGGGGGGGATTAGTGCAAAAATTTTCTGCATTTTACGACGTAATAAAAATCCTTTATCCATTGTTTCGGGATTTTCCCCAGGTATCCCTTCGAAAATTCATTTATTAATATATATTTAAATTGTAGAGAAAAAAAAAAATTTCAGATATTTGAAGAGAATATTTTTCCATAATTGTAAACTCCTGTGTACACATAATTTCGACAGTTAAGTATCGGATAAGCCTAACGATTTGTCGAAAATCTCTCAAAATATTTTGGTGTTATTCGGAAAAATGGGCGGATAATCTCTGAGATTTAAGGTAAAGGGTAAATAGTCGATTTTTTGCCGATTATCTGAGCAGATAATCTCGGAAACTGATGGAGATACGCCCTTTTTTGTAGAGAATTTTCGGGAGTTACTGAAGTGGATTGGGGCCAAAATCGCCCTATCTCGCTTGATTTCCGAGATATTTAGCAAAAAACTGTTGAAAGAAAAAGTTAAATTGTGTTTTACCTCTTTACTACTGAATTACTCTCTCCATGATAAAAGTATATTTTTCAAAGAATTCTTCTCTGCATTAATTCTTTAATTTGTTAAAAAAAACTGTTGTAAATAACATTGTACAAGTAAATTACACGATTTCTCAGTTATATAAAAATTAAAAAGTAAAACACGACAAGTCGATTTTTTTTGCCCATCTTTTTTTTGAGAATATCTCGGTAACTAATGGAGATACGCCTTTATTTTATCCTAATCCATTTTTACAGAGAATTTTCAAGAGCTGCAAAAGTTGATTGGGGTAAAATCCGCCCTGTCTCGCTTATTTTCCGAGATATTTCCAAAAAAAAATGACTGAAAAAAATCGAATCCTGCGTTTTACCTCTTCACTACTGAATTATTCATTCATGGAGATATGCCCTTTTTACCCTAATCTTTTCATTACCTCTTACCTCTTTTCTCTTCAATTATTTTTCATAAAATTCTAGAATTAATTGCAGAAAGGTGCGCATTGTGTACTACATTTAAGAATACAATAAACATCATGAAAACTCAAATATACCCATTCCCTTTTTCTCCTTTTCAATTCGTACCTGACCGTAATTAACGACATGCGGCAAACCCTCCTCAACGTACCTCTCCCCCCCCCCCCCCCTATTCACAAACAATTCATCACCACTATTCTCAAAACTGTTTGAATTCCAGAAATAGAAAAATTACGAAAGCCATATATTTATTTGTAAATACCTAAAATATTGCAAAAATTGTAATTTTTGCAAAAATTGTCATTTTCTGCAAAAATTCTCATTTTCTGCACCAAATTCTCATTTTTTTGATAAAAATTCTCATTTTTTGCTCGAAATTCTAATTTTTAGCAAAAATTGTCATTTTCTGCAGAAATTCTAATTTTTTTGCAAAAATTCTCATTTTTTTGCAGTTCCAATAAACTCAAATACTCAAAAAAAAAATAAAAAAACTGAAAATCCAATATAACATGGACACTAGCATACTGATACATGCCTATATAGTAGAAAATAATTAATGGCAAATAGGAGAGGGAAAATGTGGTTGCAATGATGCCACTGATTAAACTGCTTGATTAAGAGGATAATTAACTCGGCCTGTTTGTTCAATGTATATTTCACATTTCAGTTTGCCTCTTTACAGCAAATCAATACTCTCCATGCAGAGTGCAAGTGCGTTTGGTTTTATCGCTATTGGAAAACCTCAATTCTAAATAGAAAATAAAATTAATTCATTAATAATTCGTGAAAACAAAAAAAAAATTGCAATTACTCGAGAAGTGTAAAAAAAAAATTTTAAAAATAGAAAAATTAATTATTCAATCATTATTATTATTTATTTCTCATATATAGCATTTTTGGCTTTTTACATAAAAAAAAAAATTAATTTTCAAAAAATAAAATCATGAAAAATTTCAACTTTTTATAATTTAGAGTGAAGTCCAAAGATTAGAATATTATAAATTAATTATTCAATTATTTTGTAGTTTTAGAAATAAAAGGGCATAAGTGCCTATATATAAGCATAGCACTTACGCCCTTTTGTTTGAAAAGCCATATATTAATTTTTAAATGTCTAAAATTTTGCAAAAATTCTCAATTTTTTAGTGAAAATTCTCAATTTTTTCTGAAAATTCGTGAATTTTTTTGTAAAAATTCTCATTTTTTTTGCAAAAATCCTCTATTTTTTTCTAAAAATTTTCATTTTTCTCTAAAAATTTTCATTTTTCTCTAGAAATTCTCATTTTTTTTGCAAAAATCCTCTATTTTTTCTAAAAATTCTCATTTTTCTCTAAAAATCCTCATTTTTTTTGGAAAAATCCTCATTTTTTTTCTAAAAATTCTCTTTTTTTTTGCAAAAATCCTCATTTTTTTTCTAAAAATTCTCATTTTTCGCAAAATTTCTAATTTTTCGTGCTATCCTTATACACACAGCACTTACGCCCTTTTGTTTCTAAGCCGAAAATTAGTAAAAATTTGCAATTACTTCAGAAATGACTCATCACCTTCCAAGACACTGGCTTAATAAAAGTCATAATCCAATTGTGTTCATAGAAAGAGACAGTAACACATATATATACATACACGTCTATTGAATAATCCGAAAATATAAATCAATAATTTCAGGTATAGAAAAAAAATCATAATAATGAGGTGAGATTTGAGTCCGTAGTACACTCATCGGTAACAATTGTTTCAACAAATCGGATTATCTCATTGTTTTTCCCCCTAAAATTCAATATTTTCATGTACCTTGTGCTGTAAAAATCCTCTAATCCTCCTAAATTTTGAGCTCCACCTACTTTTGTGTTGGGTGAAAAATTCTCCCTAATTTTCGAAGAGTCAAATAAAAGTCAATTGAATAAAAGTCAAGCAGAAATTGTATTGAATGTATTATTGAGTTTGTGAAAAATTTTAAGAGGCAGAAAAGTTAAATACATGCACAATGGTACGACGATCCCTTTTTCCCATATTCTTAACAGGATTAACACCCTAATGATGATTGCTAGACGACAATAACATAACTGAAATGAGAAAAATATTTTAACTTGCAAAATTTTACAGGCCCCAAAGGTTCTTATGGTGGTTCAAATAAATTATATATTATAGAAGTCAATGGGACGAAGAAAGAAATTTCTTTTTTTTTTCTTTCTTCTCTTTTGTGTTGGACAATTTTCGAGTTCCTGGGAGCTAGGACACTTACCAGGAAGTCAACTGGTAAATTTGCCTTTTCGTTAATTCAATTTCACCCAAAAACTATTCAATAATATTTTGTAAAATATTGGATTATCTTTATCTACGAAAAGACAACTGGAAATTAGCCAATAAATATTAGAGACTTTTTATAATTTTTTTTTTAACATTTTATGGAGATTTTTAGGGTAAAATGAAAGGGCAGGCCCATTTTGCCCCAATATTAATGGAGATACGCCCTTTTTTACCCAATTTTTTAAACCCAATTTTTGCCCTTTTTTACCAAATTTTTTCGTCGTACAATTTTTTTTGAGTTCATCTTTTTGAAATATTTTTAATGCAAATGTCTAGGAAAATAAGCGAGATAAAGCGATTTCACCCAATCCTTAGACAACAAATATTATAGAATTTTTCCAATTTTTTTTCAACATTTTTTGGACGTTTTTATGATAAAATAAAAGTGCAGGCCCATTTTGCCCCAATATCAATGGAGATACGCCCTTTTTACCCAATTTTTGTTCGTAGATTTTTTTTTTGTGTTCATATTTTGGAAAATAAGCGAGATAGAGCGGTTTTGCACTATTAATTTTTTTTAGCTCTTGAAATTCTCTAAAACAATGTTTTTTAGTGGAAAAAGGGCGTATCTCCATTATTTTTTTACATATTTGAAAGAAATAATAGGAAAAAATCCCAATTATTCGCTTTTTTCCGAAATTTTAAGAATTTCAAAAAAGGATCAAGACAGAATCGCTCTATCTCGTTTATTTTCCGACACATTTATAAAAAAAAAATTAAAAAAAAAAAAATGAACGCATTCCAAAAGTGCATAAGGACCTGAGATAATTCAATAAAGCGGATGTGTCGGTGAGAATTCCTTTAAAAAAAAGAAGAAATACTACCGGAAATAGTCTCGACTACTCGAAGTTAGAAAAATTCGATAGTTTTTAAGTGGAGCTCTTAATTTTTTCTTCCTGTAAGAAAGGATCTAAAAATGACACGAAAAAAAAGCTATCTTAATGTTTTCGAACGAAAAAAAAAATTGTTGATATTAATTGAGCAGCTTCTTTGTTTTTTTTCTTCCCCTCAGAATGTTAAAAAAAAAGAAAAAAAAAACGTCTTTTCATCATGAAGCTTATAGAGATAGTGGTAAAAGACATGTGTGTTTTGTAAGCATGAGAAGTTATTTTGAATCGTACAAATTTAATTTATTTGAAAACAGAAGCCTAATTCAAGTGTTTGCGCTTGTTATCACTTAATTCACACGTCCTGATGTGTGTGTCTTTGAAATTCAAATGAATCTGAAGACACATAAGGTGTTGGAGGAAGCTGCTGAAATTACCTAATGTCGGTGAAGATGAAAGAGATTTCATTGAAAGAAAAAAAAAAGCAAAAAGAAATCAATGTGAAAAAAAAAATAAGATGAAAGAATTTGGTCGGCGAGAGAAAAATATCTCAAGTACGAAAGATTCAAGTGGTTCTTTCCACTCTACACTTGATAAGTATCCTCAACCGGTGGGACACTAATGTTAAAAAAAAAGCGTTCAAGTGTCCCGTAATTTCACGCATAATAGCATCATCCTCATCTCCAGATGCACTTCTTCATTCATTAAGGATGTATGATCGAGAGAGAGTGGGAGAGAATTTTTCGATGTCTCGAACTAAAAAATATAGTGGAAAAAGGCCTTGACTATAATCATATAGTTAGTAAATATTGTGATCAGAAATATAAATTTTTATTCTGAAAATGAATTTTTTAGCTTCAAGTATAATTGTCAGATAGTAGAAATGAGTATGAACTGTTGGTTTTTCGTTGTGTGAAATTTGATTCTCATAGCTGTAGTACAAAATTAGTTGTGATACCCAAAACAAGACAATTTATAATTTTTTCCTTTTTTTATAACTTTCAAAGTTTTTTATAATTTTGTTTCTGCTAGGAAAGTCTTCAGAAAAATCGGATATTAATGACAAATTTACACAGATAGAATTTTCACTTAATCAATCATTAGTAAGTCGCATATGATTTAATGGATTCTGTTCTATTGCAGTCGAGCAATACTTGATAAAGTGTGGGTCATGATATGGAAATGGCTAACAGAACTAAAATATGATAATTAATATGTTGTGCGTCTTCATTCGATGCAGTGATCTCAAATAGTAACCCTAACATTATAATTCTGGGCATGATAACTAGTTTGACATAGTTGATTTCGACCTTTACTATAAGCAGATAGTCAGGACAGTATGAAAAAATCCGTCGTGGCTTTGGGTTACGCAAAACGTGGTGATAATCTCAATTTCATTTAATGTTTGTTTTTTTTTGGTTAAATTGGTTATTGACTTCCAACAAAAGTTCGTTGTTTTTGGTAAAAATTTAATTAAGATTTTGTCTGCTTGCCTCGAAATCTTGCTACCGATCTCTACTACATCAAAACACATCAAGTCAATTCAAAAAATTTGGTAAAATTATTAAAAATTTTAATATGGCCGAGTAAAACTAGTCAATTACCAAAAATTCCCTAAGTTTATCAATTTTCAATAATTTCCTTCTTAATAATTCTGTGAGGAATAATCTGACTCTAAAAAAATTTTAAAGCCCAAAATCGAATATTTTCGTCATGATCATACATCCTTAGTCGAAAAAAAAGCCTCATACTAAAAAGACTGTTTTTTCCTGTCGTAATTTGCAATCTCCCATTTCTACTGGATTTTACGGGGATACAGAAGCAAGCCAGTAGAAGGAAAATTTAATATCTCCAATTTAGCCCGATCATACCCTAATTTAATCAAGTAACTCTTCCACCTTATCCCCGATTTTCAACACGTAATTCGATTATAAACTTTATCCCAGTGTATTATCAACGCTACAAAATCCCACCATGGGGTAGGGATACTTCTCGCTATACCCAAGGGGTATGAAAAGGTCTTATAATGGTGGCCATGAGTGAGGTAGTTCTTCTACGGGCCGGAGTTTATGATTGGCAATTCCTGTGTCTTTATTTATTCATAAAAAACAAATTACGATTCTCGTTAAAAAATTTTTTTTTTTTTTAAATTCATCATTTTTGATTTTTGATATCAACATTTTTTTTAAAGGTGTTTATAGTTTTGGGTATGATTTGGAGAATTAGCGAGATAGAGTGATATTATCCTAATCATTTTTTTTAGTCCTTAGGGCAAAAAGGGCGTATCTCCATCATTTCCAGAAATATTAAAAAAAAAAAATTTGGAAAAAATCTAATTATTTTCTCTTAAATTTTTAAATATTTTTTATACGTTAATATTTTTTTTAATATTTCGGAAGATAAGCGAGATAGAGCGATTTGGCCTAAATCCCGTTTTTGTAGCTTCCAAAATTCTCCAAAAAAAAAACCTTTAAAAATAAAAAAGGACGTATCTCCATTATTTTCCGAAATATTTAAGAAAAACAATTTTTAAAACACTTGAATTATTCTGAAGGTGTTCTGCGCTGAATCGAGGGGAAGAATCCACTTCTCCTGAGCGAGTGGTGGGGGAAGTGGGAGGTGAGGCAATAAGGCGATGGCTACCACGGCTCTTACGAGCCCTGATCTGATTTCATTTATATATATATATATATATACCTGCGCTTTTCCATTCAAACAATTTGCCATTAAAAAAAATTGTTTTAAATTTTTTTTTAAAAATCGAAAATTCGGAAAAATCCTAAATATTAAAATAAAACTGATTTTTTTTCTGTTTTTAATTTTTTTAACTTCACAAAATTCATTGAATCAATTAATACAACCCCTTTTGCGAATAAAAAAAATAATGATATCAATAAACTACTTGGGGATCATTCAGCACTCTGGAGATGTCGTCAGAGCCCAGGGGGAAATCATAAACTGAATCGTATATAAAGTTGCATTAAATTCGTACATCATATGGAAGATAATACACGGATTCATCCAACATATGTCGACGATTTCGTTCTGTCATCACCCATAAATTCGAATAAATCAATTTTTCCAGTCTTAAGTAATAATATCAATGATCAAATAATTTTTTTGATCTTAAAGAAATGCATTTTACGCAAATGAATATACTAATAGTACTCTGATTCACTTCTATGTTAATAATTATTAATTTAAAGTATCATAAAAAATTGGGAGGTTTCCAAAATACACTGAGGGAATTTTTTCATACTGCCCTGACTATCTGCTTATGGTAAAGGTCTAAATCAACTATTTCAAACTAATTATCACGCCCAGAATTATAATGTTAGGGTTACTATTTGAGATCACTGCATTGAATGAAGACGCTCAACATATTAATTATCATATTTTAGTTCTGTTAGCCATTTCCATATCATAACCCACACTTTATCAAGTATTGCTCGACTGCAATAGAACAGAATCCATTGAATCATATGTGATTTACTAATGATTGAGTAAGTGAAAATTCTATCTGTGTAAATTTGTCATTAATATCCGA
The DNA here is from genome assembly GCA_963942555.1 of Aleiodes leptofemur. Lineage (NCBI taxonomy): Eukaryota > Metazoa > Arthropoda > Insecta > Hymenoptera > Braconidae > Aleiodes > Aleiodes leptofemur. Next base: position 15,287,035 of record OZ012619.1, read on the forward strand.
TTTTTCTGAAGACTTTCCTAGCAGAAACAAAATTATAAAAAACTTTGAAAGTTATAAAAAAAAGGAAAAAATTATAAATTGTCTTCTTTTGAGTATCACAACTAATTTTGCACTACAGCTATGAGAATCAAATTTCACACAACGAAAAACCAACAGTTCATACTCATTTCTACTATCTGATAATTATACTTGAAGCTAAAAAATTCATTTTCAGAATAAAAATTTATATTTCTGATCACAATATTTACTAACTATATGATTATAGTCAAGGCCTTTTTTTTACTATATTTTTTTAGTTCGAGACACTGAAAATTTCTCTTCGTGTTTTTTTATAAAATATTATTAATTATTCATAAAAATTTCGAAAATTCTGAAAAATCTCAAATATTAAAATGAAACCGTTTTTTTTTTTAGGTATAGATATAGATGATCAATATTTCTTTGAGACAAACTTTTCATATTTACTTTTTTTTTTTGCATTTTTTTTTGGCGATTGAGATGAAAATGTGTGAAGAGGTAAAATCAGAGACGGTTTTGTGTAGCGATGGCGGACGGGCTACATGTGGGTCGATACTTTGGAGCCTGCTTCTTCATCCGTGTGGGCGTTGGCGATGCTGCAATGCCTTAAAACTCCAATTCTCTCTCAAAAAACAGAGTAAAAAGAAGGAGATTATCTCTTTCATTAGCGAATAGATGAAAGTGGATGATGTAATTTTTTCTATTTTTCAAATATCTCAAAAAATAATGAAGATACGCTTTTTTTACCCCAACCCACTTTTGTAGGTCTTGAAATTTTCTACAAATGTGTTTCAAAACGAAAAGAGTATTTTTTAGTCTAAAAAAAGGAATATATCCATTATTTACTGAGATTTCTCTTATTTTCCCTCATCACTACGCATTCAACTATTTTTCGTAAAAAAAGAGACGACAAGTCTAATGACTGATCAATCAACAAAAAAGTGTCTCGTATAATTCATTTTCACTTGTTTTTTCCTTCTTCCAAATCCTCCCGAGACCAAATAATCCATCAGTCACCCGAAAAAAAATCGGTAAATTGATCAAATTTCCTCTCTTTCTCTCTCGTCTTTTCAGGAATTTAATGCTCATAATCCTTCGGCATGACTGGTGTATATAAAATGACTGGGTTTATCATATTAAAACACTCTCGATTGCTACAAAAGTGAGTGTACATTTGGGCATATGTCGTAGAGAAATCTACATCAGGGGCTTTTTGAAAATAGGGGAGGGGAATAAGCAAAAGGGACACAGGTCCATCATTTTGCCATTGGATTCTCGTGTTATTGCGCGTATCCCGCTGTGTGTGTGTCCCTCTGAATTCATAAATATTTGTCATGGATAACCCCTTCTATTTACACTTGTTACATCTTTAATCCTTTTGCTTCCGAATGGAAGCTATGTAATCATCAGAATTTTTCATTGTAATTTTTTTAAATAGAAGATACTTAAAATTATCTAAATAGAGAAAAAATGATATTTTTAGCAAAAGTCTCAATTACAGCAAAACGGTTTTTATAGAAAAATTTCATATTTTGTGGAAAATTTCCTCTCGACAAACTCTATTTTTTAAGCTTCATTTGAAGAGAATTCGATCGATACTTTTTGAGATATTTCCATTTTTCGAAAATCAGTTTTTAATGGAATTTCTGGAAACTATTGAACTGATGTTATTTATACTCATACAGGGGAGAGTGGGGCAAAATGGACACTGTAATGAAACGGTTAGAGATGGATTTTTTTTGATGATTCTATCGAAAAGCTGAGGAAATTTTAGCTGGAAAATAGGTGTCAGATGTATTTTTTTCGAATTTTTTGAAAATTCGATATTTTTCGGCATTTTTGAGGGGTGAAAGCCTTTGCTTTTTTGAAAATTTTCAGTTTTTTGCAAATATCTCTGGTTCTATTGGTCGTAGCAATTCGGGGTTGGTCTCAAATGAAAGGTGAGCTCATTTCCCATCAATTTGTGGGGTTTTGAATTCAAAAATATCAATTTTTGGAATAGTTATAGGCCAAAAATGGTTTTACAAAACTATTTCACAAAAATGCCCATGAATATCTTAAAAATCGATATTTTCAAATTGAAAACCTTATGAATCGATAGCAAATGATCTCACCTTTCACCTCCCGTCAGATTTTTTACGCTACGACAAATAGAACCGAAGATATTCTCAAAAAACTGAAAATTTTCAAAAAGGGAAGTATTTTACCCCTCTAAAATGCTCAAAAAAGTTAAAATCGCCAAAAATTCAAAAAAAATAATTCCAGCACTTGTTTCCCGCCTAAAATCTCCTCAGCTTTCCAATGGAATCATCAAAAACAATCCACCGCCAATATTCCTATTAATTTCAAGAGTTTTCCATAATGTTTGCCTAAAAATTTAGATGTGTCCATATTACCCCTGATGTCCATTTTGCCCCACCTTCCCCTATTATCTCGAGAATTGTATCAGTTAAATGCCTGTAAATCTTGAGCTCATTTACATGATTAGTTCTCGAGTTATTGGCGTTTTAATGAATTTCTTCAAAATTTGATATTTTAATGATGATTTGAAAAAAGTTGCATCACTTCCATTCGAAAGCATATTGCTAAAGTATCAGCAGAAAAGGCTATATCAGTTGGAAAGCAATACTATTATCCACTTGTTTCCATTTAAAAATGTGCTAATTCGAAATTTCGACGAATTTTTATGATTTCAATGAAACTGAAGGGGGAGGAAAAAAAAAGGGGGAAGGGGAGGGAGGAAGAAGAGCGAGTGGACGCAGGAAAACGAATGGTCTCAATCATTCTAGAACGTGGAGAAAGACTCAGCCGGATAGGAGAGAGGCTTCTTGCATATTTAAAATGTGATTTGTCCGTTGAAGCCACCGAAGCATCCGATTCACCAGAAAAACGAAAGAAAAATAACGTGCAAAAGTGGTTAAATCTCTGCTCATAGTATTGTGTATCTGTTCTTTTTTTGCTTTTTTTTCTCTTGTTTCTAATTTTTATAGAAGCAATTGGACTGGGAATATTCATATATGGGGAGGGGTTAGGGGGGGGGGGGGGGGGGGGGGGGGGAGGTAAAGACACATGGGATCGAAGAATCGGAGATTTTTTAAAATTTCTTTCATTTTCTTTGATTTTTTTTTCAAATATTGAAATTAAAATTGAATTATTTTTTTTGTTGGTAGATATTTTTTTTTGTTGAAAATATTTGAAATTTTTGGGGGCAAGATGAAGGAGTTCTTGCACTTTTTTTGGAGAAATTTAGTAGCCTTAGAAACAAAGAGGCGTAAGTGCCATGCTTATACACAGGACTTACGCCTCTTTGACTCTAGGGAGATGATTTGATGTTGAAGAGCAATGATGGGCTCTTTTAGAGAAGAATTCTGTAATTTTGTGAATTTTTTGGAGTTGTCGATTGTTGATAAAGTGGCGATGATTGTTGGGGTCTTTATTTTCGTGGTAATTTAACGACAGATGGTAAATTATCGACTCAGTTTCCATCTTTTGATGGTAAGACAGGAATTTACCCGGTTTTACCAGAAATTTCAGTATGAAATCTGTCGCAGCACCCGTGCGATAAAGTAGATCTCATACTAACTCTATCCGCTCTTCATATTCAAATGTGTATAAAGAGCAATTTCAAAAAAATATATATTCATCAAAAATTCAAAGCGAAAAAGTCTAAAAATTTGCGCAAAACATGTATCAAAAGTGATTATTCTAAATTTTGGAAAATTTGAATTTTTTTGGGTGAAATCTTTCGATTTTAAAAAATCGAAATTTCCAAAAAAATCTCCAAAAAATAAGTTTTGACACGTGTTTTCCAGCTGAAATTTCCTCAGCTTTTCAATGGAATGATCAAAAAAATTCTATCGCCAGTATTTCTCCCCCCTTTCACCCCCCCCCCTCACCATTTAATCTCCCACTTCAACAATAAAAAACACCAAATTTCAATTAATAATAATCATATCATATATTTTTCTTAAAATACTCAAAAAAAAATCTATAATCACTTATAAATAGCAATTCTAATTATTCATTGAAATCCAAATTAATTATCTAATTATCAGCATTAATAATTAGTATTGTTCTTAACTGGAAGACATATGACATTTTATATCGAGCGTTTTTTTTTTTCAAATAAATACAAACAGCCACTTCATCACAATTACATTTACACAAAAACTCTCTCTCTCTCTCTTTCATTAAATTAATTAATTAATTAATTAATTAATAATGATAATCACTCATACACATAAATATCTACCGAATATTCTCTCTCTCTCTCTCTCTTTCTCTTCTTACAATTATATTTCTAAAAATCATTGACATTTAATTCGGTAGGTAATATTCCCGAGGAATATATTCAGCCTTTGGGCTAGATGATTCAATTCCCAGTAATTCACCCATGAATGCAATATAAGTTATTGCAAGACGAAGAGTTTCGATTCTTGAGAGTCTCTTCTCATAAGCAAACGTTGGAACCTAAAAAAAAAAACAGAAAAATTACATAAATTATATCTTTAAAAAAATAATTACTTAATTAAAATCAATAAAAAAAAATATTTCGTCGCCTTAGATTCAAAGGGGCGTAAGTGCTATGCTTATATATAGGACTTACGCCCCTTTGTTTCTAAAGCGATGATATATCTATAAAATTAATATAAAATAAAAATATTATAAAAATTGCAAGTTTTTTACCTTTTTACGAAGTTTATCAAATGCTTCATTCAAATTGAACATTCTTCTTCTCTCCCGAATATTTGCGGCACGTCTCTGCGAAACTGAAGCAACTCTTCGTCGTGGTTTTTTCGTTGTAGATGTTGGTTGATTGGAGATTCTTCCATTGGAGGTATATCGACTGAATTTGAAACAATTAGAAAAATTATTTCTGATGAAAAAAAAGATTAAAATCAGTAGTGAAATAAAAAAAATAAGTAGTGAAGAGGTAAAACAGCGAAAATACCTACGAAATTAATGGAGATACGCCCTTTTTGTTCTTTTAGCCTTTTTTGTAGATAATTCCAAGAGCTACATAGGCTGCTTGGCATAAAAAGGGCGTATCTCCATTGATTTCTGATATAGGGGAAGATGGGGTAAAATGGACACGTGTTAATTTTGGTACTTTATAATATGAAAATTACTCGAAATCGATGAAAATATTGGAGATAGATTTTTTCTGATGATTCCATTGGAAAGCTGAGGAAATTTCCCATGAAAATCATATGTCAGAAGTTATTTTTTGAAATTCTTCAAAAATTTCATTTTTTGCGCAAGATTTGAAGGTGAAACTCTTCTGTTTTTTGAAAAATTTCAGGTTTTCGAGAATATCTCTGGTTCTATTGATCGTAGCGATCTGGGGTTGATCTTAAATGAAAGGTGAGCTCATTTCCCATAGATTTATGGGGTTTAAAAAGAAAAATATCAATTTTTTCAAGTACTTATAGGGCAAAAACTAATTTTCAGAAAATGACCTACAAATATTTGAAAAATTGATTTAAAAAAAATTTGAACCACATAAATCAATGAGAAATGAGCTCATCTTTCATTTGAGATGAACCCCAGATCGCTATGACCAACAGAACCGGAGATATCGTCGAAAACGTGAATTTTTTCGATTTTCAAAAGGAAAATCCCTTCAAAACTTGACCAAAAGAGTAAAATTTTCCAAAAATTGATTAAAAAAAATTTTAACACACGGTTTTCGCCTAAAATTTCCTCAGCTTTTCAATGAAATCGTCAGAAAATCTCTATCTTGAACCGCTCAATTGGAATCCATCCATTTTACCCCACCTTTCTCCTATTGAAGCCAAAAAAAGTAAAAAAAAAGTGGATTTATCCTGTTTTTAACTTTTTTTTCACTGAAAATTATGGCTATTAAGGCATAAATCAAAGAAGTAAGAGCAAACCTTTGATGAAGAAGTGCACAGGGCTGACGATAAATGCCATTAGCATGATCATTTATATGGGAATGAGTTGGTGGTGGAGGTGGCTGATAAAGTACTGAACTGTCCCACATAGGATAGCCTGGCATCTCACCACCAATGTACTGCGACATTTCTGATGTTATTACCTGAAATAATCCTCTTGTTTCGCCGAAATTTAATAAATATAAAAATTGTCTTTCATGCGATGAAATAAGGAGATTATAAAATTTCACAAAAAATCCATTTTTTACTCATTTTTTCTCAAAATATCTGGAAAACTACTGAAGTTACGTCTTTTTTGTATCCTAATCCACTTTTTCAGCTCTTAAAATTATTTAAAAAAGATGTCTTCGAAACAAAAAGGGCGTATCTCCATTATTTTCCAAAATATTCGCAAAAAAAGGGGATTTCTCAAATTTAATAGCGAAAAAAAACAAAATGAGTAAAATTTTTTTTAGTAATTTTTCTAAAATATCTCTGATTAATGGAGATACGCCCTTTTCACCCCAATCCACTTTTCTAGCTCTTAAAATGTGCTTTAAAAGCGTTTTTTAAAGCGTGAAAAGGACGTATCTCTATTATTTAACGAGAATATTTAAAGAAAAAGTCAATTATTCAATTTTCCTTTTTTTTCTCCTTATTTCATTAATTCGCAGGAAAAAATTGAAATTTCCTTCTTACTGGTCCTTGATTTCCGTTTATTTCCCACAGAGGTTCGCTATAGCTCATATCCACAGTAAAAAATCACAAAATCCTATTTATTTAAAAAAGGAACGATACTAATTTAAATCGACACAATTAAATTAAATTTTTTTTTTCATAAAAAATATTTTTTTATGCAAAAATCGACTTCTCATCAAATTTTTTGCACTCAAAATTCAAATGATTTTAATTGCCACTCTTTATTTCGCAGCTTCACTTTTTTTTTTTTTTTTTCTAATTTCTACATGAAATCTTGATCTATCTCCGATGATAGCTAAAACTGAAGTGACAACACCCTGGGATTAATCTCGATTGTTCCTAGGATTTTTCTAGATGATACTGTGAATTTTTCGTGTTAAACTCCGCCCACTGTGGTTGGAGGCGCTTATGAGGATTCGTCTCTGATTCGTCGACATGGACAGAGAATTTAGACTTGATTCTCTCCCATTCGTTGCAGGCAACTATCAGGGTGGTGGCTTTCGTTATTAAGATAATCATCAATAAGTCACTTGCTACATCAGAATGAGATCTTCATTATTTTAATTTAATGAAAAAATAAATAATTATTCCAATTTAATGGAAAGAAATAATTATTTTAATTTAATGAAAAAAATAATAATTATTCTAATTTAATGAAGAAAAACTCATTTTTTAATTTAATTTTAAAAAAAATCATTTTTATTATTTGCATCAGTTCCAGAAGAGCATTTTCATACGTTCGTTAATTTTTTTCCTTCAAATTTTGAGTATTTCTTTCGAAAAACTCCATTTCTTCATTGCTGAAAAGGGAAAAATTGATTAATTTTTAGGGGAAGATGGGGTAAAATGGACACTCTAATTGAACGGTTCGAGATTGAAATTTTCTGATGATTTCATCGAAAAGCTGAGAAAATTTCAGGCAAAAAACATGTGTCAAAATTTTTTTTTCTCAATTTTTGGAAAAATTTCCTTTTTTGGCCAAGTTTTGAAGGGGTTTTCCTTTTGAAAATCGAAAAAATTCACTTTTTCGGCGATATCTCTGGTTCTGTTGGTCGTAGCGATCTGGGGTGAATCTCAAATAAAAGATGAGCTCATTTCTCATTGATTTATGTGGTTCAAATTTTTTTTTAATCAGTTTTTCAAATATTTATAGGTCATTTTTTTGAAAATTAGTTTTTGCCCTATAAGTACTTGAAAAAATTGATATTTTTCTTTTCAAACCTCATCAATCTATGGGAAATGAGCTCACCTTTCATTTAAGATCGACCCCAGATCGCTACGATCAATAGAACCAGAGATATTCTCGAAAACCTGAAATTTTTCAAAAAACAGAAGAGTTTTACCTTCAAATGTGGCGCGAAAAATGAAATTTTTGAAAAATTCCAAAAAATAACTTCTGACATATGATTTTCATGGGAAATTTCCTCAGCTTTCCAATGGAATCATCAGAAAAAACCTATCTTCAATATTTCCATCGACTTCTCCCAATTTTCATAGTATAAAATACAAAAATCAACCTGTGTCCATTTTACCCCACCTTCCCCTATAAATAGACTATTCTTTTCTCCTCTTCCTTCACAAATATCTCAAAAAATCATGGAGATACGCCTCTTTTATCCAAATTCAAGGCATATCTCCATTATTTTTCAAAATATTCTTAAAAAGTGACTTTGAAAAAAATTGATCATCAAATTTTCATATTTTCCCTTTTTCCCCTTTTTTTAACGAATATCTCGGAAAATAATGGAGATACGCCCTTTTTTTAATTTTAATCCACTTTTATACAGAATTTCAAGAGCTACAAAAATGCATTGAGTTTAAAAAAGGGCGTATCTCCATTATTTATCAAGATATTTAAGAAAAATCACTATAAAAATTGATTTATTTCCTGTTCTACCTTTTTACTACTGAATTTGATACAATTATGATTTTTTTTTTTTTTTTGTGAAGAAAGTGCAAGTGCCCTATTGAAGGGGAACACTAATCGAAATGATATGAGGGATGATTCGAGACATATTGTCAATGGATAAAAAATAAAGAGGGGGAGTTGCCTAAACGTGTGACGGATCTCTTGTTATTTCCAAACTGAATTAATTAAAATCGTATTAGTCAAGTGACTCCATATCAAATCAAATGTCATATCTGCCCTCTTCCCCCCCCCCCCCCCCCCCCCAGAAAAATTGCAGTCGGGGGTGCATAAATTTATTAGACTCTTGTTAGTATATTTTAATCTGTTGCTCGAATGTATCTTCAATTGATTTAATTTCCCTTTTTTTTTTTTTTTAATGAAAAAAAAAGGATTTTTTTATTTGGAAAATTGAGTTTTTAGCAATTTATGATGTCAAGTCTCGTACAAAATTCAAGTTTTCGAGCTTCGGGCAAATGGTGATTGTTGAGCGCCGACTCCTCGAGCATTGATCCGAGGCGTCAGCTTGCAGTTACGTCTACACCGCATATTATAGTGCAGATATATATATATATATATATGACTAAAGATTTATTCTCGATAGGGAGTATAAGAGAATGTCCCTTGTTATTTCACTCGTATTTTTGAATTTTTTTTTCTCCAAATTCTCAATAAAAAATAATTTAATTGAATCTAAGGTAGTGTCGCAGGGACTTTGAGTGCAGTTAATTGCTCATTTTTTTGATGCCACATCAAAGATGATGGTTTTTTACGTTTTTCTGAATTTTTTCATAATTTTTGACCGTCCAGTTTACGAGATATGAATTATCAAAGTTAGTGGAAATAGCGGTGGTGGGGATGAAACGCCTTAAATCAGACGGAAATAACGAAATTACTAAAAAACCACAGGATTGACCCATTATTTAAAAACAATTGGCGAATAGAACAGCATTTTAACTAAATAATAGAAGAAAAAAATATTCAATTCACCGTATAGTTATTGAGAAATTTTAATTAGAAGGTAATCGTAACTATTTGCCTCTCTCTCTCTCTCTCTGTCTCATGCATGTGATAGGAGATTAGTAATGTTAAAAAAAATTCGAGAAACAAAAAAAAATTATATTCACAAGCTGAAGACATGACTTTCGAATAAAATCGTTCATTTTTTTTCTAAATATTTCAGGATCTAAGCGAGATCGAGACATTCTCGTGATTTCATTGAAATCCTGAGAAAATTTGACCTGGAAACCATATGTCGGAAGTAATTTTGATTTATTTTTGGGTCTTATCTCAAATTTGGGCCCAAAAACCCATTTTTGAGCCCAAATTTTCAAAAAAAAAAATTCCAAAAATCTCTTGTGACATATGCTTTCCATGTCAAATTTTCTCAGCTTTCCAATGGAATCATCGAAAAAATTCCATCTCCAATACTTTCCTCAGAATTTCTCAAAATCATGATTTTCAAATGATTTGCTCTAGGAGTAGTAACCTTAGATCCAAAAAATTTCCATCAAAAATCCATCAATTTCTTCTTTTTTTTCTGGATAAAATTGAATCCGAACATTTTTTCGACATTCGGAATTTAAATTGCGACCACATTGAGACCCTGACGAATTCCCTCCCCCTCCCCCCTTCGTCACAGGCTTTTAGGGCTTAAATTTACCGTATAAATGCTTCTGAATGGAGATAATCTGGGTGATAGTCTATAATAAGCCTTTATTTCATTCATTTCATTCATTTAAAATTTAATAAACAGAAGAAAAAAAATAATTCAACACGAAATTTTGAGTAAATTATCAATTTTTCTACGTTTTCGTAAGAATTAAAAAAAAATATATAAAAAAAATGGAATAACAGATCAAGGCTTATTATCGTTTCACCCCCCATTGAAGAATTAGTTTTGGTGAATTTAGGGAAAAGTGAGTAAAAGGGGCGGAAATATGTAATCGTGCACGTGTTCAATCTCAGCCCAATTCCGATCATCTTTATATATCTATGACAATAGAAATAATACATTCAGATATAAGGGGAATTAGAGATAAATAGATCAAATTCACTTTTACAGTAAAAGGCCTCAAGCAAAAACAAGTGGATAATACTATTGCTTTCCAACAGATATAGCTTTTTCTGCTGATACTTTAGCAATATGCTTTCGAATGGAAGTGATACAACTTTTTTCAAATCATGAAAATATCAAATTTTGAAGAAATTCATTAAAACGCCAATAACTCGAGAACTAATCATGCAAATAAGCTCAAAATTTACAGGCATCTAACTCATACAATTCTCGAGATAATAGGGGAAGGTGGGGCAAAATGGACATCAGGGGTAATATGGACACATCTAAATTTTTAGGCAAATATTATGGAAAACTCTTGAAATTAATAGAAATATTGGCGGTGGATTGTTTTTGATGATTCCATTGGAAAGCTGAGGAAATTTTAGGCGGGAAATAAGTGCCGGAATTATTTTTTTTGAATTTTTGGCGATTTTGACTTTTTTGAGCATTTTAAAGGGGTAAAACACTTTCTTTTTTTGAAAATTTTCAGTTTTTTGAGAATATCTTCGGTTCTATTTGTCATAGCGTAAAAATTCTGACGGGAGGTGAAAGGTGAGATCATTTGCTATCGATTCATAGGGTTTTCAATTTGAAAATATCGATTTTTAAGATATTCATGGGCATTTTTGTGAAACAGTTTTGTGTAACCATTTTTGGCCTATCACTATTCCAAAAATTGATATTTTTGAATTCAAAACCCCACAAATTGATGGGAAATTAGCTCACCTTTCATATGAGACCAACCCCGAATTGTTATGACCAATAGAACCAGAGATATTTGCAAAAAACTGAAAATTTTCAAAAAAGCAAAGGCTTTCATCCCTCAAAAATGCCGAAAAATATCGAATTTTCAAAAAATTCGAAAAAAATACATCTGACACCTATTTCCCAGCTAAAATTTCCTCAGCTTTTCGATAGAATCATGAAAAAAAATCCATCTCTAACCGTTTCATTACAGTGTCCATTTTGCCCCACTCTCCCCTGTATGAGTATAAATAACATCAGTTCAATAGTTTCCAGAAATTCCATTAAAAACTGATTTTCGAAAGATAGAAATATCTCAAAAAGTTTCGATCGAATTCTCTTCAAATGAAGCTTTAAAAATAGAGTTCGTCGAGAGGAAATTTCCCACAAAATATGAAATTTTTCTATAAAAACCGTTTCGCTGTAATTGAGACTTTTGCTAAAAATATCATTTTCTCTCTATTTAGATCATTTTAAGGATCTTCCATCACAAAAATTACAATCGAAAATTCTGATGATTCCATAGCTTCCATTCGGAAGCAAAAAACAATAAACGCCTAAGATTATTCTTCAACAATGATTTTATTCAATTACTTAATACTTTTACATTAAATCCATTAAATTTATAGAAATAGCCCTAAAAAATATAACAATCACGCTAACTTATCACGAAAAAAAAAAAAAAAAAATTAAATATTTTTCGATTGTTTTCTGAAAATAATTCTATTGTATTTTAAGTATCTCTGTGTTTTATTTCTTTCTCTTCTTTTAATATTTCATTTAAAATTGATCTAGTAATTCTTAGAACCAGGTACATTACGGACAAGGCTCGAAAAAGCTCATTTTACAAAAAAAAAGACAAAAAAAACATTTAAATTCATTTGGAATGCATTGAGTTCAACTCAAATCCAGTAAACTCCCTAATTTTCTCAATTTCCTCATTTTTAACTAAATTAATAATAATTTTAAAATCAAGCATTTCGAATTACTCATTAATTCCTAATTTCGTGTATTTTTTTCGCAATTTCTTCACAAATTATCACTATCAACATCAAATCCAATGGTAACATTTGAATTATCTTTTAAATTTTCAGCAACAGTTAAAATAGGCTCTTCCGGTGTTTCAACTGGTGAAACGGCATTAACAGATCTGTTATCAACAGATTTTTTCCAATTTTCCAAATCACCTCCACTCATCGTGGAAAAGCTTCCCAATTTCGTTGTTGAAGAGGATGAGCACTCGAATCCTCTTTCAAGATCATTTCTTTCATTGTCTCCAGGTGCACAAGAAACACTCTGGGACCTCAAAATAGTTTTCCCCTTTTTCGACTTGTTCCTGGATTTTTTTTCCTCTTTTTTCTCCTTAAAAGACGAATTTCGACTTTTTAGCTTCTCCAATGACTGAGAAGAGCTCAATTCCTCTGGTTTTATCCTCACATCCTCTTCCGCAATTTCCATGCTTTCAACCCTGAATCTGCCGATTTTCTTGAAACCACTTGGCTTCTGCTCGAAAATAAATTTTACGTCTTGCTTTTTTTGCTCTTCACTTTGTCGCAAAGTCAAAGTGTTTTCTTCTTCTTCTTCGACTCCTTCTCGAGGGAGTTCCTCGATTGTTCTGCGGATGGTACCGTCTTCGTTGCTGTAGTAGTCTGTGTAGGAGATGCTGCCACGACCTTCTCTGTTGTCCTGGTCCATTGCCATGCAGAAGTCGTTGAAGTCCATTTCGAGACAGGGGGTCGTTGAAAATTTTGGACCTACGAAGGGCTGACTTCCATCGTTGCTGATCAGGCTCATCGACATACTGCATTCTCCTGCTGATGTGGGGGCAGGGGAGGAGGGCTCAGAGGAGAGGAAGGACTGGGGCTCACTGCTCCAGCCTGTACCTGATGAAAAAATTACGAATTTTTTGATAATTTAACTCTCTATTATTATTTTAAAAAAAAATTTCAAATAAAATTTGAAAAAAAAATTTGAAAAAAATTTCGAAAAATCTCAAATAGTGAATTTAAACTGATTTTTGGAATGTATATTGGCGAAAAAAGGTTGCCGGAGTTTAATTTGAGAAAATTTCGAAAAAAAATTTCAAATTAAGCTTTTAGAAAAAATTTCAAATAAAATTTGAAACAAAAATTCGAAAAAAATTGAAAAAAATCTCAAATATTCAAATAAAACTGTTTCTTCAGAGTTTTGAGGATTTTTTTTATTTTTAATTTTTAAATTCTTACTGTTTGGACTTGTTGGGGATAGTTGGGCTCGATTATCAGCATTCTCCACTTCTTGTCCTGATTTGTAGTGGAATGTCCCAGTTTGGATGAATCTAGAAAAGTCGATTGAAAATCGAGAAATTAGAGGGATTTTTTAGTTTTTATATTTCATTTTTTAAATAATTGATAAAACATAAAAATTAATAATTTTAATAATGGCTAAGGTTTTTTTTTAGGAAATAATGAATTTTTCTGAATTTTTGAATGAAATGATTTTAATTTCTTGTATTTTTCACCTGGAAGGTTCAATAGCAATAGCAGCACCAATAGACAGTGATGGGAACAGCGATCCCTGAGATCCACCAGGTGACGGAAATTTCGGAGGAGAAGATGCTGGAGTCCTGAACAACGGTGCACTCGTCATCATCTCCAGAAAACAGTCCAATTGTCTCAGCGACAGAGCATTGTGCAGTGTCTCCAGTGGCCTTATCGGTGGTACTCCACCAAAACCTTCAATAGCTACTCAACATACACCTAATTATCATCAAAAATCAAAGAATAAAGTCTAGGGGTGTGCGAATAGTGCTCAAATCGAATATCACTATTCGATTGAATATTCGAATCGAATAATTTGAATTTTCGAATAATTCGATTTTTTGAATAATTTGAAATTTTCGAATAATTCGGAATTTTTTAATAATTCGAAATTTTCTTATAATTTGAAATCTTCGAATAATTCGAAATTTCAGAATTTTCGAATAATTCGAATATTTTAATGATTTGAAATTTTCAAATAATTCGAAATTTTTGAATAATTCGAAATCCAAATAGAATAATTCGAATAATTTGAAGTTGTCAAGTTTTCGAATAGTTAAGAAAAATTTCGAATATTTAAAAAAATTTCGAATAATTAATTTTTAAATAATCAATCTTAATTATTTTTCCCAATAATTTCGTAAATTTCTCAATTTTTCGAATAATTTGATATTTTTTCATCTAAAAATTCAAATAATTCCATTCGACGTTCGCATCAAAAAATTAATATTCGATTCAATCCAAATTATTCGATTTAATCCAAATAATTCGCACATCCCTAAATAACATCATTTCAAAAAAATCATCGCATCGCTAAAAGATAAGATTTACCGGCAACAGCTGAAGCATGCTGTGGTACCATATCCTTGAGATTAGGTGCACTCGATGAACCGCTAATAACAGCAGTACTGAATAAACTATTAGCTGAACCAGTTAGCTTCTTGGTAACGTTGTACCCCAGTAGTTTGAAATAACTCATCTGCCCGGAGATACTGTGTCGATGGCGCCTTGCTGTGCATGTAGGATCAGGTTGAATGATCGTAGGTCTTGTGTCTGGGGACGATAAGGAACGTTGCGCATGGATTCTGGATAAGGTTTTTGTTAAATGTATTTTTCTTAAACGTTCATCGTGCTTACAGGCATAACTACTGTGATAATTTATTAAATTATGATTAGATGATGTTCTAGGAGTATTATCAAAGGAGAATAACGATGATTCTTTGGAAAGACTAGCATGCCTCGTAAAATTTCTTGTTTTCGAAATAAAAGGCCAAGAATGTCTTTTTTTCAATCGATGATGCGAAAAATAACTAGGATACATCTGATAATATCTCGATTTTTCGCGATCTGAATCGAACAAATGATGTCTCGAGGCTCTCTGACTCTCAAAAAAAAGCCCATAACACGAGCAATTGATAAATTTACGAGACATTGAACGAGCAAAGTAAATACGCAAATTTAAACGCTCAGATGATGTCATTTCGTTACTTTGGAATATTAATTCGGATATATTGCAGTTATAACACTGGCAATATTGCTGGAGTGATGGTGATAAAGATCGAGAACGTTCGGAATCTAACTCACCCCGAATTTCACTTATTGGGAGATTGAGAGTTGATTGGGAACGGCTGTAACGTTGGCTTGAACGTTGTATTGGCTTTGTATCATCGGTTATTTTAATTGATGGGCAATTTTTATTGGGCGAGCCTAGTGATGTATTGTGGAGGGTCACTAGAGGTCCTTGGTCCTGGAGAGAATCAAGGACTGGCGATGGTAGCTCGGGAGAGCTCAATGTGTGAGGAAGTAACATTGGGATTCCCAGTATATTTCGCGATTTTGTTAGGGTCAGTGGACTGTTATTAGGTTGGCGAGATGAGGCTTCTTATTTTTTAATTTTTTTTTAAATTTTTTTAGGGATTAGGAGGTTGATGAGAGGGGTGGGGGAAAAAGAGGGAAGAAAGAAAAAGAGAATAAATTTACCCGTAACCAAAAGAATTAAACGTAAACATAATGTGAAAATTGGGAGAATATAGCCATGACATAAGGAGTTTTTTTTCTCGTTTTTTTAAAAAAAGCGGAAAAAATTGCATTTACGACCCTTTTACTCTGAGGCGACTATATGTCGAATTTAATTGATAAAACTATCGCGTTCAGTCCTCATTTCTCATTGGTTCGATCAAAATTACGCGCTTGATTCAAAAAATAAAACAATTTTTTTGAATAATTATCGATTATTGGTAATAATTTTTCATTCAACTCGAAGAATAATCATTAAAAAAATGGAGAAAATGAAATTGAACAGTAAAATTACGACATTATTTTTGAAGCGCAAAAGCGCGCGATTTAGCCCGTTTATTTGAAAAATTTCTGTAATTTCCTTATGTGATGTCTAAAATTTATAAAAATAATGGGAAAACCAGAACTCAAAAATTTCTTAATTGTAGTGGACAATGAGATGATAATTGCCTTTTTTCAAATGTGATTTATACAGACACACACACACACACACATTTACAGAAGACACATGCGAGTAGAGACAGAGTCAGCCAGAGAAAGCAAAAGCCCTTGAAGAAATTCTTAGCAGGAATTATTGCTGTAATTATTTTTGAGGTAATTTGTCAAAAATTGGCTGATTTTGAAAGATTTCCTATGGAAATCTGTTGATAGAAGTTTTTTCAAAATTAGTAACAAATGAAAAAAATGTACTTTTTTTCTAATTTTTCAGCATGAGGAGTAAATGGATTTTTTTTTGGATTTTCTGGAGCAACTGCTGGATGGATCAGAAGGTCAATGACCTTCTGGTCCAAACGACAATCACCCCCTTTTAATAAATTACGTATTTATTAGGGGCTGCCACTCGCACATCCATCGTAGAGCAGAGTTATTTCAAAGAAAACAATTAAGAGAATTAAAAAAAAAATTGAAAAAACTATTAATTAGAATTATTCTGTTGTTTTTTCACCTCCTAGTGAGAAAATCAAAAATGTCACTGTGTCATTGTCATTTTGCGTGTAAATTCATTGTTCTTGTGAACGATTAAACATTTTTAGAGAAAATTAGAGCATGACACAAAAATTTGCAAATATCCTGATGTTAAGTTATGCAATAGAATTTTGTTTTTTTTTCGTCATTTTTTTTTTTTTACGTTTCACCGCAGAAAAACGTACCTTCTCTGTTGACTGCGTCCAGACTCTGATACTGCAGCTTATCTGCAGCTACAAAAGAAAATAGTAAAAAGGAGAGACAAATTGTAGATTCACTCAAATTTTTCATCTCAATTTTTTTTTTTTTTTTTTTTTTTTCAATTTAAAAGAAAATATTTCAAAATCAGTTTTTGTGAAATTAATGAGAATTTTTGAATGGGACTTTTCCTTCTTTTAGACTCAAGTGGAGAGGAAATATTCATGCAGAAAACATTCATTCCATTGGAAAATACAAGATCACATGCGAGGAGCTCCAGAGAGTTTTCTTAATTGCAGGAAAAAATAGTGGAAGATTTGGTGAAATGGACATTTTAATTAAATGGTTGGAAATAGAGATTTTATGCTGATTTCATTGAAAAACTGAGGAAAAAAATGATAAGAAGGATAAAAAATTAAGTTTATGAAAAGTTGAAGAAAAAAAATGGAATTTTTTAAAAATCAAAGAAAAAAAAAATTCTGATACATGATTTCCATTAAAAATTACCTCAGCTTTTCAAATGAAATCATCAAAAAAAAAACCTATCGTTAATATTTCCATCAATTTCGATTGATTTTTCCCAATAAAAATCATCAGAACTAAGATGTGTCCATTCCACCCCTCGCCTCCTTTCACCCCACCTCCCCCACCCACCCCAAATTCCTCAAAGAACTTACTTTTCTCTGGTTTATCCTGTCTCTGATGATCATAACTTCTAGCCCTAGGTTCGCAAATGCTAGCTGCCTCTCTTTCCCTCCGTTGCCTCTGACTCGCAGCCAATTGACTTCCCAATCTCGCTGCCTCATGACCAGCAACAGTCCTGGCACTAATAGGAATAGGCGCTGAACCCTGAAGAAACCCAGAATCATAAGGTTCATCCATCATATTTGGGTCCAGATCCATCATATCAATGGCTCGACTAGTAGTTGGACTGTTCAACGTGGAATCTGCAGTTTCCGTTCCTATCATCGGTGGCGAAGAATCCGAGGTCTCTTGAGGGCTGATCGGACTGGAGATATCTCCCATAAAAGCTTCTGCACAAAAAAAAAACGAAAAAATCAGTTTTATTTAGAATTATTTGAAATTCTTTAGAAATCTGGAAATTTGCAGATTTCGAAATTTCATGAGTTTTTGCGGAATTTTTGGTAGAGTTGATATTTCCCCAAAAATGAAGGAAGGCCTCAGAACCGGAAATTGGAGGAAAGTCAAATTTGGCGGGAATATGGAATTTTTTTTATTTAAAAATTTCTCATTTCTTGCATATTTTTCTATATAAGTCCGACCTTATGGCGAATTGAGAGACAATATTTTTTAGGGTGAAGGGCAGAAGTTTTTGGAAAGCCTCGGAACCGGAAATTAGAGGGACGTCAAATTTGGCGGGAAGATGGAATTTTTTTAATTTTGAAATTTCTCATTTTTGCATATTATTCTTGATAAGTCCGATCAGATTTGGAGGGGAGATGGAATTTTTCCAAGTTTTACATAATTAATTAAATAATTAATTAAATAATCATTTAAATAATCAATTAAATTCAATAAAAATAGGTTTAATTTACCTTCTTCCTCTTCAATTCTAGTGCTGCACTGCGAATTTGTTTCTAAATTATGACTACTCTCATTTCTCGAGTGTGGACGGAATCCAGGACCAGGTGGTAAATTCTTCTGAACGCAGCAATTAACCCCAGGACTAAAATGCAACTCAACGTGAAACCTTTCTTCGCTGCTTGGATCTTTCGTTGGATCCTCGTACAGCATGACGACGATTTGGGACATGTAGTTCAGTTCAGAGACCATAGAAACGTATTCCATAGCTCTTCTCCACTGTTCATCTTTAACAACATCCAGCAAACCTCCGTATCTTAAGACAGTGAGAAGAGAATGAACGTGGCTCTCACTGGTGAAGTACAGCCTCGTCCTCACGTGTCTTCCAGGACTCGAAACTCCATGAGAGTACCTTTTTTTAAAAAAAAAAAAAAAATTAATTTATTATATAAAGCCTGGGTGAAATATGGAGAATTAAAATATCATCAATAAACGAATGACAGAATTTTTAAATTTGGGATTTACAACAAAAAAAAGTTGTTATACAACATATTGCGATTTTTAAAAAATTACTTATCTTAATTAATTTCTAAAATTAATTAAATTAATCAATTTTAGAAATTAGATAAATTAATTAATTTTTAAAATTAATTTAATTGATTAATTTTAAAAATTAGCTAAATTGATTAAATTTCAAAATCAATTTAATTGATTAATTTTAAAAATCAGTTAAATTAATTAATTTTCAAAATTAATTAAATTAATCAATTTTGAAATTAGCCAAACTAAATAATTTTTTAAATTAATTTAATTGATTGATTTTAAAAATTAGCTAATTAATTAATTTTGAAAATTAGCTAAATTAATTAACTTTTAAAATCAATGTAATTGATTAATTTTAAAAATCAGTTAAATTAATCAATTTTCAAAATTAATTAAATTAATCAATTTTGAAATTAGCCAAATTAATTAATTTTTTAAATCAATTTAATTGATTAATTTCAAAAATTAGCTAAATTAATTAATTTTAAAGATTAGCTAAATTGATTAACTTTTAAAATCAATTTAATTAATTAATTTTGAAATTAGCCAAATTAATTAATTTTTTAAATTACTTTAATTGATTAATTTTGAAAATTAGCTAAGTTAATTAACTTTTAAAATCAATTTAATTGATTAATTTTAAAAATCAGCTAAATTAAGTAATTTCCAAAATTGATTAAATTAATCAATTTTGAAATTAGCCAAATTAATTAATTTCCTCTAATTAATTTAATTGATTAATTTTAAAAATTAGCTAAATTAATTAATTTTAAAAATTAATTAAATTAATTAATTTTCAAAATTAGTTGTCTCAATTAAGCCAAAATAATCATTTAAATACCTCGGATTTAATCTGTTAACAGTCTCCTCCCCACTCTCCTCAATGTTCCTCTGCAGATCAGCTCTGATCTTCTTCAACAAAGGCGTGCATATCCCCTGACCAATCGTCAGCTTCTCCTGGACCGTCAGCCCATACTCCTGCGGTATCACAATATCCGCGAGATATTTCGCATATATATAAAGCTCCTCCGCATGATCAAACTGAAGAGTATGATTATTGTGCTGAAGATCGTATTTGATGCAGTCATAAATGTCCGGAATTTTCGAAATATCAAAACGTTTGTTTTTCGTGCAGAAATCCTTTTCGATCTTGCCCCAGCGTCTTCCCATCAGCTCCCAAGTCTCTCCATGATACAAAATCGCATCTTTCGTCTTTGGATCCTCTTTTTTTAAACGAACAATGTCCATTAATTTGTGAATCAATGCCTGGACGTGTTGACAGCATTTTACAGGGTTTTTCACGAAGTCTAGAGCATCGTTGATGCTTATGGCATTTCCTGGATTTATCTGGGCTCGATCTTCCGGGGTAAAGTCTCGATCCTGTTGGAGAAACTCGTGGAGCTTTGTTTTTACCATGTTTTGGTACTTGCTGCTGTCGCAATCGTTGTCCAGAAGTCCATTTGTATTTGCTGATTTCACCATTTGCACTAAAATTGGAGTCAATTCACCCTCTAAGGCTAAAAGACCTTTTGCGAATGCTGCTGCTGTCATCTGGACCCTTCCCTCGTCACTTGCGTATATTTTTAAGTCGTGCCTGAATGTTGAATGGAGTCTTAATAGGCCTAGACCCTGAGCACCTGCATATTCACCTGAAAATTCGATTTTTTTCTTTTAATTTGATCAAATTAAATTTTTGGGACGGTTTCTATTTTTTTTAATACGGGGAAGGTGGGGCAATACGGACTAAGGGGTAAAATGGACATATTTGAGTTTTGATGTATATATATAAATTTAAATGATAATATTATTTTATTTTAATAAAAGTTTTATGAAAGTTTTATGAAAATTTCATGGAAATTTCGAAAATTTTGAAAAAATCGCTTTGAAAAATTTTAAACTGATATTTTTTGTGTAAAAAAAAAAGAAAAAAAAAGTTTTATTCTAATATTTGAGATTTTTCCAGAATTTTCGAAATTTTTATGGAATTTTTATAGAATTTTTATGGATTTCTTTTGAGAATTCGATTTTTTCTGGCATTTTTGAGGGGTAAAAGGCTTTTGATTTTTGAGAAAATTCAGGTTTTTGGAAATATCTCTGGTTCTATTGGTCGTAGCGACTTGGGACTGATTTTAAATGAAAGGTGAGATCATTTCCCATAGATTTATGGGGTTTTGGATCAAAAAATATCAATTTCTTACATAGTTATAGGGCAAAAACCGCCTGATCATAGTTTTTCACAAAAATTCTCATAACTATCTGAAAAATTGATATTTTTGAATTCGAAACCCCATAAATCGATGGGAAATGATCTCACCTTTCATTTGAGATTGGTTTCATGTCGCTACGACCAATAGAACCGAAGATATCTCAAAAAAACTGAATTTTTTGGGATTTTTTACCTTCAAAAGTGCCCAAAAAAATCAAATTTTTAAAAAATTAAAAAAAAATCAATTCTGGCTTGAATATTTGCCTAAAATTTTCTCAGCTTGTCGATAGAATCATCAAAGAAAATCTATCTCCTCCTGTTACATTACAATGTCCATTTTGCCCCACACATTCCCCTATTTTTCATCTGAATTATTTCCATTGCAACGCTAAGAATTTTTCATCAAAATCATGCCACACAAGGAAAATAACTGGAAAATTTCATGATTATTCAAACCACAGTAACATTTCATACTATAATTTAAAAAATTGAAGAAAAAAAAAAATTTAATAAATAATTCCTTGTGGCATAATTAATTAAATCAATTAAATGAAATTCTATGTAAACAATTAAATAAAGATTTAAAAAAAATTTGTCTGAAAACGTAGAAATTAGAAAAGTTACCGTGGCTTGGTAACATCTCTGAGTCATCCTCTGGAATTTTTGCAAAAAAACACAAGAGACAGAAACATTTACAATAATTAAATCACTTTTTTTTTCTTCACAACCTCATGAAACATTTTATTTCAATGAGGATACATTGCCTTTTTTTTTGTGATACTGCAATGAGTGCAAAAATGATAAAACTCATGTGAAAAGATGAGGAAAAAAAAATAAAGAAAAATAAAAAGAAAAATCATGAAGAAAAAAAAAATTCTATGAAAAATTCATAATTTAATAATTAAAAATAACAAAAATAATGAAATAAAAAGCAAAATGCGCATGATACCAACCACTAAGGTGTCTACCTTGACCACCAGGATACATGCATCTGAAAATTCTTCCTAATTCCTCAGCTTGAATTCTACCAGCTGGAGTTAATTCACCGCCCCATTTTAAAATGAGAACTAGTGAAGGTTCACCAAGACGATCTGTAAGACGAAAATTACGGCATTTATAGCAAGAATTTTGAAATAATTAGGCTGTGGACGTATATTACTGTTCGAAGTAGTCCGGGGGCAGCTCACGTGATATTTTTTTTGGATATCTGAGAGATGATTAGGATGATAATGGAGTCTAAAAAAATTTAAATTAATGAATTTATGAAAAGTGTCATACTGTGGCTGTTACCATCGTCAGAGGAACTGCCTCTGGGTCTTCCACGAGGCTGGTACTTCATCTGTACCTTGCGATTAATACCGGAAAAGTGTCCATACCTGAAAAAAAAATTCCATTCGAAATTATTCCAATTTAAAAAAAATTCCAATTTTGTTTTTTTTAATAAGTTTTTTTTTCTTTCAGGGGAATGTGGGGTAAAATGGAGATTCCAAATGAAAGGTTCGAGATAGAAATTTTCTGATGATTCAATTGAAAAGCTGAGGAAATTTTGGATGGAAAACATGTGTCAAATTTTTTTTTTTTCATTTTTTGAAAAAATTTGCTTTTTTGGCCAAGTTTTGAAGGGGTTTCTCTTTTGAAAATCGAAAAAACTCACTTTTTCGACGATATCTCCGGTTCTGTTGGTCGTAGCGATCTGGGGTTGATCTCAAATGAAAGATGAGCTCGTTTCTCATGGATTTATGTGGTTCAAATTTTTTTTAAATCAATTTTTCAAATATTTGTAGGTCATTTTCTGAAAATTAGGTTTTGCCCTATAAGTACTTGAAAAAATTGATATTTTTCTTTTTAACCCCCATAAATCAATGGTAAATGAGCTCACCTTTCATTTAAGATCAATCCCAGGTCGCTACGATCAATAGAACCAGAGATATTCTCGAAAACCTGAAATTTTTCCAAAAACAGAAGAGTTTTACCTTCAAATCTTGCGCAAAAAATGAAATTTTTGAAAAATTCCAAAAAATAACTTCTGACATATGATTTTCATGGGAAATTTTCTCAGCTTTCCAATGGAATCATCAGAAAAAACCTATCTCCAATATTTCCATCGATTTCTCCTAATTTTCATAGTATAAAATACCAAAACCACATTCCACAATTTTTTTTTGTTTTTTTAATATTATTAAAATGTGAACGAACATTTCTAATACGCTTTTTAATTGCTCGAGCTTTCCCTGTTTTTCTTCGAGCTCAGAACCAGCAGCACGATGCTGAATTTCCGCCAAAAGACTCCTGGCAGTGTCCAGGATCTCCTGAAGCTGTTTAGGACGCTTCAACTTGACGTGTCCATGTTTATACCCATCGTATTTTGCAAAAATCTCAAAAAACTTTGGATGCCTAACTTCAACCTTCATCTTTTGCTTTGGTGTTCTGTCTCCATGTCTGATAACTGCAACAACGCATCTCAATTCCATCCTGAAGTAATTCAAAATGTTAATAATAATTGGAAAATTAAAAATTATTTAATTAAAAATAAATACTTATTCTCCTACATTTTTCCAAATGTCGTTGGAACAATTGGCGGATCGTCTAGTTGAAATGGTACACTCCAAGGAATGTGTAGAGTTGGTGCCAATTCACGAAGAATCATGTTACCCAAAATTTTGGCACAGTCGTCATAGTACTTGTTTGAATTTTTGACAAAACTAAAGCCATTAACATCACAGACAAATGATTTTCCATTGGCTCTGAAAAAATAATTTGTTTAAGATAATAATAATTGGTTTTTTTAATAAATCGAGTCCATTGATCACTAATTTAAAAAAAAAATGTCTCGGAATTAAAGCGAGATAGAGCGATTTTACCTTTGTTAGCAGAAAAATCTACAAAAAAAAGAAGGAATAGGGTAAAATCGCTTTATCTCGCTTAATTTCAAGAATATTCTCGAAAATTTGATGATTAAATGAAATTAATTTGCAGGCAATTGTCCTGAAAATTAATAATATTAATCATAATTTACCTAAGGAGATCAAATCCGCAGACTGTCTGCTTGAATGCTAAACACACTTTTCTGCTAATTAGCTTTTCAGCATTGCTCAGAATCACTGGGTATCGAATTTCCTTTCCCTCTGAGTCTCTCTCGACTTTTCCATCAAGTGCAGGACTTTTTCGTGCTTCTGCATGTGCATAATCAGGACCTACAGTGTACACTTTGACATCGGTACCATCTGTAGGCATAAAATCCTCGTAGATGTAGGAGCCTGTCTTTCGGACTCGAGATTCTGGAGAATAGACACTGCTTCGGCTTCCAATCTGAAGAATAAAATTATTTTATAAAATGATAATGAAATTAGCATACATCTGACAATTTTTTAATTAACAAATTATTTTTAAAAAAAATATTTAAAGAATTTGCATTTATAGTTTTTCGAATTTTTTTTTTCAATAATTTATTTGTTGAAAAATTAATAAATTGAATAATTTTTCGAATCTTTAAAAGATAAATCATTCAATATTTTTTAAGAAATGTATAAAAAATTTATAATTATAGTTTTTTGAATTTTTTAAATGTGCATAGTTTCCATTTTATAAATATAATTTATTTGTTAAAAAAAAATGAAGAAATCTGACAATTTTTATTTATTTTTTGTTTTAAATAAATTATTTAAAAAAAAATAAAAAAATATGCACATTTCGAAAATTTCAATTTTCTATACTAATTAATTTGTTTAACAAATTGTCAGTCGTATTTTAATTTAATTATTATTAATTTACAGTATAATTTCATAATAATTCGTTTGAAATGCATTAAAAATTCATAAACGAATGATAATTTTACCTTTCTGAATAATCTCTGACTGCCACCACCAGCTGATGTTGGATAATAAATATAAATATTGTGATCCTCAGCTGACACTGGTTTTTCAACAAATGGCTTGTTAAATGTAACTCCATTTACCTCTACGTGGTCCTCAGACTCCACCAATTCGTGGTCTGAAATAAATTCTTAGTTCTTCGCATGTCAAAAGTGGAACATTCAACACAAGGAGAATTAAACCAAATTCAAATTCTTAAATTTCAAAAAAAAAAAAAATGAAATATCTGTGATTTTTTTTTCTTTCATTATTAAATACCTGAATTAACAATTTACAGGATAATGCGAACAAATTCAACAAGCAATTCCACAATTAATTAATTAATTAACAATTTTAATTCACACGAAATAAATTAAATTCACCAGAACAAAGAGATACTTACGTTTTGGATCTGCTGAGTCTCTGTCTAAAACTGCATATCTTGGAATTTCAATTCCTTCACTCTCCAAAATCGCATAAACCCTCCTTCGATCCTAAAAATTAATTAGAAAAAATAATTAAAATAATTAATTAGCGAAAATCGTAAAAAAATGCTAAAAACTTCCAAAAAATGGTCCAAAAAGATGTAGGATTTTTTTTTTTTAGTGAAGGAGTCGATGAAAAAATCTGAAAAAATTTGAGAAGTTGCTCCAATATGTGAACATTGTTGCTGAATTTTTTCAAATTTTTTGATCGACTCCTTCACTCCAAGAAAAAATAAAAATTACCTGAATATCATACTGCATGGGTAAATTATTTATAATAAATGGATTTCGGAGATTTGCATAGCTGATGGCCTTTTCCAGGGGAAATCCTTTGCTGTGAAAGCTTATCAGACAGTCAACAGTCGGCCAATTCTCCACAGCTTCCTTCAGGATCACTTCCTCAGCAAATACGATTATCTTGATGTACTCGAATTCCTCTAGACGAGTCAGGATTTCTTTCATCGGTTTGCTCTGGGATTTCTTGGCCATCGCGCATATTCCCACAAGGACCTGCTTCCCCTCGCCCTCCAGGTCACTTCCTCCCATACACCCATCGTCATTAACACACCCGTCCGACAGTTCGCCCTTAAAAAATAATTATTTGATTAAAAAAATTAAAATTTAATTGAATAGTTTTAAAAAAAAGGACAAAAATGGGTGAAATGGATCGAAAATCGTTCGAAATGGGTAGAAATATTTGAGTGAGGTTTCTTTCGATGATTCCATCGAAAAGCTGAGAAAATTTGAGCTGGAAAACATGGGTCACACATGATTTTCCTAATTTTTTTGGAAATTTCGATTTTTTTACTTCGAAAAATTTCGAAAAAATTTCGATTTTCGAAAAAACGTTTTTTTTGAGGATATCTCTGGTTTTATTGGTTGGATCTGAAAAATTCCGAATGGAGGTGAAAGGTGAGATCATTTGCCATTGATCTATAGAGTTTTGAAAAGAAAATTATCGATTTTTGAAGAATTTAAGGAGAAAAAACTGATTTTTTTACAAAAATACGTTAAAAACTCTATGAAAAATCGATAATTTTTCTTTCGAAATCCCATAAATCTATGGCAAATGATCTCATCTTCCACCTCGAATCGAAATTAACACGCTGGGACCGATAGAAATCAAGAAATCCTCAAAAAAAACTTTTTTTTCGAAAATCTAAATTTTTTCGAAATTTTTCGAAATAAAAAAATCGAAATTTCCAAAAAAATTAGGAAAATCATGTTCGACCCATGTTTTCCTGCTCAAATTTTCTCAGCTTTTCAATGGAATCATCAAAAAAATTCCATCTCAAACCGCTTCCAATAAAAATACCCATTTTACCCCTTTTTTTTCCTATTATCCTAAATATTACGATTAAAGTTGAGTGTTTTCGTTAATTCAAGGCAAGATAATAATATGAAAACGTACAAAGTACACTGGTTAAAACCAAGGCTAGTCTCAAAAATAATAAAATTCAGAGCATAAAAGATAAATGAACTCTGAAAATTCTATATTTGAAATGTGAAAATGTTACTCCCCTAAAACCTCCTCACGCATTAGAAAATACAGAGACATGAGAATACCAAAAATATCATTCACTTGGAATAATACGAGGACGAGTGCACTGCTGCTTGATTCATAATTTCGTTGGATAAAACGAGAATAAAACAGAAAATTTCGTAGAAAAAAAGGAAATTTCACAAAAAAAAAAGAAAATTTTTCACCATTTTTCTCAAATATCTTGGAAACTAAGCGAGATAGAGCGATTTTACCAGAATCCAATTTTGTAGCTCTTGAAATTCTCTGAAAAAAGGTTTCATGAAAAATCGCTCTATCTCGCTTAGTTTCCGAGATATTTTATAGCCTAGAAATCTAATTGATAATAATGAATTGAGAGAAAAATCTGTCGATTTTTCAGATTTTTTTAAACAAATAAATTATTATTTAAAAAATATTCAAAAAATTTGCATCCATAGTTTCTTCAATTTTCTATATTGACATATTTTTTTTATTCTCTCAAATATTTTATTTGTTAAAGAAAAAAAATTTGAATATTGTCAATTTTTCGGTATTTAATTTATTTTTAATTGAATTCAATTTTATTTAATTTAAAATATTAAAAATCCGATAATTTTTATCATTCTTATTTTTTTTAAACAAATGAATAATTTCGTAAAAAAATAAAAAATATGCCATTATAAAAAATTCAAAAAACTAAAAGTCAAAATTTTTCAAGAAATGAAATATTTTCGAGAATAAAAAAAAAATATTTACATATTAAAAATTGAAGAAACTATAGATGAATTTTTTTTAAAATATTTTTTAATTAACAATTTTAATAATAATAATAATAACAATAATAATAATAATAATAATAATTCAATATAATAATAATAATTTTTTAAATAATTAATTTCTTTAAAGTGGAATTAACAAATAAATCCTATCCTATACGAAAAAAAAGACTTTTTAAATGAAAAATTAATCAACTCAATGAATTAATTATCTTACAAAACAATCATCACAGTAACAACAATCCTCCAGATCATCACTATCCAAATTATCCGATTGACTTCTATTCTGGCGCCACTTTTTAATTCTCCACCAGTCCTTCCACCATGTCCACTCCATAATAAACCCAATGACAGCACAAAATACTCACTGGCATTTCACGAGAGGAGTTTTTAATGATAAAAACCGCGAGTTATTTTTTTTTTTTTTTATTAACACAAGAGATTAAAAAAAAATACTGTAAATGGGAGGAAACGAAGAAAAACACGTGACTTCGTAACAATTAAAATTGCGCAGCTGCAAGAGAATTGACTGTGTGAATAAAAAAAATTATATTGTTTCAATATTCGTAGACAGAAAAAAAAAAAAAAAATTGCGCGAAAAACTATCAAAATTTAATAAAAATTGAGTTTATCGAAATTTAATTGGAAATTTAATTAATTAAATTTTTAGTAAAAATTGAAAAAAAATTTAATTATTAATAAAAATTGAGTTTATCAAATTTGATTGGAAATTTATTTAAATAAATTTTTAATAAAAATTTAAATTATTAATAAAAATTTAGTTTATAAAATTTAATTGGAAATAGTTAATTGAATTTTTTTTTCTCGATTTTTAATTTGCGAAAACATGAATTTTACACAATTGAAACAATAAACGTTTATTCCCACTGGAAATAATGAATTTTTCATTGAAACAAACATTTATCTCGAACATTCAGAGCACAACTGGCTCATACCCACCGATAACTCCAATCACATTGCCATATAGTACTTCTCTCTCTCTCTTCTCAAAGCCTATTTCTGTCTTTCTTCTCCCCAGTGTTTAACTACAATTTCATTATTTTTCCGGAGAAAATGCGCGACTAGGGCTTCTTCAAAAATCAACAGATAGAGGCACAGAAATAAAGAGGCGTAAACTCAAAATCGAAAATATTGAATTTCGATTTTTTTTTGAAAAATATTGAATTTATCCAAAATCTCGAAATTTCGAAAAATCATAAAATTTTGAAAAATCTCAAAATTTCGAAATCTCAAAAAAATTCGAAAAATTTCGAAAGTTTCCAAAAAATCTCGAAATCTCTCAATTTTGAGATTTCTCATTAATTTCTTCAAATAAAATTGACAGTTATAGAGTCGAAACTGAATTA
This sequence comes from Aleiodes leptofemur, assembly GCA_963942555.1. Classification (NCBI taxonomy): domain Eukaryota; kingdom Metazoa; phylum Arthropoda; class Insecta; order Hymenoptera; family Braconidae; genus Aleiodes; species Aleiodes leptofemur. The sequence goes on from OZ012619.1 coordinate 15,316,325, forward strand.
TCTTTAGAAATTATAGAAATTGAAAAAAAAAGACTTTCTTATATTTAATGCATTAAATGTGTATTTATATGACGAATATCGTAAAACTAAAAATAACAGACAGAAAATTCTCATAATTTTTATTTTCCAAACAAATAAATTATTTTTTTTAAAATGAAAAAATACGTACATATAGAAAATTCGGAGAACTACAAGTGCAAATTTTTCAAATATTTTTTTAAAAATAATCTATTGGTTTAAAAAAATGCAAAAATATTTTAAGATGTCTTAATTTCATTATCATTGAATATTCATAGAAATTTCGCCATAAAACTTTTTTTTTTGCTAAATTCGTGAAAATAATTTTTTAAAAATATTTTAAGATGGATAATTATCAATTTTTCCAAATTTTCGATTTTAGGAATTAAATTTGTGAAAAGAGTAGTTTATTTTTGTAGTAATGTCCTTCATTGAATTAACGGGTGACGTTAAAGCAATACGACAAAATTATCATTTATTAAGTATTTCAATGACACTCGTAAAAGGAAAAGAAATTCCTGAAAAAATATAAATTTTTGCAAAAATATCGTAATTTTCCAAATTCTTAAAATCTCAAAATTTTTAAAAAATATCAAGTTTTAAAATATCTTGAAATTTTCAAAACATCTTGAAATTAAAAAAAATACTCGAAATTTTTTAAAAATATCGAAATTTCCCAAATTCTTAAAATTTCGAAATTTTCAAAAAAAAATTCGAAATCTCCAAATTTCCATAAAATCACGAAACCTCGAAATTTTCCAAAAATATCGAAATCTCAAATTTTTTGGAAAATCTCAAATTGTGTGAAAAATAAATAAATTTCATCTCATACTTGAATTTTTCATTTTTTTTACCATTAACAGAGATTCCTGATAATCAAAGTATCCAGATGTGAATAAAATATCCTCAATAAAAGAATTATCACTCGCGCAAAACTCAATTCTCTCCATTCTCCAACAAACACAAATAATCAAATATATAATTGCATTAATTTCGGAGTAAATTAACGGATCAAGTGGATTATTCGTTGATTTTTCGAGTTAATACTGAGGTTTTATTTTAATATCGATGAGAAACACGAGAGATAATGTGTGTTATAGACATTGATAATCAATGTATATAGAACGAAGTGTTAAAACAAGAGATAAGAAGGGAGGGATAGTCTTATCTGAATAGTAATAGTGAAATTAAATATTTGAATGATCCAAAAAAAAATCAAAAAAAAAATTTACTAAAAATTTCCCTTAAATTTCGAAATTATAAAATTTTTAGGAAAATCGAAATTCTTTCGTCATCACTTTCTTTAAAATACCTCGGAAACTAAGCGAGATAGCGCAATTCATGAAAAGACCTTTTTTGTAGAGAATTTCCAGAGCTACAAAAAAGGTCTTCAGCAAAATCGCTCTATCTCGCTTAATCTCCAAGATATTAAAAAAAAACTGAGATAAAATCGATTTTTCTGAAAATTTCGAAAGAAAAAAAATACCATAATCTGCCAAAAAACGTGATTTTCTTCATTGCTATTATTTTTGCACTTATGAACTCTCTCTGGACACCATCTCACCTGACATCCAGGCCCTGTGGGTCTCGATTGTCCCACAGTATCACTAAAATACATTTAATTACCATTAAGATAATGAAAAATTCCCATTATCTTAAAATTTTCTAATTTATGAGATTTTTTTTTTGCTTCAGGTGGAAAAAAAAGCAAAAAATTACCGAGTAACTTCAAATTTATAGGCAATCCACTCCCAAAGGGGCAGAAGAACGTGCCAAAATTTCCACCAGTCTCCAGACATCAAAAACTTGATTTTAAATCAATTAAAATTCCAATTAAATACTCGAAAAAACAATTTTATCCCATTTTTTCCCTATTTTTAAGACAAATTTCGAGGATTTTAGACACTTTTAATGTCTAAAGCATGATACAACTGATAGTTTAGAAAGAAATTCACTTCCTAGAGCGCCACTGTGCATTCTTGGGATAAAAATATCAGTCAAAATAAAATTAGAAAAAAAGAAATTTTGCCAATTTGCCAAAAAACTGAGACAGAATAATTCAATCATCAGGAAAATAAAATAATTATTAATTATAATAGTAAAAATAGCAGTTTTCACAATTTTTTTTTTTTTGATTTTTTTAAAAAGTCAATTATTTATAGAAAAAAATATAAAAAATATGCACATGCCAAAAAATTCTAATTTTTTTTTCAATTAAAAAAATTACAAGTGCAAATTTTTTAAATATTTTTTTAAAAATAATTCATTTGTTTTAGAAAAATATTAAAAATTGTCAGAATTATGCTGAGTTAATTATCATAAATAATTAATTCTATTTCATGAAAAAAACCTCTTCTTCGTGTGAAAAAGACAAAAAAAAATTCCCCCAAAAAATTGATGAATTAAAAATAAATGGAATGAAAAAAAGTAAAAAACGACATTTTTTGAAATAAAAATTTTACAGATTTTAATGAAATTTGTGAATTTACATACGCGTTTGGATGACCTGTAGATTGCAGATGAAATTCCGCCCACGAGATTCTGCGATCCAGTACCTATATCACCTACATAAAATATTGGCCGAGCAGTATTCCGAAGATCCTGGAAAAAATTCAAAAAAATTAAAAAAAGAACTAATTTAAACTAATTTTTTTATCATCCAGTTTTTTAAGGATATCTCGGAAACTAAGCGAGATAGAGCAATTCATGAGATGACCTTTTTTGTAGAGAATTTCGAGAGCTACAAAAAACGTTTTTGTGACGTTTCTCTATCTCGCTTAGTTTCCAAGATCCCTTTGAAAAACTAAAAAAAAACTATGAAATTGAAAATAGAAAAAATTAAAAAAAAACTCATTCAAATTAATTTTTTTATCATCCAGTTTTTTGAGGATATCTCGGGAACTAAGCGAGATAGAGCAATTCATGAAGAAATCTTTTTTGTAGAGACTTTCAAGAGCTACAAAAAAGGATTCCAGCAAAATCGCTCTATCTCGCTTAGTTTACGAGATCCCTTTAAAAAACTAAAAACCCAATGAAATTGAATTTTCTAAACAAAATTAAAAACTAATTAACAATGAATTAATTTACCTGATACCCATGTTCCAATTCAGTGTAAGACATGTCCAGAGTGCTCTCATTGATGATACCAAAATTTGGACAATTAGATACGAAAAAATTCGTCCTCCTCAGTCCCTTTTTCTCCACTGCAAAAAAAAAAACAGTAAAAAACCTCAAAAAATTCACTTTTTCTTTCATTAATATTCACTAAAAAAAAAAAAAAATCACTTAGTCTCGAAAAAAAAATTACTTTACTATTATTATTATTATTATTATTGCCTCCAGTGTTCTCCACTTTACACAGTATATTCTTATTTATTAATGCATTAAAAATGCAATAAAAATGACTGACAAATAAACAAAAGGTGCAATAATGAAAGATGTTTCGATGAAATCAATTGAACTTGTGTCCTACATGGGTTATATATCTATCATCTTAGAAGTAAAGGGGCGTAAGTGCTATGCTTATACACAGGACTTACGCCCCTTTGCTTCTAAGGTGACGATATCAACACACGTCTTCCAGACAAATCAATAAATTACGTTTTGAAATGAAAGAAAAATTGTGTTTTTTACTTACACGAGAATTTTTTGAATTTTTTTTGAATTTATATCTTCTTTCAAATTATTTTGGAGAAACTTTTTGGAAAATTAATTTTTTCTTTATTAATATTTTGTTATTATTTTATTTTTAAATCACTGCATCTCACTTGTCACTCCATCGACATTTCCACACACACACACACACACACACACACACACACGTGAAAATGCGCGCGATTGTAGAGAATTCTAGTGCGATTAAAATAAACTAAAAAAAGCGGGAAATTCAAATTTAAATCTTTTTTTTTTGTTTAATTACGTGAAAATTATATTTTCTTATGTTTTAAATTGGATAATTATGGATTTTTCTGAATGTTTGCTTTTAATAATTGTTTTTTCAGAAATTTGAAGGAAAAAAAATATATAGGGGTAGATGGGGTAAAATGGGCACAAGGGGTAAAACGAACACGAGTTGATTTTGGTGTATTATACTATGAAAATTAGGAGAAACCGATGGAAATATTGGAGATAGATTTTTTCTGATAATTCCATTGGAAAGATGAGAAAATTTCCCATGAAAATCATATGTCAAAAATTATTTTCTAAAATTTTTCAAAAGGTTCATTTTTTGCGCGAAATTTGAAAGTGTAAATCTTCAGTTTTTTGAAAAAAATTTAAAAAATAATCAACAGTTTTTTTTTCATTGATCGAAGTATTTACATATTTACAGATAGAAGTACTCAGTAATGTTAATTTTTCTTTATCTAAAAAATATATGAACTGTACGTGTATAGTTGGGATTATTGCAGATAAAAGAGAATTTCATTTCTAGTGATACTTAAATAATTCAGTGATTGTGAAAGAAAATAATTTCCTTCAAAATTCAGTTTTTTGCGATTTTCTCAAATCTTCTGTCTCAGTCGATATAAACGTTTGTTGTTGGCGGGAAACAGCACTTAAAAAATTAAAGTTGTACTGGCGAAAGGAAGTAACTTCGGAAAAATTCGGCTCGGATGCTACGACATGTAAATTTCAGCTTCGGTTTGACTTCGGAGGTTGCCACTCTGTCTAGTTCGATTCAGTTGGCGTTGCAACAGTTTATGAGTTTAGCATTTTTTTTTAATTCTTTGTCTCGAATTCTTCTCTATTGTCCTCATAACTGTGCATTAAATACAGATAATAATCCGTAATTTTGAATAAATTGATAAAAAATATCATTGACAATTGCAAGTTAATTAGTCAGTAAAAATAAATCACAAAGAAAATTGCCACGATGTCAAAAAATAACTCTGATAAAAATGGATTAGAAAAAGAATCCAGTGATGAATTTAGAACACATCCAGACGTAATGTTTATTTCATGCAATGAATTGATGGAAATAATACAGAATCATGAGAAATTTGGCAGTTTGAATCAAATAAAGCCTTATTTGATTCTCGACGTGAGAAAACGCGAATGCTGGAATGAATCGAGAATCAAGGTCAGAAGATGCGTAAACATTGAGCCACAATGGATAAATCACAAAATAATGGGATATGATTTTGACGATTTAATCAAACATGAACGAAGAGTCGATGAATATCGTTTGTATCTGGACAGGAATTATCATCATCTTGATCGTATTATTTTGATGGATTGGAACACAACTGCATCAACTTTAACATCAAAAAATCCTCTCTCTGTTTACAATGTTATACTGAAGAAAAAGGATATGGGTGAATTCCCACCGCCGATTGTTATTCTTGAAGGTGGATACAAAGAATGGCTCAGAAAATATCCCGAACTAACAACTAATCCGGATATAATTCTACCAAGCAATTTGATAAATCCTGAAATTACTGAGCCAATTTATTACCCAGGTTTTATGTCTTTAAAGCCTGGTGTCTTTGATCATATTGTCAAACAATTTTTACCAAGAAAAAAATCAACATCAATACCAACAGAATCACCTCCACGTCATCCCGATGTTGGATATACTCTTCAATTGCTTCAGCAAATTACTAAAAATCTTGAAGAATCAGTTAAATTGGAGGAAAAAGCCTTGAAGATGACGCAAGAGATCTTGGAGAAACTCAATCAAAAAAAGACGGTTGATGAATATCAAACTAAGATGAAGCCAATTGACGACCAAATTAAGAAGCTTCGGCATGATGTTGAAGTGCTGGAAACTGATTTGTCTGATCGAGATGTTGATGAGAATTGGAAGTCTGGGGATAAGCACGAAAGATCAATATTTGAGCAAAAAATGCAAAAGTATAAGAGACAATTAAAGGAATTGGAGAAGGAGCAAAATCTTGTAGGAAGGTGAGATGATTATTATTTGTTGGATCTATGATGAAGAGTTGATGTCTGAACTTCCCGGGAAAAAATCTTCAGATCTGATCAGATCAAATGAGATCTAATCAGATCAAATTAGATCTGCTCAGATCTAAGGAACTCAGATCTAGTTTGATCTGATCAGATCTGAACATTTTTTCCTGGGTTAAATGTTTCATGCAATTAAATTCGAACGTTATTTGGAAATTAACACTTGTATTTTTTCTACAGAAAAATTGCGGAGAAATCGAAGCAGTCAAAGATGCCAAAAACTCGGCCAATACCTCGTCCTCAGTCTGCATATGCCACTGAAGATGCCGACTTATCACAATCGATGAATTTGCCAAAACATCCATCATCACAGCCAAATGTATCACAAAATTCACAACAGAGCACAGAGCAAGATGATCCAATGGAAATTGATGAGCAAGTGATCTCGAGCCCACAAAGTCATCAACAGGAGAAAGAACGTGAACCAATCAATACAAATGATCTATTCACAGTAGTTTCTGGATCAAGAATTGCCGGAACAACGGGTTTGAAGAATCCATTTAATCTCTGCTATGCTAATTCCATTGTCCAGTGTTTGAGCAACATTGCCCCATTCAGAGATTATTTTCTGAATGATGATGAAACAATTAGTGGAGAACTCTCGAAGATCATGTCCTTCATAATGAAGACTTTGTGGAAGGGAAATGTTGAGAGTATGACGATTGAGCCATTGAAAAATGAACTTGCTAAGACAAAACAAAATCTCAATAATACTAATCAACATGACTGTCAAGAATTCTTGGTGTGTTTGTTTGAACTCCTTCATGATGAATTGAAGAGAGATGATGATGATTTATTGGAAAATCAGAGTAGTCCTGATGCAGCTATGAACGAGATGTTGAATGGCAAATCTTCGATTATATCCAAATTTTTTTATGGACAAACACGTTACAACATCAAGTGCAGTGATTGCGATAATCAATCGAAATCTGCAATCGAAGGATTTTCAACGTACTTGGTGCATCTACCGAAAGGACGAACATGCGATTTGAATGAATGCATTCATGACTTATTGAATGAACAAGAGAGTGATCGAGAGTGCTGTAAATGTGAAAAGAAAAATACAATGCAGATACTCGAATTTGCTTGTCTCCCAAACATTTTAATCATCCATTTGAATAGATTCATGGGAGGATCATCTGATAAGAATGAAGTTGAAGTTAATTTTACAATGGAGCTGGAGATGAATTTTGTTACGTCATCTGGATGCAACAAACATCGTTATGTTTTGCAGGGAATTTCATGTCATAATGGCGAGAACATTAAGGGCGGTCATTATGTATCCTATTGTAAAAATTGGGTAGATAAAAAGTAAGTTAATTACATAATGAAATAATAGAATGTAATTGATTTAATTTATTTTCGATATTGTTTTTGATGACATGATGACTTTATCACTGTTTCAGATGGTACTGCTACGACGACACAAATGTCACGATGGTGAAGGAAAAGGATGTTTTAGCAAACAAAAAAGAATCTTATCTTCTTTTCTATTCACAAATTTAATAATGTCATGTAAATATTATTAAATATTTACATGACAAAAAAATTTCGTTCATACATTATTGATTTTATTCTTTTATTTTTTTACTCAACATTCTGGACTTTTTTTTTCTGTAATTCTATAGTTATTTTTAATGCGAGAAAGCTTTTGAAGCCTATTTGAGGATTGAATATCATTGTTTGTGAAAATAAAAAATACACATTTAAGTGATAAAAATAATGAAAATTTTTCTTTGTTAATTTTTTGTTGTTATTGATTGAACTGAATGTATTTATGACTTATTCGTGATCAAATCAGGGTCGATTTCTGCGAAAAATTGACTACCTGATTGCATTATTCACCAGGGAACTCCATAAATCAATTGAAATCGAGCTCTCCTTTCATTTAAGATCAATTCCAGGCTGCTATGATCAATAGAACCAGAGATATCCTCGAAAAACTGAAATCAAAAAAAAAACAGAAGATTTTCACCTTCAAATTTCGCGCGAAAAATGAAATTTTTGAAAAATTCCCAAAACAACTTTTGACATAGGATTTTCATGGTAAATTTTCTCATCTTTCCAATGGAATCATCAGAAAAAATCTATCTCCAATATTTCCATCGATTTCTCCTAATTTTCATAGTATAATACACCAAAATCAACCCGTGTCCGTTTTGCCCCTTGTGTCTATTTTACCCCATCTACCCCCATATACGGAATATGTTTTGGAATAATTTGAATTATTCGAATAATTTGAATTATTTGAATACATCGAATATTACGAATTGAATTTGAATCGAATTATTCGAATTCAATTCCAGGTGAATTATTCGAAATTTAGTCTACTAATTATGAAATTTTTCTAAATTTTTACTTTTACAAATTAAATTTGTGAAGAGAGTAATTCATTTTTGTAAGATTGTCTCTCATTGAATTAATCAACATTTAGCGCGATTAAAATTAACTTCAAAAAAAAGCGAAAAAATCGATTTAAAAGAGAATTTCGAGGGAAATTGACAAAATTATTCAATACATTTGTTTTTTTTATTATTTTTCTTCATAAATAGAAAAACAATTTATTGAAATTCTAATGCTAAAGAGCAATTTATCACTTATTATCTATTTAGAAAAAAGCTGGAATTATAAATACTTAAAGAGATAATTTTGTGAAGGTGTATTGAAGTTTTTTTTTTTTTTTGGAATTTCCAGTATTTTTATTTGAGAGTGTGAAGTTTTCAGATAAATTGAGTTCATTAATTTTTTTCAAAATGGCTCGGAATTTTAGCGAGAAAGGGCGATTTTGCCCACATGATTTTTGCAGAGAATTTCAAGAGCTACAAAAAATGTTTTCCATAAAATTTCTCTATCTCACTTAGTTTCCAAGATATTCTCAAAAAAAATTGAGAAACAAAAAACTTCAGTCATTTTTTTTCTTTTTTTATTAATTAATAATCTCTTTCGAAGCGATCGTCATGTCCCCATCCTTTTTTTCCTTCATTCCAATTGGACATTGGTTTTTTCGTATTTTTCTTGTCTTCGTCTCTATTTCCATTGACTCCAGAGCCTCTGATTGCCCTAGGTCGGCCTTGATGGCCTTGGGGATGTTTTTGCGAGTCTTTTTCCTCAAAATTTTTGGGTTTATTCGCATTTGGCTTCGGCGGAGATTCTGAAAATTAAATTCAATTTTTATTCAATTAATATTACATTTTTTTAATTCAATATGAATTTTTTAAATTCAATTAATATTACATTTTCTTAAAAATGATACTGAAAATAGCAGATTTCTGACGATTTTCAAATTTTTTTCCCTTCGAGTAATTAATTACTTTCAAAAGATGAAAAATATGCACATATAGAAAATTTATCATCGCTAATTTTCCAAAATATTTCTTAAAAAATAATTTATATTCAAAAAAAAATGCATAAATTTCCTAGATTTCTGCTAATTTCATTATTATTTGTTTTATGATACTGAGAACAGCAAATATTTGACAATTTTTAGATTTTTATTTTTTTTTAATAAATAAATTACTTTTAAAGGATGAAAAATATATGAAAAATTCGAAAACATGTAAAAAATGCAAAAACCTATAACTTCACAGTTTAGTTTGTCAAATTAAAAAAAAAAAAAATTTTTTTTTTTTAATGCACAAAATTGTCAGATTTCTGCTAATTTCATTCCCATTTCTTTTCAAATTTCCATAAAAATACTCACGTTTTTCAGGTATTTGAGATTCAGCGATTGAGACTATATTTCGTTTATTAGCCAAGTGCTCGAACATTTCTGCACTTAAATGTGAGTCATAACATTTTTGAATCTCAGGATTGAGCGAAGTTGAGTAATTATTATGCGCTAGATCAATTGCATATAAGAGCATTGCTCTAGACTTTGTGCTCAAATTTTTCGATATGAGAATTTCTCGCATCTGGTGCATGAGCTCTGAAAGCCCTTTGGGCTCGACAACATTGAGCTTCTCTCCATTCAGCCAAATCTGTAATGAAATAATTGAATTTAGTAGTATGAACTCTGTAGTTCCAAATGTATAAATTTTTACAGAAGATTTTATACAAAAATTTAACTTTTTTTCAGATTGTAACTCCCAATTATCCTTAAAATGATGAAATAATAAAAATAATAACACAAATAATGAATAATAATAATATAAATAGATAATTAAATAAATAAATAAATATTACCTGACTCATAACCATTTCTATCTCATCTTCTCCAGAAGAATCCAGTAATAATTTACACAAGCCAATAATTGCAGATGCAATATGTGGAACTATTATTGGAGCAAGTAATATACTGGATCGTTGAAAAACTTCTCCCATCAATCGCACAAAATTCAAGTATTTCGCAGGATGAGTTCTCCAAATTTCCTCACGTTCTGTAAAATAAATTCCAAAAAATAAGTAAAAAGAATTTGATAGCGAGGAAAGCGGGGTAAAATGGATATTCCAGTTGAATGGTTCGAGATTGAAATTTTTTCATGATTCCATTGAAAACCTGAGAAAATTTTAGGCGGAGAACATGTGTCAAAATATTTTTTTTGCCAATTTTTGGAAAAATTTACTTTTTTAGCCAAGTTTTGAAGGGGTTTTCCGTTTGAAAATCGAAAAAATTCACATTTTCGGTGATTTCTCCGGTTCTGTTGGTCGTAGCGACCTGAGGTTGATCTCAAATGAAAGGTGAGCTCATTTTTCATCGATTTATGTGGTTCAAATTTTTTTAAAATCAATTTTTCAAATATTTATAGGTCATTTTCTGCAAAATCAGTTTTTGTCCTATAAGTACTCGAAAAAATTGATATTTTTCTTTTAAAACCCCATAAATCAATGGGAAATGAGCTCACCTTTCATTTAAAATCAACCCCAGGTCGCTACGATCAATAGAACCAGAGATATTCCCGAAAACCTGGAATTTTTCAAAAAACAGAAGAGTTTCACCTTCAAATTTCGCGCTAAAAATGAAATTTTTGAAAAATTCCAAAAAATAACTTCTGACATATGATTTCCATGTAAAATTTCCTCACCTTTCCAATGAAATCATCAGAAAAAACCTATCTCCAATATTTCCATCCATTTCACTTAATTTTCATAGTATAAAATACAAAAATCAACCCATTTTATCCCTAAATAAAACCTTAATATGGAACTTACGTTCATAATCATGTTGCAAGAGCTGCAAAAAAGTCGCAAAATGATTGCTGGGATGTAAAAATATTGAGACAAAATTTGGTATAAAATTCACATCTTCTAAAGCTTCATTGTAAAGTTTTTGCAGATTCCTGAATGGCAAAAAAAAAAGAAAAAATTAGTAAAAATCTCGGCATTTACTCAATTATTCTTAATAAATGTGTTTCTTACGTCAAATTATTTTTGTCATTAACAATTTCAGCAGCTGGACTCGATGCTCCTTTGATGGAGGCAACATCACTGATGTTAATACCTCGAATTCTCTCAATTAATTCGTCCTTTTGTCCAGGAGGTGGTCCAGGCCTCCTTAAACCAGTGTCTTCGGTGTTTCTGCTCCATCCACGGCCTCTGCCAGCCGATGTCATTATTTTTAATTAAATAAAAAGCATTTAATTGAAATTTTCTGCAGCAATCCTCTCGTCCTCTGCAAAAATCACCAGGTATTCATCCAAATGCTCTGAAAAAAGGTGCAAAAATACCATATTTATTTGAAATACTTTAAAGTCTTCAGTAAATCCATATTGATACTGAAAATATCAGAAATTATGCGTTTTTTACTCTTTTTTTGATTAATAAATAAATTATTTTCAAAAAAATAAAAAATATGGACATGTAGAAAATTCGAAAAAAAACTAAAAGTGCAAATTTTTGAAATATTTTTTTTTTTGCAATAATCTACTTGCTGAAAAAAATGCAAAAAATTGTCAGATTTTGGCTACTTTCAGTTTCAACAAAAACACAACACAATCCGTAATTTTGGAGTAGAACGAATATTCTGGAGCAAAGTGAGTAATTAGCAATAAATACCTTCTTTCACTGATGATTCCTCATTTATTTAACTTTATATTCACTATAGAAAATAGTGACGTGAATAATATACCGTTTATCGGCTTTCTTTCATGTGTTTTATGGAACGTGAAAGTGTGTCTGAGTCCCCTCCAACCCAGGAAATGAGCAAGTCCAAGACAGATATAATGAGGATCAAGGAAGTGCTGCACTCTGACGTTCGATTTTTGACTTAATCTCCTATTTGAATTCTCGCATCAACGAATTTTTTTGGCGGCTTTTGAAGATGTATGATCATGACGAAAATGTTTGATTTGGGGCTTCAAAATTTTTTCATAGTTAGATTATTTCTCAAAGAATTTTACTATAAGAAGTCCGGTGTAGGTAACCATTGGAGGTGTATGAAAATGCCAGTTTCGGAAAATGTCAGGCTGAAAATGGGGTTGAGGTCACATTAGCCAAAGGGAAACTGGCAAAATAGGAAACGGTGAGAAAAAAAAATGTCCGATTAGTAATTTTGCCGAAAATTATCTTGTCGAAAAAATAATGGACCGAATAATATATTTCAGATTTTTCGAAAAACAGAAGAATTGATATCCTGGATGTTGGTTGGGAGGAATAATTTATTTACAGAAAGCATGTATTGCTTGAAAGAAATAAATTGATGATAAGAAAAATAGAAAATGTATGCCTTGGTGATCCCAAATTAACCTGAATTTCGCTTTATCTCGCTTATTCACCGAATTGATCGTAAGAAACTGTAAAACTCCCTGATGATCCCAAATTACCGTACATTCCGCTCTATCTCGCTTATTCACCGAAATAATTGTAAAGAACTGTAAAACTCCCTGATGATCCCAAATTAACCTGGATTCCGCTTTATCTCGCTTATTCACCGAATTGATCGTAAAAAACTGTAAAACTCCCTGATGATCCCAAATTACCGTCCATTTCGCTCTATCTCGCTTATTCACCGAATTGATCGTAAAAAACTGTAAAACTCCCTGATGATCCCAAATGACCGTCCATTTCGCTCTATCTCGCTTATTCACCGAAACAATCGTAAAAAACTGTAAAACTCCCTGGTGATCCCAAATTGCCGCCCATTTCGCTCTATCTCGCTTATTCACCGAGATCTTCGTAAAAAACTGTAAAACTCTCTGGTGATCCCAAATTACCTTACATTCCGCTCTATCTCCCTTATTCACCGAATTAATCGTAAAAACCCGTAAAACTCCCTGGTAATCCCAAATTAACGTCAATTCCGCTCTATCTCGCTTATTCACCGAGATCATCATGAAAAACTGGAAAAAGTCCTGAGTGATCCAATATTAACGTCAATTTCGCTCTATCTCGCTTATTCACCGAGATAATCGTCAAAATCCGTAAAACTCCCAGGTAATCCCAAATTAACGTTAATTCCGCTCTATCTCGCTTATTCACCGAGATCATCACGAGAAACTCCCTAATGATCCAATATTAACGTCAATTTCGCTCTATCCCGTTTATTCACCGAGATAATAGCAAAAAATTACCACTAAAATATATTCTTGTGAGAAGAGAGGGGGGCCAGCTAATCACGAGCCCCTGTATCCATACTCTCGACAATCCCCACTCTCGGCAGTGCAGGTACGAACCTGTCCTCAGGAAGTGTTGGGGCTCCACTGAATATGGAAGTGTTTGTTAATGTCAGGAGAAGCCTCATATTTTCCAATTTTTATTAAAAATTTATGCAACATAAACATTAATGTATGATTTGAATCAATAATAAGTACACTTTAAACATAACTATTGATTTTATTCGTATTCGGGGGCTTCGCAAAGTATCGTACGGTATTGTCGTGCCAGTTTTTATCCAGCCTTCTTGCGCCCTGGCCGGTGGCGGGGACTTGGCGCTCGAATCATAGGGTTTAACTACTTCATTTTCAATAAAAAATTAAAAAATTTACTATAAATTTTTATTCATTTTTCTCACGAAAGATTACCCTCCCCTCCCTTCTTTTTGTTTATGAAATGAAAAAAAAAAATTTTAAGAAATAATAATTTAGAAAAAATAAATTATTTTATTAAAATAAAATAACATTTTCTCATTATTTTTACTGAATAATTTTTATAAGTTTTATTTTTCCTTCAATTTTCAGCGAGAGATTCTCAGCAATCGTCGTCCTCTACTTGTTTACGAATGAAGGCAACAAGGAGGCGACGTTAACTTCGAAAAGAGTTGCATGTGTCGAGTTATTCCCTCCATGTGTGTGTTTGCGCGGGATACTCACCTGTCCTGTGATTGGAGGTGTTACTCCCTACACCTAGCCTTGCTGTTGTTGTCTCAATTTACCGGCTTTTCAGAACTTCAGTAGCAGTGAGAAGCCACAGTTGTCATTGAATCCTAGCAGAAAGTAAATATCAGTGAATTTTGAGGTAATCGAGTGATTTTTCTAGTGAAACGAGTGAGCATTATTTTTTTACGGGAACTCTTCTCTCATGAAAAACATGAAATAATCAATTTTTTTCCATCGATTTTTTCAAAAATTCAAAGGAGAACTCTTTTTTATATTTGCAAAACTTTACATTTCTTTGGAAATATCTCTGGTTATATTTCTCGTAGTGAACTGCCGTGTTTTTTCAGATGGACAGTGAGATTATTTGCCATTGTTTTACGTGGTTGTGAAAGAAAAAAAAAGCATTTTCAATTTTATAGAATAATTAGAATATTTAATACTTTCTAGTTCTATTTTTTTTCCTTTTTCAAGTTATGTGAATGAAATTGCATTGCGAGTGGTAGTTGTCGCGGATTGATCATTTGTCAGAAAAAAAAAATACCGGTGGTTGCCATTTTTCGGCATATTCTACTAGGGTATGTTATTGTGATCGCTTTGGTAAATAGTGTTCTCTTTTGTTATTTCAATGGTTGAGAACTGTTCCGTTCAAAAATCGTTTTTTTTTTGTTTTTTTTTCTTAAAATTACATAAATTGATTGCGAATGATACCGTGGATGGATGAGTTATTGACAGTGCGCTAGTTATTGACAGGTTTGGCGCTATTTCACTAATATTGTAGATTTTCGTTTTCAAATTACGAAAAAAAATATTTTGTGCGTGTGCGTTAGAATTTATTGCTTATTCCTCACAAAGGATCATTGCTCTAAAATAAATGAGTATAATTAAATCGAGTTTTAAAGGAGCCGTGAACCGGTGTGGGCTTTCATGAATCTGTCTCCTGCAGTGATTCCGTGAAAATTCACTCATAGTTTTTTCTCTTAAATTTCAAGATGTAAGTATCGATTATAAATAAAAATTATATGTGTGGGAAGATAATAAATTTGCGCATTGATTTAAGTCATGGGAATATAATTTAGGAGCTTAATTAATAAAAAAACTGGGGTGACAATTACTCATCCACGTCAAACTACTCTGTTTCTATTTGTGACACCCGTCAATACATCAGTTTTCTGACCTCACCAATGACCTCATATACATTCGCGTTCGCTCTTATTTGAATTTTTCTCCACTATTATTTATATGAAAAAAGAGACTGAAAAACAAAATGATTTGAAAGAAGGAATAAAGAACCCGTTACCAGAAGTATCAAAGACAATCAAACAAGAAGTGATCAATAAACAGCAATTCTTTTGAGGGGGGCTGGTGGTCTAGCACTCAAAAATTTGAGGTATTTTTAGTTTTTTTTTTAAAGTCAAAATAATGTACAATAATATGCAAACTTTTCAGGTATATTATAACACTCATGCTGCATACAAAAACATTTTTTTGAAATTGAAAAAAGATTTCAATCATGTGAAAAATGACACTTAAGGATGTCATAGTGGTTCGGGCAATCTATTTTTTCTTCTCAATTTTGGTCACTTTCGATAGAATAGCATGAGTAGATTTTTTTTAAATTTTGTTTACCCCATGTTACCGGACAAATAAGGCCAAAATTAATTTTTGAAAATAATTAAATTAACATGGAAACTCCATAAGCGAGGCTCAGTTTCAGTTTCACTGCACAAATTCATGGTCACAGACCTATTTTTTCTTTATATAACCTTATATGTTTTTTGTTCGTCAGAATGTCTATTTTTTTTTGAAATCGTGAAAAATGTATGTTACCGGACATATAGTGACGATTAATTCAATTGATTGCATGAAAACATCAATGGCGGCCATATTGGTATTTGAAATCCGAGAATCCTCCAATCCCAGTCCTCGATGCTGGGACAGCTTGAGTCGAATGCGGAACAATATTGAATATTCATAATATTATTTATTAAAAATTCATCATCTCGGACATCGTTCTAGTATCGGTAAAATGTTG
Organism: Aleiodes leptofemur; assembly: GCA_963942555.1. Taxonomy (NCBI): domain Eukaryota; kingdom Metazoa; phylum Arthropoda; class Insecta; order Hymenoptera; family Braconidae; genus Aleiodes; species Aleiodes leptofemur. The sequence goes on from OZ012619.1 coordinate 15,332,591, forward strand.
AAAAATCGAAATAGTTATAGTCATTATAATAACTAAGAGTAAAAAAAAAAAAAAGTCGATCATTTGAACCTGCCACTATGATATCCTTAAGAAGACCCGCTCAAAAAGAATGGATCTTGGTGGTGGGATTGATTTCGGATCTTCTATTCATCTGAAAAATAAAAATAAAAAAAAATCTTAATCAGTATGAGTGCAGTTATGGCCGGAGATAGGGAAAAAAATCCAAAATTGACAGAATAACGTGCTTTTAAAGATTAACTTCTACAAGAATTTCGAGACCTTAAATTTCAAAAGCGCATCATTTTATCAATTCTCAATTTTTTGTTTTTTTTTCTCAGTTCTGGCCATAACTGCACTCATACTGATCAAGAATTTTCTTGATGTTTATTTTTCAGATGAATAGAAGCGTCAAAATCCACCCCGCCACCAAAGTCCATTTTATTATAGAGAGGGTCTTGTTTAGTGCCATTTTTCATATAATTAAAATCTCTTTTCAATTAAAAAAAAAATCTTTTTGTATGCAGCACGAATGTTATATATATGCCTGAAAAGTTTACATATTATTATACATTATTTTGACATTTAAAAAAAAAAACTAAAAATACCTCCAATTCTCGAGCACTAGACTACCGGACCCCCTTAAGGGGGGACCACGGTGAAATTCAAAAGTCTTTGATTGATGGAGGGATTCATCGAGTGACATTTGGCACACGATGGGGTGTATCAAAAAACCTCAAAAATTTTGAATGCAAACCATTTTGTCCCGTACTTCAAGATCAAACATCATTATTCGGCTTTATTTGAATAATGTCCCATGGACCACAATTTTGATCCGATTGGAATTTTTTTTTTTTTCAAATATTTGTTAGCCTTTCGAGAATGAAATTGGGTATTCATTCTATATTACAGATCATAGATCACTACGAAATGAGTTTTTCTCAATTCAACGAATTTTTTTCAATTAAAAAAATTTCGAGCAAAGAATGAGTGAATGGGAAAAATTCATTTTCTCGTGATCTATAATCTGTAATGTAGAACGGATACCCAACTTTATCCTCGAAAGGCTAACGAATATTTGAAAAAAAAGAAAATCTGAATCGGATCAAATTTGTGGTCCATGGGGCATTATTAAGATGAAGCCGAATAATGACGTTTTATTTTGAAAGACGGGGCAAAATGGATTGTGTTCAGCATTTTTTAGCTTTCTTGACACATCCCATCGTGTGCCAAATGTCACTCGATGGATCCCTCCATCAACCAAAGACTTTTGAATTTCACCGTGGTCCCCCCTTAAGTTAACAGAGAATGTTAGTAGCGCCAAAAAAATGTATTTTGAAATGGAATATAAATTATTTCTATTATTTAATAACTAAATGTTATGAACTCAATTTCCCCCTCTAAATTGGTATTAAGTATTAAAAATGTACATGGAGAGTCGACCTGTCAGGAACTAGCGCGTCTCATGTCACAAATACATCCACTTCGATTTTGACCCTGTCATAAACTCATCCACTTGAGGTAGTCATCTATTTATTTAATATTAATTGCTCAAGTTGATTTTTGGTACACTTTTGATCGTTGTTGAGTCCCGAAAACTCTACAGTTTATTCTGATCCGAAAAAACTCAATTTCGATCAAGAAAATGAAATTTAATCGTAGTTTCAAGTGCACTCGTAACCAAAACCTGTCAATAACTCATCCATCCACGGTATTCCAAACGATTTCCATTCACAATTTGCATTTCATCAGCAACGGGAAAATTTTTATCAATTAAGGGAAAGTGGAGCAAAACGGACATGAGAGGCAAAACGGGCCATGACGATGAAACTGACAGACAGAGCTGGCAGACGCAGCGCATAACTTTGTGCCATGACGGTACTCGGCGCTCCGTCCGTATACGGCGTACACAAACAGCGGTCTCGGGACAAGCGAATCTAACAAACGCAAAATCGAGAGGGGGGGGGGGGGAGAGGGGAGATTCTGGTGAGGGTCGCGGGGTGAGCTGTAGATTTCGCGAAAAATACCCCCACCCCTCCACCACTTCAAAAAATGAAATAAATAAATAAATAACAGAATGTGGAAAATAAAAAAAAATGGAAAAATGCTAACAGCCAAACGCAAAGTCCGAGGGGGCTGGAATTTCGGGGAGAGTCGCGGAGTGGATGGCAGATCTCGCGAAGAATACCCCCATCCCTTTGCCACTTTTCAAGAGAATGAAAAAAAATAAAATAAAAAGCGATAAACGGAAGAATGCAAAATTCAAAATTTTTTGGAAAAGTTCTAACTGCCGTAGATAGACGGCAGTCAGAACACGACACAAAGTTATGCGCTGCGTCTGCCAGTTTCAGTTTTTCTTGTCATTTCGTAGGAACGTTGAGGAAATTTGCAGTGAAAATTATATCAGGATTCACTTTTGATATCCTACAAAAATCCAACTTTCTTGGTCAAAATTTGAAGGAATCTACAGTCCGTCTTACTATTTTTGAAAAAACAAAAAACAATTTTTCCAAAATATCACTGGTTCTATTGATTGCTACCTAAAAATTCTGAATGGAGATGAAAGATGACATCATTCACCGTCGATTTATCGGATAGTGAACTTGAAAATATCGATTTTTGAGATAGCTATGAGGTGAAGACTAATTTTTACGACAGTGCCCATGAACACCTTAAAAATCGATGTATTCAGATTGAAAATCTCATACATCGATGGCAAATGATTCACCTTTCGCCTCCGTTTGGAATTTTTTACAATAACGAAGAATAGAGCCTGAGATATTTTAACAGTGAATTTTTTTGAAAATGGCGAGGAACAAGGGTCACGGGCCCTTTAAATGTTGCTTTAAGAAATCGAATTCTCGAAAAAATTAAAAAAATTCTCTGGCACTTGTTTTCTGCCTGAAATTTCTCGCGCTTTTCAATGAAGTCATTTAAAAAAAAAACTACCTCCGACTGTTTCATTCTAATATCCATTTTGTATTTTCTATTTTCAGTTTCATTCATTATCATGCCAAAAGGAGCGAAGTATGAGCTGAGGCCGATGCCTCACAGGGTGCAAACTCGTGATGTCCTAGATGAAAGTAAAAATTGTTTTTTTCTTCTAATGAAATTCTTTTCGGGGCTTGGCACGCGAAATTGTTTTTTTTTGTTTTTCTGAGTAAAAAAGAAGTTATTATCACCAATTTGCTGTCAAACGGAATTTTTGAAAACTTAAGTAGGGGCGATGGGAACGAAATGGACTTGTTTGTCAAAGAGAATTGGGATTTTTTTCATTGGAGATATTCGGGAAATACATCAACAATGTCCACATCGTCTTGATTTCTTTCTAGATTTTTTTCATTAAGGGGTTAAACCACTGTAACCGTCCCAAAAAAAGGATTTTTCAGGCCAAAAAAAAAGAAGGATTTTTCGGAAATCCTAGAGTGGTGTTACCTCTTGAGTAAACCCTGAAGAACGGTATTCGATCTCTTTAACAACATCCTCAAGAAAAGTATTTAATTTCGGCGTGTTTTGTTGATTCACTATACTAAGTGGTGTTATTGCCTCTGAATAAAGTTGAGTAACTTTCTCTTTTCTTAGATTTTCGAGAATACACCCTCAAAAATGAGAACATAAAGGTCTTTTCGGGAGTACGTCATAAGGACATTCAAGTGAGGCTATCGAGGACCCGAGTGAACCTGGGTAATTTTTTTTCTTTCTTTAAACTAACATTATTTTTTTTTTTTCATTTTTATTTTATTCATTTCCTTTTGGTATTACCACGTTCTGGTTTTATACCCTCCCCTTTCATCTGCCTTTTTTTTTTTGCCTTTTTGCCGCCTTCCTTCCCTATTTTGCGAGAGCCATGGATCGACTTTCTATTACTGCCCGCATTTGCCGTGGACCAGGGGAAACCATGGAAAACCCCGATCAGTGCAGTCGGATTCTTACAGAGCCTTAATGTGCCTTTCTGTCACACTGACGAGAAAGGCACACTAATTCTCTATAGTCACACCTCACCGTATAGTTCAGTTTGTTGTTCAAATCTGTGTACGGCAAGCGGTCACCCATCCAAGTAGTAACCAGACGCAATGCTGCTTAACCCGGTAGATCCGCCGAGCCGTACACAGACCGAACAGCCAAACTGCCGGTTAACTAACATTATTATTTCTCTGACTTATTCAATTAATGTAATTAGAAATTAGAAGTATCATCATCAATATTTCTTTGTTCCCAAAACACAGCAATTCCAGATGAATAATTTTGAAACATCGATTTACTTATGTGATATTGAAGTAATTTCGAAATATCACATATCATTAATTACCGTGTTCGCCCCAGTTTCTGACAGTGCCCCAGTAACTGAAAATTTCTGAAAATTTCTCAGTTATATTTAAATGTACAGTATATTGTTAAATCTTCAATTGCTGAGCTCATTTAGCGCAGCTAATATGTATCAAAATAAGTAAATTACATTCAGTTAACAAATAATTGTTGCCTTCGATTTGTGCTGTCAGATACTAGCTCTAAAGTGTCAAAAACTGAGACTACCACGTTATTTTTGATTCATCAATTTTATCTCGAGTCAATCAATGTCAGGGAAAACCGAACGCAACGGACCTGTGGAGTGGAAAGATATAGGTTTTTTCTTCTTTTTGAAGACCAGACCACTCAAAATAATTGAAAAAATTATGTAAAAATGGAAAATTTCTTGGGCTATGCTTTCAATTGTTTTCCAGAATTCTTCATAATTTCCTTCACTGTAAATTTTCAAATGGATCATCACCTCCATCTTTCCCCACTTGCTCTTATTAATGGATAACAATTTTTCTCATTTCAGAGTTCATAAACAACGACACCGATGAAGTAGTGGACATATCGCCTGCAGCGTTTATCATATTAGACAAGAGGGAATATGGCCACGTCTTCTACAGAGGACGTGAGTATTTTACATTTTTCTCAATTCTAATACATATTTTCCACTGGAAATTCCCTCACCTGTTGAGTAGAATCGTTTCAAAAATTCTACCTCCAGCCGTTTGATGGGAACATCAATTTCATTATTGTGTCTCCCATATGATTCGTATAATTAACTTCCCGATAAGGGAAGTTTATGTAATGGCCCCGAAAATGGAAAATCGATTTTCCGATCGATTTCCATGTTTTGAGACCTCCTGAACATTTTTTGATCGATTTCGCTATCATGTCTGTATGTGTGTGTGTGTGTGTGTGTGTGTGTGTGTGTGTGTGTGTGTGTATGTCCGTAAACAGATGTTTCGTTCACGTTTTCTCATAAATTAATGATGTGATCGAAGTGATCGATGTCGTAATCGAAGCCTCTTGACATGAGCTTGCGGCCATTAGATTTTGATCGAAATCGATCCGGTAATTTCTTAGTTTTTTATGAAAAACATCATTAAATTTTTCTCAACTTCTCAATCAGCGAAGTCTATGTACTGACCGCGAGGAGGAAAAATCGATTTTGTTATTAATCTCACATTTTGCCATTTCCCCAACTTTTTTTGATAGTTTTTACTACTATGTCTGTTGTTATTTATCGTTCTTTTCATTCATCATTTTTCCTAATAGTAAATGAGAGAAATTATCGGGAAGTTCTTAGCGCGGTTCGAAGAGTCACACTCATTATACTACATTCTTACTAATGCCTTCTCATCAGCAGTAACGCACTCCTCCATTCGCGAGCGAGCGTAGCGAGTGAGCAACTACGCACTCCTCCATTCGCGAGCGAGCGCAGCGAGCGAGCAGCCACGCACCTCTAGTTTGTATATTATTTAAAATTAATATTCTTTTTTTCATGCAGCTATTGAATTTGACAAAGAGGCTCCAAATGCGATCTGTCAGCTCAACTTTCGGGAAAGAGATTGGGTTCGCTGCATGCAAGGATTTACAGTCTCCGAGGACAAGAACATTGGTGCGAGAGGCCAACTACTGGCGTCGGTTACCTCGCAGCTTACAAACAGGCTAAATGGAACCAAAACTCTTTATCTCCATGGGCTACTTCCACAACAACCTGGTAAGTCGAGATACATATGCTCAGTGTATATACTCCCAAAAGAGCTTCTCTCTCCACGACTGTTTTTATCATTATTAAATAATTTAGAACCGCGGAAATTTGATGAGAAATAGCATTAGTAAATCACTGAGTTCAGCTTCAAGCTCGCTGATATTGACGTTAGTTTTTTTCCCACACTTGATAATTCATAAAATCCACCAATAGCAATGGCGGTGAGTGTACTTTTCCGCTTATTCAAATATTCCCTTATTTATAGCAGGAAATCTGGGCCCTGCAGAGGGAGTAGCATCAACTTCTAGAGCTACTGGTGAGTGGAAGTATCTAATTTTCATCAAAATTCTCAACTTATCCACTTTTCACACATGTTTTCCGCTTCAAATTTTTTTAATGAAATTATTATTTCTATTTTAATTCTTTTCATTCTTCACAGGTCGCAAACGCCCTAGAGATGAAGTTGCGTCCCCTCCAAGGAGAGCTATTCCTGGTAAGTGGGAACTCTCCATTTCCATAAGAATTTTTAACTTTTCCACTTTCTCACATGCCTGAAATAATCAGAATTTGACCCTTAATTTTTTTTTTACTGAAATAATATAACTTTCAAGAAGTTCCCAAAAATAAAATCCAGACAGCAGCAGATATAACTTTTCAACTATTTTCACACATTTCCTTCCATCTTTGTTATCTAAAAAATTAAACTTCAACCAAAATTGAATTCTATGTTCTTATGATACTTAATTCGGCTTTAAGGGGGGGGGGGGGGGGGTAGGGTTAATTCGGTCAAAAAAAGGCATATTTTTATGAATTTTTATTGACGAAACAGTTAATATAAATGATGTTGTTCCCATGGGGTATTCTTAAGTCACATTTCAAGAAGACTCTGTGAATTTTTCGTGGAAAAATATAAAGATTTGAGCCAGTGGGAGCAACTCTTGTCAGGTGCCTCGGAAAAAAAGCGTTTTGCGGTGGACAGCGGAACTCAAGACTGGATCATCTAAAACGAAAAAAGCGAAGTGACTCCGTTTGTTTATAAGATTACCCAGGTAACCCTGTCGAGAAAATTTTTTTTTTCACATTTTTAGATTTTTGGTTGCACTTTAAAGTCAAAAACCCGATTTTCGACTAAAAAACCAACATTCAAGCTCCTATAAAAAATACTAAAAATAAAAAAAAATGAAAAAACTCGACAGCGTTACCTCGCTGAATATGTTTTAAAAGAGTGTGCAAAAAATAAAATCGATCGGTTCAGTAGATTCTGAGTGAGAGTGTCCACCGACTTTTAAAAAGCAAGTTGTGGGAAAATCGATTTGAAGTTTGAACTTAAATTTTGAAATTTAAACTTTTTACTTACATAGAGTCGTCAATTCTGCGTCCGCACAATATGAAACTATCATCAGAGGTGTCCAGAATACGGTTCCACTCTTGTCTATGGCTAACGCGACCTTCTTTGCTTGGAAGCGTAGTTTTGATTTGAGCTCGATTCTAAACCACTCATACTAAAAATGCTGTATTACCGTCAATTTCTCTCGGATCGACTTGAAATTTTCACAGAATATTCCTGAAATATGGTACTTTCACCTCAGAATTTTTCAAAAAAATCGAGAAAAAAAAATTAAATACCCTACCCCCCCCCCCCCCCTTAAGCACGCTGATATTGATGTTAATTGTTTTGATAATTTATAAAATCCAACAATGGCCATGGCGATGAGTGTACTTTTCCGCTTATTCAAATATTCCCTTATTTATAGCAGATAATCTGGGCCCTGCAGAGGGAGTAGCATCAACTTCCAGAGCTACTGGTGAGTGGAAGCATCTAATTTTCATCAAAATTCTCAACTTATCCACTTTTCACACATGTTTTCCGCTTTAAATTTTCTTAATGAAATTATTATTTCTATTTTAATTCTTTTCATTCCTTACAGATCGCCGAAGCTCTAGAGATCAAGTTGCGTCCCCTCCAAGGAATGCTATTCCTCGTAAGTGGGAACTCTCCATTTCCATGAGAATTTTTAACTTTTCCACTTTTCTCACCTTCCTGAAATAGTCAGAATTTGACCCTCAATTTTTTGTGTGAAAAGTGTCACACATGTTTTCCACTTCAGATTTCTTGGAAATTAAAAAAAAATAGAAACTCTTTGAGAATTTCAAGGGCAAAAAGTTATAATTCCATTTTTAAAACCTCATAAATCGTTGGGAAACGAACTCAGATTCGCTTTGCATGCAGCTCGGATGCGTTACCACCAATAAAATCGAAGCTATTCTCAAAAAAACTGATTTTCATTCTAAACTCGAAACAGTTTTACCTTAAAATCTACTCCAAAATATCTTATCTTACGACTGTCTTATACTTTTTTCTTTTTACAGTTGAAGAAGTACGTGCTGTTACGAGTATGTCCCTAAATCTCTCTGACGGTGAGTGTATGCTTTTCTCAAATTTCAATTATTAATCTCAAATTGAATTGATAAAAAGATTGGAGGTAGGCCTTTTCCGATGATTGTGTTGGAAAGTTCAGGAAATTTGCCATGGAAATCATATGCTACAACTTTTTTTGTTGCATTTTTAGCAAATTCCATTTTTTTACACATGATTACAAGGTAATATGCCTTCTATTTCTGAAAAATTTCAAATTTCTAGAATATCTTTGGTTCCATTGATCGTAGCAATCTCGAGTTGGGCTTGAATGAAAGGTAAGCTCATTTTTCATTCATTTGAGTGCTTGAAAAGGTCAAACTCTCATTGAATCCCATCAACTCCAAGTCGATACGAGCACCAAAACTGGAGACATTAATTTTCCAATTTTCCGAAAGATTACAACTTTTAAACTTAAAAAAAAATGAGATTTCCAGAAAATTTAAAAGAAATAACCGATTACACATGTTTTTCATCTCAGATTTTTAGAAGAATTATTAGAAAATCTCTAATTTTTTTTGAGTTCTGTTTTTTCCTCGCATTCGTGTTTCCTTCCCTGCAATTACTTTCAACGTTTCTTCTCTTTTTGTAGATTTTTCTCCACCTGCTAGTTCGCCTGTTAATGCTGGTAAGTAGAAATATATTCTTGCTTCTCTCATTTCCGTATCGAAACATTATGAACGTCAGATTTTTCAATTTCGAGTTTTCATTGGAATATGACTCCAAATGATTCAAAACGTCAAAAAATTATATTTTGAATTTTGACGCTTCCTCACATTTTTTTCTACTTTGCAAACAGTTTTCAAATCTTCTCCATTTGTTACAGGTGCTCCTAGGACATCTTTAACTCCAATGGATTGTGATGGTAAGTAGAAAGATTTTTTTCTTTCATATTTTCCGCCACTGTTCAAATCAATTTTCTTTCGGAAAATGAGGAGACTACAGGATTTTCTATTTGATTCTCTTTAGTCGAAAAGATAGATGAATGGATAGAGTCTTTGAGATATTTTCTATCTCGAACCGTTCAATTGGAAGTCTACTGTACCCCAACTTTCTCAAATTTTCTCTGAATTTTTCTACTTCCTCGCACTCTTTTTTTTTTATCCCTGCAATTGCTTTCGACGTTTCTTTCTCTTTCTTACAGAGTTTTTTAAGATCGTAAAATTACTACCAACTGATGATAATACGGAGAATTTTTTTATTTATTTTCCCGTTCTCCTTTAAAATTAATTAGCTATGGGAAAATGAGGATGGAATAGATCTTTCCGTTGGATTCTCTCTTCCAGGGGAGAAAGATGAATAGATACATCGAATAACTAGAAAATGGTTATCTCGAACCGTCCTATAGGACTATCCATTGTATTCAACCTTTTCCTGATTTCCTTTGAATTTTGCCTTTTCCTGGCTTTCTTTTTTCCTCGCAACTCTTTTTAATTTTCCTCCATTTGTTGCAGATGTTCCTGAAGAAGCAGAGGTGTACACTGCGCCTACTGGCAAAGAAGGAGGTAAGGAGAAAAATTGCTTCTCTCCTATTTTTTATTTTCTCTTTGTCCATCGGAATCAATTTTTTCAAGAAATTTTGTGGTGAAAAAATAATGAAAATTTTTTTTCGTCATTTATTCATCTGAGAATATTTTGGTAAATCATGATTTCATTCAATGATTCATCATTAGTTCATAATTCATGATCATTATTCCTTCTTTTATAGTGAGATGCACTATTGTATCAATCGAAAAAGTTGACCTTCCACTCAGGATCATCCGTCTCAATCAACAGGATACCGGTAGTTAAATTATTATTTCTCCATATTCATTATAACAATCCACTCCTTGACTGGCTGCAAATGAAAGGGGTTTAATGCTAAATTTTGACTAATTTTCACCATAAAAGTAGAATTTCCATTAAATTAAAGAAGAAAATTAGTTAAGTTACTTTTATTAATTGAAAATTAATCCCACTAAATCCATTAATTGAATTTTTCATAAATATTCATCAACCCTACCTTTTCCTCCAATAATTTTAAAGACACTCAACCTCACTGTCCTTTATATCCTGATTACCAACGTCTAGAATTTTTCTTTTATATTTGTAAAAAAAAAACAAAAAAAAAAATATTTGTAAAAATCCCATCTATCTCCGTTCATTCGACAAATCATAATATAATTTTGATTCTTGTTATTTTGTTAAAGATGAACCTGAAGACAGAGGACGGAAAGCATTTGTTTGGCGACGAGAGGAGAGTTTACATGATATTTCAAGTAAGTTCAAATATAATTCAGTAGTAAAGAGGCGAAAACAGGACAAATCGATTCATCTTTCTAGAACAATGTAGAATATTTTAGAACAATCTAAAACATTCTAGAGCAATCTAGAACATTTCCGGACCTTCTGGAACATTCTAGAAAATTTTCGAATGTTCTAAAACATTTGAAACTACTGTCAACTATTTTAGATCATTCTAGAATATTGTAGAACGATTTAGAATATTATTTTGTGTCCATCCAAATCGACTAAATAGATGCGATACTTATTTTCACCCTTATATCTCTAAAACCCACCCTTGTAGCTAAAAACAAACTACTTCATCCTGAATGGGGGGTGGAGTGTTACTACATCATACTACCCCCATAGGGCTATAAGAAGTGGTTTCTGAGTTTTGCGTCAATTCACGGAAACTCACCCTTTTTTTTTTATATATATTGATTACAGATGATACAATACTGGCGCTGGAGACGCCGAAAAGGCCGAGGAATGGTGGTGAGTGGAAATATTTTTTTTTCCACATGAATCTTGCATACCTTCGCCTCTCGATTCTTTCAAAATGGAAAGAATTCGAACCCCAAATTCTGCTTTAAAAAAAATCCAATTTTCGTCGCATTTTTTAAAAATAAAACTTACGTACCTTTTCAACTTTCATCAATTAAACAATTAAATTCAAAGTAAAAATTAGTTCTTCTCAGTCTGTGGCAATTTTTTACTATAAAACTCCCTTGATTACCCGATAATCCTTAACGTTTTTTTCACTTGTTATAGGTGGGGTAACAAGGCACGCGGTTATCATTCCAGAGACGCCGGAAGGTTTACCTGCTCTTAGTAAGTAGAAATATTTTTTTTATCCCAATTCCTCTTCCTTTAAATTAATCCAGTAGTGAAGACGCGAAAAAGAATAAGTCGTTTTTTCATGCTGGCAATTTTTTCCTAATAGTTCAGAAACTAGGCGAAATACTGAAATTTTTATAGTCATCCTTTTTTAGAGGATAACTAGGCTGTTTCGCGCGCGTATAACTTTGCTTGAGAATGCAGCCTAATAATAGTCTACTTAATCGATGAATTGTCTTTTTACCCTTAATGTATTGATAAAAAAACAGGTTTTGTTAATTAAAGAGAATTTTTATTATATAAGAATTCTCTATTCGAATTCGAATTAATTCAAATAAATTACAATCATCCTATTTTTCGGAATATCTCAGTGACTAAGTGAGATAGAGCAATCTGCTGGAATTCTTTTGTGTAGTTCTTAAAATTCTCTACAAAACATTTTCAGGATAGAAAGGGCATATCTCTATTATTCTTTACCAAGATTTAAAAACAAAAATTGTTTCTTAACAAAATTGCATAAATTTTTGTCTATGAAATTCGATTAGACGTTAGCATTAACAATCAACAGATCTTGTAGCTCTCAAATTTCCCTATAAAACATTCTTAGAGCAAAAAGGGCGTATGTATTATTTACTGAGATTCTTTAAAAAAATGGTTTTTAAACAAAATTAAACAAAATTCTCTCTATAAAATTTCATTATACATTAGCCATTATTAACAATCGATAGATTTTTTTGGATCATTTTTGAAAGTCAGTGAAATAGCGGAGATAGGTTTTTGCTGATGATTCCATGAGAAGCTGAGGAAATTTCACATAAAAATTACATGTCAGAAGTTATTTTTTTGAATTTGAAGCTGAAATCTTTCTTTTTTGATCAAAAATTACAATTTTCTTATTTTTAGGAATATCTCAGAAACTGAGTGAGAATCCGCCTTTATAGTTTTTGAAATTTTCTACAAAAGATTCTTCGGGCGAAAAGGGCGTATCTCCATTATTCAATGGAATCCTTTCGAAAAATTGTTGACAAAATAGAATTAATTCATATAAATTACAATCATCCTATTTCCAGGAATATCTCAGAAACTAAGTGAGATAGAGCAATTTTGCAGGAATCTTTTTTCGTAGCTCTTAAAATTTTCTACAAATCATTCTCAGAGTGAAAAGAGCGTATCTTTATTATTTACTAAGATTCTTTCAAAAAAATTATTTTTAAATAAAATTGTATAAATTTGTGTCTATAAAAATTCATTGAATATTAGCAATTATTAACAATCAACAGATTTTGTTGTATTATTCTTGAAAATAAGTGAAATGACGGTGATAGGTTTTTGCTGATGTTTCCATCAGAAAGCTGAGGAAATTCCAAAAATGATATGTCAGAAGTAATTTTTTGGAATTTGAAGATGAAATATTTCTTTTTAAACAAAAATTACAATTTCTTTTTAGGAATATCTCAGAACCTGAGTGGGAATCCTCTTTTCTAGTTCTCGATTCTCTACAAAACATTTTCAAGGCAAAAAGGGCGTATCTCTAGTATTTACCAAGATCTTTTTAAAAAAATTGTCTCCAAACAAAATTGCTAAAATTTATGTCTATGAAATTTCATTAGATATTAGCATTAACAATCAACAGATTCTCGAAATTATCTAATTTCAAGATATCCTTCGGAAAGAAAGGGCGTATTTCCATTATTTAGCAGAATCATTTTGAAAAACTGTCGACAAAAGAGAATTGATTCGAATGAATTACAATAGCGTTTCGCGGTAACACGAAACAGGCCATGCTTTTTCTTATTTAGGATTTCCTATTTTCAGGAATATTTCAGAAATCGAGTAAGATAGAACAATTTTGCGGAAATTCTTTTGTGTAGCTCTTAAAATTCTCTACAAAACACTATTAGAGCAAAAAGGGCAGATCTCCATTATTTAGCGGAATCCTTAAAAGAACTGTTCTCTCTGTTGTTATCTTTTCCCCTTCAAATCACTCAATATGCCTTCTATGGAGTCCGAACTTTTATGCAGGGAGTGGAAATTAGGATCCGAGTCGTATTTCCATAAAACTTTCAATGTGTAGTAACTTTCAATTCACGGAAACTCACCCTTTTTTTTTTATATATATTGATTACAGATGATACAATACTGGCGCTGGAGACGCCGAAAAGGCCGAGGAATGGTGGTGAGTGGAAATATTTTTTTTTCCACATGAATCTTGCATACCTTCGCCTCTCGATTCTTTCAAAATGGAAAGAATTCGAACCCCAAATTCTGCTTTAAAAAAAATCCAATTTTCGTCGCATTTTTTAAAAATAAAACAAACGTACCTTTTCAACTTTCATCAATTAAACAATTAAATTCAAAGTAAAAATTAGTTCTTCTCAGTCTGTGGCAATTTTTTACTATAAAACTCCCTTGATTACCCGATAATCCTTAACGTTTTTTTCACTTGTTATAGGTGGGGTAACAAGGCACGCAGTTATCATTCCAGAGACGCCGGAAGGTTTACCTGCTCTTAGTAAGTAGAAATATTTTTTTTATCCCAATTCCTCTTCCTTTAAATTAATCCAGTAGTGAAGACGCGAAAAAGAATAAGTCGTTTTTTCATGCTGGCAATTTTTTCCTAATAGTTCAGAAACTAGGCGAAATACTGAAATTTTTATAGTCATCCTTTTTTAGAGGATAACTAGGCTGTTTCGCGCGCGTATAACTTTGCTTGAGAATGCAGCCTAATAATAGTCTACTTAATCGATGAATTGTCTTTTTACCCTTAATGTATTGATAAAAAAACAGGTTTTGTTAATTAAAGAGAATTTTTATTATATAAGAATTCTCTATTCGAATTCGAATTAATTCAAATAAATTACAATCATCCTATTTTTCGGAATATCTCAGTGACTAAGTGAGATAGAGCAATCTGCTGGAATTCTTTTGTGTAGTTCTTAAAATTCTCTACAAAACATTTTCAGGATAGAAAGGGCATATCTCTATTATTCTTTACCAAGATTTAAAAACAAAAATTGTTTCTTAACAAAATTGCATAAATTTTTGTCTATGAAATTCGATTAGACGTTAGCATTAACAATCAACAGATCTTGTAGCTCTCAAATTTCCCTATAAAACATTCTTAGAGCAAAAAGGGCGTATGTATTATTTACTGAGATTCTTTAAAAAAATGGTTTTTAAACAAAATTAAACAATTCGAATGAATTACAATAGCGTTTTGCGGTAACACGAAACAGGCCATGCTTTTTCTTATTTAGGATTTCCTATTTTCAGGAATATTTCAGAAATCGAGTAAGATAGAACAATTTTGCGGAAATTCTTTTGTGTAGCTCTTAAAATTCTCTACAAAACACTATTAGAGCAAAAAGGGCAGATCTCCATTATTTAGCGGAATCCTTAAAAGAACTGTTCTCTCTGTTGTTATCTTTTCCCCTTCAAATCACTCAATATGCCTTCTATGGAGTCCGAACTTTTATGCAGGGAGTGGAAATTAGGATCCGAGTCGTATTTCCATAAAACTTTCAATGTGTAGTAAGCATGGATGACTGCAGGTGACTTGTTCCAGCTGTAGGACCTTATTTCATCGGATTTGGAGCATTCCCTCTCTCTGTTTTCATCTTTCCCCCTTCAAATCACTCAATGCCTTCTAAGGAGTCCGAACTTTTATGCAGGAAGTGGAAATCAGGATCCGAGTCGATTTTCCATAAAACTTTCAATGTGTAGTAAGCATGGACCACTGTAGATGACTTTTTCCAGCTGGAAGATATTATTCGATCGGATTTGGAGCATTCCCTCTCTCTGTTTTTATCTTTCCCCCTTTGAATCACTCAATATGCCTTCTATGGAGTCCGAACTTTTATGCAGGAATTGGAAATTAGGATCCGAGTCGATTTTCCATAAAACTTTCAATGTGTAGTAAGCATGGATTACCGCAGGTGACTTTTTCCAGCTGGAGGATCTTATTTCATCGGATTTGGAGCATTCCCCCTCTCTGTTTTTATCTCTCCCCCTTCAAATCATTCAATATGCCTTCTAAGGAGTCCGAACCTTTATGCAGGAAGTGGAAATTAGGATCCGAGTCGATTTTCCATAAAACTTTCAATGTGTAGTAAGCATGGATGACTGCAGGTGACTTTTTCCAGCTGTAGGACCTTATTTCATCGGATTTGGAGCATTCCCTCTCTCTGTTTTTATCTCTCCCCCTTCAAATCACTCAATATGCCTTCTAAGGAGTCCGAACCTTTATGCAGGAAGTGGAAATTAGGATCCGAGTCGATTTTCCATGAAACTTTCAATGTGTAGTAAGCATGGACCACTGTAGGTGACTTTTTCCAGCTGGGAGATCTTATTCCATCGGATTTGGAGCATTCCCTCTCTCTGTTTTCATCTTTCCCCCTTTAAATCACTCAATATATGCCTTCTAAGGAGTCCGAACTTTTATGCAGGAAGTGGAAATTAGAATCCGAGTCGATTTTCCATAAAACTTTCAATGTGTAGTAAGCATGGATGACTGCAGGTGACTTTTTCCAGCTGTAGGACCTTATTTCATCGGATTTGGAGCATTCCGTCTCTCTGTTTTTATCTCTCCCCCTTCAAATCACTCAATATGCCTTCTAAGGAGTCCGAACCTTTATGCAGGAAGTGGAAATTAGGATCCGAGTCGATTTTCCATGAAACTTTCAATGTGTAGTAAGCATGGACCACTGTAGGTGACTTTTTCCAGCTGGAAGATCTTATTCCATCGGATTTGGAGCATTCCCTCTCTCTGTTTTCATCTTTCCCCCTTTAAATCACTCAATATGCCTTCTAAGGAGTCCGAACTTTTATGCAGGGAGTGGAAATTAGGATCCGAGTCGATTTTCCATGAAACTTTCAATGTGTAGTAAGCATGGACCACTGTAGGTGACTTTTTCCAGCTGGAAGATCTTATTCCATCGGATTTGGAGCATTCCCTCTCTCTGTTTTTATCTTTCCCCCTTTGAATCACTCAATATGCCTTCTATGGAGTCCGAACTTTTATGCAGGAATTGGAAATTAGGATCCGAGTCGTATTTCCATAAAACTTTCAATGTGTAGTAAGCATGGATGACTGCAGGCGACTTTTTCCAGCTGGAGGACCTTATTTCATGGGATTTGGAGCATTCCGTCTCTCTGTTTTTATCTCTCCCCCTTCAAATCACTCAATATGCCTCCTAAGGAGACCGAACTTTTATGCAGGAATTGGAAATTAGGATCCGAGTCGATTTTCCATAAAACTTTCACTGTGTAGTAAGCATGGATTACCGCAGGTGACTTTTCCCAGCTGGAGGATCTTATTTCATCGGATTTGGAGCATTCCCCCTCTCTGTTTTTATCTCTCCCCCTTCAAATCACTCAATATGCCTTCTAAGGAGTCCGAACCTTTATGCAGGAAGTGGAAATTAGGATCCGAGTCGATTTTCCATGAAACTTTCAATGTGTAGTAAGCATGGACCACTGTAGGTGACTTTTTCCAGCTGGAAGATCTTATTCCATCGGATTTGGAGCATTCCCTCTCTCTGTTTTTATCTTTCCCCCTCCAAATCACTCAATATGCCTGCTAAGGAGTCCGAACTTTTATGCAGGAAGTGGAAATTAGGATCCGAGTCGATTTTCCATAAAACTTTCAATGTGTAGTAAGCATGGATGACTGCAGGTGCGATAACATATATTATGAATGCATAGCGTCCCGCGGTGACATGAAAAAAGGCCATGCTTTTTTTTATTTAGGATCAGAGCTACGACAAAAAGTTCCTAAAAATTTTGCTATCTCACTTTGTTTTCCATATATTACTCAAAAATAAATCACAGAAGAAATCGACTCAACTTGTTTTACCTGTTTACTACTGAATTTTCAGTTGAAACTTCAGATGAAGAAGTGGAGGAAGCAGAAGAAGTCGCAGCTACGCCAAAGAGTGGAGCAGTATTGACGAATTCCCGTAGTGTACCTGTTGCAACAGATGTTTCGAATTCGTCACGAAATGTAACAGGTAAATTAGATATTTGCTTGAATTAAATTCAGTAGTGAAGAGATAGAAAGGACAAGTCTATTTTTTTAGTTTCATAATCTTTTGAAAATATTTTCAATGTTGAAATGCCCCCATGGGGCTATGGGGGTTGGTTTCTGAGTTTTATGTACACGCATCCAGTAACACACTTTCTTCAATTATATATAATGATGACTCAAATGAAATTTCATTCAAACTATTATTTGAAATTACGTGAAGTTCAATTCCATTTACTTTTGCAGATAAACCTATTTCCTGGCAGGCATCAACCACGGCGTTCAGAACTTCACTGGTCCGTCAGAGAGAACAGAAGATGGAGCTCATCTCATGTTTGATTGAGGAATTTCAGGAGACTGAGCACGATGCTCTCGTTGAGAAATTGCAAAAAATTCAGGCTAAATTGCAGGACGAAATTGCAGCAATCAATGAGAATAGGCGCAGGTCCACCGGAAATGCAGGTGAAGATGTGAGTTTGCCGCCAGCAGTTGATCAATACCTGCAGGAACTCGGACTAATTAGAACCGCCATGCAACTGTGGAGTAAGAGAGAGTTTAATGTTCCAACTTTGCCCGATCTGTTAAGTCCGACGGCTACGAGCCGAATTTACAATAAGCTTTTTGTCATTTGGGACAAAAAAAACCTACTGACTGGTAAGATCAGGAAGCTGGTTATGAAAAAATATAAAAAGACCTTGGCTGAATTTTGCCATGATGCTAATAGGCAGCATCCCAGACAGTGATGGGCAATTTTTAATCGATCTTGAAAAATCGATTCGTTTTTTCCAAAGAATCGATCTTTTCGGGCGATTCTCAAAAACTCGATTAATCGATTTTTCGATTCTTTTTTTGGGAGAATCGTATCGTTTTTTTTTTTTTTTCTAATCAAATAACCATGAAATTTCATTGTTCAAAATTAAAGTTATTATTAAATGAGGTGGATAAGCCATTATTATGAAGTGTTGTTAAATATTTTCAAAATGGAAATTCAGAAACTCCAAAGAGCGCCGCCATGTTCAAAATGTACAAAGTAGTACAATTCCGGTCATTTTGGTTCTAGTCGTTCTCGTAAGGACATCAACATTATTGGGAAATCTCATAATCATTTTTCTTGAACCATATTATATACCTTTAATGTTGATCAAAAGAAAACTTTTTTAATATTTGTACTTCATCTAACATGTTATTTGTTAAACATTGCATTTATTTCCTGTTGAACTGATGAAAAGAATATAATTTATGGCTCATGTTTGAAATTTCTATTCATTGCATCTCACTATTCCCCTTTTCCTACGTCACCTTTTCCATTTCCCATTTTCATACTTATATCTGTTACCTGGAGTCAACTATCCTGAGAGCTTCATCGATTGAAAATAATCGTAGATTTTTTTTAGGTCGTCTGAGACGTAGCATCTACATAAAACATCCTATCACCATCAAATTCAGCTAACAATTCCTCGTAGTTAAGAACGATAAAAGAAAAATAATTTTTGTACAATTTATTATCGATGATGTAGTCAAAGGAAACGCAATTACACAATTGACCTAAGAAAATATTCCTTTTTATCCCTATTTCTAATTATGGAAAAATATATATATAAAAAATTTGAAAAAATCGATTCGTCGATTTTCGATCTTCGATTCTTTTTTCTTAAAAAATCTATTCTTAAAGAATCATTTGTTCTGGAGATCGATTCTTTGAGAATCGATTCTTTTTTCGGAGATCGCCCATCACTAATCCCAGAGAGAATCGTCAAGATTAGTATAATTCTTTATCACTTTATAGAAGAAATTTTCACCCCAATTCAGTGAAATAATCATCAATATAAGTAGTTTTCCTCTTCTTTTGTTAAAATTTCGCCCTGAAAAGAGGAAAATGATAGAAATTCAAGATAAAGGAAGTACTAGTGATTCTTCAACGCCAAATTAGAAAATCTCAATGAAAATTTTCATTCACCTACAGCATGTTATATGAGTAATGTATTGTACAATAATCTCAATGATACTGATACCTATTCATTAGGAAGTGGATAAAGAGGTAAATGGATTTACCTAATCATTATATATGAATGATACACAAGATCCGTACTTATTTTATCAGAGGTTTCGCTCTTCTGTATTTTTGGCGCAATTTTCTGAAATAAAAAAAAGTGCATTATTAACAATGAATTAATTTTTTTCAATAGTGTAGGGACTTCACAAAAAAATCTGAAAAAATTTGAGAAGATGCTTTAGCATATTGGAGATGATTTCCTAATTTTTTCATCCCCCGCTATGCGCCTGCATAGTTTGTAGGGGTATGCAAAAGACTCTTGTGTGAAGAGGACAGGAAAATATCGTTCTCCCCTCTCTTCTCCACGGAGAGAGGCAAGAGAACCCACCATCCTGTCCGGTAACAGCTCCACCACAGCCCCAGAAGTCGAATTACCCCGAGCAAAGCAGAGGAATCCTGCTGAAGAGCAAAAAAAAGAAAAAAAAAAGAAGAAAACCTTGTTCAGAAAGAACAAAAAGAAGCAAGCAAGGAAGAGAGCCTGGATCAACGCAGGATGTAGCAGTGAAGAGGGAAGCCCCCTTGAAGGCGGAATCGGACTTGGTCTAGGACCTATACCCAAACAAAGGAAAAGAAAAATTTCCTAATTTTTCGTAATTTTTTCAGATTTCTTCCGTGAAGACCACTCCGAAATAAAATTATGAAATCACCTCCGCATTGTCGTTATTCGCTCTTCTCTTCAGTTTTTCAACAACTAAAGCTTTTTCCTCGTCTTCTTGTAATGAGGATCCGCAGGGTCAATGTTGAAGTGGTGGGAAGTGAAGAGGACATTGAGGCAGAGTTTTTCATTCGATGATGAACTTAATCCAGGATTAACTTACGCCAGGATTAGTGGATTTTACGGCTTGCCGGTCGAAGCCGGAATCTAATACAGAATACATCACCATACTGGAAAACGGATACACTCAAAGTCACTTGTAACTTCGACTCTGACCGGCAGACAGCGCAGGCAGTAAAAACCACTGGTCCTGGCGTAAGTTAATCCTGGATTAAGTTAATCATCCAATGAAAAACTCAGCCTAAAGCTCCCTGGTGATCCCAAATTACCGTCCATTTCGCTCTATCTCGCTTATTCACCGGATTGATCGTAAAAAAACTGTAAAACTCCCTGGTGATCCCAAATTGCCGTCCATTTCGCTTTATCTCGCTTTATCACCGAATTAATCGTAAAAAACTGTAAAACTCCATGGTGATCCCAAATTGCCAACCATTTCGCTTAATCTCGCTTTATCACCGAATTAATCGTAAAAAACTGTAAAACTCCCTGGTGATCCCAAATTACCGTCCATTTCGCTCTATCTCGCTTATTCACCGGATCGATCGTGAAAAAACTGTAAAACTCCCGGTTAATCCCAAATTACCGTCCATTTTGCTCTATCTCGCTTATTCACCGGATTAATCGTAAAAAAACGGTAAAAATCCCGGTTAATCCCAAATTACCGTCCATTTCGCTTTATCTCGCTTTATCACCGAATTAATCGTAAAAAACTGTAAAACTCCCTGGTGATCCCAAATTGCCGTCCATTTCGCTTTATCTCGCTTTATCACCGAATTAATCGGAAAAAACTGTAAAACTCCCTGGTGATCCCAAATTACCGTCCATTTCGCTCTATCTCGCTTATTCACCGGATCGATCGTAAAAAAACTGTAAAACTCCCGGTTAATCCCAAATTACCGTCCATTTTGCTCTATCTCGCTTATTCACCGGATTAATCGTAAAAAAACGGTAAAAATCCCGGTTAATCCCAAATTACCGTCCATTTCGCTTTATCTCGCTTTATCACCGAATTAATCGTAAAAAACTGTAAAACTCCCTGGTGATCCCAAATTGCCGTCCATTTCGCTTTATCTCGCTTTATCACCGAATTAATCGTAAAAACTGTAAAACTCCCTGGTGATCCCAAATTACCGTCCATTTCGCTCTATCTCGCTTATTCACCGGATCGATCGTAAAAAAACTGTAAAACTCCCGGTTAATCCCAAATTACCGTCCATTTTGCTCTATCTCGCTTATTCACCGGATTAATCGTAAAAAAACGGTAAAAATCCCGGTTAATCCCAAATTACCGTCCATTTCGCTTTATCTCGCTTTATCACCGAATTAATCGTAAAAAACTGTAAAACTCCCTGGTGATCCCAAATTGCCGTCCATTTCGCTTTATCTCGCTTCATCGCCGAATTAATCGTAAAAAACTGTAAAACTCCCTGGTGATCCCAAATTACCGTCCATTTCGCTCTATCTCGCTTATTCACCGGATCGATCGTAAAAAAACTGTAAAACTCCCGGTTAATCCCAAATTACCGTCCATTTTGCTCTATCTCGCTTATTCACCGGATTAATCGTAAAAAAACGGTAAAAATCCCGGTTAATCCCAAATTACCGTCCATTTCGCTTTATCTCGCTTCATCACCGAATTAATCGTAAAAAACTGTAAAACTCCCTGGTGATCCCAAATTACCGTCCATTTCGCTCTATCTCGCTTATTCACCGGATCGATCGTAAAAAAACTGTAAAACTCCCGGTTAATCCCAAATTACCGTCCATTTTGCTCTATCTCGCTTATTCACCAGATTAATCGTGAAAAAACGGTAAAACTCCCGGTTAATCCCAAATTACCGTCCATTTCGCTTTATCTCGCTTTATCACCGAATTAATCGTAAAAAACTGTAAAACTCCCGGGTGATCCCAAATTGCCGTCCATTTCGCTTTATCTCGCTTTATCACCGAATTAATCGGAAAAAACTGTAAAACTCCCTGGTGATCCCAAATTACCGTCCATTTCGCTCTATCTCGCTTCTTCACCGGATCGATCGTAAAAAAACTGTAAAACTCCCGGTTAATCCCAAATTACCGTCCATTTTGCTCTATCTCGCTTATTCACCGGATTAATCGTAAAAAAACGGTAAAAATCCCGGTTAATCCCAAATTACCGTCCATTTCGCTTTATCTCGCTTCATCACCGAATTAATCGTAAAAAACTGTAAAACTCCCTGGTGATCCCAAATTACCGTCCATTTCGCTCTATCTCGCTTAGTCACCGGATCGATCGTAAAAAAACTGTAAAACTCCCGGTTAATCCCAAATTACCGTCCATTTTGCTCTATCTCGCTTATTCACCAGATTAATCGTGAAAAAACGGTAAAACTCCCGGTTAATCCCAAATTACCGTCCATTTCGCTTTATCTCGCTTTATCACCGAATTAATCGTAAAAAACTGTAAAACTCCCTGGTGATCCCAAATTGCCGTCCATTTCGCTTTATCTCGCTTTATCACCGAATTAATCGGAAAAAACTGTAAAACTCCCTGGTGATCCCAAATTACCGTCCATTTCGCTCTATCTCGCTTCTTCACCGGATCGATCGTAAAAAAACTGTAAAACTCCCGGTTAATCCCAAATTACCGTCCATTTTGCTCTATCTCGCTTATTCACCGGATTAATCGTAAAAAAAACGGTAAAAATCCCGGTTAATCCCAAATTACCGTCCATTTCGCTTTATCTCGCTTTATCACCGAATTAATCGGAAAAAACTGTAAAACTCCCTGGTGATCCCAAATTACCGTCCATTTCGCTCTATCTCGCTTATTCACCGGATCGATCGTAAAAAAACTGTAAAACTCCCGGTTAATCCCAAATTACCGTCCATTTTGCTCTATCTCGCTTATTCACCGGATTAATCGTAAAAAAACGGTAAAAATCCCAGTTAATCCCAAATTACCGTCCATTTCGCTTTATCTCGCTTTATCACCGAATTAATCGGAAAAAACTGTAAAACTCCCTGGTGATCCCAAATTACCGTCCATTTCGCTCTATCTCGCTTATTCACCGGATTAATCGTAAAAAAACGGTAAAAATCCCGGTTAATCCCAAATTACCGTCCATTTCGCTTTATCTCGCTTTATCACCGAATTAATCGTAAAAAACTGTAAAACTCCCTGGTGATCCCAAATTGCCGTCCATTTCACTTTATCTCGCTTTATCACCGAATCAATCGTAAAAAACTGTAAAACTCCCTGGTGGTCCCAAATTACCGTTCATTTCGCTTTATCTCGCTTTATCACCGAATTAATCGTAAAAAACTGTAAAACTCCCTGGTGATCCCAAATTGCCGTCCATTTCGCTTTATCTCGCATTATCACCGAATTAATCGTAAAAAACTGTAAAACTCCCTGGTGATCCCAAATTACCGTCCATTTCGCTCTATCTCGCTTATTCACCGGATCGATCGTAAAAAAACTGTAAAACTCCCGGTTAATCCCGAATTACCGTCCATTTTGCTCTATCTCGCTTATTCACCGGATTAATCGTAAAAAAACGGTAAAACTCCCGGTTAATCCCAAATTACCGTCCATTTCGCTTTATCTCGCTTATTCACCGAATTAATCGTAAAAAAATGTAAAACTCCCTGGTGATTCCAAATTAACCTAAATTTTGCTCTATCTCGTTCATTCACCGAGATAATAACAAAAAATTACCACTAAAATATATTCTTGTGAGAAGAGAGAGGGGCCAGCCAATGACGACCCTCTGTATCCCCACTCTCGGCAGTGCAGGTACGGACCTGTCCTCAGTAAGTGTTGGGGCTCCACTGAATATGGACGTGTTTGTTGAACGTTAGGAGAACCCTCATATTTTCCAATTTTCATCAAAAAATTTATGCAATATAAATATTAAAATATAATTTGAATCAATAATAATGGACTTTAATCATAATTATTGATTTAATTCGTATTTGGGGGCCTCGCAATGTATCGTACGGTATTGCCGTACTAGCTTTTGGCGCTCGAATCATCGGATTAACTACTTGATTCGTCTTCAGTTTTTGTTGTGACCGGCATGTCTTCGATATTTTTTCGCGTTAATAAATGCATTAACACCGCAATCTCATCAGGAAATTGGCTCAAATCATCGGCAATTGACTTGTGACAAGTGTGAAGTATTTGGAAGTGTGGAAAAACTTGTTTATATATAGTGAAATTGGAAAATACACTCGGGATATTGTGAAGTTTTTTATTTGTGACTCAGTGTGTGCATTATTGCGGATTGTTCGGCGTTCATCTCATCGAAATGAGTCAATTGGAGTTCTTTCACTTATTTCGTTTCCTCAATTATTGTGGATTAATTTGTTTTGACCGTGTTCAATCAATTATCTGCTGAAAAAAATCAGTTAAAAATCGAAGGAGGACAATAATTATCATTATTTCTTTTTTTCTCCGTGTTCGTTGAAAAAATCTTTTTTATGAATCCCTTAAATTTAATCGTGGAAGTTCATTTTTTCATTTTTCAACATTTTTCTTCCGTGCATATATAATATTTCAAATGGTTGCGCGGGCTTCGACGCGTTCGAAATGTTGTCCAATAATTTGCTCAAATTTCAAAGTTCTTTGGATAAAGAGTTCACATTGGTGTTCTCCTTGGTTAGCCAAGGCGAGGCCGCACCCACTATCTCTTGGCGGCAGTTTCTCGTTGTCATTCTCGTTTGTGAAATGAAAATTTTTTTTGCTTGAATGAAATAAAATGATTTGGAAGAAAATAAGACTTTGAAAGTCATTTTTCTTTCTTCAATATGAAGTTAAATTGCTAATGGACGTTTTTTCTGACAAAACGGAGAAAAAGCGAGAAAATGTCGGGGGAAAATGATCTGCCGGTGTCGAGTGAATTTTTAGAATATTTCAACATATTTTGGGTTGAATTCATTTATTTTGATATTAATAAACGAAATTTCTCAACGTTCAAGCCACTGCCCACCCCTCCCCTCCCCCCTGTCAGATTTTGGGAATGATTTCATCTTGAAGCAGTAATTGTTTAAGATATTTCAACAATCGTGGAATATGTTGTGAATGAATTAATTGTTTGCTTATTTCAATGAACGAAATTTCTCAACAATCAGAAGGCTGATCAACCCCCCTCCCTCCCCTCCCCCTTTTCGGCTCTTAGAAATAACTGCGTCTTGAAGCCGTTATTGTCGAACATATTTGAACAATCGTGGAATATGAGGTGAAGTGTAAAAATAATAAAATGAGATATAAATAAAATGAAAATTAATTTCTGTATTCTTTTGTTTTACGTGGCTTTCAGAAACATATTTCACAGAGGTATACAAACGTGCAGTCACTTGGCAGAGGAGAGGGGGGAAGGATGATAACTATGATCCCTCGTATTTTTGGTGAGAGAAAGGAGAGAAGTGCAATTACACTGTAGGTGCTGGGGTGAGTTTTATTACATGATCACAAGCATCATTTTTTTGTTTATTTTTTTCTCCCTGAGCTTGATAATTGTTTGAGCACTGTTCAATCAAATAAATTGTGAATAATTGAAGGATAGATGGATAGTTTTTTTGTGAAATGATTTAAATAGAAGTTGACAGAGCATTAGTTTTTTATATTTAAAAAAATGATAATAACAAAGGAAAAAATACAGAGCCCGCGAAAAATTATGAAGAACCAAGGAGAGAAAAAAAAATTTCATTTTTGGAGAGACAATTCCATGGGTGTGTCTCACAGGAAAGAGCGGGGCTGGGGCTCTTTCTAATTCTGTATTGTTCTTTGTAATCACGGGAAATTCAAGTTGTATTTTTTTAATCAATTTAACAATTAGTATTTGTGAGAGGGAAAATCTCTGTTCTTCGTCGGTCTACGGTTCTGATGATGTTGAGCTTTTTTCTCGAGTTCTTGATAACTGCAATTGCCTTCATTTTCTTGAATTAATTTAATCATTAGTATTTATAAGGAGGGGGGAATACATATATATATATATATATCTCTGTCCTTCATATATCTCTGTTTTTCTTTTCATCAATTTAACAATTAGTATTTGTGAGAGGGAAAATCTCTGTTCTTCGTCGGTCTACGGTTCTGATGATGTTGAGCTTTTTCCTCGAGTATTTGATGAGTGCAGTTGCCTTTATTTCCTTAAATTAATTTGATCATTAGTATTTTTGAGAGGGAAAATCTCTGTTCTTCGTCGGTCTACGGTTCTGATGATGTTGAGCTTTTTTCTCGAGTTCTTGATAACTGCAATTGCCTTCATTTTCTTGAATTAATTTAATCATTAGTATTTATAAGGAGGGGGGAATACATATATATATATATATATCTCTGTCCTTCATATATCTCTGTTTTTCTTTTCATCAATTTAACAATTAGTATTTGTGAGAGGGAAAATCTCTGTTCTTCGTCGGTCTACGGTTCTGATGATGTTGAGCTTTTTCCTCGAGTATTTGATGAGTGCAGTTGCCTTTATTTCCTTAAATTAATTTGATCATTAGTATTTTTGAGAGGGAAAATCTCTGTTCTTCGTCGGTCTACGGTTCTGATGATGTTGAGCTTTTTTCTCGAGTTCTTGATAAGTGCAATTGCCTTCATTTTCTCAAATTAATTTAATCATTAGTATTTATAAGGAGGGGGGAATACATATATATATATATATATCTGTCCTTCATCAGTGTAAATAAATTTTCATTTTTGGAGAGACAATACCATGGGTGTGTCTCACAGGAAAGAGCGGGGTTGGGGCTCTTTCTAATTCTGTATTGTTCTTTGTAATCGCGGGAAATTCAAGTTGTATTTTTTTAATCAATTTAATAATTAGTATTTGTGAGAAGGAAAATCTCTGTTCTTCGTCGGTCTACGGTTCTGATGATGTTGAGCTTTTTCCTCGAGTATTTGATGAGTGCAGTTGCCTTTATTCCCTTAAATTAATTTGATCATTAGTATTTTTGAGAGGGAAAATCTCTGTTCTTCGTCGGTCTACGGTTCTGATGATGTTGAGCTTTTTTCTCGAGTTCTTGATAACTGCAATTGCCTTCATTTTCTTAAATTAATTTAATCATTAGTATTTATAAGGAGGGGGGAATACATATATATATATATATATATATATCTCTGTCCTTCATCAGTGTAAATAAATTTTCATTTTTGGAGAGACAATACCATGGGTGTGTCTCACAGGAAAGAGCGGGGTTGGGGCTCTTTCTAATTCTGTATTGTTCTTTGTAATCACGGGAAATTCAAGTTGTATTTTTTTAATCAATTTAACAATTAGTATTTGTGAGAGGGAAAATCTCTGTTCTTCGTCGGTCTACGGTTCTGATGATGTTGAGCTTTTCTCTCGAGTATTTGATAATTGTAATTGGCTTCATTTTCTTAAATTAATTTAATCAATAGTATTTATAAGAGGGGGGGGGGGGGGAATATATATATATATATATCTCTGTCCTTCATATATCTCTGTTTTTCTTTTCATCAATTTAACAATTAGTATTTGTGAGAGGGAAAATCTCTGTTCTTCGTCGGTCTACGGTTCTGATGATGTTGAGCTTTTTCCTCGAGTATTTGATGAGTGCAGTTGCCTTTATTCCCTTAAATTAATTTGATCATTAGTATTTTTGAGAGGGAAAATCTCTGTTCTTCGTCGGTCTACGGTTCTGATGATGTTGAGCTTTTTTCTCGAGTTCTTGATAACTGCAATTGCCTTCATTTTCTTAAATTAATTTAATCATTAGTATTTATAAGGAGGGGGGAATACATATATATATATATATATATATCTCTGTCCTTCATCAGTGTAAATAAATTTTCATTTTTGGAGAGACAATACCATGGGTGTGTCTCACAGGAAAGAGCGGGGTTGGGGCTCTTTCTAATTCTGTATTGTTCTTTGTAATCACGGGAAATTCAAGTTGTATTTTTTTAATCAATTTAATAATTAGTATTTGTGAGAGGGAAAATCTCTGTTCTTCGTCGGTCTACGGTTCTGATGATGTTGAGCTTTTTCCTCGAGTATTTGATGAGTGCAGTTGCCTTTATTTCCTCGAATTAATTTGATCATTAGTATTTTTGGGAGGGAAAATCTCTGTTCTTCGTCGGTCTACGGTTCTGATGATGTTGAGCTTTTTTCTCGAGTTCTTGATAACTGCAATTGCCTTCATTTTCTTAAATTAAGTTAATCATTAGTATTAATAAGGGGGGGGGGATACATATATATATATATCTCTGTCCTTCATCAGTGTAAATAAATTTTCATTTTTGGAGAGACAATTCCATGGGTGTGTCTCACAGGAAAGAGCGGGGTTGGGGCTCTTTCTAATTCTGTATTGTTTTTTGTAATCACGGGAAATTCAAGTTGTATTTTTTTAATCAATTTAACAATTAGTATTTGTGAGAGGGAAAATCTCTGTTCTTCGTCGGTCTACGGTTCTGATGATGTTGAGCTTTTCCCTCGAGTATTTGATGAGTGCAGTTGCCTTTATTTCCTTAAATTAATTTGATCATTAGTATTTTTGAGAGGGAAAATCTCTGTTCTTCGTCGGTCTACGGTTCTGATGATGTTGAGCTTTTTTCTCGAGTTCTTGATAACTGCAATTGCCTTCATTTTCTTAAATTAAGTTAATCATTAGTATTAATAAGGGGGGGGGGGATACATATATATATATATCTCTGTCCTTCATCAGTGTAAATAAATTTTCATTTTTGGAGAGACAATTCCATGGGTGTGTCTCACAGGAAAGAGCGGGGTTGGGGCTCTTTCTAATTCTGTATTGTTCTTTGTAATCACGGGAAATTCAAGTTGTATTTTTTTAATCAATTCAATAATTAGTATTTGTGAGAGGGAAAATCTCTGTTCTTCGTCGGTCTACGGTTCTGATGATGTTGAGCTTTTCTCTCGAGTATTTGATAATTGTAATTGGCTTCATTTTCTTAAATTAATTTAATCAATAGTATTTATAAGGGAGGGGGGGGAATATATATATATATATATCTCTGTCCTTCATATATCTCTGGTTTTCTTTTCATCAATTTAACAATTAGTATTTGTGAGAGGGAAAATCTCTGTTCTTCGTCGGTCTACGGTTCTGATGATGTTGAGCTTTTTCCTCGAGTATTTGATGAGTGCAGTTGCCTTTATTCCCTTAAATTAATTTGATCATTAGTATTTTTGAGAGGGAAAATCTCTGTTCTTCGTCGGTCTACGGTTCTGATGATGTTGAGCTTTTTTCTCGAGTTCTTGATAACTGCAATTGCCTTCATTTTCTTAAATTAATTTAATCATTAGTATTTATAAGGGGGGGGATTACATATATATATATATCTCTGTCCTTCATCAGTGTAAATGAATTTTCATTTTTGGAGAGACAATTCCATGGGTGTGTCTCACAGGAAAGAGCGGGGTTGGGGCTCTTTCTAATTCTGTATTGTTCTTTGTAATCACGGGAAATTCAAGTTGTATTTTTTTAATCAATTTAACAATTAGTATTTGTGAGAGGGAAAATCTCTGTTCTTCGTCGGTCTACGGTTCTGATGATGTTGAGCTTTTCTCTCAAGTATTTGATAATTGTAATTGGCTTCATTTTCTTAAATTAATTTAATCAATAGTATTTATAAGGGGGGGGGGGGGAATATATATATATATATATATCTCTGTCCTTCATATATCTCTGTTTTTCTTTTCATCAATTTAACAATTAGTATTTGTGAGAGGGAAAATCTCTGTTCTTCGTCGGTCTACGGTTCTGATGATGTTGAGCTTTTTTCTCGAGTTCTTGATAACTGCAATTGCCTTCATTTTCTTAAATTAATTTAATCATTAGTATTTATAAGGAGGGGGGAATACATATATATATATATATATCTCTGTCCTTCATCAGTGTAAATAAATTTTCATTTTTGGAGAGACAATACCATGGGTGTGTCTCACAGGAAAGAGCGGGGTTGGGGCTCTTTCTAATTCTGTATTGTTCTTTGTAATCACGGGAAATTCAAGTTGTATTTTTTTAATCAATTTAATAATTAGTATTTGTGAGAGGGAAAATCTCTGTTCTTCGTCGGTCTACGGTTCTGATGATGTTGAGCGTTTTCCTCGAGTATTTGATGAGTGCAGTTGCCTTTATTTCCTTAAATTAATTTGATCATTAGTATTTTTGAGAGGGAAAATCTCTGTTCTTCGTCGGTCTACGGTTCTGATGATGTTGAGCTTTTTTCTCGAGTTCTTGATAAGTGCAATTGCCTTCATTTTCTCAAATTAATTTAATCATTAGTATTTATAAGGAGGGGGGAATACATATATATATATATATATATATATATATCTGTCCTTCATCAGTGTAAATAAATTTTCATTTTTGGAGAGACAATACCATGGGTGTGTCTCACAGGAAAGAGCGGGGTTGGGGCTCTTTCTAATTCTGTATTGTTCTTTGTAATCACGGGAAATTCAAGTTGTATTTTTTTAATCAATTTAATAATTAGTATTTGTGAGAGGGAAAATCTCTGTTCTTCGTCGGTCTACGGTTCTGATGATGTTGAGCTTTTCTCTCGAGTATTTGATAATTGTAATTGGCTTCATTTTCTTAAATTAATTTAATCAATAGTATTCATAAGGGGGGGGGGGAATATATATATATATATATCTGTCCTTCATATATCTCTGTTTTTCTTTTCATCAATTTAACAATTAGTATTTGTGAGAGGGAAAATCTCTGTTCTTCGTCGGTCTACGGTTCTGATGATGTTGAGCTTTTTCCTCGAGTATTTGATGAGTGCAGTTGCCTTTATTCCCTTAAATTAATTTGATCATTAGTATTTTTGAGATGGAAAATCTCTGTTTTTCGTCGGTCTACGGTTCTGATGATGTTGAGCTTTTTTCTCGAGTTCTTAATAACTGCAATTGCCTTCATTTTCTTAAATTAAGTTAATCATTAGTATTAATAAGGGGGGGGGATACATATATATATATATCTCTGTCCTTCATCAGTGTAAATAAATTTTCATTTTTGGAGAGACAATTCCATGGGTGTGTCTCACAGGAAAGAGCGGGGTTGGGGCTCTTTCTAATTCTGTATTGTTTTTTGTAATCACGGGAAATTCAAGTTGTATTTTTTTAATCAATTTAACAATTAGTATTTGTGAGAGGGAAAATCGCTGTTCTTCGTCGGTCTACGGTTCTGATGATGTTGAGCTTTTTCCTCGAGTATTTGATAATTGTAATTGGCTTCATTTTCTTAAATTAATTTAATCAATAGTATTCATAAGGGGGGGGGGGGAATATATATATATATATATCTGTCCTTCATATATCTCTGTTTTTCTTTTCATCAATTTAACAATTAGTATTTGTGAGAGGGAAAATCTCTGTTCTTCGTCGGTCTACGGTTCTGATGATGTTGAGCTTTTCTCTCAAGTATTTGATAATTGTAATTGGCTTCATTTTCTTAAATTAATTTAATCAATAGTATTTATAAGGGGGGGGGGGGAATATATATATATATATATCTCTGTCCTTCATATATCTCTGTTTTTCTTTTCATCAATTTAACAATTAGTATTTGTGAGAGGGAAAATCTCTGTTCTTCGTCGGTCTACGGTTCTGATGATGTTGAGCTTTTTTCTCGAGTTCTTGATAACTGCAATTGCCTTCATTTTCTTAAATTAATTTAATCATTAGTATTTATAAGGAGGGGGGAATACATATATATATATATATATATCTCTGTCCTTCATCAGTGTAAATAAATTTTCATTTTTGGAGAGACAATACCATGGGTGTGTCTCACAGGAAAGAGCGGGGTTGGGGCTCTTTCTAATTCTGTATTGTTCTTTGTAATCACGGGAAATTCAAGTTGTATTTTTTTAATCAATTTAATAATTAGTATTTGTGAGAGGGAAAATCTCTGTTCTTCGTCGATCTACGGTTCTGATGATGTGGAGCTTTTCTCTCGAGTATTTGATAATTGTAATTGGCTTCATTTTCTTAAATTAATTTAATCAATAGTATTCATAAGGGGGGCGGGGGAATATATATATATATATCTCTGTCCTTCATATATCTCTGTTTTTCTTTTCATCAATTTAACAATTAGTATTTGTGAGAGGGAAAATCTCTGTTCTTCGTCGGTCTACGGTTCTGATGATGTTGAGCGTTTTCCTCGAGTATTTGATGAGTGCAGTTGCCTTTATTTCCTTAAATTAATTTGATCATTAGTATTTTTGAGAGGGAAAATCTCTGTTCTTCGTCGGTCTACGGTTCTGATGATGTTGAGCTTTTTTCTCGAGTTCTTGATAAGTGCAATTGCCTTCATTTTCTCAAATTAATTTAATCATTAGTATTTATAAGGAGGGGGGAATACATATATATATATATATATATATATATATATCTGTCCTTCATCAGTGTAAATAAATTTTCATTTTTGGAGAGACAATACCATGGGTGTGTCTCACAGGAAAGAGCGGGGTTGGGGCTCTTTCTAATTCTGTATTGTTCTTTGTAATCACGGGAAATTCAAGTTGTATTTTTTTAATCAATTTAATAATTCGTATTTGTGAGAGGGAAAATCTCTGTTCTTCGTCGATCTACGGTTCTGATGATGTGGAGCTTTTCTCTCGAGTATTTGATAATTGTAATTGGCTTCATTTTCTTAAATTAATTTAATCAATAGTATTCATAAGGGGGGGGGGGGGGAATATATATATATATATCTCTGTCCTTCATATATCTCTGTTTTTCTTTTCATCAATTTAACAATTAGTATTTGTGAGAGGGAAAATCTCTGTTCTTCGTCGGTCTACGGTTCTGATGATGTTGAGCTTTTTCCTCGAGTATTTGATGAGTGCAGTTGCCTTTATTCCCTTAAATTAATTTGATCATTAGTATTTTTGAGATGGAAAATCTCTGTTTTTCGTCGGTCTACGGTTCTGATGATGTTGAGCTTTTTTCTCGAGTTCTTAATAACTGCAATTGCCTTCATTTTCTTAAATTAAGTTAATCATTAGTATTAATAAGGGGGGGGGATACATATATATATATATCTCTGTCCTTCATCAGTGTAAATAAATTTTCATTTTTGGAGAGACAATACCATGGGTGTGTCTCACAGGAAAGAGCGGGGTTGGGGCTCTTTCTAATTCTGTATTGTTCTTTGTAATCACGGGAAATTCAAGTTGTATTTCTTTAATCAATTTAATAATTAGTATTTGTGAGAGGGAAAATCTCTGTTCTTCGTCGGTCTACGGTTCTGATGATGTTGAGCTTTTTCCTCGAGTATTTGATGAGTGCAGTTGCCTTTATTTCCTTAAATTAATTTGATCATTAGTATTTTTGAGAGGGAAAATCTCTGTTCTTCGTCGGTCTACGGTTCTGATGATGTTGAGCTTTTTTCTCGAGTTCTTGATAAGTGCAATTGCCTTCATTTTCTCATATTAATTTAATCATTAGTATTTATAAGGAGGGGGGAATACATATATATATATATATATATATCTGTCCTTCATCAGTGTAAATAAATTTTCATTTTTGGAGAGACAATACCATGGGTGTGTCTCACAGGAAAGAGCGGGGTTGGGGCTCTTTCTAATTCTGTATTGTTCTTTGTAATCGCGGAAAATTCAAGTTGTATTTTTTTAATCAATTTAATAATTAGTATTTGTGAGAGGGAAAATCTCTGTTCATCGTCGGTCTACGGTTCTGATGATGTTGAGTTTTTTTCTCGAGTATTTGATAATTGTAATTGGCTTCATTTTCTTAAATTAATTTAATCAATAGTATTTATAAGGGGGGGGGGGGGGGGGGAATATATATATATATATATATCTGTCCTTCATATATCTTTGATTTTTTTTTCATCAATTTAACAATTAGTATTTGTGAGAGGGAAAATCTCTGTTCTTCGTCGGTCTACGGTTCTGATGATGTTGAGCTTTTTTCTCAAGTTCTTGATAACTGCAATTGCCTTCATTTTCTTAAATTAAGTTAATCATTAGTATTAATAAGGGGGGGGGATACATATATATATATATCTCTGTCCTTCATCAGTGTAAATAAATTTTCATTTTTGGAGAGACAATTCCATGGGTGTGTCTCACAGGAAAGAGCGGGGTTGGGGCTCTTTCTAATTCTGTATTGTTCTTTGTAATCACGGGAAATTCAAGTTGTATTTTTTTAATCAATTCAATAATTAGTATTTGTGAGAGGGAAAATCTCTGTTCTTCGTCGGTCTACGGTTCTGATGATGTTGAGCTTTTCTCTCGAGTATTTGATAATTGTAATTGGCTTCATTTTCTTAAATTAATTTAATCAATAGTATTCATAAGGGGGGGGGGAATATATATATATATATCTCTGTCCTTCATATATCTCTGTTTTTCTTTTCATCAATTTAACAATTAGTATTTGTGAGAGGGAAAATCTCTGTTCTTCGTCGGTCTACGGTTCTGATGATGTTGAGCGTTTTCCTCGAGTATTTGATGAGTGCAGTTGCCTTTATTTCCTTAAATTAATTTGATCATTAGTATTTTTGAGAGGGAAAATCTCTGTTCTTCGTCGGTCTACGGTTCTGATGATGTTGAGCTTTTTTCTCGAGTTCTTGATAAGTGCAATTGCCTTCATTTTCTCAAATTAATTTAATCATTAGTATTTATAAGGAGGGGGGAATACATATATATATATATATATATATATATATCTGTCCTTCATCAGTGTAAATAAATTTTCATTTTTGGAGAGACAATACCATGGGTGTGTCTCACAGGAAAGAGCGGGGTTGGGGCTCTTTCTAATTCTGTATTGTTCTTTGTAATCGCGGAAAATTCAAGTTGTATTTTTTTAATCAATTTAATAATTAGTATTTGTGAGAGGGAAAATCTCTGTTCTTCGTCGGTCTACGGTTCTGATGATGTTGAGCTTTTCTCTCGAGTATTTGATAATTGTAATTGGCTTCATTTTCTTAAATTAATTTAATCAATAGTATTCATAAGGGGGGGGGGGGAATATATATATATATATATCTGTCCTTCATATATCTCTGTTTTTCTTTTCATCAATTTAACAATTAGTATTTGTGAGAGGGAAAATCTCTGTTCTTCGTCGGTCTACGGTTCTGATGATGTTGAGCGTTTTCCTCGAGTATTTGATGAGTGCAGTTGCCTTTATTTCCTTAAATTAATTTGATCATTAGTATTTTTGAGAGGGAAAATCTCTGTTCTTCGTCGGTCTACGGTTCTGATGATGTTGAGCTTTTTTCTCGAGTTCTTGATAAGTGCAATTGCCTTCATTTTCTCAAATTAATTTAATCATTAGTATTTATAAGGAGGAGGGAATACATATATATATATATATATATATATATATCTGTCCTTCATCAGTGTAAATAAATTTTCATTTTTGGAGAGACAATACCATGGGTGTGTCTCACAGGAAAGAGCGGGGTTGGGGCTCTTTCTAATTCTGTATTGTTCTTTGTAATCGCGGAAAATTCAAGTTGTATTTTTTTAATCAATTCAATAATTAGTATTTGTGAGAGGGAAAATCTCTGTTCTTCGTCGGTCTACGGTTCTGATGATGTTGAGCTTTTCTCTCGAGTATTTGATAATTGTAATTGGCTTCATTTTCTTAAATTAATTTAATCAATAGTATTTATAAGGGAGGGGGGGGAATATATATATATATATATCTCTGTCCTTCATATATCTCTGGTTTTCTTTTCATCAATTTAACAATTAGTATTTGTGAGAGGGAAAATCTCTGTTCTTCGTCGGTCTACGGTTCTGATGATGTTGAGCTTTTTCCTCGAGTATTTGATGAGTGCAGTTGCCTTTATTCCCTTAAATTAATTTGATCATTAGTATTTTTGAGAGGGAAAATCTCTGTTCTTCGTCGGTCTACGGTTCTGATGATGTTGAGCTTTTTTCTCGAGTTCTTGATAACTGCAATTGCCTTCATTTTCTTAAATTAATTTAATCATTAGTATTTATAAGGGGGGGGATTACATATATATATATATCTCTGTCCTTCATCAGTGTAAATGAATTTTCATTTTTGGAGAGACAATTCCATGGGTGTGTCTCACAGGAAAGAGCGGGGTTGGGGCTCTTTCTAATTCTGTATTGTTCTTTGTAATCGCGGAAAATTCAAGTTGTATTTTTTTAATCAATTTAATAATTAGTATTTGTGAGAGGGAAAATCTCTGTTCTTCGTCGGTCTACGGTTCTGATGATGTTGAGCTTTTTCCTCGAGTATTTGATAATTGTAATTGGCTTCATTTTCTTAAATTAATTTAATCAATAGTATTCATAAGGGGGGGGGGAATATATATATATATATATCTCTGTCCTTCATATATCTCTGGTTTTCTTTTCATCAATTTAACAATTAGTATTTGTGAGAGGGAAAATCTCTGTTCTTCGTCGGTCTACGGTTCTGATGATGTTGAGCTTTTTCCTCGAGTATTTGATGAGTGCAGTTGCCTTTATTCCCTTAAATTAATTTGATCATTAGTATTTTTGAGAGGGAAAATCTCTGTTCTTCGTCGGTCTACGGTTCTGATGATGTTGAGCTTTTTTCTCGAGTTCTTGATAACTGCAATTGCCTTCATTTTCTTAAATTAATTTAATCATTAGTATTTATAAGGAGGGGGGGATACATATATATATATATATATCTCTGTCCTTCATCAGTGTAAATAAATTTTCATTTTTGGAGAGACAATACCATGGGTGTGTCTCACAGGAAAGAGCGGGGTTGGGGCTCTTTCTAATTCTGTATTGTTTTTTGTAATCACGGGAAATTCAAGTTGTATTTTTTTAATCAATTTAACAATTAGTATTTGTGAGAGGGAAAATCTCTGTTCTTCGTCGGTCTACGGTTCTGATGATGTTGAGCTTTTTCCTCGAGTATTTGATAATTGTAATTGGCTTCATTTTCTTAAATTAATTTAATCAATAGTATTCATAAGGGGGGGGGGAATATATATATATATATCTCTGTCCTTCATATATCTCTGTTTTTCTTTTCATCAATTTAACAATTAGTATTTGTGAGAGGGGAAATCTCTGTTCTTCGTCGGTCTACGGTTCTGATGATGTTGAGCTTTTTTCTCGAGTTCTTGATAACTGCAATTGCCTTCATTTTCTTGAATTAAGTTAATCATTAGTATCAATAAGGGGGGGGGGAATACATATATATATATATATCTCTGTCCTTCATCAGTGTAAATGAATTTTCATTTTTGGAGAGACAATACCATGGGTGTGTCTCACAGGAAAGAGCGGGGTTGGGGCTCTTTCTAATTCTGTATTGTTCTTTGTAATCACGGGAAATTCAAGTTGTATTTCTTTAATCAATTTAATAATTAGTATTTGTGAGAGGGAAAATCTCTGTTCTTCGTCGGTCTACGGTTCTGATGATGTTGAGCTTTTTCCTCGAGTATTTGATGAGTGCAGTTGCCTTTATTTCCTTAAATTAATTTGATCATTAGTATTTTTGAGAGGGAAAATCTCTGTTCTTCGTCGGTCTACGGTTCTGATGATGTTGAGCTTTTTTCTCGAGTTCTTGATAAGTGCAATTGCCTTCATTTTCTCATATTAATTTAATCATTAGTATTTATAAGGAGGGGGGAATACATATATATATATATATATATATCTGTCCTTCATCAGTGTAAATAAATTTTCATTTTTGGAGAGACAATACCATGGGTGTGTCTCACAGGAAAGAGCGGGGTTGGGGCTCTTTCTAATTCTGTATTGTTCTTTGTAATCACGGGAAATTCAAGTTGTATTTTTTTAATCAATTCAATAATTAGTATTTGTGAGAGGGAAAATCTCTGTTCTTCGTCGGTCTACGGTTCTGATGATGTTGAGCTTTTCTCTCGAGTATTTGATAATTGTAATTGGCTTCATTTTCTTAAATTAATTTAATCAATAGTATTTATAAGGGAGGGGGGGGGAATATATATATATATATATCTCTGTCCTTCATATATCTCTGGTTTTCTTTTCATCAATTTAACAATTAGTATTTGTGAGAGGGAAAATCTCTGTTCTTCGTCGGTCTACGGTTCTGATGATGTTGAGCTTTTTCCTCGAGTATTTGATGAGTGCAGTTGCCTTTATTCCCTTAAATTAATTTGATCATTAGTATTTTTGAGAGGGAAAATCTCTGTTCTTCGTCGGTCTACGGTTCTGATGATGTTGAGCTTTTTTCTCGAGTTCTTGATAACTGCAATTGCCTTCATTTTCTTAAATTAATTTAATCATTAGTATTTATAAGGAGGGGGGAATACATATATATATATATATATCTCTGTCCTTCATCAGTGTAAATAAATTTTCATTTTTGGAGAGACAATACCATGGGTGTGTCTCACAGGAAAGAGCGGGGTTGGGGCTCTTTCTAATTCTGTATTGTTCTTTGTAATCACGGGAAATTCAAGTTGTATTTTTTTAATCAATTTAATAATTAGTATTTGTGAGAGGGAAAATCTCTGTTCTTCGTCGGTCTACGGTTCTGATGATGTTGAGCTTTTCTCTCGAGTATTTGATAATTGTAATTGGCTTCATTTTCTTAAATTAATTTAATCAATAGTATTCATAAGGGGGGGGGGGAATATATATATATATATCTCTGTCCTTCATATATCTCTGTTTTTCTTTTCATCAATTTAACAATTAGTATTTGTGAGAGGGAAAATCTCTGTTCTTCGTCGGTCTACGGTTCTGATGATGTTGAGCTTTTTCCTCGAGTATTTGATGAGTGCAGTTGCCTTTATTTCCTTAAATTAATTTGATCATTAGTATTTTTGAGATGGAAAATCTCTGTTTTTCGTCGGTCTACGGTTCTGATGATGTTGAGCTTTTTTCTCGAGTTCTTGATAACTGCAATTGCCTTCATTTTCTTAAATTAAGTTAATCATTGGTATTAATAAGGGGGGGGATACATATATATATATATCTCTGTCCTTCATCAGTGTAAATAAATTTTCATTTTTGGAGAGACAATTCCATGGGTGTGTCTCACAGGAAAGAGCGGGGTTGGGGCTCTTTCTAATTCTGTATTGTTCTTTGTAATCACGGGAAATTCAAGTTGTATTTTTTTAATCAATTCAATAATTAGTATTTGTGAGAGGGAAAATCTCTGTTCTTCGTCGGTCTACGGTTCTGATGATGTTGAGCTTTTCTCTCGAGTATTTGATAATTGTAATTGGCTTCATTTTCTTAAATTAATTTAATCAATAGTATTTATAAGGGAGGGGGGGGAATATATATATATATATATCTCTGTCCTTCATATATCTCTGGTTTTCTTTTCATCAATTTAACAATTAGTATTTGTGAGAGGGAAAATCTCTGTTCTTCGTCGGTCTACGGTTCTGATGATGTTGAGCTTTTTCCTCGAGTATTTGATGAGTGCAGTTGCCTTTATTCCCTTAAATTAATTTGATCATTAGTATTTTTGAGAGGGAAAATCTCTGTTCTTCGTCGGTCTACGGTTCTGATGATGTTGAGCTTTTTTCTCGAGTTCTTGATAACTGCAATTGCCTTCATTTTCTTAAATTAATTTAATCATTAGTATTTATAAGGGGGGGGATTACATATATATATATATCTCTGTCCTTCATCAGTGTAAATGAATTTTCATTTTTGGAGAGACAATTCCATGGGTGTGTCTCACAGGAAAGAGCGGGGTTGGGGCTCTTTCTAATTCTGTATTGTTCTTTGTAATCACGGGAAATTCAAGTTGTATTTTTTTAATCAATTTAACAATTAGTATTTGTGAGAGGGAAAATCTCTGTTCTTCGTCGGTCTACGGTTCTGATGATGTTGAGCTTTTCTCTCAAGTATTTGATAATTGTAATTGGCTTCATTTTCTTAAATTAATTTAATCAATAGTATTTATAAGGGGGGGGGGGAATATATATATATATATATATCTCTGTCCTTCATATATCTCTGTTTTTCTTTTCATCAATTTAACAATTAGTATTTGTGAGAGGGAAAATCTCTGTTCTTCGTCGGTCTACGGTTCTGATGATGTTGAGCTTTTTTCTCGAGTTCTTGATAACTGCAATTGCCTTCATTTTCTTAAATTAATTTAATCATTAGTATTTATAAGGAGGGGGGAATACATATATATATATATATATCTCTGTCCTTCATCAGTGTAAATAAATTTTCATTTTTGGAGAGACAATACCATGGGTGTGTCTCACAGGAAAGAGCGGGGTTGGGGCTCTTTCTAATTCTGTATTGTTCTTTGTAATCACGGGAAATTCAAGTTGTATTTTTTTAATCAATTTAACAATTAGTATTTGTGAGAGGGAAAATCTCTGTTCTTCGTCGGTCTACGGTTCTGATGATGTTGAGCTTTTTCCTCGAGTATTTGATAATTGTAATTGGCTTCATTTTCTTAAATTAATTTAATCAATAGTATTCATAAGGGGAGGGGGAATATATATATATATATCTCTGTCCTTCATATATCTCTGTTTTTCTTTTCATCAATTTAACAATTAGTATTTGTGAGAGGGGAAATCTCTGTTCTTCGTCGGTCTACGGTTCTGATGATGTTGAGCTTTTTTCTCGAGTTCTTGATAACTGCAATTGCCTTCATTTTCTTGAATTAAGTTAATCATTAGTATCAATAAGGGGGGGGGGGGAATACATATATATATATATATCTCTGTCCTTCATCAGTGTAAATGAATTTTCATTTTTGGAGAGACAATACCATGGGTGTGTCTCACAGGAAAGAGCGGGGTTGGGGCTCTTTCTAATTCTGTATTGTTCTTTGTAATCACGGGAAATTCAAGTTGTATTTCTTTAATCAATTTAATAATTAGTATTTGTGAGAGGGAAAATCTCTGTTCTTCGTCGGTCTACGGTTCTGATGATGTTGAGCTTTTCTCTCGAGTATTTGATAATTGTAATTGGCTTCATTTTCTTAAATTAATTTAATCAATAGTATTTATAAGGGAGGGGGGGGAATATATATATATATATATCTCTGTCCTTCATATATCTCTGGTTTTCTTTTCATCAATTTAACAATTAGTATTTGTGAGAGGGAAAATCTCTGTTCTTCGTCGGTCTACGGTTCTGATGATGTTGAGCTTTTTCCTCGAGTATTTGATGAGTGCAGTTGCCTTTATTTCCTTAAATTAATTTGATCATTAGTATTTTTGAGAGGGAAAATCTCTGTTCTTCGTCGGTCTACGGTTCTGATGATGTTGAGCTTTTTTCTCGAGTTCTTGATAAGTGCAGTTGCCTTCATTTTCTCATATTAATTTAATCATTAGTATTTATAAGGAGGGGGGAATACATATATATATATATATATATATCTGTCCTTCATCAGTGTAAATAAATTTTCATTTTTGGAGAGACAATACCATGGGTGTGTCTCACAGGAAAGAGCGGGGTTGGGGCTCTTTCTAATTCTGTATTGTTCTTTGTAATCGCGGAAAATTCAAGTTGTATTTTTTTAATCAATTTAATAATTAGTATTTGTGAGAGGGAAAATCTCTGTTCTTCGTCGGTCTACGGTTCTGATGATGTTGAGTTTTTTTCTCGAGTATTTGATAATTGTAATTGGCTTCATTTTCTTAAATTAATTTAATCAATAGTATTTATAAGGGGGGGGGGGAATATATATATATATATATATCTGTCCTTCATATATCTTTGATTTTTTTTTCATCAATTTAACAATTAGTATTTGTGAGAGGGAAAATCTCTGTTCTTCGTCGGTCTACGGTTCTGATGATGTTGAGCTTTTTTCTCAAGTTCTTGATAACTGCAATTGCCTTCATTTTCTTAAATTAAGTTAATCATTAGTATTAATAAGGGGGGGGGATACATATATATATATATCTCTGTCCTTCATCAGTGTAAATAAATTTTCATTTTTGGAGAGACAATTCCATGGGTGTGTCTCACAGGAAAGAGCGGGGTTGGGGCTCTTTCTAATTCTGTATTGTTCTTTGTAATCACGGGAAATTCAAGTTGTATTTTTTTAATCAATTCAATAATTAGTATTTGTGAGAGGGAAAATCTCTGTTCTTCGTCGGTCTACGGTTCTGATGATGTTGAGCTTTTCTCTCGAGTATTTGATAATTGTAATTGGCTTCATTTTCTTAAATTAATTTAATCAATAGTATTCATAAGGGGGGGGGGGAATATATATATATATATCTCTGTCCTTCATATATCTCTGTTTTTCTTTTCATCAATTTAACAATTAGTATTTGTGAGAGGGAAAATCTCTGTTCTTCGTCGGTCTACGGTTCTGATGATGTTGAGCGTTTTCCTCGAGTATTTGATGAGTGCAGTTGCCTTTATTTCCTTAAATTAATTTGATCATTAGTATTTTTGAGAGGGAAAATCTCTGTTCTTCGTCGGTCTACGGTTCTGATGATGTTGAGCTTTTTTCTCGAGTTCTTGATAAGTGCAATTGCCTTCATTTTCTGAAATTAATTTAATCATTAGTATTTATAAGGAGGGGGGAATACATATATATATATATATATATATATATATATATCTGTCCTTCATCAGTGTAAATAAATTTTCATTTTTGGAGAGACAATACCATGGGTGTG
This sequence comes from Aleiodes leptofemur, assembly GCA_963942555.1. Taxonomy (NCBI): domain Eukaryota; kingdom Metazoa; phylum Arthropoda; class Insecta; order Hymenoptera; family Braconidae; genus Aleiodes; species Aleiodes leptofemur. Next base: position 15,375,550 of record OZ012619.1, read on the forward strand.
TCTCACAGGAAAGAGCGGGGTTGGGGCTCTTTCTAATTCTGTATTGTTCTTTGTAATCGCGGAAAATTCAAGTTGTATTTTTTTAATCAATTTAATAATTAGTATTTGTGAGAGGGAAAATCTCTGTTCTTCGTCGGTCTACGGTTCTGATGATGTTGAGCTTTTTCCTCGAGTATTTGATGAGTGCAGTTGCCTTTATTTCCTTAAATTAATTTGATCATTAGTATTTTTGAGATGGAAAATCTCTGTTTTTCGTCGGTCTACGGTTCTGATGATGTTGAGCTTTTTTCTCGAGTTCTTGATAACTGCAATTGCCTTCATTTTCTTAAATTAAGTTAATCATTAGTATTAATAAGGGGGGGGGGGATACATATATATATATATCTCTGTCCTTCATCAGTGTAAATAAATTTTCATTTTTGGAGAGACAATTCCATGGGTGTGTCTCACAGGAAAGAGCGAGGTTGGGGCTCTTTCTAATTCTGTATTGTTTTTTGTAATCACGGGAAATTCAAGTTGTATTTTTTTAATCAATTTAACAATTAGTATTTGTGAGAGGGAAAATCTCTGTTCTTCGTCGGTCTACGGTTCTGATGATGTTGAGCTTTTTCCTCGAGTATTTGATAATTGTAATTGGCTTCATTTTCTTAAATTAATTTAATCAATAGTATTCATAAGGGGGGGGGGGGGAATATATATATATATATCTCTGTCCTTCATATATCTCTGTTTTTCTTTTCATCAATTTAACAATTAGTATTTGTGAGAGGGGAAATCTCTGTTCTTCGTCGGTCTACGGTTCTGATGATGTTGAGCTTTTTTCTCGAGTTCTTGATAAGTGCAATTGCCTTCATTTTCTCAAATTAATTTAATCATTAGTATTTATAAGGAGGGGGGAATACATATATATATATATATATATATATATATATCTGTCCTTCATCAGTGTAAATAAATTTTCATTTTTGGAGAGACAATACCATGGGTGTGTCTCACAGGAAAGAGCGGGGTTGGGGCTCTTTCTAATTCTGTATTGTTCTTTGTAATCGCGGAAAATTCAAGTTGTATTTTTTTAATCAATTTAATAATTAGTATTTGTGAGAGGGAAAATCTCTGTTCTTCGTCGGTCTACGGTTCTGATGATGTTGAGTTTTTTTCTCGAGTATTTGATAATTGTAATTGGCTTCATTTTCTTAAATTAATTTAATCAATAGTATTTATAAGGGGGGGGGGAATATATATATATATATATATCTGTCCTTCATATATCTTTGATTTTCTTTTCATCAATTTAACAATTAGTATTTGTGAGAGGGAAAATCTCTGTTCTTCGTCGGTCTACGGTTCTGATGATGTTGAGCTTTTTTCTCGAGTTCTTGATAACTGCAATTGCCTTCATTTTCTTAAATTAAGTTAATCATTAGTATTAATAAGGGGGGGGGATACATATATATATATATCTCTGTCCTTCATCAGTGTAAATAAATTTTCATTTTTGGAGAGACAATTCCATGGGTGTGTCTCACAGGAAAGAGCGGGGTTGGGGCTCTTTCTAATTCTGTATTGTTCTTTGTAATCACGGGAAATTCAAGTTGTATTTTTTTAATCAATTCAATAATTAGTATTTGTGAGAGGGAAAATCTCTGTTCTTCGTCGGTCTACGGTTCTGATGATGTTGAGCTTTTCTCTCGAGTATTTGATAATTGTAATTGGCTTCATTTTCTTAAATTAATTTAATCAATAGTATTCATAAGGGGGGGGGGGAATATATATATATATATCTCTGTCCTTCATATATCTCTGTTTTTCTTTTCATCAATTTAACAATTAGTATTTGTGAGAGGGAAAATCTCTGTTCTTCGTCGGTCTACGGTTCTGATGATGTTGAGCGTTTTCCTCGAGTATTTGATGAGTGCAGTTGCCTTTATTTCCTTAAATTAATTTGATCATTAGTATTTTTGAGAGGGAAAATCTCTGTTCTTCGTCGGTCTACGGTTCTGATGATGTTGAGCTTTTTTCTCGAGTTCTTGATAAGTGCAATTGCCTTCATTTTCTGAAATTAATTTAATCATTAGTATTTATAAGGAGGGGGGAATACATATATATATATATATATATATATATATATATCTGTCCTTCATCAGTGTAAATAAATTTTCATTTTTGGAGAGACAATACCATGGGTGTGTCTCACAGGAAAGAGCGGGGTTGGGGCTCTTTCTAATTCTGTATTGTTCTTTGTAATCGCGGAAAATTCAAGTTGTATTTTTTTAATCAATTTAATAATTAGTATTTGTGAGAGGGAAAATCTCTGTTCTTCGTCGGTCTACGGTTCTGATGATGTTGAGCTTTTCTCTCGAGTATTTGATAATTGTAATTGGCTTCATTTTCTTAAATTAATTTAATCAATAGTATTCATAACGGGGGGGGGGGAATATATATATATATATCTCTGTCCTTCATATATCTCTGTTTTTCTTTTCATCAATTTAACAATTAGTATTTGTGAGAGGGAAAATCTCTGTTCTTCGTCGGTCTACGGTTCTGATGATGTTGAGCGTTTTCCTCGAGTATTTGATGAGTGCAGTTGCCTTTGTTTCCTTAAATTAATTTGATCATTAGTATTTTTGAGAGGGAAAATCTCTGTTCTTCGTCGGTCTACGGTTCTGATGATGTTGAGTTTTTTTCTCGAGTATTTGATAATTGTAATTGGCTTCATTTTCTTAAATTAATTTAATCAATAGTATTTATAAGGGGGGGGGGGAATATATATATATATATATATCTGTCCTTCATATATCTTTGATTTTCTTTTCATCAATTTAACAATTAGTATTTGTGAGAGGGAAAATCTCTGTTCTTCGTCGGTCTACGGTTCTGATGATGTTGAGCTTTTTTCTCGAGTTCTTGATAACTGCAATTGCCTTCATTTTCTTAAATTAATTTAATCATTAGTATTTATAAGGAGGGGGGAACACATATATATATATATATCTCTGTCCTTCATCAGTGTAAATAAATTTTCATTTTTGGAGAGACAATACCATGGGTGTGTCTCACAGGAAAGAGCGGGGTTGGGGCTCTTTCTAATTCTGTATTGTTCTTTGTAATCGCGGAAAATTCAAGTTGTATTTTTTTAATCAATTTAATAATTAGTATTTGTGAGAGGGAAAATCTCTGTTCTTCGTCGGTCTACGGTTCTGATGATGTTGAGTTTTTTTCTCGAGTATTTGATAATTGTAATTGGCTTCATTTTCTTAAATTAATTTAATCAATAGTATTTATAAGGGGGGGGGGAATATATATATATATATATATCTGTCCTTCATATATCTTTGATTTTCTTCTCATCAATTTAACAATTAGTATTTGTGAGAGGGAAAATCTCTGTTCTTCGTCGGTCTACGGTTCTGATGATGTTGAGCTTTTTTCTCAAGTTCTTGATAACTGCAATTGCCTTCATTTTCTTAAATTAAGTTAATCATTAGTATTAATAAGGGGGGGGATACATATATATATATATCTCTGTCCTTCATCAGTGTAAATAAATTTTCATTTTTGGAGAGACAATTCCATGGGTGTGTCTCACAGGAAAGAGCGGGGTTGGGGCTCTTTCTAATTCTGTATTGTTTTTTGTAATCACGGGAAATTCAAGTTGTATTTTTTTAATCAATTTAACAATTAGTATTTGTGAGAGGGAAAATCTCTGTTCTTCGTCGGTCTACGGTTCTGATGATGTTGAGCTTTTTCCTCGAGTATTTGATGAGTGCAGTTGCCTTTATTTCCTTACATTAATTTGATCATTAGTATTTTTGAGAGGGAAAATCTCTGTTCTTCGTCGGTCTACGGTTCTGATGATGTTGAGCTTTTTTCTCGAGTTCTTGATAACTGCAATTGCCTTCATTTTCTTAAATTAAGTTAATCATTAGTATTAATAAGGGGGGGGGGATACATATATATATATATCTCTGTCCTTCATCAGTGTCAATAAATTTTCATTTTTGGAGAGACAATTCCATGGGTGTGTCTCACAGGAAAGAGCGGGGTTGGGGCTCTTTCTAATTCTGTATTGTTCTTTGTAATCACGGGAAATTCAAGTTGTATTTCTTTAATCAATTTAATAATTAGTATTTGTGAGAGGAAAAATCTCTGTTCTTCGTCGGTCTACGGTTCTGATGATGTTGAGCTTTTTTCTCGAGTATTTGATAATTGTAATTGGCTTCATTTTCTTAAATTAATTTAATCAATAGTATTTATAAGGGGGGGGAATATATATATATATATATATCTGTCCTTCATATCTCTCTGATTTTCTTTTCATCAATTTAACAATTAGTATTTGTGAGAGGGGAAATCTCTGTTCTTCGTCGGTCTACGGTTCTGATGATGTTGAGCTTTTTTCTCGAGTTCTTGATAACTGCAATTGCCTTCATTTTCTTGAATTAAGTTAATCATTAGTATCAATAAGGGGGGGGGGGGAATACATATATATATATATATCTCTGTCCTTCATCAGTGTAAATAAATTTTCATTTTTGGAGAGACAATACCATGGGTGTGTCTCACAGGAAAGAGCGGGGTTGGGGCTCTTTCTAATTCTGTATTGTTCTTTGTAATCACGGGAAATTCAAGTTGTATTTCTTTAATCAATTTAATAATTAGTATTTGTGAGAGGGAAAATCTCTGTTCTTCGTCGGTCTACGGTTCTGATGATGTTGAGCTTTTCTCTCGAGTATTTGATAATTGTAATTGGCTTCATTTTCTTAAATTAATTTAATCAATAGTATTTATAAGGGGGGGGGAATATATATATATATATATATCTGTCCTTCATATCTCTCTGATTTTCTTTTCATCAATTTAACAATTAGTATTTGTGAGAGGGGAAATCTCTGTTCTTCGTCGGTCTACGGTTCTGATGATGTTGAGCTTTTTTCTCGAGTTCTTGATAACTGCAATTGCCTTCATTTTCTTGAATTAAGTTAATCATTAGTATCAATAAGGGGGGGGGGGAATACATATATATATATATATCTCTGTCCTTCATCAGTGTAAATGAATTTTCATTTTTGGAGAGACAATACCATGGGTGTGTCTCACAGGAAAGAGCGGGGTTGGGGCTCTTTCTAATTCTGTATTGTTCTTTGTAATCACGGGAAATTCAAGTTGTATTTCTTTAATCAATTTAATAATTAGTATTTGTGAGAGGGAAAATCTCTGTTCTTCGTCGGTCTACGGTTTTGATGATGTTGAGCTTTTTCCTCGAGTATTTGATGAGTGCAGTTGCCTTTATTTCCTTAAATTAATTTGATCAATAGTATTTATAAGGGGGGGGGGGAATATATATATATATATATCTGTCCTTCATATATCTCTGTTTTTCTTTTCATCAATTTAACAATTAGTATTTGTGAGAGGGAAAATCTCTGTTCTTTGTCGGTCTACGGTTCTGATGATGTTGAGCGTTTTCCTCGAGTATTTGATGAGTGCAGTTGCCTTTGTTTCCTTAAATTAATTTGATCATTAGTATTTTTGAGAGGGAAAATCTCTGTTCTTCGTCGGTCTACGGTTCTGATGATGTTGAGTTTTTTTCTCGAGTATTTGATAATTGTAATTGGCTTCATTTTCTTAAATTAATTTAATCAATAGTATTTATAAGGGGGGGGGGGGAATATATATATATATATATATCTGTCCTTCATATATCTTTGATTTTCTTTTCATCAATTTAACAATTAGTATTTGTGAGAGGGAAAATCTCTGTTCTTCGTCGGTCTACGGTTCTGATGATGTTGAGCTTTTTTCTCGAGTTCTTGATAACTGCAATTGCCTTCATTTTCTTAAATTAATTTAATCATTAGTATTTATAAGGAGGGGGGAACACATATATATATATATATCTCTGTCCTTCATCAGTGTAAATAAATTTTCATTTTTGGAGAGACAATACCATGGGTGTGTCTCACAGGAAAGAGCGGGGTTGGGGCTCTTTCTAATTCTGTATTGTTCTTTGTAATCGCGGAAAATTCAAGTTGTATTTTTTTAATCAATTTAATAATTAGTATTTGTGAGAGGGAAAATCTCTGTTCTTCGTCGGTCTACGGTTCTGATGATGTTGAGCTTTTTCCTCGAGTATTTGATGAGTGCAGTTGCCTTTATTTCCTTACATTAATTTGATCATTAGTATTTTTGAGAGGGAAAATCTCTGTTCTTCGTCGGTCTACGGTTCTGATGATGTTGAGTTTTTTTCTCGAGTATTTGATAATTGTAATTGGCTTCATTTTCTTAAATTAATTTAATCAATAGTATTTATAAGGGGGGGGGGAATATATATATATATATATATCTGTCCTTCATATATCTTTGATTTTCTTCTCATCAATTTAACAATTAGTATTTGTGAGAGGGAAAATCTCTGTTCTTCGTCGGTCTACGGTTCTGATGATGTTGAGCTTTTTTCTCAAGTTCTTGATAACTGCAATTGCCTTCATTTTCTTAAATTAAGTTAATCATTAGTATTAATAAGGGGGGGGATACATATATATATATATCTCTGTCCTTCATCAGTGTAAATAAATTTTCATTTTTGGAGAGACAATTCCATGGGTGTGTCTCACAGGAAAGAGCGGGGTTGGGGCTCTTTCTAATTCTGTATTGTTTTTTGTAATCACGGGAAATTCAAGTTGTATTTTTTTAATCAATTTAACAATTAGTATTTGTGAGAGGGAAAATCTCTGTTCTTCGTCGGTCTACGGTTCTGATGATGTTGAGCTTTTTCCTCGAGTATTTGATGAGTGCAGTTGCCTTTATTTCCTTACATTAATTTGATCATTAGTATTTTTGAGAGGGAAAATCTCTGTTCTTCGTCGGTCTACGGTTCTGATGATGTTGAGCTTTTTTCTCGAGTTCTTGATAACTGCAATTGCCTTCATTTTCTTAAATTAAGTTAATCATTAGTATTAATAAGGGGGGGGGGATACATATATATATATATCTCTGTCCTTCATCAGTGTCAATAAATTTTCATTTTTGGAGAGACAATTCCATGGGTGTGTCTCACAGGAAAGAGCGGGGTTGGGGCTCTTTCTAATTCTGTATTGTTCTTTGTAATCACGGGAAATTCAAGTTGTATTTCTTTAATCAATTTAATAATTAGTATTTGTGAGAGGGAAAATCTCTGTTCTTCGTCGGTCTACGGTTCTGATGATGTTGAGCTTTTCTCTCGAGTATTTGATAATTGTAATTGGCTTCATTTTCTTAAATTAATTTAATCAATAGTATTTATAAGGGGGGGGGAATATATATATATATATATATCTGTCCTTCATATCTCTCTGATTTTCTTTTCATCAATTTAACAATTAGTATTTGTGAGAGGGGAAATCTCTGTTCTTCGTCGGTCTACGGTTCTGATGATGTTGAGCTTTTTTCTCGAGTTCTTGATAACTGCAATTGCCTTCATTTTCTTGAATTAAGTTAATCATTAGTATCAATAAGGGGGGGGGGGAATACATATATATATATATATCTCTGTCCTTCATCAGTGTAAATGAATTTTCATTTTTGGAGAGACAATACCATGGGTGTGTCTCACAGGAAAGAGCGGGGTTGGGGCTCTTTCTAATTCTGTATTGTTCTTTGTAATCACGGGAAATTCAAGTTGTATTTCTTTAATCAATTTAATAATTAGTATTTGTGAGAGGGAAAATCTCTGTTCTTCGTCGGTCTACGGTTTTGATGATGTTGAGCTTTTTCCTCGAGTATTTGATGAGTGCAGTTGCCTTTATTTCCTTAAATTAATTTGATCAATAGTATTTATAAGGGGGGGGGGGAATATATATATATATATATCTGTCCTTCATATATCTCTGTTTTTCTTTTCATCAATTTAACAATTAGTATTTGTGAGAGGGAAAATCTCTGTTCTTTGTCGGTCTACGGTTCTGATGATGTTGAGCTTTTTCCTCGAGTATTTGATGAGTGCAGTTGCCTTTATTTCCTTAAATTAATTTGATCATTAGTATTTTTGAGAGGAAAAATCTCTGTTCTTCGTCGGTCTACGGTTCTGATGATGTTGAGCTTTTTTCTCGAGTTCTTGATAAGTGCAATTGCCTTCATTTTTTCAAATTAATTTAATTATTAGTATTTATAAGGAGGGGGGAATACATATATATATATATATATATCTGTCCTTCATCAGTGTAAATAAATTGAGTTTAAATACTCAGGCATTCTGGGCCTTCTCTCCATTTAAGTTCAGATGAATTTCTCATGAACGAACGCATATATATGACCGAAATTGCCGTAAAAAGTGATGTCACGAAAAATAAAAATAAATTTTCATTTTTGGAGAGACAATACCATGGGTGTGTCTCACAGGAAAGAGCGGGGTTGGGGCTCTTTCTAATTCTGTATTGTTCTTTGTAATCGCGGGAAATTCAAGTTGTATTTTTTTAATCAATTTAATAATTAGTATTTGTGAGAGGGAAAATCTCTGTTCTTCGTCGGTCTACGGTTCTGATGATGTTGAGCTTTTTTCTCGAGTATTTGATAATTGCAATTGGCTTCATTTTCTTAAATTAATTCAATCAATAGTATTTATAAGGGGGGGGGGGAATATATATATATATATATCTCTGTCCTTCATATATCTCTGTTTTTCTTTTCATCAATTTAACAATTAGTATTTGTGAGAGGGAAAATCTCTGTTCTTCGTCGGTCTACGGTTCTGATGATGTTGAGCTTTTTTCTCGAGTTCTTGATAACTGCAATTGCCTTCATTTTCTTAAATTAATTTAATCATTAGTATTTATCAGGAGGGGGGAATACATATATATATATATCTCTGTCCTTCATCAGTGTAAATAAATTTTCATTTTTGGAGAGACAATACCATGGGTGTGTCTCACAGGAAAGAGCGGGGTTGGGGCTCTTTCTAATTCTGTATTGTTCTTTGTAATCGCGGAAAATTCAAGTTGTATTTTTTTAATCAATTTAACAATTAGTATTTGTGAGAGGGAAAATCTCTGTTCTTCGTCGGTCTACGGTTCTGATGATGTTGAGCTTTTTCCTCGAGTATTTGATGAGTGCAGTTGCCTTTATTTCCTTAAATTAATTTAATCATTAGTATTTATAAGGAGGGGGGAATACATATATATATATATACATATATCTCTGTCCTTCATCAGTGTAAATAAATTTTCATTTTTGGAGAGACAATTCCGTGGGTGTGTCTCACAGGAAAGAGCGGGGTTGGGGCTCTTTCTAATTCTGTATTGTTCTTTGTAATCGCGGGAAATTCAAGTTGTATTTTTTCAATCAATTTAACAATTAGTATTTGTGAGAGGGAAAATCTCTGTTCTTCGTCGGTCTACGGTTCTGATGATGTTGAGCTTTTTCCTCGAGTATTTGATGAGTGCAGTTGCCTTTATTTCCTTAAATTAATTTGATCATTAGTATTTTTGAAAGGGAAAATCTCTGTTCTTCGTCGGTCTACGGTTCTGATGATGTTGAGTTTTTTTCTCGAGTATTTGATAATTGTAATTGGCTTCATTTTCTCAAATTAATTTAATCATTAGTATTTATAAGGAGGGGGGGGATACATATATATATATATATCTCTGTCCTTCATCAGTGTAAATAAATTTTCATTTTTGGAGAGACAATACCATGGGTGTGTCTCACAGGAAAGAGCGGGGTTGGGGCTCTTTCTAATTCTGTATTGTTCTTTGTAATCACGGGAACTTCAAGTTGTATTTTTTTAATCAATTGAATAATTAGTATTTGTGAGAGGGAAAATCTCTGTTCTTTGTCGGTCTACGGTTCTGATGATGTTGAGCTTTTTTCTCGAGTTCTTGATAACTGCAATTGCCTTCATTTTCTTAAATTAAGTTAATCATTAGTATTAATAAGGGGGGGGGGATACATATATATATATATATCTCTGTCCTTCATCAGTGTAAATAAATTTTCATTTTTGGAGAGACAATACCATGGGTGTGTCTCACAGGAAAGAGCGGGGTTGGGGCTCTTTCTAATTCTGTATTGTTCTTTGTAATCACGGGAAATTCAAGTTGTATTTTTTTAATCAATTTAACAATTAGTATTTGTGAGAGGGAAAATCTCTGTTCTTCGTCGGTCTACGGTTCTGATGATGTTGAGCTCTTTTCTCGAGTTCTTGATAACTGCAATTGCCTCCATTTTCTTAAATTAAGTTAATCATTAGTATTTATAAGGGGGGGGATACATATATATATATATCTCTGTCCTTCATCAGTGTAAATGAATTTTCATTTTTGGAGAGACAATTCCATGGGTGTGTCTCACAGGAAAGAGCGGGGTTGGGGCTCTTTCTAATTCTGTATTGTTCTTTGTAATCACGGGAAATTCAAGTTGTATTTTTTTAATCAATTTAACAATTAGTATTTGTGAGAGGGAAAATCTCTGTTCTTCGTCGGTCTACGGTTCTGATGATGTTGAGCTTTTTTCTCGAGTTCTTGATAACTGCAATTGCCTTCATTTTCTTAAATTAAGTTAATCATTAGTATTTATAAGGGGGGGGGATACATATATATATATATATATCTCTGTCCTTCATCAGTGTAAATGAATTTTCATTTTTGGAGAGACAATTCCATGGGTGTGTCTCACAGGAAAGAGCGGGGTTGGGGCTCTTTCTAATTCTGTATTGTTCTTTGTTATCGCGGGAAATTCAAGTTGTATTTTTTTAATCAATTTAACAATGAGTATTTGTGAGAGGGAAAATCTCTGTTCTTCGTCGGTCTACGGTTCTGATGATGTTGAGCTTTTTTCTCGAGTATTTGATAATTGTAATTGGCTTCATTTTCTTAAATTAATTTAATCAATAGTATTTATAAGGGGGGGGGGGAATATATATATATATATATCTCTGTCCTTCATATATCTCTGTTTTTCTTTTCATCAATTTAACAATTAGTATTTGTGAGAGGGAAAAGCTCTGTTCTTCGTCGGTCTACGGTTCTGATGATGTTGAGCTTTTTCCTCGAGTATTTGATGAGTACAGTTGCCTTTATTTCCTTAAATTAATTTGATCATTAGTATTTGTGAGAGGGAAAATCTCTGTTCTTCGTCGGTCTACGGTTCTGATGATGTTGATCTTTTTTCTTGAGTTCTTGATAACTGCAATTGCCTTCATTTTCTTAAATTAAGTTAATCATTAGTATTCATAAGGGGGGGGGGAGATACATATATATATATATATCTGTCCTTCATCAGTGTAAATAAATTTTCATTTTTGGAGAGACAATTCTTTGGATGTGTCTCACCGGAAAGAGCGGGGTTGGGGCTCTTTCTAATTCTATATTGTTCTTTGGTATCGCGTAAAATTTAAGTTTTATTTATTTAAATTGATTTAATCATTATTATTTATGGGGGGAGTAAATCTGTTCTTCATCAGTCAACGGACCTGATGTTGAGCTTTTTTCTTGGGTCGTTAATAGGTGAATTCACCTTCATTTATTGGAATCAATTTAATCATTAGTATTTTTGGGGGGAATATCTCTGTTCTTCATCAGTCAACGGATCTGATGACGTTGAGATTTTTTCTCGGGTACTTGATAAGTGCATTTATCTTAATTTCTCTTAATTTAATTCAATTATTAGTATTTTTGGGGGGAATATCTCTGTTCTTCATCAGTCAACGGATCTGATGACGTTGAGATTTCCTCTCGGGTAGTTGATAAGTGCATTTATCTTAATTTTTTAAATTTAATTTAATCATTAGTATTGTTGGGGGGAATATCTCTGTTCTTCATCAGTCAACGGATCTGATGACGTTGAGATTTTTCTCGGGTAGTTGATAAGTGCATTTATCTTAATTTTCTTCAATTAATTTAATCATTAGTATTTTTGGGGGGAATATCTCTGTTCTCCATCAGTCAACGGATCTGATGACGTTGAGATTTTTCCTCGGGTAGTTGATAAGTGCATTTATCTCAATTTTCTGCAATTAATTTAATTATTAGTATCTTTGGGGGGGGGGGGGGATATGTCTGTCTTTCACTATCTTCCAAGTCTGCGGACTCGAATGATGATGGGCTTAGTCCGTGGGTCGTTGATAGGCGCATTTACCCTCATTCCATCTATATATTCAATAATTACTATCTCCCGAATCAGAAGTGGTCGGTGAAACCAGTCGTTGATGACTGCGTTCCTCAATTCTTATTCATTCTGTAGTTTGTATTTGGCGATTTTGATGTTTAGTGATAAATGAACAAGGAGGAGTCCGTTTCAATTCGGTAGGATCAGCAGTAACCACAGACACCAAAGTAGTGTAAGTATCGATCATCTAAATGTTTCACTGTAAATCTCCATACATAGTTGTTCTCCATCTTTCCTCCTTTCAATTACTATGCTGTCATAAACTTGGAATGTCCAATCATTAAACTCGATGATACACTCACATTTACTCATATAAAAAACATGGCATGTCCATCTCGAATCACCATCGCCATCTTGAAAAGCTGAACTTAGAGACCGATGGAGTGGCCCTTCAGCGTATGATCAATGATTGATTCCATCACTTTACTGAATATGAACAATGAACAATTCTCATGGTTCGTGGAACAGCCAATGAGAACTTCTAATTGTGTAAGTGCAATCAATATATACATATTTTCTTCATCCTGCAATGAAACGGATCTGACTCACAAAGCTAATTGAGGTAAAGTTCACTAAATTTGAATTCTTTTATCGCTCAATAATTTTTAAAAGTACCAAGTACAGTTTGGAGAGACAATGTCATGGATGTGTCTCACAGGAAAGGGCGGGGTTGGGGCCCTTTTCAATTTTTTTTTCAGATACAATTTCAATCTAATGATTTTCAAATTCAGCACGTATATTGAGCAGATAAAAATGACGGGATTGCGAAATGAATTTTTAAATATTCCGGAAATCATTTGGACCAATTTGGAAAATACTTTTCAGAATTTGGAAAACCCTACATTAATATCAATTAAAATCAACAGAAACGTATACTTAGTAGAAAAACTATTTATATCATTTTATTTTGCACCATCATATGCAGAATAATTTGGACAACGTATTGGCAAGCAAAAGAAAATTTGGAAAGCCATTATTTTTCAATTAATAATTGATTAAATGTATCATTATATAAATCTGTTTATCTCAGCCAAGATGATGATGATTTCGTTTCCTATCTCACCGGCCGGTGGTAAGATGATAAAATATTACTTCTATAAATTTGGACATTATCAAATTAACCGAGAATAATTGAATTTTTGATCGAAAAAAATTCAGACTAATCAAAATCGACTTCGCGGGATCCGATCTGAAACTGTCGGTTCTACCGCACTGAATTTTCCAATACGCCTATACGTTGCAAAACTATACATAGTAATAGATAAATAAACAAATCATTAGGGAGAAATTAGTAATAAACAAAGACAATTTTTTTCATTATTCCCCTAATAATCTTTAGCTCTTCATCAAGGTTGAAATAATTTAGAACATGTTCTTTCTATTTTCAATTGGAAATAGTCAATATTATGATGGAGAGTAAAGTGGTTTTCCCTTTTCATAGGAATTTGCAACTAATCTTCAGCTATAAATAAACATTCTGTAAACTGAAAAATGATAATTTTTTGGATTTTTCTGCAGAATATGGAGTATGACAGTAACAAACAAATACCCTTTTCTTTCATCACTCATCCAGTAATTTACAGCTAATTTTCTGCTATTCATTGAACTTAGAAAAATTTCAATTAATAGTTTTTATTATTTTGAATTGAAAATAGTGAATACTACAATAAAAACTGACGGAATGCCGTTTCTCCTTCCATAAGAATTTGCAGCTAGTTTTCAGCTTTGAATAAACATTTTGTAAATTGTAGAATGATAATTTTTTAGATTTTTCCAAAGAATGTAAAGGATAACACTAATAAACAAATATCTTTTTTCTCCTCACGTATCTAGTAATTTACAGCTAATTTTCAACTCTGAAGAAAAATGAATACTGATTTATGGATTTTATAGAAAATTTTCTCAGAAAGAATCTATCTTCAATATTTCATCAATATCGATCGATTTATTGGGGGAAGCTGGTGTAAAATGGGTATCCCAATTGAACGATTCGAGATCGAAATTTCTCATCTATGAAGGCACTGGCTACATGATCTGTGTTGCCAATTTACTACATCCATTCTTCATCACTCTGGTTACACGATACGTCTATCACTTGAAGTAAGTTTCTTAGAATAAATAGAGATTCTATGGATTTTCGTGTATTAAATTATGAAAATTAGGAGAAATCAATGAGAATAATTTAGATAATATTTTTTCGATTATTGCATCGGAAAGCTGAGGAAATTTGAAGTGAAAAATTTCAATTTTCTGGGTCGAATTTGAAGAGCTTTACTCGTCAATAGAACCGAAGATATCTTCAAAAAACTAAAATTCATCAAGGATCAACGAGTAAAACGATTTCATTTCGATCCGAAAAATACAAATTTTCAAAAATTCCAGAAAATAAATTGTGATACATGTTTTCCACCGGAAATTTCCTCAGCTTTTCAATAGAATCGTCAAAAAAGATCCATCTCGAGCCATTTCATTGGAATCTCCATTTTTCTCCATTACTAATCATTGATTAATTACTTTTCTAATAAAAAGAAAATTATTTTCCAGTCTCAAGAAGTCACCGTATGTCCTAGCGGGTTTGGCCTTCTGCTACTTCACTGGATTCTTGATTCATCACATCAGCAATTCCCAGAAAGACGAATTCAGGAGGAATCCCTATCCGCCCAAATAATTATTGTTGATTTGTGTAGAATCAATAATGCAATTTCGAGAGTTTTCCTAATTTTTCTAATCTATTAATGAACTGACGAATTCATAATTGAACAAATGAAATGCATAATTAAAAAAAATCTTGTCAAGATCTGCAATAAAAATGAATTTTTTAAATTAAAGTTGATTTTTTTCAATGAAGTTAGTGATTGAATGATAAATTAAGACAAAATGAACGCATGTCATTATATAATAGGATAAATTGATGAATTTTATACATTCATATAAGAATAATTCGCCATTGATGATAATGGAATCACTGTATTAATTGAAGAGAATAAAATAAAATTAATTTTCAATAAAAGAATTAAAAAATTTACTATCAATTTTTATTCATTTTCCCCACGAAAGATTACCCCCCCCCCCCTTCTTTTTCTTTATGACCAAAAAAAAAAATTCTAAGAAATAATAATTTAGAGAAAATAAATTAAAATAAAATAACATTTTCTCATTATTTCCACTAAATAATCTTTATTAGTTTTATTTCTCTTCAATTTTTAGCGAGAGATTCTCGGCAATCGTCATCCTCCATTTGTTTACGAATGAAGGCAAAGAGGAGGCGACGTTAACTCCGAAAAGAGTTGTATGTGTTGAGTTATTCCCTCCATGTGTGTGTTCGCGCGGGATACTCACCTGTCCTGTGATTGGAGGTGTTCCTCCTCACTCCTAGCCTTGCTGTTGTTGTCTCAATTTACCGGCTTTTCAGAACTCCAGTAGCAGTGAGGAGCCACAGTTGTCATTGAATCCTAACAGAAGGTAAATATTAGTGAATTTTGAGGTAATCGAGTGATTTTTCTAGTGAAACGAGTGAGCATTATTTTTTCACGGGAACTCTTCTCTCATGAAAAACATGAAATAATCAATTTTTTTCCATCGATTTTTCAAAAATTCAAAGGAGAACTCTTTTTCATATTTGCAAAACTTTACATTTCTTTGGAAATATCTCTGGTTGTATTTCTCGTAGTGAACTGCCGTTTTTTTCAGATAGACAGTGAGATTATTCGCCATTGTTGCACGTGATTGTGAAAGAAAAAAATAGCATTTTCAATTTTATAGAATAATTAAGATATTTAATACTTTCTAGCTCTATTTTTTTTCCGTTTTCAAGCTATGTGATTGAAAATTGCATTGCGAGTGGTGGTTGTCGCGGATTAATCATTTGTCAGAAAAAAAAACCGGTGGTTGCCATTTTTCGGCATATTCTACTAGGGTATATTATTGTGATCGCTTGGGTAAATAGTGTTTTCTTTTGTTATTTCAATGGTTGAGCACTGTTCCGTTCCAAATAGGCGCAGGTCCACTGGGAATGCAGGTGAAGATTTGAGTTTACCGCCAGCAGTTGAAGAATATCTGCAGGAACTCGGACTGATTAGAACCGCCATGCAACTTTGGAGTAAGAGAGAGTTTCATGTTCTAACTTTGTTAACTTCCCGATAAGGGAAGTTTATGTAATGACCCCGAAAATGGGAAATCGATTTTTCGATCGATCTCCATGTTTTAAGACCTCCCCAACATTTTTTGATAGTTTTTACGATCATGTCTGTGTGTGTGTGTATGTATGTGACCAATTTTTTCGTTCACGTTTTCTCATTAATCAATAACGCGATCGAGATGGTCGATGTTGCAATCGAATCATCTCGATATAGATTCGATCTGATTAGTTTTTGGTTGAAATCGATACAGTACTTTCTCAGTTTTTTAAGAAAAACATTATGAAATTTTTCTTAACTTGCCAAAAAGTGAAGTCTATGCACTGACCCCGAAAAGGAAAAATCGATTTTTTTATTGATCTTCATATTTCGAGATCTCCCCAACATTTCTTGATAGTTTTCACGATTATGTCTGTGGTTATTTATCGTTTTTTTCATTCATTATTTCTTCTCATAGTAAGTGAGAGAAATTATCGGGAAGTTCTTAGTGCGGCTCAAAGAGTCACACATCACAATACATTCCTACTAACTCCTTCCAATTAGCGATAACGCACTCCTCTATTTGCGAGCGAGCGTAGCGAGTGAGCAGCTACGCACCCCACTTCGCGAGCGAGCGCAGCGAGCGAGCAACTACGCACCCCTAGTCTGATTTCTGATGAAAAAAGTTGCACTTTTTTCATTAATCATAAATCTTTAAGTGAAAGAATACCAGATTATCTAAAAATATTTTGAAATAATGTGCTATATCGAGGTAAATGAATTTCGAAAGAAAGTATTAATTTTCACGTTACAATGCACTGCCCGGCTCGGCTCAAGACACGCCCCTTTTTTCCCCGATCAGTCTGAGAAAAGTCTTTTTCCAGCCTAGGCAGTTTCGACAGTCTGGGGTGCTATTCCTGAAGCAATTTAAGAAAGTTAAAATTTTGCTCCCGCTAGGTGACAGCAGTGAGTTTCCGAAAAAAAATTGTGCTGGTTTGAGAACGCATCACTTTTGCCTCTGGATGACAGAGGTTATCGATCATCAATTGGCTGTATAGACTGATGGCTGAAGGCCAGCTGTACAATAACCACAGCACGATGAAGGAAAAACAAGCTGGCCTTCAGCCATCAGTCTATACAGCCGATTGATGATTGATAACCTTTGTCATTCAGAGGCAGAAGTGATGCGTTCTCAAACCGGCTCAATTTTTTTTCGGAAACTCACTGCTGTCACCTAGCGGGAGCAAAATTTTAACTTTCTTAAATTGCTTCAGGAATAGCACCCCTGTGAAAAGAGTTTACTCAGACTGGCGGCGCCACTGTTCCAAAAATACGAAAAAGTACCGATTTTCAGCCGCCAGGCGGTCTGAAAAAGAGCGGAATTTGGGCATGAGTGAGAAAAAATTTCTTTTGCTCTTTTCAATGAAACAGTGATCATTTTGACGATTATTCTCTTTTAAAAGAAAGAAAATATTGGACAAAGAAAAACATTTTTTTTCACACCGCTCATACTGTTAACAATTAAAAATTCATAGATGTTATTAAAAAAACAGTAGAGATAATAGATCGTGGAAGCTCATGTTTTTCCAGTTCGTGAGGCAGAAAAAAATATCGTTTTTAAACACAAAAAAAAAACAATCCAAGAAAGTTTTACTTTTCAATTTCACAACTCTTCTTCAAAACTCTCAATCTTTTTTTTCCTTTCTTTCCGCTCTATATGACGCTCTATAAAATTATCTCCAAGTTTTCGCAATTACACAACTCCAACAGATAATTGTTCTATAAAATAGCGTGGACTTTAACAATTTAATAAATTAACAATTTCAATATTGAAAAAAATATCCTGAAAAATTCTAAAAAAATATAAAAACTAATTGTAATTGTTCAACAATTATTATCTTCAATCTTGGACTCTTCTCTTAACTCTAAATGGAAGGAATTCACGAGCAGCAAGAGCAAATACGATCTAATCTATTCTTGATGCTATTAATCTTTGGACAATATCTTGAGACGCAAGTGAGACCGAGTGTTCTTGGTCTGATCCTTTTCTGTAGCTATTCAACAGATAATGCCCAATAGGAAAAATTGAGACAAAACCACACTCTTTTACTTGATTTCTGAGGGCTTCGCTAAAGAACTATTAACAAAAATATCGACTTGTCTTGTTTCCTATTCCTATGAAATTATAAGAAGAGAGGAGGGCAACTCTGAACACTCCATGCTTTTTTAATAAATAATTTTAACATAATAAAATAGTTGATCATTGCTTTTTTTTCATCTCGAATCTATACTTTGAATAATTAACATTCACAGTACACCTCTATTAATTGAAAAAAAATCATAAATCACAATTATATTATCGATCTAAGAAAAATAATTTTGTTCAAAGATTCCCCTCCCCCGCTGCATAGAACATCGATAGAATTAAAATCTATATTTATATATAAAAAGTAACAATTACGTGGAAAAATTAATAGAAAAATTTCGTTTGACAGTATCGACGGGATGCTGCCTATTAGCATTACGGCGAAATTCAGCCAAGACCTTTTTGTGATTTGCCATAACCGCCTTCCTGATCTTACCAGTCAGTATGTTTTGTTTGTCCCAAATAAGAAAAAGTTTATTGTAAATTCGGCTCGTAGCCGTCGGACTCAACAGATCAGACAAGTTGCAACACGAAACTCTCTATTAGTCCAAAGTCGCATGGCGGTTTTAATCAGTTGGAGTTCCTGCAGATATTCTTCAATTGCTGGCGGTAAACTCAATTCTTCACCTGCATTGCTGGTGGAACTACGCCTATTCTCATTGATTTCCTCAATTTCTTCCTGCAATTTAGCCTCAACTCTTTTCAATCTCTCAACGAGAGCATTGTGCTCGGTCTTCTGGAATTCCTCAATCAAATATGAGATGATCAGCATCTTCTGTCGTTTCTCACGGACCAGTGAGGCTTTAAACGCTGGTCTTACTGACTGCGAGGAAATAGATTTATCTGCAAAATTAAATGAAATTGAACTTCACGTAATTTCAAATAATAGTTTTAATAAAATTTCATTTGGATAATCATTACATATAATTAAAAAAAGGGTGTTACTGGATGCGTGTACATAAAACTCAGAAACCAACCCCCATAGCCCCATGGGGGCATTTCAACATTGAAAATATTTTCAAAAGATTATGAAACTAAAAAAATAGACTTGTCCTTTCTATCTCTTCACTACTGAATTTATTTCAAGTAAATATCTAATTTACCTGTTACGTTTCGTGACGAATTCGAAACATCCGTTGCAACAGGTACACTACTAGCTTGGAACACGAAACTCTCTATTAGTCCAAAGTCGCATGACAGTTTTAATCAGTTGGAGTTCCTGCAGATATTCTTCAATTGCTGGCGGTAAACTCAATTCTTCACCTGCATTGCTGGTGGAACTACGCCTATTCTCATTGATTTCCTCAATTTCTTCCTGCAATTTAGCCTCAACTCTATTCAATCTCTCAACGAGAGCATTGTGCTCGGTCTTCTGGAATTCCTCAATCAAATATGAGATGATCAGCATCTTCTGTCGTTTCTCACGGACCAGTGAGGCTTTAAACGCTGGCCTTACTGACTGCGAGGTAATAGATTTATCTGCAAAATTAAATGAAATTGAACTTCACGTAATTTCAAATAATAGTTTTAATAAAATTTCATTTGGGTAATCATTACATATAATTAAAAAAAGGGTGTTACTGGATGCGTGTACATAAAACTCAGAAACCAACCCCCATAGCCCCATGGGGGCATTTCAACATTGAAAATATTTTCAAAAGATTATGAAAGTATAAAAATAGACTTGTCCTTTCTATCTCTTCACTACTGAACTTATTTCAAGTAAATATCTAATTCACCTGTTACGTTCCGTGACGAATTCGAAACATCCGTTGCAACAGGTACACTACTAGCTTGGAACACGAAACTCTCTATTAGTCCAAAGTCGCATGGCAGTTTTAATCAGTTGGAGTTCCTGCAGATATTCTTCAATTGCTGGCGGTAAACTCAATTCTTCACCTGCATTGCTGGTGGAACTACGCCTATTCTCATTGATTTCCTCAATTTCTTCCTGCAATTTAGCCTCAACTCTTTTCAATCTCTCAACGAGAGCATTGTGCTCGGTCTTCTGGAATTCCTCAATCAAATATGAGATGATCAGCATCTTCTGTCGTTTCTCACGGACCAGTGAGGCTTTAAACGCTGGCCTTACTGACTGCGAGGAAATAGATTTATCTGCAAAATTAAATGAAATTGAACTTCACGTAATTTCAAATAATAGTTTTAATAAAATTTCATTTGGGTAATCATTACATATAATTAAAAAAAGGGTGTTACTGGATGCGTGTACATAAAACTCAGAAACCAACCCCCATAGCCCCATGGGGGCATTTCAACATTGAAAATATTTTCAAAAGATTATGAAACTATAAAAATAGACTTGTCCTTTCTATCTCTTCACTACTGAACTTATTTCAAGTAAATATCTAATTCACCTGTTACGTTCCGTGACGAATTCGAAACATCCGTTGCAACAGGTACACTACTAGCTTGGAACACGAAACTCTCTATTAGTCCAAAGTCGCATGGCAGTTTTAATCAGTTGGAGTTCCTGCAGATATCCTTCAATTGCTGGCGGTAAACTCAATTCTTCACCTGCATTGCTGGTGGAACTACGCCTATTCTCATTGATTTCCTCAATTTCTTCCTGCAATTTAGCCTCAACTCTTTTCAATCTCTCAACGAGAGCATTGTGCTCGGTCTTCTGGAATTCCTCAATCAAATATGAGATGATCAGCATCTTCTGTCGTTTCTCACGGACCAGTGAGGCTTTAAACGCTGGTCTTACTGACTGCGAGGAAATAGATTTATCTGCAAAATTAAATGAAATTGAACTTCACGTAATTTCAAATAATAGTTTTAATAAAATTTCATTTGGGTAATCATTACATATAATTAAAAAAAGGGTGTTACTGGATGCGTGTACATAAAACTCAGAAACCAACCCCCATAGCCCCATGGGGGCATTTCAACATTGAAAATATTTTCAAAAGATTATGAAACTAAAAAAATAGACTTGTCCTTTCTATCTCTTCACTACTGAATTTATTTCAAGTAAATATCTAATTTACCTGTTACGTTTCGTGACGAATTCGAAACATCCGTTGCAACAGGTACACTACTAGCTTGGAACACGAAACTCTCTATTAGTCCAAAGTCGCATGGCAGTTTTAATCAGTTGGAGTTCCTGCAAATATTCTTCAATTGCTGGCGGTAAACTCAATTCTTCACCTGCATTGCTGGTGGAACTACGCCTATTCTCATTGATTTCCTCAATTTCTTCCTGCAATTTAGCCTCAACTCTATTCAATCTCTCAACGAGAGCATTGTGCTCGGTCTTCTGGAATTCCTCAATCAAATATGAGATGATCAGCATCTTCTGTCGTTTCTCACGGACCAGTGAGGCTTTAAACGCTGGCCTTACTGACTGCGAGGAAATAGATTTATCTGCAAAATTAAATGAAATTGAACTTCACGTAATTTCAAATAATAGTTCTAATAGAATTTCATTTGGGTAATCATTACATATAATTAAAAAAAGGGTGTTACTGGATGCGTGTACATAAAACTCAGAAACCAACCCCCATAGCCCCATGGGGGCATTTCAACATTGAAAATATTTTCAAAAGATTATGAAACTAAAAAAATAGACTTGTCCTTTCTATCTCTTCACTACTGAATTTATCTCAAGTAAATATCTAATTTACCTGTTACGTTTCGTGACGAATTTGAAACATTCGTTGCAACAGGTACACTACTAGCTTGGAACACGAAACTCTCTATTAGTCCAAAGTCGCATGGCAGTTTTAATCAGTTGGAGTTCCTGCAGATATCCTTCAATTGCTGGCGGTAAACTCAATTCTTCACCTGCATTGCTGGTGGAACTACGCCTATTCTCATTGATTTCCTCAATTTCTTCCTGCAATTTAGCCTCAACTCTTTTCAATCTCTCAACGAGAGCATTGTGCTCGGTCTTCTGGAATTCCTCAATCAAATATGAGATGATCAGCATCTTCTGTCGTTTCTCACGGACCAGTGAGGCTTTAAACGCTGGTCTTACTGACTGCGAGGAAATAGATTTATCTGCAAAATTAAATGAAATTGAACTTCACGTAATTTCAAATAATAGTTTTAATAAAATTTCATTTGGGTAATCATTACATATAATTCAAAAAAGGGTGTTACTGGATGCGTGTACATAAAACTCAGAAACCAACCCCCATAGCCCCATGGGGGCATTTCAACATTGAAAATATTCTCAAAAGATTATGAAACTAAAAAAATAGACTTGTCCTTTCTATCTCTTCACTACTGAATTTATTTCAAGTAAATATCTAATTTACCTGTTACGTTTCGTGACGAATTCGAAACATCCGTTGCAACAGGTACACTACTAGCTTGGAACACGAAACTCTCTATTAGTCCAAAGTCGCATGACAGTTTTAATCAGTTGGAGTTCCTGCAGATATTCTTCAATTGCTGGCGGTAAACTCAATTCTTCACCTGCATTGCTGGTGGAACTACGCCTATTCTCATTGATTTCCTCAATTTCTTCCTGCAATTTAGCCTCAACTCTATTCAATCTCTCAACGAGAGCATTGTGCTCGGTCTTCTGGAATTCCTCAATCAAATATGAGATGATCAGCATCTTCTGTCGTTTCTCACGGACCAGTGAGGCTTTAAACGCTGGCCTTACTGACTGCGAGGTAATAGATTTATCTGCAAAATTAAATGAAATTGAACTTCACGTAATTTCAAATAATAGTTTTAATAAAATTTCATTTGGGTAATCATTACATATAATTAAAAAAAGGGTGTTACTGGATGCGTGTACATAAAACTCAGAAACCAACCCCCATAGCCCCATGGGGGCATTTCAACATTGAAAATATTTTCAAAAGATTATGAAAGTATAAAAATAGACTTGTCCTTTCTATCTCTTCACTACTGAACTTATTTCAAGTAAATATCTAATTCACCTGTTACGTTCCGTGACGAATTCGAAACATCCGTTGCAACAGGTACACTACTAGCTTGGAACACGAAACTCTCTATTAGTCCAAAGTCGCATGGCAGTTTTAATCAGTTGGAGTTCCTGCAGATATTCTTCAATTGCTGGCGGTAAACTCAATTCTTCACCTGCATTGCTGGTGGAACTACGCCTATTCTCATTGATTTCCTCAATTTCTTCCTGCAATTTAGCCTCAACTCTTTTCAATCTCTCAACGAGAGCATTGTGCTCGGTCTTCTGGAATTCCTCAATCAAATATGAGATGATCAGCATCTTCTGTCGTTTCTCACGGACCAGTGAGGCTTTAAACGCTGGCCTTACTGACTGCGAGGAAATAGATTTATCTGCAAAATTAAATGAAATTGAACTTCACGTAATTTCAAATAATAGTTTTAATAAAATTTCATTTGGGTAATCATTACATATAATTAAAAAAAGGGTGTTACTGGATGCGTGTACATAAAACTCAGAAACCAACCCCCATAGCCCCATGGGGGCATTTCAACATTGAAAATATTTTCAAAAGATTATGAAACTATAAAAATAGACTTGTCCTTTCTATCTCTTCACTACTGAACTTATTTCAAGTAAATATCTAATTCACCTGTTACGTTCCGTGACGAATTCGAAACATCCGTTGCAACAGGTACACTACTAGCTTGGAACACGAAACTCTCTATTAGTCCAAAGTCGCATGGCAGTTTTAATCAGTTGGAGTTCCTGCAGATATCCTTCAATTGCTGGCGGTAAACTCAATTCTTCACCTGCATTGCTGGTGGAACTACGCCTATTCTCATTGATTTCCTCAATTTCTTCCTGCAATTTAGCCTCAACTCTTTTCAATCTCTCAACGAGAGCATTGTGCTCGGTCTTCTGGAATTCCTCAATCAAATATGAGATGATCAGCATCTTCTGTCGTTTCTCACGGACCAGTGAGAATTTAAACGCTGGTCTTACTGACTGCGAGGAAATAGATTTATCTGCAAAATTAAATGAAATTGAACTTCACGTAATTTCAAATAATAGTTTTAATAAAATTTCATTTGGGTAATCATTACATATAATTAAAAAAAGGGTGTTACTGGATGCGTGTACATAAAACTCAGAAACCAACCCCCATAGCCCCATGGGGGCATTTCAACATTGAAAATATTTTCAAAAGATTATGAAACTAAAAAAATAGACTTGTCCTTTCTATCTCTTCACTACTGAATTTATTTCAAGTAAATATCTAATTTACCTGTTACGTTTCGTGACGAATTCGAAACATCCGTTGCAACAGGTACACTACTAGCTTGGAACACGAAACTCTCTATTAGTCCAAAGTCGCATGGCAGTTTTAATCAGTTGGAGTTCCTGCAGATATTCTTCAATTGCTGGCGGTAAACTCAATTCTTCACCTGCATTGCTGGTGGAACTACGCCTATTCTCATTGATTTCCTCAATTTCTTCCTGCAATTTAGCCTCAACTCTTTTCAATCTCTCAACGAGAGCATTGTGCTCGGTCTTCTGGAATTCCTCAATCAAATATGAGATGATCAGCATCTTCTGTCGTTTCTCACGGACCAGTGAGGCTTTAAACGCTGGCCTTACTGACTGCGAGGAAATAGATTTATCTGCAAAATTAAATGAAATTGAACTTCACGTAATTTCAAATAATAGTTTTAATAAAATTTCATTTGGGTAATCATTACATATAATTAAAAAAAGGGTGTTACTGGATGCGTGTACATAAAACTCAGAAACCAACCCCCATAGCCCCATGGGGGCATTTCAACATTGAAAATATTTTCAAAAGATTATGAAACTATAAAAATAGACTTGTCCTTTCTATCTCTTCACTACTGAACTTATTTCAAGTAAATATCTAATTCACCTGTTACGTTCCGTGACGAATTCGAAACATCCGTTGCAACAGGTACACTACTAGCTTGGAACACGAAACTCTCTATTAGCCCAAAGTCGCATGGCAGTTTTAATCAGTTGGAGTTCCTGCAGATATCCTTCAATTGCTGGCGGTAAACTCAATTCTTCACCTGCATTGCTGGTGGAACTACGCCTATTCTCATTGATTTCCTCAATTTCTTCCTGCAATTTAGCCTCAACTCTTTTCAATCTCTCAACGAGAGCATTGTGCTCGGTCTTCTGGAATTCCTCAATCAAATATGAGATGATCAGCATCTTCTGTCGTTTCTCACGGACCAGTGAGGCTTTAAACGCTGGTCTTACTGACTGCGAGGAAATAGATTTATCTGCAAAATTAAATGAAATTGAACTTCACGTAATTTCAAATAATAGTTTTAATAAAATTTCATTTGGGTAATCATTACATATAATTAAAAAAAGGGTGTTACTGGATGCGTGTACATAAAACTCAGAAACCAACCCCCATAGCCCCATGGGGGCATTTCAACATTGAAAATATTTTCAAAAGATTATGAAACTAAAAAAATAGACTTGTCCTTTCTATCTCTTCACTACTGAATTTATTTCAAGTAAATATCTAATTTACCTGTTACGTTTCGTGACGAATTCGAAACATCCGTTGCAACAGGTACACTACTAGCTTGGAACACGAAACTCTCTATTAGTCCAAAGTCGCATGGCAGTTTTAATCAGTTGGAGTTCCTGCAGATATTCTTCAATTGCTGGCGGTAAACTCAATTCTTCACCTGCATTGCTGGTGGAACTACGCCTATTCTCATTGATTTCCTCAATTTCTTCCTGCAATTTAGCCTCAACTCTTTTCAATCTCTCAACGAGAGCATTGTGCTCGGTCTTCTGGAATTCCTCAATCAAATATGAGATGATCAGCATCTTCTGTCGTTTCTCACGGACCAGTGAGGCTTTAAACGCTGGTCTTACTGACTGCGAGGAAATAGATTTATCTGCAAAATTAAATGAAATTGAACTTCACGTAATTTCAAATAATAGTTTTAATGAAATTTCATTTGGATAATCATTACATATAATTAAAAAAAGGGTGTTACTGGATGCGTGTACATAAAACTCAGAAACCAACCCCCATAGCCCCATGGGGGCATTTCAACATTGAAAATATTTTCAAAAGATTATGAAACTAAAAAAATAGACTTGTCCTTTCTATCTCTTCACTACTGAATTTATTTCAAGTAAATATCTAATTTACCTGTTACGTTTCGTGACGAATTCGAAACATCCGTTGCAACAGGTACACTACTAGCTTGGAACACGAAACTCTCTATTAGTCCAAAGTCGCATGACAGTTTTAATCAGTTGGAGTTCCTGCAGATATTCTTCAATTGCTGGCGGTAAACTCAATTCTTCACCTGCATTGCTGGTGGAACTACGCCTATTCTCATTGATTTCCTCAATTTCTTCCTGCAATTTAGCCTCAACTCTATTC
This sequence comes from Aleiodes leptofemur, assembly GCA_963942555.1. NCBI lineage: Eukaryota > Metazoa > Arthropoda > Insecta > Hymenoptera > Braconidae > Aleiodes > Aleiodes leptofemur. The sequence continues at coordinate 15,402,288 of OZ012619.1, forward strand.
AATCTCTCAACGAGAGCATTGTGCTCGGTCTTCTGGAATTCCTCAATCAAATATGAGATGATCAGCATCTTCTGTCGTTTCTCACGGACCAGTGAGGCTTTAAACGCTGGCCTTACTGACTGCGAGGTAATAGATTTATCTGCAAAATTAAATGAAATTGAACTTCACGTAATTTCAAATAATAGTTTTAATAAAATTTCATTTGGGTAATCATTACATATAATTAAAAAAAGGGTGTTACTGGATGCGTGTACATAAAACTCAGAAACCAACCCCCATAGCCCCATGGGGGCATTTCAACATTGAAAATATTTTCAAAAGATTATGAAAGTATAAAAATAGACTTGTCCTTTCTATCTCTTCACTACTGAACTTATTTCAAGTAAATATCTAATTCACCTGTTACGTTCCGTGACGAATTCGAAACATCCGTTGCAACAGGTACACTACTAGCTTGGAACACGAAACTCTCTATTAGTCCAAAGTCGCATGGCAGTTTTAATCAGTTGGAGTTCCTGCAGATATTCTTCAATTGCTGGCGGTAAACTCAATTCTTCACCTGCATTGCTGGTGGAACTACGCCTATTCTCATTGATTTCCTCAATTTCTTCCTGCAATTTAGCCTCAACTCTTTTCAATCTCTCAACGAGAGCATTGTGCTCGGTCTTCTGGAATTCCTCAATCAAATATGAGATGATCAGCATCTTCTGTCGTTTCTCACGGACCAGTGAGGCTTTAAACGCTGGCCTTACTGACTGCGAGGAAATAGATTTATCTGCAAAATTAAATGAAATTGAACTTCACGTAATTTCAAATAATAGTTTTAATAAAATTTCATTTGGGTAATCATTACATATAATTAAAAAAAGGGTGTTACTGGATGCGTGTACATAAAACTCAGAAACCAACCCCCATAGCCCCATGGGGGCATTTCAACATTGAAAATATTTTCAAAAGATTATGAAACTAAAAAAATAGACTTGTCCTTTCTATCTCTTCACTACTGAATTTATTTCAAGTAAATATCTAATTCACCTGTTACGTTCCGTGACGAATTCGAAACATCCGTTGCAACAGGTACACTACTAGCTTGGAACACGAAACTCTCTATTAGTCCAAAGTCGCATGGCAGTTTTAATCAGTTGGAGTTCCTGCAGATATCCTTCAATTGCTGGCGGTAAACTCAATTCTTCACCTGCATTGCTGGTGGAACTACGCCTATTCTCATTGATTTCCTCAATTTCTTCCTGCAATTTAGCCTCAACTCTTTTCAATCTCTCAACGAGAGCATTGTGCTCGGTCTTCTGGAATTCCTCAATCAAATATGAGATGATCAGCATCTTCTGTCGTTTCTCACGGACCAGTGAGGCTTTAAACGCTGGTCTTACTGACTGCGAGGAAATAGATTTATCTGCAAAATTAAATGAAATTGAACTTCACGTAATTTCAAATAATAGTTTTAATAAAATTTCATTTGGGTAATCATTACATATAATTAAAAAAAGGGTGTTACTGGATGCGTGTACATAAAACTCAGAAACCAACCCCCATAGCCCCATGGGGGCATTTCAACATTGAAAATATTTTCAAAAGATTATGAAACTAAAAAAATAGACTTGTCCTTTCTATCTCTTCACTACTGAATTTATTTCAAGTAAATATCTAATTTACCTGTTACGTTTCGTGACGAATTCGAAACATCCGTTGCAACAGGTACACTACTAGCTTGGAACACGAAACTCTCTATTAGTCCAAAGTCGCATGGCAGTTTTAATCAGTTGGAGTTCCTGCAAATATTCTTCAATTGCTGGCGGTAAACTCAATTCTTCACCTGCATTGCTGGTGGAACTACGCCTATTCTCATTGATTTCCTCAATTTCTTCCTGCAATTTAGCCTCAACTCTATTCAATCTCTCAACGAGAGCATTGTGCTCGGTCTTCTGGAATTCCTCAATCAAATATGAGATGATCAGCATCTTCTGTCGTTTCTCACGGACCAGTGAGGCTTTAAACGCTGGCCTTACTGACTGCGAGGAAATAGATTTATCTGCAAAATTAAATGAAATTGAACTTCACGTAATTTCAAATAATAGTTCTAATAGAATTTCATTTGGGTAATCATTACATATAATTAAAAAAAGGGTGTTACTGGATGCGTGTACATAAAACTCAGAAACCAACCCCCATAGCCCCATGGGGGCATTTCAACATTGAAAATATTTTCAAAAGATTATGAAACTAAAAAAATAGACTTGTCCTTTCTATCTCTTCACTACTGAATTTATCTCAAGTAAATATCTAATTTACCTGTTACGTTTCGTGACGAATTTGAAACATTCGTTGCAACAGGTACACTACTAGCTTGGAACACGAAACTCTCTATTAGTCCAAAGTCGCATGGCAGTTTTAATCAGTTGGAGTTCCTGCAGATATCCTTCAATTGCTGGCGGTAAACTCAATTCTTCACCTGCATTGCTGGTGGAACTACGCCTATTCTCATTGATTTCCTCAATTTCTTCCTGCAATTTAGCCTCAACTCTTTTCAATCTCTCAACGAGAGCATTGTGCTCGGTCTTCTGGAATTCCTCAATCAAATATGAGATGATCAGCATCTTCTGTCGTTTCTCACGGACCAGTGAGGCTTTAAACGCTGGTCTTACTGACTGCGAGGAAATAGATTTATCTGCAAAATTAAATGAAATTGAACTTCACGTAATTTCAAATAATAGTTTTAATAAAATTTCATTTGGGTAATCATTACATATAATTCAAAAAAGGGTGTTACTGGATGCGTGTACATAAAACTCAGAAACCAACCCCCATAGCCCCATGGGGGCATTTCAACATTGAAAATATTCTCAAAAGATTATGAAACTAAAAAAATAGACTTGTCCTTTCTATCTCTTCACTACTGAATTTATTTCAAGTAAATATCTAATTTACCTGTTACGTTTCGTGACGAATTCGAAACATCCGTTGCAACAGGTACACTACTAGCTTGGAACACGAAACTCTCTATTAGTCCAAAGTCGCATGGCAGTTTTAATCAGTTGGAGTTCCTGCAGATATTCTTCAATTGCTGGCGGTAAACTCAATTCTTCACCTGCATTGCTGGTGGAACTACGCCTATTCTCATTGATTTCCTCAATTTCTTCCTGCAATTTAGCCTCAACTCTATTCAATCTCTCAACGAGAGCATTGTGCTCGGTCTTCTGGAATTCCTCAATCAAATATGAGATGATCAGCATCTTCTGTCGTTTCTCACGGACCAGTGAGGCTTTAAACGCTGGTCTTACTGACTGCGAGGAAATAGATTTATCTGCAAAATTAAATGAAATTGAACTTCACGTAATTTCAAATAATAGTTTTAATAAAATTTCATTTGGGTAATCATTACATATAATTAAAAAAAGGGTGTTACTGGATGCGTGTACATAAAACTCAGAAACCAACCCCCATAGCCCCATGGGGGCATTTCAACATTGAAAATATTTTCAAAAGATTATGAAACTATCAAAATAGACTTGTCCTTTCTATCTCTTCACTACTGAACTTATTTCAAGTAAATATCTAATTCACCTGTTACGTTCCGTGACGAATTCGAAACATCCGTTGCAACAGGTACACTACTAGCTTGGAACACGAAACTCTCTATTAGTCCAAAGTCGCATGGCAGTTTTAATCAGTTGGAGTTCCTGCAGATATCCTTCAATTGCTGGCGGTAAACTCAATTCTTCACCTGCATTGCTGGTGGAACTACGCCTATTCTCATTGATTTCCTCAATTTCTTCCTGCAATTTAGCCTCAACTCTTTTCAATCTCTCAACGAGAGCATTGTGCTCGGTCTTCTGGAATTCCTCAATCAAATATGAGATGATCAGCATCTTCTGTCGTTTCTCACGGACCAGTGAGGCTCTAAACGCTGGTCTTACTGACTGCGAGGAAATAGATTTATCTGCAAAATTAAATGAAATTGAACTTCACGTAATTTCAAATAATAGTTTTAATAAAATTTCATTTGGGTAATCATTACACATAATTAAAAAAAGGGTGTTACTGGATGCGTGTACATAAAACTCAGAAACCAACCCCCATAGCCCCATGGGGGCATTTCAACATTGAAAATATTTTCAAAAGATTATGAAACTAAAAAAGTAGACTTGTCCTTTCTATCTCTTCACTACTGAATTTATTTCAAGTAAATATCTAATTTACCTGTTACGTTTCGTGACGAATTCGAAACATCCGTTGCAACAGGTACACTACTAGCTTGGAACACGAAACTCTCTATTAGTCCAAAGTCGCATGGCAGTTTTAATCAGTTGGAGTTCCTGCAGATATTCTTCAATTGCTGGCGGTAAACTCAATTCTTCACCTGCATTGCTGGTGGAACTACGCCTATTCTCATTGATTTCCTCAATTTCTTCCTGCAATTTAGCCTCAACTCTATTCAATCTCTCAACGAGAGCATTGTGCTCGGTCTTCTGGAATTCCTCAATCAAATATGAGATGATCAGCATCTTCTGTCGTTTCTCACGGACCAGTGAGGCTTTAAACGCTGGCCTTACTGACTGCGAGGAAATAGATTTATCTGCAAAATTAAATGAAATTGAACTTCACGTAATTTCAAATAATAGTTCTAATAGAATTTCATTTGGGTAATCATTACATATAATTTAAAAAAGGGTGTTACTGGATGCGTGTACATAAAACTCAGAAACCAACCCCCATAGCCCCATGGGGGCATTTCAACATTGAAAATATTTTCAAAAGATTATGAAACTAAAAAAATAGACTTGTCCTTTCTATCTCTTCACTACTGAATTTATTTCAAGTAAATATCTAATTTACCTGTTACGTTTCGTGACGAATTCGAAACATTCGTTGCAACAGGTACACTACTAGCTTGGAACACGAAACTCTCTATTAGTCCAAAGTCGCATGGCAGTTTTAATCAGTTGGAGTTCCTGCAGATATCCTTCAATTGCTGGCGGTAAACTCAATTCTTCACCTGCATTGCTGGTGGAACTACGCCTATTCTCATTGATTTCCTCAATTTCTTCCTGCAATTTAGCCTCAACTCTTTTCAATCTCTCAACGAGAGCATTGTGCTCGGTCTTCTGGAATTCCTCAATCAAATATGAGATGATCAGCATCTTCTGTCGTTTCTCACGGACCAGTGAGGCTTTAAACGCTGGTCTTACTGACTGCGAGGAAATAGATTTATCTGCAAAATTAAATGAAATTGAACTTCACGTAATTTCAAATAATAGTTTTAATAAAATTTCATTTGGGTAATCATTACATATAATTAAAAAAAGGGTGTTACTGGATGCGTGTACATAAAACTCAGAAACCAACCCCCATAGCCCCATGGGGGCATTTCAACATTGAAAATATTTTCAAAAGATTATGAAACTAAAAAAATAGACTTGTCCTTTCTATCTCTTCACTACTGAATTTATTTCAAGTAAATATCTAATTTACCTGTTACGTTTCGTGACGAATTCGAAACATCCGTTGCAACAGGTACACTACTAGCTTGGAACACGAAACTCTCTATTAGTCCAAAGTCGCATGGCAGTTTTAATCAGTTGGAGTTCCTGCAGATATTCTTCAATTGCTGGCGGTAAACTCAATTCTTCACCTGCATTGCTGGTGGAACTACGCCTATTCTCATTGATTTCCTCAATTTCTTCCTGCAATTTAGCCTCAACTCTATTCAATCTCTCAACGAGAGCATTGTGCTCGGTCTTCTGGAATTCTTCAATCAAATATGAGATGATCAGCATCTTCTGTCGTTTCTCACGGACCAGTGAGGCTTTAAACGCTGGCCTTACTGACTGCGAGGAAATAGATTTATCTGCAAAATTAAATGAAATTGAACTTCACGTAATTTCAAATAATAGTTTTAATAAAATTTCATTTGGGTAATCATTACATATAATTAAAAAAAGGGTGTTACTGGATGCGTGTACATAAAACTCAGAAACCAACCCCCATAGCCCCATGGGGGCATTTCAACATTGAAAATATTTTCAAAAGATTATGAAACTAAAAAAATAGACTTGTCCTTTCTATCTCTTCACTACTGAATTTATTTCAAGTAAATATCTAATTTACCTGTTACGTTTCGTGACGAATTCGAAACATCCGTTGCAACAGGTACACTACTAGCTTGGAACACGAAACTCTCTATTAGTCCAAAGTCGCATGGCAGTTTTAATCAGTTGGAGTTCCTGCAGATATTCTTCAATTGCTGGCGGTAAACTCAATTCTTCACCTGCATTGCTGGTGGAACTACGCCTATTCTCATTGATTTCCTCAATTTCTTCCTGCAATTTAGCCTCAACTCTATTCAATCTCTCAACGAGAGCATTGTGCTCGGTCTTCTGGAATTCCTCAATCAAATATGAGATGATCAGCATCTTCTGTCGTTTCTCACGGACCAGTGAGGCTTTAAACGCTGGCCTTACTGACTGCGAGGAAATAGATTTATCTGCAAAATTAAATGAAATTGAACTTCACGTAATTTCAAATAATAGTTCTAATAGAATTTCATTTGGGTAATCATTACATATAATTAAAAAAAGGGTGTTACTGGATGCGTGTACATAAAACTCAGAAACCAACCCCCATAGCCCCATGGGGGCATTTCAACATTGAAAATATTTTCAAAAGATTATGAAACTAAAAAAATAGACTTGTCCTTTCTATCTCTTCACTACTGAATTTATCTCAAGTAAATATCTAATTTACCTGTTACGTTTCGTGACGAATTCGAAACATTCGTTGCAACAGGTACACTACTAGCTTGGAACACGAAACTCTCTATTAGTCCAAAGTCGCATGGCAGTTTTAATCAGTTGGAGTTCCTGCAGATATCCTTCAATTGCTGGCGGTAAACTCAATTCTTCACCTGCATTGCTGGTGGAACTATGCCTATTCTCATTGATTTCCTCAATTTCTTCCTGCAATTTAGCCTCAACTCTTTTCAATCTCTCAACGAGAGCATTGTGCTCGGTCTTCTGGAATTCCTCAATCAAATATGAGATGATCAGCATCTTCTGTCGTTTCTCACGGACCAGTGAGGCTTTAAACGCTGGTCTTACTGACTGCGAGGAAATAGATTTATCTGCAAAATTAAATGAAATTGAACTTCACGTAATTTCAAATAATAGTTTTAATAAAATTTCATTTGGGTAATCATTACATATAATTAAAAAAAGGGTGTTACTGGATGCGTGTACATAAAACTCAGAAACCAACCCCCATAGCCCCATGGGGGCATTTCAACATTGAAAATATTTTCAAAAGATTATGAAACTAAAAAAATAGACTTGTCCTTTCTATCTCTTCACTACTGAATTTATTTCAAGTAAATATCTAATTTACCTGTTACGTTTCGTGACGAATTCGAAACATCCGTTGCAACAGGTACACTACTAGCTTGGAACACGAAACTCTCTATTAGTCCAAAGTCGCATGGCAGTTTTAATCAGTTGGAGTTCCTGCAGATATTCTTCAATTGCTGGCGGTAAACTCAATTCTTCACCTGCATTGCTGGTGGAACTACGCCTATTCTCATTGATTTCCTCAATTTCTTCCTGCAATTTAGCCTCAACTCTATTCAATCTCTCAACGAGAGCATTGTGCTCGGTCTTCTGGAATTCCTCAATCAAATATGAGATGATCAGCATCTTCTGTCGTTTCTCACGGACCAGTGAGGCTTTAAACGCTGGCCTTACTGACTGCGAGGAAATAGATTTATCTGCAAAATTAAATGAAATTGAACTTCACGTAATTTCAAATAATAGTTCTAATAGAATTTCATTTGGGTAATCATTACATATAATTAAAAAAAGGGTGTTACTGGATGCGTGTACATAAAACTCAGAAACCAACCCCCATAGCCCCATGGGGGCATTTCAACATTGAAAATATTTTCAAAAGATTATGAAACTAAAAAAATAGACTTGTCCTTTCTATCTCTTCACTACTGAATTTATCTCAAGTAAATATCTAATTTACCTGTTACGTTTCGTGACGAATTCGAAACATTCGTTGCAACAGGTACACTACTAGCTTGGAACACGAAACTCTCTATTAGTCCAAAGTCGCATGGCAGTTTTAATCAGTTGGAGTTCCTGCAGATATCCTTCAATTGCTGGCGTTAAACTCAATTCTTCACCTGCATTGCTGGTGGAACTACGCCTATTCTCATTGATTTCCTCAATTTCTTCCTGCAATTTAGCCTCAACTCTTTTCAATCTCTCAACGAGAGCATTGTGCTCGGTCTTCTGGAATTCCTCAATCAAATATGAGATGATCAGCATCTTCTGTCGTTTCTCACGGACCAGTGAGGCTTTAAACGCTGGTCTTACTGACTGCGAGGAAATAGATTTATCTGCAAAATTAAATGAAATTGAACTTCACGTAATTTCAAATAATAGTTTTAATAAAATTTCATTTGGGTAATCATTACATATAATTAAAAAAAGGGTGTTACTGGATGCGTGTACATAAAACTCAGAAACCAACCCCCATAGCCCCATGGGGGCATTTCAACATTGAAAATATTTTCAAAAGATTATGAAACTAAAAAAATAGACTTGTCCTTTCTATCTCTTCACTACTGAATTTATTTCAAGTAAATATCTAATTTACCTGTTACGTTTCGTGACGAATTCGAAACATCCGTTGCAACAGGTACACTACTAGCTTGGAACACGAAACTCTCTATTAGTCCAAAGTCGCATGGCAGTTTTAATCAGTTGGAGTTCCTGCAGATATTCTTCAATTGCTGGCGGTAAACTCAATTCTTCACCTGCATTGCTGGTGGAACTACGCCTATTCTCATTGATTTCCTCAATTTCTTCCTGCAATTTAGCCTCAACTCTATTCAATCTCTCAACGAGAGCATTGTGCTCGGTCTTCTGGAATTCTTCAATCAAATATGAGATGATCAGCATCTTCTGTCGTTTCTCACGGACCAGTGAGGCTTTAAACGCTGGCCTTACTGACTGCGAGGAAATAGATTTATCTGCAAAATTAAATGAAATTGAACTTCACGTAATTTCAAATAATAGTTTTAATAAAATTTCATTTGGGTAATCATTACATATAATTAAAAAAAGGGTGTTACTGGATGCGTGTACATAAAACTCAGAAACCAACCCCCATAGCCCCATGGGGGCACTTCAACATTGAAAATATTTTCAAAAGATTATGAAACTAAAAAAATAGACTTGTCCTTTCTATCTCTTCACTACTGAATTTATTCCAAGTAAATATCTAATTTACCTGTTACGTTTCGTGACGAATTCGAAACATCCGTTGCAACAGGTACACTACTAGCTTGGAACACGAAACTCTCTATTAGTCCAAAGTCGCATGGCAGTTTTAATCAGTTGGAGTTCCTGCAGATATTCTTCAATTGCTGGCGGTAAACTCAATTCTTCACCTGCATTGCTGGTGGAACTACGCCTATTCTCATTGATTTCCTCAATTTCTTCCTGCAATTTAGCCTCAACTCTATTCAATCTCTCAACGAGAGCATTGTGCTCGGTCTTCTGGAATTCTTCAATCAAATATGAGATGATCAGCATCTTCTGTCGTTTCTCACGGACCAGTGAGGCTTTAAACGCTGGCCTTACTGACTGCGAGGAAATAGATTTATCTGCAAAATTAAATGAAATTGAACTTCACGTAATTTCAAATAATAGTTTTAATAAAATTTCATTTGGGTAATCATTACATATAATTAAAAAAAGGGTGTTACTGGATGCGTGTACATAAAACTCAGAAACCAACCCCCATAGCCCCATGGGGGCATTTCAACATTGAAAATATTTTCAAAAGATTATGAAACTAAAAAAATAGACTTGTCCTTTCTATCTCTTCACTACTGAATTTATTTCAAGTAAATATCTAATTTACCTGTTACGTTTCGTGACGAATTCGAAACATCCGTTGCAACAGGTACACTACTAGCTTGGAACACGAAACTCTCTATTAGTCCAAAGTCGCATGGCAGTTTTAATCAGTTGGAGTTCCTGCAGATATTCTTCAATTGCTGGCGGTAAACTCAATTCTTCACCTGCATTGCTGGTGGAACTACGCCTATTCTCATTGATTTCCTCAATTTCTTCCTGCAATTTAGCCTCAACTCTATTCAATCTCTCAACGAGAGCATTGTGCTCGGTCTTCTGGAATTCCTCAATCAAATATGAGATGATCAGCATCTTCTGTCGTTTTTCACGGACCAGTGAGGCTTTAAACGCTGGCCTTACTGACTGCGAGGAAATAGATTTATCTGCAAAATTAAATGAAATTGAACTTCACGTAATTTCAAATAATAGTTCTAATAGAATTTCATTTGGGTAATCATTACATATAATTAAAAAAAGGGTGTTACTGGATGCGTGTACATAAAACTCAGAAACCAACCCCCATAGCCCCATGGGGGCATTTCAACATTGAAAATATTTTCAAAAGATTATGAAACTAAAAAAATAGACTTGTCCTTTCTATCTCTTCACTACTGAATTTATTTCAAGTAAATATCTAATTTACCTGTTACGTTCCGTGACGAATTCGAAACATCCGTTGCAACAGGTACACTACTAGCTTGGAACACGAAACTCTCTATTAGTCCAAAGTCGCATGGCAGTTTTAATCAGTTGGAGTTCCTGCAGATATTCTTCAATTGCTGGCGGTAAACTCAATTCTTCACCTGCATTGCTGGTGGAACTACGCCTATTCTCATTGATTTCCTCAATTTCTTCCTGCAATTTAGCCTCAACTCTTTTCAATCTCTCAACGAGAGCATTGTGCTCGGTCTTCTGGAATTCCTCAATCAAATATGAGATGATCAGCATCTTCTGTCGTTTCTCACGGACCAGTGAGGCTTTAAACGCTGGCCTTACTGACTGCGAGGAAATAGATTTATCTGCAAAATTAAATGAAATTGAACTTCACGTAATTTCAAATAATAGTTTTAATAAAATTTCATTTGGGTAATCATTACATATAATTAAAAAAAGGGTGTTACTGGATGCGTGTACATAAAACTCAGAAACCAACCCCCATAGCCCCATGGGGGCATTTCAACATTGAAAATATTTTCAAAAGATTATGAAACTAAAAAAATAGACTTGTCCTTTTTATCTCTTCACTACTGAATTTATTTCAAGTAAATATCTAATTTACCTGTTACGTTTCGTGACGAATTCGAAACATCCGTTGCAACAGGTACACTACTAGCTTGGAACACGAAACTCTCTATTAGTCCAAAGTCGCATGGCAGTTTTAATCAGTTGGAGTTCCTGCAGATATTCTTCAATTGCTGGCGGTAAACTCAATTCTTCACCTGCATTGCTGGTGGAACTACGCCTATTCTCATTGATTTCCTCAATTTCTTCCTGCAATTTAGCCTCAACTCTTTTCAATCTCTCAACGAGAGCATTGTGCTCGGTCTTCTGGAATTCCTCAATCAAATATGAGATGATCAGCATCTTCTGTCGTTTTTCACGGACCAGTGAGGCTTTAAACGCTGGCCTTACTGACTGCGAGGAAATAGATTTATCTGCAAAATTAAATGAAATTGAACTTCACGTAATTTCAAATAATAGTTCTAATAGAATTTCATTTGGGTAATCATTACATATAATTAAAAAAAGGGTGTTACTGGATGCGTGTCCATAAAACTCAGAAACCAACCCCCATAGCCCCATGGGGGCATTTCAACATTGGAAATATTTTCAAAAGATTATGAAACTAAAAAAATAGACTTGTCTTTTCTATCTCTTCACTACCGAATTTATTTCAAGCAAATATCTAATTTACCTGTTACATTTCGTGACGAATACGAAACATCCGTTGCAACAGGTACACTACTAGCTTTCTCATTGGGTAGTTGGGAATTCGTCGATACTGCTCCACTCTTTGGCGTAGCTGCGACTACTTCTGTTTCCTCCACTTCTTCATTCTTCGTTTTTTTTGGGAATTTCGGACGTATCGCAGGAGTTTCTGTGCATAAGGGAGGTACGGAGCTGTAATAAGAAAAACAATATATTTTATAGAGATCCCTGTAATTTTCTCTATCCCTGAAGTTTTCAAATGAAAATTCACTAGTAAACAGGTAAAACAAGTTGAGTCGATTTCTTTCTTTCCGTTCATATAAAAATTATCTCCAAGTTTTCGCAATTACTTAACTCCAACAGATAAATGTTCAATAAAATAGCGTGGACTTTAACAATTTAATAAATTAACAATTTCAATATTGAAAAAAATATCTCGAAAAATTCTAAAAAATATAAAAACTAATTGTAATTGTTCAACAATTATTATTTTTAATCTTCGACTCTTTTCTCAACTCTAAATAAAAGGAATTCACGAGTAGCAAGGGCAAATAAGATCTAATCTATTCTTGATGCTATTAATCTTTGGACAATATCTTGAGACACAAGTGAGACCGAGTGTTCTTGGTCTGATCCTTTTCTGTAGCTATTCAACAGATAATGCCCAATAGGAAAAATTGAGACAAAACCACACTCTCTTACTTGATTTCTGAGGGCTTCGCTAAAGAACTATTAACAAAAACATGGACTTATCTTGTTTCCTATTTCTATGAAATTATAAGGAGAGAGGAGGGCAACTCTGAACACTCCATGCTTTTTTAATAAATAATTTTAACATAATAAAATAGTTGATCATTACTTTTTTTTCATCTCGAATCAATACTTTGAATATTTAACATTCACAATACACCTCTATTAATTTTAAAAAAATCATAAATCACAATTATATTATCGATCTAGGAAAAATAATTTCGTTCAAAGATGCCACTCCGCCCCTGCATAAAACATCGATAGAATTAAAATCTATATTTATATATAAAAAGTAACAATTACGTGGAAGAATTAATAGAAAAATTTCGTTTCACAGTATCGACGTGATGCTGCCTATTAGCATTACGGCGAAATTTAGCCACGGCCTTTTTGTGATTTACCATAACCGCGTTCCTGATCTTACCAGTCAGTATGTTTTGTTTGTCCCAAATAAGGAAAAGTTTATTGTAAATTCGGCTCGTAGCCGTCGGACTCAACAGATAGGAAGTGCTGTTGCAAGTTAGTTATTATCGTTTAAAAAATGTGATCAATTGGGCTTCAGTACAAGAGTAGCTTGATCAGGAATATTTTCTATAGTCAAGTATTCTTTCACTCAAAGATTTATAGTTTATAAGCACAATAGTAACTTAAGCCAAAAAATTTCTCAGTTCTTTCTATTGAAGATTGATAGTTGATGAAAAAAAGTTCACATCTGTATGTGATTTATATATTTTATAGTCTATTATAGTATATTGTAGTGAATTCGTTTATGTGTTTTAAATATAAAAAAAAGTTACAGCTGCCAATGATTTTTCTGGGTTCCACTATAATTCTCTATATATATTATCTCATGCATACATACTTCTTTATATATTGTCACATAATTCGCATTCACCGAAGAGAAATATAACACACAGGCTCAAATAATTAATTCAAATATCTCTGTTTATTGATCTTTTTCTATCAATTTTTTTCTTATGATATTGAAAGTAGCAGACATCTGACAATTTTTAGATTATTTTTATTGTTTAACAAATAAATTATAAAAAATGGAAGAAGAAAAAATATGCAACCGTAGAAAAATTAAATAAAAATTTCTAAGTTTTAATTTCTATAACATCTTATTAACAATAATTTATTTCTTTTAAAAAAAAACACATAATTTTCAGATGTCTGGTAACTTCATGATCCTCCCTTCGTTATGGAATATCGTTTCATTCTTTTCAATAATTGTGAAAAAATAGCAGACATCTAACAATTTTTTTTTTTTTTGATGAATAAATAATTTTAAAAAAAAAGAAGAAGAATATGCACATGCAGAAAATTCCAAAATCTACGAGTGTAGCGAAGAAATGGTTTTCAGAGGGCCTTTTCATTTCGAACCACTATCCCCCAAAAAGCCAGATATCCAATCGTTAGCAACCCCATACAATAGTATTGTAAAATCAACGCAACCAACAACGATAAAGTCTTAACGATGCATGTCGGGAATCGACTTTTTTGTAAAATTCAATTGTTATGAAATTTATTGTTTATTGTGGAAATTGTATCTCATAACTGTACACTGGCCTTATTGAATAAACACTTAAAAAAAAAAAAAATCTACGAGTGTGAGTTTTATTGAATTTTTTTTTTTTTGCATAACGTCATTTGAGAAACAAAGGGGCGTAAGTCGTATGCTTTTACAGAGCACTTACGCCCCTTTGTTTCTAAGACCACGATAATAACTAATTCTTTTTCATTTTTTCAAGGAAAAAAAATGTCAAAGATTTTTTTTTTTTTTTCATTATAAAATGTAAAAAAATTATCCCAGATATTTGCTAATTTCTAATTATTATCATTATTTTCGAGCAATCAATTCAATTACAGAGATTACTTTACTTTTCAATGACTTAGGCCATGTTAAAAATAAATTATTAAATTTTTCCTCGGTGTTACAGTATTTTTTTCTTCAATATTTGAGATTTTTCAGAATTTTCAAAATTTTTATGATTTTGTAATAAAAGTTTTATGAAATTTTCATGAATTTTTTTATGAAACTTTTATAATGATAATAGCCAATTCAATTGTTGTGGTAAGTATCTCTCCCCCCCCCCCTTCCTTTTTTCACGTACAGTGTCTGCACCGACATAAATACATATATATATATATAGGGGTGAGTGGGGCAAAATGGACCCTCATTGTAACATGATTAAGGAATTTTTTCGGAATGAAGGACTTGACGAAAAAATTTAAAAAAATTTGAGAAAATCCTCCAGCATGTCTATATTGTTTGTGAATTTTTTCAGATTTTTTGAAGCAACCGCTGCTTTTTTAAAAATTCTCGAGTAATCTCATCTTCTAGGTCCATTTTGCCCCACTCTCCTCTATATATATATATATTGTCGAACTAGCCAAAGAGGTAACTTCCGAAGTCGACCCGAAGCTGAAATTTACATGTTGTAGTATAGAATCCGAATATTTCCGAAGTTACTCCATTGGCCAGTACGACTTTATATACATATATACACAAGCGCACATCTTTGAGGCTATTCAGTCGTCCGAGAAACAGCGCGTGCGTTCGTTGAATTTCATGTACAGTGTTAACACACATAGAGACACGTCAAAACGCCGAGAAATATATTTCTTTCCGTAATTATTATAGAAATAAAATAATAAAAACGAAAAAGCAAATACTTGAAGAGAAATTTTATCGTCTCTTGAATTCTGTGAATCTATGAATTTACGATTTTTCGTGAAAAATAAAGAGAGTTCCTGAATTTTTTTCTTTTCGCAACGTCAAAGGTGAGAAAATTGAACATTTTAAGCTTATTTTATAGCTGATTCAGGGAATATAATAATAAACTCGTTGAATAGTTCTAATTTTAGGATTCGGGATTATTCGGTGGATTATTGATTCTAATTTTCAACAATTCACCGGAATTTTTGGCATTTAATAACACAAAATTCAATATTTTTTGCTAATTTTTAATTCAACATAACCTCAATTCGTTAATATTAATTCCCTTTATTCGCATTTATCAAAACACATTTTTTTAATCAAATATTTTTGTGTAATTCATTTTTATTCAATCATTTCAGATAATTTCTCTGTTTACGAAGATAATTCTTCTAAATTATGTAATAATAATGATAATTTCCCATTTTTTTTTATAGAAGCATGGTAAAGTCAATTTTCTGCAAATTATTGGAAAAAAAATCGTATCCACTTGATCCTTCGGCATTACAATATATATATGTAGATATATATATATAGATATATTTCAAATTCTCTGGAACGCGCCCAGAGTTCAAGGTCATCATTTTCTTTTTATCTATCGAGTTATTTTCGTCATATCACAAGATTCATCTCTTTTTTTTTCGTTTTTTTTTTCACTTCAATTTTAATTTTTTTATTTTTATTACGATGGAATAATCTGTGACTCGATCTCTTACGTCCACCACTTTTTTTTCATTATTTAATTATGAATTTCCTTTTTTTTCTTTTTTTTCTTTTTTTTTGAGCATTTAGAGATTTCTGTAAACATGATAATGAAATTGAAGAAAAAATAATGAAAAGAATTTAACGACTTGACAAAAAAAAAAGTGAACTATGACAGGAAATTGAACGGAGCAGTGAAATACGTATTAAAAAAAAACGTGGATAAAACGTGCAATACCTGTGCAAATTAGAAATTATAATTGACGCATTAAGAATTAGATTAACTAATGACGTAGATTATTTTCTTTTTTTTTTTAAAGCTCAGTGGAGAAAATTGTCAATGAATTTTTAAAAAACATTGATTATCGACTGGAGATTAACGTGTTTCTATCTTTAAAGTAAAGAAAATTGCTTAAAATATTTTTCAGGAGAAAATGGAGTAAAATGGACCTTTGCGACAACATAATTTGGGATTTTTTTTTTCAAAGTGAAGGACTCGATGGAAAAATTTGAAAAAATGCTCCAATATGTCATCATTTTTGTATAATTTCGCCAAATTTTTTCATGTAGCTGCCTTTTTTTTAGAGTTAAGGACTCGATGAAAAAATCTGAAAAAATTTGAGAAAATACTCCAATATGTCTTCATTTTTGTCGAATTTTTTCAAATTTTTTCATGAAGCTGCCTTTTTTTCAAAATTAAGAATCGGATGAAAAAATCTGAAAAAATTTGAGAAAATGCTCCAATATGTCTTCATTTTTCCATAATTTTTTCAAATTTTTTCATAAAGCTGCCTTTTTCTTGGAGTTAAGGACTCGATGAAAAAATCTGAAAAAATTTGAGAAAATGCTCCAATATGTTTTCATTTTTGTGTAATTTTTTCAAATTTTTTCATGAAGCTGCCTTTTTTTGAAGTTAAGGACTCTAGGAAAAAATCTGGAAAAATTTGAGAAAATGCTCCAATATGTCTTCATTTTCGTATAATTTTTTCAAATTTTTTCATGAAGCTGCCTTTTTTTTAAAGTTAAGGACTTGATGAAAAAATCTGAAAAAATTTGAGAAAATGCTCCAATATGTCTTCATTATTGCATAATTTTTTCAAATTTTTTCATAAAGCTGCCTATTCTCTAAAAAAAAAAATCCCAAATCATTTTAACAAACAGGTTCATTTTGCCCCACTTTCCCCTATAAAATCGTTAATAACAATTTATACAAGATAAAATTCCCAAATTTGTTGAAGTGAATCTGTAAAGAATGTAATGAGTAAGAAAATAAGTCTTAGAACCAAAAAATTAATTGAAAATAGGAAAATTTTCTGTGTTTTTCACATTTCTTAATTTTTTCAAGTTTCGAAGGAATTTTAAAAACCACTGAAAATTTTACATTTCCCAACTAATTTCTTGTTTCTAGGACTAATTTCATTTTTCATTACATTTTTTACAGATTCACCTCATCAAATTTGATAATTTTATCTCGTTTAAATTGTTATTAACGATCCTATCCAAAAATTTACCTTTTTTTTCACTAAATGGACAGAAAAAAACACTTTAACAAGAGAATTTCTCATTTTTTAAATTTTTTTATTAGAGTTTCTCATTAAGTTGTAAATCTTGATTACTCCTCTCGTTTCCATCGTTACAAACAGATTAAGAAAAAAAAAAGAGTCATCCGATTGGTTCTGAGCACCACGTGGACAGTTAAAGTATCGCCTCATGGAATGATGAGACAGTGTTTTGGAGTACATCGTGTAAAAGAAAAAGAGGTGGAGGGGATTTGAAGCAGGCTAAAGAAAAAAAAAGAAGAGGGAATGAAAAAAAAAAACGTACAGTTACGAGAAATCATACGATATCTCGCCACCATCCGCGCACTCCTCGCCAGCCTTTTTTTTTAATATTGTCACTTATATTAGAGATACATAGACGCGAAAAGTCAAGGGGGATCTCCTCGCAGTCCATTGTGATAAACCAATCAAACCGCAGCATTATTCCTAAATTAATAAAATAATTTAAATAATTTGAAATTTTATTTGATTGGCATTTTTGTTGTTATCACGTGAGTAACAGAGGAATTATTAATTTTTCCGCATATTATAATAATTAATAATTAATTTTGAACAAATTATTAATTTTTCCTTATATTATAATAATTAATAATTAATTTTAAAAAAAATTATTAATTTTTCCTTATATTATAATAATTAATAATTAACAAAAAATTGATAAAAAAATGTATTTTAAATTAATTAATTATAAAATAGCCTTGTAATATAAGATGACCCTTCATAATTAATTTATTATGATTTTTTTAAAACTCTGATTAACTTAAAACTGATATGAAAACTTTAAATATTTCATTATCGTTATCACATGATTTCATAAAGTATTTTTTTTTATTTTTTTTTTCGTATGAATACGATTGCTATCTTCATTAGTTTTGTAAAGCCACTTTCACCAAAAGCTTCTGGTCGTGGAATGCTGACTTTCCGCTATTTAAACTCACGGGCGTGTGTTTAAATTTGAAATATAATATATAGGAAGTAGAATAAGAGAAAAAAAAAACATTGAGAAAATATTTGATTTAGGTGAATTTATGATTTTACTTTGAATTAAACTGTTTATTACCATTAATTTTCTCACAACAGCCTCGACAATGAGAGAGGATTTGTGAGTTTCGTGGGAATTTTATGAAACGTCACAAATACCTCTTGAATGCCTCATATTACACAATATACTATATTAATCAAATGAGAAACGTGCGCTTAAACAAACACTTGTTCTATGTACTCTAGTAATTTGAATGTGTGGAATTCTTAATTGCCCTCTCCACTTTTTTTCGCTTCATGTGAATGTGTTACTCATAGAATTCATTGAGAGAAAGGTTTTTATATAATAGGCTAATTTTTTTTTTTACTATTACAATATGATTTTGTGAAATTTTGATATTTTTTTATTATTTTAAAATTGAGTTTTTATGCATATATTATGAAAAAATCGTTAAATGAATGAAAATATTGGGGATGGATTTTTTTTAATGATTCCATCGGAAAGCTGAGGAAATTTTAGTCGAAAAACATGGGCGAGAATTAATTTTTCTCAATTTTTTGAAAATTCGATTTTTTCTGGGATTTTTGAGGGGAAAAACCTTTCGATTTTTGAGCAAATTCAGTTTTTTCGGGATATCTCTGGTTCTATTGGACGTAGCGACCTGGGACCGATTTTAAATGAAAGGTGAGATCATTTCCCATCGATTTATGGGGTTTTGGATTCAAAAATATCGATATTTTACATAGTTATAGGGCAAAAACCGATTATCATAATTTTTCACAAAAGTTCCCATAACTATCTGAAAAATCGATATTTTTAAATTCAAAACCCCATAAATCGATGGGAAATGATCTCACCTTTCATTTGAGATCGGTCTCATATCGCTACGACCAATAGAACCGGAGATATTCCAAAAAAACTGAATTTTTTCAAAAAACAGAGCCTTTTACCTCTCAAAAAAGCCCAAAAAAATAAAATTCTCAAAAAATTAATTCTGGCATTCGATATTTGCCTAAAATTTCCTCAGCTTTTCAATAGAATCATCAAAAAAAATCCATCTCCCACCGTTTCATCACAATACCCATTTTGCCCCACGTTCCCCCATCATTTCTTAATAAATTCGATAATAAATCACATTTTTTTTTCTCATTGCAGATAAACTTTTGAAAAATGTCAGCAAAGGCAATTCGTGAGGCAACAGGAAAAGATCTGATAAATCGTAAACTCGCAATAAATACAAAAGCAGCAAAATGTCGTTTTGTACCAATAGACGAGAATACAAATTGGAATAAAGTTGTTGCTGAAAATCCATGGTTAAAAACTGATAAATTAGTAGTTAAACCAGATCAATTGATAAAACGTCGTGGAAAATTGGGATTGATAAAAGTTAATGCAGATTTTCCAACCGTCCGTCAATGGATTGACGAGCGAATGAATAAAGAGCAAAAAGTTGAAAAAGCTACTGGAAAATTGAAGAATTTCATAATAGAGCCATTTGTTCCCCACAAACCAGAAGAAGAAGCCTATATATGCATTTATTCCCACAGAAATGCTGATACAATTTTATTTCATCACGAAGGTGGTGTTGATGTTGGTGATGTTGATGCAAAAGCATTAAAATTAGATGTACCAGTTGGCAAAGAATTGCCAGACAAATCAACGATAATTAAAAAACTCCTGATTAACATATCTGCCTCGAAAAAAGAAGATATCGCTGATTTCATAACAGCTCTCTATCAAATTTACGTTGATTTGTATTTTACATACATGGAAATTAATCCACTGGTGATTACAGACGAGGCCATTTATATCCTTGATCTTGCAGCAAAGTTAGATACTACAGCTGATTTTATTTGTCGTCCAGACTGGGGAGAAATTGATTATCCACCCCCATTTGGCCGGGATGCTTATCCAGAAGAGGCATACATCGCTGATCTCGATGCGAAATCTGGTGCATCATTGAAGTTGACTATATTGAATCCAAATGGAAGAATCTGGACAATGGTGGCCGGTGGTGGAGCATCAGTCATCTATTCAGACACAATATGCGATTTGGGAGGTGCATCAGAATTAGCTAATTATGGTGAATACTCGGGTGCTCCGAGTGAACAACAAACTTATGAATACGCAAAGACTTTGCTGAGCCTGATGACCAAGGAAAAACATGCAGAGGGTAAAGTTCTTATAATCGGCGGTGGAATAGCGAATTTCACAAATGTAGCAGCTACATTTAAGGGAATCGTCAAAGCACTGCAAGAGTTCCAACCAAAATTAGTCGAACACGACATTAAGATCTTTGTCAGACGGGCTGGACCGAATTATCAAGAGGGTTTACGTATTATAAGAGAAGTAGGTCGTCGTTTGGGCATTCCAGTTCACGTATTCGGACCGGAAACCCATATGACAGCGATTTGTGCAATGGCAATGGGAAAAAAGCCGATTCCAACGCCTGAGGCCCAAGAATTTTCAACAGCCAATTTTTTACTTCCTTCTGGTCAAGATTTCGGTCCTACATCGCCTCAGATAAACTCTACAACTACTGCACCGTCTCTCGATCGGCAAAAATTCAAAACCGAAGATTCAACAGATGGTTCCAGTATTGCGCGTGAACTATTCAGCAAACAGACACGTGCTATAATTTGGGGAATGCAAACGAGAGCTGTACAAAGTATGCTTGACTTTGATTTTGTCTGCAGAAGAAGTGTTCCATCAGTTGCAGCTGTTGTTTATCCATTTGTCGGTGATCACAAGCAAAAATTTTATTGGGGCCACAAAGAGGTGCTAATTCCAGTTTACAAACAAATGAAAGATGCTATGGCTAAACATCCTGATGCCGATGTAATGGTTACTTTTGCTAGTCTCAGATCAGCTTATGAGAGTACAGTCGAGACTCTTCAATTTCCACAAATACGTACAATCGCTATTATTGCTGAAGGCATCCCGGAAAATATGACGAGAAAATTGATACTAATGGCTAATGAGAAGAATGTTACTATAATTGGTCCAGCTACGGTTGGTGGTGTTAAGCCTGGCTGTTTCAAAATCGGCAATACCGGTGGAATGATGGATAACATCTTGCACAGTAAATTATACCGTCCTGGAAGTGTCGCCTATGTATCGCGATCCGGAGGAATGTCTAACGAGCTCAATAACATCGTTTCGAAAGCATCAAACGGAGTTTTGGAGGGAGTAGCTATAGGTGGCGACAGATATCCTGGCACGACATTCATGGATCATATCATGAGATATCAGAATAATCCAGCAGCTAAATTGATCATTTTGTTAGGCGAAGTCGGTGGAACTGAGGAGTACGAGGTCTGCGAAGCTCTGAAATCCGGAAAAATCACTAAACCACTTGTTGCATGGTGCATTGGAACCTGTGCAAGTATGTTCAAATCAGAAGTTCAGTTTGGCCATGCTGGTTCGATTGCTCATACCAATTTAGAGACGGCCTCAGCTAAGAATGAGGCTCTCAAGAAAGCTGGTGCTCATGTTCCAGAAAGTTTTGATAATCTTGGTGATTTGATTCATTCGGTCTATGAAAAGTTGGTGAATGATGGTGCTATTGTGCCTTCACCGGAAGTACCACCACCGACAGTCCCAATGGACTACTCTTGGGCCCGAGAATTGGGTCTAATCAGGAAACCAGCATCGTTTATGACTTCGATATGCGATGAGAGAGGGCAAGAATTGCTGTATGCTGGAATGCCTGTTACTGAGGTCCTCAAGCAGAATGTAGGAATCGGTGGAGTTGTTTCGTTACTATGGTTCCAGAGGTGTCTCGAACCAACCTACTGCAAATTTTTAGAAATGTCTCTGATGCTGACAGCTGATCATGGACCAGCAGTTTCTGGAGCTCACAACACAATTGTTTGTGCACGTGCAGGCAAAGATCTCGTCAGTTCCCTCGTATCCGGGCTATTAACCATCGGCGAAAGATTCGGTGGAGCTCTTGATGGAGCTGCCAGAATGTTCTCAGAGGCCTACGATGCTGGACTACATCCACAAGAATTCGTCAATAACACGAGAAAGAAGGGCAAACTCATAATGGGCATTGGACACAGGATCAAGAGCATCAATAATCCTGATATGAGAGTCAAGCTCATTAAAGAATATGTTATGGAACATTTTCCAAATAAACCACTCGTTGAATATGCACTTGAAGTTGAAAAAATAACGACAAGCAAAAAACCGAATCTTATTCTTAATGTTGATGGTATGATTGCATGTGCATTTGTTGATATGCTCAGATATTCTGGTACATTTACCAGAGAGGAAGCTCAGGAATATATTGAAATTGGTGCTATTAATAGCTTATTTGTTCTGGGGAGAAGTATAGGTTTTATTGGTGAGTTTTACATAATCTTTAATATTTATTCATTTGATTAATAAAATAATGAAAATTAAATATTGATTTTTTTTTTCATTTTAGGTCACTATATGGATCAGAAGAGATTGAAACAAGGACTTTATCGACACCCCTGGGACGATATTTCTTATGTTTTACCTGAGCAATACGACTAAATTTGGCTGGATCCACTTTTGAAACAATTCAGTGAAAGTATGGAAGGAAAATTCTGAGAATGCATTCGAAATTAATCCGTCACGAATAATAATAATAATAATATTACTAATAGATATCAGTTGAAGTTTACATGGAATTTGTTTTTAGATAAAATTCTATCTGAAAAGAAAAAATCATCATATAAAAAAGGGAAAAATGCACAGTAATGAGACAAATTAGTAGAATGATTAGATAATGTTATTTCTTTGTTGAAACAATGAAATAATAATTTGAAAAATTGTAAAAGACAAATGAACAGCAAATGTGTAGAATCAGAATTTGTGTATAGTATATATTTAAATAATCATTTTATTAGTTTCTCACGCAGTCTAAAAATAATGAAGAACAAAATGAAAGAAGCCATAAAATCAATTTGAAAGACTCTGCAAAAAAAAATTAATTATTAAAAAAATTATCTTGACACATCACATTCCGTCTTTTGCATTTTAAGTTTGAGAGAAAAAATGAATAAAAAATTAGAACACAGTGATGGCAGCACAAAGTAATTTGTTGAAATAGTAATTATTTCTGAGTGTTATGAAATATTTTTTTGGATTTAATATAATATTTGGAAAATTAGAAAAATTGCACAAGAAAATTTCGTGTCAAGAAAAAAATCTCAATTTCTAAATAATAAGATAGTTTGTGGAAGAAAAAAAAAAAGAAGTAGAAAGTCAATATCAATGAAATTTTATTGTGAGTATTGTATAATAATTTTGAGGATAATTTTCTTGCAATTTATTTAGAGATATTAAGAATCTGGGCTCAGTTATATTATTTCCTTGGTTCATCTTTAAGAATTATAAAAAAAAAAATATTGTATTTTTTTCACTCTTAATTCCAAATAAAAATTGATCGAATCGTTTTCAATAAACTTTTGTTTAAAATTAATTTAACTAATTTATGAAGAAAAATAGAAGAAAGCATAATCGATTCAGCATTGATTGAAAAACCTGATGTCTACGAATATTTCCTGAATTTTCCGAAGTATTTCCAATTCAAAAAATCGTCAATTTCGAGAATCGACATGTGAGGACGGACTATCGAAAAAAATAAATCGATCTTGAAAGAATCGATTCAGAAGAGACCATCACTACATGTGCGTTCGCGATTTTTGCAACAATGGCGTTATTCACTCGTGTATCGGTGAATAAATCCCCATTTATTGTGAAGTTTCATAATAATTTAACGTTAAATCAGGCGCCAACGCAAAATGTCAAATTTATCTTCAGGGATTTGTGCTTTTCGAGGAAATGTCGTGATGTTAATAGTGTCAGGACTCGTGCATTTACTCGAACCCTAACCTCAAAAGTCCCAAACAATAACAGTAAAGGTATTTTAATTTTTTTTAAAATCAATTATATTTATTAATGAATTTTTCTTCTTATTAAAACTCCTAATTTTAAAGATGTTAAAGGTTCAAACATGAAGGATGCTCACAATGACGATGACATAGAAGCCTCAGTTGGGATTTTCGATAAATATTTGTGGGACCGTAGAAGAGAATCCAAGAGAACAATAATTATGCAAGTTCAATCACCAGATTCTTACAAGGACTTGTATTCCTACTGCTCTGAATTTGGCCAAATCAAGAGTATGCATCATTACGTGGTGGCTAAGAGCACAGTGAGTGTGCTTTTGAATTAATGATAAGGCTAGAGGTACAAAAGTGCTTTTTAAGTGTCTTTAACTTGCTCTTAGAGTACATCGTTGCCTTAGAAAAAAAGAGGCGTAAGTCCTATGTATAATCATAGCACTTACGCCTTAGAAACAAAGCAGCGTAAGTGCTGGGCTTATACATAGGACTTATGCCCCTTTGTTTCTAAGGTAACTTATGTCAAATCGGACATCCTCCGAATTTCCGGTTTTGAGGGCTTCCAAACACCTTTACCTTTCACCCTAGAAGCATTCGTCTCTCAATTCGCCATAGGACTGGACTTATAAGAAAAAATATGCCAAGAATGAGAAATTTCAAACTCTAAGAAATTCAATTTTCCCTCCAAATATGACGTCCCTCAAATTTCCGGTTCTGAAGACTTCCAAACACTTTTACCTTTCACCCTAAAGAAATTCGTCTCACAATTCGCCATAGGGCTGGATTTATAAAACAAAAATATGCAAAAAATGAGAAATTTCAAACTTTAAAAAATTCAATTTTCCCTCCAAATATGACGTCCCTCAAATTTCCGGTTCTGAGGGCTTCCAAATACCTTTCCTTTTCACCCTAAAAAAATTCGTCCCTTAATTCGCCATAGGGCTGGACTTATAAGAAAAAAAATGCCAAAAATGAGAAATTTCAAACTTTAAAAAATTCAATTTTCCCTCCAAATATGACGTCCTTCAAATTTCCGGTTTTGAGGGCTTCCAAACACCTTTGCCTTTCACCCTAAAAAAATTCGTCTTTTAATTCGCCATAGGGCTGGACTTATAAGAAAAAAAATGCCAAAAATGAGAAATTTCAAACTTTAAAAAATTCAATTTTCCCTCCAAATATGACGTCCTTCAAATTTCCGGTTTTGAGGGCTTCCAAACACCTTTGCCTTTCACCCTAAAAAAATTCGTCTTTTAATTCGCCATAGGGCTGGATTTATAGAACAAAATATGCAAAAAATGAGAAATTTCAAACTTTAAAAAATTCAATTTTCTCTCCAAATATGACGTCCCTCAAATTTCCGGTTCTGAGGGCTTCCAAACACTTTTGCCTTTCACCCTACAAAAATTCGTCTCTCAATTCGCTCAATATCTCTAAATAAAAACGAAGATGAACATTTTTCATCACGAGAAATACCCTCAAATAAGTTTAATGATACTCAAAGACACTAACATTACATACAGTATTCAACGCATTTATCAAAAGTACTTCTGTACCTCTAATCGTGTCGTTGAATTAAGCAATAATTATGAGCAATAAATCATCAATTTTAAATATTTTTCCAGCACTTTTTTCTAGTTGAATTCAAAGATCCCGAGAGCCACAAAGCTGTGATGGCTGCTGCAACCCATATCAATAATCAAGAAGTGATTCCAACTCATTCGCAAATGCTCTGGTTTCGAAATGGTCCACGAAAGTCCAAAAAAAAGCTCGAAAATATCCCACCAATGTCAGCATCCACTGGCAATAAACCTGATCATGAAAGTGTAGTACTGGAGCTTTCATCCACAAATTCAGTAAGTCATGAAATACAAAAAAAGGAATTGCCTTTTTTTTTTATTTAAGGAAATGGAAATGCTAATTTCATATGAAAAATATCAAGTTCGTATACTGTGCAGATTTCCAAGCAAATGGAACTTCTACACAATATTTGGAAATTGGATGATGTTTCTACACGTTTGAGATTTCTAACTGCACTACAATTGGAGAATAGTTTATCCAGTCTATTCGCTGATATTCGTGTTTTGCCATTTGGATCATCTGTAAATAGCTTTGGTAGACGTGGCTGTGATTTGGACATATTTATGGCATTGGACGGTAAAAAAAAGGAAAATACTTCAAGCAGACTGGTATTTCAATCGAAATCATCGCTTCCCGATGAGAGAGCACAAACTAGAAAATCAATGGAAATAATTTCTAATGTAATGCAGGCATTTTTACCTGGTATTAGAAATGTTAGGAAAATACTTCATGCAACAGTACCGATAATTAAATACGATCATACTTTGACTGATCTCGAGTGTGATCTCAGTATGTCAAACATGTAAGTTTCTCATAATTTAAGCTAAAAATGAAGATAATGATGATAATGATGGATAAATCATTTTTTTTAGGTCTGCCGTTTATATGTCAGAGCTTTTGTATATTTTTGGAGAATGTGATAATCGAGTGAGGCCTCTGGTCTTTTCTATAAGACAATGGGCAGCTTCTGTTGGAATTACACATGCAAATCCGGGTCTTTGGATTACAAATTTTTCCCTGACACTTTTAATTATTAATTTTTTGCAACAGAAAAAAATTCTACCATCTATTAATAATCTGAAGAAACTTGCGAGTAAGTTTAATTGTTTAGAATTCATTATTATTGAAGGGGAAGGGGCAATAGGGATATAAGGGGTAAAAAAGGACACATTTGAGTTTTTGTGCATATATTATGAAAAAGTCTTTAAATGAATGAAAATATTGGGGATGGATTTTTTTTGATGATTCCATCGGGAAGCTGAGGAAATTTTAGTCGAGAAATATGTGCCAGAATTAATTTTTTTCAATTTTTTGAGAATTCGATTTTTTCTGGAATTTTTGAGGGGTAAAAACCTTTCGATTTTCGAGAAAATTCAGTTTTTTGGGGATATCTGTGGTTCTATTGGTCGTAGCGACCTGGGACCGATTTTAAATGAAAGGTGAGATCATTTCCCATCAATTTATGGGGTTTTTGATCCAAAAATATCGATTTTTTACATAGTTATAGGGCAAAAACCGATGATCACAATTTTTCTCAAAAAATCCCATAACTATCTGAAAAATCGATATTTTTGAATTCAAAACCCCATAAATCGATGGGAAATGATCTCACCTTTCATTTGAGATCGGTCTCCTGTCGCTACGACCAATAGAACCGGAGATATTCCAAAAAAACTGAATTTTTTCAAAAAACAAAGCCTTTTCCCCCTCAAAAATACCCCAAAAAAATCAAATTTTCAAAAAATTAATTTTGGCATTTGATATTTGCCTAAAATTTCCTCAGCTTTTCGATAGAATCATCGAAAAAAACCTATCTCCAACTGTTACATCATAATGCCCCATTTTGCCCCACGTTCCCCTAATAAAATAACAAAATATTCCTTTCAGGGCCTTCAGATGCACGTTTAACAGAGACCTGTATAGATTGCACCTTTTTAAGGGATCCAAGACTTCTACCAAAGTCTTCGAACCCCTCGAAGGAGACACTCGAAGATTTGTTATTCCATTTTTACGAATTTTACGCAAATTTCGATTTTGCAACAAAAGCAATTTGTCTTCGCGAGGGAAAAAGCATATACAAATCGGATTCTGCTCCATTACATATAGTCAATCCTTTGGAAAAGACTCTTAATGTCAGTAAAAATGTAAATACACCAGAACTCATGAGATTTCAAAATGCTGTGAGAAATGCTGCTATGTTGATGGAAGAGGGACTAAGTACGAATTCAGTAGGATTGATGGACATTTTCGCCGAAAAACAACCGCAAAAGAAACAATTTATCTTAGGTAGAGTCAATAAAAAAGTCAAAATTGCTGATCTCTTTCAAACAGAAAGTGCAGATAAAGATGAGCAAATTTTAAGACCTGACAATATTAAAAAAGAAAGAGCGAGACGAAGATAACAGAATCCAAAAAAATAAAAGTTATTTACTAATTTTCTGTAAAAAAAATAAATTTATTATTAAAAGAGGACCGAATTCTGTATTTAATTAATTTTATTGGAGAAAATTAAGTAGCCGAGACTTTTGTAAAAATGTTTGATTCAATTGTTTTTTTTATTTCATATATATTATTTTTCATATGATCATCGATATCATATTTTTATCATTTCCATTTTTTTTTTCATTTTGAATACAGCCCTTAATTCATAATTCCTATAATTATCTCATAGTGAGCATATCGAAAGTGTCTTTCGAACTATAAGACACATTGAAATTTTTTTTATTCGTAATTTATTTAACTTAGCTGTTCAATATTCATTTCAATTGAAGGGAATAATTTTTTTTTCATTTAAAATTTAACATTTGCTTATTATTTTTAACATCATGTGAATTTCCATTTTCTTTTTTCTTATAATATTAAATTGGATTTAAATTCGTAATTTACCGTTGCTGGCAGTGTCGTTTTCTCTAATCAATTGCTATTTTTTCATTCTAAATATTCCATTTTAATTCATCAATTTGCATGGACTTTAATCGAAAGGCTCTAAGTATCTCATTAAATATTCAAAAAAAAAATTGGACTATAAATTCATTAATTGGCAGCATTATTTCATTACTTGACTTCAATCATTAATGAATTCCCGAATGCAAAAAAAATATAATAATAATAATAAAAACGATTATTTTCCATGTATCATTAAATGGTATGTTTAATATTTCTTCTCTGTTTAGTGGGAAATGTAACGGATTTTCTATCTATTACGTTATATCTTCAAAAACTATTGACATAAAATTGGTGGCTATATATATCCCTTTCTCTTAATTTGGTAACTGCTCCACTTTCTTTAATTTCACTTTGACATTGAAAATGTGTGCAATGAAATTGAAAAAAAAAATTGGAAAGATGATGTTTCTGTATAAATGCTCAATTTTTGAAACATTTGACCAGAAAAATTTAACAATAACAATATTAAAAAAAAAATAATTACAAATATATTAAAAAACAGAGGATAATATGCTTGATTATCATTAATTTCAATTGGTTTTACTTTTACGATGATGCCTGTGATGATGTGCATGATGATGCCTTTGAACTCTATTTTCTTGTACAGCAGCAACAAGTGTTCTAACAGCTTCCTCATGACCCTCAAAACTATCAGCCTTTTTTAATGGTCCAAGACCTGTGGCACTGGCTTCAGCAGCTGCAGCAGCTCCCTGTCTTTTACTCTTTGGACGTGGAAATGTTTCCCAGGAGCGTTGTTTTTGTGCAAGAGTAGATGTTGATTTAGATTTTGGTTTTGGTCCAATTAAAACAAACAGTGTTTTTCTATTGTCTTGACTTGTACCAATTGTACCTTCAGCAATGCTGGATCTTCTGCTGTTTCCAGAGCCTGTTGTCGAGAGACTGTCGCAGCTTGCACGTCTTCTTCTCCTTGCCTCTGCTACTGAGGCCTTCTCAGCCCCATAAAAGACGTCCTCAGAGTCACTGGCGGGATAAACTTTAACCGATTTTTGAGTCGGAGTTGTTGATGTAGCTGGCGGTGTTTGAGATTGACCCTGTTGTTGTTGTTGACCCTCTTCCTGGGGTGCTGCATGTATTTGCGCCTGGACTCGCGACTTTTTTGCGTCTCCAAGGGTCGAGGCCTCCGATATTCGTTGATATTCACTCTCCTCGGCAGCAGCTTTCTCACAAATTAATCATGATAATTATTTGAAATACATTAAAATATTTATCATTAACTTACCTGCAGAATGCTGGGATTGATGTGTCTCACCTATTTTCTCACCATGATCTGCCACAGCATCTCCACAAGCATCTCCTCCACCTCCTCCTCCTCCACCTCCTGCTCCTTTCAATGTTCTGTACAAAGATCTAACTTTACTACCGGATGTATGACCTGGCGGTGTCTTTGGTTTACTCTGATCAGGAGATTTTCGGGATCTTCTTGTCTGGCTACGGTCTCTTCCTCCTTCCTCACGTGCTGGCGACTTTTTACGATCCTCGCGCGTTCGTGCTTTCTCGATCAATTGGCTCAGGACACCACGTTTTGCTTCAGATGACTTGGCAGTTCCATAAACAATGATGTTACCTCCAGAATCTAGAAGGGCACCTACTCCTGATGGGGTTCGACTTCTCGTGGGGACTTCTTTTGATTCTACAAATTAGATTCATTAGATTTTTTTAAAAATAAATTACACAGGAGAGACCGGGGCAAAATGGACCTGTCGCTCAAAGGGATTCGGGATTTTTTTTGAGACTGAAAGGGTCTAAAAAAAAATTTGAAAAAATTCACCAGCAATGTTTGCATATTAGAGCATCTTCTCAAATTTTTTCAGATTTTTTCATCAAGTTCTTCAGTCTAAAAAAAAATTTCTTAATGAAGGTAACTTAAAGGTCCATTTTGCCCCTATCGTAAAAGCTTGTAACATAGAGTTACCTTTCATATAAAGTATATTATCAGCTCCCGGTGTAGTTTTACCATGTCTACAATCCTTAGTTGGTGCACCAGAGCCCTGAGATGTTTGTGACTCCTGCATTTGAATTCTCGTAAAATGATCCAATAAGGCCTGTAAATGCTGATGTCCAGCAGCATCAGCAGCTGCTGAGCTGATTTCCCCAGCAGTAATACCAGCAGAAAATGATTTAACAAAAGGCTCTAACTGTTCAGTCAAAGTTTGCAATTGCTTAACTTCACCACGAAGGGTCAAAATATCGTTCATTTGAGAAAGGAAAATTTCTTTTTCTATATGAATTTTGCACAATTGTTCCTCCCAAAGTGCATCAAAGATATTTCTCAGCCTTTCCAATTCAATTTGATGATGTTCCAATTGTTGTTCAAGAAGACGACAATCAGTTGCTACATGCTCGTATCTTGAGCCCAATGGTGGTGTATTAGCCCGTCTCAACATCGCAACATCTCTGTGTAATTCGCTCAATCTTTCCTTAACAGTAATCAATTGTTGGCTCAATTCTTTGAGTTGTGAGTCAAAAGTACGACAGTGATTTGAAAATGGTCCAGCTTCTGATCCACCTTTTGGAATTTTCGGTGTTGTCTTAGTGCTCTGAAGTAATTGTGGCTCATTCTGATTAGTAGAATGCGTATGATCATAAAGTGAGTCCTTATGACCCTGCGAATGTCCCAAAAATGACTGCAAGGCCCTTGAAAATTCATTTCTATAATTTATCTTCAGACTCGCTGATATCAATGAAGGCCTGGACGGATGCCCCAATTGTGCTACACGTCCTAATCTCTCGAGCATTGGATGTGCAAGCTCTAAAAATTGATATTTAGTAGCTCCACTAGTAAAAACAGTACACAACATGAGATGCATCTGCAGTACGGGAAGAGCTGATCCTAAGTTAATCAATTGTGCCCGAACCATCCTGTCTTTGTTCTCAAATTGTCTCTGAAGTTCAGCAATGATTGATGAATGTGTTTTTCCAATTGTTTCTTGCATTACTTGACAGTACGTATTTAGTGCACGTTTTTCCCCCTCCAGGCTATGTTTCAACTCATCTAATTGCGATTTTAATGCTATAACACCGTCTCTAACACCTGCTTGAATTTCGCAGATCGAATTGGCTGCTCTCTCCATTTTCTTTGATGCCTGATGCCAAGCTGTGTCAATATCAACGCAATGTATTCTAGCATCTGATGGTGTATCTCTGAAACATGTTGCACATAGCATGGCTTTGCTACTTTGGCTGTACATTATGTAGAGTTCACCGTGTGTTGAGCAACGACGCTGCGTGTCTTTTGTACATTTGCTCATGTGAATTACCTCGTGGGATGAAAACATCTTAGCACGATGTGTATGTTCACGACAATGTGTACACAAGGCCTGACCTGTAATTATTAAATTTAATATGAAAAACATGTATGAAAGTGCTTTATAAAGAATATTCTTCCATGAGGAATTGAAAGGTTTTTTTTATAAATAATTGAAACTTCTTTATAATGACTTTATAAATAGGGCCGAGACTGTATGGTATATGGGATCGACCGACAGTCAACCCAATGTTTAGCTGATCGCTGGTCATCTCGTTATTCATATTACTATCGACTAATGCTCGACTAGTGATTAGGGGAGTACACAAGTCGACCCCTCCCAATCGAGCGATCCGCCAGGGATGTTCTAGGCTGAAGTTGCTTATAGATCAAACACATTCTAAATGGTTATCAATGTCAAAATAACATTTATAAACGTTGGAGTAACCTCATAAACGTTAAAGAATTCATGTTTCCTAATAATTCGAAGAATTGGTTAACATTTGGATATTATTATTCATCTTGAGTTATAATTAGATCTGGTTAGATCTAACTAGATCTGATGAACCGATATAAATGGACTTGATTAGATCTAGTTAGATCTAATCAGATCTGGTTAGATCTAGTCAGATCTAATCAGATCTGATCAGGCATTGATCTGATCAGATCTAGTTAGATCAGATCAGATCTAGTTAGATCAGAGCAGATCTAGTTAGATCTAATCAGATCTATTCATCTCAAATTTCTCAATTTAATCAGATCTAAACATTTTTTCCCGAGTTTCCTTACAAGTTCCCTCAAAAGATCCCCTAGAAGTCTCCCACAGAATTCCCCTAAAAGTTCCGTTTGAAGTTCCCGTACAAGTTCTCCTAAGAAACGCCCTAAAAGTTCCTCTGGATGTTCCCCTAAAAGTTTTTAACATCCATGAAGTCAGTTTGACGTTTATAAATGTCAGTTTAGCATTAATTAACCATTTAGAATGTGTTTGAATTAGAAGCAGCTTCAGCCTAGATCGAACCGTACACGGAAGCGTCCCAGCCCTAAATAGGCCTGAATCCATAAAAAGACGTTATAAAATCTTTACAAAGTATTTTCATATGTGAAGCTTCAATGCTTTGTTATTAAGATGTGCAAATCAAAAACTTACCACAAGTAGTGCAAAAGTACATTGTTGATTTGTCGCGTTTGTCGCAATTTGCGCACGCAGGATTCTCCGAGTTTGCAATCTCTACCAATTGTCGCATCAACTGGTCGATCGGTGGCATCTGGTTACCCTCCTTGAGATGTGTCACCTGCCTATCAAAAGAAGAGAAAAAACGCCCCATAATTAAATTAAAATACTATTCAATAACTAATTGAGTTAAGTATCATGATTTCAAATTACCCGCACAAGGGACAAGTGATTTTTCCATCAATCTGGGTGTTTCTGAGGCATCTAGCACAAAATGTATGAAAACAAGAGAGTAAACATGGTTCACTGTAGTAATCTTGACAGACACCACAGATCAATGGATTTCGTAGACCAGAAGTACCCTCACTATCTAGGCCATCGCCTGAAGCCCCTGTACCTGAACTCGCCATTCTACTTTTTTTAATATTAACTATATATATTATCTCCTGTTTCAGCTCACTATCATATTAAAATTTCGCATTTAAATACTGTAATAACAATTTTTTAGAATATTTAAATTTATTTAATACATCTATTCATCACTATTTGTCACTATTATGTGTACAAACAGGGCGCGTTTGATGATAAAATGTTTAAAAAATCCTTCATGATGTCCTATTTCACTCTTTTTTTGTGTTAAATTAAATTAAATGAGGAAATTAATGTAAATTAAAACTAAAACGATCTAATCGAACTTCGGGGCCTCATCTAAGGGCCCTAGACCCTTCCTCTCCCGCACCAGATGGCTTTTTTAATTAAATTTAATTATTCTCTCGTCATTATGACTCGAGATGTTACGAACTAAAGTCGTCTGACGACTTTGGAGGCTTTTCTACTTCCATTTGGCTTGGGTGTTCTAAGGGTCTTTTGCTTTTCGGGGGGGCGAGTTTACGCATGTGCAAATGTGGAATGAAGGGGAGGAAAATACGTCATAGGGTGGTACAGCCAATGGCAAGACATCCTGCAATCTTTTGGTGATGCTGCGGGGGTAATAAATTTTTTTTTCACTTTTCTATGGTGTTTTTTTTTCTTCGTTCTTCCCAATGCCTTCTCTCTCTCTCTCTCTCTTTCTCTCTTTTTGGAGTCTCTGAGTGAAGAGGAAGGGGCTTGCAATGACGTTATGTATGACCTGGAGAACGGGTCAACGGGTGTGAAAATTTACTGCACTGCAAAAGAAATATGAGAGATTCCAGGCTTTTGTGTGTTTGTACTCTTCGTGCACTTTATGTACCTGTTATTACATTTTTCTCCTTTGAGCTGAAACTGAAATTATTATTGAAGAAATAACGAGTATGAAAAAGTGTATAAAATTAAAATTGAAAAAAACAGAGAAATCACTATTTTTGTGAATTTTAATTAATATGAAATTTTATTATTTTTTGTAATTAAAAAATAAGCAAAAGTTACTAACTATTGCTTTTAATTTTATGATCTACGGAATTTTTTTAAATTCTTTTTATACGTTTTGC
This sequence comes from Aleiodes leptofemur, assembly GCA_963942555.1. Taxonomy (NCBI): domain Eukaryota; kingdom Metazoa; phylum Arthropoda; class Insecta; order Hymenoptera; family Braconidae; genus Aleiodes; species Aleiodes leptofemur. The sequence goes on from OZ012619.1 coordinate 15,437,169, forward strand.
CTGTCTTATACGATGCACCACCCAAGGCTAATTTGAATTTCCCCGGGAATCTTAGTGCAGACAAAATGGCGCTGGCGATGCTAATTCGTGATTTAAAAAAAAAACAGTTTTTTTCTGATATTCGAAATTTATCAGAATTTCCTATTTTTTTGAAAATATTACTGATTTCTCAAATTATATGATGCAGATATTTTGAATTTTTGAAATTTGGCGGCAAACCGTTACATGAAAACATGTATATATGTAGTCTACATGAGGCTGCAGCTTTATGATTTTACAAGTTTTTCGTAGCAAAAAAAAAGTGTTATCAGAGGGGATACATAATAAATAAACACAAAAATACTTTTAGAATAAAAATAAATAGTTTATTATTAAATAATTTAGTTTTTAAAGAGTAAAAATGCCTTCGAGAAGTGAGGATATCCTAAAAGGCTTCCAAGTGTAAGTTTTATTTCAAGAAATTATTCAATTGTTTATAAATGCTATTGATATATTGATCATTAATCAGATAAAATATTGATTTTTTTTTCTTTTTTATTGAAATTTCATTAGAAATTGGATGAATCTGAGGGATGCAGACAGTGGAAAAATCCTGTGGCAAGGAAATGAAGATTTGTAAGTCAGATTGTGCTATATATAACCCCATTAAAAAATTGATTTTATTTTCTCACTAGTTTTTTTTAGATATCTCGGAAACTAAGCGAGATAGGGCGATTTTATTAGAACCCTTTTTTTTTAGAGAATTTCGAGAGCTACAAATCAAGATCAGGGCAAAATCGCTCTATCTCGCTTATTTTCCGAGATATTTCGAAAAAACAAATGAGATAATCGAGATAATTTATTTTTTACATTTTTTATTTTTTAATTAAATTCAACAGATCAGTACCAGATGTAGAGCACGAGGCTAGAGTACCAAAGAAAATTCTACGATGTCGTGCAGTATCACGTGAAATTAATTTTAGTTCAATTGAACCACTCGAGAGATTTAGATTGGAGCAAAAAGTCCTTTTTAAAGGACGTTGTCTAGAAGAATGGTTCTTTGAATTTGGTTTTGTCATTCCAAATAGTACAAATACGTGGCAGAGTCTGATCCAAGCAGCACCAGAAAGTCAAATGATGCCTGCAAATGTTTTAAAGTGAGTAAAATCATAAATTATCTAGTCGCAAAATAAAAAAAAATAAAAATTTCAGAAAAATCTTATTTTTTATCAGTTTTTTTGAAATATCTCAGAATCTAAGCGAGATAGAGCAATTTTCATAGAAACCTTTTTTGTAGCCCTGAATTTTCTCTGCAAAAAAGGTCTCTATGAAAATTGCTCTATCTCGCTTAGATTCCGAGATTTCTTCAAAAAACTAATGATAAAAAATCAATTTTTTCAAAAAAAAATTTGGAGTTAAAAAAAAACACTTGTTTTTATTAAAATATTTTTTTTTGTGCAGTGGAAATGTAGTCATCGAGACAAAATTCTTCGACGATGATCTATTGGTATCAACAAGTAGAGTCAGATTATTCTACGTTTAATTTAAAGAAAAATTTTAAATATAATGAGAAAGGGTCCAGTTTGCATTTAATTAATTTAAAGATAATTTTGTCAGTCTGATCTTGCGACTATTGCACAAAAAAAAAACTGTTATTTATTTTTCAAAGAAAAAACCTAGTCTTTGCACTGTATTATGAATATTTTGGTAAATATATGCTCCAGGAGTGAATTATCTAAAGTTTTATTTTCATTCTAGAATATTAATATTAATAGAAATTTCGCCCATTATCTTTGTCCATATGAATAATCATTGGAATTGCAAATTTTCACACTTTATTTCAAATAAAAAAAAACAAATATCGATTAGAGTGGTTCGAAGTCATTTGTGGGTCTTCACTTCAAGCCCTTGTAGGATTCCTATCCAGAGAGAAGCACCTCCAAACACACAGGTGAAACACTGCTATGCTGTTAAAAAAAAAAAAGAAGAAGAAACAAAAAAAAAGGCTGAAGAATAGATAGAGATAGGAGAAAAGAAAGTTGACGGTGTAGTGGACAACAGACTGGTGATTCAATTACCCACTGGTCACACACAGTCCATGAGACAATTCCTTGATCTTCATTATTGTCTCTATATAAGTTTAATTTAATTACCTCTGTAAAATCTCTTTAATCTAAGTCAATAGTTCATCTTTCATCTCTAATCTGTGATAAAAGAAATAAAATCAGTGTTTAATTGTTATTATTTATATTATTATTAATTATTAATTAAATAATATATAGTATTTTAAGTTAATTTATCAAGTTATTGTCAGTAATTTCGAAATTTTAATTGAATTTCTTCGAATTTTTCGCAAAAATTGTAATGAAAATGTTAAACTTACCATCGAATCCATAGATTTTAGGGAAAAAAATTATTTAAATAATGTGCGGATTATTTAAATTGTAATTTCAAATTTTTTTTTTGAAAAATTAAGTTAACTTTTCAAATTGAGATCATTTGCCGGGCAAGTACCGGCACAAAAATCCATCGAAAACGGAGTCACACGATACTTTGGGCGAGGATTTCTTCGTCGAAATGGATTTAAAAGAAGAGGATGATGGTACAACGAGTCCTGGTAATCGTCAATTGTACTTGGTTGGTACACCACGTGATCCATTGGTATCAACTGGTGCAATAGTTGATGGTACTGACGAGATAAATCCAAGCAATGATCTTCAGTCGAATGCACTTGCTGGTCTGATGGCTGGACAATCATCGTCCGTATGCTTTCCAGCTAAATTCAGTAAGTTTTCCCCCTTGAAAGCTGTTTTTTTTTTACTCTGCTGCTATATTTTATCTAATTAACTTTGTCTCCCCACTTGGCCTAATGTAATTTGAGTCTCAATTAAATTATTCCTAAATGCATTAAGCGAGTTTAACACAACAAGACACTTTTGCCCTGATATTATTTCTTGAGTTGAAAAAAATAAAAATTTTTTTTTAATGAAATGAGGAAAATTGATGAAAGACTTTTCTTTTAGCTTATGATTTTTCCGCGAGTCCTCGGGGTGAGGAGAGACAAATTACTGTGGGAAAACGCAAACAGAGAAGATACAGGACTACTTTTACGAATTTTCAATTGGAAGAACTGGAAAGAGCTTTTCAGAAAACGCATTATCCAGATGTTTTCTTCAGGGAAGAGCTTGCCATGAGAATTCAACTCACAGAAGCTAGAGTACAGGTGAATAAATTAATAGAAAAAGGTGGGGTAAAATGGGCACGGGTTGATTTTAGTATTTTATACTATGAAAATTGGAAGAAATCGATGAAAATATTGGAGATGGGTTTTTTCTGATGATTCCATTGAAAAGCTGAGGAAATTTCCCATGAAAATCATGTGTCAGAAGTTATTTTTTGGAATTTTTCAAAAATTTCATTTTTCGCGCGAAATTTGAAGGTGAAAATCTTCTGTTTTTCGAAAAATTTCAGATTTTCGAGAATATCTCTGGTTCTATTGATCTTAGCGACCTGGGGTTGATCTTAAATGAAAGATGAGCTCATTTCCCATTGATTTATGGGGTTTAAAAAGAAAAATAGCAATTTTTTCAAGTACTTATGGGGCAAAAACTGATTTTCAGGAAAATGACCTATAAATATTTGAAAAATTGATTTTAAAAAAATTTTAACCACATAAATCAATGAGAAATGAGCTCACCTTTCATCTGAGATCAACTCCAGATCGCTACGACCAACAGAACCGGAGATATCGCCGAAAAAGTGAATTTTTTCGATTTTCAAAAAGAGAACCGCTTCAAAACTTGGCAAAAAAAGGCAATTTTTCTAAAAAAAAAAAAATGAAAACATGTTTTCCGCTTAAAATTTCCTCAAATTTCCAATGGAATCATCACAAATGTCCATTTTACCCCACTTTCCCCTTATTTTGGAGTCTTCAATCCTGAATCCTGGATAAAAAGAGAATTTTTTAGGTATGGTTCCAGAACAGACGAGCCAAATGGCGAAAACAAGAGAAACAGTGTAAAATACCAAATCATCTGGGATCCCATTTGAATCCAGCCGAGTGTCAAGATCTTCATCAGAGCCATCAGAATCACCAGCAATTACCTCAGCAACAGCAGCAGCAAACAACAGATCATTTGCTGTTGGAGACACCATTGGGTTCACCACCCCCAATTTATCTCGGTATGGAGTGGGCTGGTTTTTCGCCTTATTCAACAGTTCCAGCAACTTCACCACTCATCATGAATGCCCTCAACAAACCACCTGAACTCGACGACAATCCACTTCTCGATCCTGATCTGCTCCAGCTCAAAAATCCACGTTCATAGTTTGCAATAAAAGACCTGAAATTTTATAATAGAAAAATTAAAATCATTAAAACCAAAAAACGAAAGAAAAAAAATGAATTTAACGAATTGAAAATAAAATAGTAACGTCATCTTTATTCATTACGCATATATTACATTCGTTTTATGTATTTATATTTTTTTTTGAAATTAATTTTTTTTTTTATAGAGCTGTCAAAGCAATTTCATTTTTTTCCATTCAATTTAACTTGTTTTTTTGTTTTTTAAAGCACTCCTCAACGATTCCATCATCATTATCATTTAAAAAATTGGTTTTTCTTAATTTTAATTTGCGGAAGAAAATTTGCGGACCGCTCTCATTAGACAGGGACAATTTTTTGTGTATATATATATATATTTATAATCGATGAAAAATTGATAATGAAGTTGTTACAGTTCGAGGAATACGATAAATTGTGTGTAAAATAAATTAATGATCATTTTTTTTTTTTTTTGAGAGAGTTTTTTTTGTTTTGGGTTACGCCACGTAAGAGTACTCGTCAGCACTATTTGGCGTACGTTCGATGTACTGTTTGTCAATTAATGCCTCGATACATTTTTTAATCATACCAATTGCTGGTGCAAATGTCACCTTAGATTGTTCAAGAACCTGCAAAGAAAAAAATAAAAATGAAATTAAGTTCATGTAGAAAATTATTAATATAGTAAAATGGACACGAGTTGATTTTGGTATTTTACACAATGAAAATTACGAGAAATCAATGGAAATATTGGAGATAGGTTTTTTCTGATGATTCCATTGAAAAGCTGAGGAAATTTGCCATGAAAATCATATGTTGGAAATATTTTTTGGAATTTTTCAAAAATTTCATTTTTGGCGCGAAGTTTGAACGTAAAACTCTTCTGTTTTTTCGAAAAATTTCAGGAATTCGAGAATATCTCTGGTTCTATTGATCTTAGCGACTTGGGGTTGATTTTAAATGAAAGGCGAGCTCATTTCCCATCGATTTATGGGGTTTAAAAAGAAAAATATCAATTTTTTCAAGTACTTATAAGGCAAAAACTGATTATTTTTTAGAATTTTTCAAAAATTTCATTTTTTTGCGCAAGATTTGAAGGTAAAATTACGAGAAATGAATGGAAATATTGGAGACAGGTTTTTTCTGATTATTCCATTGAAAAGCTGAGGAAATTTGCCATGAAAATCATATGTTGGAAGTTATTTTTTGGAATTTTTCAAAAATTTCATTTTTTTCGCGAAATTTGAAGGTAAAATTCTTCTGTTTTTTCGAAAAATTTCAGATTTTCGAGAATATCTCTGGTTCTATTGATCTTAGCGACCTGAGATTGATCTCAAATAAAAGGTGAGCTCATTTTCCATCGATTTATGGGGTTTCAAAAGAAAAATATCAATTTTTTCAAGTACTTATAGGACCAAAACTGATTTTAAAAAAGATGACCTATAAATATGTGAAAAATTGATTTAAAAAAATTTGAACCACATAAATCGATGAGAAATGAGCTCACCTTTCATTTGAGATCAACCCAAGATCACTACGACCAACAGAACCGAAGATATCGTCGAAAAAGTGAATTTTTTCGATTTTCAAAAGGAAAACCCCTTCAAAACTTGGCCAAAAAGAGTAAACTTTTCTAAAAATTGATAAAAAAAAATTTTGAATTCGAAAATTTCTATCTCGAACCATTCCATTGGAGTGTCCATTTTACCCCACCTTCCCCCATGTTAGAAAATCATGAAAAAATTTATATTATTACCTCCTGAACAAGTTGATTGTGTCTCAAGAGTTTCCTACTTTTCATAATCCTCACAATTGCCGCCTGTAAATACAATTTTCTGTCATCATCGACACTTCTATGAGTTGCCTCAGCATCGTGCGGTTGATCTCTTTGCAGAGCACCAGTTACTTTAAATTTCGTTCGTTTATTGTAATATTCCATATTGAGCATTAAGATACTGTCCTCCTCGAGTTCTCCCTCATTATTTTTCTTCAAAATTTTACAATCAACCAAGCTCATTGCATGTTTAACCAATTGTTCGTGTGATAATCTCAACGATGTAGCAGCTTCCCTGCAAGATATTTCCTCGCACTCCTCAAACAGTAGTAACAGAGCCATTTGATACGTTTGAACAGTAACCAAATACGATTTTTTCAAATAATTAAATTTTAATTCACCCTGACAAAGATGATGTAGCCATGTTAATTTACGTCCATTGAATTGAGCATGATAAAATTTTTCAAAAGCCCCAATTGATTTTTCCAATTGTTGAGGAATATGAAATGGACCAGGTGATGGTGGCAAAGAAAGTGGCCATGCACCAGCTTGTAAAACATAAACAACAAAGCCAATACCCAATTGATTGTCCTCTTGACTTTCTCTGAGACTTGCTGAGAATTTTGAATTTAAATCCATTGATACAGACATATCCGTGAACATTCTGTGTAATTTATTCGTAAATTCATAGCCACAAGTCTGTTTTAATCTATCTATCATAGCTTCTTCAGCATCCATTGATTGACTTTGTTGATGTATCAATCTTTTAGCCAACATTCTTGCATAAAATTTTTGAAATACATCCTTATCATCGACATACTTGAAAACAGTTATTGATTTTGATAATTTTTCATCAATTTCAGTCTCTGAGACTCCTTTAGCTGATTTTTTTAACAATGTATCACAATATTTAGCTAATAATTCTGGTGCACGTGCTGGTGCACGTGTTGCTGCACGATGATTGACTACAGCAGCACATGCTTTGTCCAATGCACCAACAAATGCCTGGTCTTTTTTAAAAACTTCCTCAATCATATCTGAGTATTTTGAGTGAACTTCTAGCATTGCCTCGACAAATTGTGTGTGAACATTTTCACCTTGGAGAGGTCCTATTGCATGCAAGCCTTGTTGAGTTATGTGTTGAGTTAATTTTTGAACGAGGGGAGATAAACCAGCTGGTAAGGGACGTACGAGCATGTAGAGAAGTGCTAGATCTCTTTTTCTCTCATTTTCTATCATCAATTCGGCTTCTGTGTGAAGCCAGGCTACATGTGCTGCTACCATTTTATCCTCGCAGCACGCTCTGACCTTAAAAATGAAAAGAAAATCGTTTAAATTTATGGAAACATATTAATTTTCTATAATTTATAGGGGAGGGTGGGGCAAAATGGACATTTTAATGAAACACAGTGGGAGATAAATTTTTTCTGATGATTTTAATGAGAAGCTGAGGAAATTTTAGACAGATAACAAATGCTAGAATTGACTTTTTTTTATTTTTTGAGAATTTGATTTTTTTTTGGGGCATTTTTGAGGGTAAAAGCCTTTCGATTTTGGAAAAAATTCAGTTTTTTTGGAATATCTCCGGTTCTATTGGTCGCAGCGACATGAGACTGGTCTCAAATGAAAGGTGAGATCATTTCCCATCGATTTATGGGGTTTTGAATCCAAAAATATCGATTTTTCAGATAGTTATGGGAATTTTTGTGAAAAATTATGATCATCGGTTTTTGCCCTATAACTATGTAAAAAATTGATATTTTTGAATCCGAAACCCCATAAATCGATGGGAAATGATCTCACCTTTCATTTAAAATTGGTCCCAGGTCGCTACGACCAATAGAACCAGAGATATTTCCAAAAAACTGAATTTCCTCAAAAATCGAAAGGTTTTTACCCCTCAAAAATCCCAGAAAAAATCGAATTCTCAAAAAATTGAGAAAAATTAATTCTGGCACATGTTTTTAGACTAAAATTTCCTCAGCTTTCCGATGAAATCATTAAAAAAAATCCATCTCCAATATTCTCAGTCATTCAAAGCTTTTTTCATAATATATACATAAAAACTCAAATGTCTCCACCTTCCCCTATTAAAAAATCCTCTTCTCACCTTTGGGATACTACTAGGATGAAGAAACTTGTGTGCTCTAAGTTCCTCCTGTGCTAATCGCCAAGTAACTCTCTCCATATACCTCGTAACATCAGACTGTTGAAGTAATTCCGAGGCCTCACGATGATAAAAATTCCCCGAAGCCTCCAAAAATGGTACTTCAAATATTTCCTGATACATATCAAGCTCACCCTTCATTTTATAAGCTTCAACTCTAACAAATGACTCAATAACACCACAAATAACATCTGTAGTAGCTGGTTGTGCATCACCAACTCTATCAGCATGAATTCCCTCCAGCAACAAACTTACCAATGATTTTTTCAATGGATTTATCATTTTTTTCTTCCAAATATCTAAACCCAATTCACCTATTTCCATTTCCATTTCTTGGCAATCCGATGAATTTGCTGATGTTGTACCATAAATTATTTCTGCTTCAGTTAATTTCGTTTTTTTTATGTGCTGCTGATTTAGATATAGGTATAGTCGATGAAGATAACTGATTCCTTGGGAATATTCGGTCCAGGCACGATGATAAGACTGCAATAAATTTGATTCACCAGCAGATGAGACAATTGTCAGAAGTGTTGTTACGTGGTTGTCGAGAAAACGCTTTGTTTCATTGTACAAACGATCAGCAAGTGGCTCAGGATATGCCACACACAAAGAATAAACATCAGAAAATCTGTCGTTCCAAGTAGAACGTGGTACATCAGCCAGGGTTATTACACCCTTTACTGTTTCCTGAAGAACACCCCATGTCTGACCGAAATCCACTTTCTTCGGCTTCAGGGACATTCTGAAGGAGTCAAATGATTTTTCACCCTGTAATAAATTAATTATTAATTATTAATTTGAATGGAAAAATTAAGTAACTAATATTCTGGGAATTTTACACGATTTTGAGAATTTTTCCTAATTTAAAGCCGATAATCTTTCTTTTCCTACATTTTTTTAAGAAAAATCAGGCTTTTTGTACAATTTCACATTTTCCAGGATTTTCCAGAATTTTCCACGACTTTTTGGAATTTTTCCTAATTTAAAGCCGACAATCTTCCTTTTCCCACGTTTTTTTAAGAAAAATCAGGCTTTTTGAACGATTTTACATTTGCCAGGATTTTCCAGAATTTTCCACGATTTTTTTCGAATTTTTCCTAATTCAAATCCGACAATCTTCCTTTTCCCACATTTTTTTAAAGACAAATCTGGCTTTTTGAACAATTTTACATTTTCCAGGATTTTCCAGGAATTTTCCAGAATTTTCCACGATTTTTTGGAATTTTTTCTAATTCAAATCCGACAAGCTTTCTTTTTCCACATTTTTTCTAAAAAATCAGGCTTTTCCCAAATTTTCTCGAATTAAACTCATATTTTTTCCAATTTACGATTTTCCCAGAATTTCCCACAATTTTATAGAATTTTCCATGATTTTCTCAAATTAAACTCCGGTGAATTTCCTTTGCCCACATTTTTTTTCTGAAAAATTAAGTAACTAATTTACAAGTACTTGAAGTTATTTCAACAAAAACTGATAGGGCAAGGTGGGGCAAAATGGACACATCTAAATTTTTAGGCAAATATCATGAAAAACTCTTGAAATTAATAGAAATATTGGTGGTGGATTGTTTTTGATGATTTCATTAGAAAGCTGAGGAAATTTTAGGCGGGAAACGAGTGCTGGAATTAATTTTTTTGAATTTTTGGCGATTTTGACTTTTTGGAGCACTTTCGAGAGGTAAAATCCTTCCTTTTTTTGAAAATTTTCAGTTTTTTGAGAATATCTTCGGTTCTATTTGTCGTAGCGTAAAAATTCCGATGGGAGGTGAAAGGTGAGATCATTTGCCATCGATTCATAGAGTTTTCAATTTGAAAATATCGATTTTTAAGGAATTTATGGGCATTTTTGTGTAACACTTTTGTGAAACAGTTTTTGGCCTATAACTATCCAAAAAATTGATATTTTTGGATTCAAAACCTCATAAATCGATGAGAAATGAGCTCACCTTTCATTTGAGACCAACCCCAAGTTGCTACGACCAATAGAACCAGAGATATTTGCAAAAAACTGGAAATTTTCAAAAAAAAAGGCTTTTACCCCTCAAAAATACCGAAAAATTTCGAATTTTCAAAAAAATCGAAAAAAGTACATCTGACACTCGTTTTCCAGCTAAAATTTCCTCAGCTTTTCAATAGAATCATCGAAAAAAATCCATGTCTAACCGTTTCATTAGACTGTCCATTTTGCCCCAATCTCTCCTAATTCATTTTTAAAAGCTCTCGTTTAAAATTTACGTTTATGCAGTCTTATTGGCAAATTGCCAATTGTCTGCAGCTTTTGCAAATCATCGTGCAATTTTCGTTATTTCACAAAATCGTTAATTTTCCATTTAAAAAAAATAACAATTTCTTTAACTGGAGAGCCTTGAAAAATGGAATTAATGGGAATTTAATGGCTATAGATTTCTGAAATAAATAAATTAATTAAAAAAAATTAATTAATGCAAAAACCTAAAAATATCCATTTCCTAAATAATAAAATGCAAATTTTTTTCGGATTTTTCAAGAAAAAATTATTTTCAAAAATGTAAAAGTGGAAAAATTCTTTGCTCCATCGTCATAAAAAAAAAACCATCTGATACAAAGAATTTCATCTTTATTTAGAAAAAAAATAAAAAGTTGCAATCGTCATTGAAGGTTAAATTTTCAAGGGAATTGAGAGAGAATGATCTCATTATATATATATATATACATATAAAAGCGCCAGCTGATTACCAGAAACTATTCAAAAATGCCACTGAAACATAATTTAAAAAAAATAAAATAAAATAAATAAAAAAGAGCCAATGATTGAGTTGGAAAAAAATTAACACTGTAACATTACTTAAATGTCAAATGTAAATTTTTAATCAAAAAAAATGAATAGAAAACTCATTTTCATTTACCTAATGTAATAACTTTCCAATGAATTCCACTTATGCTTATTGCTATGAGGTAAAACACTGGTTAAAAACAGCATGGCAATCTCTTGGCCATAAGACGTTCATTATTTTTCCGGTAAAAAGAATATATATACACGAAAAAAAAAAAAAAAAATTGAGAATTATTAAAATTGACGAAAACCACTTCTTACTTGATTTAATGAATAAAACTAATGATTTCCAAATTTGATGATTTTTTTATTAATCACCTTGTGTTTGATTTTTTCATAAAAATGAAAAATTGGTGTTACAACTTTACGTGGTAATCTCACTCTTCAATAACATTAGACGGCCATCTTTTAGGGCATTTGGAAGAGGGGGGGGGGCGTGACGTCAACAATTGCCGTGATGTAAGCAGCGTATGGAGCCCAGTGTAGTTCATATTTTGAATTCAAATGGCGCCACTCGTCGAGGATTGAAAAGCGCGCCATTTTAACTGCGTGAAGTCAGTCACTTTTCGGCCGTTCAACGGAGAGGATCGTTCGCTTTTTCTCTCTCCTGTTTATAGATTATTTTATTAATTATTTTATTAAAAAAATGGATTTAAAAGGGTAACAAAAGATCCAGTAAATCGTGTAAATTTTTTTTAATCCATTGTTTATCAATAATTATCAATTTTTTTATTTTTTTTCGTGAAATAACAGAAGTATGGATTTTTTGATTATTTTTTTTTCAGTCATTAACAGTCTTTTATGAATGAAAATATCGATAAATATCGTCAAACAATGAGTTCAAAAATTTCATATACATATATACAAGGCTTTCCGTTACAGAAACAGTAGGAGATAGTATTTTTAGATGAATTCATGCTTCAGAACACATTTTTCCTGGAATTTTATGAAACTCCATTTTTTTTTCGAAATTGGCGGTTAAATCCTTTTTATAATCGACATTTTTGGATTTTTTGGGAATATCTCGGGTTCTATTGGTCGTAGTGTGAAATTTTTGAATTGAGGTGAAAGGTGAGATCATTTGCCATCGATTCATGGTGTTTTGATTGAAAAACTATCGATTTTTGAGATATATTTATTTATTTATTTATATGGAGTATTTTGTAGAATCCTGTTTTTTTCAAATAAATGCCTCAAAAATTGATTTTTTTCCTCCAAAACCCCATGAATCTATGGCAAATGATCTCACCTTTCACCTCCAATCAAAATTTTTGTGCTACGACTGATAAAACCAGAGATATTCCCAAAAAATTGAAAAATTTCGATTATAAAAAGGATTTAACCGCCAATTTCTATTAAAAAAAAATGAAATTTTCCCAAAATTTCAAAAACATAAGTTCTAACACATGAATTCTACGTAAAATTTCCTCAGCTTTTCAATGGAATCACCGGAAATATCCTATCTCTAACCGTTTCTATAAAAAATGTACGTTTTACGTGTCATAATTACAGTGTAATACATTGATTATTCAATATTTAATGAGTTTGTGATGTGTCGAGTGTTTCTGTAACGTTTTTTTCAATTCTCAACATGATGAACTGCGTTCCAGCATCAATCAAGGTAAAAAATCAAGGAGATCAAGGTAGGAAATATTTTTGAAGATTTAAACTAGAGGAAAAACCATTGAATTACGTGAATATTTCAAGAAATATTCACATAAAACCATTTGTCAATAAGCATTACCCCTTAAAAAAAATCATTTCGATTTTTCAATTACAACATTTTTCGAATTCTCATTATTCAACCAGAAATAATTATAAAACTCCAAAAATTGACGGACAGAATAGGAAAACTGCATCAATTTTTTTTTCTTTTCATTTTAAAATATATATAATTAAATAATTAAATATTGATAATGCGTTAAGAAAAAATTTTGAAATTTACACTTTTAATTATTAAAAATTACAGTTAAAAAATGCATTAAAAAAAATTATAGCGTTGGAAAAAATTAAATTGCGTCTATTTAATTAAGTTTCGATTGCTTCCAAAAATTAATTTCAATAACAAAAATTTTATCAATTAATTAGACAAACATAGAACTTTGAAGCATGTGCATTATTTGAAAAAAATGGTTAAATAACACGAAAAAAGCTAATTTAAGAAAAAATCAAAAGATATAAAATTTAAAAATATCGAACCTCACAAGCGCATCCGCTTCAGTTTTTACCGTTAGTTGGCAATCTTGAATTTATTGTCCATGTGAATGTAGTGGTGTTTTATTATTGAAGCTGAGGGAAGCCGACAACGGTGTCATCGTCGAAAAAAAGTGAAAAAGTTTCCCATAAAAGATTTATCCACATAATAATTGTTCTTAGTGACTCGAAAAGATGGTAAGTGCACATTTTTTTTAAATAAAAGATAAAATTCACAATTTCAAGAATTGCACAGATAATCTCAGATGAATATTCGAAGTTTTTTGAGGTTATCCAGTGCTAATCATGAATGACAAAGCATTTTAATAAATAGAAAAAATTTTTAAAAAAAGTCTTTATCCAAACTTTTTAACTAAATTTCTAATTAATAACTAAAAAATCAATTTTTACACATTTCAGAGTATCCTCGCTTATAATGGAGGTGCTATGATAGCAATGAAGGGTAAAAATTGCGTAGCAATAGCAGCCGATCGAAGATTTGGTATTCAATCCCAGACAATCACCTGCGATTTCCAAAAAATCTTCGAAATGGGTCCACATTTGTTCCTCGGAATTCCAGGACTTGCTACTGATGTTCAGACAGTTATGGAACGTCTCAGATTTCGTTTGAATCTCTATGAGCTCAAGGAGAACCGCAGAATGCATCCTAAGACCTTTGCTTCAGTTGTATCGAATTTACTGTATGAGAAACGTTTCGGTACTTATTTCGTGGAGCCAATGATTGCTGGTCTTGATCCAGTCACGTTTGAACCCTACATTTGTAATATGGATCTCATTGGCTGTGTTAATGAGCCAGATGACTTTGTTGTTGGTGGTACTGCCGAAGATCAGCTTTATGGAATGTGCGAAACCGTCTATGAACCTGATTTGGAACCTGATGATCTTTTTGAAACTATCAGTCAAGCTTTGGTCAATGCTTGTGATAGAGATGCTATTTCTGGATGGGGTGCTGTTGTCTATATCATGTAAGCAAATAGAATATCGCATATAAGCAATATTCTAGATAATAAGACAATTTCAGAAAAATTTTCAAATAAATTGATTTTATTTTATCATTAGTTTTTTCTTAGGATATCTTGGAATTTAAGCAAAAAATTGAGGAATTTTCATAATGATCTTCTTTTCTAGAGAATTTTAAGAGCTGTTGTTGGCTTCTAAAAGGACTATCATTAGAATTCCTCTCTCTCGCTTAAATTCCGATCTATTTTCTCAAAAATTGAAGATGAAAAGGAATTATTTTTTTATTGAAAAGAAAAAAAAAGGAATTATTTGTAAAATTTTGTATCTTCATGATTTCATTTTCTAAAATGTGTTAATTAATTGTTTTTCTTCTGTTTTTTTTTCCTGCAGTGAAAAGGATAAAGTCACCACAAGACATGTCAAGACGAGGATGGATTAATTAAAAATAATTAAAAACACTGAAATTGATTCTTCTTTTATTATTAATAAAATTCCACATTTTTACGTTTCTTCAAATATATCCATTGGTAAAAAAAAGAAGTTTTCTACGAAACATAATTTATTGATTGCGATATTCATTCATTGTAATTCTCTACAATGTTAATTAATTAAATAATGTTCCTTTTTCTTTGAATACTTTAATTTTGTATTGCACATGTATATATATATGTATTTGATTGGATAGTGCTGCCCTGCGGCTATTCGGAATAGTGCAGATTTTTATTTTTCGTCGAATTTTTAAAGGATTCATTAGACATTTAGTAATTTCTATAGCTTTAAATTTAAAATGAATTGCATAAAACTAATTTAGAATTCTTCAATCTAATTTTTTTTATATTTTGAAGTAGTGGGTAATTATCTCGAAGGTTAGGAGGCACATGCCTCTGCCAAGAGTCATCTCGCCGATTGCATTTTTCCCCTTTTTCACGTGAAAAATGGCTACAAATTTAATTAATCGAATGTTACGTCTCCATATATCTCCTAAGAGTAAGTACTAAAGGTTATTAAATTTTTTCCTTTCTTTATTTCAATAGAAAAGCTTTGCACGTAAATCATAACCTCTTTTATTCATTTTTATTGGGACTATTAGGGGAAGGTGGGGTAAAATGGACACTCCAATTAAACGGTTCGAGATAGGAATTTTCTAATGATTCCATTGAAAAGCTGAGGAAATTTTAGGCAAAAAACATGTGTCAAATTTTTTTTTTCAATTTTTGGAAAAATTTATTTTTTTGGCCAAGTTTTGAAGGGGTTTCCCTTTTGAAAATCGAAAAAATTCACTTTTTCGGTGATATCTCCGGTTCTGTTGGTCGTAGCGACCTGGGGTTGTTCTTAAATGAAAGGTGAGCTCATTTCTCATAGATTTATGTGGTTTAAATTTTTTTTACATCAATTTTTCAAATATTTGTACGTCATTTTCCTGGAAATCAGTTTTTGCCTTTTAAGTATTTGAAAAAATTGATATTTTCCTTTTTAAACCCCATAAATCAATGGGAAATGAGCTCACCTTTCATTTGAGATCAACCCCAGATCGCTACGATCAATAGAACCAGAGATATCCTCAAAAAACTGAAATTTTTCATAAAACAGAAGAGTTTTACCTTCAAATCTCGCGCAAAAAAATTAAATTTTTGAAAAATCCCAAAGAATTATTTTTGACATCTGATTTCAATGTGAAATTTTCTCATCTTTCCAATGGAATCATCAGAAAAAAACTATCTCCAATATTTCCATCCATTTATCCTAACTTTTATACCATAAAATACAAAAATCAATCCGTGTCCGTTTTACCCCACCATCCCCCACTTGTTTAAAAAAAATCCAAAAATTGCCAGATATCTGTTACCTTCAGTATAATCATTTATGGCTCTTTTTCCCTCCCGAAATAGGTATTGGACGATGGAGCTATTCAACTGCATCAATTTCCCAGCAATCTCCCCCAACAATTGGAGACTCTTTCCTATCATCACTTCAGATTCCATCCTCTTCATGTTCTGCTCTTAAATTTGGACAGAGTCCTGCAACTTCTATCAACGTAGATCTGCCCATGCAAAATAACTGGAGACGTCCAATAATAATCGAAAATCCTCTGAACATCTCAAATATGATTATCGATATACCAAAACAAAGAATTATTCCTCTATCAGACAATAATACGGATAATCCATTGGAATTACCTACAAGTGTCATTATTGAGAAACAGGCTGCTCGATTAATTGTTATCAGACGTAAGAAAATGCGAAAACACAAACGCAAGAAGTGGCGTAAGAAGATGAAGTTTCTTCTAAGAAAGATAAAACAAAGGCGTGAACTTAAAAAGGAAAAAGCATTTCAAGCTGAGTTATTAGGGCAAATCAAAGAAGCCGAGACATTTGATGCTAAAAATTATGTTGACTCGAGATTACAAATTCTTGATAATGTTAGAATTCCGAATAAGTGGCGCGGTGAAGTCTTACCTGAGACTATGATAAGACAATTTATGAAGGAAAAACATGATAGATTGATGAAGAAAATCAATCGTCCACGAATCAGTCTTGATGATTGAATAATGTAAAATTTGTAGACAAATAAATGGGATTTGAAAAAAATTGAGGATCATTTTATTTTTTCAAGGAAAATTTATTAGTTTTTCCTTCTTAAAAATTAGTGAGACAAATTTTTTTTTTTCTATAAAAATAAGTCACTTATGCTTGCTTAAAAATTAATATTTACAGATATCTAAAAATATTCTTTGAGCTCAGTATTTTACAATTATTTATTTTATGATGTTTTTCATAATTATCTTGAAGAAAAATAAAAACCTATCTATTTGAAGGTTTTTATTTTTATTTTCAATGATAGCACAGTTATGAGTCACAGAGTCATAAAATAAAATTGTGCTTCATTATGATTCTTCTCTTTTTCTTTCAAATAACGTGAAAAGTAAGAATAAATCGGCCGATTTGTGTTATTCGGTTTACAGTACAGTTATATTGTTATATAAATACTGAAGAATTAATTTGAAAATATTTGAGTTTAATGGAATGAATTAATTAATCATGTTTTTTGAATGCCTAAAACTTTCGTTCTCCTCCAAAACAATTTTCCTGTTTTCAATGTCGACGGTCTCCCGGAGAAATAATCCTCGATCTCCTGCAGAGTCTTATTTTTAGTCTCTGGTAGACATATGTAAAAATAAATCGATCCAAAAAAGGAGATACATCCATAGAGAAGATATGTTCCATGTTCTGTGATAGTGTGCTTTAATAATGGGAAAGTTTTAACGACCATGAAGACAAATGAGTGAGCTGCCATTGTCGTCATTCCTCCAACAATACCTCGAACTTGTACGGGATATACTTCACCGATCATGACCCATGGTATAACTAAGAAGCCAATAGTACACGTGATGGTATAAGTGAACATGCAGAGAACTGGTACAAACGTCCAAGTCGGGGCTATTCCATGACTTATCCAATATTGCCTGAGCCACTCGTAGCCACCAAGTCCCAGCATCGAAAGCCCACATCCAATCGAAGAAACCAGCGTTAACGGTCGCCTCCCACATCTCCTGCACAAAACACAAGCCAAAATCGTCGAAAGTACCCTAACAATTCCCAAAATGACTGTCGCCAAATATTCATTGATATCAGCACCGGAATCCTGGAATATCTCAACCGCATAAAACGTAACAGCATTAGTTCCACTCCACTGATAAATAAGAAAATAGAAGAATAAAAGTGCGAATGGTTTTAAGGCATTGGGCTTCAGTATCGCACAAACGATTTCCCGAAAGCCTGTGAGTCTCTTGAGATTATTTTTCGTCGAAAAACTTATGAGATTATCCATTTCTTTGTCTAGATCGTAAGTACTGGCTCGAAATCTCTTGAGCGCTTTTTTAGCTTCTTCTGGTTTGCTTCTTGATAACAGATAAGATGGTGTTTCGGGATACACGAACATGAGAAGAAGAGCTGCCAATGGAACTAACGCACTTATTAAGGCACATGCTTTCCAGCTCAGAACACTTCCTAAAGCATATTCAACGAGGACTCCCGTACTAACTCCAACCGATGACAAAGCTGTTAGCATTCCTCGAAGATGCGGCTGCGTTACTTCGCTCGTATAGACCCGAGCTGGTGCACCAACCATTCCAGAGCCCAAACCCACGAAGAAACGTCCTGCATAGATCGTTTCGACATTTGTGGCAAAGCTTATTAAGAACCAGCCAAGAAGCGCTGGAATCTCCGTAATTATCAGCGATCGTTTGCGACCAAGACGATCCATAAGATAACCCGTCAACAGGCAACCTATTGGTGTACCAATTGACGACATACTTGCTATCAAAAACAAAAAGAAAACAACACAATTTATTTATCATTGACTGTCTTTTCAGCGGACAATTAGAGTCAAACTAAAATTACCAATCCATGATGCCTGAGAATCGTCAATTGTTATGGCATTTACATGTCTCGTACAATTATATAGTGTATCATTGATAGCTGCACAATTCATATAATTTTCCGTTGCATTTGTTAACAATGAAGTATCAACAATTGTTGCTACTTCACTTGCTGCTTTTAACTGTGGTATTGCTATAGCAGAAAAACCAAATACCATTCCTGTATTAACTGTTCCTAATTGTGCAACAAATGCTGCCAAAACTTGTCGTACTGAGCTTCCAAGTGCTTGTGGAATTTTTCCATTTTCTAAATCTGCAATTTTATTTTCGGTTACTTGAATCTTTGGTAATGAATTCACTTCAACCAATCCCTCCTTCTCTTTCTGATCATCTTCAGTTTTTCTAGAAACAAATAAATGATGGAATTATAGTAATTTTAGAAGATTGAATGATAATACTTTGGATTATTATGCTTTTATGACTTTCAATTGTTGGGGTATTAGAAAATTTATGAATATTACGGTCTTGTTTTCCATCTAACCAATTACAATCGTTTAAATTTCATTGATAATAGCGACAGCCTCAACTGAACTACTGTACCAATATAGAATATCTATTTTTTCTTTTTTTTTTTTTGTATTTTTCTTTTGGTGTTTTAATTGACTTTTGAGGTCATTTGTTGGTCTAAATTAATAGGTATCATTTGAAAAACTCTTTTTTGCTCATGTGAATCAATTGAGTCATCAATTAGTGGACAAGATAATTGGTCTCGTAACTATTTTAATTGGATTTTTAACATAAAAACGACAAATTATGAATTTTTACTTCTAAAAAGAGGGGGAAAAAGTGGATTTTTAAGGAATTATTGGTAATATGATACTTTTACTCTGCCAAATAAAATAAAATTAAATTTTTTCGAGTTGGAAAACCATTAAATGAAATTGATGAATTATTTAAAACAAAGAAATATGCGAATTCGATTTATCGAGAGATGTGACTCAGTGAATAGTTCACATTCATTTCACGGAAGTAACTCCGGTTCTCTTTATCTTTGAGTTACAATTTTTTTTTTCCCTCAATTTTGTTTGCTCAATTGGTTGGCTGTTATTTTAATACATTAGCAGTAGAGTGTGTGGGTTTTTCGTATGGGCAAGGACGTAACAAAATTGTATTAAAACACTTCTGCGTCTCTCTGGCACGTGCTAACTGTCCCCACTATTTTATAATGTACTAGTATATATATAATACTGGAATATTACTGGGCTTTTTTTTTTTTTTTGAATTATTTCACATCTAAAAATTTTAAATTTCGAATTTTTTTATTTAATTTAGATAAATATATTGTAAAATGTAGTAATGGACTATAAAAAGTTGAATTTATTGGAGATTTTATTGAAAAATTTAATTTTTCAAAAAGGCACATCTTTACTAAAGCCTTTTTTTTATAAATATCAAAAAATATGGAAAACATTGTTATTTCCTTCTGAAGAATGCAGAAGTCAATAATTTATAACTGTCATTTTTTCCCCTTTTTTTTCCTCTTCTTCTCATTATCAATTCATATACAAGATATGAAAGAAATAAAATAAAAAAACTCGAGTCTGGAATATTTTTTTGAAATAATTCAAGACTAAAATCAAAGTCAATAAAATTTTTTCTTCTTTTTTTTTTAGTTTCTCGAGTGTTTTTTTGCTCTCACTGATTAGCTTTTAATACACACATCATTGCATCACTTGCAATACACATAGCAAGTGACTGACGTTATCTCGAAGGTGAATATGTAGGCTTCAATCCAGAAACTCAATAAATCATCAATTAAATAGTGTTAATAATTCAAAAAAAAAAAAAAAAATGATAAAAATATCTGCAGAAACTTACTGATTCATTTTTTGCTAATAAAACAGGAAACCACAAAATAATTTAAAAATTAAATTCTATATCACAATAAAACTCACTAAAAAATCTATTAAATGAATTCGCGAAAAAATTATTTTTTAAAAATTATTATAAAAGGCAAAAAATTCCACAGAAAAATGGAATTTTCGAATACTTTTTTCGACGTGTACGATTCATTTGTATTAAAATAAATGATTTACATATATATATTGCTTTTTTCTTCTCTTTTAAACACTAACAGAACTAATAGGATTTATACTGTATAGAAAAAAAAAAAAGAACCACGAGAGTTGCTATTTAATCGCTTTGGGATGACTACCACATCGAGAATACACTCTGTCTCGAACACGACTAACCGTTAAAGCTCTTTAGACACACGAGTTTTTAAAGTCGTCATAGTGTCTAAAGCGCTCAATCGTATTTCCCGCCAGCTCTATCTATATATATCTCTCTCTCTCTCTCTTTCGCGCGCTCATTCCCTCGTGTTTCCTCAGTTTTCGTTTTTTTCATTTTTTATTTTTCTTTATTTCTGTCAATGCCGAGTGAAAGGCAGAGGGGGTAGGAAAATATCACATGACATCTTCGAGGCTTTCACCCTTGAACGACACACCCACTCGATAGATTACTTAATCAAATAATATTTAATCAATTAAAGTTAATTAATAGATTATTTTAATGTTTTTACTATTTTTAAAAACTACGAAATTTTCGAATTATTCAAATTTTTTTTTTTTTTTTTTTTTTTTTTTTTAAGTATAAATTAATTATTTCACTTAATTTTTTTCTTTTCCTTATCTCCGATACTCGTGATCTTGCGATAAGCCAATTTGTCCAGCCAATCGGTTACCTACATCTTAAGAAGACAGCTCGAAATGAAATTTATACTTTTTTTACACTAAAGAGTCGAGAAAGAAAAAAATCTTCTTATCTTTTTATTTTTTTTTCATTGTCGAAGTAAAGTGTTCACGTGCATATCGACTGTGTGTGTTATTGCAACATAACACAGAGTGCATCATAAAAAAAAACATATGGTTGTTAATATCTTCACGTATATCTCATGAATATATCTGAAGATATAATTCCTAATTCTCATTAATCTTATTAACACATCTATTGTCTTCCCTAACTCTCACTCCTATTATTATCATTATTATTATTATCAATTTTGTATTAATTGACGATTTTTTAGCATTTTAATTAAAAAAAAAATCTTTCAATTTCTCATGATGCTCCAAAAATTTTCAAAAATTTCGAAAAATTTGAGAAAAAAATCGAAAAAAATTGAAAAAAAAAATCGAAAAAAATTCGAAAAATTTCAAATATTAAAATAAAACTGATTTTTTAAATGTATATTAGCAAAGGAAGGTTGCCAGAGTTTAATTTGAGAAAATTCCGAAAAAAATTCAAATTTTCAAAAAAAAAATTTGTTTTTTGTTTAATAAATGAGTTGAAAAAAAAAAAATTATTAACAAAATGGAAATTGAATCTGATTATTAATTGTCACTATTTTCTCGATATTTACAAGTATTTACTAAGTGCATTCATACGAGTGCTTATTGTCACGCTCGATCATCGTGATATGAAAGTGCAACTTTGACGACCTCGAGAAAATGAATTTATTTACCTCACGCAGAAAAACTACTTGCAGATTAAAGAAAAAAATAACATTGCTATTGAATCTAATTATTCAAATAAAAGAAGAGAATCCGGCAACAACAAACTGCCATTCATCAATCAACTGTTAATTTATCCTATTCATTATTGGCATAATTAGAAAAAATGGCAAAATGATCTAGGATTTTTTTTTTCAAAAGGAAGGAGTTCGCGAAAAATTTTGAAAAAAATTGAGAATATGGTCCAGCATGTCTAGTTTGTTGTCAAATTTTTTCAAATTTTTTCGCGAACTCCTTCACTCGAAAAAAAAATCAAATCACTTTTTTTTTCCATTATTTCCTGAATTTTTTGAATTAATTGTAATCAAGGACTACTTTAGCATGAATTGAAGGAGTTTTTGTGTTTTGCTATACTTACTGCGAATTTTTATAGAATGTCTCGTAATTCGTTATGACTGATGCCGGCATTCTGTATTTATTGAGAGAGATGAATGCGAATGAATGTGCACAATTATGAATTCTCTTCTCCACTCATTCTCTATCGTCTCTCTGCTGTGGGCTAACAAATCGCCTCCATTAAATAGTACTCTACACTCTCTAATCAAAATAACAATAATAATAATAATGAGAAGTAATCAGTGTAATGTTTAATTAAGTTATTCGCACTATTATCTCATGCACTTTCTTTCTCGCGCGTATTTTGAGGCAATTCTTTCATGAATTGAAGAAATTTCATGAATAAAAAGACAGAAAAATTAATTCAAGTTAATTATTTTTTAAAAATTTTTTCGATGAAATGCAGAAACTTTAAAGATCAGAAGAAAAAAGAGCAAACATTTTAAAAACCAGAAAAAAGCAGCAACTTTCAAAATCAGAGAAAAAAAAAGCAAAAACTTTAAAAATCAGAAGAAAAAAAATTTGAAAATCAGAAGAAAAAAAAAGCAAAAACTTCAAAAATCAGAGAAAAAAAAGGCAAAAACTTTGGAAAGGAGGAAAAAAAAGGCAAGTGATAGAGGAACTGAATGTTGCGTCATACAAGTACCTTGTGCTTGTAATTGCGCCACATTTCACCGATTCGCACGTGACTGTCCCGTTAGAAGTGCATAAAATACCGCGAAAGTGGTGAAAGATAATTTGAAATTCCCCAGTTTCACTTGAAATCGGCTATAAAAGAGCAGAAAAACTGCCCGAAAAATCAAAATTAATTAATAACGTAATTAGATAAAAAATTTTGATTTATTTAAATTCTGATCTTTAGATCATACGATTCAAAGCTAAAAAAATATCCTAATCAAAATTTTCTCTTTGAATTAACGTTAATGAAAATCCTATAAAAATTTTGCAATGATTATATTTATTGCAGGATGCCAGTAATTAGTCTAGATGAGACTATCAATCAATTGGATAATAAGTAGTCGGTGTTTTATTGAAACAATCGTCACTGTGTCGCGTGCCATGTAACCTTTTTAAACAGTGTAATTAAGTTTAAAGACTACAACTAGTTGAAGAGAAGAAAGAGACTGAAAGGAAATATGGAAAAAAAAGAACTAATGCCTTCATCATGTATTTCAAAATTTAGATGATAAATTTAGGGGAAAAAAAAATGTTTTGCTTATGTAATTCATCTAATTAAGACAAAAATAACAAAAAAATTGATAAGGATTTAAATAAAAATTGGTAAAATTTATTTTTTAATGTTAATTAATCAAATTTTTTATTACATTGTTAATGAATTAAAGACGTAAAAATGTGGAAATTATGTAATTTTTTTATACGACCAAAGGATAAAAAATGCAGAATTACATAAATAAATAAATAAATAAATAAATTAGTCATTTTTTTTGCAGCTTCTTCAAAGCATATTAACATTCATACAATGTGCATACTATAAATTGAGCAAAAACGAATAAAAAGAAATGGAAAGAGTGAAAAAAATCTTATCAATGCCCCATGATTCGTCACGTGCTTCATTATTTTTATCCTTATTTCTATTTCGTATCACGTCAACACAACGGGAGTACATGTGACTAATCATGTGACTCTGTAATCTGGTTACGGGTGTTAATCTCTACTGGCCAAAGTATGACGTATATAGATGTTCCCACGTTAACTTGAAATGAGCCAAACAAGTTTCACAATTTCTTCTTTTTTTTATCAAAATAATTTCCGAATGATGATTTTGCCCAATTTTTTTTAGACTCGATTGCAATAGAAAATGATTTAGGAAAAATTTTGATGTCAAAAAGCTGTAATTGTTATAATTAATATGCAAATGAAATTGTTCAAAAAATTCAACTTTTCTACTCGATTTTTAACACTTTAATTGAATAATAAAATGAAGAAAAGATGAATGACTCAATGATCTTCCGGGTATTTCAATGTTAACACATACACGTGTTCAATTTAATACATGTGACATTGATTTGTCAGGCTTCCCAGTGTCAACTAAAGTGAACCTAAAGTGATTAAGTTCTGTGCCTTTAAAGGCCAGACTTCTGGGTACTTTTGGCCATTAGTTTTTCGGAGAGAGCCTTTATTTCTTGTGTCTGTCAGTTCAGTAAAAAATCTTGTCCTGTTATGGACTTTACGCAAAAGCGAATTCATCAAATTTTGTATTTGATATTAAAGCCTTTGATTAATCCGGTAATTGTTGATAACAATCGTTTGCCACCCAACGACGAAGACAGTGATTAGAGGCGAAATAATTTTTTTTTTTTTTTTTTTTTTGGTACGAAATTATGACTCGC
Organism: Aleiodes leptofemur; assembly: GCA_963942555.1. Taxonomy (NCBI): domain Eukaryota; kingdom Metazoa; phylum Arthropoda; class Insecta; order Hymenoptera; family Braconidae; genus Aleiodes; species Aleiodes leptofemur. The sequence goes on from OZ012619.1 coordinate 15,462,039, forward strand.
GAAATTTTGAATGCGATCGACAATAATTCCAGTCGAAATAAATTGACGAAGGAAAAAGCGGATACTAATAATGTTAATGATAATTACTATCCAAATTGTGATCCTACGATTTGGATGAGATCTTGTGAAAATGAAGTTAATGAGCCAATTAATGGAAAAGTGAGCGGAATTATTCCGGATTGGTTGAATGGTAGTCTTCTGCGAAATGGTCCAGGCAGCCTCAAAGTCGGAGATTATCGGTTCAATCATTTGTTCGATAGTTCAGCATTGTTGCACAGGTAGTTATTTATTGGGGGAAAGAAAATGTGTGATGTGGATCTGCCACTTTTTTTCAATAATTGATAATTGGACTCTTTCCATGTTAATAAAATGAGAAATTTTTTTTTTTTTTTTTTTTAAAGCAAATTCACTCAATTGAAGAAAATTTATTTCACTCCAGGACATTTCAATATATATAGATATGAAAATTGTGAAGGAAAGTTTAGTTAAAAGGCAATTTTCTTGCGACAAGAATTTTTTTTTCTCTGTGTAATAATTGATTTTGAAGTGTTATGGGAAATTGGAAGGTTTTTTTAAATATAATAGTGAAAGATTCTCAATTTACGACGTTTTGCGTATAATTTCAGTTTTTTTTAAGCTCTCGGAGCTACACTGTTCGAAAAAAATGAAAATTTCATAGGCAATTTGATGGGAATTTTCCTAAACGTGATATTCACTTTTTTTTTAATGAGAAGATGATTATGAAATCTGTGAGTTTCAGAGGAAATTCAAAGGAATCTATGAGTCTTAAGTAGAATTGAGACGAAAATTCTACAAATTACTTGAATTTTTCAACTGAACATGAATATTCAAAATCAAAATGACTTGAATTTTCAATTTTTTTTGATTTTGTCCTATTTTTACTAAATTTTTAAGAAACAATTAAACTGAAATTTACAAATTTCATTGATTATTCGTGAAATTATTTGAAAATCGATGATGTGTTCATTTTTCAATGACGTAATTATCTGAAATTTCAGTGGAAATGTGACTTGTTTGAAATTTTCGAGATTTTGCACGGAAAATTCAGACGGAAATTTTTAATTATAAGCGAAACGTTGCGAATTGACAATATTTTAGTATTGAATTAAAAAAAACCTTGCCCACGATATTTTAAATCAATTTTTTCAATTATTTTCCGCTTTTCGTCAAGATTCCACGTTTCTAATGGAGCAGTTACATATCAACGAAGATTCGTCCAAACTGGAGTTTTCAAAAGAAACCAAAAGGCTAAGAGAATAGTATTGACCGAATTTGGAACGAAAGCTGTTCCTGATCCATGCCAATCGATATTCGAACGGTATTATACTCATTTCGAATAGTGAGTAGGTGAATTGATGGAATTAATTCAATTCAATTTATTTATTTTGGAATCTTCAGGATTGCTGCTGTCTTTACACCTAATAGTGAAATGTCTGACAATTCGATGATCTCGGTGTATCCGTTTGGAAGTAGATACTATACATTCGCTGAATCTCCATTTATTCATCAAATTGATGTTGAAACGTTGGAAACTAAAGATCGGGTGAATATTTGATGAATTTCGAGGATAATACGTTTGGAATTGATGGAAGGAGTTGAGATAACAGATTTTCGATGATTCCATTGAAAAGCTGAGGAAATTTTAGGTGGAAAACATATATGAGAAGTGATTTTTCGGAATTTTTTTCAAAAATTTAACTTTTTTTGTCAAGAATTTGCGGTCAAAACATTTCCAAAATCGAAAAAATTGGGTTTTTTGGGATTATCTTCAGTTCTATTGGTCCTAGCTCAAAAATTCCGAATGGAGGTGAAAGGTGAGATGATTTGCCATAGATTTATGTGGTTTTGAAAAAAAAATCATCGTTTTTTGAAGCATTTATGTAGTACTTTATGAAAATCAGTTTTCCACTGAACTTTGAACCTAAAAAATCGATAATTTTTTTCTAAAAAACCTAATAAATTCGTGGTAAATGATCTCACCTTTCACCTCCATTCGGAATTTTCACGCTACGACTAATAGAACCGGAGATATTCACAAAAAACTGAATTTGACCCACAATTCTCTCTCAAAAATTGCAATTTTTGAAAAAAAAAATTTAAAAAAAATCGAAAAAATTGAAAAAAAATCGAAAAAATTGAAACAAAAATTCGAAAAAATTAAAAAAAAAAAATTCGCCCCATATTTTTCACGTAAAATTTCCTCAGCTTTTCAGTGGAATCATCAAAAAAATTCTCAACCAAAAAAAAATCTTCAACCCTGTTCCATTAAAATACCTCTCCCACCTAATTCTCTTTATCTATTGTGCAGGTGCCTATTTCTAATTACGTAGGAATTGTCAATCAAACTTCGCATCCACACGTTACTAGCGATGGTACAGTTTATAACGTTGGAATGAGTGTTACATCGAAAGGTCCAGCATACAGCGTCGTTCGTTTTCCCTCGATTCCAACAGAAAGTGGTAATTTGCCATTTGCATTCGATCGTAAAAATTCATTTATCCAATTACGAAATTAATTTATTCCTTTTTTCCATTTGTGCTTCTTGATCTCTTGCACAGCATCTGATGATTCCGAGAGAAAAATGTTCGAGAAAGCATCGATAGTAGCGAGCCTCTCGGCTCGATGGAAACTGCATCCTTCATATATGCACACATTCGGTTTAACCGAAAATTATTACATTATAATAGAGCAGCCATTGGCAGTTGGAGTAATGACGATGTTAGCATGCAAAGTAAAAAACATACCACTTTGTACAGCTCTAAAGTGGCACGAAAAAGAAAACGTATAAAATAATCATTTCAACATGATCAATATCACTGAGGAACAAAATTTTGGTCACAAATTTTCATTTTTTGAGAATTTGATTTTTCTGAGCATTTTTGAGGGGTAAAAAAGCCTTTCGATTTTTGAGCAAATTCAGTTTTTTTGAAATATCTCCGGTTCTATTGATCGTAGCGACCTGGGACCGATTTTAAATGAAAAGTGAGATCATTTCCCATCGATTCATGGGGTTTTGGATTCCAAATTATCGATTTTTTACATAGTTATAGGGCAAAAACCGATGATCATAATTTTTCACAAAAGTTACCATAACTATCTGAAAAATCGATATTTTTGAATTCGAAACCCCATAAATCGATGGGAAATGATCTCATCTTTCATTTGAGATCGGTCTCAGGTCGCTACGACCAATAGAACCGGAGATATTCCAAAAAAACTGAATTTTTTCAAAAATCAAAAGGCTTTTACCCTCAAAAATGCCCAAAAAAATCAAATTCTCGAAAAATTAAGAAAAAATCAATTCTGGCATTGGTTATCTGCCTAAAATATCCTCAGCTCTTCAATAGAATCATCGAAAAAAATCTGTCTCCCCCTGATTCATTACAATGTCCATTTTGCCCCACCTTCCTCAAAGTAAATTTCCTATGGACCAGAATTTTTTCTCTCAGTATAAAAATCTCGTAGCATTATAATAAAATTCCGATTTTTCTTGCAGACACTTATTCACGTGTTATCTCGTAAAACCGGTAAACCAGTAAGAACATTTGAAGCTGCAGCATTCTTTTACCTGCACATTATTAATCAGTATGAATCAGAAAATGGTAATTACATTGTTATCGACATTTGCTGCTATCGTGACGCCAAAATGCTGGAATGCATGTATGTCGATGCCATGAAGAATATCCACAAAAATGCGGATTATTCAAAATTATTCAGAGCAAGACCCTTGAGATTCATTCTACCAATGACCAATGAATTTTCAAATATCAAGGAAAAACAAATTAGAAATCCTCTAGAGAGAAGAGCCAGTGCTCAGCAACAATCTGATGGATCTTTTTTCGTAAAGCCTGAATTAATTTGTAATTTGGGATGTGAAACTCCTCGTTACAATTCGAAGTATTTAGGCAGAAAATATCGTTATTTTTACGCAATTTCCAGTGATGTTGATATAGATAATCCCGGAACGGTATATTCATAATTATTATTATTATTTATTTATTTATCACATAATTGAATTATTTCAATTAATCTCGATGATTATTAAATTTACTACTCATCTGACAATTTTTTAAAAAATTTTTATTTAAAAATTTCATAAATATTCAAAGTTTTTAAATTATTAAAAGTAAATTTTTTTTTTCAAATTATATTTTTTAATATAAATTATCTCAATATTAAAAAAAAAATTGTACTTATTTTTTCTTTTTTTAATTTTCTACAAGTACATTTTTTCTTAATGTTCTTTAAATAATTTATTTTGTTGAAAAAAATGAAAAAATTGAAAATTGTCAGATCCCTGTGATTTTTAAGATTATTAATCTCATTATTTTTAGATAATTAAAGTTGATACTGTTGAAAAAACATCGTTAACATGGAGCGAAAAGGGCCTCTGGCCAAGTGAGCCAATTTTCGTGGCTTCTCCAACGTCTCAGGTGAATAAAAGATTGATCAATAACAAATCAATGGAAATATACGCTCAGATAATTAACAGCAATTATAATTCATTTATCAAGTGTGAGGATGATGGAATTATTCTGAGTGCCGCAATTTATGGAAGAGGAAAAGAATCTGAAGTTTGTTTTTTGATTCTCGATGCTAAAACAATGAAGGAAATTGGTAGATCAACGTTCAATACCCCAGGACCAGTTCCAAAGTGTCTGCATGGCTGGTTTGCCCCTCAAATCAACAAAACTGATAGTAACAATAATAATAATAATAATTTTTCATGAAAGGATAATCAATAAAATTCATACTTTCGCAATAAATTATGTTTAATGTCTTTTTTCGTTCTTTTTTTTGGATGATACAATAAAATTTACAAGATGATTATATTTTATTTATTTATTATTTATTCAAATTAATGAATCAATGTCTTTACCATCAAACTATTTCAGTCCTCCATATTCTATTTAATACATATTCGTATCATTTAATCGTTTGGATGGAATGTTAAAATAATTTACTAAAAAGGCTGCTCCGTTCAATTAGAGTTAAAATTTTCGTTTAAAACATACATATAGGACAATATAAATTATTTGTTCGATATGTTGGAAATTGTCCTTCATTATGAGATGAAAAAATTATTATCGGCATTGCCTAATTGAATTATTCTTCCTCATTGAGGTATGTAAATATATATAGTATACATACATTTATGTACAAATTTTTTTTCATTTAAATTATGACTTAATATCTCGAATGTAACTGTATTTAAATTTTAAAAAAAGAGTATCAATTTATAATCCTTCTAATGTTAATGAAAATTTGACCCCCATGAAACTTTTTTTTTAAACTCTTGAAAAACTGAATAATTAGCTTGATTGATCCATATAATCAGGTCCCATCATTACTGACAGGACTATCACAATATCTGCATTGATAGTAACAATATCCTGGATTCATGTTACTCAAATGCCATAAAAACACACGTGTCAACTCTAATCAAAAACAATATTATACATTTTTTTTAATTAAGAAAGTAATTTGAGTTGCAAAGACTTCAATTCTTTCCATTTTTAATATCAACATCATTATCATCGTTATTATCAGACTGAATAATATCGATGGAATTGATTTTTTGAGAATCACATAATTTTCCATCATTTAGCTCCTGATTTTGTGATAAATTAGAAACCGTAATGACTGTATCGACATTGTCAGTGTGCATTGGTAAAACTCCGGAATTAGCATCTTCGATAGCTTTTCTGAGCTCTTTGAGAGCAACGACACCAACGAGTCTTCCGATAGCTGTTACATAAGCATGATTTACACCAACCATACTGAAGAGGCTGTGAACTTTGAGAAGAGAAGTTCTTTCGACCAATTGAAAAGGAGCAGGATCAATATGACATCTCGAAAAATCAACATCCTGAGCCATTTCGCTTTCTTCCCATATTTTTTGATCCTCAGCTGACATATCGATGACTCGTTCTCTGGGTAATTGCACTTTCTTCGAAGTTGCTGGACTTGGTACTAACATGGGTTGATGTGCAGGTATCGCAGATCCATCGCAATTGACAGCTTCGATAGCGCCACCTTCAGGATCAGGATCCACATCCTGAAGGGTTGCCGATTTACGAAATATCGCTTCAAAAGCTAATCTTATTCGACTCTCAGCTCCCGTCACAGTCGTGTAAGGAGTTACAGCAGGACTCGCTAAAGGACTAAAGCCTTTCAGAGTAAAGGAATTCGTTTTCTTCAAGATCGATTTTTTGGGCTGTGAGCCAAAAATCGGCGTGTGATAGGTATGATGATCTCCGGGATTTCCGGAAATAGATGAGAGATCATTGATGCTTTGTCGCTGCATTTTCAGGATATCTGGAGCTGGAATCACTTCGAAACGAGAAGGTCGTCTTGTACGCTCTTGCTCGCGAAGCTGACGTTCGATTTCTTCTCGTGCACGTTCCTCCGCCTCTTTCTGGAGTTTCTGAGCGACCTGATGAGAAATTGATGAATGATTAATAAGGATTTTTTTTAATTGGGGTAATTTAAAGCTTTTTTTTGAGGCACTCACTTGCAGTCGTCTTTCGCGTCCAATGTGCTTCTCAATTAATTTTATGAGTTCTAATCGTTGAATCGATCCCAGAAGAATCATCGAATCTGGCTTATCGACTAATGGAAATCCTCGCAGTTTACGGTTGGATTTTAGGATGTCTTTCAATTTTTGATAGCTTATTCCATGCCAAATGTATTTAACATCTCTCACCATGAAATCTTCTACGTAAATATTGTACATTCCTGCAAAAATTGAAGAAAATGAGAAAATTATAAAAATATATGTCGAAAGTATTATGTTATCACTTGAATTGCGATGAAATTTGGAAAATTTTAAAAAGGTCCTCACCTAAGCCAAATCCATAATTGGACAGCTTTTTACAAAATAATGTTCATTATAAGCACATAATTAATAGAGGATAGTTATCATATGGATGAAACTTACCAGAACTCGATGGTAACAAGTCCGGCAGATATGGCAGCTTTTTAATTAAAATAATACTATCATAGATACTCGGTTGCAGTAGAGCTGCTATTGCATTGCTTATCAAAACCGCTATCATGATGGGAACAATGTGCGTTATTTGTCCGGTCATTTCGAAAATAATTACACTGACCGATATCGTGTGTGTAACACCAGCTGAAAATGCAGCAGCACCTACAGTTGCATATCCTCCTGAAACGATAAAAAGATAATTATCAGAAAAAGTAGATGATCATTGAGGTAGTTCTATCATTACATGAATTTGAAGATTAAAATCTGAAAAATGACTTTAAAAAATGAAAAGAAACAAACCAAAATTTACGATCTAATATGAAAATTATTGATCGTCTGATAACTTTTTCATGAATTATTGATTTTTCTGTACATAGAGATTATAAATAATTAATATAATTCCTAAATTTGTCTTCGAATTCGCTTTAAATACCAAGAAATAGCTTTTTAATTAGGGGAAGGTGGGGTAAAATGGACATTGCAATGAAACAGTGGGAGATAGATTTTTTCTGATGATTCTATTGAAAAGCTGAGGAAATTTTGGGCAGATATCAGAATTGATTTTTTTTTTAATTTTTGAGAGTTTGATTTGTTTGGGCATTTCTGAGGGGAAAAGGCTTTCGATTGTTGAAAAAATTCCGTTTTTTTGGAATATCTCCGGTTCTATTGGTCGTAGCGACATGAGACCGATCTCAAATGAAAGGTGAGATCATTTCCCATCGATGTATGGGGTTTTGAATTCAAAAATATCGATTTTTCAGATAGTTATGGGAACTTTTGTGAAAAATTATGATCATCGGTTTTTGCCCTATAACTATGTAAAAAAACGATATTTTTGAATCCAAAACCCCATAAATCGATGGGAAATGATCTCACCTTTCATTTAAAATCGGTCCCAGGTCGCTACGACCAATAGAACCAGAGATATTTCCAAAAAACTGAATTTTCTCAAAAATCGAAAGGCTTACCCCTCAAAAATCCCAGAAAAAATCAAATTCTCAAAAAATTGAGAAAAATTAATTCTGGCACATGTTTCTAGACTAAAATTTCCTCAGCTTTCCGATGGAATCATTAAAAAAAATCCATCTTCAATATTTTCATTCATTTAAAGGTTTTTTCATAATATATGCATAAAAACTCAAATGTGTTCCCCTATAAATATTAAATGTCTGTTTGTTTCTTCCTCGACACTCAACGACTAGTGCAAAAAACCATAGAACTACTCTAATAACCAATTATGATAAAATTACCTGGTGTAATTGGCGTATTAATGCCCCCATACCTAACGCCAGTAGGAAACCAAAGTGCCATTCCTTCACCCACAGCTCTTCCAAAAGCTGCTCCAATTTTAAAAACAGGAATAAAAATACCCGATGGCACTGGAACAGTTGAGCTTATAATTGAGAATATAAATGTAAAAAGTACATATCCAAATAGTCCCAAGAAAACATCAGAATACGGTGTTGACCAGTGTTTAACAACATCCATTTCTTCAACACTAAGATGCTGCTTTGTCCACGTAAAATTAGAGAACAATGCTTGTACCTGATGATGAGTATTTAATTCACCCGCCATAAATTGTCCAAGTCCCATTGGAAATGAAAACGAAGATACTAACAATGATACAATACCAGGATAAAGAAATCGGTTTTTTTGTAGAAATGAATTCATGCTTTTGTTTTTTCTCATGAAAATAACGTATTGACGATGTAGCCATACGTAAAAAGCTCCTGTTAGACCACTGGCAACACCAATAAGTGCAAATGCAAATAATTCCTGTGGATCAAAGGGAAAATCCATAGTAAAATTTGTTGCAAACATAGCAGTTAACGTTTCTTCACGCTGAAACCAAATGGCTAATAATCTAAACATCGTAGCACCACATACGGCTGCAAAAAAACCTCTCCAATAATTTCTAACAGCAAAATAAACAGTCGTAACTTCTATACTAAAAAGTACACCGCCAATTGGTGCACCAAAACAAGATGCAACACCAACTGCACAAGCAGCTGCCAACATTTCACAATTTCGGGATTCATTCTCGTAGATTCCTTGAAAGGATGTTACTAATTTTGACAATAATGTTGCTACAATACTGGCAATATGGACGAATGGACCTTCCTTGCCTAATGGAAGTCCTGAGCCTAGGGTTGCTGTTAGGCCTATTACTTTTGCTACGAGGGTACGAAATGTTAGGTATTCTTTCAGTGCTACACCACGTAGGATTGTCTTCATTTCTGGGATTCCAGAACCGATACTTTGGGGTGCTATTATGTGGACGAAACCAGCACTGAATAAAATTAAGCATACTGGGAGGGAGACCCAGGCGAGATATTGGAGGGCTGGATGCGATGTCAAATCTTGATACAGCCAAATTCTTGCTGAAACAAAAAAAATTTTTTTTCATTTTTTCACATAAAATCTTGGAAATTTTAAATAAGTCACATTTTTACTGAAATTTCAGATAATTCAGTAGTGAAGAGGTAAAACAGGATAAATCGACTTATCTTTGAGGTCATTTCGAAGGAAATATCTCGGAGACTAAGCGAGATAAGGTGATATTACTCATCTGTTTTTGTAGAGAATTGCAAGAGCTACAAAAGATTTTCAGGGCAAAATTGCTCTTTTTTCGTTATTTTTTAAGGTATTGTCAAAAAACTTAATGAGAAAAAAAAGAGACTTATCTCGTTTTACCTCTTCACTACTGAATTATGTCATTGAAAAATGAACACATCATCGATTTTCAAATAATTTCACGCCTGGATAATCAATGAAATTTGTAAATTTCAGTTTAATTGTTTCTTAAAAATTTAGTAAAAATAAGAAAAATTCAAAAAAAAAAATTGAAAATTCAAAAATTGTGTAAAAATAGGAAAAATTTAGAAAAAAAATTGAAAATTCAAAAATTGTGTAAAAATAGGAAAAATTCAAAAAAAAAATTGAAAATTCAAAAATTTCTAAAAAAATTGCGTAAAAATTTTATGAAAGTTTTATAAAAGTTTCATGAAAAATTCCATAAAAATTTCGAAAATTCTGAAAAATCTCAGAATTTTACAATAAAACTGATATTTGAAATGTATATAGGCAAAGAAAGTTTGCCGGACTTTAATTTGAGAAAATATCGATAAAAATTTCTTTAAAAAATTGCGCAAAAATTTTATAAAAGTTTTATGAAAAATTCCATAAAAATTTCGAACATTCTGAAAAATCTCAAATATTACAATAAAACTGATTTTTTCTTTTTTTTTTGTAGAATTTCCGTCTTAATTCTACTTAAGACTCAAAGATTTCTTTGAATTTCCTCTGAAACTCACAAATTTCATAATCTTCCCATTAAAAAACCTCAATATCACATTTACGAAAATTCCCATCAAATCGTGTCTATAAAATTTCCATTTTTCTCAAACAGTGAATTTTTATCAATTCGATAAATACCATTATTGCAAATTGATATTCCTCGATCCATGGCATAACTTATAAGGGCCATGATAACTCCAAGTAACGCAAGAAAAACCCAATCCTCGCCAAGTCTTGCTCCAGTATGTTTCCATGTAAAAGCAACGAGAGCTACTATTTTTCTGCATAATGGACCTCTTCTTGATTTTCTCAACTCTTCATTTCGAACTTTGTCTAATTTTCTTCTAGTTTTTTCAGTTGATTTCAATTTACGTGCTTCTTCTTTTGCAAATTCTCCAAGATCCTTTGTATAACGTCCATACATCTGCAGAAAAAGAAAATCATGAATTTTTCATTTTTTTAAACAATTTTTTTCGCGCATGCAGATTCAGCAAAAAACACTGGAAATTCGTGCAATTAATAGTGCAAGCAATTTTCTAGGTTTCATATAATTTTTTTTTTTCATATAAATTAAATCGAATTTTTTTCATTTTCTTCACTTACAAGATATTCATCATTACACACGAAGTAAGCCCTATTGAGTACAGTAGCCGGCATAGGAGCCCAAAAGTACTCAGATTTCACCACTAAATCTCATCAAGTTACAGAAGAATTCATTACTTTAAATTCATAATAAATCCGCAAAAAACGCATCAAATTGAATTCAAAACTCTTCAAACCACTGATCGAAGAAGGAAAAAAAAACAACAAATAATGACAGACCTGGCCTCTAAAAGCTTCAAATTTCTCGAAATTTGGCAAGACTCAACTATTATTATTTTTAGATTTTAGCTGTCTGTATTAAAATCTGTCTCCTCTCTACCAGACAATTACACTTTTTTTCTTTTATTATTATTATTTATTTGATAAAAATGAAATACAAGCATTTCGATATGCCTGTCTTCCATATAAATCAAGTTTGATCATTAGAGTTTCCGAAAATTTGAAAACGTCAAACATTTTTAATTTATTTAAAACATTTTATTTAAATCGAAAAAAATTCATTATAACACTAATAATTTATTATATTTAATTTTATCTTTCTATCTGTCTATTTTCCGCTAATTCATTCGATTCCTTTAACATTATTGAAATTCACTCAAATAAAAACGTTAAAGTCGTTTTCTACACGTCAGTTCTCTTCAGAATTCAAAGTTTGACTACCAATCACACCAAATAATGTCTTAAGCTTTTTTGGCACCAGTTGCACTTCTTGTTATCTAGCAAAAACTTCCTCGAGTGTCTAGCCAATTATAAACAAGTTGCATATATATATTCATATATCATCATATTAGAAGGAAGAAATCAAAAAACAATAGTACGACACATTTTTTATGACGATTCGAAACTTAATATGAAGCTTATTTCAAGGGCTCATTTCGAAATTTCGAAATTTCGATAAGATTTCGAAATTTCGGATTTCAGTGCAAAGAAAAAAGGGCAAACGATGATGCAGAAAGCACCTGTTGACTGATGATCATTTAAATTGCTAGAGAAACCTTTCTTCTGCTTTTTTTTCAATGAAAAAATGGGGAAAAAAGAATTATGAAGACATTTTTTTATATTTAGGCATTTATTTGCGGTTACAGTGGCTAAATGCATCGAATGGTCATTGCCGCAGTCTCTTTTGACGTCAACATCGACCACGTCCCACTGGGCACACGTTCACATATTCCAATTTTAGTCATTGGTGCATACCATTATCAAATCCCGTAATGTTTTAATGATAATTATCAATTGTTTTTTTTTTCTGATTCAAGTAGTGATGATATTAATAATGGGATAAAGACTTTTGATGGCAATGCAGTATTAACTGAACTGTAAAGTAGGATAATATGACCAATAGATGGACGGTTAAGGAAATATTAGACAGAGAAAAATGTTTTCTTAATTTATGAATGTGCTGTCACTTAATTTAAGAATGTGCAGGTCACTTAAATTAAGTGACTCTTCTCACTTAAATCAAGTGACTTTTTCTTTATTAATTTAAGAAAGTAAAACTCACTTAAATCAAGTGCGTTTCGCACTTAGATTAAGTGCTCTTCGCACTTAAATTAAGTGACTTTCGCACTTAAATTAAGTGACTTTCTCACTTAAATTAAGTGCGCTTTCTCACTTAAATTAAGTGACTTTTCTCACTTAAATTAAGTGACTTTTCTCACTTAAATTAAGTGCGCTTTCTCACTTAAATTAAGTGACTTTTCTCACTTAAATTAAGTGCGTTTTCTCACTTAAATTAAGTGACTTTTCTCACTTAAATTAAGTAACTTTTTCTTTCTTAATTTAAGAAAGTAAAAGTCACTTAAATTAAGTGACTTTTTCTTTCTTAATCTAAGAAAGTAAAACTCACTTAAATCAAGTGCGTTCACATACTTAAATCAAGCGACTTTTCTCACTTAAATTAAGTAACTTTTTCTTTCTTAATTCAAAAAAATGAAAGTCACTTAAATCAAGTGACTTTTCTCACTCAAATTAAGTAACTTTTTTTTTCTTAATTTAAGAAAGTAAAAGTCACTTGAATTAAGTGACTGCACATTCTTAAATTAAAAAAACATTTTTCTCTGTGTAGACTTTATTAATTCATATGAAATAGGCAAATCACGTTAAAAAGTTGCAGAAAAGAATGATGTAAAGGAAAATATGGAGTGAATCGACTAAAAATCAATTAAACTTGAATAATGTAGAAATAATTAAAGGAAATTATGGAAAAACTGGAAAATAATTTAAATATGAGAATCATTCATTTATTCATGAAAATCCTCGATAATAGAAACCGTCCATCTTTTGGTCAGTGTTCATCTATTGGTCGTTCGCTTATTTATGTCAAGCCAAACCAAAATTAACACAAGCTGCATAATTAATTAACTCATAATTAAGGAAAATTTCTGTTTTCTTCTTTTTTTGTAACAATGTAAAAATGTAAACCAAAGTTTATTTTTGTTCTTCTATTGATTGTTTTGTTATCAAAGATGTCTTTTCATCAGACACAAGTGATGAATAATTTATGCGATACAATCTGTGTGAAACCCAGTAGCAAGTGTCTTCACAATTCGCTTTATTACACGGATGAATACGTCTAATTGTCGAGACAATGTCAATTCTCCTCAAGATGAATGAAGTTTTTATTATTCTCATTGTCAAAAGGAATTGAAATTCCGCAGAAGCAAAATCTCGTAATAGTAGGCACTATTAACGCACCACTTAAGCTAGATAATTTTTTTTTGTCTTTTAACACAAAATGCCTCTTTTTCTTTTTCTTATTGGCTTGTGTTAATATTATCATTTTTTTTTCCTTCTTCTGACTGTTTTATTCGTGACAATTGATGCAGTGATGCATCGAAATGCTGCTGCATCCCAAGGTTACTGCAGTATCCGGTGCAACTTTCGATGATAAAAAAATTAGTTGAATAAAAGATAGATAGATAAATTTATATTAAAGACTATAGGCAAATAAAGCCCATAAAACCGAAAATAATGCAAATAAGACAAAAGAAATGGTTTTAAAGAAAACTTCCATTTCGGAAACAATATCCTAAAAAAAAAAAATTAACAGAAATAAAAATTAAGTACTGACTATTTTTTTTCGCAAAATATTAGCTCTAAAAAATGATTTTACAAATGTTTATTGTTGCAACTCAAATTTATAAAATGTTATGTACATGGCTTCTAAAAATAAACAGTAAAAAAAAAAAAATTTGAAAAAAAAGAAAAATGAAAATGAATAATTCAATTTAATTGCAGTCTCGTGAACAGACGAAAATGATAGAACACGAGTAAACACATGAGACTACTCTTCTTTTTTTGGCACATTTTCAAACTATTTAATATTTCTTACACCTCATTGTTCTCGGTTCTATAGATAACGTCTAGAATTTTGAAAGCTACTTGTTGCGCGTATAGTTTAAAAGCTATTATTATTATTTCATGCAATTTTCCAGAGTGAATAGAAATAAATGCAGGTGCTTATAATTTTTCAAATAGTTCAAATTTGCATTTTCGATATTTTCTCCATTCTTACTATCGTATTAATGTAGTCGAAGGGATCAAATTCTGGCGGTTCATCGTCTCGTGGTGGTGGACAAGGATAGAATGCTTGAGATGGTCTAATACATAATTTTTATATTAAAAAATAATCAATTCTTGGAGTGAGACCGGGGTAAAATGGACCAAAAGTGTAAAATACGCGGATTTTTATTTTTAAAAAAGAGGCAACTCAACAAAAAAATTTGAAAAAATTCACCAATAATCTCCACATATTGGAGCATCTTCTCAAATTTTTTCAGATTTTTTCATCAAGTCCTTCACCTCGAAAAAAAATCCTAAATCATATTTTGCAGCGAAAATCCATTTTGCCCCAAAAGTACAGAGTTTTTAATACCTGTGCGGTCTATTGACACCTTTATCCTTCAATTTCGACATTAGCCTCGTAAAATCCTCCCATTCTTTGTCAACATCCTCTTCACTACCTTCAGGATAATGCTGAAGATAGTGATGATGGAATTCCTTGCTCTTCCCAACTTTTTCACTCGTCATTTTGACGTTTTTTAATGCAATTAATTCGAAAATTTATCGATAAACACTAGGAACTCGGAATTTCGTTGGGTTTTTATTATTAATTCAACATAATTACACTTTTTATAATTCGAATCAATGACTTTTTTAAGGATTTTTTTGGAGTAATCCACAGAACAGATGAATCTCCATTGTTCAATGGTGATCTCTGCTGTGAGTCACGGTATTACTGAGACCAGCACTCCTCCAGTTTCAATTTATAAACTTAAACTCACTATCACAGTGGGTAAACCACTACTAACAATACTGTAATTTCAATTTTGCTACACGCTAATCATCAAAACTACTGAATCATTTTAAAAATATTCATTTCAACATGTTTTTAAAATTTTAATAATTTTTTATTAATTAAAAAATAAGTAAATTTTAATCAATTTCTATTTTTTTAATTATAAATTTAAATTACAGTAATTTGAATAATTATTAAACTTAAGTACTTGTTCAAATTTTTAAAATTATAAAATGCATATTTTTTCATGAATTTTCGGTGGAAATGTTTTTTTCGATTTTTCATTATTTCCTAATTTTTTTTTTTCTTGATGCAGCTTTTAAATCTATTACATTAAAGTAATTTGAATAATTAACAAACTAAAATACTTGCATAATTTATAAAATTAGCAAATACTTAGTTTTTTCATGAATTTTTGGGGGAAATGTTTTTTTTCGATTTTCCATTATTTTCATAAATTTTTTTCTTTTTCTTCTCGATGCAACTTTTAAATCTATGAGTCAGACTGTACTCTGAAAGTTGTTAAGTAATGGGCTACTTCCCTTCTGAACGTCGTAGAGCTGCTAACACAGGGAGTGAGAGACCCTCACTTCAAAGTCACGAGTTATCATATATTGGTCGAAATGACCTCTTTATTATTATCACGTCTTGGGCCATTAGAATCAACTTTTTTTTTTTTCTCTCTTTTTCCACAAAAATAATTGTTGGTATATGAGGAAAATTTCTACTCACCTCATTTCTACGTCGAAAACACGAAAAACAGGACATTTTTCGAAATAATACCCAACGACACCTGAATCACTACTGTTACTATTCATGATTCTTTATTTCATTTGAAATGTTTTATTAAATCTTCAATTATAAATTTTTCATCTCAATATTTGTAATCAATATTTGTCGTTGTAATTGAGAACAAAGCTACCGGCTTCATGGAGTGTGTATATTTGTTTAATCATGTGCACGTTGTTGGAGAACAAGCAAATAGACTCTTTAAGAAAAAAAAACAATGTATCATTTTCCAATTGAAAATTAACATTTAACTTTATTTATTAAAAAACAAAAATGACAATTTAATCTCAAATTCTGAAATTCTTGGGAAATTTCGATTTTTTATATGCGATATATCGTATCATATGCATATTATCTCATATTCATCAAAAAAACATCTTTATTTCACAAAAAACCTGAATTTATTGATTATAGTGACAATAATGACATATTATTGAATTATTGAATAATTTAGCCTTTTAACGAGATTTGAACTCATTTGACGAATTGCTAAACTTTTCTAATAATTTCCACTTTGATTATAGCTTTTTTTTAGATTATTTTTTGTAATGATTGTTGCTAATTAAGTATTAGAACAATAAATTGATGATGATTTAAATTGGTCGAATTTCCTCTGAAACTCACAGATTTCATAATCATCTTCCCATTCAAAAAAAAATATCACGTTTATGAAAATTCCCATCAAATTATGTCTGAAATTTCAATTTTTTTCTAACAGTGTATTATTCTGAACAAAAGACTGAAATCTAAAATAAAATAATAATTGCTCCACCTAATATTCCAATAATACGGAATAAAATGAAAAATTTAAATGAACTCAGTGTCAAAGTAATCTCTGATAACCCATTGGTCGTCAGTCTGTTCGTCTGACGAGGCCAAGAGGTTCAACTTCTGACTTGAAATCATCTACCCTTTTATCACACTTGTTTACAGCTCTTTGACTCATTAGACAATTCACTGAATTTTTCCCTCCGGAAAATTTACTTCTACCCAATTAAAATCTTGAATAACAAGTACTTTATGAACTTCAAGGATACGTATGAAGCTGTGAAGCAATGAAGCAAGATACACGTAAAGGCCCTGGATAATGAGAATACTCATGTGAGGCAAAACCACATAGTTTTGTTATATGTTACGTCAAAGTCAACCCAATCATTGACTAGATAGAAACATTGAATTACACGCAAACTCGATCACTCAATTATGCTGTTGGCTAACCGCAATGAGTGGAAAGAAATGATTTAGAAGAAGTGGGAGAGATAGAGAGAGAGTGCCAAACATTTTATTAAAAAATAAAGGAAGTTTATTAAATTTTGTCTAATTTTTACATGTGTAACTTGTGTAATGATAAATGCATAAAAAAATATTTTTACTAGAAAATTTATATGATTATTATATAATGCGTAATGGAGTTACGCGAAGCTTTTGTGCAATTTCATTGCAGATTTTTATCTGATTAGGATGATAACGAATGCCCCCCTCCGCATCAGCTTTTGCCATGGCCTTTCTTTCTGGATCACCGGCTACCATGATACTGCCTGGTGCATCTTTAGCAGCCGGAAGTCCCCTCAATTGGCCCAATAATTGCTCCAAACGGAGATCAGCTCCGGGCGCAAAGACTTGAGGATTAATAGCCATGAAACATTGTCCAAGATCAGCGATCCTATCATTATCCTTCCAACTTCGGATGTTCGGACCGAAATGACTGCCCGAAAGAACACCACAGAGGATCTCGACCATAGTGCCTAATCCATAGCCTTTGTACCCAGAATTACGTTCTACTCCACCCAATGGCATCAATTTTCCAGTTTCATAAGCCTCTTTCGCATCATTCGTTACTTGTCCATCTTCATCCATGGCCCATCCATCCGGTATGTCTTGCTCTTTATTGATAGCCACTTCAATTTTTCCCAAAGCAACTGCTGTTGTTGCCATATCTAGAACAAACTCATCCTTCTGCGTTTTCATACCGAGGGAAAATGGATTTGTTCCGAGTGCTCCAGCGCTTGCGCGAGTTGGAACCATCAGGGGACTTGCATTAGTGCAGCTGAAGCCAATCAGGCCCTTTTCGGCAGCCATCAAAGTATAATAACCGCAGATTCCGTAATGATTTGAGCCGCGTGCTGAAACCATTCCAATACCAAAAGTCTTCGCCTTTTGAATTGCCAATTCCATGCAGAACTTTCCGATGACTTGACCAAGACCGTTCTGACCGTCTACCAGAGCTGTAGCCTGTGAATTCGATAATAATTCATACATTTGTAATGCTGATATTACGTATTTGTAAAAGCTGAAGTAGATTCGATTTTAACAGTATATTTTGGTATATGTGCAATAGGTTTTCTATGAGTGACTGATGTTACGTTCTGCGAGTGGCGAATTGTGCCTCTTTTCGTGCACATGTGAAGGAAAAGGCACTTTTCGCCTCGAGGTGAACGTAGCAGCAGATCAAACACATTTTAGATGGTTATGAATGTCAAATTGACTGTATGAACGTTGAAGAATTCGTGTTTCCCAATAATTTAATGAATCAGCTAATGTTGAGTTATTATTCATCTTGAGTGATAATCGTGATGAGTTCTTCTACGAGTTTCCCAGAGAATTCGCCTAAATGTTCTCCTGAAAGTACTACTAAGAAGCTTTCCTCAATGTTTCCCTTAAAGTTTCCCTAGAAGTTCCCCTCAAAGTTTTCTTAGAAGTTCCCCTCAAAGTTCCCTTCAAAGTTTCCCTAGAAGCTCCCCTCAAAGTTTTCATAGAAGTTCCCCTCAAAGTTTCCCTAAAAGTCCCCCTGCAAGTTTCCCTAAAAGTTCTCCAAAAAGCTTCTCTAAGAGTTTTTAACGTTCATAAAAGTCAGTTTAACATCCATAACTATTCATAGGCAGCTTCAGTCTAGATCAAACCGTACACCAACATTTCGAACCTATACATTATCTAACAAGTGCGGTAAAGTACTTTTCTGACGAGTGCAAGGTTTCCAAAACGAGTCGAGCACAAGTTTTGTAATCACACGAGTCTAAAAATCTTCACCGCACGTCTAAGGTACAATTTTTTTTTATGTACAACATGCGAAAAGTAGCCAATGATCGCTCGCCTAGCGTGCGTAAAGTAGCCACTTTTCGCACGGTGTAAAAAAATTACTAAAAATCAATAAAAACCTGGAAATCATTGATGATCTTCGGTTTTCCATGTACATCAGTGGTTTTAGTCTCGATATCCTTAATATACATTGGCACCCTGTTCATGCCATGACTAAAGTGGCCTCGATAATCAGCAGTCATCAAATGATGCGCAACAACAGCCGAATCATTCGCATCGGCTCCTACTTTTTTCATGCATTCCCCGATGAATCTAACAACATCGTCTTTGGCAACCAAAAGACCACTCGTCGAACTGCAACTACTAGCCATTCTTGCAGAACCGTTAACTATGCTTCTTCTACTATTCACGACACAATGACAATTGAGGATACACGGAATTATTCTAGAAGACATGATATCTAACTGTCTTATCAATTTGATACTCTATATTTCACCTTCGGTTCAATGTAAACACACTTCTACCACAATATTCCACATGAACGAACAAGTGTCTTGGCAATAACTAACACACAGTCTTTCTTATCTCTTATCTCAGAATTTTTTATTCATTTAGATTTGTGTCTAAAATCGTATGACTCTCCCCACCTATTCATTAACACTCAATTTTCAAAAAAATCCCAATTCCTACTTTATCAATTTTTTTTTCTTCCAAAATCAAGTAATAAATTAATCACATTTACATTCCCTGACACATGTTCAATACACCTCACGCACCAATTACGTAAGTGTATCCAATTGAAATGCGTAAAGTACGTGGAAAGTATGTCGCAATAACAAAAAAATTTTGTTACAAAGAAAGGCGGCAAATTCGAATTTTTAGTAGATTAATAGGCGATTTTTCTCAGTAAAATGAGTCAAAAAAAAGGAAAATTGCGCCTATTTTATCGTAAAAATTTACGTATTTACCGATTTAATTTGAGGGCATCGTAATATTTTCAGAGTAAATATTCTCAAATTTTAACGTCTCGAAAATAAGAGCTAAATGAAATTTTGGGAGAATGATTAGCGCTCTTGTTTGCGTTACCACAGTCACCACGTGTTTTCAATGTAAACAGGTGATGCAATGGCAAAAAAAAAAGAAGAAGAGAGAGGGACGAAAAAAATTCCTTCTTCTTTTCGCTGAAATTATCTGAAAATTCCTGAGATTAGTAAGGTGCAAATTAGATAGATTCTCTCCTATAACTGCTAATAAATGATAACAAAGATTACGTCATCTGAGTCAAATAGGTAAGCATATATGACTCTTTTGATTCAATAAATAAAGTCTTACCAACACTAACATGATAATCACATTTCGATTTATTAAACATTGCTTGATGGCCTCTAAGGAGAGTGATAAGCATTTACACTCTTACCACCTCACAAGTCTCTTTTGATTATTCATGTAATTTCAAAGAGAATATGGCTAATCACCTGTTGCATTTCATTTCACTTTTCTTGCATACATGTTTTGCATATTTTCTAATTATTTGCAATTTTTCTTCAATACTTTCATCAATTAATTCTTATTTTAAATTGGAAAGAAGGGGAAATTGGGGATTAAAGTACAGTGTTTTTTTTCGCTGAATCTGCTTTCTTAAAAAAAAAAACTGTGAAATTAAAAACTTACCAAGGTATTCTGATAACCCAATCCATAGTCTTGTCTATCATTGTTTGTCTCAGTCGATGCCATTTTTTTCATCACTTTTTATCGAATTTTCTCAAAATTCACTCAATTTAAATTATTAATTACACATTTTTTTACAATATTTAGAGACATTAACTGTCCTGAAGTGATAATATTCATGCAGTTATTGGGAAATTATACTTTTTCTACCCTTTTTCTGAAAAAATGAAATATTATGTCTTCTTATCGTTTCAAAGTAAAATCGAACACGTCTTATCCCAAGCCTTGAATATTTTTCGATGATTTACGTCACAAGTACAGTATAATTATTTTTTTTCATGGCTTTTTCACGATAAGTATCCTACACATTCAACTGGATAAAATATTAATTACATCTTCTATTAATTTTTCACTATTTTATTAATCAACAGATCGAGTTTCACTATCGCACTTTTTTTTAGTAATAATCTCAGCAGGTTCAAGGATAAAATACCGGTCAATGGAATGTCTTCGTGTGTTTCCCTCAGTTTTTCATCACAAATTCGATGAATTAGTGGAAAAATTTATTCTGGAATCAATTGAAAAAATAGAGTTTATGTGGAATTTATCTCTATTTTTTTTTCCTTTATTTTTCGCAATTTTTTTGAGAAATCGTGACTCTTTAGTGACGCGCAGAGGCGTCCAGTCGCACAACGTCTGCACGATGAGACAGTCGTGACTCGACTGATAGGTGAAACGAATATAACGACACACTGTGATTTACTTGACTGGTTTACAAGAATATCGAAAAATTACGACGATACGGTGAGATCATTCTCCCACTACTTTGTCATAATTATTTCATTTTTTCCCTATAATTAGTTCAATTTTGTATGCTAAATTATTGAGACTTTTAGCTAATTTTCTAAATTCTAAGCGCAAAGAAATAGAAAAAAGTGAGTTTTCCTGCATTTTTTATAATTACACACTAATTATTAATTCTAATTTTTAGGTGAGGAAAATGAAGCTAAATAATTCATGATTATTATAAACTCTATATTAAATAATAGGAAGCGCATACATTAGAAATTTTACACAACACACATTTTTTTTTCTTTTTTTATAATTCACTCGAGGTAATTGACAATTAGTTCAGAGAGATTCACTGTAAAATTGTGCATTGGACCCTCTGCAACCCCTAAATATTTCCTCAAAAAATATAAAATATTACAAATTATTATCTCGTTATCTTCCATGTGTATATATATATATATGTATATTCATATATTTTGAAATATTGTGAATTAGTCCAATTGTGCTGTTATTGATTGATTAATCAATCATTCGATATTTTTTTTTGTTGCATCAGTACCTAAACACGTGGTCAAGGTACTTTTTTAAGTTATAGATAATTAAGGATTTTTTTTAATTTTTTTTTTTTGATTTTTCGGCACTTTATATCTTCCGGAATAGCATTGAAAATGGAAAATCCCATTTTTTAAATCTATTTATTGTGGATCTGGTTCGCTGGAACTTGGCAATACTGAAACTGAAAAATTTTTGGGATTTTTTGTTAATTCTCGTAAATTATTAAAAAATAATATCGTCATTTCAGAAGCAAAGGGGCATAAGGGATTTAATTTGAGAAAATTTCGAAAAAAAATCCGAAAAATTTCGAAAAATTTGAAAAAAATTTCGAAAAATTTGAAAAAAAAATCGAAAAATTTGAAAAAATTTCGAAAAATTTGAAAAAAAAATCGAAAAATTTGAAAAAAATTCGAAAAATCTTAAATATTAAAATAAAACTGATTTTTTTTGGTTCTATGTGTAAGCATAGCACTTACGCCCCTTTGCTTCTAAGGCAATTATGTAATCGAATTTTTTTTAATTTCGAAATATTGAAGTCTTACCGATTATTATAATGAGAATTATAACGCAAATTATTCCAATAATAATCATCATTTTAAGATTTTTCCACCAGTATTTTCTCTTGAGTTTGCCTGCCTGTTGTTCAAATTGTGCTGCACCTTGTTGGAGTGCATCAGCCCGATTATCCAACTCTGAGAGCTTCTGATCTCTCTCTAATACCTTTTCAACATTGACCTTCATGATTCCAACGACTTCATCTACCTTTGCCTGTGTTTGCTGTAGCTTTTTCGTGGATACAGCCTGTTGGGGTGTCCTTGGACCACCAAGATCGCCATCTCCTGAGTATCCTCCAGCGTCCATCCTGAAAAAAAAGGAATTAATAGAGACATTGTGAAGAAATGGTTGGAGATGGATTTTTTTGGATGATTTCATCGAAAAGCTGAGGAAATTTCACGTAAAAAATACTTTTTTGTTCTATAATTTTTTGAAAAATCGAAATTTTGAAGGGAAAATTGGGGTAAATCCTGCAAAAAAAAAGGAATTAATAGAGACATTGTGAAGAAATGATGGGAGATGGATTTTTTTTGATGATTTCATCGAAATGCTAAGGAAATTTTACGTAAAAAGTAGTTGAAATTTTTTTTTTTTCATCAATTTTTGAAAAATCGAAATTTTGGAGAGAAAATTGTGTTTAAATTCTTTGCATAATCGCAAAAATTGAGTTTTTTGGGGATATCTCTGGTTCTATTGGTCGTAGTGCAAAAATTCCGAATGGAGGTGAAAGGTGAGATCATTTGCCATTGATTTATGGGGTTTTGAAAGAAAAATGATCGATTTTTGACTTATTTATTGGGGAAAAGACTTATTTTCATGAATTGCCCCATAAAAATGTCAAAAATCGATCATTTTTTGATCAAAACCCCATGAATCGATGGCAAATGATCTCACCTTTCACCTCCATTCGGAATTTTCACTCTACAACCAATAGAATCAAAGATATCTCCAAAAAACCAAAAAATTTATATCATAGAAAAAATTATCCCTTTATTTCCACTGGAAAATTTCGATTTTCTAAAGAAAATCAAAAAAAAAATTTAAACACATGCTTTTCATATAAAATTTCCTCAGCTTCTCAATGGAATCATCGAGAAAATTCTATCTCAAATATTTTCCCCTTTTTCTCCTTGATTACAAGGATCGAAAATTTCGATTTTCGAAAAAAAATCTAAAAAAAATTTAGACATATGTTTTTTGTGTAAAATTTCCTCAGCTTTTCAATGAAATCATCGAGAAAATTCCATCTCAAGTATTTCCCCCTTTTCTCCCCTTAATTACAAGGAATCAAGACAGATAACGAAAAGTACACGCCCATAACCTCAAAACCTCCTTAAACGTTAAAATTTTCCATAAAATTCCTCCAAATAATCCTTCATAAATTCATCTCAACCCCCAAAAACTCGAAAAACCTATAAAATTAAACAATTTCCTCTCTGCAGTAATTATTTTTTCAAGCAATGACTCTTATCCTTCATTAATCCCCATGTTGACACTTGAATCACTGCTGGAAATATCACATATTGCACAGAATGCTCAAATAATTTTTACAAAACCGTATTTGCAATAAAAAAAACATCGCAAAAAATATAAAAAATACTAAAGTTTACTTACGTGAATGAATTAACAAAAAATTAGAGGATTAAGAATTAAATAAATTGAATGAACAAATTATAATGGAAGCCTCTATTTTCTAATTATGTACGTATCAGGTGAATGAATCACTTTATTAAAGTGTGTAAAAACGTACTTGACACAATGAAGATGGCGTTAGTAGTCAGTGACGTCATTAAAGTCATTTTTTTTTATTTTTTAATGAATTTTTTTTGAAAGGACTTTGTTCCTTGAGGAAAAAAGGAGTTTTGCGTCAGTTTTATTGCCTCGATTTTTAATAAATAAACAAAAAAAAAAGGGAAAATCGATATTTTCCGATGAATTCAAAGCAATTTTTCAAAAATTTTAAATTAAAAAAGTCATTCTTAATATAAAAAACAATTTTTTTAAATATTAAATTTCAAAAATTCGGGAATTTTCCCGCAAAAACTCTTTTACCCTCGAATTTTCGGTTCAATTTTGAATTTTCGGGTGTTTCCCACCTTTTTTTTGCGACAAATTCTATTTTATACTATGAAAATTAGTCGAAATGGATGGAAATATTGGAGATAGGTTTTTTCTGATGATTCCATTGGAAAGATGAGAAAATTTTCCATGAAAATCATATGTCAGAAGTTATTTTTTGGATTTTTTTAAAAATTTCATTTTTTTGCGCAAGATTTAAAGGTGAAACTCTTCTGTTTTTGAAAAATTTGAGGTTTCCGAGAATATCTCTGGTTCTATTGATCGTAGCGACCTGGGGTTGATCTTAAATGAAAGGTGAGCTCATTTCCCATAGATTTATGGGGTTCAAAAAGAAAAATATCAATTTTTTCAAGTACTTATGGGGCAAAAACTGATTTTCAGGAAAATGACCTATAAATATTTGAAAAATTGATTTAAAAAAAATTTGAACCACATAAATCGATGAGAAATGAGCTCACCTTTCATTTGAGATCAACCCCAGATTGCTACAACCAACAGAATCAGAGATATCACCAAAAAAGTGAATTTTTTCGATTTTCAAAAGGAAAACCCCTTCAAAACTTGGCCGAAAAAGTCAATTTTTTCAAAAATTGAGAAAAAAAAAATTTTGATACATGTTTTTCGCCTAAAATTTCCTCAGTTTTTCAATGAAAACATCAGAAATTTTTTATTTCGAACCATTCAATTGAAGTGTCCATTTTACCCCAACTTCCCCTTTTTTTTATGGCATAGAAACCAAAAAAAAATCTGACTTACCCCAAATTTCGTAGAATTTCATGATTAAATTTCTCGTAAATTAATTAATAAAATGACTTCCACTTGTGTGTGTTTTAGGCTCTTCAAAGTGGCGTCTTCAGTTATAATGAACTTTTCTTAACTATCACCCGAAAGCTCTGGAGAAATTCTAGACAGACCCTCCTCGCTTCTTCAGAGATGCCTTTTTCAAAGGCGAAAGGGGTGGAAGGAAATAAAATGGGACATTTATTGACTGATATTTTCGCGCTTGCGCATTAAATTGCGCAAACGCGCCTGCATTTGTATCCAAAATTGTCTCGACCTATCGAAAAATCCGAGTCACCCTCGTAAAACTCAAATCTTCAACAATTTAAATTATTATAAAATTATATTTCCTGAAATTTCAAAAAAATTCAAAATTCTACTGACTTCGAATTTCGTTAAATCATTCGAAATTTTCGGTTTTTCGCGAGTTTTCGCGCGATTCAGAGACTTTTTTTGATGAAAACACAAGAATCGAGAAATTCAAGTCGATATATATCGGAAGACTAATCGGTGGTGCGATCTCAGTACTTCTCTCTTTCTCCAGAAAATTTATCAATACCAGGGGAGTTTCTGTTAAACGCCAGTTCTCGCATTGGAACGTACATGTTAACGTTTCCAGAGTGAGGATTTATATTTTAAGACACAGAAAATAGGAAAAAAAAATCATCAATCAGTGTTAAATTTATTTACGTCGATTTAAATCAACTGAAAAAAAATGTAAGTATTTTTCGTTACATTTTATAAAAATTGGTTTTCTATTTTTTTGAAGAAACATTTGAAAAAAAATCGAATATCCACTTGGTGGAAAATGGCTACTCTCTTCGGCCGACTAAAATTGCGGAAATTCCCTTTTTTAAATTCAAAAATCTTCAATTAATCTTTAAAACTTCTTGAAACTAATTTTTAAAAATTTCGTTTTTTTATAAAAAAATCCAATAAAAAAAGGGATTTATCAAGTACATTTTGTATTTTATTCTCCTTTATTGATGATTGCTAAAAAGTCCGCAATTCCTCAAGTATTCATCGCTTCTTGTGCTCCAAATTCAAAAAAAAGGCGAATTTCCTCAATTTAATGATTAATTCGATTTTTTTCTCGGTTTTTTCCTCTAATTTTTATGAAATAAAATTCTACGTAATATATCGCGAATCGTATAATCGATTTCATTGATGGAAGTTCAGATATATATGTATATATGTATATATATATAGACACCTACGGATATAGTTCAACCCACCACCTCAAATTACGATGAAAGACGGAAATTTGAGGATTAACATTTCCTTCTGCTAAGAGAAATGCAGTTTTCTCATTTTTAAATTATTAATTACGTTCAAAATATCCTTAAAAAAATTGATATTATTTATTATTAGTACTATTTAGAAATAAAACTCGAGGTTTTTCCTCAATTAGGGGCGAAGCTCTCAATTTCCATCTAATTATTACGCCAATACTCGAAAATATCCAGAAATTGTAATTTTTGTTCAATTTATTGATTTTTACGTCATTTAAAAATGAATACATCATTTTTTTTTTTTTTTATTTTTAAACACATCATTGATTTTCAAATAATTTTACGCCTGGATAATCAATGAAATTCGTAAATTTCAGTTTAATTCTTTCATGAGAATTTAGTAAAATAAAAATAATTAAATAAAATGTTCAATCATAAAAAGGGACACCATTCGGAAGCGACTTGCTAATTAATTAACAGATAAAACTATAATGATAGCAAGTTTCCACTTGTTTTCTAACAGTGTATTCAGGCGTATTATTACTGATTTCATTTTTGAATGAATCATATAGCAATAATAATAGTAATGATGACTTGTGAGCTTTTCAAAAGCATTATTATCGTTTTTTTCTTAAATTTCTTAGTTTCAGTCAATTTATTGATTTTTCATTAAGTGAAAATAGAAGAAATATTCAGGCGCATTATGCTAATTTCATTTCTGATTAAATCATATTATAATAATAATAATAACAATAATAATAATAATGGGGTGTGCTTCTTAAAAGCATTATTACTGTTTTTTTTCTCTTTTTTTTCAATTTATTTGTTGTTATCCATGAAATAAATAGCTATTTCCCCATTGGATTATGGGATTTAATTCAGATTTAATATAATTTTATGGGAATCTGACCTGAAGCATGTTTTGACCTTTTGCACATCCCCCACATGTCCCTTTGACCTTTGACTCATTTCATCAGTGAGTGAAGATACTCCGGCAATTCGTCAAATTAATAATTAATAGATGAGAAAATAACAAATAATATAAATTGGGGGAGGATAATACAAAAAGCTTAATTTTTTTTTGGGTTTGGTTTTAATCAGGGCCTCTGAAGGTGGTTTGGCACCAGATGCAGCACCAGGTGCTGGAGGTGATGGAATTGTTGGGGGACCAAGAACACCCCAGCAAATTGCATCTCAAAAACGACTGCAACAGACGCAAGCGCAAGTTGACGAGGTTGTCGACATCATGAAGACCAATGTTGAGAAGGTCCTTGAACGAGATCAAAAATTGTCTGAATTGGATGATCGAGCTGGTAAATAATTGGGAATTTACCTTTTACATTTTTACCATTTTTACATTTACATTTTTTTTTGACTATACGGACAGAAACACTTTGATAATAAACGAGAAAGAGAAAAAATCAATGATTTCCAACGACTTTAGAACGATTTTTCAATAAAATTTGATTAAAAAATTCATTCCTAATATCAGAAATTTTTTTTTTCAATGCTAAATTTCAAAAATACTTGAATTTTCCCGCCTAATACTTTTTATACTCGAATTTTCGGGTTTAATTTTGAAATTTCGGGTGATTCCCACCTTTTTTGAACGACGAATTCTTCAACTTTTGGAATAAAGATTAATGAATAAATTAATTGATAATAGAATGAAATGACAATAATATTGATTGAGCTGATAAATAATTGGGAATTGCATTTTTTTGGGGGGAGGTAAATGGGGTAAAAAAGGACGGGAGGGGGGAAAAGGAGAAAAATCGCGAGAAATCAATGGAAATAATTGAAATACAATTTTTTTAATGATTTCATTGGAAAATTGAGGAAATTTCTGATTAAAATCATGTCGTTACCTTAGTGTTAAAGGGGCCTAAGTACAACAATTATATATAGCACTTACGCCACTTTATTTCTAAGGCGAAAATGAACTAAAATTGATTTTTTTGTAATTTTTCTAAAATTTGACTTTTTTTAGGAAAAAATTTGAGCTCTCAAGTTTTTACTTAATCGAAGAATTCTACTTTTTCCACATTATCTTCGGTTTTATTGTTTTTAGAACAAAAATTTCGAATGGAGGTGAAAGATGAGATCATTTGCCATCGATTTATGGGGTTTTGAACCAAAAATTGTCGATTTTTAAGGCATTTATTGAACAAAAAAGTGATTTTCTCAGAAATGACCAATAAATACCTCAAAAATCGATCATTTTTTTTTGAAAACCACATAAATCGATCGGAAATGATCTCATCTTTCATTTAAGATCAATCTCAAGTCACTGCGACCAATAGAACCGGAAATACTCCAAAAAAGCTAATTTTTTTCGATTTTAAAGAATAATACTCCTTTAAATCTCGCGCGAAAAAGTGCAATTTTCTAAAAATTAATTAAAAAATCAAGTCTGACTAGTTATCTTCATCTGAAATTTTCTCAGCTTTTCAATAAAATCCTCAAAAAAAATCCATCTCGAACCGTTTCATTAGTTTTCTTTCCCTTTCTTACCCCACTTTCTCCTATCATCAGAATTATCGGTTCATTTCCTAAGACTTTATGAATATTCCATTGATTTTCAACAGATGCACTGCAGCAAGGTGCCTCGCAATTCGAGCAGCAGGCAGGAAAATTGAAGAGAAAATTCTGGTTGCAGAATTTGAAGGTATATAAAAATTACGTAGGAAAGACATAAATAGGGGCAAAATGGACCTACAGTATAACTTGATTCACGATTTTTTTTTTGGAGTGAAAGACTCGGTGAAAAAATCTGAAAAAATTTGAGAACATGCTCCAATAAGTGAACATTGTTGGTGAATTTTTTGAAATTTTTTTGAAGAGCCCTTCATGCTCAAAAAAATTCCCAAAAAATTCAAACCCGCTAAATCCATTTTGCCCTGGTTTCATCTATATCTAAAATCTCATAATTAGCAAAAAATGATAATTAACATATTTTTTATCATTTCAGATGATGATTATAATGGGTGTGATTGGTCTAATCATTCTGGCCGTCATCGTCGGTGAGTAATTCCCAAAAATTCCTTAAAATTCCATGAAAAAAGCTTGAAATTCGTACATAAATGTACGCAACTGTATCAAAACTTCGAAATTTGCTGCTAAAATCTGTTATATTCTTCTTGAAAAAGTATCTTTAAACTCAAATGAGCAATCAGCAACTCGTCAAAATAAAAAAAGCTCTTCTTTCACTAAAAAAATATAAAATCTTTGAAAAAAAAAAATAACGTCTCATCTAACGTGTAAATTTCTGTGTCTGTTGCTTTTTCGTCTAGCTAACTTCATGTAGACGCGCTGATTGGTGGAAACTTTCGTGTATGAGTGAGTCAGGTAGAAAAAAACAATGAAAATCTAAAAAAAAAAAAAAAAATGCAAACTGACGAGAAAATTTAAAAGTCGGGATTACTGTGTCTTTGTCGTAGGAACTTGTACTTACACTCGAAAAAAAAGAACGAGATCTCTGTCTATCCTACCTGTGTATCTATCGCATTTGTCTATCTTCAATGTCATTGTTCTTTTTCTCTTCGAAATATAGGGGAAGGTGGGGCAATATGGACATGAGGGGTAAAATGGACACATTTGAGTTTTTATGCATATATTATGAAAAAATCTTTAAATGAATGAAAATATTGGAGATGGATTTTTTTTAATGATTCCATCGGAAAGCTGAGGAAATTTTGGTCGAGGAACATGTGCGAGAATTAATTTTTCTCAATTTTTTGAGAATTCGATTTTTTCTGTGATTTTTGAGGGGTGAAAACCTTTCGATTTTTGAGCAAATTCAGTTTTTTGGAAATATCTCTGGTTCTATTGGTCGTAGCGAGCTGGGACCGATTTTAAATGAAAGGTGAGATCATTTCCCATCGATTCATGGGGTTTTGGATTCAAAAATATCGATTTTTCACATAGTTATAGGACAAAAACCGATGATCATAATTTTTCACAAAAGTTCCCATAACTATCTGAAAAATCGATATTTTTGAATTCAAAACCCCATAAATCGATGGGGAATGATCTCACCTTTCATTTGAGATCGGTCTCATGTCGCTGCGACCAATAGAACCGGAGATATTCCAAAAAAACTGAATTTTTTCAAAAATCGAAAGGCTTTTACCCTCAAAAATGCCCAAAAAAATAAAATTCTCAAAAATTTAATTCTGGCATTTGATATTTGCCTAAAATTTCCTCAGCTTTTCAATGAAATCATCAGAAAAAATCTATCTCCCATTGTTTCATTATAATGTCCATTTTGCCCCACCCTACCCCTATGTGCATCAGAGAAAAATAGGGTAAAATGGACAAATAAAAGTCATTAAATATTCTGCCTTTTATTTTAATCAAAAATTAAAATAAATTGTCCATTTTATCTTAATTTTCCAGGTGCACATATCTTTGCCTTAGAAACAAAGTGGCTCAAGTGCTTTGCATAAGCCGAGCACTTACGCCCCTTTGTTTCTAAGTCAACGATATATTTTGAAACTAGATTTTTTTTATGTGAAATTGTTTTGAGTAGTAAAAACGCAAAAAAGTAAAAAGATGATTTGAATTCGGATCCCAATTTTTTGCTAATTTGTTTTTAATTAAAAAAAAAAGCTCTAAATTATTTCTAATAGGTCCTCTGAAGCAAAAGGAAAGAGGAAACTTCAATAAAAAAGCAATTATGTGTAAATCTCCTTATTATATCGGAAATTACAATCATCGTTTTGCTTGAATTTCCCTGGATATTTTAGGAGTTGGTCTATACGTACTGTTGATGTACTGTGTTACCTCTTAAGGATTTGCTGGTGTATTATTTTCTACAAAAAAACCATTTATATATATATATATATATTCATTTATGTTGATAGAAGAAAAAAGGAAGAAATCGGGCATTAATTCCTTTATCAACTACTTCAATAATTGAAATCATTGAAAAAATCAATGATTTGATATTTGCCAATTGTTATGTGTCTGTCCTCCTTTATTTTAATTTTTCCCATGTAATTTATATTGTGTAGGTAATGAGAGCATTTACGAAGCTGGTCCCAGGTGATCAATCGACATAATTATCTTTTCTTTCATGATTAGGGAAAGATGGGGTAAAACGGACACGGTTTGATTTTTGTTATTTTATGCTAGGAAAATTAGGAGAAATGGATGGAAATAGTGGAGATAGGTTTTTTCTGATGATTCCATTGGAAAGATGAGAAAATTTCCCATGAAAATCATATGTCAGAAGTTATTTTTTGGAATTTTTCAAAAATTTCATTTTTTTGCGCGAGTTTTGAAGGCGAAACTCTTCTGTTTTTCGAAAAATTTCAGGTTTTCGAGAATATCTCTGGTTCTATTGACCGTAGCGACCTGGGGTTGATCTTAAATGAAAGATGAGCTCATTTCCCATTGATTTATGGGGTTTAAAAAGAAAAATATCAATTTTTTCAAGTACTTTTAGGACAAAAACTGATTTTCAGGAAAATGACCTATAAATATTTGAAAAATTGATTTTAAAAAAATTTGAACCAAATAAATCGATGAAAAATGAGCTCACCTTTCATTTGAGATCAACCCCAGGTCGCTACGACCAACAGAACCGGAGATATCGCCGAAAAAGTGAATTTTTTCGATTTTCAAAAGGAAAATCCCTTCAAAATTTGTCTGAAAAAGTAAATTTTTCCAAAAAATGAGAAAAAAAAATTTTAACACATGTTTTCTGCCTAAAATTTCCTCAGCTTTTCAAGGGAATCATCAGAAAATTTCAATCTCGAACCGTTCAATCGGAATCCGCCCATTTTACCCTACCTTCCCCTAAATTTAAATAAATTAGGTGAAAATCATGAAAGGATAGAGGATACATTACTCATTTTGAACAATTAAAAAATTATTATTATTATTAATACTTTACGTCTAATATGAATTTAAAACGGTAAGATAAAAATAATCGCCACATTGCACATTTCGTAGTAATTCTAAGGATTTACATATTTACGAACATATAAATCTTGTTTTTTCTTTTTTTTTTGAACATTATAAATCAATTTGAATTTTTTATTCAGCTTAGAAGACAATGTGGCATGAGATTGCAGTTCAAGAGATTTGAAAATTCGACACATTTGAAATTATAGAAATAATTCATTTTTTTTAATCAATAGAAATAAATTAAAACACAGATAACACAAAAAATAACATGAAACAATATTATTTTCATAATTATTCACAATATCCTTTTTTTTTAACAAAAAAAATACTTTTCTTCAGAATCTGGGACAGTTCCTGAAGCTTTGCAAATAAGCTTCGCTTCATGTGTATGATTGCATTAAAAGTTGCAATGGCTTTGTCTAAATTTTCGAGAACGAAAGCTGCAAAAAAGAATGCGAATCGTGATTCTCCTGACCCAGTTGCATGCGATTACCAGCTTTTTATACTACTGGACTGTTCAACACCTTTTTTCCCTCTTCTTTTTCGAATTTAGCATGTGAATATACAAAAAAAAAGGACAATAATTACTCATTAGCATACACTGTTAGAAAAAATGGGAATTTTCATAAATGTGATATTGAATTTTTTTTTTTTAATGGGAAGATGATTACGAAATCTGTGAGTTTCAGAGGAAATTCAAAGGAATCTATGAGTCTCGAGTAGAATTGAGACGAAAATTCTACAAATTATTTGAATTTTTCAATTTTTTTTTGAATTTTTCCTATTTTTACTAAATTTTCAAGAATTAATTAAACTGAAATTTACAAATTTCATTGATTATCCGTGAAATTATTTGAAAATCGATGATTTTTTCATTTTTTTAATAACGTAATTATCTGAAATTTCGGTAGAAATGTGACGCATTTCGAAATTTCCGGAATTTCGCACGAAAAATTACGACGAAAATTTTTAACAGTGTATAAAATGGCTTAATGCATGAAAAAAAATACATAAATTTTTTGCATGAAATAATGATCCCTGGCTTGCGTTTAAAATTCTGAAAAAATAATTAAAAATTAACAATTACAATATTTTTCTTCCGTTATTTTCAGCGGGATTTACTGGCGGAAGCGACTCTCAAAACTGAATTGTATCGAAACAATAAAAATTAATGATATATGACAATTAATAAGAAAAGGAAAAAAAAGAACAGTTTTGATTGAAATCATTTGGAGAAAATTGAAAAAAAAATGAAAAATCGTAAAGAATGTCAGGGATCTGGTATCATCACGATAAATAATTGAAAATTCATTTTTCGGTGGGCTCGAATAGAAAAATTAAAATATCATCTTATTCATCGTCCGATTAAATAATATAAATTTTTTTTTCATCAAAAAATCGCTGGAAATTTCAACAAAAACGCAGTACTATTATATTTATGTCGAATATATTTAATTAATTTGTTTTATTAAAAAATCATTCAAGCACAACGATAAATTTTCTTTTTATGCGCAAAAAGAAGAGAAAAAAAGTCGATTTTTTATTTAAAATTTGAGAGTATTTAAAAATTAAAAAATGCGGGAAAGAGGCGTCATTTCAAAATAAATTTAACGAGAATCAGGATTTTTTTGGCAAATTTATTCAATTTCCGTCTCATTTGAGCGTTTAAGCTGTATTTAATTGTAAGTCCATTGTTTGTTGAAATTAACTAATATTGATAATTAATAATAATAATTAATAAGGAGAATGAATATAATATTAATGATAATTATAGTGAATAAATAAATAAAAAAAGACATGGTGGTATGTTGCGGCTCTATGGGGAAAAGAGAATTAATAATTGAAGGAAAAAAAAAATAAATTAAAAAAAAAACAATAAAGCTACTAATTATGAAAGAGAAAGGGAAAAAAAGGGAATTGAGAAGAGATAAAAAAAAAATGAAAACTTTAGCATCCGCTATGTGTCTTCATATACCTAATCGAGATGTAAATAACATTATTTCTTCGTGCATACAAATAAATAAAATGAATTAATGAAATTATAGTTGCTAAAAAGACATTTTCAGCGTGTTCGTAGCATTAGTGAAAAAAAAAAGAAAAAAATCATGAAATATTTAATTGGAAAGGAGTAAGAAAAAGACACATCAAGGCATTTTCTCTTCGGAAATTTTTTTATTTCACAAACAATTTTAAAAAATTACTTTTCCTGATTTAAAAAAAATGAAAAAGTTCTTCCCGGTAAATAATAAAAAAATACAAAAAATTCCAGAAGCGAGAATGAAAAATGTGGAATTACTCTGAAGCTTAAGAACAAGTTTGAAAATTGACTATACAAATGATTTACCGATGTTATAAAATATACGTGTTAATAAACAATAATAATGGCAATACTTGAAAAGAGAGAGAAATTACATTATTTGAAAAGAAAAAAGATTTTTATAGGGAAAAAATATGATAGAATGATTAAAATCATTTTTTTCTCTAAATTAGAATGAAAAATTTATGTTAAAATCGACTAAAATCGCATTAATTAAAAAAAATCAATGTATTAAAACAACAGCTATAAAAAACTAAACAATAAAATGAAGAGATACTCTTAAAATTATTGATAAGCGGAGGTAAAAAGGTAAGAAACTTGAAAATGAGGGCATGTTTTTTATAATTTAATTTTAAAAATGACTTTTGCATGTTTTCATTTTATTTATCAAAAATACTTTATTCTCAAATTTAAAAAATTCTCCAAGTGACAAATCTCAACATCAACAGATATCACCAAAGGTTCTTCTCTTGCGTTAACTTTTCAGTATTCTTTTCCAACATATCTGACAGACACATAACAATAATCACGAAATCCTCTAAACCTATGCACAATTTTCATTAAATATGTGAATATACGATTTTTTCTTTGATATCAGTGTTTTTGGTGGCTTTTTAGGTCTCTGCAGAGTTTAATATTAATTAAACATTACTAAAAACTATGTTTTTTTTTGTAATAGAAATTGTAATTTATTAAATTTATGTATTTGATTTTTTTATAGGGGAAGATGGGGCAAAATGGGCACATCTAAATTTTTAGGCAAATATTATGGAAAACTCTTGAAATCAATAGAAATATTGGCGGTGGATTGTTTTTGATGATTTCATTGGAAAGCTGGGAAAATTTTAGGCGGGAAACAAGTGCCGGAATTAATTTTTTTGAATTTTTGGCGATTTTGACTTTTTTGAGCATTTTAGAGGGGTAAATCTTTTCTTTTTATGAAAATTTTCAGTTTTTTGAGGATATCTTCGGTTCTATTCGTTGTAGCGTAAAAATTCCAACGGGAGGTGATAGGTGAGATCATTTGCCATCGATTTATAGGGTTTTCAATTTAAAAATATCGATTTTTAAGGTATTTAGGGACATTTTTGTGAAACAGTTTTGTGAAACAGTTTTTGGCCTATAACTGTCCCAAAAATTGATATTTTTGAATTCAAAACCCCATGAATCGATGGGAAATGAGCTCACCTTTCATTTGAGACCAACCCCGAATTGCTACGACCAATAGAACCAAAGATATTTGAAAAAAACTGAAAATTTTCAAAAAAGCAAAGGTTTTTACCCCTCAAAAATGCCGAAAAATATCGAATTTTCAAAAAAATCTAAAAAAATACATCTGACACTCGTTTTTCGACTCAAATTTCCTCAGCTTTTCAATAGAATCATCAAAAAAAATCCATGTCTAACCGTTTTATTACAGTGTCCATTTTGCCCCACTCTCCCCTTTAACGGAATTCATAATTCTTCATAATTTTTCGTAATATTTAATTAATATTAAACCCTGCAGAGACCTAAGAGCCCACCAAAAATACTAATATATACAATTTTTCATTTTATTATTGCATATTTTCTACAAAAATTGAAAAAAAAATCCAAAATGTACAATTAAAACGATTTCCTTAGTTTCTCCAGGAAAAAACTTTCAGTTAATTTCCGAATCTTCAATTGTTAACTCAAATAATAATAATTATAATTAATTAAAATTTTGTATATTTCAGCTAAATTCATGCCAGATTCGCCTCCAGCTGCACCACAGGGTCCATATCAGTATGGTCCACCACCAGGTGTACCTCAAGCACCTCCAGCTCCAGCTCCAGCCTCCGGTGGAGCACCCCAAACTGCTCCAGCAGCTCTCGTTGGTTCTCTCAATGAAGGATTGGTTCGCAGTGTCATCTAAAAATACAATCACCACCTAAACCGCCTAAAAAAAGAAGTTTAAATTAAAGAATTTCAACTTAAAGACTATTTTTCTTTTTTTTTCTTGAAAAAATGTGGTACTTGATCATTGTAATTCTCTTGATTTTCCTGATAACATCAACTTCCTATTAATGTGAGATGATCACTTAGGCAGAATTCTGGAATCCTTATCGATGCACTCGATACACTCTGTAACCCCCCCCCCCCTCCCCCACCCACTATCCCGCCCCAAAATCCAAAGGAAGATTCAACTGGAAAAAAAAAGAATCAATTAATTAATAAGCATATTAATAAAAAAAATGAGACAAAAAAAAACATTAGATGATAAACTTGAAAAATTCAAAACAAATTATTGAATAAACTCATGAATGATGAATTAAAAGAAAAATTAAATTAAATATTATAAAATATTAATTAATCTATTATAAATTAAATGAGAAATGAGCTCACATATGCTGTATATAAATGAATATATACGTCAAGTCAATGCAAGACTATTGTTTCAATAATTGTAACTTAGGCAAAAAAAATGATGATGTGAAATCATTTTAAAAAAAATTGAAAGAATAATTAAGATTAATGCTTGAAAATTTCCGAATTTAGATGAATTTTCTTATAATTTTGGTTTTTTGATGCAACTATTAAAGCAATAAAAACACACACTTACTGAATGCATAATACTATTATCTACACAAGCTTTAATTTATATTCAAGTTAAAAGATGGAAAAAAATAAATCCTTTCTTTTTACTTTCTTTTCTTCATCTTCGTGTGTATTCCATGCATTTTATGTTAAATTAACGAAAAAAAATGATAATGAAGGATCAATATTCAATTGACGATGTAGCTAGTAATGAATGAATTCCATTTACGTTGTATATGTATTATAATTATATGTAATTAGAGATAAATTATGTAATAATAAACAAAATTTAAAAAAAAATTCGTTAACGACCTTTTTTGCTTTCGAATGGAAGCTATGTAATCATCAGAATTTTAGATTGTAATTTTTTTAATAGAAGATACTTAAAATGAGAATTAATATTAATTTGAATAGAGAGAAAATAATATTTGATGTAAGACACACATTTATCAAGAATAATTGAGTCAATCCAGAGATTTTATTAATTTTTTCCTTTTTTTTCATTCAGAAATCTGCAAAAACTTTATAATAAAGCTTTAGAATATGTGAATTTTATACCAAACTTTGTCTTCATATTTTTTACATTCCAGCAATTATTTTGCGGTTTTTCTGCAGCTTTTGCAACACGTTTATGAACATAAGTTCAATATTGATGTTTTATTTAGGAAAAGGTGGGATAAAATGGACAGGGGTTGATTTTTGTATTTCATAACTTGTTTCATGTTTCAAATTAAATTTACTCTTCCTAGTAACATGTTTACCACAACACAAAACACAAAATCCCTAGAAATTCCTGATTTTAACGTAAAAATCCCTAGAAATAACCCATTTTTTCCCTAGACAGACGGATGTCTCGTACTGACACTGCGCAAACTCCCAAAAATCAGCTTCTGCGCATTATCACGGATGTATGTCAATACGAGTGAGAGAGATAGTTGTTGAAACACTGAGAATCGAGTATTCCGGTCGTTTCAGTTCACTCGACCGGCCATGATGTTAAGCGCTGTATCAAAAGCAGCCGCTGGTGCCCTAAGGGCTGTAAAACCCACCCTTCTCCAAAATGAAGTTGCTAAAGTGTCAGCGGCTCTATCAGTTAACCGTAAGTATTTCAAAAAATTTAATTAATACCATAATACATTAACTTCCAACATTATTAACGTTTTTTTTTGCTTCACATAATTCAGCCGGGGTCCATGTCGCCTTTTTGGTTCTTCAGATCCAATTTTCTCCTGCCTCGCTGTGACAGTTTCCAGAAAAAAACCTAAGAAATCCTCTGACGTCATGAACTTTTGTTTTTCTCATGATTTTCATAGTTTAATTGGCATTTTCGTGGTTTATGTCAATTTTACTGATTCTCACTGCATCGATTATATAATTCGGCTGTTCTCGGGGACAAACGGACGTTCCATCGTGTGCCAACATGGCCGCCAATACCTCTTTTTCCCTTTAATTTCTGAAAACATTTTTTAAGAATGAATTCAAAAGTTTTGAAATTACGATCAAAAGATTTAGCAATATTTCAAGATAACGACCTCATTTTTTCATTTTTAGACTTTTCCAGGAATATCCAAATTTTTTCCACCCATTTTTCGTCATTTGTATTCTCCAGGATTAACAAAAACTCAATTTTATCCTCCTATATTCATTAAAAAAGAGATATCTCATGATAATTCTATTTTTTTAAGTAAAAATGAAGAAAAAAAGAATTATGTAACATTTTGAGAGTCTATAGTTTCGTTAAATTTAGCTTTTTCAAGTGTCTTCAATAGTAAGGGAGAATAGGGCAGAATGGACCTCTGCAACAACATAATTCAGGAATTTTTTTCGCAGTTAAGGACTCGATTGAAAAATCTGAAAAAATTTGAGAAGGTGCTCTAATATGTCTTCATTGTTGTATAATTTTTTCAAATTTTTTCATAGAGCTGCCTATTCTCTAAAAAATTCCAAATTATTTTAACAAACAGGTCCATTTTGTCCCACTTTCCCCTACTAATAAAACAGTACAAAAACATGACTTTAATAAATTAAATAATTGTTAAATAATTATTAATTTTTTTAATTAAAGGACGTGAGTATGCAGCGAAAGCAGCAGCTCAGCCAAAAGCAGGAGCTGCCAAGGGTCGTGTAGTAGCTGTAATTGGTGCAGTCGTTGATGTCCAATTCGACGATGCACTCCCCCCGATTCTAAATGCCCTGGAGGTATCAAATCGTACCCCCCGTTTGGTCCTGGAAGTCGCCCAACATTTGGGTGAAAACACTGTGCGTACCATTGCTATGGACGGTACGGAGGGTCTAGTCCGTGGTCAGCCAGTCGTTGATTCCGGATTTCCCATAAGAATTCCAGTTGGTGCCGAGACACTAGGCCGTATCATCAACGTCATCGGTGAGCCAATCGACGAACGTGGTCCAGTCGAAAGCGAAATGCTCGCAGCAATCCACGCCGATGCACCTGAGTTCGTCGAGATGAGTGTAGAACAGGAGATTCTGGTAACCGGCATCAAAGTCGTAGATCTTCTTGCTCCTTACGTAAAAGGAGGAAAAATTGGGCTTTTCGGTGGAGCTGGTGTAGGCAAAACTGTACTCATTATGGAGCTCATCAACAACGTAGCCAAAGCTCATGGTGGTTACTCAGTTTTCGCTGGGGTCGGTGAGAGAACACGTGAGGGCAACGATTTGTACCATGAAATGATTGAAACTGGTGTCATTTCGCTAAAGGACAAGACTTCGAAGGTAGCTCTTGTATATGGACAGATGAACGAGCCCCCCGGTGCACGTGCACGTGTTGCACTTACTGGTTTAACGGTTGCCGAACATTTCCGTGATCAGGAGGGACAGGATGTACTTCTTTTCATTGATAACATTTTCCGATTCACCCAGGCTGGTTCTGAGGTATCCGCTCTGTTGGGTCGTATTCCATCAGCTGTAGGTTATCAGCCGACTCTCGCAACTGACATGGGTACCATGCAGGAACGTATTACAACTACGAAAAAGGGCTCGATTACATCAGTACAGGCTATCTATGTACCGGCCGATGATTTGACTGATCCAGCTCCTGCCACCACCTTCGCCCATT
Organism: Aleiodes leptofemur; assembly: GCA_963942555.1. Lineage (NCBI taxonomy): Eukaryota > Metazoa > Arthropoda > Insecta > Hymenoptera > Braconidae > Aleiodes > Aleiodes leptofemur. The sequence continues at coordinate 15,502,596 of OZ012619.1, forward strand.
TGGACGCCACCACTGTATTATCCCGTGCCATCGCCGAACTTGGTATCTATCCAGCTGTCGATCCTCTCGATTCAACATCACGTATCATGGATCCCAATGTCATTGGAAAGGAACACTATGATATTGCTCGTGGTGTACAGAAGATTCTTCAGGATTACAAGTCACTTCAGGACATCATTGCTATTTTGGGTATGGATGAGTTGTCGGAGGAGGACAAACTCACTGTTGCACGGGCTAGGAAAATCCAGAGGTTCTTGTCTCAGCCATTCCAGGTAAAATTTCAAAAAAACTTCAATTATTCATCTTATTTTGTCTTTATTAACAAAAAAAAATCATTGAAATTTTCAAAATTACAATACTTAACATGACTTTTTTCTTATTTTTTTTAAGGTCGCTGAGATCTTCACTGGCCATGCAGGTAAATTAGTACCCCTCGCTGAAACCATCAAAGGTTTCCAGAAAATCTTGAGTGGTGAGCTCGATCATCTACCGGAAGTAGCTTTCTACATGGTTGGCCCAATCGAGGAGGTCGCTGCCAAAGCTGAAACACTCGCAAAATCATAAATAAGTTCATTTCTTAAAAGTATAGAAATTGAATACAAATTTTTCCATAAATAAACTTAAAAATTGAAGAAAAAGAAGAGAATGCATCGATTAATTAAAGGAAAAAAGCTGCGTCTCATCATCAGTTCATTGAATAGCTCAGTACTTTCGTTCTTTTGTACAGAATAATTCCCAGCAGTTTTTCAAATTTCCATGTATTGTTGATAAAAAAAAATTGTTGATCCTCGATGGGATAATAAGCACTGAGGGAGTTATTCTGCTGTCAAATGATGCATAAAAATCATGAACACAATTTTTGAACTCAATAACGATGAGAATTTGTCATTTTAAAATGTGCAAAACAATTGTCGTAATCAGTCTCGTGGATTTACTGAGCCACGAGGTATTGTATATTAGTAAGGAACAAAAAAAGTAATAAAAACGTTTAAAAAAAATAAATTACTTCAAATTTTTCTCATTTACATTATTTTTTCTCTTTATTCATGTAATTATAGCGAACAATATAGGAAATATACATAAAATTGTCGAGGTAAGAGAAAAAGAAATGGCAATAAAAAATGAGTATACAAAAAGGTTTAAGCATAAAAAAATAATTGATCTTCGAAGCCTCATTAAAATTCGTAAAAATTCATTTTTTCAATTAAAAAACATGGGAATTTCTTAAAAGATTAATCCTATCCCATTCTCTCCTATTCAAATCTAATTATCTCAAGAGCTATATTATTATCATTATTTGCATTGTGAGGTATGAAAACAAATTTATTAATGAGTTTTTCATTTCAAATGGCTTTTCCCTTTTTTTTTTCATTCCATTTGATTGAAAAAATATATTCTTCTTAACGTGCTATACAAAAATACTTTATAAATAATATATATATATATATGTATAATAATTTTAATAATTAAAATTTATTTATTGATTGAGAATTTGTCCTTCTGCGGATTACAGATGACGCAATTTTCCACAGTTTCTAAATTTGGCAAACATTCTTCATGAAACAAATGTTTACAATAAAAAACGACTAGATTACGTGGATCTCTAACGATAACTTTACGATGGCAGGCACCACACATTTGATCATCATCAACAAATATACCTCTCTGATGTGATCTAACAAGTCTTTCATGTAAATTAAAGTAATCACTTGATAAAATCTTTTTACAGCCTTCCTGAACCGAAACCTGAAGATTATAATCACACATCATTTTAACTAATGCTTTTTTTAGACCTGGGATCTGCATTGATGGCTCTATTCTCTGTACCATGAGCCTTGGATCAACGTAAGTTCCAATTTTCTGCAGTAAAAACGTGATATTCTCCGATTTATTGAGTGAATAATTGATCAAGTCATTCCAAAGTTCTTCATCATCGTGCTCCTGACAGAATTCAATAGCAGCTTCCATGTCCCCTAATTCTCTCGTCATCAACGCAAGTGCCTCGCTAGTATTGCCGATCCTTCCCAAGAGATAAACCATTTCCGGGTAAAATTGCTTCTGACTACAAATATCTAAGGCCTGTTGAATCGGATAATTAGCCGATCTTCTGAGCAAGGGCAGAAGTTTGTCTCTTGAGTAATCAGCATAAAGTCTAACGAGTAATCCATGATACTTTCCCTTGCAGTCCTTCGTGTCTTTCTTATCAAGAGCATCGAGATACAAATAAAGATATCTGTGATTGTTCTGCAATTTTTTGACGATAATATCGCTGGGTATTCGATCCTTTTCTAGTATCAAAGCTATTGCTCTTTCAGCATCCAAATCCATAAGCCCTTCAATCATATCATAAACAGAGCTCCAAAGCTGATGTTTTTGTATCAAATGAAAGACGTCTTTATGCCTTAACTTCAGATACATTGCTAGAGCCTTGTCATATTTACCATCGTGTGAATAAAGTATTGCCAATGCCTCCAATAAAACATTCTGCCTTTGATTATGAACGAGTAGATGTTCGAGAACTCCATTAACAACAGCTGTTACTGTATATAACTTAGGACTCCACTCTTTAACTAATTGTAGAAAACCATCGGGATCCATTTTGAGATACTCGTAAAGTACCATTTCGTAGATCAATGGATCAAGGGTTACATCACCTCGAGGCAAATACGAAGATATCGAACGTAATTGATGAACCCTTGCGAATTTGTAGACCTCCTCTTCCCACAGTTTCTTGTCTCTTCCGAGGATCTTAAGACAGAGTTTTCCAGCTTCCTCGTACTGCTGGGATGCCAATAGATTATCCAAATAGACTCGTCCAACATTTATAAGAGTATAACGCTTGCAGTCTCTTCCATCATTGGACGAGACTGCCTCGAGGGCTGCCTCAAATTTTCCATGGGACACTAGCCATTCGATCCTGTCATCAGCATCGTAAAGTGAAGCTATGACAATGTCTTTAGGAGATACAATGAAGAACCTATTCTCATCCGGAAGACAATCAAGATGATAATCGTTGCAGGAATACTCCTTGTATCCTCGTAAAGTCAAGTAATTTGCACAAATAGTAACAAAATCCTGATACTTTGGTTCGACAATATGCAGAGTAGGTCTCTGCGATTTGCCGTTCTCATCAGGCTCCTTAGGACAGCCTAGAAGTACCAATTGGCTGTTTAAAGGAGCAACACCTGAAATATAAAAGTCGACTTGAAACGTTGATATGGGATCGATTAGAAGCTCCGGTAGGTTCTGATTGAGCATTTCCTGAGGTGATCTTCTTCGAATCTGGCAGATTCTGACAGTGTCAACCCATCCGATCAAAAGTGTCCTAAAATTCGTCCATCGAAGATTGCAACGGTAGTGTTCTGGACGGGCAGATGAACTTGCGGTCCATTTTATGACTCCTAAAGAGCATCTAGCGTTCAAATCATAGACTCTGACACCTGTGTCTGATGCCCAGGCGACAAATTGTCCGGTCCAGGCGACAGATCGAACACCTCCTTCAGCATCGCACAGTACTGAAAGCTTCATTCTCGATAAAAACGTCTTTTCGTAAAGAACAAGTTTATCATCACCGGTAATGAACTTTTTGGATCCACCGGATTTTGAATAATTCGGATCAATGGCTATGGACTTTACCAAACGGCCTAATGACATGTTGTGATTATTGTCGTTGGTGTAAAGTCCGTAGATGAATACTTTGCCATCGTCACTGCAGGAAGCTATGTAATCGCCTTTTTCATCAATTGATATGCGATTAACAGCTACTGTGTGGGCTTGAAGGGTTTTCGACTGGATATTGTTGCCTTGGTGGTCGAGAACGTGGATTCTACCCCAGTGGGAACCCAAACAGAGGAATTTTGGGTGAACTGCGATACAACTTGCTGCATCATTTACGAGAATGTTCTTGATGTCGTTTTGCATTCTCACGTACTTCAATTTGGGTTCTACTTCATCGGTATCTGAGTAGGAATCTTCCTGATTACTCGAGTCATCCTGAAATATGAAAAATTAATTAGCAAACTTGAATTATTTATTATTATTAATAATTATCAAAAGTTATTAATTATATAATTATTAAAAATTGTTAATAATTATTAATAATTATTTTAATACTTAAAATGACAAAAATCTGACAATTTTTGGATTTTTCATTTTTTTTTGAACACTCAGAAATTGTTTTTTGAAAAATAAAAAATAGGGCCGTGTAGATAATTCAAAAAACTACAGACACGAATTTTTTTGAATTATTTTATAATAATTTATTTGTTTAAAAAAATACAAACACACAATTGTATCAGATGTATGTTAATTTTCCATTGTTTCATGAATTATTGGTGAAATTTTTTATTTTTTTTTACCTTTGCAGAATTGCTCTCCATTATTTTGAATTGAATTCAATTATTTAACGATATTCCTTGCTCATCGACTTTGATAATAAGGATTTATCCATTAATCAGCTTCTTCTTCATGATATTTATTTATTTTCATAAAAATAATACAGTTTTATTGGGGAGGGTTAGGACTTCGCTCTCTGTTACATCGAATTGACGTGAATTTGATGAAAAAAGTGAGGTTATGAAGTGATTTTATGGATATTGTGTCGCTCTAAAGTCGTATTGGACAATGAAGTAGCCTCGGAAATGTTCGGCATTATTCGGGAATGTTCGGGAATATTCGGCTCCGATACTACAAAACGTAGATTTGAGCTTCGAGTCGATTTCGGAGGTTATTTCTTTGGCTAATTCGACAATAACTAAAAAAAAAATCTTCGGCAATGTTCGGAAATATTCGGGAGTATTCGGCTCCGATAATACAAAACGTAAATTTGAGCTTCGGGTCGATTTTAGAGGTTATTTCTTTAGCTAATTCGACAATGACTAAAAAAGAATCTTCGGAAGTATTCGGCAATATTCGGAAGTACTCGGGAATATTCGGCTCCCATACTACAAAACGTAAATTTCAGCTTCGGGTCGACTTCGGAGATCTCTCTTCGGCTTATTCCACTGTATAGGATGTGCACGACAGAGTGTGACGTCAGCTCTATAGGCTAGTACTCCAAATCTGTTTACATCTCGATTCAAAACGAAGTGAATCACACAGGACCAACGGTTTTGCTCATTACTGAAAGCTTCTTGATAAAAAATTTTGATTATTAATTAATTAATTTTGAAAAAAAAGGGATAATCATGTCGGGTCAATCATCTCCAAGGACTCCAGGAAGTCAAGGAAGCATGCGGTCCAGGGCATCGATATATTCTCCTCAGGATCGACACAAGAAACTGAGAGAGGTTCTGGATCAAACAAATGACCTTCGTATGTATGAGATAATATCGAAGAATAATAAAATAATGATAATGAAATTGGCGTACATTTGACAATTTTTTCATTTTTTTTGAACAAATAAATTATTACAAAGAAAAATTATTTAAATTAAATTTGCAGTAACGGTTTTTTTGAATTTTTGTAAATATGCATATTTTTTTTTTGTAATAAATTAATTTTTATTACCAAAAAAATACTAAAAATTGTCAAATGTCGGTTATTTTCAGAATCATTAAAAATATGAATTTTTTGGACAAATTGAAGCAGATGACCGGCTTTTTTTTAAATGTCTCGGAATGTTAACGAGATAGAGCAAATTTTGATGATAACCTTTGTTTTTTTTGTAGAGAATTTTAAGAGCTACAAAAAAGGTTATCATCAAAATTTGCTCTATCTCGTTAAGATTCCGAGATATTTTTAAAACAATGGTGACAGGATAGAATCGATTTGTCTGAAAACTTTACCAATTATTTATATTTATTTATATTAATGTATAATTATTGGCATTATTGTATCGATTTAAAGTTTTGGCAATTTCAGAAGAGGATACATCGGTTGATGCTGTGAATAAACTGAAGGAAGCATTCATAGAAGCAGACGATCTCCATGGAGACATTGATGATCTTAGTAAGATGCTTGAAACTAGAGGAAATTTAGTTTTTAATTTATTATATTGAAAATAGCAGACATTTGAGAATTTCAAGATTTTTTTTTTCTTCTATAAAATAAAGTATAAAATAAAACGGAAAATATGCACTTGTAGAGAATTCAAGAATTTATAAATATGAATTTTTCAAATATTTTTTTAATGATGATTTATTTCTTAAAAACAGAAATCTAAAAAATTGTCAGGTGTATGCTCATTTCATTATCATTTTAATTTTCATTCGAGAAAAATCATTCTTCTATGTTTTTCGCAGCTACTAATCAGGATCAGATCGTTCTGGACTCTGAGGTGATGAAATCCTCTTCACATGTCATTCGAGGCTGTATGCATTCACTAAATCAAGAAACAAATGCCTACACTGGTGCAGAATTTGCAGAAAAATTGGTAAATAGGGGAAAGTGGGATAAAATGTGGGATTTTTATGAAATCCCTTGAGTGCAATTTGTTTTTATCATTCCAGTGGAGAAGCTGAGGAAATTTTTGATCAAAACTATCTGGCGAAATTAATTATTTTCATTTTAAAAAATAAAAAAATAGTACTTTTTTGGAAATAAATAAGTTATTTTCAAGAAATTATCAAAAAATGACTTTCGGCATATGTTTTCCAGAGCAAATTTCCTCAGTTTTTCAATGAAATCATTAGAAAAAATCTATCTCTATCATTTTTACTGATATCCACCGATTATCATAACATAAAACATGAAAAAATCAACTAAAATGTGTCCCTTTCATCTCATCTTCTCCTATTTTTGTTTAGAATCTTCTACTTTTCACTTCTAATTCTCATTTAATTCTCCTTTTCATCGTAGCTCGATTACATAAATTTTCTTCCTGATGAAACTGCGGGAGAGCCAAACTGGGAGCTTTTGGGACGCGAAGTATCAGCTTTTTTCAAGCCATGTGGCTCTTACTCGACACTCCTCCACTGCATGGAGCCAATACCCAAGGTTGAAGTTGAAAAGAAAGCACAAAGAGCAACAAGAAAGCCAAGAGATGCTGTGATGCCAGCAAAGAGACCAGATAACGTAGTGGTTATCGCAAACGATGACAATCCAGTGGACAAAAGTGTCGCCAAAATCAATCAACTCATTAAAAAATATTACAAACGTCATAACGAGCCCCTGAATTTTTTCAAGTTGATAATTGATCCCAATGACTTTGGAAAGACAGTCGAGAATATGTTGCACGTTGCTTTTCTCGTTAGAGATAGTCAAATGGCTCTAGTACTTGGTAAGTTGAAGAATTAAAAAAAGTGAGTTTTGAGAGACATTTATTTCATTTTACGACTTCCTTTGATATCTTGGAAATCAATGGAGATACGCTTTTTTTGCCCTAATCTTTTTTTGTAGAGAATTTCAAGAGCTACAAAAAAGGGTTCTAGCAAAATCGCTCTATCTCGCTTAGTTTCCGAGATATTCTCAAAAGACTGATGATAAAATAAAATTGATTCGTCTGAAAACTTCATATCATTATGATTTTTATTATTTTTATGATTATAAAAAGGTGATTGATTTTTTTTATGCATTAGGAGATGGAGGACATCTTATTATTGAACCGATCCCAGAACACGTGCAAGAAGAGCTGCAAAGCAGAGGAGAAGACTCCAATAGGATTGCGAATGTTCCAAGTTTAAATATGGAAAAGTGGAAATTTTTGGCTGAAGCATTGGATATAAATGAGCCAATGATTAATTTCTAATGAAAACTAAAAAAAAACTCTTCTAATACTTAAGAAACACAGAAGAAAGAGCTTTTTTCATTTAAAAAATGGAAAAGAACTGAATATTTTTCATACTTTGAGGCATTATTGCCACTTGTTCTTTCCCGCGCTTTTTTCAAATTGTTTATTATTACTCTTAGTTCAAGTTTCTGTCGAGAGGTGCCATTATTGTAATTCTAACCTCATTATCATTAATTTCAACAGTATTTTTTTCTTACAATAGGATAAAAAAAATGATAAAGACAATAAATTAATGAAAATAGTCTCTAAAGAAAATTGTGATAATGTAAAATAATTTTGTGCATTACTTTAAGGGAGATTTGATAAATAAATGAGTATTTTCATGAATTTAATGCTGTTGGAGAACTTTAAAGAGACATGACTTGGTAAACATTAATTAATAAAACTTTAAGAATTAACATTAATAATTAATAATTGATAATTTATTAAAAATCTTAGGAATCCGAGGAAAAAGAATTATCTCAGTCTGAGACCAACTCCAGCACCTCCACTTTTATCAGCTTCTGAAGATCGTGATCTGGATATTGCTGTGCAACGATTAATACAGTAAAATTGTGTTATTTAGAGAAAAATTAAATTTTCGGACAAATCAATGTTAATTTGTCACTATTTTTTTAAAGTAATATCTCAGAAACTAAGGGAGACGGAGCAATTTAAACGGGAAAAAAAATTCCCGTGTTCGCACGGGAAAAAAATTCAGTTTCATGAAAATTGCTGTGATTTTGTACATAAAATGATAAATTAAATGTAAATTTAATTTTTATCTCTTATTTTTCAGTGTAGAAGGAACAATCCGTAAATTAACGAAAGAAGCCAAAAGATATCTCGACGCAATCGGAAATTTGGATCATGCAGACCAAAAATTGTCTTTAAATTTGAGCACAAGTGGTCTAGTCCATCTTTCCGAGGATTTCCGTAAAATAGTAGAAAATTATCATTCAGTAACTACCCAAGTGGGAAAAACAGTTCAAGAATTTTCTGTTCTCTTACAAAAAACATTGGTGGAGCCCCTGAAAAAGCTGAGAGAAGAGTTTTCCCTGGTTGCAGAAGCCCTGGCAAAACGAGAAGAATTGGTGGTTTCCTGGAAGGGAAATTACAACAGAATAAAGAAACTCGTGGAGAAAAAAGACAGAACTGCCAGTCACATCGCTAAATTGGAGCGCGAGAGAAGAAACGAGGAAGCTGCAGCCAAAGAGTTGAAATCCATTCACTCAAAATTATTGATTGAGCTTCCTTGGTTCCTGGAAAAACGCCTGGAGTACATAAAACCCAGTATTCATGCTCTTATCTTGATTCAACTCGATTATTACGGAAATGCAACGAAATTATTCACCGAATTGATGCCTATTTCTGATCCTTCAGTCTCGCCATCGTCAGCTGCTTTATCTGATGATGTTTATTACGAAAAAATTAACAATGAGATAAGTAAAATTAAGGGTTTAACCATTGTCAAGGATTCCTAATATTCATTTTCTTTGATTTTTTAAATATTTAATAAATAAAACCCAAAAGTTATGAATTCATGATTTAATTTAATTATCCAAAAAGCTCTAATTTCACAATTTCGCTTAACCGAGTAGACTCTCGCAAGAGACGACTGTATCTGGGCCATGCATATAGAACAAATAAAAATAAGAATAATTAAGAGGGAACCATTCCCTGTCTCCTCTTCCACTCAGCCCCCGTCCTCCTATTATGATTACCCCTCGAAGCCTTATGTGTATTTTTCCTATCCCTATTAACAAGCACATCTTTCTCATTCCCTTGCCCCTTTGGCTTCCCCACAACATCGTTCTGAGGACGAGCCTGCTTAGGATTCTGTTTAGATAACCGCCGTTGTTCCGCCCTTGCCCTCAAGACTTCCGGATTTTCACAGAAATTCCCCTTTCCATCCCGTGCCTGAAATTTCATGTCTTCCCCTGGATCATTTGCCTCCTCCTCTGAAGATTCATCCGGCCTCTCAGCCGCTCTCAATACCCTCGGAGTTGTGAATGGCCTGCTCCCAAGTTCCAAAGGATCATCCACCCCCTTCGGCCCTACATCCTGCCCATCATATGTATCGTCATACTCATCGTCATACTCGTCCTCAATGATCCCATATTTCTCATAAATACTTGAGGCATTGTTTTTAAATGTCTTATCATTGAGCATTTCGTTGAGATTCCTGTACTTGTCTCTCCGCTTCCCCTTGTAAACCCGCGTTTTATCAATGTTATCCCGCGTCATGACGTCGAATTCGTCTCCGTCAAAGACGTTGAGACGTTGGGAACCTAGTGCCTCGTCAACGGCTGCTGATGCCTCCATAGGATCACGTGGAATGTACGGTAATTGACGGTCGACCTCCTTCAATTCCGGAGGTAAGTTGTCTTCTAGTAGCGCATTTATGACCGCCGATGGATTATTATTGTAGTACTTAAGGCATTTAGCTATGAACCCTTCTCCCAAGTCGCACATTATGTCCTTAACTTCGCTAATCAATGCACTCTCACATTTTTCAATAGATTTAACCGAATTTTCGGGATTTTCTGCTGGAATATCGTACTCCATTCGACTGAAACTCGGACCCGCAACAGAATTATCTATTCCATTTCTGTATTCAGCGTTTTTCGGAGCTTCCGGCATCTCCAGTGCTACAAATACAGATTTAAGAATGAAGTTCTTCTTGACTTTATCAACTTGCTCACTTATTTGAGTGATAATATCTAAATCAATGTCAATTGGATACAAAGTGTTGTAGTCTTTGAGGAAGTACTTCTCTGCTACAGCTATTGTCAGCTGATTCATGAATTTATCTACATACTGATGAGCATTCTTGTCTTTTGATGGATCCGGTTGTTCCAAAATTACCGCAATATCTCGATAAATAATGTCCCTGCAAACGTTGATCATCGAGATTCTCGTGATCCCCAGCAAATGCCGAATTTCCGTGTATTCGATTAGAGTCTCCTCGCTCATTGAAAATCTCTCTAATTGCTTGTAAATCTCTGGCAAAACGTTTCCATAAACTGTTACTAGTCTCGTGAGGAAGTTTTCTGTTGAAAAAAACGTTATAGCGGGGCGATAAACTTTTAAAAATATTTCCAGAGTCGTTGAGGTGTCCAATAAGTGCACAACCAAGTCCTGGATCTCTTCCATCTGCATTTGCACGTCTCTTCCTTCAGATGTAGCGAATTTTTCTTCGTTGTTGGTGAAAACTTGGCAAATAAAGTCCACAGCCTCTTTGAAGTCTGCTGAGTACAGTGGATTTAATTTAATTGCACTTTCTAGGATTTTTGTAACAACTCTGTCATTTTCTCGGCCGTAGACTTGACACAAATCCCACATTATTGGAACAGTCATCAAATAATTGTTATAAATGAGTCCTCCATGGTAGGATTTATCCATAAACTCGGATGGACTCTCTTTGTATGTTACAATTCTTGCGAAAGTTATTAAAACATTTCTTCGGAGTTTCTCGAGTAGTTGGAGCATCTTCTTGTCGTTTGGGAATTTTTCGATTGTGTAGAATGTCGGGGATTCCATTAAAAAACTTCCCAATGACTCGATAATGGACTTATTGTGCACTAAATTCGACCAGAATCTGTAAAAATTTTGATTTATTAATTTATTAACGTAAATTTTATTTTTTTTTGAGTTTAAAATGATTAGATTTAGTGGAATTTCTTACTTGTATTGGGGTAATGATAACAGCCACTCGATATCTTCATTTAAATAATTAATAATCTCCATCCATGTGCTTTTAGCACCAATAATCTCTCTTCCATCATCATCGTAGATATTTGGACTCTCGTACAATTGAAATTGTCGATTTTCAACCCAAAAATCGGACTGTAATTAAAAAAAAAAGAGTTTTAAAAAAAGTAAAGCTGTGAAATTTTTGGACCAATCAATTTTATTTCACAATCAGTTCTTCAAAAATATCTTGGAGTCTAAGGGAGATAGAGTAAATTTTATGATAGCATTTTATTTTTAGAAAATCTCAGGATAGGGGAAGGTGGGGCAATATGGACAGGGGAGGTGAAATGGACACATTTGAGTTTTTATGCATATATTATGAAAAAATCTTTAAATGAATGAAAGTATTGGAGATGGATTTTTTTTAATGATTCCATCGGAAAGCTGAGGAAATTTTAGTCGAGAAACATGTGCCAGAATTAATTTTTTCCAATTTTTTGAGAATTCGATTTTTTCTGGGATTTTTGAGGGGTAAAAGCTTTTCGATTTTTGAGCAAATTCAGTTTTTTGGGAATATCTCTGGTTCTATTGGTCGTAGCGACCTGGGACCGATTTTAAATGAAAGGTGAGATCATTTCCCATCGATTTATGGGGTTTTGGATTTAAAAATATCGATTTTTCACATAGTTATAGGGCAAAAACCGATGATCATAATTTTTCACAAAAGTTCCCATAACTATCTGGAAAATCGATATTTTTGAATTCAAAACCCCATAAATCGATGGGAAATGATCTCACCTTTCATTTAAAATCGGTCCCAGGTCGCTACGACCAATAGAACCAGAGATATTCTCAAAAAACTGAATTTGCTCAAAATTCGAAGGGCTTTTACTCCTCCAAAATCCCAGAAAAAATCGAATTCTCAAAAAATTAAAGAAAATTAATTCTGGCACATGTTTCTCGACTAAAATTTCCTCAGCTTCTCAATATGGTGATAAAATTGGAGAAATAATTATTTATCAATTAAATAATAAACTTTTTACCAATGCTGGAATTGCCTTTTTTGTTCCATTGGACTCGACAATCAATGTCAACGTCTCTAGAGGCCGATTTTCTGGATTCTGGTGAATAAAATAATAATTAAACAATAAAATCAACAAAAACTCTCGTCATTAACCAAAAAATAAGAATAATTTGTTGATGATCATGTGAGTTTTAAAGATATAATAATAATAATATTAATAATAATAATTAACAATTAAAAATTACCTGAAAAATATTTACAACCAAATTTTTTGGATTATCCATCGAAGTACATTTAATTTTTATCCGATAATGAGTTCAATAAGATTTTGTATCTTTCAGATGTGAGCAATATTGAACAATATTCATATTGTCGAGCTAACGAAAGAGTCGACCGAGTCGACACCCGAAGTATCCCGAACACTACCGAAGTCGAAATTCAAATGGTGGGGGCATGAAAGCCGAATTTAAATCTTTTGCTAGTACGACAATAACCTCCCGGTAATTATTATTATTATTACAGAATAAATTTGATGAATATGCAAAGGAAAACCCTCTTCATTCTGTTGTCATTGATGTCACTTTTATTTTTTCGTAATTTTGGAGTTAAAGCGCAAAAAACAATGAATTCAATTTCTGGAATTTATTCAGTTGCTTATGTCACAGTTCCCAGTGACAAAGTTGCAAAAGAATTGGCCCGGTATGTACAAACACAATAATTGACCATGCAATAAATTGATTTTATTATTATGAAAAAATAAAATATTTAGGTTCTTTTTATTACAGAGGAATCGTAAAAAATAAACTTGCAGCTTGTGTAAATATTATTCCTCAAGTCACTTCAGTTTACGAATGGGAAAATGAAATTAATGAAGACAATGAGCTACTTTTGGTATTTTAATTATTAATTGATTATTTTATTTTATTTATCTCTTTTGGAAAATCTGGAAATTTTGAAGTAAATTCGTTGCATTTGTTGCAGATGATTAAAACGAGGACTGAGACAGTGGGAAATCTCACGAAATACGTGAAGTATGTGTAAAAAAACAAAAATTTAGCAAAATTGGATGGAAATGGAAAAAATATTGGAGGTGGATTTTTTTTGATGACCCCAGTGGAAAGCTAAGAAAATTTGCGGTGGAAAACATGTTTTGGAAGCAATTTTCGGTGATTTTTCAAAATTTGTTCTCTTTTTTTCGGGTGAAATCCTTTTAATTTTTGAAGAACATCGCTCTTTAAGAATATCCTTGAATATATCCAATATATATATTGGTCCTAGTGTAAAAATTTTAAATAGAGGTGAAAGATGAGATCATTTGCAATCGATTCATGGGATTTTGAAAGGAAAACAATCTATTTTTCATAGGATTAAACATCCATTATTGGAAATCTATTGTTTTTTCTATGAATACCTCAAATATCAATTTTTTTCTTCAAATCACCATAAATCTAGGGTTAAATGACACACAGTTCATCTCCATCTGTGATTTTTGTGCTACGATCAATAGAATCAGAGATTTCCTCAAAAAAACAAAAATTTTCGATTATGGAAAGGGGTTGACCCTCAATTCGGACTCGAAAACTTATATTTTTTCCAAAAATTCAAAAAAATTAGTTTCGATTCACGTTTTCCACCCAAAATTTTCTCACCTTTTCGATGGAATCATCCGAAAAAATCTAGCTCCAACAATTTCCATAGAATCTCCATTTTATCTCCTGTTCTCCTAAAACATTACCGCATTAATGCATTGTTTATTCCAGAGAAAATCATCCTTACAAAGTTTGTGAAATTATTTCCCTCCCGGTAAGTTTAAAATCCTTAAAAATCCTCAATTTCTCAAGTAAAAAATTATTCTCTCTTCTTTCTTACAGATTGAGAACGGGAACGAGGCATATTTGACTTGGATCGGAAAAATAGTTCCTCCCATCGACAAAAAGACTCCATAACTCCTCAAAAATAGGAAAAAAAATCAATAATATGTGTAAGAAATCAATAAACTACTCATCCAATCATAAATAATCAGAATATCTTTAAAAAAATACAAAAATGCGCATTTGTTGCTTTTAACCGGATTTGAATTTCCCGCCAAAAAAAACAAGTGTATCCCGTCTTCCTCAATACTCAATTTTATTGCTTTAAACGATAGATTATTGCTAAAAAATCAAATTAGAAAAAACAATTGTTATTAACAAATAAATAAATTTCCACAAAACAAAATATAAAACAATAATTTTTCTTTTTAGTCACTAATTTGATTCAACTCCAATTTTTTTACCAGCGTCCCTCTCAACTTGGGCGTCCACCATGTTTGTTTAGTTTGTTGGTCGAGTGGGGGATGAAAAAGCGTAAGCGTATCAACCTCCTTATTATTTGTTCAAAAAAAATCATTAATTAACGATAAAATTATAACAAAATATTCATCAAACGTATCAACAAATTGTGAAAAAAATGGTAAGTTATTAAATTAATTCGAATTAATGATTAATTCAAGTATTTTTGCCCATTGGTTTTCGCGCGAATTTTTCATCTGCGTCTGTACTTGTCTCTCTTCTGCCCTCTCTCTGCCCCTCTTCATCCTTCCATTGGACACTGCCGGTGTCGGTGTGTGTCGTCACGACGTCACTTTCAAACGTCCGTTGTTATTTTGTGTTTTTTTTTATCGATCGAAAAATCAAAACTCATCGATCGCATAAACCTGAATAATTTGATATTTAAAATATGCGAATGACTAAGAAAATTTCTAGAATTTTCCCGAATTCAACAATTTTTTAATCTTTTTTTTTAATTTTTTTTAGAGATCTTTCCGGAAAAATTTAAAAAACCGCTGATTGTGTGTTTGGTCAGATAGATTCTAGAGAACTCTCTGACTAGGTCGACCACCCCCGCAAATCGATAATGGCCCCTCCGAAGGAGAGGCTAAGCGACTGCGGGGAAAACTTGCATGGATACAGAAATGAACTTTAACAAACATTAAATTTACATTTTTTTTTCAATGATAAAAAAAATCAGATATTATTGACCGACTATTTCTGCATGTTTATCTCTAAATTTAGAATTTTCCACGATACGCGCCTATTTTTTGAATGATCAAGACTCCATAAACACATGAATAGGACCGGAGATTTTCATTTGAATTTTAGTCTCACTAAGTTGCTGAGCTACTAGGATACTCGAATCAATAAATAAATTTTGATGATTGAATCAAGTTTGAAATGTCAAAGTGGAATTTGTGAGTTTTCAGGTATTTGAAAGTTCACTTCAGAGTTCTCAGATGTCTCGTTCGAGTTCCTCTCAGAGTTTTGCTCAGATGTCTCCTCAAAGTTCCGCTCAGAGTTCCCCTTAAAGTTCCGCTTAAAATTCACCCTCAAAGTTCCCCTCAACGTTCCACTCAGAGTTCCCCCCAAAGTTCCGCTCAGAGTTCCTTTCAAAGTTCCCCTCAAAGTTCCGCTTAAGAGTTTCCCTTAAAGTTCCACTCAGAGTTCCTCTTAAAGTTCCACTCAGAGTTCCTCTTAAAGTTCCACTTAGAGTTCCTCTCGAAGTTCCGCTGAAGAGTTCCCCTTAAAGTTCCACTCAGAGTTCCCCTTAAAGTTCCACTCGGAGTTCCTCTTAAAGTTCCACTTAAGAGTTCCACTCAGAGTTCCACTTAAGAGTTCCACTCAGAGTTCTACTTAAGAGTTCCACTTAAGACTTCCCCTTAAAGTTCCACTCAGAGTTCCCCTCAAAGTTCCCTTCCAAGTCCCCCTCAAAGTTCTCTTCCAAGTCCCCCTCAAAGTTCCGCTTAAAAGTTCCCCTCAGAGTTTCAAATATCACTTTGACATTAAAAATTTCATTCAATCATCAAATTTACTTATCAATTCAAGTATCCTACCTGCTTACCAACTTAGTGAGACTCAAATTTAAATGAATTCTTCCCCCCTACACCTGAATTATCTAACCTAAATGAAATTTGCAGGTCCAATAAAGCTGAGAAATGTGGCTACGAAGTGAGCACGTGGGCAGACGTCTCCGCGTTCGTGTTTCGTCAATTTCAAAATTGCCGACTCGCCTACAAACACCAGGAGTACGTAAAGCACCAGCGATTATCAGCAGTAGTCAACGTGTAACGACCTCCAGTCGTTGCAACCGTCTGAGTCGTTGGCGACGTCGATCACCGTCTCTCCTAAAAGAGGCCTGTCGTGAGAATGTCCTTAATTTTTCAAAGTCACCGCCTGTTCGTCGACGTCCACGTCTTCGCAAGCCCATCAAACGCTCCATGCTAAACGGTTCTGCAACAATGCGTCGTCCTCGAGAGGAACCAAAACCAGCACTTCCCAGAGTTTCCGAAGAATCCAAGGAAAACTGGACTTCCCTTTTGCCGAATCATCAAGAAGCAAACAACCCTAAGACAAACCAGATCACTGAGGATCAATGCTCAGAATCCAGCTCCAAGATCTCTGAAATCTTCTCAAAAACCCTTGAATCCCAGGAGCTCACAAGTTTACTCCAAGCAGACTCAAATTCAAATTCCGACTCATCTGCATCAGCAAGCTGTGAAAATTCTGTATTTTCAGTAGTTGATATCCTGTCACTCCACTATTCCGCAATTTGTGCAGCTTCCGTTGATAATTCCGAGGATTACTACAGCAATGTCATGTCCTGCAGTGCTTCCAATGGAGCCATATCAAACCGTTCGTTCAATCAGAATCATTACGATGGTGAATTCTCGAAATCTCAAGAATTGGACAATTCTTTGAACGTCGATGATTTGACGGTCTCAACAGCTATTGACAAACTTCAATCAAATCCAGACTTCGATAACGAAAAATTCCCGGAATTATCTGATGACAATGGAAACGTAGAGGACAGCAGATACGATGCAGAAGAGATTGACAGAGAGTATCAGGAAACTGTTAAGTACATGGAAGTTGGCTCTGAGGAGATTGTTGAGAGCTGCGAAATAGACAACATGGTGACACAGGTTCAGGATGATTGGCTGCCTTTTGATCCCTATGTTTTCATAAAGCATCTACCGCCTTTGACACCTGCCATGAGAGCCAGATGTCCAGCTTTGCCTCTCAAGACTCGTTCCAGCCCTGAATTCAGCTTGGTTCTTGATCTTGATGAGACACTGGTCCACTGCAGCCTCCAGGAGCTCTCAGACGCAGCATTCAGGTTTCCAGTCGTTTTTCAGGACGTAACGTACACGGTATACGTCAGGACACGGCCTTTTTTCAGGGAATTTTTGGAACATGTTGCTGGGCTTTATGAAGTCATCCTCTTTACTGCAAGCAAGAGAGTCTATGCTAATAAGCTGATGAATCTTCTTGATCCTACGAGGAAACTCATCAAATACAGACTCTTCAGGGAGCACTGCGTTTGCGTTAATGGGAATTACATCAAAGATCTTTCGATTTTAGGAAGAGATCTATCGAAAACGGTGATAATTGATAACAGCCCACAGGCTTTTGGCTATCAGCTGGAAAATGGAATTCCTATTGAAAGTTGGTTTGCTGATCGATCTGACAATGAGCTGATGAAGCTACTACCGTTTTTAGAAAATTTAGTCAACTGGGGAGGCGATGTTAGGCCGCATATTAGAGAGCAATTTCGATTATTCACATTTTTACCACCTGATTAATTTTGACACGTTATTATGATAATCAGTTAATTAATTATTAATTTTTGTTGAATGAACTTGATTTGTTGAAGTTCAGGAGACATATCCGCTTTTTCTATATTCTTTAGGTAACGGAGCACAATTGTTGAATACTTCTTTATGGAGGAAGGTGGGGCAATATGGGCATAGGGGGTAAAATGGATGCATTTGAGTTTTTATGGATATATTATGGAAAAATCGTTGAATGAATGAAAATATTGGAGATGGATTTTTTTTGATGGTTTCCTTGGAAAGCTGAGGAAATTTTAGTCGAGAAACATGTGCCAGGATTAATTTTTTTGAATTTTTTGGGAATTCGATTTTTTCTGGGATTTTTGAGGGGTGGAAACCTTTCGATTTTTGAGGAAATTCAGTTTTTTGGAAATATCTCTGGTTCTATTGGTCGTAGCGACCTGGGACCAATTTTAAATGAAAGGTGAGATCATTTCCCATCGATTTATGGGGTTTTGGATTCAAAAATATCGATTTTTCACATAGTTATAGGGCAAAAACCGATAATCATAATTTTTCACTAAAGTTCCCATAACTATTTGAAAAATCGATATTTTTGAATTCAAAACCCCATAAATCGATGGGAAATGATCTCACCTTTCATTTGAGATCGGTCCCAGGTCGCTACGACCAATAGAACCGGAGATATTCCAAAAAAACTGAATTTTTTCAAAAATCAAAAGGCTTTCACCCTCAAAAATGCTCCAAAAAAATCGAATTTTGAAAAAATTGAAAAAAATTAATTCTGGCATTTGTTATCTGCCTAAAATTCCCTCAGCTTTTCAATAGAATCATCAAAAAAAATCTATCTCCCACTGTTCCATTACAATATCCCATTTTGCCCCACCTTCCCCTAATCTTTGAGTAAATTTTTCTAATTTTTATTCGTTTACTTCTACTTAATCGTAATTTTCTTGCGAAACAAGTAAAATTATCATTTTTGAAAATTTATATCTGTTCGACGTATGTTCGACTAAACATACTAAAAAATTGTATATTTTATTTTTTTTAGAATAGCTTTTGCGTTTCTCTTTTTAAATTTAAGAGAATAAATTTTTAAAGGTGTCTTGCACCAAAAAATAATAACAGTTAATAATAATAGTTATTAAAAGAAATCATGGAAATCATAGGAAAAATGATCTCATTTACGAAATCAGTGTTTTTAATGTGTCTCAGAGAGAGCAAAAAATCGTTTTTAACTAAAAAAAAAACAGCCGATGACAAATTAAAAATAATTGTACATTTATCAAGAAAAAGATGAAAAAAATTTAATTAGTGACTGTAAAAATTCGGAAACGGCTGGCCGATGATTTCAAATCTTTCTTCTACATTTTGGATTAATTAATCGTTTAATTTAATCAATTATCTCATTATTAATGCTTCATGGGATTAATTTTTCATTATTTTTCTATAGAATAAGCGAAAATCCGTACAATTATTAAGAATTAATAATTTTCTGTGCAATTTTTTCCCATGTTTTAGCTTTTAATCAAGTTCTTCTTTTTTAATTAATGAATTTTTTAGTTAATTGACAAAATAAACTTCCATCACTAATATTCTTTTCACAAATTGAAGAAAATAATTAATTAATTAAATGAATAATGATGGTGAGGACATATATAGAAAACTGACGTATTCAGTTGCTTTTTTAAAGACTAAGTTGGGGTTGAAGAAAAATTATTAAAATCAAAGGATTAATTATCAAATAAAAAGGGAATTTAATTATTCAATTATTCTGAATATAAAATAAAATTGATATTTCATCTTAATATTGTTTTACAATAGTTATACAACTATTTATTGAAATTTTAATGATTTTTCTTCCTCAGTGTTTTAAATGTCTATCAAAGGAACAATTAGAGTATAAATAAAATTAAATAGCTGAATTATTGTATCTTAAATATGATAATTTAATCACTATTATTAACAGAAAAAAATTAATGAATTTTTACACATTACGTACATGAGCAGAAAATCAGTTACAAAAAAGACACGTGTGATTAATTGCTTTCGCCTCTTTTTCTCTCAATGAAATATTGGATGATTAAAAATTGTACAAAAATTCTTACAAAAATATTGTATCAATCTTAAAGTTAATTTTTAGCATTTTTTTTTCTTTTTTTGTTATTTCGCCGCACAGTTTCTTCATTTTTTCGATAATTATAATTAGACTATGAACTCTCATTACTCGTATGTACCTAGTTATTTAATATGGATATATAAAAAATGGAAAAATAGAGAAAAAATGAAAAATTGAATTGTTTTCAATGTTCCTTTTCATTAAAAAAAAATCAATCAGTCGGGTACGAATTCAGTCGTTTTTTTTAATTACCAGGTACTTCTGAATTAAACGGATGCTGCAATCCCAATTAATACTTTCCAAAAAAAAAAAATATTAAAAAAAACTGAGAATAAATAAATAAATATTGAGAAAAAAAATTATTTTTTTTCTTTCAAAGTACAGGAAAATAGAAAAATGATGAATTATCTTTTTTCTCATATTTTTTAATCCTATTATCAAATAAACTATCCAAGCAGTCCTCATTAATACCAATTTTTGCTCGATTTGTTCCATTAGTAGCCTCGTTCTCAATAGTACGTAGGGAAAAAAAGCTGAAACACCATTATAGTTTTTTTTTCAAAACAATTATTTATATATTTAAAATTTTACTACATTTTTTAACAGAGAATTAAAACTTCATCCTCAATTGCACGAGCTTCAGATTTATCGTTTTTCATCAGATATTTTATTTAAAAAAATGAGAAATAAAATGGAAAAATGCCGAATTTATGTAAAAATATAAATTGTAACGAGTAATAGGGGAAGGTGGGGTAAAATGGACACTCCAATTGAACGGTTCTAGATAGAAATTTTCTGATGATTCCATTGAAAAGCTGAGGAAATTTTAGGCGAAAAACATGTGTTAAAATTTTTTTTTCTCAATTTTTGGAAGAATTCACTTTTTGGGCGAGTTTTGAAGGGATTTCCCTTTTAAAAATCGAAAAAATTCACTTTTTCAGTGATATTTCCGGTTCTATTGGTCGTAGCGAGCTGGGGTTGATCTCAAATGAAAGATGAGCTCATTTCTCATCGATTTATGTGGTTCAAATTTTTTTAAAATCAATTTTTCAAATATTTATAGGTCATTTTCCTGAAAATCAGTTTTTGCCCTATAAGTACTTGAAAAAATTGATATTTTTTTTTTTAAACCCCATGAATCAATGGGAAATGAGCTCATCTTTCATTTAAGATCAACCCCAGGTCGCTGCGATCAATAGAACCAGAGATATCCTCAAAAACCTGAAATTTTTCAAAAAACAGAAGAGTTTCACCTTCAAATCTCGCGCAAAAAATGAAATTTTTGAAAAATTCCAAAAAAAACTTCTGACATATGATTTTCATGGGAAATTTTCTCATCTTTCCAATGGAATCATCAGAAAAAACCTATCTCCAATATTTCCATCGATTTCTCCCAATTTTCATAGTATAAAATACAAAAATCAACTCGTGTCCATTTTACCCCACTTTTCCCTGAATAAAAATGTAAAAAAATTAGAAAAAAAAGGAATTTTTCGTTTCTTCTTTTTCTTCGAAACTCACTAATTCACATAATCGAACAATAAACTCGGCCAGTTGAGTCAAATTGATTTTTATTAGTCGCTAAACAGAGAAATTTCGATTTCTCAATGTCCATATATCTGATTTCAACATATCTGAAATTCGAGCAATTGAGCCGGTCCTAATCTTCATTACGTTGAAAATACCTCTTCTCAATTCTCTTGCAGAGATCAACTAAATCCGGAAATTCCTTGACAATTTCAGCTAATCTCTTAGCTGGTAATGGTGTTGTCAAAATTGTGAATAGATGACCAAAAACTAGTGCATCAAGTTCTTTGGGTCCTCTGGAAAATTCAAATTTCTTTATAAATTCCTAGATTTTTTTTTTATTGACAAAAGGAACCAGTGGATACAGGCGAAAGGATCTCGATGGAATCAGAAATATCCCAAATCGGATCATCTTCCTCATCAATTGCCTGTTCTTCAGCTTTGGAATTTTTTGTTATTCTTAATTGGACAGTTTTGGAGTGCTCAATGAGATCAGGAAAGGTCCGAATGATTTTAATGAGCTCTTGCAGGGAAGGAACTGTCTGGGATCGCAGGATTGCTTGGATATGACCGTAAACTAGTGCATCCAGTTCACAGGGTCTTGCGAATAAAAATAATTAATATAATGAATGATTAATTGTCAACATGATAAGGGAAAAGTGGGGCAAAATGGGCCTGATTAGAATTATTTAGAATTTTTTTTGAGGGTCGATTTTCGTGTTGCCACATAGATCTCCGAGACATCACAATTCAGGATTTTTTTTTAGAGTGAAGGACTCGATGAAAAAATCTGAAAAAATTTGAGAAGACACTCCAATATGTTAACATTTTAGGTGAATTTTTTCAAATTTTTTTGTGGAGTCCTTCACGACTAAAAAAAATCAAAAATCATTTTTCAAGACAATCGACCCTCAAAAAAATTATCCTAAAGTCCATTTTGCCCCTCTTTTCCCACCAAATAATGATTGATTTCGATTTGTTGAACTCGTCTTACTTGTTTCCATAAAAATACGGTTTTCCATCGAGTCTCTCTGAAAGTGCAGTGCAGCACATTTTGACATCCTGATAAATTTCCTCGATACTTTTATTATAAAGTCCCAGGACTTTTAATTTTTTCGTTATTTGCCTCTGTTTCTGCCAATTAAGGATGTGATTGAGTGGCCAGGGGTAAACCGAGCCATGTCGAGACTTTGTGACTTGTTCTAGAGTTGTAGGATCGACCCAGCAGATGTACTGTTCTGCATTGGCGAGTCCATTGTTGACTAACGAGATATAGGCTCTCATGTCGGTTTTTTCAGTTTCGTCCAGGTCCTGGGAGAGTCTCGCGCCTTTGTTTCCGACAAAAGAGACGATATTGTCGAAGTCTGAGACGAGAAAAGCACCGCATTGGATGAAAGGTACACGACCTGAAGGAGACATGTACTCTGCGTTTTTTCGGGGCTCCACTTGGTATTCGAGATTCAACATGTGGAGAAAAGCCTGAACTGCCAGACAATTTGCATTGTCGGGAAGGAGAATCTGCTCGACTTCGTAGGGCTGGTAGAGTTTTATGGGCTGGGGCCATGCCTCTTGAGCTGAAAAAATAGAAAAATGAGTAATTTATGGTTTAAGAGACACAGTGGGGCAAAACGGACTGGGGTTGATTTTAGTACTTTATACTATGAAAATTGGGAGAAATTGATGGAAATATGGGAGATAGATTTTTTCTGATGATTCCATTAGAAAAATGAGAAAATTTGCCATGAAAATCATATGAGAGAAGTTATTTTTTGGAATTTTTCAAAAATTTCATTTTTTGCGCAAGATTTGAAGGTGAAACTCTTCTGTTTTTTGAAAAATTTCAGGTTTTCGAGGATATCTCTGGTTCTATTGATCGTAGCGACCTGGGGTTGATCTTAAATGAAAGATGAGCCCATTTCCCATTGATTTATGGGGTTTAAAAAGAAAAATATCAATTTTTTCAAGTACTTATAGGGCAATAACTGATTTTCAGGAAAATGACCTATAAATATTTGAAAAATTGATTTTTAAAAAATTTGAACCACATAAATCAATGAGAAATGAGCTCACCTTTCATTTGAGATCAACCCCAGGTCGCTATGACCAACAGAACCGGAGATATCGCCGAAAAAGTGGATTTTTTCGATTTTTAAAAGGGAAACCTCTTCAAAACTTGGCAAAAAAAGTAAATTTTTCCAAAAATTGAGAAAAAACAAATTTTGACACATGTTTTTCGCCTGAAATTTTCTCAGCTTTTCAATGGAATCATCAGAAAATTTGGATCTCGAACCGTTCAATTGGAGTGTCCATTTTAACCCATCTTCCACTATTATTGACTAAAAACAGTAAATTATCGTTTTTTGACACAAAAAATATGTAAAAAAACAGGAAAAAATGAGAATTGAGAAACTGCGTTATTTTTTGGAGGTTTTTTTTTTAAATAAAGAGTGTTCATACCTCCCAACTCCAATTCCATGACCTCCGACAAGAGAGGCTCCGGCATTTTTTAATAAATAATATTCAATTCAAATGAAGATTGTTAATTAATTAAATTAATTAAATTCTGAAAGTTTTTTACTCAAAATAATAATCAAATTTCTGTATTTGTTCGGTTAGTTCAACATTTTTAGTTCGTCCTCATCGGAAAAAAGGACATAGATGGCGGTAAAAAAAGCGCGCGAATTTCAAAACAATTGCTGTGTTTTTGAATTAGTAAAAGAATAAATGACAAATTACCTGATTTTATATCGGCTATGGCTTTACCCCGAATTATCCAGTGACTCTCCATTTCCCTCAACAATTGCTTCTGAAAATAATTAAATCGAAGAAAAAAAAATCGTAAATTAGCAAAAAATAAAAGGAATTAAACCAATAAAAAAAGTGTAATTTTGTATTAGAGCTAAATTTAACCCTGAATTGCTCCACATCCGTGTCCAAGGCCTCCAAAATTTTCTTTTGAAGCGATATTTCCGTTGACTTCACAATTTCCTCCATAATTACTCAACTAATTTGCTAAAAATCCTTTTTAAATCGAATAATCAACAAAAAAAACCAGTTTAACTAAAATTTGGATTTAAATTTGCCTCCCCCAATGCTTCGGTAAAACAAAATGGCGGTTGAACTGCGTGAAGTTATGTGCGCAGTAGACTCGAGGTTCTTTCTCTTTTCAAACACGCCAAAATGTCGAAGAGAGGTGAGTTTTTTCGTTTGTGTGAAAATCCATGAAAATCAAAGTGTTAATAATCAATCGAAGGGAAATAATTAAATACACTTGAAGAAAAAGCTTCGAGCTATGTCTGTGAATTAAACGTTTTTCGAAAATTAATCGGATTACTGTGCATATATGACACCACTTGATTTTTGTGTGCCATGAGATCTCATTTTCATTGAAAAAGTATACAAGATTTTTAAAACATGAATTTTTATGTTTATTCTTTTATTAGGACGTGGTGGATCGGCTGGAGCCAAATTCAGGATATCCCTGGGTCTCCCAGTAGGAGCTGTTATTAATTGCGCTGACAATACTGGTAAGTTTTATTTATTTTTAAAAATTGTCATTTTTGAATCCTAACCTCAATCTTCAAACTCCAAAGACACATCAATAAACACTTTTTCGAATATATATATATATCATTTAGTCAAAATCATGAAATACTCCAAAATATCATTTAAATTAAATTAACATACTTTTAAAATTTTTTAGAATTTTTTAAACCAATGAATTATTATTAAAAAAAAAACACTTGAAAAATTGTTCACTTGTACATATTTTATATTTTTTTTTTAATATTTAAAAAAGAAATTATTACTTAATATATTTGTTTATTAATAAACAAATAAATTATTATTTTTTTAATAATTTATTTGTTACGAGAAAAAAGTACTAAAATTTAAAATAACCCGCGAAATTTGAATTTTCGTGATTTAATTCCTGTACTTTTATAATTTCATTTAAAATTCAATATTAATAGGCATTAATCGTAATTTATATTTTTCAGGAGCAAAAAATCTGTATGTCATTGCTGTCCAGGGTATCAAGGGTCGATTGAATCGTCTTCCTGCTGCTGGTTCAGGTGATATGATCGTTGCAACTGTCAAAAAGGGAAAACCCGAACTCAGGAAAAAGGGTAAGTCAATTTTACCTTTTTATCAATTGTTCTAAGAGTCGTTTGAATGTGAAAACATGAATTTTCATCATTTTTTCCTATTTTTTTCAGTCATGCCAGCAGTTGTAATTCGTCAACGCAAGCCATTCCGCAGGAAGGACGGTGTTTTCATCTACTTCGAGGATAATGCTGGTGTAATTGTCAACAACAAAGGAGAAATGAAGGGTTCAGCAATTACTGGACCAGTTGCTAAAGAATGCGCTGATTTATGGCCAAGAATCGCTTCAAACGCCAGTAGTATCGCGTAATTAGCAACAAAACTTCTGTAATATCCTTATTTTCTCCACAATAAAAATCAGAAAAAAAACTAAGACATTTAATGACTATATAATAAACATTTAAACATTTAAATACCTCTTGAAGGAGTCTAATATAAAATTAATGGAAAATAATTGAAAAAAAAACGACTTTTCTTATCGTGAAAAGGAAATTTTTTTTATTTATGGTATTCTATTGTTGATTAACTTCGAGAAATGATAAAATAGGAATGATACACATTTTCTTCACTTTTTCGCAAATTCAAAGGTATAATCTATTGTTTTTTCCTAACTAATTTATCAATTAAATACCTTGATTCACAGGTAATCGTGAAATTCAAGGCAATCGAACGTCGAGTTGAAAATTTAATTTGCAGTAAATCGAAAAATTAATTAATCTTTCAAATTATTCACGAGGGGCGTCAAAATATGTGAGCCAATGAAAGTAGAGTGTTTATAATTTCTTTTTTCTTCTTTTTTTTATTACAAAAGTGGCTTTTTAATCACTCACCAATTCAACAAGATTAATTAGTGTAACAATGATTGTATTTTATATTTTTCATTAAATTATTGATTTACGATTCAAGTATTTTTTTAGTCTTAAAACATATTCGTAAATTTTTTTTTTTTCCTACAATAAATGCGTACTTTAGAAGCTAAAAAAAAATTCGACAGTTTGTAGCTTCACTGCTGGCGCCTCTCGATATGCATTTTTTTTGAAATTCCTAGAAAGAATAAGTATTCTTATACATATTGAATAAAATGAAGAATTGTGAAATTCTGTCTTCTGATTTATAGAAAAAAAAGGAAAATTAACAGAAGATATTATTCAATTCTTTATAATCAATGATTACATTTACTTTGATTAAACATTTGAAAAAACATATCTTCATCTTTTTTTTCAGAAATTAATTCAGGCTTGAGGCTCAAGAAAATTAATTAAATATAATCCTCATTTCTGCGCTTTCTGTCTCTGTATTTTTTTTTTGTGATTCGATGAAGTTCGCAATTTTTAATGCTTTATAATTCAACGAAAAGACTCGTATTATGTTTTTTTTCAAATATTTTTCCTAATTGAACTAAAAATTTAGCACCTGGAACATCCATGAACTTCTAATTTTCATTTTATTTAATTTTTTACTAAAAAATGCAAGTCACACATTTTTTTCTCTTTTAAATTGAAGAAAACAGTTTTTTTTTTTAACTTTTTTTCGCAAAAAACTTCAATATATATTGTTTATATATATATTTCAATTTTCAACTGGGCGCGCATTTTCTGTATTTTTTTTTCACTTTTTTTTACGTTATTTGTTTCTCATCCATTTGGTTTATTTTGGCATACAAAATAATTTTATTTACAGTCTGACAATAGTTAATATTTATCTAAACTATTTTTTTTCAGTTTCCTTTTTCCTTTTATACTAAAAAAAAAAAGAACACTATAGTAGTACAAGCGGATTATTTCCTATATAATTGTAACAGGATAAAAAAAAATGAGAGATGGAAGAAAAAAAAATATGTAAAATCGTTTCGAAGTTCGAGAGAAAAAAAAGAGAAAAATTACAATAAACTATTTACATGAAAAAAAAAAATAAGTAGTGATTGGAAAAAAAAATGGGGCAATTTGCGATTTATATAAATAAATTAATTTGAACCATTTCTATCTATCGGCACACTCTTTTAGTGTCACCAGAGAAATCCTCAGTTAAGCTATTCTTCATGTGAATCAAATGAAAAATGAGATAGGGGAAGGTGGGGCAAAATGGATATTGTAATGAAACAGTGATTCCATTGAAAAGCTGAGGAAATTTTAGGCAGATAAAAAATTCTAGAATTTATTTTTTTTTAATTTTTGGAAATTTGATTTTTTGGGCATTTTCGAGGGTGAAAGTCCTTCGATTTTTGAAAAAATTCAGTTTTTTGGAATATCTCCGGTTCCATTGGTCGTAGCGACATGAGACCGATCTTAAATGAAAGGTGAGATCATTTCCCATCGATTTATGGGGTTTTGAATTCAAAAATATCGATTTTTCAGATAGTTATGGGAACTTTTGTGAAAAATGATGATCATCGGTTTTTGCCCTATAACTATGTGAAAAATCGATATTTTTGAATCCAAAACCCCATAAATCGATGGGAAATGATCTCACCTTTCATTTAAAATCGGTCCCAGATCGCTACGACCAATAGAACCAGAGATATTTCCAAAAAACTGAATTTCCTCAAAAATCGAAAGACTTTTCCCCCTCAAAAATCCCAGAAAAAATCAAATTCTCAAAAAATTGAAGAAAATTAATTCTAGCACATGTTTCTCGACTAAAATTTCCTCAGCTTTCCGATGGAATCATTAAAAAAAATCCATCTCCGATATTTTCATTCATTTAAAGACTTTTTTATAATATATGCATAAAAACTCAAATGTGTCCATTTTACCCCTTGTGTCCGTATTGCCCCACCTTCCCCTATATAATATGAGATAATCTGAGAGGAAGTGACTGGTGCTAAACACAGCAGAAACTAGAGAAATTCTCGATGTAGAGCAGAGAAAAAAAACCTATTCTATTTTATAAATTGAGAAATCTATCAAATAATTACCATTTTACAAAATATAATTGAAGTAGTTTTTTTTTTTCTTTAATTTTCAATTCGAGGATTTCAATGAAATATATTTAAGGATGTTTTTTTTCACACATTTCTCCATTTCATTGCAAATTTCCCTAAGTTTTTCATTCAATGAGATCGTTGTGACAAAATTTTCATCCAAAAACTGAGAAAAAAAGCTCTATATTCGATGAGTTTAAAGACTATGGCTTACAAAAAAAGGAAAAAGAAAAATTAAATAATTCTTAATGTTTTTTTTTATCTCTGAGACTATATATCCTCAAAATGTGTGTACATTGCTCTTATTTCTTAAATAACTGTACTTATTTTCTGAATTGAATTTGAATTTATAATGAGGGAAGATCCTAATACCACGATCATCACTTTTTTTTATTTATTTTTTTTTTAAATTTATTTCTATTTACCACAGAATTTCTGAAATCCCTGCTGATTACAAATTTCATTATTTTTTTAATTAAATTCCTTGTTGCCTGAACAACACATATAATCCCACAGCTTTTCCACGTTTTTTTTTGCACTTTCAGTCGAATTTTCTCTCCGGATATATACATAAGAAAAAAAAAATTAGTGGAGAAAAATCTTCGATATCTTTTAAATGAAAAAAAAAAAAAAAAAAAAATTTAATGAAAAAAAAAAAAGAAAATCCTAATTTTCAAGTAGTGTCTTCTCATCTGGATACTACGTAGCATGTGATTGCTGAGACTGTGACAACTTACTCGAACTCTTGTGCTCTCTCGAATGCTTCTCCTGGAACATGAAAAGACAAAAAAAAACATTTCCCAAAAATCTTTTTTGATGATTTTTTTTCGTTGGAGAAAAAACGAAAAATGCAAATGATAAAAGCAGAAGAAAAAGAGGTAAATCTCATGAGAAATCAACAATATTTAGATATTTTCATCAATTTTTCAATAATTTCTAGGATAATTGGGGTGTGCACATGCAATATATATATGTGGTATTTAAATCCATGCATTAAAAATTACACTATAATAAAATCCTCCACCAAGCAAGTGAATTATTTAAAAATTTCTATTTTTTTTCGTTTTTTTGAATTAAAAATTAAACGAGGCGACTGATTCTTTTTTTCCATATTTCTCTGGTTAGTTAAATAAATGCGAATGTGTTTATAGGTGTTTACAATCAATAATGAAATAGGACAAAATAATTACTAAGGTAAATTTATAGTTTTTCTCTTTTTTTTTGTACAATGAATTTCGTTTATTTGGTTGACTTAATTTTTTTTTTCTTTTTTAATTCAATTTTTTCTCTAAATTTTCCAAGACAGCCACGTTGCCTGTAGATCGCAATTTTTCGTGGATTTTCTCATTAGTATCTGGAAGTCATCGAAAAACTAAAAAAAAATCGCAATTTCGTTCTCTGAAGATAATTAGATATTCGCAAAATGAAACATTTCTAGTTACACACAATAAGTAAATTACAAAAGAAAACTTGGATTTTTTTTCTCATCATTTGAGAATTTTTTTCAGTTAATTGTTATAAGGAGAAAAGTATAGAAGAAGAATTCTTCATTATTCTCAATTTTATTGAGAAAATCCTCAATTTTTTTAAATTTAATTTAATTCGCAAATGTTTTATATTTTTAAAATAAGGAAAATTAAATTTTGAAAAAAGAGAAGAAAAAATCTCCTTATTGCAATTAATTACAGAACTTGCTGTGAACTATTTACATTTTTACTTATAAATGAGAAATAAAATTCTCCCTGATTAATTGTTTTTTTAAGTAAATTTAGATAAATTTGAAATCTCGTACATTCTTCTCCTCACGCACTCTCACTAAATCATTCACCTTAGCAATTATTTTGTCTGTAAAAAAAAACACCCCAGACACAAATTATTAAATAAAATTTAACGTAGAAAAATTGATAAAATCAACCGATTTTCCTCTAAAACATTGAGAAAAATCTTGAATTTCTTGATGAATCTCTAGTATCGTTGATTTCTTATGTTTTTATAATTAAAAGAATGAAACAAAAAAAATAAACTAAAAATTTAAAACGAATTTTCGTTCAGTTAAAGAAAAAAAAAAAGAAATTGAGCAATTTTTTTCAATAATACTCTCTTTAAATAATTTCGTGTTTCTTAGAAAAACGAAAATTCGAGTTTCACAATTTTTTTCAATTTTTTCCTCTCAAGAAAAAAATAATCTACAATAAGTAATTCGTCCGGGCCTTATTATTAAAATTAAATTCTTCAATAATTAAAATTCGATGCAAGAAAAATTAGGAAAGAAAAAATGTAAAAGAAAATTCATTAGGCAATTTAATGTATATTTTTAATTTTTTTTTGATAATTAATATCCTTTTCTATTTTTTCATGCATCTAATTAAATTCATTTTTTTTTCTAAGTTTTTTAAAATCAAAAATGCAAAAAATATTTTCAAAAAAACGATGACATTCTTATGTTATACGTGAATGAAATACGAAAATAAAATATGAGTATAAACAAGAAGTTAGCTTCATTGGGAAAAAAATCTGGAATTTAAATGAATTAATTTTCAAAAAATTGATTAGAAGAACAAAATTCGGTTTTTCCCCTTATTCTCATAATTTAAGAATAATATATTTTTTTTATAGGGGAAGGTGGGGCAAAATGGGCATTGTAATGAAACAGTGGGAGATAGATTGTTTCTGATGATTTTATTGAAAAGCTGAGGAAATTTTAGGCAGATAACAAATGTTAGAATTAATTTTTTGAGAATTTGATTTTTTTGGGCATTTTTGAGGGTGAAAGTCTTTCGATTTTTGAAAAAATTTAGTTTTTTTAGAATATCTCCGGTTCTATTGGTCGTAGCGACATGAGACCGATTTCAAATGAAAGGTGAGATCATTTCCCATAGAT
The DNA here is from genome assembly GCA_963942555.1 of Aleiodes leptofemur. Classification (NCBI taxonomy): domain Eukaryota; kingdom Metazoa; phylum Arthropoda; class Insecta; order Hymenoptera; family Braconidae; genus Aleiodes; species Aleiodes leptofemur. Next base: position 15,534,183 of record OZ012619.1, read on the forward strand.
TTAAGGGGTTTTGAATTCAAAAATATCGATTTTTCAGATAGTTATGGTAATTTTTGTGAAAAAATATGATCATCGGTTTTCGCCCTATAACTATGTGAAAAATCGATATTTTTGAATCCAAAACCCCATAAATCGATGGAAAATGATCTCACCTTTCATTTAAAATCGGTCCCAGGTCGCTACGACCAACAGAACCAGAGATATTTCCAAAAAACTTAATTTTCTCAAAAATCGAAAGACCCCTCAAAAGTCCCAGAAAAAAATCAAATTCTCAAAAAATTGAAAAAAATTAATTCTGGCACATGTTTCTCGACTGAAATTTCCTCAGCTTTCCAATGGAATCATTAAAAAAAATCCATCTCCAATATTTCCATTCATTGAAACATTTCTTCATAATATATGCATAAAAACTCAAATTTGTCCCATTTTACCCCTTATGTCCCTATTGCCCCACCTTCCCCTATTTTTTTTTGCATTCAACAACATTAAAATTTGAATAATCTCCTCGAGAACTCGACATTATCTTTTCTAACATTCAAAAATATTCAATTTGCTCATTGATTTATTTACACAAACTTTAAGTATGTGTTTTTGCCCCTTTGCCAGCAAAGGTAATGCCTCATTGATTCCTTGCAAATTAATTAATAATCAAAAAAACTCCAAAAAGAAAAACAAAACTACTGCATGTGTGTGTGTGTGCTTAGATGAAGCAATTATTTTCATTTTTTTTTTTTTTATTGTATTTATATTTTTTTTTTTATAGAAAATACGAAAGAAAAGTGCATGACACAGAGAAACAAAAATTGTCTAAAGAGTATCAACAAATATATAAAATAAAAAAAGGGATTTTTTTTTACTAGGATGAGAGAAACATAGTCTATTTAGATAGAAACAAAAAAAAACATACGATGCCATGCTTTCTACTTCAATCCTCACGTTTCTACCATTCACAAAGTAATAAAAGTTTTTCGAGTTTCTTTTTCTACGTTTGAAGAAACAAGTTTTCATGAAAACTTTTTCAAAATCAAGTAATGTGTGTAGAAAAATAGATTATGTCATTAAATTTTCAAAAAAGTAACTGATGCACATGATTTTTTTTTTAGGTGGCTAAATAATTTTTGTATTGTAAAAATGGCCAGAAATAGAGAATTTTGAGAGTTTCGAGATGAATCAGGGGGAGGAATCAGTGGAAATATTTGAGATACATTTTTTCTGATAACTCCATCGAAAAGCTGAGGAAATTTGGGGTGGAAAACATGCGTCACAATTTATTTTTGATTATTTTTAGAAAATTTAATTTTTTTTAGAAGAAAATTAGGATCTAATATCCTCTAAAAAATGGAAAAATTTCGAGGATATCTCCGGTTCTATTGGTCGTAGCTTAGAAATTTCGAATGGAGGTGAAAAATGAGATCATTTGCCATTGATTCATGTGGTTTTGAAGGAAAAAATACCAATTTTTGAGTTATTTATTGGAAAAAAAACATGTAATTTTCATAAAATGCTCCATAAATCCTCCAAAAATCGATAATTTTTATTTCAAAATAACATAAATTCATGTTAAATGATCTCACCTCTCATTCAAGATCAATCCCAGGTCCCTCAAACCAATAAAACCAGAAATATCCCAAAAAAAGTGAAATTTTCCTATTTTTTAAAGGTCTCCCCCTCCAAATCTCGTCCAAAAACATCAAATTTTCAAAAAAAACGAAAAAATCTGTTTCGACACATGTTTTCCACCGCAAATTTCTTCAGTTTTCTACCACAATCATTAAAAAAAACTCAATTTCAACCTCTTCTATCAGAATCCCCATTTTCCCTCCCTTGAAATTCAAAGAAATTAGCAAATTTCACTCAGGTGGAGGAGGTGGTGGTGGATTAGCATTTGGAGGAGGTTCAGCAGGAAGAGGAGGCAATTGTGCCCCCTCCCCAGAAGCTGCAGTTAAATTAGGAGGTGGTACAGAAGTATCAAGAAGTCCATCAGCAGTCATAATCACATTGCCCTGCGAGTAAAGTGAGTATTGCTGCTGATACTGCTGATAAAAGACACTAGGATCACAGTAATACCCCCCAGGATACATATTAGGAGGTGGATAAGGATAAAAAAAATCCTGTTGAGTTCCCCCAGTCGAATAACCCGATTGCATCTCTACTCTTCCCTGTCTACCATTTCCTCCCCCCATAATCTGCGAATTCCTGAACAAATCATTGCTACCAGAATAATAATTCTCCCTGTCCCCAAAATTACTCGAAACACGTGTATTAAATCCCCTATTCCCCCCACCTCTCATAGATCCCCTTACCTTATTACTCCCAGATCCATAGTGTCTTCCATTCTGTCTCTCAGTTGTTCTCTGTTGCTGTTGTCCTTGAAATCCTTGATTACCACTCGTACTTTTTTTAGCTACAGGACCACCCTCAACATTATCCCTCTCTCTTTCTCTTTTTCTGGACTCTGGAAATTCAACGCCACCTGCAGATGTCCGAATTTTAATTTTTAACGATCCTTGAATGTCCTTAGACATTGGCTGAACACTTGGCTCATTTTTGATCCTTTCTTTCGTTATTTTTAACGTCAATTTTTCCTGACTACCTGTATTATCAGATGATAGATTCAATTTATCCTTGGGTATTGTGATTTTTATTGGCTGGGCTGTATTGTCATCAGGCTTTTGACTTTTTTCCCTGTGTTTATCCTTACCTCTTTCTTTATCCTTGTCCTTATCCTTTTCCTTGTCTTTATCCTTGTCTTTGTCCTTCTCCTTGTCTTTGTGCTTGTGTTTATGCTTCTCTTTGCTCTTATCTTTATCTTTATGTTTATGCTTCTCTTTTTTCTTCTTCTTTTCGCTCTTGTGGTGCTCCGATTTCTTCTCGGAATGCTGAAGAGGAGGATTTGCACTTATTTCAGGGAGGACCTGAGCAGGTCCTGATAATGCTGAAATATCAACTGTTGAAGGAGCAAATTCCTCCTTAATTGGTGGACCTGTTCGAGGTGGTTCAGACGTTTGATGGATGGATTCTGAATGTTGAGGGATACTAGCTTGACTAAAAGTTTGACTAAAATTCCCAGAGTCTGAAGATTGAGACAATAAAGATGGCATTGGAGCTAATGGCTCTTGAAGAAGTGCAGATATACCTTGAACCGATTTCATTGGACTCAGATACTCAGCTTTCATTGATCCTGAATCTAATTTGTCGAGGATCAAGTGATGCCCTTCATTCCTGAATCCTAGACTGTCCATTCCATTGGTTAATGTATGCTTGGAATCAGAATTATCGGATTTGGAGGAGCTTTTGAGGTGTTCATTTACTGGTTGTCCTGAAGAAGGACCTCTCCCATTGGTTGAACCTGGGATTTCTCGTATAGACATAGGCTCTGGTATCTTTCCAAACATCTTCATGATATCGAAATTACCTGAATCCTCCATTTTCAGCCTCATCTGACTGGCATCAGGCTCAGTTACACTGATATCAGGCATTTTGGGCCTTCTTTGGGCCTGAAGTGTCTGCGGTGAAGTCGGTAGTGTTGAGCTTGTGAAGTCTAGAGTCCCAGAAATTTCAGGAATACGTTCTTGTTTGATGGCTTTTACTTGTACCATCGGTGGTGTTTTTTGTTTTGGTAATTTAGTCCTTGGAATTATTGTTTCTCTAGTGGGAGGAACTTTCTCAGGACTGAACAGAGACTTGTGTTTAACTGGAAGGCTTGGAATTGGATTGTCCACTTCAAGCCTCGGTCGTTTATCACATTTTGCATCTTCAACAGCACCATTTTTCAGGTCTTTTGGCAGATTTTGGAGACTTTGAGAGTGACCCAAAAGACCTGATTGTTGCTGTTTGTGAGGCACAGGGAATTTGGAAAAATCAGGAGGTAGAGTGTTACGTCCAGTACTATGAGTTGGCAATTTTTCGTGATACTTTGATGAATGATGAGATTGTTTAAGCATTGCTGCAGCATAATCCTCTTTTTGTTGCTGGGTTTGTTGAGGTTGCTGTGGTTGCTGCTGATGATGATGTGGCCCCTGATCCTGACGAGGTTTCGGAGGTGGCAAAGGCTTTTCAATCAACTTTCTCACCTCCTCCGATCTTTGCTCCAACGAATCTGGCTTTCTCTGGCTGCGATCAACGCGCATTTGATCCCCATATTTCTGATAATTCTTGGGATCATCCTTTCTGTGCTCCAATAATTTGTGCCGAGGATCGTAGGAACGACGATGAAGACTGTGATTATTGCCGGATTTATCTAGAGGTTGATGAGTTTGGGGTTCTTGATGAGTCTGGGGATCAGAAGAAGTTGCCAGAGGATCTATCATGGGATTTAAGTCCTTTTGATGATTTTGGGGGTTTGGATGAGAGTGGGGGTTGTATGGGATGCCTGGTTGGACAGGGGGAGGTGGTCTCTGACGAGACTGGGGATGACGCTGTGCTGCCTGTTGCTGGACAAGCTTTGGATCTGGTCGATGATGATGACTATGATGTGGATTTGATTTTTGAGGTAGAGATGGTGGATGCTTTCCTGGTATTAAAGGATTCTGAGTTGAGCTGGCTGCTGCTGGGCCTTTGTGGTGATGAGAATGATGCTTCTGAGGATCTGCATTTGAATGAGATAATTGGGGAATAGCTCCTGATAATTTCTCTCGTTCCAGGCGTTCTCTCTCCTTTTTTTCACGATACTCTCGTGCATCCAATTGGGGGAGTCGCGATTGCCCGGATGTTGAGGGCTTCTTCTCGTCCTTCTCCTGGGGAAATGGTCGGGAGGACTGGAACGTTGGTCCACCGTCTGGCGCTGGAGAATTCACTTTACGTGGCTCAACGTCAAACGGCGAATTAGGCAGACTTGGGTGGTGCATACTTGGGCTTTGTTTCTCGGATATTGACATGATCTTTTTCTTCAAACGGGAGGGACAACGATCGAATATGTGGAGAAATTCGGCAGTCAGTTGTTGGAGCAGCTCTGCTGTTACCGTTCTGTCGACGTACCAAAACCAATATTTTCCCTCGTTGCTCTGTGGAATCTGGAGAAGAACATTTAAGGGGTTATTCCAAATATTCCAATATTCATTATTAGCTGCTTCTTTTTGTCCTGCATTCTTACCTCCCAGTTTGACCACTTGCAGGCCAAGTGAATGCAGAAACAAGCAACCACTGTCGGTTTATACTGCAGGCACATTGTCGTCAGGTGCAAACTAATTTTAAAAACACAAAAAAAGCCCAATTTTTTTATTATTAAATGGTTATTAATGTCAAATCATGCCTAATAGCTTCTCTTGATTTTTTTAAAATTGTCATTATCACTATTATTATCAAATCATCTTAGTAAAAAAAAGGAAAAAATACTTTTCGAGTTTAAAAGAGTAGTAAACTTGTGTTTAGCCACCTGTTTGATGCCATGAAGTACGATGTCTGGGCTAAGTCCTTGCTTGCTGTAATTAAAACACATTTGTCTTGTCTCAGTATGAAACTATTCTTCATTTTCTTTTCATGTATTTTCATAAAAAAATTTTAAAAAAAGGTAAATGAATTTTTCTTTTGAGACAGTATGTTATTAAAATTGATGATTTAGAAGGAAATGGGAAAATTGTGTAAATACCTCCAATATCATCCATACCTTTGACTAACTGACAACATCTGACCACATGTGTATGTGGATGGTCAATGGCAACATCAAAACCCAGTGTTTGAAGCAGTACATTTTCATTAAAAACCAAATCTTGTGCCTGTTCAAGATATTGCTGTAAAAAAAAATGAAAATGAAAAATTATTTTGCAAATAAATCAATAAATTTAAACTAAAAAGAATTGATTTTTTGTGAAATTGAGGAAAAAATGGGATTTTCTTACATCAGATTTGGGATCTGGTGTATTCTGGTCTCTGTGAAGACACATGTGTGCAACCTTGATAACGTGCTCCAATTTTCTAGGCTGTTCTTCAACTTTAGCAGCTAGAAATAATGCAGCTGCTGCAATTGCATTTCTGTGAAACTGTGATAACGAATGAAATACGTAGAATCTGTGCATATACACGATTGCTGTATTTATACATAGTTGTGTCCTGTTTTTTTTAAATAAAAAAAATTTCATAATTTATATTAAGGAAAATACGATTTATTTAATTGTCGAGTATTTGTGTAAATCTAATTAAAGGGGATAAAAAAAAATTATCTGTATAATTTAAAAAAACGATAAATTCTTATGCAATAAGTGTAAATAATAAATAATAAATAAAATTATAAAAAAATTAATGAATCATAATTTCTTGTCTCTTCAAGCATTAGTTGGTACACCTGTCAAAGCCACAAGCAAACAATGCCATCCAAAAATTTGACCCTATTCGCCATTAGGCTATGAGGGTCAAAAAAAACATAATCCCTAAGAAATTGATGAAAAAAAAAAAATTAAAATTAGATAAAGATGAATAATGCAAATGTTTTGGTAATGGGGGAAAGAAGATAATTGTAGGAATGATATTCCAGAAAATGCAGAGATCCTCAGATGCTGTTTACAATGCAATTGCACTGGGGAAATTCCAGATGATGAAATTTCACTGTTTCAAGTGTAAAAAACAGAAAAAATGGAATATTATTAAATTATTTCAATGAAAAAAAAGGGAGAAATTAATTTTGAAGAAAATAATAAAACGTAGATTAATGGAGAGGGGTGTAGGGGTGTGTAAATGTGTGTGTGTTTCTTAAAAAAATTTTATAAATGATTAAAAAGGATACACAACGAGCCTTTGGCCCATGTCCTGTATAAAATTAGCTGCCTGCTGTCTGTAACTTAATTCTTTATCTGCATCTATTCCACATCTTCTTGATGGTGTATTTGCCAATTGTTCTTTTGTAAAGTACCATTTTTCGTCAGCCGCCATTTATATATACAACACACCAACTACCTTATTTTTTTTTTTTCCACAACTTCACAACACACCACTACACCACTCTGTAACCAGCCATCATGCACTTGGATGTATAGCTATAGCTATAAGTGTGTGGTTACGTGAGGGGAGGGGAGGGGGGGAATGGATTTGCTGATATGTTCAGGCTGTTGGTGGAGTGGATGGAGACGCCACCACACTTGTGATTGGAGAATCAAAACCGGAAGTGAGTCACGTAGTTTGAATTTGAGTCAAATCCGAAATTGATTTGAAAATTCTCAAATTACTGCAAAATTTTCAGAAAAATGGGATTTTATTTAATTAATTTTTTTTAAATGTCCTGGAAATTAATTTAAATTACTATAAATAAATTTAATTAATTTAATTAATATAAATTAATTTAATTAATATAAATAAATCATTTTAGAACAAAAAGGGCGTATCTCCATTATTTATCAAGATTTAAAAAAAATTGTAACAAAATAAAATTAATTTCGCTGAAAAATTCATAGAAAAATAAAATAAAAATTGATAAAATTAAATTCTTTAATTATCTTATTTTTTTAAGATAAATGAGGAAGAAATAAAGAATTAGATCAATGAAAATACGTTATTCTTCGTTAAATAGCATTTATTCCTAGATATTTTACAAAAAAAATGGTTTCACTATAATTTTATCAATCAGAATATAATAATTAAGACAACTAAGACAAAAAAATCTTCATATTTTCATTACAGAAGGCCTCTTTCACGTTTTTCTAATCAAATTAAATTTTATTAACCAATATTCAACTAATATTGGTAATTATTCCAATGAAATCGTATGATTATCTAATTAGGTAACCAGAGAGTCGTCTTTATCACTGCACTGTGCATTTAAACTGAAGGCTGTATCTGTACTTGTCTCGCTCGTGATACTTTCGTTGAAACTCTGCTTCTTGTGTGTAGGATCATTCATTTCCCTCATCAAACCTGCCATGTCGTCATCTGGATCAATTTCCTGGGCACTTCCAACAACATCAATTTCCAAAGAATTGAGATCAGAACCAGAAGCTTCAGTATTTGGAGTTTGCTGATTAAACTGTAAAAAGATTAGAAAAAATGTAAATTTAATAAAAATCACTAATTTAGTGAAAATAAATGTAAAAAATCACTAATTTATTAATAATAAATGTGAAAAAATCACTAATTTATTGAAAATAAATGTGAATTCATTGATTTATTGGAAACAAATGTAAAAAATCATTAATTAATTAATAATAAATGCAAAAAATCACTAATTTATTGACAATAAATGTAAAAAATCACTAATTTATTGAAAATAAATGTAGAAAATCACTAATTTATTGAAAATAAATGTAAAAAATCATTATTTTATTAAAAATAAATTTGAATTCATTGATTCATCGGAAATAAATGTAAAAAATCACTAATTTAAAAAAAAATTAATAAATGTAAAAAATCATTAATTCATTGAAAATAAATGTAAAAAATCATTAATTTATTAAAAATAAAAGTAAAAAATCCCTAATTTATTGAAAATAAATGTGAGTTCATCCATCTATTGAAAATAAATATGAAAAATCACTAATTCATTGAAAATAAATGTGAATTCATTGATTTCCGAGGCAAAGAATGGATGAAATACATGAAAAATGTAACATCAAGAAAATAAATTCGATTCTATTCTATTTTATCCATTGATTTATCCAAATATTTCATTACCTTCATTGCTTGCAATGTACAAGGAGCAGGCAAGTCCATGTGGAAGACACAGTTCAAGTCAAAAACAACAGGAACTGGCTCATGGCACTCCAAATCTGCTCTCATAGCTCCACAAGCTTTAAATAATACCTGACGCTCGTCTTTCAAAATATGTTTTCTGCAGTGTTTCGCCCCAGGAAGTGTTCTCTCTCCACATTTAACTCCTCCCTCTGTAAATATACATTTCGGAATATTCGGGGGCTTTTGACACATTCCCCCAGAGAATTGAGCTCTTCTTTCCATTGATTTCTTGTACAATATCGCTTCCACTCCACATCGTCTGTGATATCTGTTCAGGGCTTTCAATTTTTCGTAGATCTTCTTTTCTTTCGGTGTTTCTTTTGATTGATTATGAATACTACCTAGTAAAAAAATAAAAATAAAGAACATTTAAAAAAATAGGAATCATGTTTTTTTTTTTTCAAGTTTTTAGAAAAAATCGATTTTATTCCAGTTTTTTGAGGATATTTCGGAAACTAAGCGAGATAGAGCGATTTTACCCGAAACCTTTTTTGTAGCTCTAGAAATTCTCTACAAAAAAGGATTCCAACAAAATTGTCCTATCTCGCTTAGTTTCCAAGATATTAAAAAAAACAGTGATAATAAAATCAAATTGTCTAAAAAAAATTTTAATATTCTTACAGAGAGTTTCCTTTTCGCTCTTCAAGCTGTGAAGATATTTCCTCCTTTTTTCACGTAGTACATACTGAAGTCTCTTGAACTGTTCGATGTAGAGTGATTGAAGTCGTATTAATTTTTCTCGAGCAATGTAAATTATCTCTTCAGCAGTAAAAATTCCAGCGTGCCTTAAATAATTGATACTTTTTTAATTTGCGAATGAAGGAAGCTCTTGATTTTTTGCTCAAAAGCATCTACTGTATTATTATTATTATTATTATTATTATTATTAATGTTATAAAGTTCAATTAAATGCTTTTATTTTTTAATTTAAAGCTCAAATGATTATGCATTAGCTGAAGCAGACTGGCATGGACTATTTTTAATTACTAATAAAATTTCAGGGGAGAAAGCTTTAAGTTGTGGAGTAAACTCACTTGAGAGGATCCTCGTGGGCACTGTTGAGGGATTCATTGTCACTGTCATCCAAAAATGCACCTCTGAGGGCTTCAGAAGCCAGTGTTGGTTCTACATCGCTGTCTGAGGAACTTGCATAGTCCAGAATATCACAACAGCTCGAATTTACCTTATAAGCATCGATTTCACCTGTGAAAAAATATATTTTTAGAGAAATCTCTAGTTTTTTTGGAAATATCTCGGAAAATAAGGGAGATAGAGCGATTTTACAAGAATCCTATTTTGTAGCTCTTGAAATTCTCTAAAAAAAGAAGAGAAAAAAAGCGACAAAATCGCTTTATCTCGCTTAGTTTCCGAGTAAATTTTTAAGAAAAAAATGATTCAATAAAATTTATTTGTTTGAAAAATTCATATTTTTTTTTTTTCCAAAAATAAAAAAGAATTGAAATTAATTTAATTAAAAGAAAAGATTTTAATTAATTAATTAAGCTGCTTATACGTACTGAAAGGATCCAGAATTCTAATTTTATTCCTATCGATCTCCAAGTTATTTCCTCTTTTTATATAATGCCCCAAATTGAGGAGATGTCTTTCTGGGCTTTGAGGAAGAACTCCCCTTGAAGTTGACTTCATTCTGGCAATCAGAGCTTTTCTCGTGTGTTCAGGACAATAAGCCACATCTCTTCTATCCATTCTAGGTGCAGGATTGTAGCATTTTCGTCCATTTGCGTTGTAAACAAAAGCGCATTGTTTGAAGGGAGCATTTGGATCCTCCAAAATGTGCTTTTGACAGAAAGAATAGCCATCCAATGCCTGTGCAGAACAGTCCCATGAAGAATAATTACATTTTTGGGTCAATTTTTGGCGTTTTGGGAGAATATTTGATGCTCCTGATGTTGTTTGAGTGTTTGAGGCTCGATTCATCGTGTTTTTATCTATTTTTCAGTTCAAATTCGACAAAATATCATTTTTTCTCAATTTATATAATGATTTTAATGATCTGCACTTTTTTTTAATTACTAAAATTCTCTTTTTTCTCCTTTTTAATTAATTAATTAATTTAAATTTTAATAATGCACTCATTCGCACTTTTCTTTATTCTTTGAGGTTAGGTTTTTTAAGCATATATATATGTGTACAGTTGTACTGACCGAAGAGGCATCCTCGGAAATATTCGGATTCTACTACCACAAGTGGCGGGAAATTTGAAATAATTGTCACACAATTTATCAGAACTTTGATTTTTATTCTGAAAAAATTCGAGTTTCAATTTTATTATCCTCCTCCTTCTTTTTTCTTTTTTTTTGTGAAAAAGTAAATCATTACATTTATCATCTATTGATACAAATTTAAAATACATATTAAACTTAGTTTTTAACACACTTAATAACTAATGATTTTTACGCGATTTTTTCAAATTTTTTCAGATGAAAATTAATTTCGTGTAAATTTAAGGATAAATTTGAATTTTAAAGGAAATAAGTAAAATCGGATACCGATTGATTCATTCATTCTAACAAAATTTAATTTAGGCTTTTTCTCTCTTCCATTCTGGAAGTCTTTTTTTAAAGACAAAAATTGATTTTTTCTTTTTTTTTTGATGCTTCAAAGTTTTTCAATGCAATTAACAAAATGAAAATTAATTTTTAAGTAGCACTGGCAAAATGAACACTTGATTTTTCTAAATTCACAGCTGTAATTTTTTTTTTCTGTTCTTGAAATTAAGAAAAGTTTAGATAGAACGAAAAAAAATCACAGTATTTACATATTTTATTTTATGCACAACAATAATACTTTTAAGCACCTTGTTTCAGTAGCAAAAAAAAAGAGAAGCAAAAAAAAAATTATATCAATTAACATTTTCATTTAATTCATTTTTTGTAGTTTGTTTTGAAGGAAATTATTGACATGAGTTTTTTTTTACATTGGAATGCAATCAGCAAAAAAATTGAATAATGCTTTTTTCCACCATTGAACACAATATTTCCAATGATGTGACGATTAATGCACGATTTTCCATTTCTTTAAACAGTTGTTCTGAGCTTTAAGCTACTTTCCCGAAAAAACGTACTAAAAATGCGGAAGAAATGGATTAGCAATGCTTCCATCCATCGAAATTGTTCATATTTGATCAAGAATCATTGAATTAAAAAAGAAAACATTAAAAAAACCTCTAAACATTTCTCTCGTGCCTCTCACATTCGCAAAAATTGATTATAAATTAATAAAACAAAAACATGAATGAAGAATAAGAAAAAAGGAAAAAAACGCAAATGAAAATGAGTAATTAAGAAAATTATTAACCACTGAATATATGCTTGAGGTCATGTTCGTATAGAGCAATAACCAGCATGATTCCCAAGCCAGTTAAAAGCCCCAGTGCTTGAAGAAGACACTGCCAATGTGATCCACCTTCAGCAGCATGTCCAGAAGACAGCTCCGGAATCATATCAACAAGTGCAATGTAAATAAACATTCCAGCAGCTGCAGCAAAAACCCAGCTCGTAGCACTAGGTGTTGCTCCCAAAAGAACTCCAAAAATCATTCCAAACAAACACAGCACCGAAGACAGTAAATTATAAAAAACCGCCTGTTTCGCTGACATCCCAGCCTTAAGTAGCACCGCAAAATCCCCGAGTTCATGAGGTAATTCATGGCAAAAAACAGCGATTGCTGTTGAAAAACCCCCAGCAATATTTGCAGCAAAAGCAGCACCAATAGCCATACCATCAGTGAAATTGTGAAGACCATCGCCCATTATTACCATCCAAGCAACACTTGACATTGACTCTGGAGCTGCATGAACGTGCCCATGTGAATGAGTGTGTCCATGGTGTTTATTTTCGTGTTCTCTGATAATAACAGTGTATCCTTCTCCTTCAGCAGGTTCTGATGCCTCTTTTTTGTCCTCTACCCTCCAGGTTTCCTCTTTATTCTCCACCAAATTGTCCTTGTTAATTATTCCAAGGGAATTGCAGGAATTGTCAGTCAGAGGCTTCACTTCTTCTCCACTGCCAGATCTTTCCTTGTCGTTGTGCTCATGTCCATGCTGATTTTCCTTCGTAGTTATCTCTCCATAACAGTAGGGATATGATGAATACTTGTGTTTACAGAGCTTTTCACCTACTGTATTAGGACCTTCTGATTCTCGCATGACTCTGACTCTTGTTGGCAGCTTATTCTTCCTTTGCCTGTGTTTTCTCCATTCTGCTATTATTGAAAGCCCTTTTTCGGTGAAGAAAAAGAGGATGAGGCCCATCATTGCTGTTAATCCTTTCCACATGTTCAGATTGTGGAGGGATTCATCGTCGATTTCAGGGGAAATTGCATCGAGATCGTGGGAATGACTGCTCATCATTGCATGAGGCAGAAGGTGAATCAAAGCATCTCCGCATAAAGTTCCAATTGCAAGGGCTACTAAAAATTGGATCAGTTGGTGGTAGTAGGATTTTCCCATTACTGGAATTACTGCGACTCCGAGGAGACCACAGAGACTGATTATTATTATTGAGATTGTTGAGTAAACCCAAACTTGGACCATATTTCTTGATTCGTTCTCGAAGTCCTCTGGGAGGTCCATGTGGGTTGTGGGGGAGGGGAAATTTATACAGCCTGATCTTTCTAAAGGTGAGGAACTAGTGAGGTGGTAGAGGAGAACTGGACAGGCTCTTTCCAAGAGCCAAGGAGACACATTACTCAGGTTTTTACTGTGGTCTTCGGATGGTGGAGACAAGCCGGACAGGAACTCTTTAATACTGAGACACTAGAAATTAATTTTAATTGTTAAATTTATTGTTTTGTTGAGAGAAAGAAAGAATGAGAGAAAGTGGGCGAAATAAGCACATTTTTAATTTCATTTTTCACCACTTCTCCTTTTCTGATATTTTTTTTTTTTAATATTGTGTAATTTTACCTTTTCCTTTGGATTTATTCTATTGGGATCTTTACTCGAATTTTTATCAGCCTCCAATGTACCTGAATCAATGAATATCATTAAATTTCTAGAATAGTTTCAAACAACAAGAGATTTAGAATTAAATTTCAATGAAAATATTGATTAATATTGAAAAATATAGGGGAGAGTGGGGCAAAATGGACACTAATGAAACGGTTGAAGATGGATTTTTTCTGATGATTCTATTGAAAAGCTGAGGAAATTTCAGCCGGAAAATAGGTGTCAGATGTATTTTTCTCGATTTTTTTGAAAATTTGATGTTTTTCGGCATTTTTGAGGAGTAAAAGCCTTTTCTTTTTTGAAAATTTTCGGTTTTTGGCAAATATCTCTGGTTCTATTGGTCGTAGCAATTCGGGGTTGGTCTCAAATGAAAGGTGAGTTCATTTCCCATCGATTTATGGGGTTTTGAATTCAAAAATATCAATTTTTGGAATAGTTATAGGAACAAAAACTGTTTCACAAAACTGTTCCACAAAAATGCACATAAAAACCTTAAAAATCGATATTTTTAAATTGAAAACCCAATGAGTCCATGCCAAATGATCTCACCTTTCACCTCCCATCGGATTTTTTACGCTACGACAAATAGAACCGAAGATATTTTCAAAAAACTGAAAATTTTCAAAAAAAGGAAGAGTTTTACCCCTCAAAAATGCTCAAAAAAGTCAAAATCTCCAAAAATTCAAAAAAATTAGTTCCGGCACTTGTTTCCCGCCTAAAATTTCCTCAGCTTTCCAATAAAATCATCAAAAACAATCTACCGCCAATATTTCTATTAATTTCGCGAGTTTTCCATAATATTTGTCTAAAAATTTAGATGTATCCATTTTACCCCACCTTCCCCTACATAATAACCCTGAGAATATAATTTAATCTCCTTCTTTCTCCCAACAATCATCAATTAATAGCAATTTGGTAGGTCAATTGCTCTCAAACACGTGACAAGAATTCATGAAATCGTCTCAATAAAAAAAATAAATTCATCAATTTATATCAAATATAAAATCATAACTCACTATTAATCCTCAATTTGCTACTCTCTTCTGTCTCAACAGCTCTTATTAGGTCAATAAGACCAAGTTTTTTAATCATATTCTCAAATCCATTAATTGACATGCTATTACCATCTCCAAAAGTATTAAAAATCCTTTTGACATAGTATTTTTCTTCTAAATCCGCGTGTCTTTTTCTCCTAATTTGATTTTTATTTCTATTATTAATAAAATCCTTGGATGATTTTTCATTAGAATAATGTTTCTCATCTCTTGAAAATTGTCCAAGTCGTTCGAGTACTTCAGTACTCTCTAAATCTAAAATTTTATCACTCGCATATTCCTTTTCTCCAAATCTTAGTTTCATTTTTTCGAAGTGGGAGATTTTTTGCGAGCGTTTTGACGAATTTAAATCGTGAATTTTCCTATTTGAACCGCCTCGATCCTCAATTGGTGACGTCATCATTTCATGATGATTTCGAGGATCATCGTTCGAGATAACTCGAGTGTATTTCAAGTTCACTGGCTTTGAATGCGATTCTTGGGGATAATCTGCAGAATTTGGAGACACTGTTGTATGAGCAGAACAGGGATTGTGTGCTGCACATAATACGCAGACAACACAAACTGTCATAAAATGCTGAGACATTGTGTTTTACGTAATATGAATCTGTAAAATAAAACCAACATATGTAGAAACACATTAATAAACATATAGTGATAACAATAATAATAATGATAATAATAATTGAGTAGTTGAGAGGAAAAACTGGATAATTCAGTTTTTTTTAGACATTTATTGAAAATAAAAAAATATTTCGGAAAATAAGCGAGATAGAGCAATTTTTTTAAAGTCTTTTTTTGAAGTTCTTGATATTCTCTGATTTTTGAGAAAAAAAAATTGGGGGAAAAAGGGCGTATCTCCACTTTTTTCGAGATATTTCATTGATTTGTGGTTTGTTTTGCCTTTCTACTACTGAATTTTGCAATAATTGCACAGAATGAATATTCTCCTTGAAATAATCAAGTATTTTCTCAATGCAACTGCATTGCAAAGGTTATTGAACCTGCTGGTACAATCAGTGTTATCTCTATTTCATTGGAAAATTATCAAATTGACCTCGCAATTTAGTGCACGAGATATTCTATTGAAAATTGCACTAATAAATAAATTATCGAAGTTGTAAAATTACTTGATACTGAAGATAACAGACATTTTACAAGTTTTTTGATTTTTTAAAACAAGTAAATTATTGAAAAAAACATATTTAAAAAATTTGCACTTCTAATTTTTAAAATTTTTAAAATGTGCATATTTTTCATTTTTTTTAAGATAATTCATTTGTTGAGGAAAGAAAATTATGAAAAATTGTCAGATTTCTGGTATTTTTAGTATCATAAAATTGTGATATTGAAAATAACAGACATTTTCCAATTTTCTTCTTTTTCTGAAACAAGTAAATTATTACAAAAATAAATATTTAAAAATTTTGCACTTCTGATTTTTTAAATTTTCTAAATGTGCATATTTTTCATTTTCTTCTAAATAATTGATTTGTAAAATAAAATTATGATGTTGAAGATAACAGACATTTTCCAATTGTTTTTGATTTTTTTAAACAAATAAATTATTGCAAAGAAAATATTTGAAAAATTTGCACCTCCAATTTTTTAAAGTCTCTAAATGTGCATATTTTTCATTTTTCTTTTTGAATAATTTATTTGTTAAGTCAAGAAAATGATGAAAATTGTCAGATTTCTGTTATTTTTAGTATTATAAACCTATAATATTGAAGATAACAGACATTTTCTAAATTTTCTGATTTTTTAAAACAAGTAAATTATTACAAAAAAAATATTTATAATTAATATTTTAAAAATTTGCACTTCTAATTTTTCAAATTTTCTAAATGTGCATATTTTTCATTTTTTTTCAAGAAAATTATGAAAAATTGTCAGATTTCTGGTATTATCAGTATCATAAAATTACTCTATAAAATACAAATAAAATCAAGTGGGTGGTAATTACAGTAGGTAGTAATTACCCTTGTAAATAAAATTCAAATATCCATTTAAACCTCCACAAATTCAATAAAAAAACACATTTAATGTGTCTCCATGTGTGAAAATAATGACTAAACTCCAAAATAGAATCACTGAAACGCTTCCATGAGTGGAGAAGGATTATTTTTAGCTGTCAAAAACCCCCACGCATATATATAGAGAATCCACCTTTGAAAAAAAATGAGGTTAGAAATATTTTTGTATTTTCAAAAAGAAAAAAACACATTTTTTCAAATTAATAAAAATTGTCAGTTATATTTACCTGTTAATTTGTTTGTTTATTTTGTGACGATAATAAAGTACAGAATGTCGAGACACGAGTTCCTCCTTGGCTTTTGTAGTCCAATTATCGAGAATTAAAAAAAAAGGATAAAACAAGAAGGATAACACACACACAGACACAAAAAGAGAGAATTAATTGAATCAAGGCAACGAATTTTAGCCTTTTTGCAGCCCTCGCAGGCTCAATTCTCCTTTTTTCGAGGCTAAAACTACTCTAATTTCTTATTTTTCTTCTATTTCAATGTTTTTTTTTGAAAATCCACATCGGTGCACTTTTTTTTACTTCACTTGGATGAAGAAAAAAAATTATGCCGAGGATATTCGCCAACTGCTTCTCTCATACAACTCTGAGCAACAAGTACAGAGTGAAGTTGGCTGTTTCTCGAATGGCGCCAATTAATGGCGTTTTTTGAAAAACGCGCGATAGAGGGCGCTAGAGGACGTATTTCATTGTTATTCGGTATTTTTCATGAGAGATATCTATTTTAATCGTTTTTTAATGTAATTGCACTCACTATTGGTGGATAATTGAGGTAATTATTAGTGGATAATGATGAGAGAGATTATTTTTTGATTTTTCAAGGAAAAAAAGGAGAAAAAATGGATAATTAATGATGATTAATTTATTTTTTATTTTTTTGGATAAAGATTTTTTAGGTGATAATGGAAAAGACGTTGGAGAGGGGATGGAGCTATATACAGTGAAGGCCAACAATCGAAGCTGAACTTCGTAGATTTTTTTTTAATTTATACACTTTTTTATTGACTCGAATTACCTACAATGATCACGAGATGTCAAATACTCAGGTGCAAAGTTGCCAATTATTCGGCAATGAGAAATATGCACCACAGGTAAGAATTACTCAATTATATTGGAGAAATTCAAAATTTGAGATTAAATTGTCATTTTTTTTATTTTTTTTTTAATGATTTTCATTATAATTGAAGTAAAATAAAGATATTTACGAGAAATTCAGTGTTTGGCAACATATTTCCGTTTTTTTCAATCATTATTGACGTTTTTTTTCAAAATTCATTCATTATTGACTTTTTTTATTTATTTTTATTGATAATAAAATAAAATTACAGCTGCAAATTCTTGGTAATTGGTGGAGGGACCGGTGGCTGTACAATGGCTGCCAAATTATCACGTAAATTCGATAACAAGCCTAATGATGTGATTGTTATCGAGCCCAGTGAGGTGAGACAAAAAAAATCGATTTTTACACAATTATATGATTTTTTCTTACAAATGGAAGTTTTTTGAAAATATCACTTTATCACCAGCCTTTTTCTTTCAATTTCTCGGGAACTAAGCGAGATAGGGCGATTTTGGTCGAATTCTTTTTTGTAGAGAATTTCAAGAGCTACAAAAAAGGATTGAGACAAAATCGCTCTATCTCGCTTAGTTTCCAAGATATTCCCAAACAACTAATGAAATAAAATATTTTTGTCTGAAAACTTTATATTTTTGAATTTTTTTTTGTTTTATCAAGATCCATTATTATCAACCCATGTTCACTTTGATCGGAGGAGGGCTCAAGAAAATCCAGTCCTCAAGAAGATTTATGGGTGATGTCCTCCCCAAAAATGCCACTTGGATTAAAGATAGTGTCGCATCATTTGACCCAAACTCGAACAGAGTTGAGACGAAAAAAGGAGATACAGTAGAGTATGAAGTAATGATTGTTGCAATGGGCTTGCAGCTTCACTGGTCCAAGGTAAATTGGAGAATTGGATAATTACGTGGGTTAACGTGTGCAAAAGGTTTAAAATTCTTAAAAGTACCAATTTCAGTAGATTCCTGGATTGGTGGAAGCCCTGAAAGATCCAGACTCTCAAGTCTGCTCAATTTACAGTTCAGAGACTGTTCAAGATGTCTCCAAGAAGATGAGGAAGATGAAAAAAGGTGCAGCTTTATTTACATTCCCGAATAGTCCAGTAAAATGTCCGGGAGCTCCTCAAAAAATTGCGTATATTGCTGAAGACTTCTGGAGAAAGGTACTTCTATTTTTTTAAATTGAATAATTCAATTGAATTTTGAAGAGATTATTTATCATTTATTATTTATTTCAGGAAAATATTCGTGAGGATGTTGATGTCGTCTATAATACAGCTTTGCCAGTGATTTTTGGGGTAAAAAAATACGCAGATGCTCTCTGGGGAGTCTGCGAACGCCGAAATATCAAAGTAAATCTGCAAACAGCACTGGTTGAAGTAAATAGGGAAAAGAGGGAGGCTGTGTTTGAGAACTTGAAGAATCCTGGGGAAAGAGTTAGTCATGAGGTATTGATGATGAGATTGATTTTTTTGGAGTTTATTTATTGATTTGAGGTCGGGGAAGGTGGGGTAAAATGGACACTTCAATTGAACGGTTCGAGATAGAAATTTTCTGATGATTCCATTGAAAAGCTGAGGAAATTTTAGGTAAAAAACATGTGTCAAAATTTTTTTTCCTCAATTTTTCGAAAAATTTACTATTTTGGCCAAGTTTTGCAGGGGTTTTCCTTTTAAAAATCGAAAAAATTCACTTTTTCGGTGATATCTCCGGTTCTGTTGGTCGTAGCGATCTGGAGTTGATCTTAAATGGAAGGTGAGCTCATTTCTCATCGATTTATGTGGTACAAATTTTTTTAAAATCAATTTTTCAAATATTTATAGGTCATTTTCCTGAAAATCAGTTTTTGGCCTATAAGTACTTGAAAAAATTGATATTTTTCTTTTTAAACCCCATAAATCGATGGGAAATGAGCTCACCTTTCATTTAAGATCAACCCCAGGTCGCTACAATCAATAGAACCAGAGATATTCCCGAAAACCTAAAATTTTTCAAGAATAGAAGGCTCTTACCTTCAAATTTTGCTCAAAAAAAATGAAATTTTTAAAAAATTCCGAAAAATTTCATCTGACATATGATTCCCTTGTGAAATTTCCTCAGCTTTCCAATGGAGTCATCAAAAAAAACCTATCTCCAATATTCCCATTGATTTCGAGTAATTTTCAAAGTATAAAATACCAAAATCAACCCGTATCCGTTTTACCCCATCTTCCCCTACTGAATATTTATCAACAATTTGTAGTATTCGTTTCTACACGTCTGTCCACCCATGGGACCTCCAGAAATTCTCAAAAAACACCCGATGTTAACCAATGAAGCAGGATTTCTATCTGTGGATTCTAAAACACTGAAGCACACTAAATTCAGTAATATTTATGGAATTGGAGACTGCACAAATACTCCAAATTCAAAAACAATGGCAGCAATAGGTAATTATTCTGTTATTTAGTCCCCCCTTTTTTTTTGAATGATTAAAAAAATGATTATTTGGATTTAGCATCACAGGCGAAAGTTTTATACCGAAATATATTGGATGATCTCGATGGAAAACCCATGAGAGGAGTTTACAATGGATACGCCTCTTGTCCATTAGTTACTGCACCTGGAAAATGTATTCTAGCTGAGTTCGATTATAATCTCCAGCCATTAGAAACATTCCCTGTTGATCAGAAGAACGAAATGTGGCTTATGTACATAATGAAAAAGGAATTTTTCCCACTTCTGTATTGGAATTTAATGTTAAAGTGAGTTTTCCACGATTTTCTTGTGCAAAAAAAATAATTATTGTTATTATTGAATTATTTATGATTCCAGGGGCTACTGGAATGGTCCAGAATTTATGAGGAAGGTCCTGACAGTCTTCAGGAAGTCGTCGTAAAAGTATTAATTGGAAGTGGGGTGAATAATGTAATGAACTTCCCTCACTTCAATCAAATCATGTGCAATTGTACTAGAATTTTTCTACGCAATGAAAATTCGAATAAATTGAATATCGGTTAGTTGGAAGGAATTTTATTTACATTCTTTAGATGCAGAAATTTTACATCAAGTTTTATTGTGAAAATTCACTCCAGCTCTCCCCTTCTCGTCTCCTTTCGACGAATAGATCGATATTAGTACTGCTGCAGTTACCAGTAGGTGGTACCTCCAGTGTTTATATGCAGATGTTAATGGAGATGCTCCTAGTGACCGCCTGAGTATAAAATATATTCCTGTTTCTCCGGTGAGCGGACTCTCAATGAAACTATTCATATGAAACAGTTTCATCACGAGTGGGTGATGTAGGAAACTCGTGGGAACCGTTCTAGTGAGCGGACTCCGAATGAAACTATTTGTATGAATCATGATTACGGCCGAAAACTTCATTTAAATTTGAATCTCACTAAGTTACTGAGTAACTAGGATACTCGAATCCCTATACAATAAAGTAGATGGAATGAGAGTGGAGTTGGCAGTGTCATCGTTTTATTCGTTCTGTGATTGATTCGAGAAAAATCGAAAGTTGCATAAAAGCACGATATTTGGGGAACCTAGGAGACCGAAAATAGGAAGCGATTTTGGAAATCGATTTTTTGTTGAATTTTTGGAATTTAATTTCCTTTTAAAGTCATTTTTCGCCCATTTCTCTTGGAGATACGAGGTTTTCCTTGAAATTTGGCAAAAGCTGCATAAAAGCACGATACTTGGGGGACCCAGGGGACCGAAAATAGGAAGCGATTTAAAAAATCGATTTTTCGTCGAATTTGAGGAATTCAATTACCTTCTAAAGTCATTTTTCGCCCATTTCTCTTGGAGATACGAGGTTTTCCTTGAAATTTGGCAAAAGTTGCATAAAAGCACGATACTTGGGGGACCCAGGGGACCGAAAATAGGAAGCGATTTAAAAAATCGATTTTTCGTCGAATTTGAGGAATTCAATTACCTTCTAAAGTCATTTTTCGCCCATTTCTCTTGGAGATACGAGGTTTTCCTTGAAATTTGGCAAAAGTTGCATAAAAGCACGATACTTGGGGGACCCAGGGGACCGAAAATAGGAAGCGATTTAAAAAATCGATTTTTCGTCGAATTTTAGGAATTCAATTTCCTTCTAAAGTCATTTTTCGCCCATTTCTCTTGGAGATACGAGGTTTTCCTTGAAATTTGGCAAAAGTTGCATAAAAGCACGATACTTGAGGGACCCAGGGGACCGAAAATAGGAAGCGATTTAAAAAATCCATTTTTCATCGAATTTTAGGAATTCAATTTCCTTCTAAAGTCATTTTTCGCCCATTTCTCTTGGAGATACGAGGTTTTCCTTGAAATTTGGCAAAAGTTGCATAAAAGCACGATACTTGGGGGACCCAGGGGACCGAAAATAGGAAGCGATTTAAAAAATCCATTTTTCATCGAATTTTAGGAATTCAATTTCCTTCTAAAGTCATTTTTCGCCCATTTCTCTTGGAGATACGAGGTTTTCCTTGAAATTTGGCAAAAGTTGCATAAAAGCACGATACTTGGGGGACCCAGGGGACCGAAAATAGGAAGCGATTTAAAAAATCGATTTTTCGTCGAATTTTAGGAATTCAACTTCCTTCTAAAGTCATTTTTCGCCCATTTCTCTTGGAGATACGAGGTTTTCCTTGAAATTTGGCAAAAGTTGCATAAAAGCACGATACTTGGGGGACCCAGGGGACCGAAAATAGGAAGCGATTTAAAAAATCCATTTTTCATCGAATTTTAGGAATTCAATTTCCTTCTAAAGTCATTTTTCGCCCATTTCTCTTGGAGATACGAGGTTTTCCTTGAAATTTGGCAAAAGTTGCATAAAAGCACGATACTTGGGGGACCCAGGGGACCGAAAATAGGAAGCGATTTAAAAAATCCATTTTTCATCGAATTTTAGGAATTCAATTTCCTTCTAAAGTCATTTTTCGCCCATTTCTCTTGGAGATACGAGGTTTTCCTTGAAATTTGGCAAAAGTTGCATAAAAGCACGATACTTGGGGGACCCAGGGGACCGAAAATAGGAAGCGATTTAAAAAATCCATTTTTCATCGAATTTTAGGAATTCAATTTCCTTCTAAAGTCATTTTTCGCCCATTTCTCTTGGAGATACGAGGTTTTCCTTGAAATTTGGCAAAAGTTGCATAAAAGCACGATACTTGGGGGACCCAGGGGACCGAAAATAGGAAGCGATTTAAAAAATCGATTTTTCGTCGAATTTTAGGAATTCAATTACCTTCTAAAGTCATTTTTCGCCCATTTCTCTTGGAGATACGAGGTTTTCCTTGAAATTTGGCAAAAGTTGCATAAAAGCACGATACTTGGGGGACCCAGGGGACCGAAAATAGGAAGCGATTTAAAAAATCCATTTTTCATCGAATTTTAGGAATTCAATTTCCTTCTAAAGACATTTTTCGCCCATTTCTCTTGGAGATACGAGGTTTTCCTTGAAATTTGGCAAAAGTTGCATAAAAGCACGATACTTGGGGGACCCAGGGGACCGAAAATAGGAAGCGATTTAAAAAATCCATTTTTCATCGAATTTTAGGAATTCAATTTCCTTCTAAAGTCATTTTTCGCCCATTTCTCTTGGAGATACGAGGTTTTCCTTGAAATTTGGCAAAAGTTGCATAAAAGCACGATACTTGGGGGACCCAGGGGACCGAAAATAGGAAGCGATTTAAAAAATCGATTTTTCGTCGAATTTTAGGAATTCAATTACCTTCTAAAGTCATTTTTCGCCCATTTCTCTTGGAGATACGAGGTTTTCCTTGAAATTTGGCAAAAGTTGCATAAAAGCACGATACTTGGGGGACCCAGGGGACCGAAAATAGGAAGCGATTTAAAAAATCCATTTTTCGTCGAATTTTAGGAATTCAATTTCCTTCTAAAGTCATTTTTCGCCCATTTCTCTTGGAGATACGAGGTTTTCCTTGAAATTTGGCAAAAGTTGCATAAAAGCACGATACTTGGGGGACCCAGGGGACCGAAAATAGGAAGCGATTTAAAAAATCGATTTTTCGTCGAATTTGAGGAATTCAATTACCTTCTAAAGTCATTTTTCGCCCATTTCTCTTGGAGATACGAGGTTTTCCTTGAAATTTGGCAAAAGTTGCATAAAAGCACGATACTTGGGGGACCCAGGGGACCGAAAATAGGAAGCGATTTAAAAAATCGATTTTTCGTCGAATTTGAGGAATTCAATTACCTTCTAAAGTCATTTTTCGCCCATTTCTCTTGGAGATACGAGGTTTTCCTTGAAATTTGGCAAAAGTTGCATAAAAGCACGATACTTGGGGGACCCAGGGGACCGAAAATAGGAAGCGATTTAAAAAATCGATTTTTCGTCGAATTTTAGGAATTCAATTTCCTTCTAAAGTCATTTTTCGCCCATTTCTCTTGGAGATACGAGGTTTTCCTTGAAATTTGGCAAAAGTTGCATAAAAGCACGATACTTGGGGGACCCAGGGGACTGAAAATAGGAAGCGATTTAAAAAATCCATTTTTCATCGAATTTTAGGAATTCAATTTCCTTCTAAAGTCATTTTTCGCCCATTTCTCTTGGAGATACGAGGTTTTCCTTGAAATTTGGCAAAAGTTGCATAAAAGCACGATACTTGGGGGACCCAGGGGACCGAAAATAGGAAGCGATTTGAAAAATCGATTTTTCGTCGAATTTTAGGAATTCAATTTCCTTCTAAAGTCATTTTTCGCCCATTTCTCTTGGAGATACGAGGTTTTCCTTGAAATTTGGCAAAAGTTGCATAAAAGCACGATACTTGGGGGACCCAGGGGACCGAAAATAGGAAGCGATTTAAAAAATCGATTTTTCGTCGAATTTTAGGAATTCAACTTCCTTCTAAAGTCATTTTTCGCCCATTTCTCTTGGAGATACGAGGTTTTCCTTGAAATTTGGCAAAAGTTGCATAAAAGCACGATACTTGGGGGACCCAGGGGACCGAAAATAGGAAGCGATTTAAAAAATCCATTTTTCATCGAATTTTAGGAATTCAATTTCCTTCTAAAGTCATTTTTCGCCCATTTCTCTTGGAGATACGAGGTTTTCCTTGAAATTTGGCAAAAGTTGCATAAAAGCACGATACTTGGGGGACCCAGGGGACCGAAAATAGGAAGCGATTTAAAAAATCCATTTTTCATCGAATTTTAGGAATTCTATTTCCTTCTAAAGTCATTTTTCGCCCATTTCTCTTGGAGATACGAGGTTTTCCTTGAAATTTGGCAAAAGTCGCATAAAAGCACGATACTTGGGGGACCCAGGGGACCGAAAATAGGAAGCGATTTAAAAAATCCATTTTTCATCGAATTTTAGGAATTCAATTTCCTTCTAAAGTCATTTTTCGCCCATTTCTCTTGGAGATACGAGGTTTTCCTTGAAATTTGGCAAAAGTTGCATAAAAGCACGATACTTGGGGGACCCAGGGGACCGAAAATAGGAAGCGATTTGAAAAATCGATTTTTCGTCGAATTTTAGGAATTCAATTACCTTCTAAAGTCATTTTTCGCCCATTTCTCTTGGAGATACGAGGTTTTCCTTGAAATTTGGCAAAAGTTGCATAAAAGCACGATACTTGGGGGACCCAGGGGACCGAAAATAGGAAGCGATTTAAAAAATCGATTTTTCGTCGAATTTTAGGAATTCAACTTCCTTCTAAAGTCATTTTTCGCCCATTTCTCTTGGAGATACGAGGTTTTCCTTGAAATTTGGCAAAAGTTGCATAAAAGCACGATACTTGGGGGACCCAGGGGACCGAAAATAGGAAGCGATTTAAAAAATCCATTTTTCATCGAATTTTAGGAATTCAATTTCCTTCTAAAGTCATTTTTCGCCCATTTCTCTTGGAGATACGAGGTTTTCCTTGAAATTTGGCAAAAGTTGCATAAAAGCACGATACTTGGGGGACCCAGGGGACCGAAAATAGGAAGCGATTTAAAAAATACATTTTTCATCGAATTTTAGGAATTCTATTTCCTTCTAAAGTCATTTTTCGCCCATTTCTCTTGGAGATACGAGGTTTTCCTTGAAATTTGGCAAAAGTTGCATAAAAGCACGATACTTGGGGGACCCAGGGGACCGAAAATAGGAAGCGATTTAAAAAATCCATTTTTCATCGAATTTTAGGAATTCAATTTCCTTCTAAAGTCATTTTTCGCCCATTTCTCTTGGAGATACGAGGTTTTCCTTGAAATTTGGCAAAAGTTGCATAAAAGCACGATACTTGGGGGACCCAGGGGACCGAAAATAGGAAGCGATTTGAAAAATCGATTTTTCGTCGAATTTTAGGAATTCAATTACCTTCTAAAGTCATTTTTCGCCCATTTCTCTTGGAGATACGAGGTTTTCCTTGAAATTTGGCAAAAGTTGCATAAAAGCACGATACTTGGGGGACCCAGGGGACCGAAAATAGGAAGCGATTTAAAAAATCGATTTTTCGTCGAATTTTAGGAATTCAACTTCCTTCTAAAGTCATTTTTCGCCCATTTCTCTTGGAGATACGAGGTTTTCCTTGAAATTTGGCAAAAGTTGCATAAAAGCACGATACTTGGGGGACCCAGGGGACCGAAAATAGGAAGCGATTTAAAAAATCCATTTTTCGTCGAATTTTAGGAATTCAATTTCCTTCTAAAGTCATTTTTCGCCCATTTCTCTTGGAGATACGAGGTTTTCCTTGAAATTTGGCAAAAGTTGCATAAAAGCACGATACTTGGGGGACCCAGGGGACCGAAAATAGGAAGCGATTTAAAAAATCCATTTTTCGTCGAATTTTAGGAATTCAATTTCCTTCTAAAGTCATTTTTCGCCCATTTCTCTTGGAGATACGAGGTTTTCCTTGAAATTTGGCAAAAGTTGCATAAAAGCACGATACTTGGGGGACCCAGGGGACCGAAAATAGGAAGCGATTTAAAAAATCGATTTTTCGTCGAATTTGAGGAATTCAATTACCTTCTAAAGTCATTTTTCGCCCATTTCTCTTGGAGATACGAGGTTTTCCTTGAAATTTGGCAAAAGTTGCATAAAAGCACGATACTTGGGGGACCCAGGGGACCGAAAATAGGAAGCGATTTAAAAAATCGATTTTTCGTCGAATTTGAGGAATTCAATTACCTTCTAAAGTCATTTTTCGCCCATTTCTCTTGGAGATACGAGGTTTTCCTTGAAATTTGGCAAAAGTTGCATAAAAGCACGATACTTGGGGGACCCAGGGGACCGAAAATAGGAAGCGATTTAAAAAATCGATTTTTCGTCGAATTTTAGGAATTCAATTTCCTTCTAAAGTCATTTTTCGCCCATTTCTCTTGGAGATACGAGGTTTTCCTTGAAATTTGGCAAAAGTTGCATAAAAGCACGATACTTGGGGGACCCAGGGGACCGAAAATAGGAAGCGATTTAAAAAATCCATTTTTCATCGAATTTTAGGAATTCAATTTCCTTCTAAAGTCATTTTTCGCCCATTTCTCTTGGAGATACGAGGTTTTCCTTGAAATTTGGCAAAAGTTGCATAAAAGCACGATACTTGGGGGACCCAGGGGACCGAAAATAGGAAGCGATTTAAAAAATCGATTTTTCGTCGAATTTTAGGAATTCAATTACCTTCTAAAGTCATTTTTCGCCCATTTCTCTTGGAGATACGAGGTTTTCCTTGAAATTTGGCAAAAGTTGCATAAAAGCACGATACTTGGGGGACCCAGGGGACCGAAAATAGGAAGCGATTTAAAAAATCCATTTTTCATCGAATTTTAGGAATTCAATTTCCTTCTAAAGTCATTTTTCGCCCATTTCTCTTGGAGATACGAGGTTTTCCTTGAAATTTGGCAAAAGTTGCATAAAAGCACGATACTTGGGGGACCCAGGGGACCGAAAATAGGAAGCGATTTAAAAAATCCATTTTTCATCGAATTTTAGGAATTCAATTTCCTTCTAAAGTCATTTTTCGCCCATTTCTCTTGGAGATACGAGGTTTTCCTTGAAATTTGGCAAAAGTTGCATAAAAGCACGATACTTGGGGGACCCAGGGGACCGAAAATAGGAAGCGATTTAAAAAATCGATTTTTCGTCGAATTTTAGGAATTCAATTACCTTCTAAAGTCATTTTTCGCCCATTTCTCTTGGAGATACGAGGTTTTCCTTGAAATTTGGCAAAAGTTGCATAAAAGCACGATACTTGGGGGACCCAGGGGACCGAAAATAGGAAGCGATTTAAAAAATCCATTTTTCGTCGAATTTTAGGAATTCAATTTCCTTCTAAAGTCATTTTTCGCCCATTTCTCTTGGAGATACGAGGTTTTCCTTGAAATTTGGCAAAAGTTGCATAAAAGCACGATACTTGGGGGACCCAGGGGACCGAAAATAGGAAGCGATTTAAAAAATCGATTTTTCGTCGAATTTGAGGAATTCAATTACCTTCTAAAGTCATTTTTCGCCCATTTCTCTTGGAGATACGAGGTTTTCCTTGAAATTTGGCAAAAGTTGCATAAAAGCACGATACTTGGGGGACCCAGGGGACCGAAAATAGGAAGCGATTTAAAAAATCGATTTTTCGTCGAATTTGAGGAATTCAATTACCTTCTAAAGTCATTTTTCGCCCATTTCTCTTGGAGATACGAGGTTTTCCTTGAAATTTGGCAAAAGTTGCATAAAAGCACGATACTTGGGGGACCCAGGGGACCGAAAATAGGAAGCGATTTAAAAAATCGATTTTTCGTCGAATTTTAGGAATTCAATTTCCTTCTAAAGTCATTTTTCGCCCATTTCTCTTGGAGATACGAGGTTTTCCTTGAAATTTGGCAAAAGTTGCATAAAAGCACGATACTTGGGGGACCCAGGGGACTGAAAATAGGAAGCGATTTAAAAAATCCATTTTTCATCGAATTTTAGGAATTCAATTTCCTTCTAAAGTCATTTTTCGCCCATTTCTCTTGGAGATACGAGGTTTTCCTTGAAATTTGGCAAAAGTTGCATAAAAGCACGATACTTGGGGGACCCAGGGGACCGAAAATAGGAAGCGATTTGAAAAATCGATTTTTCGTCGAATTTTAGGAATTCAATTTCCTTCTAAAGTCATTTTTCGCCCATTTCTCTTGGAGATACGAGGTTTTCCTTGAAATTTGGCAAAAGTTGCATAAAAGCACGATACTTGGGGGACCCAGGGGACCGAAAATAGGAAGCGATTTAAAAAATCGATTTTTCGTCGAATTTTAGGAATTCAACTTCCTTCTAAAGTCATTTTTCGCCCATTTCTCTTGGAGATACGAGGTTTTCCTTGAAATTTGGCAAAAGTTGCATAAAAGCACGATACTTGGGGGACCCAGGGGACCGAAAATAGGAAGCGATTTAAAAAATCCATTTTTCATCGAATTTTAGGAATTCAATTTCCTTCTAAAGTCATTTTTCGCCCATTTCTCTTGGAGATACGAGGTTTTCCTTGAAATTTGGCAAAAGTTGCATAAAAGCACGATACTTGGGGGACCCAGGGGACCGAAAATAGGAAGCGATTTAAAAAATCCATT
This sequence comes from Aleiodes leptofemur, assembly GCA_963942555.1. Taxonomy (NCBI): domain Eukaryota; kingdom Metazoa; phylum Arthropoda; class Insecta; order Hymenoptera; family Braconidae; genus Aleiodes; species Aleiodes leptofemur. The sequence goes on from OZ012619.1 coordinate 15,563,491, forward strand.
TTTCATCGAATTTTAGGAATTCTATTTCCTTCTAAAGTCATTTTTCGCCCATTTCTCTTGGAGATACGAGGTTTTCCTTGAAATTTGGCAAAAGTCGCATAAAAGCACGATACTTGGGGGACCCAGGGGACCGAAAATAGGAAGCGATTTAAAAAATCCATTTTTCATCGAATTTTAGGAATTCAATTTCCTTCTAAAGTCATTTTTCGCCCATTTCTCTTGGAGATACGAGGTTTTCCTTGAAATTTGGCAAAAGTTGCATAAAAGCACGATACTTGGGGGACCCAGGGGACCGAAAATAGGAAGCGATTTGAAAAATCGATTTTTCGTCGAATTTTAGGAATTCAATTACCTTCTAAAGTCATTTTTCGCCCATTTCTCTTGGAGATACGAGGTTTTCCTTGAAATTTGGCAAAAGTTGCATAAAAGCACGATACTTGGGGGACCCAGGGGACCGAAAATAGGAAGCGATTTAAAAAATCGATTTTTCGTCGAATTTTAGGAATTCAACTTTCTTCTAAAGTCATTTTTCGCCCATTTCTCTTGGAGATACGAGGTTTTCCTTGAAATTTGGCAAAAGTTGCATAAAAGCACGATACTTGGGGGACCCAGGGGACCGAAAATAGGAAGCGATTTAAAAAATCCATTTTTCATCGAATTTTAGGAATTCAATTTCCTTCTAAAGTCATTTTTCGCCCATTTCTCTTGGAGATACGAGGTTTTCCTTGAAATTTGGCAAAAGTTGCATAAAAGCACGATACTTGGGGGACCCAGGGGACCGAAAATAGGAAGCGATTTAAAAATACATTTTTCATCGAATTTTAGGAATTCTATTTCCTTCTAAAGTCATTTTTCGCCCATTTCTCTTGGAGATACGAGGTTTTCCTTGAAATTTGGCAAAAGTTGCATAAAAGCACGATACTTGGGGGACCCAGGGGACCGAAAATAGGAAGCGATTTAAAAAATCCATTTTCATCGAATTTTAGGAATTCAATTTCCTTCTAAAGTCATTTTTCGCCCATTTCTCTTGGAGATACGAGGTTTTCCTTGAAATTTGGCAAAAGTTGCATAAAAGCACGATACTTGGGGGACCCAGGGGACCGAAAATAGGAAGCGATTTGAAAAATCGATTTTTCGTCGAATTTTAGGAATTCAATTACCTTCTAAAGTCATTTTTCGCCCATTTCTCTTGGAGATACGAGGTTTTCCTTGAAATTTGGCAAAAGTTGCATAAAAGCACGATACTTGGGGGACCCAGGGGACCGAAAATAGGAAGCGATTTAAAAAATCGATTTTTCGTCGAATTTTAGGAATTCAACTTCCTTCTAAAGTCATTTTTTCGCCCATTTCTCTTGGAGATACGAGGTTTTCCTTGAAATTTGGCAAAAGTTGCATAAAAGCACGATACTTGGGGGACCCAGGGGACCGAAAATAGGAAGCGATTTAAAAAATCCATTTTTCGTCGAATTTTAGGAATTCAATTTCCTTCTAAAGTCATTTTTCGCCCATTTCTCTTGGAGATACGAGGTTTTCCTTGAAATTTG